>VDFB02072274.1:95235141-96526684 GCA_007258455.2 Sequoia sempervirens | reverse complement strand
TGGTTCAAAAAATATGGTACTAATCATACACAGAGCGGTATCTTCGAATAACCTAGGTAGGTTGGATAAGGTATCTTCATCATCACTACTAATATAGGGCTCAGTGATAAAGTTATGCATGTCTGTCCTTATGGGTATTGGGGAATGCACTTGTACTAGGACTGGCTGAGGAGAAACATTAGTGGCTCTAACCGGAGGACTCCGGCCATGTATGGTTATTCTCGGAGCGGTACATCCAAGACCAAGATTTGTTATAGGTCGCGTCTTAGGCATGATTGGTATTAAGAGCCCATTGTCATTTTGTCCCAGTCTTTGATTTCGGTCATAGCCCATCGCAAGCATCATGTGTAGGCCTCTGCTTCTTTCATCCATTGGTAATTCAGGTGTCGGTCTTTCATCTCGATACAACATGTTTGATGGATCTGCTTCAATTATCTCATGACCAAGGTCTCCCCACCTTGTGAATTCAGGATAATTTTGAGGATAGGTTTGAGATGTGGGAGCTTGATTTTCTTGTGGGCGTCCTCGTTATCTTTGAGATTGTGGTAACTCTCCTATCACAAAAGAATTGTTAGGGAGCTATAACTTCCACAACAGTCCTCTTGGATGATGAGCTTGATATCAGATATGGTGGGAATGGCGGGTGTCTCTGTCGCAGAAGTGGACGTGAGAGTGGCGGGATCGATGTATGATTTGGATGGGCCCTCATCATTTTTTGGCACTTGGGGGATTTTGTAATATTTGGCTTCAAGGTTTTTGCAGTATGAAAACGGTTCGGGATCTCCATGAATGGTAACCTCTTGTCCATTATGTGTAAATTTTACACATTGGTGGAAGGTTGATGCTACGGCTTTCATTGCACGGATCCATGGGCATCCCAAGAGAATGTTGTATGGTAAGTCGAGGTCCAGGACCTGACAGGTGGTTTCCATAAGTGTTGGCCCTACTTGGATAGGGAGCTTAATTGTGCCTTGAGACACTCTTTCTTGGTCATCATATGCTCTAATTGTGATGCCCTTCCCTTTATCAATGGAATCTTATGATATCTTTAACTGCTTGATGAGGCTAAAAGAACAAATGTTCAAACCTACACCTCCATCCACCAAGACCCTTTTGATTTTGCTTTTGTTCACAATGACCTCCAAGTGAAGTGCGCGATTGTGAGATGGTTGGGCAGGAAAATCTTGGTTGGAAAATGTAAGGAGATTAGGTGTTATGATGTTTTCGACCATAGCTTGGAATTGTTCTACATCGAGGTCTGCGGGGACGGTAGATGAGGCTAATGCTTCCTCAAGGATCTTTTTATGCGCTGATGAGATTTTTAACAACTCCATGATGGAGATGCGTGCTGGTGTTCTTTTGAGTTGGTCTACGACATTGTAGCTATATGGAATGGCTCTTGATGTAGGGACTCTATTGGGTTGGGATGATCCTGCAATGGTGACTTTGCCACCTCTTGTGGTGACTCCACAATCTTCGGCATGGGCGCCTTTGATGGTGATGACCATGCAATTTTCATTGAGGTTGGCAACAACAATTTCATATACATGATTTACACTGCCTTTTCCTTTATCCTTGTTATTCCCTTTGTTGCCATGATTCGGCATCGGATTCGTGTAGATTTTAAGATCCTGATTCCCTGTAGGTGTTTCCACATTTATGATTCTTTTGTCGATGAGATCTTGAATGATGTTCTTGAGTCTCATACAGTTATTTGTGGTGTGGCCTTTGATCTTGTGGAACTCACATAGTTGATTTTCATTGTACCAAGGAGGTTTGACATCAGGTTCTTGATAATTCTCAAACGTGGGAGCTTGGATGAGTTTTTCATCGATTAGATTTTTCATGATGTCCTCAAGTGGTTCCCCCAAAGTAGTGTATTTTCGTTTGGGGTATGTTTTGCGTTGAGGTGGTCCTCTTTGGTCATTGACGTTATTGATGGTGGGATTATTGTTGGGTTGATATGTTGTGTGATGAGTGTTTTGGCATTGTGCTTGGATTTGCGGTGCAGGTGTTTGGCGTGGACCACTAATGACCACCTTGGCATCGACGACGCCATCATTAGTGATGTTCTTGTTTCTCACCCATGTACGAGGTTTATCATTGTAATTTGAGGGTGGGTGATTGTTTTGTGATTCGTGATATGATGTTGATTCGATGGGTTGGGTTGCAAGGGCTCTTTCAATGCTAAGCGCCTTGGAGATTAGTTGATCATAGGTGGTGATTCCCTGAACCTTGAGGTGGAATGACAAGGGCTTTCAAGGTTGGTAATGATTGTGCAAACTTGTTGTTCTTCTAGCATGGTCCATTTTCTCCGATTGGCCTTGGATCACCATCGTTGAAGAAATGAAGCGAAAGATTCATTCTTTCCTTGTTTCAGAGCATATAGTTCTTCGAGACTAACATCCATTGTAATGTTACATGCGTAGTTTCTAATGAATTCGTCTCTAATTTCTTTGAATGTCCTAATGCCTGAAGGTAGGTAAGCGAGAGAACCATTCTATAGCATCTCCTGCTAAGCTCCTAGGGAATAGCGGCATCAGATAAGTATCGTCATATGCAACCTCCATACAATGAACCTAGAATTCCCTGATGTGATCTTCAGGGTTTCCCGTCCCTCAATATTTGTCAAATTTAGGGATCTCAAATCCCTTAGGGAATGGTTTCATATCTAGGCTCCTATCAAATGGATAGGGACACAAGTTGCTTTGTGTTTTGGTTGTTCGCCCTGATTGATGATCGAGTACTTGTTGCGAGAGTAACTTGAATTGTGTCGTCATATCATTTTGAGGATCAGGGGGTGGGATGAATGTGTTTTGGGGTGTTGCAATCATGGTTTGGATGGATGGGTTGGTTTGTGCATTGTTCAATGGTATCAGTATGTTGTGGCGGGCGAAGTAGGCTTCTACTTGCTTTTGGATGAACAATGCTTGTTGTTGCTCTTGTTGTTGTTGCGCTAGGATTTTTGCTTGTTGTTGCACTTGTTGTTCTAACAACGCTTGTTGTTCTACTTGCTGTTGTGCTTGTTACTATTCTAACAACGCTTGTTGTTCTGCTTATTCTTGTTCCCACAACGCTTGTTGTTGGGCTGCCAATTCTGTTGCTTCTTGTTGTTCTTGATATTGTTTTAATGCTTGTTGGTATGCTTGCCATTGTGCTGCTTGTGCAAGAAGTTGTGCTTGTGCTTGTGCTTGTTGTGCTTGCACTTGAGCTTGTGCTTGGGCTTGCGCTTGAGCTTGTGCTTGGGCTTGCGCTTGTGCGGTTTGTTGTTGCAATAAAAGTTGTGCTTGAGCGACTCTTTGTGCTTGCAATGCTTGTGCAGCTTGGGCGGCTTGTTGTTGTTGTTGTTGTTGTTGCAATAAAGCTTTGGATTGTTGTGCTTGTTGTGCTTGTAATGCAGCTTGTGTGGTTTTGGCAGCTTGCGCAGCTTGAGCAGCCTATTGCACGACTTTTTGTTTTTGCACTTGTTGATAGCCTCTTTGGAAGGTAGCTTGCAATGTTGCGTCGAATTGATTTGATGTGGTGAATGTTGGTGGTGGTGGGGGTGGTGGTGGATTTGGAATGGCGTTTGTGGTGGTGGTGAATGGTGATGTTGTGTTGATTATTTGGTTGGTGGATGGTGTTGTCATGTTGATTGCGTGATTGGTGGATGGTGTTGTTGATGTGGTAAGTGGCATCGTTGATGTGATTGGCCCTTGAGAGACCATTCTTTGCAATGTTGTGGGGGTGTTTGATGATGTTGCCATTTCTTGTGTGTTTGTCGTTTATTGTTGTGATGTCAACAATAATTTTTGAGCGTTTGGCAAGATGTTTTGATTGATGGTTGGGATGTATGTTTGATGGATACTTGGTAGAGGGGGAAGCCCTAAACCAAGGAGTGGTGTTGGTGACAATGGTGATGGTGGTAGAGGTGGAAATGTAAGGGGGGTGAATCCTTGTGAAAGTGTTGTGGTGTTGAAAATTCCCCCTTGTCTGAATATGTCTCCCTCCTCTTGTGAATTTGTGAGAAGAGGTGTTTGTGGTGCTCTGTGAAAAGATGTTGATGATAGGTCATAATGTAAAGTGAGAGGAACATTTTGGTGTAATGGATTATGGAGGATGTTTTGTTCCACTGTGGTGTTTGCGTCTAAGTTTTGGTTATTCACAAGGGGATGTGATTGAAGTTCATTGAGAAATGTGTTTCCCTTGTTGACATTTGGTTGAGTTGGAGCAATCGATGTCATGATTTTTGGAATGTTTTGCGTGACGTTTTGGGATGGAGGTGTAGATGAAATGGGGATGGTGGATGAGATTGGTGGAAAATATGTCTCTACTATAGTGGTCACATCAAAATCCGAAGGCAACTTGGCCCCTTGCTTTGCTAGTTCAAGCATGTACAACGAAGGGTTAAGTCTCATCATGATGTTGATGATTCTATGGTTGTCTGGATTTTGGAGCATTTCGGCTATTTCTTCACGAGACATTCCAAAGGTGAGGTCCTCCCCTTGATTTTCTTCTTGTGGGTTTTGTGATGATGAGGGGATCAATGGATTGCTTGATTCTGCGAGATTCATTTTTGCATTTTTTGGCTAAGGTCACTTGAAGCGGGAGTTTCTTTGTGGGCTTCCATACTCTTCTTGTATTGAGATCTCGTTTGAACCATAAAACAAGGATCAATCTTCGAGAATATGGGAGATGAATCTCTTGATTCCTTGGATTAATCCCTATTTTATGTCCCTAAAGTGAAAGTTTTAGGATGCTTTTAGGATCAAATGTGATGATGATAAGATGGTGATGTTTAAAGATGGATGTTATGGATGTTTTTGGATTTTGATAAATCTTGAATGAAATGCTAGGACTTTGGATGTTTTGATTGGTTTGATTTTTGGATTTTTGAGATTTTGTCCTTGATCTTGATTTGGATTTTGATTTGGATTTTGAACAAAAGGAACCCTAAGATGTTTGATAATGATCTAAAGGATAGTTGTGTTCAAAGGATGATGATTTGGATATGTGTGAGGAGAAGGATGTATCTACCCACACCTACCCAAACAAAATGATTGTTTCACTAAGTATATGGAGAAGGATTTATCTACATACACTAAGCTAGACAAGATGATTTGGATGACTTTGACTAAGGATATGCAAAAGGATGCATTTACACATTCCTAGCCAAAGGTGTTTTGATAAATGTTTTCAAGGACTTGGTCTCAATGAGTTTGGATGATTGCTTGATTTTGTCATAAAGCCTAGTACTTCAAGGATGATTTCAAGGTTTTTCAAAAGATGATTTGTGAGATGGATTTGATGTTTTGAAAGATGGATGAAAGAGGTTTGATTTGTTTTGATCCCTAGATGAACCTAAAAAGACCACTTTGTTTTCCTAGACCTAGGTATTGAAGAGCATGCATATGCTTCCTAAAGACCTTTGTAACCAAGGAATGATTTGAACATTTTGGATTTCCAATCAATGATTTGTGCTTTTTGGGATTTGGAGTCTTCAACACACATGAAAGTTCATTTTGCTTAGCTTTGATTAATGGATTTATTTTACCAAAATTCTCTCTTTGATTAAAGTTTCAAACTAAGATGTCCAATGTCTTAATTTCTTTAAACCCCACAAGATATTTTATGTGGAAATTCAATGAACTTAAGGCAAGGGTTTTCCTATTGTTTACTCAAGAAGACAAATTGAGATATAATCCAATGCTTAGGAACCTCTACGAATGTGAATCCGTAGGGAAAAGCAGTAACATATGGATTGAGTCAATGATATTTGTCTTAAAGAGGGTTTGAAATTTTGAGAATCATGTTGAATGTTTGTTTTGCAAAATGTTTTCGAATACACACTGTGTTTTCAAGCGAAGAACAATTACAAGCCCTATGGATGTGTAAGACAATATTTGTTGGATTCCCACTTGGACAAGTCTAGCTACGCTTATCTCTAGCGGATGGTTAGATGCTTGACCCCACTGGCTCCCCTCCACGGCTCATTGCGTCAATGCAGGCAGAGCATCAACACCCATGAAAACTCCCATGGCATGCTTTCCATCTCTACTAGAAGCCGTAAGAGTGTGGGGTGGCTTAGAATGACGTTCTTGCACCAACAAATAGATTAAGGATTTTGGAAAATTCTAGCACATGGGTTCTAGTAAGGACTTTCCGTTAGTGGAGATTGACCCATACGACAAGAGTCCCCTTTCGGATCCATCTGTGAGAACCCAGGCGTGATTATGGCGTTTAACCAAAACCCTCATTTATATCCTGACTGGAAATACTCTTGGCTTTAGAGTGTTACCGGTTGAGTCGTCCCTTGGGTGAGTACTTTTTCCCCAAGGCAGGCCCTCTAAGATAAACAAAAGTGAGCAAAGACACAATCGGTAACTCGATCGATCTTTGATGGCACAAAGAAAGAGAATGTACACAAAAATGCCCCTACTCACACTCGCACAAGATGTTCAATTTTTAAGCCCAAATTGAAGTGTTTTAAAGCAATAAAATGTATTTTGAGTGTTTCTCTTGCACCCTAGATCGCACGAAGCACAAGGGGAGAGGATACGTACTCAAAAGACAAGATCACACAATTCAAACACTTGTTCGTTTTATAACCTTCAAAGCAATTGTGAGTTCGTTTTAAGCACCAAATGAAATATGAAGATTGCTTGTCCAATTTTTAGCCCAAAATGAAATCTAGTAAGTTTGTCCTAAGATTCATTTTAAGCCCCTTGCAATGAAAATTAGTGTTCTAAAATGAAAGGATAAACAACTTCGTGAAGTAGTGTTGATCAACACTTAAAGTGTTAAAAAACACATTGTGTTTTAAAAAAAATCATCCCCCTTTTGTCTTCGTTTGCTAGCCTCCTCCTTGTTGACTTTTCACTTTCGCTTTTCCTTCGTACCTTCGTTGTTCGTTTGTACCTATTGAGAAAGACAACACACAAGAATCAATTTATCATTTTAATAATTTACTCTAAACAATGTAATGATTCCAAATGAAAAAAGTTGATGATTTTGGATTACCATAAAAGAATATCCATTCATGTTAGATTCACTTTCAACCTTATCAAAGTCTCTCATATCACTAGAGATGTTGAATTAACAAATCAATCCCCTAGAATAAATCTCTCAATAGCCTCATCATAAACTTAATTATTTACTATCTTAAGATATTCATAATAAATGTGATAATGTAAACTCATAACATTCATATGAAAATCAATAAATCATAATGATATAATATGAGAAACTATTGAATCATGAGTAACTAAATTCACAAGACAATCAGATTTATTTACTAAACAAGCAGTCCGTGCATGTCCCTTAGACTATAAAGTGTGTTGACTCTTTTCATGCTCTTAATGATTTGCGCCACAATATGCAACAAACGTTAGAGATTAAATGCCTTGCAGTTTTTTAATAGTCAGAGAAAACCATAAATGAAAGACGCCTTATAATAAAGAGGCACGCAGAAAGCTATGATTGAGTAGAGGCTATAGTCCTCTTCCAAAAAACAAAAAAAAGTCACAGTCACAGTATTAATGCCTGCAAAAGTGAATCACAACAAAAAGGAATGAGCATTTAAAGATAAAAACAAACAACAACGTGGATGAGATGAACAAATATTATATCAGAATCAGCGTTATTCATGATGGAATGATGACTTCGAAAAGGTACATGGAGTCCCCAACTTCTTTTTATAAATGCCACTGTCAGAATCAAAGCTTCTTGTTGAGCACTTCACGTTACTTAAAGTAATCACCAATAAAACTGCGCATAGCTCCAGACAAACGGATTAGTATTTGATTTATTGTCAAGGTGGTTTGTTGAAGCATTTATAAGTGACATGACTTGAATGAATCTGCTAGGAAATGAGAGATACATGTTATTTCCTTTGTAAATGTTTATTGAATGCAGAAGACAGTTATACAGCCAAGAAAAATTTAACATAAAGTAAAACAAAGACAAATGTGGAAGCCCTCTTATGTCGGTAATTTGGATCAGTAAAAGAAAACAAAACATCCCATTCTGGAAAAACAGACCACTAAATACGCATTAAGAACTTCACCATTAACGTCCCATAATGAGAGATACACATTAAGAACTTCACTGCGCTGTCTACAGGCTGACTGGAGAGGCTGCGTTGTCTGCATGGAGAGGCTGCGTTGTCTACAAGTTGACTGGAGAGACTGCGCTGTCTACAAGCTGACTGGAGAGGCTGCACTGTCTACAAGCTGACTGGAGAGGAGAGGCTGCGATGTCTACATGTTGACTGGAGAGGCTGCATTGTCTACAAGCTGTGCGTGAATGTTTTAAGAACTTTGCCTTATTGATACACATCTGTTGGTCGATCACAAAACATATCACCATTCATTGATAACTCTATGTGAGTACTCCTAGTTATGTTGGCCTGGCAGAATTTCTACATATTGAGAAGACCATCACTATTCCATGGAGATGAAGATGAGATGCGTGCTTAGGGAAGTACATGAGGCTCTCAAAGAGAAAACAACATCCAACAGAGAACACTTAAGCTTAAATGTTAAATTTTCAAAAAGTGTATTAACCAGAAGGCATAGAGAAATCACCGTAATGAAAAAAAAAATAGAAGGAAAAAAGAAGAACGATGAAAAATTAGTCAAATATTTATGCCAATAAAAAAGTTCCTCTCTTTCCTGAATATTTCAATATCTAGTCACGTTCTAAATACCTACAGAATGACCGACCACTCAATAAAGCATTTCTAAAGATTAGATTTTTTTTTCATAAGGAAAAACAGACCACTAAATAAAAAAATGAAATGCAGATTGCCCTCCTTCTAGCGCCAAGATGAAGTACCCAAAATCTGCAATGTAAGACCAACCTCAAAAACTCATTAGAAGGGTTAGTCTAAACACACAAATCTGCAAATACCTCCATGAAATAAAATACCTATGCTAAAGAAATGCCACAAGTAACAAAACAACATCAAAAAGACATTTCAAAAGCATGATAATCACCTATTCCATGTTGGATTGGTGTCACATGTGCTAGTGACCCTTTCCCAACCCTTGATCAAAGCTCAAAATGATAAAATGCAAATGGAGATGATGGGGTGATGATGAAAAAGATCAAATCTCAAATGAAGAGAGTAACCTTGAATAAAATTGTGGATCCATGAATGAGAATGAAGGCCCTATTTTATAGATTTTCAAAAATGCTAAGTGTTGAAGAGGGACCAATGTGGGACTAAGATTGGACCAATGAAAGAAGGACACTTGTCAAATGGTGATTAGTCAATGGTTGTGCAAGATTTGGGAAGAGTGCCCAAGAGGGGGAAATTTTGAATTCAAATTTGCAATAAATTTTGAGAGGGGGACAGAAAAATAGAGCAATAAATGCCATGTTTGACTTGTCATGTTGAGGGAAAATGAGTGTTTTAATAAATCAATAAAATTGATTTATTGTGCAAGTGGATATATCTAGATAATGCAAGTGGGATGTGATTAACATTTAATCAGGGTTAGATGATGATTATGCTGATTTAATGCTGATTAGATGATTTGACTTTCAAGACTTTGATAATTGATTTATTTAAATCAGAAAATGATGGAATATAATTTAAGATTTGATTTAAATGGATTTTTGATTTATTTAAAAGATTGATGATAATGCTTATTTGATTTTTAAATAAATAACCTTAGGCAATGATATTATTTAAATGAATGGATGAAGGTGATGAATGGATCTAATGCGACATATAGTTCAGTTGATAAATGATCCTGATCAAATGCAGAATGTTAGTTTTGCATGTCTACAGTTTATCTATCTGTCTGTTTGTCTCCCTCCCTCTCTTTCTCTCTCTCTCCCTCTCATTCTCAAGTCCCTCCCACTCCCTTCGTCTGAAAGGTTTCTCTCTCTCTCTAAAGTCTCTATCTCTTCCTCTCTCCCTCTCTCTCGCTCCCTCTCAAGTCTCTTATCTCTCCCTCTCAAGTCTCTCTCTCCCTCTCTCTCTCCCTCTCAAGTCTCTCTCTATCCCTCTCTCTCCCTCTCCCCCTCTTTTCCTTCCTCTCTCCCTCTTAAATATCTCTCTCCCTCCCTCTTAGGTCTCTCTCTCCCTCTCTCTCTCTTGCTCTCTCTCTCCCTCTCTCCCTCTCTCCCTCTCAAGTCTCTCTCTCTCCCTCTCAAGTCTCTCTCTCCCTCTCAAGACTCACTTTCTTCCTCCTTGTCAAGTTTCTCTCTCTCTCTCTCTCTCTCTCTCTCTCTCTCTATCTCTCTCTCCTTCTCTCTCTCTTCCTCCCTCTCAAGTATCTCTCTCTCACTCTTTCTCTCTCTCCCTCTCAAGTCTCACTCTCTACCTCCCTCTTAGGTCTCTGTATCTCAAGTCTCTCCCACTCTCTCGCTCCCTCCCTCCCTCCCTCCCTCTCTCTCTCTCTCTCTCAAGTCCCTCTAACTCCAACTTTGTCTCTTGTGAATTGGTCGCACATTAATAAATATATAATATATACTATGTATTAAATATATTATATAATATATATATAATATATTACATAATATTAATATAATATTTAATATTTAATATATATACTAGTTATATATAGTATATAATATAATATATAATATAATAATATAGAATATATAATATAAAATATTGTATAGGAGTGAATTTGCACCCCTTGTGTAAATTCCCCTTTTGCATGGACGTGTGTATGGCATGCTGCCATCCCTAAAAATTTCCCACCTCTAGAGTCTGTAGGGATGTTACACTCTCCATTAGACATGAAGCATAATGCCTCTATGTTGACTAGCTAACTGAAAATGGCTCTTTCCCTCTCATTTTGAACTTAAAATGCCTATCTTTCTCATTCATTCCATCTTCTATGATCTATTTAGAAATCTATCTCATCTTCTTGGAAATTCATGTGATCTTCTACAATCCATTGAGCATTACATCAACTTGTTACTTTATCAACTTCATCTTTGTACATGTGCTACCATAGAAGTTGTGAGTTTGGAGTCTTATGAGACCTCCCTTTGTCACTATTGTAGCTGTGTCAACTTTTCCAAGCTCATTGTCTTGCATTCTCCCTTCATTTTCCTTGAGAACCTTTGGGTGGAGGTGGTATTGCTTCACTTTCCTTTCTTTTTGTGGTTTGATAGAGTAGCATTGCATCTTTTATAGTGTTAAGTACTTTCCTTTATCACATTTTCTACTTTATGGCTTTCCTAGCTATCTATGGAGGTGGAAAAACCAAAGTAGGGGTTTGACTGAGGCAAACACCTATACAGTCCAATAGTTTTCCTCTCTTGGCTATGTGTAGTTGAACATCCTTGTGGAGCTCGTTGGTGAACTGGAGTCTCATTGAGTTGATATTCATCACCCTCATTTTCATCTATCTCCTTTATCATTTATACAGTCATTTCAAGTACTTCATAGTTCTCTTTATTTCATCAAAATTAGTTAGCTAGATAGTTAGTAGGTTTTCTTATTTTTCATATTTTATTTCACATTTTCTAGCCATATAGATGCCAATGCTCCAGAGAGACACCAACATGCCACACTATCATCCCAGACTGCACTATCGTTCTTGGACAAAAAGATATTTGAGGTCTAGTTTGGACTCTAGAAACTGGGTCGTGTAGCCTCATTTAAGTTTTCAAATTTGTAGAGTGACATAAGCACTTGAGGGTGCTCTTCTTTCTTGATTCTTTTCCTGAACACCCATCAGCTTGAGGTAAGATAGGGAAGCCCTCCACTCTTGGCTCTCTGGGACCTGGAGCCTTGGTGTGGTTGGTCCCCCTACCTTACATTTTTTGTGAACCTAATGTGAACCATTTTGGTTTTTTTTAGTGGTGCTGAAAGCACCTTTCATCATATCTTAGGAGTGTTGTAGGCATGAGTATTGTGAGGCACCTAGCCTTGTAACCCTACCTACAACCCTTAGTGGCATAGTTGGAAGGTTCCATAAGCATCGTAGAATGAAACATTAATTGGGTCACTGTCCAATTGTAAAACCTATGGGGGCTCTGTGAAAGTTTTATTTAGTATGCACAATGGCCTCCTTTTTGCATCTACATATCCCTTCTATGTAGCTTGCAATTAGTTCTCCTAACATAACCTTCACTTCATAGGACTTTTCGATGGATTATAATAGAGAGCCATCTCCACTATACATCCCCACATGAATCAACGAAAAAAATATGATAGGTGTTCTTGCTGACCCAACATGTCAGGTGAATGTGATTACTAAGGAGATTATGTTGATCAATTTCCTAAACAAAGATGGGTATGATGCACCTGAAAGTACCATTCATACACAACAGAGTTTCCATACCTCCCCTTGGCATCATCACCTTGTCGGTCCTTGTTGAACCTAAGTCAGTAAACTTGGTCTTTGACATAATTCCAGGGTTTGAACTATTCAAGGTGAAACTAGATATCCCCTGGTTAGTCGCTTTGAGTCCAGTTCCCTTGGTCGTGCATAAATGTATAAAATTTATCCATGAGGGTTCAATGCATGTAATCCATGACATCGGCTATAAACTTCCAGTTGCATGTGGTAGCTATTCTTTGGATCACTTTCGGCCTGTACCCGTTGGTCCACTTTCACCTTGGATAGACCTCTTGTGTTAGACCTATGAGAATTACAAGGAAGGGTGCTTAACACCTAATGCAAGATACCCTCCATGTTGTCTCGCATAGGGTCTGATTGAAAGCTGACAATGATGCCACCTTGGCTCGGAGAAGGGAGGAAGATAAGTGTGCTTGATGTTATTCTTCCTCCTCTTCCATTGTCCTACTGGTCACTTCCTCTCACCGTGTTGTGGCATCATTAGATTCCACTCCTAAACAATTAATAGAGAATCCTATGGTTCCTGCTTGGAAAAATCCCAAGTATCCAATGTTCGAACTTCCTGTCATACCCATGATGCCTAGGCCCATTTGGTATGGTAAGGGGAAGGTTCCCTATGAGGAGTCCACCTTCTTCAGAGGGTGGTCTTGTGCTAGCATGTGTTTTCCTAGTGATAAAGGAAATTTCAGCATCCTCGGAGTTCGTCATTTCTCCCAAGCTACTCGGTGAGTCTAGCAGTGAATCTCGGGTACCACCTTCCTCGTTCGTTGAAGTAATGCATGGAACTCCCGTGAAGTGCATGTTTAACTCTTTGGACGAGGTCTTGGTCCTATCAATAATCTTCACAAAGCCACTAACATTTTCTCCATAGGAACCAAGTGGAAAAGACCTCACCAGGCCTTCTTCCTTAGCTCTTGTTGTGAGAGGGTTGAAGGGTTCTCCCCTTAACATTTTTCCCTTGCAGGATCATCCACCTTCCCCATATAATGATCTAGATTGGAAGGCTGATGACCCATTGGTTGATGAGTGTTAGGGGGGTACCTCTTCTTTATCTATAATGTAGATTGTGTGTGTGTGTTTGTGTTCCCCCATGCTTGCATTATGTGTTCTTGGATGACCCTTGTCACCCTTGTAGGTGCTTGGATATAGGAGTGTTTTTATGTCGTAAAACTTTCTCTATTTGTGGCATCATTCTTCCTTTGTTATGTGTATTTATTTTCAGAAATTGGGGATGATGCAAGGTGTTGGGGGCATTTAGGATTTTGTTCCATGTTGACCCAATTTTTTATTTTTGTTTTGTTTTCTTGTGCATTCTTTATATGGTTTGATATAGTAGGGGGTTGATGATAGTTCATTAAATATACTATTATTATACTTATACATATTTATGAGTAGCTCTGACCCCAAAATATTAGATCACCCATGTGCTCCTTGTTCATAATGTTATTGTCTCTTTTTACAGTTTTGTTATCTTTCTCTCTTCTTCACTTGATTCATGATGTTTTGGTGTTCATGTGTTGTCCCTCATGTGCACAACATCATTAACACGATGAAATCTCGCTATGTCCTACAGGCCACAATATCACTTTTTCATTCATGGTTTTCTCTCCTTAGGATTCCATGTGCCTTGTGTTCGACACAAACCATCCTAACGGGTGGGGCTATCATGCCAAATTTGATTTTTAGAAAATCCATTTGATTTCCAATGAACATTTTCTTGAAAATATTTTCAAAACTTTTTCAAAAATCACATTCTCAACTTGGACCTCTAGTGGAACATGTTTCCTTCGTCATGGGTTCGCAAAGAAAGAACTTGAAAAACTTTCCTCCAAGGAGGGATCAACTTTTCTTGTGGGAGAAGCCTTGACCTTCCCCTCATGAGGGCACATTTTCTTCCTTTTGAATTCAAGATTTGATGAAGTGAGCATATTTCGAAAGGATTCCTTGATGATTGAATTGATTTATGAAAAATGCTCTCTCACTTTCAAATAGTGCATCCCTTGAGTAGACCCCTTTTCTTTTGAAGGGTTCCCAAAGGACCTCTTTGAAAGCTATTCAATTTTTTGACTATCTACATGACTATTTGTTTGTTTTCCTACATGTCTACCTTTTTTTTCCTAACATGTTATATTTGAAGATTAACATGTTGCTTTGTAGGTGTTCCTGTGAAGTTTATTTCTAGTATGACTCTATGAAGTCCCGTTAAACTAGGGTTCCTTCAGGAGAGACTACTTGGGGAGCACCTTCTTTACAGGTTTGAGGGCTTGTAAAGTGCTTGCATCCTACATGGTTTTTCCATCATTAGTCTATGGGTCTTTGGTGTACTTTGTTCAACTTCATAGTTCCATGGAGATATGAAGTCATTTGTTCGAACCTCCTTAAGAGAGAGTACCTATAGAGTCCTTTCCCTACCCTACATTTTTGAGTTCTCTAGATTGTGGTCTTCTTCCTTGATGATTTAGGTATACATTTATAACTCTTCAATCTACTTTACCAAACACTCATTGATACTCACGTTCACTAAAGTGAGGGAAAAATGTATAGGAGTGAATTTGCACCTCTTGTGTAAATTTTCTTTATGCATCCCTTCACCTTAGAAAATCAAACCTGAAGGAGAAATTCCACATCACCCACCTGCCTTCCATCCACTTAGAATTTGTCTTGTACTTCGATAGGGGAATATTTTTCAGGGATGCAAGCACTGTGTGTAGATGTCTATGTGGTGTGCTACCATCCTTGATAGATTCCTAGATTTGGAGTCCATATGGATGTTACACTTGGGCATGAAGTGTAATGCCTCTATGTTGGCCAGCTACCCCAAAAATAGCTCTTTCCCTCTCATTTTGATCTTGAAATTCCTATCTTTCTCATTTTTTCCATCTTCTACGATCTCTTTAGTAATCTATCTCATCTTCTTGGAAATTCATGTGATCTTCTACAATCCATTGAGCATTACAGTAGCTTGTTACTCTATCAAATTCATCTTTGTATGTGTTGTGCTACCATAGAAGTTTCAAGTTTGGAGTCTTGCAAGGCCTCACTTCATCATTGTTGTGGCTATGTTGACTTTTCCAAGCTCGTTGTCTTGCATTTTCCCTTTTAATGCCTTGAGAGCCTTTGGGTGGAGGTGTTATTGCTTCACTTTCCTTTCTTGTTGTGGTTTGATAGAGTAGCATTTTATCTTTTGTAGTGTTCAGTGCTTTACTTTCCTCTTTTCTTTATTGTATTTTTTACTTTGTGGCTTTCCTAGTTATTTTTGGAGGTGGAAACAACAAAGTGGGGGTTTGGCTAAGGCAAAACCCTATACAACCCAACATATTTCCCTCTCTTGGCTATGTGTAGGTGAATGTGCTTGTGAAGCTCACTAGTGAATTGGAGTCTCAGTGAGTTGATGCTTATCACCATCATTTTCATTTATCTCCTTTATCATTTATACAATTATTTCTTGTACTTCATAGTTCTATTTATTTCATTAAAATTAGTTAGCTAGCTAGATAATAGGTTTTCTTGTTTTTCGTATTGTATTTCACATTTTCTAGCCACATGGATGCCAGTGCACCACATTGTTGTCCTAGACCTGCACTGTCATCCTCAAATAGAGAGCTATTTAAGGTGTAGTTTGGACTCCAAAACTGGCTCGTCTAGCCTCATTTAGGTTTTCGGATGTGTAGAGTGATAGAAGCACTTGAGAGTGCTATTCATTCTTGATTCTTTTCCTAAACACTCATTAGCTTGAGGTAAGATAGGGTAACACTCCTCTCTCAGCTCTCTATGACCTGGAGCCTTGGTGTGGTTGGTCCCCCTACCTTACAAATATAATAATATAATAATATATAATATATTTAATATAATAATATAATAATATATTAGTATATTAGTATATATTAAAATATTAAATATTATGTATTATGAATAATACAGGTAATAGATATCTATTTTTTCTAAAAAAATCAATACGCTCGAGATTTGGCTTGGGATTTGGTTTGAGATTGCCTAACCTAGAAATTCAACCTAAAGAACATGTTTAGAAAGTTTGCTTAGTTTTCTGAAGTTCACCCTTGTGGCTAGTGAATTTTTTTATTTGAATTTCATGAAATAAAAAGGGTTTATAGAAAAAATTGTCATCTTTCCACCAATATAAGTTATGCCTTATTTTGAATTTAATAAATAATTATTAATGATTTTCTACATACATTACAACTAAAGTCTTGATTGATAGGCTGATTAAAAATATTCTATAAATTTCAAACTACTTAACATTTTTCAAACCTACAAGATGCATCACATTCTATGCTTCGCATACTACCAAGCTATGGTGGTTAGACACACACATTTTAATAATTCTGAAATGTTGTAATAAAAAAATCATAACTAATTATTTACGTGGAAAAAAATTACCAAAAAAAAATCAGGCACATCTGGGCATGTGTCCTCTACTTATATTGAGAGATTCAAAAAAGAATATTATTTTTTTCTTGTACTTAAGGTGGTCAGACATACACTTGCTTCTTATCTTTTTCCTAAAAATTTAGTACTAATGCATTGAATTTTTTTTTTTTGCAAAACAGATTTACTTTTTTTTCAGAAAAAGGACTAGTAGCCTATAAACTACATTCAATTTTCTACAACTTTTGTTCTTACATATTTTTCAAATTATGTTAGTAACCTATTGAAATTTTTATGTCAAGTTTCCTAACTCTGTTTTCTGAATTTTCATTGCCACTTAGAGGCCTAGTTTGGACCCCAATGATCCTACATTGACCCTTATTGAAAATAGGTCAAAAAAAGAAAAAAACCTTGGTTGGTGGCTAGTGGGTGGAAAAATATTTTTATAAGCTTTTTGTTTCTTTTTTCTTTTTTTGCTCTTTTTTCAAAAGAAAATAAAAAAGCAAAAAATCAAAATTGATGATGATGATTTTTTTAATTTTTCTAGAAATTGGATTAAAAAACTAGAATATTTTTCTCAAGATAGGATCTCTTAAAATCTAGATAGGAGGCTACAAATTTAGAGTTTTAATACTATGTTGAAGTTAATGATTGAACTCCACAACACCAAGAAATCACCTACGAGCAATTATCCTATCACAAAAGAAAGATCAAATAAATTGATTTGTTTATGTAGCCAAGAGAGAAAATATTGAATTAAGAAGAGCACTAATATGTGTAATGTATTAACCTAAATGGTTTTGAATTGAATTATTACAAAGAATGTGCAAAGAATGTGCAAGCTTTACAAAAGAATGAAAAAGAAAACCCTAGATGAAGATTTGACTAGATGGTGCCAAGTGTTCTAATCTCATGCAATGAGACTTCTCCTAGATATTTAATTCAAACTAATAATAAAAAAGAACTCCTAAGTTTAGCTTAAGTGAACTAAAGAAATAAAGGACTTAATAATTAATTAACGATCAAGTAATTATCAAGTGATTATCTTGATTACTTCAACAATAATTTATTTTCCTCTCGAGCGGCATCATCCCATCATTCTTTTTATAAGCCCCATCATTTTTCCATGTCAGTCCACATCTATACTTTCATTCTTCTTTGATACCGAATTGCTGCTTTCATGTTCATTGTCCTATTCATATTTACTATATATGGAGACATGCCTCAATGTCAAGCTTCATTCTATTGCTCCTATTGATCACGTTGTGGTTCAAACATTGATTATATTAATATTGTTAGGCTTCATGACATTTTTTCTCTCTAGTATATGTGTCAATTATTTCATTCTACATTGTGTACATATTCTATGTTGGGACCACATCTCTATACTATATTACTTATGTGATTGTGTGGGTATTTTTGGTCATTAAGGTCCAAAACACCATTATATTTCCTATAATGAAATAAGCCTATCATTCTTTATGTATACATTTGTTATTTATGTGCTCATCATAATTTATCATTTCATCAAAATTAATAATCATACCAAGATGTATTATATTATTTTTCTAGGTTTATAAGATTGCATCATACATTATAATTGATTTATCTAACATCATATTTCATGAATTAATTATACCCTTTGAGAACAATCAATTGAAGGTTAGGCAAATACAATTGCTAATTTTCTCATTTTAGATATTTGATTTATCTTGTGGGAAAAATCTACTCATGGAATATTTCCTCTTCTATTTCACTAGACTTCATGGGAGAACATACACAAAAGGTATATCCACATGATCACATCTTGCAAGTACCATAACTTTATATGGATCTCATGAGCCCTTCAAGGTGATCTTTTGAGTGTCTAAGTATTTAATTTATTACATGTATACAAAATTTTTATTGCTACTGTTGGATTTTGCAATAATTGAAATAGGACCTATTGCTAGTAGTAGATCATATACACTCCAGTCAACAAATGATTGAAAATAAAAATAGTAGAATGGATAATAAATCTGAAAAAGAGAAAGAGAGAAAATAGAGACAACATTGCAAGAGAATTTTGAGAAGGCTCTCATCACTCTCACAAAACGATCACTGAACTAGTTGAACTAGCTAAACTTGTGAAGGTTAGAGGAGAGTGCTCAATATATAGAAGAATAAGGGAAAATACATCCAAGAGGTGCATTAACTCCTAATACCCATAAATGGCAAGAGGTTATCACCTACTAGTAAATGACAAGATATGTGGCATAACATCCTCAAGTGAAGACATGAGAGAGGTGGCACATAAAGCCAAAAGAGGGTGAGAAACCCAACTACCCCATAAACTACTCAGGTAAAAATAGAATAGTGGTTATGAGAGGTGGCACAACAAGCCAAAAGAGGATGTGTAACTCAACTACTCATGTGTGGGGAGAGAGTGACACATGTAGCTATTGTATTTTTCCATGTGTCCTCATATTACAACATCTAATAAGCCTAAGAAAGCTTAAATAATAATGTGTAGGAAAAAGAAATACCCCCTAACATAAGGAAAATAAAAAAACTACACTAACACCCCCCCTTAAGCATAGCTTAGGTGGGTGAAAAGATGATGGGTCTTGACAAATGAAACCATGTTAGTTACCCATGTACATATAAAATTCCACCAAAAGAAGAAGGACCATCCTACAAAAAGGAAGTACGCCCCCCATAATGGAGAAAGAAATGAAGTGGAAGGATAAAGAATCCCCCCAAAGATATCCAATGGTAGATGCTCAAAATTGGATGTAGAAGATGGTCCAAAATTGTTGAACAATGTTCCTCCCCTTAGGAAGAAACAAAACCAAAGGTGTATGTGAGCTATCTCCCCGCTCTTGAAAGGAATATGTAGGAAAAACGTGTAAGATGAATGAGGTCCCTGAAGTTGACTCAAGTATCCCCATGTCAATGCTGAAAGTTGCCACAATCAAATCAGACATTCTAGGCCACACTGCTGAAGATGACAAAATAGAATCTCCTAGAGATTGATGTAGAGCATAAGCCAAAGAATCAAGTATCTCCTCTGAAGATGTCTTCTCCAAATGATGATCCAAAGTATCCACACTCATGTCAAACTATAAGGAATGATTATGTAGAGAATGAAGAGGAGGGTCAAAGTGTTCCCTCACAACAACTGAAGAAAAGTTGACTTCATTGTAGAGAAGATTAATATCATCAATAGTGTCTCTAGATCTGCAATATGTGTCTCCATAAACAAGTCTGAAATACCTGTCAAGAGATCATCACTTAGAGTTGAAATTGAAAAACTATTTATGTCCTACTGCAAGGAATTACTGGAAACTTTCGAAGAAGCAACACTAGAATCTGAAGTAGCAATAGTAGATGGTGATGGAGTATAAATGAATTGATCATCCACACAAGATGTGTCCACACAAGGTGGGGAAAAATAAGTCTTAGTATCATCCACAATAGCTTGGTTATCCAAGGAAACATCACTTTTAGATGAAGATTCAATGTCTCGATATAACTATTGAATGATGGTCCAAGCAGTGAAAGGGCACTTAGTATGCTCAATATGACGCAAAATTTCCTCAGATATAGTAATACATATTAGTCCATAGACCATGTCATTATTGTTAAACCATGCATTCTTTGTTCACAGGAAATTAGTTCAGGAACAAGTCCTAGGAGATAGGGTAGTAGATCCTGCTCAAGGCATTGATTCTTTATCCCTTTCTTCCAAGAAAAATAGTTCTTTAAATTTAGCCTTACAAAAAATTTGTGAAATTCATTACTAATATCCTTGATTAAACCCCAATAGTGGAACTTTATCTTAGTTCATGATTACAATTAACCCCATTAAAATGTTTTAACCATGATGCATAAAATCACGTGTGAAAAAGAGAATATGTGCAAACAAGAGTCAACACAATGAACCCCCCCTTTCCACTAGTATCAAAAATTACCCCAGCCCCCCAAGATATTACAATGTTGGCACTTTATGATTAGTGCTTTTACAAGACTTTTCCAGATTACAAGGATTTTAATAGCAAAAAATATAATATTTGATGCAAATTAATTTTTAAATAAAATCTAGAAAACAACCTTGCAGCTATGTTTTACTCTTCAATATCTTTCCAACACTTTTCAGTTTTTGAAAAAATGGATTACAAAAGTGAAAGATATGACATATTGAAGATAAAAAAAGGCAACAGATTCCACCTGCAATATCTGATTGAAAAGGGCAGAAATTTTTATACAAACCTCTTTTTATGGAAAGTACTCATTTCTAGATTTCTGACAAGTACTCGTTTGCGAAAATTTGACACCCGAGGTAAAAGTTATGCAATTTTGAAAAAAGTTGCAAAATTTGCCTGTGAAAAATGACTCATGCCTATTTTTGACTTGATTTCTAAAATAATTATCAACTTTTTGCAAAAAGTAATGACTACCTAGATGCTTTCTTGACCATGGGAATAAAACCCATAAATCATTTTTTCTGTAAATGAGTGGAAGCTAGAATTTTGAAGCCAAAATGGAAACAACTGCGATAAAAATTTAGAATTTTTTTTACTTTGTCCTCCAATCTTTGATTTTGGAGAAATAAAAGTCAATCTTGACTTTCTAAAACCTTTTGGACACTCTAGAAATGCTGAAAAAGCCTCCAATATTACCAAAAAGTTGCAATCACCTAGATCTCACAAGACACATACATATATAAACCAAATTAAATAGATGTTTATTTTTCCTTTAAATTGTTCTAATTCCCCAGGTCATTCGAGGATGTAGGAGAAGAGCATACTTGGTTTTTGAGGAAAATTTCAGCAATATATTAGTCTCAAATCTTTGAAAACAAATTTAGAAAAACAATGATCTATATTAGACAAACCTGCTCTAATACCATGTTGGATTTTGTGATAACTGAGATAGGATCTGTTGTTGGTAGTAGACCATATACACTCCAATCAACAAATGATTGAAAATCAAAATAGTAGAATGGAGAAGAAACCTGGAAGAGAGAAAGAGAGAAAATAGAGACAAGACTACAAGAAAATTTTGAGAAGACTCTCATCTCTCACAGAACGATCACTGAACTAGCTAAACTAGTTGAACTTGTGAAGGTTGGAGAAGAGTGCTCAATATATAGAAGAATAAGGGTAAATACACCCAAGAGGTGGGTCATCCCACAATAATGGGTTACACTTTTTGGCCAAACTTGACATTGAAATCAACATTTTCAGAGAAAACTTCACTTTCTGACACTTATAGTAGGTAAACTATTAAGAATTTGAAAATGATGTAAACTAGTGATTTGTGAGATTTCGTCTACAGATTTTAAATGTATCTTTTTTTTAAAAAATTGAAATTAAATTGTACTTTTTTTGGGTCTCCCTTGATAACTAGTTTTTAATAGTAAACAACAATTTTAAAAAGTGATGTGTACTTCGGCTCGCATAAATTTTTTTCTACAAAGGATAGAACTCTAATTCTTTTGAATTTAGGGTGGTAACACAATTATCTAGGGCTTTCATTTTGTTTCATAGCATTTTGTTGAATATTTTTCTTTTAATTAAGTTTTGAAGTCAAAACATTTATAATTTAGACATAGGTGCACTTTGGCTCGCATAACTTTTTTGGTATGTATTGAAATTCAATTTTTATTTTTTTGTTAGAATGAGGACATCAATACCTATTGGATATATATTTTTCAATTTTTTCCCCTCAAATTTACTATTTTTCCACGATGATTTTTCATCGAACTCGATGTTCGGTGAAAAACCTATGTATAGTAAAACTAAAAAATAAAATATAAAATAAAAATAAAATATATTAAATTTATAGTTGTTGGAAAGCACGTTTCGATCACTACAATCATCCAACTTGGTTTATCAAGTTGACTCCATTTGCACCTCGTTCCCAAGCTTCGATAGTAAAAAAAATGCATAAAGTTTTAAATAGTGGAGGGAAGGTGAAAAAAGGGGTTCATTAGAACCCTGTTCTAATGAAGGGGATCATTCGAACCCCCTTCATTAGAAGGGTTCATTCGAACCCCCCTTATATGGTGCAAAAGGGGGTTCATTAGAAGGGAGGGGGGTTCATTAGAAGGGGGGAGGGTTCATTAGAAGGGGGGCTTCATTAGAAGGGGGGTGGTTCATTCGAACCCCCTTCATTAGAAAGGGTAAACCATTTTAAATTTTTTGATGAGAATTTCTAATTATTCTTCGTTCAAAAAATTGTAACCCACTATTGTGGGTGTACCCAGGTGCATTAAATCCTACTCCCCATAAAAGATGGGAGGTTATCACCTACTTGGTAAATGACAAGACATGTGGCATAACCTCCTCAAGTGAAGACAGGAGAGAGGTGGCACATAAAGCCAGAAGTGGGTGAGAAACCCAACTACCCCATAAACTACTCAGGTAAAAACAAAATAGTCATTATGAGAGGTGGCACAACAAGCCAAAAGAGGATGTGTAACTCAACTACCCATGTGTGGGGAGAAAGTGACACATGTAGCTATTGTATTTTTCCACGTGTCCTCATATTACCACATCTAATAAACCTAAGCAAGCTTAAATAATATTGTGTACGAAAAAGAAATACCCCCTAACATTTAAGGAAAACAAGAATCCTACACTAACAACTACACATTAAAATATACACGATTCATTTAAAAATCACATTCACATCAAAATGGGGATAAAATGTATAAATGAAAAATGTTTATTGATACTTTTTCACTTTCATTTTTTTTGCCCGTTTTTAGATAATTTGTTGAAACATGTATATGATAATTGATTGTGCACTCTTGTGCAAATTCATCGCCTTATACCTAGCTCTTATCTACACAAAATCATATGCTAATTGACATATCTTATTCCTATATACACATGTTCCCATGTAATCTTGATTTGCTTGTTTTCTATTCATAATTATCCATACAATGATCCCTAGATAGCATATATCTATCACAATTTATCTTATTTATTTGGTCCCACATTAAGTCTATGGTCATGGGGTCTTCCTTGTAAGTGCAAACACAATTTTTCTAGGTTTAAATTTGAAAATTCAAATTTGGTTAGTTTCCCCTCTTTACCTAAATCCTACATAAGGCTAACTAAATATGTAATTATGTGATTTCATGCCATGTCCTAGTATTTAAAGGCATCATTTATATTCATTTTACATCACTAAAAAGACATCAGATATCTCTAATTCATTCTAGAGCATTTAGAAGAGAAAACAATAGTGATATATTTGAATATAATACATAAAAGATGTAATGAATATGATTCCTAGAAAATTATCTAATACCTTTAATCATTAAGTTAAAGTCATTAATTTGACATTGTTACCTAATTTGACACGAGAGTTTTATTTCATAATCAATACAAACTAATAACAATACTAACTCATTTTTCCCATTATAATTCATACAATCTATTTTATATTACACAAAAGATAGAATCTAGATATTGTGTCAAAATCTAAACCTAGATCAATGAATTCAACCTAAAATAGAGTGGATAAAAATATTCGTTTAGCCATAGTCATTTTAATGTCTTATTCATTAGCATACATTCATTGTTCATTGAAGCAAGTGATTATATCTTTCTCATTTCCTTTTTAAAAGTGGTAAATACTTATAGGAGCAATCTACGTGGCTCTATCTTCTCCTCTATAGTATAATTTAAGCTAAATATAACATGCATTGTATAGATTAGTCTAGAGTTAGACTAAGCACTTAAGGTTGATTTGATATTAGTGTAAACGCTGTTTAAGTAATCAACATTTACCAACCATGGATTGTATAAATAAATCACCGACCCCCACATATATCTGTCTTTTTTCGTAGCAGAACAATTATGTATCGGATTCTGAGACAAACCTCCCCCAGATTTTTGGTCTAGTTGAGGACCAAATTTGGGATTTTCCTGAATATTCTGCAGTTACCTTCCCAACTCTTCGGGTATGCTTGACTGTGAGTTCTCCTATCATTGTATATAAAGAAATTGCAATAGAAATACAGACTCATTGACTAGTTATACTTATTTTTTTCAATATTTGTGAGGTGTAAAAGTATTAAATTGTTTGATTGACCAATTTTAACGTAGTTGGCTGCTCATGTGACTGGCTAATTCTTTTGTTACTCAACCGCATTTCCATTTGAATCCGGTTTTTTTGAGGTGCAGTCCACAATCTTGGGGGCGTACTTATGTTCTATAATTCCCCCCTCCCCCCACTTTGCATCTATACAATTCTCTTGCTTTTGCTTTACAGATCGCAAGACTAAACTACCTGCGGGCTGTTGAAGTTAGGAAAATGATTGGATATCTTTCTACTCCCGTTATCATGGGATATTTCCTGAAATTGGGATTTGTTTTGGATTATATTGGCAATGCCATTATTTCTCTTCTTTCTTGGCTTGGGCTGCGTATGCCATTAGAGCCACACGGTTTTCACTCCAACCACTTCTCTCAAATCCCTTCTACCATTTCTTCTGATTTTGCTAGCAGGATTAGGAGTTCTTTGTCTCTCTCCACTTTCGGGGATTTTGCACAGAGGTTTGGTGAGATGGGGGGCGATGTTCTGTGCGCCGTTTGCTTGAGATTCTTTTATGAAGACGACGAAATTCGGGAGCTCTGCAATTGTTGTCATGTATTTCACAGGCATTGTCTGGACAAATGGATTGAGGACGATTATGAGATACAGGGTTCGGCTGGAGCTTTTCAACTGTCAAACAATCAGTCATAATTTTATAGCTTATTCACTTCATCTTAAGAGATTTTATGGTTTGATGATTGGAAATAAATCGCCATTAAAGATTTGTTATAGAAGCATAAAGTGTAGATCTCCAAATGTTCGAGATATTTTACATCATTTCAAATTCAGAAAAGTGCTAATGAATTGGGCATAAAGGAAGTTTAGTAAGATAGAACCTGTTTCTTCTTCAATATGATTGTGTTTGGAAGCTGCAATTATACTTACGCCATTGTATAATATACAAGAATCTATTCTAAATATAAGGATGATAAATATTTTTAATGTCTTTTACTGCTGATATGGCCATGCTGACTTACAATGTTCTTGCATGTACTATCAAACAGAACTGAGGTTAACATGGATAATGAAGGTACATCCAAATAAGGAATAAACGTTAAGGTTGAAGTGAAAATTACATTCACTTGTCTATGAGATTGCCATGCATGACTGAATTATGACAGAAAGAACATAAAAATTACTGTAATTGAAATTACCCGCTACGTAGTATACATCATAGAAGGGTGTTTAAAACTTAATATTAAATGAGCAAGCTATCTTTGATGTGTCAAATTAATTTTCTGTTTATGATATTGTTTGTTCTCTTGTAAATAGTTAATAGCAATTTTATATCTTATATTTACCAAAATTAATAGATAATTAAATTATATAAAGCATACATCTTTATTATCTTTGAAATTCTTGTGCTCTCAATTGTGACACATATGCATTGCACACAACATGTATGACACCATTGAACACCATGACACATAACTCAAGTGCCAATCTTTGCTTCATCACATGCCACTATATGTCTTTGCATAACCTCATGCAAGCACCTAATAACATCAATAGGTATATACATGTGGACTTCTATGCTCATGGGCTAGAATGCCAATCATTAGGATGCTCAACCCATAGGTGGTTGGAAGGTTGATAGTTTTGGACATAAATCATTACATCTTCCCACTCTTTTTTGTAACTATAATATAATATACATAATTTTCATGTCTTAATATGGAAAGATAATAGATACCTAAATAGTTGTAGGCAAATTAGTTTGATGTGTATGCCTTTTTCTTATCATGTAAACTCTAATTTTTCATTGCTTAATCAGTAGCATTTATTACACCTAGTTACTTCTAATTGTGAATAGAAGTAGCATAAACAGATTTTGAGCATGTTTCAAGCCTGGAAAGGGTCATTTAAGGCCTCATATCTTACTCTAAAGATTAAATTAGGATGTTAAAAAATTCAATGACTAATATCTACCATCCCAGAGCTAATATTGGCTTGAAACTCACCTAGCATGTGCAATTTACAAAATCAAAGCTTTGGGAAAAATCTCAAATCCCAACACCTTCATATACAAACTTACTAAAAATAGAAACCTATTATTTTTTAGCCCTTATTTACAAACCAAAATAAAAATAAATAAAACTATTGTTTTTGGGTGATGCAAGATTTCTCTTACACCCTAGATGCTCTTCATTATATACCCAAGGTAATTTGAGAGGTGACCTTGTCACATCTAAGGTGTTTTGAGGAAAACCAAGATGGTCATTTTTTGCCTTGGATAGCCATGACCAAAATTCAACAAGCCTTCATTTCCACTTAACCAAGTATTCTTGCATTCATATTTCTCTATTGATTATTGATTTGGCTATTGGGACTTCACTAGGTGGCTTAGACACAACTTTTCCACATGTGGTATTATATTATGGTTTTATAATTATCATTTTGTTGTTTCATTCACTGGTTTCTTTATTTTCTAGTTTCTTGGGATGTAGTTAGCCTAGCACATTTTTAGTTATTTTTATGTTTTTAGTACTACACTAGATCTAAGTGTAGACCTATTTGTATCATGTGAAGGATCCTTGTCTAGATCACATTGCAATTAATATTGTTATTGTAAATTTAGAGGTTATATTTTTTCTTCAAATGGTTTTCCCAATATAATCATTGTCTTATTGTAAATGATTCTTTTTGTTTTTTTCCTAAAAAATATTTTAGATTATATTTTATATTCATCTATCCTCTTAGATTAGCATATGAATCATTTCTACACATTAGACTCCTTTCATTGTGTATCTGAGCTTGATTAGCTCATGCCTTAGGTGGTGGGAATAAGATTTTTGTACCAATTTTTCTTTATGTTGGAGCATATGTAGCTATCTATTTTTAATTAAAAGAAAATAATTTATAGATTAGAGATAGAAAATTGAGTAGTAGTAAATTTTATTTTTCAAATCTAAAGATGGAGGATTTGATCATTAACCACTATTTATGAGTTTTAGTATCTAGATACAAATAAATTATAATATCACTAGATGATTGGGTAGTGATGGGTAAAAAGGAAAGAATCATTACCAAGATTTATTTTATAAGTTTTTATTATTAAATATGTTGGTGTCATCCACGTCCCAGGAGCACCATCTGTAAAAATAACCTTCACAAAAAATGAGAGAGGCAACACAAGGCCATTTCACCATAAAAGAGTAAATAAAAAATGAGATGAATAAAATACATACTAGTACAACCTTTCAAAGGAAAGAAAATATATGATGGGTGGGAAAAGTACCCACACAGGAAAAAACCACCTGGGAGATTAAATGCAAAATTAAGCCTAAGTAAACTTAAGCAGGTAAATGGTAAAAACCATTTACTCCAACAAAATATCTATGAAGAATCCGCTATAAAATTTATTTGATAAATGTATGGGAACTATACCATGCTAAATGCTTGGTTAATTAGATTTTTCTTTAGAAGAATATATACACCATAAGGATGATTGATGGTGATTCTATTTCTAAGCACCCAAATGTATTCAACAATATTTTAACCTAATTATAAATTGTGTTTGTGAATATGAAAAAGAAAAATTGATGCATGACCCTTTTGTATTCTTTGCTAAACTCATGTGACTACATAATAATGGTTATATGAAGAATTGTTTATGTAGACACCTAAAATTGTCCTAGGCTGTGAACTAGCATACATCACTGCATTTCACATCATCAAGCATCAAAAGCATCAAATGCATCAAAAACCCTAATTTCCTCTATTAATTGAATAATACAACATTATTTAATTAATTCACTTTTCATCAAATTCGACCAATTAAATCAATTTAATTTATTTAATATTAATCTAATCTAACTTTATTCCTCTTGATTGATTAAATAATGTCAAATATTTAATTATGTCACTAATTCACTTTATTCCCCCAAGTCAATTAAATTGTTAAATCATAATAATTTAATTAACACACTTTCCCTCCAAATTTGAATAAATTGAATAAACTATTCAAATCATCATCAAAAATCAAATCAAACTAATATAACTTTGTTTGTAAAATTCAAATTTGATTTGCATGTTCAACTCCAAAAAGGATTAATTAATTAAATCAATTAATTGAATTATCCTCACCAACTTTCAAGATTGCGAAAACTGCTCCCAACATGATTTCGTCACCAACTTTCCTCAATTTCACAAATTTCTCTAGATAATTTCCTCAATCCCATTGAAGGATCAAATCAGTTTCTTCAATTTCATGAATTGCTCCACCTACTTCATCAATTCCACAAATTGCTCAACAAGATTTGTTCAATTACACTAATCATATAATCTATTTTGCACAAATTATAGCCATCTAAATCCTCTCAACATCTTTCTATCATCGATCAGGATATTCTACTAAATGATCTTGATCGTCCATTTTGAATCATAATTTCTATATAACAAACCTTTTTCCTTAAATAAAAGGATTGAAGAATCAACCTATCTTGCGCAATGAAGTACTGCCGAGATCATAACCAACATTGACAATGCTTCAACACATTTCTTCGATCAACACACACATAGCATCAAAGCTTCTCTCATGGAACAATGGAGGCTTCGTAGTGATATGAACAACCTGAAATCTTGCGAACACACTTCGACATGGGATGGTAACCTTTCTTTTGATTCGAATTCATTTTGATAATTGTAGGATTTCATTGTTTGTTTTCAATAGCTTAGAAAGTAATTTCATAACTGAAGGAATACATCTAGATTAGTGTTTTTGTTTCGATTAGCATCTATTTCATTGCATTTATCTTGCTTAGTCTCTATGATTTCCCCCCTCACACATTATGGCATGCTCGGTGGGACCACAATCCTAAATACTAACAGTTTTATGAGTTTAAATTGAAGTTGCAGGTTTTGGAAGTGCTCTGGAAAAATCCTCATGCACTGTTCTAGGAATTTTTGTACTTGCTATCATGGATCCAAAGCATTGAGCTTGTTTCTGGCACACTTGACCTTGATTTATGCACTTTTGAATTTTTCCCATGCGTTTTTCTTTTGACAGAGGGTGATCTTAAATTTTTCTAGCACTTTTGCTCTCTGATAGAGGGCACCTTTTCTAGTTTTTTTGCACTTTTGCTCTGTTAACCAGTGTCTGAGATTTGCACGTTGAATTTTGGTTTTTTATGCTAATGAACTCCTGATTTAAATGTGTGAAAGGTATTAATGTTTACATATGCAAGATTGAAAAACCACTAACACCTTTCTATAAGGAAGATGAAGGGTCAAAGTGTTTCAAAATTTTAATGCTTTTTAAGTTAGAAATCCTTCATTTTGGTGCTTAAAAATAACCCTACAAACAACACATTGTCATTTAAGTGCTCTAAAATGAATCATTTTCAATTCCTTTTAAGTTTAAAATCCTTCATTTTGGTGCTTAAAAAGAACCCTACAAAGAACACATTTTTTTAAGTGCTCTAAAATCAATCATTTTCAAAGCTTTCTTAAGTTAGGAGAATTTTAATTTGGTGCTTAAAAAGAACCCTTCAAACAACATATTTCAATTTAAGTGCTCTAAAATTAACTCTTTTCAAGCTTTCATAGTTAGAAATTTTTTACTTGGTGCTTAAAAGGAACAACACAAAAAAACAAATCAATTGGTGCTCTAAAAAGGTTTTTAAGCTTTCAAATTAAACACTTCAGATGTTTGTTTTCCTTTTTATTGACCATAACAATTTTATTTTGTTGATGCATGATCAAATTCATTTTTGTTGACCAAGTAAGACTAGGATCTAGGAACACTCAAATTTTGGGCTTTAAAAATGAACAAATCAAGTTGTTTTGTTTTGCACCTTTGCTATTGTATTGACTGATATCCATAACACTTCCATTGGGTTCTTTTAAAAAGAACAACTACAATCTTGTACACACTTAAAATTCTTTTTTTTTTGTGTGTGGATAGCATCATTCGAGATGCATAAAAATAATACCATGAGGAATTGCATATGGTGTTTTATATTTTTTGCAAGCTAGGTGTTTGTTTTCTCCCCTCGCACCTTTTGGCAATACTGGGTGAGTGAAAACATCTTGAGCTTCACATTTTTATTTTGAAAGCATACCTTTTAGAGGGCCTACCTTTTGAGACACATCCCGCATTGGAGAACTCAAAGGTGACCCGAGTGGTACTCTTGTTTTGGACCACTATATAAATAATTGTGGGTGTGAAGAAAGTTCTCATCTACTAGGTGATGCCATTTTATACTGACGCGAGTCTCCCCCAGTATCCGTGTGATACGTAAAAACCCGCAAGGGCTAGGAGGCCTCTTAATTGAGAAAAACGCTGCATGTATAGACATCTGAAACTAATAATCCCAAAATATTACTAAGAGCCAAATGTTTGTAGAAGATGCCCCTTTTATCCAAATCATACTCTAAAGTGGTGCATTGGAATTTACTTCTGAGAAGTTACTTACCAAGTCCAACTTATGGTTGAGTGTACAAAGCCTCTCCATTTGTTGCATGAAAAATCATCCCTTTGGGGCATGAGGAAATCCCACCAAGGAAGAAGTGCCTATCCCTAGGGTGTACTTTTTCTTTCACAAAAAATTGCCAAACTTGTTCAAACATCAAACGGTGTGCTTGAATTTAAAATGAACATATTAGAACAAACACTAAACATGATGGTTGAATCACAAACCCTTTGACTTAGTGTATGCTTTTAAAATAAGCCCTATATTTGCACTCCTTAAAGGATCTCCTTATAGGTTTATGAATATTTAGGCTACATTGGTTCAAAGTAAACATTGGAAACTATGGCTTGGGTATCGTGATTTCACAACTTAAAGCCATAGACATACATGTCACACAACTACATGCTTTTTATGTCAATCAAAGTTGTTGTATCACTTACCAAATCTGGAAACAAATCAAGACATCCAAAGACTACAAGAAAATCATCAATGATGCTGCCAAATACTAAAACTAGAAGACAAATTTGAATAGAAGCTGCTTTTGCTATTGTTTCTAGTGCTTTTGACTAATACTTCATCAAACTTGCTAGAAAAATCTCACTTTTTCTCTCTATTCTATAAATTTCACTAATGAAAAACTATTGAATTTGAAAAAACCTATGCACTTGATGCAAAAACTAGCACATTTGCTCTTTTTATGCTACAATTGCCAAACATTTTCCAGCACACTTGTGAGAAAACTAGCCACATTTTCCAGAAAATCTCACTTTCGAATGATTAAACTACCTCATTAGAGAAAAACATACAGAATCCACACTTGAAATTTTGAAAAATGAATCAAAGCTTCTTATAGGATCCTTTTTTGAATGAAAGAATCGAAAACCTAGATAAGTCATATAGTCCTTCATCCACTCTCAGCATTCCTTCATCCACTCTCAACATTCCATCCTACTTTTGGAAATTAGAATAAAAAAAAAAACATGGATTATTCCCTCACTCACATTTTGAAGATATAAATAGTTACTTGAAACTCACAGCTAGTTCAAGTAAGTTTTTCCACAACATATCCTCTAGAAGAAGTGAGATATCAATCTAGGCCCCTCAACATTTTGAGTTCTGAGAATAGTGTCACCTCTAAACAACACTCAAAACTTATGGTCTTGAGCTTCATAACAATCCATATCAAAACATCCACACTTTCACCATATGACCATTTGGCGACTAGTTGCTCTAGTTCAACAACCGAACCTTATAGCACCAATCCTCCAACCAAGTCTCACCCACATTGAAGGTGAACAAACTTATATCATTATCAGTTTAAGGACCTTCATATTTGAGAAGAACGAAACACCAAACCAACAGAGAAACACAAAAAAAATCTTGGATAAAGAGGAAGAGAAAGAAGACCTAGCAATAGGAAGATATGTGTTACCACCTCCTACGTGGAAATAGGTATCCATCCTTCATAATCTTTGGCAAGAGAAAAATCCTTAAGTGGAAATCCATATTCCAACTTTCAAAGAACCATCTTACTCTAAAGTTTTCCAAAGGGTACATCTTGATAAGATATCACACCCATCAAAATCAACTAGACCATTTCTATTTACACTTTTTGATGGGACAACCACCCTTGGATACTCCATAGAAAATCCCAAAAATAAAATTCCTAAAACATAAAATCCAAAAAATAAATGCAGTCTTTTCCATAGTTATGATTCATGAAAACAATCACAAAAGCTTGGTAGTTTTTTATGACAACTACGAGATCACAACATAGAAAGAACATGGAATCAAGAAAAAGCAACACCAGCATCCCACCAACAAACACCATGAACGAAGAACATGGCCCATGGGGCTATAAACCGAGTGACCTTGAAACACCTCGAAAGAGACCCACATACAAAGACACATTTAGTGAGGAAGAGATAAATCGTAAATGACAATAGGTGTTGGAATAATCTAGGTAGGACCCAAACAAAGTACTCATAGAAGAAGTAGATGCTACAGAGGAAATAAATGAGGAAGAACTATTTCAACACTCCAACAACCCCAAGGTGCTCAGACTAATGGAAAATTTGTTGAAAAAGGACCCAAATTTTTACTTATTCATGTTTGCATAGAGTGGTGCTAAATTTCACCACAAAAATTCTAAACATGTCACCTATATTCTCAAAAATTAATGGTCAACCAATGGAAAAAAATTGTATAGAAAACCAACTCAAATAAAAAAAGAAAAAATGGCCGAAGAGTATCAAGGAGGACCTTCCCAACATGTATCACAAAGCAACAATCCTCCACCAAGACAATACATACCTCAAAACACTTTGTATGTCGACCCTTCCCAAAACATGTAGTACCATCAACAAGGTCAACCACATGGTCCCCTTCCCAATCAACAATACCATCAACAAGGTGGACCATAGGGCCCCCTTCCAAATTAGTAGTATAATCAACAAGATGGACCACAAGTTCCCCTTCCTATTCAGTAGTACCATCAACAAGGTGGACCACAAGGTCCCCATCACAATCAATAGTACCATCAACAAGGTGGACCATAGGGTTCCCTTCTATATTAGTACCAACAACAAGGTGTGCCATATGGTACCCTTCCTTGTTCATCACATCAACAAGGTAACCCGTTAATGCACCATCAGGGAAAACTTCAATATAAGTCCAACTGAACAATAAGGAATGCCACAGGGAACCCTTCTCAATTCATCCCATCAACAAGGAAACTCGCTAATACACCATCAATGAAACCTTCAGCCTAGTTCATCCCATCAACAAGGTAACTTACCAACACACCATTAGGGAAACCTTCAACATAGTTTACCCCAACAACAAGGTGTGCCACATTGTACCCTTCCAAACTCATCCTATCAACAAGGTGTCCTGTTAATGTATCATCAAGGGAACCTTCTAAACATCACATCCCAACAACAAGGTGTACCACATGGTACCCTTCCCAATTCATCCTACCAACAAGGTGTCCTACTAATGCATCAATAGGGTAACCTTCAATATAACTCATCCCAACAACAAGGAGCTAACCCTCCTTATGTTCAACAAGGAGCTAACCCTTCTTACACTCAACAAGGACCTAACCCACCCTATGTTCAAAATGGATACCAAGGTTCAATACCCCTGTTCTACCCAACTTATGACCAAAAAATGTTTTGGGACAACAAGGCTATTTTACACAATACTTGCAAACAAATGTACTGAATATAAGATGGAACTACAACTAGAGGAGATGAACCAAAAGATAGCAGAAATGTAGGTAGGAAAACAAAAGAAAACCTATACCCTTTAGGAAATATGTTTTTTCTCGTTTGATCCTTCCATCACTATCCTACCCTTCCCAAAAATCTTTGAAATACACGAGTTCTACAAGTACAAAGGAAGAGGATATCTAGTAGAGCACATACGATATTTTCATAAACATGTATGGAAGTACAAAACAATGATGCTTACCTCATGAGGCTCTTTCCACACAGCCTTATAGGTCATGCCATGGAGTGGTTTTCTCATCTGTCATTGGGAATTAAAACCTTCAACGAACTATCTAGAAAATTCATAAGTCGCTTCTCCTTCAACATAGATCAATATGTCACCATCACAAATTTATCCAAAATTAAACAAATTCAAGGAGAGTCCTTTACCCCCTACCTATAGAGATAGAGGCACAAAGCTAGTTGATGCAAATGGCCCATTCCCAAAAAGGAATTGGTAGATATCTTCGTCTTGAATATCCTACTCGAGATCAACTACCAACTCACTATGTTATGTCCCACAAACTTCAAAGAAACCATTGAAAAGGGATTACCTATTGAGAGAGCCTCATAGCATAAGGAATCCTTAAACTGAATAGCTCAAAAGATAGTCCCTCTAGTTCAAATGATAAACCTAAGATCTGGGCAAAGAACAAGAATGTTACAAACAATGGAGTAGTTGATGTTAGAGCACTATGGAATAGAAAAAAAAAACCTCAAAACAAACAAAAAGTTGCAAAAAAAAGCTATGTTCCAAATGGTACACAAAATAACCAAATTACCTATACGAAGAACAATTAGGCAGTCAATGAACAAACAAATCAAGGAGGGAAATAGAGGCAATGCAATCAACCAAGGAGATAGTTCACGGTACTAGGCGAGTCACTTGAGATAGTCATGCATAAGATAATACAAAAAAGCCTTGCCAAACTTAATGATCACCCAAACTATGAGGAACCTAGCTTCAAAACACCATGGTACAATGAGAAGGACTTGTATGAATTCCACAAGATCAAAGGAAACACAACAAAAAATTTCATGAGACTCAAGCACCTCATCCAAGATGTGATAGACAAAGGAGAAGTGGATGCCAAAAATTATCTCAGAAATAGGGGCCTTCAAATATACACAAACCCAATCCCAAACCATGCTAAAAGGAATGAAAAAGGAAAGGACAAAGATTACCATAATGCTAACTACATTTGTGGTGACACGACTATAGGAACCCTCTCACAAGTTGATGATAATAGGGAAAATGTAGTGACTATACAAGGTAGAGACAAAAATTGTAACATAACTACCTATTGAGGGAGAGTTATAATACAAGGAGCCCCTCCTAAACCCATGGATAAGTCATCAAATGACTACAACATTGTGGAACAACTGAAGAAGACTCTAACCTTAATCTCAATCCTAGAACTGCTAAAACTATCACCCGCACATAGGGAGATATGAAAAAAAGGATTAGAAGCATCGGTCCCTAATGAACTCGATCCTAGTCAGTTCCAAGCCATGGTTGGAAAAAACACGACCAATAATCATTTAGTATTTTCTAAGAAAGATCTTCCACAAATAAAATTCCACAACCAAGCTCTCTACATAGAGGTTGGTGTTCACAAAAACATGGTCAAGTGAGTTTTGATAGATAATGGTATGGTTCTAAACATTTGTACCTTAAAATTCATCAAAAATTTGGGGTATTTTGATGATGTGATAGACAAAGGAAAGAGCATTACCATAAGGACCTATGATGACCTTGAAAGGAATTTAGAAGGTGTAGTCAAGCTACCAGTGTAGATAGGACCAGCCATAGAAACTACATGTCAAGTACTTGACCTTGAGTTGTCATATAACCTCCTCTTAGGATTCCCTTGGATCCATGCATTACATGTAGTACCATCGACCTTTCACCAATGCCTAAAGTTTCCTCGTGAAGGAAAAGAGGTGATACTATAGGTTGATCTTAAACCCTTTCATTTTTGTGCAAAGTTGGAGGAGAAGTATAATAAAATACAATGAATACCTAGCAATGACACATCCTTCCATTCATTCTCATATGTTGACCCTTCCACACTACCATCAACCTCAACCAAAATCACATGAAGTGAACAACCAAAAATGGAAACCAAGGTTCAAGTATTGGATAGGGGTAATGGAAAGTACCACTTCAACCAAGCATTCAACATTAGTATGCTTCCACCAACACCCAAAGTCTATGGATTTATGAAAGAGATCAAGCATACTCAGACAATGCAAATGATAGCCGAACCCATGATCTTCACCAAGTGGGTGATCATGAAAGACGAAGAAATATTCAAAGAGGACTTCTCATCCATTATTTACATGGAGGACCAAAAAGAACCAGAAATGCCACAACCCATTCTAATTGATTATCCTAAAAGTAGAGGTTATCAATTAGCTAAAAAAATGGGATATCAATGAATAGGTGGCCTTGGGCTACACAAACGAGGCTGATGGGAGATTATCATAGTGGAATGGAGAAAGAAAAATATGGGACTAGGCTATGTTCCAAGAGATGTGGTTACTTCAAAACCAGACGAACCTCTTTTAAGAAACATGAAACTTATACTAGCATTAAGGCACTGGATATCTACCATATCAAAACCATTCCCAATATCTATTATTATTCAAGAATGGATTCTAATGAATACAAATGGGATTCTTCATCCTTTATCACTGGATATGATTCCCCCACTTCTAGTAATGACAACCTAGACACCCAATGGGAAAAAGATACTAGAGCCATACTAACCATTTCAACAACCTCTGTAAGCTTTGCAAATAATGATAGCAGCCTAGCCCTCTACTACCTACAATTGATAGATTGGGACCAACAACAACATACACATGTTCTGGATAAATTCCAGAATGATGAGGCAATCATAGAGTTCATGGGACTTCAAATAGACATACAAGCAAGGATCAGAAAGAAGGGTTCGTCATGGAACTTGAATAGGATGCATACTTCGGTGGAGAGATTGAATCTTCTAGTTGCAAAAATGAAGGAGAAAACATAAAAAATAAAAATGTGATCCCCTAGAGAAGACCACAATGTGGCTCTATCAAATCCTGAAAAGAAGAAAATAAAGGACACATCTGATAGTGAAAACCTCCCTGAGGCACCCAAGTATGGAGGGTTCAATCTCCCCATATTAGATTATCAAGAAAAATCAATGCTCCTAGTAGAAGAAGTAGAGTCCATAAATGTTGGCAGTGTAGAAGACCCAAAGATAACATACCATGTGGCATCGCTTGATCCTAACGAGAAAGAGAACTTAGCAACATTCATCAATGATGGGAAAGTAAACTTTGTATGGACCTATGCAAATATGCTTGGATTAGATCCAACACTAGTGGTACATCATTTGGCCGTCTCCCTTGGAGAAAATCCTATCAAGAAAAAAATCAGAAAAATGCATCCTCATATTGCATTTTGGTAAATGTAGAACTAAAAAAGTTACTAGATGTGGGTTTTGAATTAGACCCATCGACTATCTGGAATGAATATCAAATCTAGTACCAATGTCAAAGCCTACTAGGGGCATAAGGATCTGCATAGACTTTAGAGACTTGAACAAAGCCTACGCAAAGGATGAATTCCCCCTTCCCAATATTGACATGATCGTGGATCTAACTGTAGGGAATGAGATGCTATCCTTAATGGATGGTTTTTATGGATACAACTAGATAAAAAATCTCTCTAGACAATCAACACAAAACAACATTTACTTATGCTTGGGGGACCTTCTGCTAGAATGTAATTCCATTTGGTCTAAAGAATGCAAGAGCAACATATCAAAGAGAAATGATGACCATATTCCATGATATGCTACATATAATCATGAAAGACTATACGGATGAAATTCTAGCAAAGTCATTCAAAAGGGGAGATCACTTGACCAATCTTGCAAAGGTGTTTGATCAAATGGAACAATATAATTTAAGACTCAAACCTAAGAAGTGTGTGTTTGGAGTAACATTCGAGAAGCTGTTAGGATACATAATGTCAAGAAGAGGGATTGAAGTGGATCTTGCAAAAGTAAAAGCTATTCTAGGGATGCCTCCACCAAAGACAAAAAAAAAATGAGGAGTTGGCAAGGGAAGTTGCAATCCTTCAGGTGATTTATAGCACAACTGGAAGACAAATGTCACCCTTTCACACATCTCCTACATAAGGATATCACCTTCAAGTGGGATGGGAGATGTGACCTAGAATTCCAACAAGGAGTACCTACATACTCCTCCTATATTCATGCTTCCTATTCCATATAAGGAAATGGTACTCTATGTGTCTACCACACAAGCAATGTTGGGAGATCTCCTATTCCAACTAGATGATGATAACAAAGAAAGGGTGGTCTACTACATCAACTAAACACTAGTGGGATACGGGTTTAACTACTCGACCATGGAAAGAGTGTGCCTCTCAGTTGTATTAGGGACAAAAAAGTTGGGACACTACATCTTAAAAAAAAGGTTATAATTGATTTCAAAAGTAGACCCACTAAAGTACCTACTAGCAAAAGCTTCCCTAATAGGTCGAATTTCCAAATGGGTGATGATCATGAGTGAGTTTGATATAGAGTATGTGGATAGAAGAGCCAACAAGGGGCAAATCATAGTAGACCAGCTGGTTAAAGCACCCATAGATTATCACAAGCCTATCATGGTGAACTTTCTAGATGAAAGTATCCTGATGATAGAACAAACAGGCCATTAGAATCTATACTTTCATGGGTCCCACACTCAACATGGCTCTAGAGCAAGTATTCTATTTCTCACACTAGAAAGAGATAATATACCCAAGTAATACAAGATTTCTTTCCCATGCATGAAAAATATCTCAAAGTATGAATCTTTAATCATAGGGCTCAAAATGGTTATTGGATGGAGAATAAAAGAGCTACATGTCTTTGAATACTCTCATCTAGTGATTAGACAAGTGAACGATGAGTACCAGAAAAAGGATGAAAAATGGATGCCATATAAAAGGATGGTGGATAGCTTCAAGGAATATTTTGTCACAATAACCTTTGAACAAATTCCTTAGATCAATAACAGAGTTATCAATCCAATGGCAACAATAGGCTCACTTCTTGATATTCCACAAATTGTTCCTAAGAATGAGTTCCTCATGGAGTAACTGCTCATACCTCCATTCGACATCCTGAAATCAGAACTGGTATGTGTTATTGTTGGTCCTAACTCCCCATGGTATGAAGATACATTCGACTACATCCAGAATGGTATCATACCACTTGACCTAACAACCACTCAAAAGAAAGCCTTCGCCCATAGAACTTCTCACTTTACAATCCTAGGAGATGTACCCTATACCGTCGTAGTCTAGATGGTATGTTACTCCGATGTCTTAATGAAGAAGAAGCAAAAGTAACCTAATAAGAGGTGCATGAAGGTGTTTGTGAGTCCCACTCTAATGGACCTAACCTAGTCCAAAAATTTCTTAGAATGGGGTATTATTGGCCCTCCATGTAACAAGAATGCATTCATTATTCTAGAAAGTTTCGTCAATGGTAGCAGCATAGTGACCTTCTCCATGCCCCAACACAGGAGTTGAGACCCATCATATAACACCAAGGCCTTCTTGCAAAGGGGCTTAGACCTCGTAGGTAATATTTCACCTACTTCATCTCACGTGTTGGTTATTTTTTATGAACCAAAAATAATCTTATCCCTCATCTATGAATCTTCCAGAACTCAATTATTAACAAGGGTAAGGATTGGCCAACACACAAGTGAGGCTCTAAACGATCTCACTTCTTCACTTCGAGCTCTATGAAACCTAGGAGGGTAATCCCATTTATGCTCATAAGATATTTATTCAAGAGAATTTCCACACATAGATGTATTCCTCGAAAAGTGAAAATAAGAAAAAATCATCAAAGGCTTAGTAAACCTTTTAACGAGTTATTACCTAGTGCAAGGAATACAGTACTACTTGAGTAACTAAATTCTTTTGCTTATGAATTTGTTCTTATTTCAATTATTTGGCTAGGTTCGCCAATATTAATCAAAAGCTAAACTAATGAAAGGACCAATTCCTTATCTAAGGTAATAATGGAGTCATACTTTGCAATTAACCAGTAATACGACTATAATCTAACTCAGTAATCAGAGGAATATTGGCATGCAACTTTGTGGCATCCAACTCACTATGTTTAAAATATTGCTACTTACCAAACCCTATGCACTTTTCCCACAAACCCATGACCTTATTTTAGCATTTAATCAACTCATTGAATTGAAGCACAAATGATCCCATTCGTTCAATGAATGTGATAAAGGAAAAATGAAATTATTATTAACAAACTCATTCATAGTTTGCAAGGAAAATACACAAGAGAGCACATATTTTAAAACTAGTATTTTCTTTCATTACTAATATTACTTTGTAAAACCATTTTAAGATCAAAATAAATTATGACTCATACCCTAAACATGCTTCTCATATATTAATCAACTTATCTAATTACATTCTATTGTTGTATGAGCTTAGCTTTTTCCTAGACCCTTATGAGACTCAAAAATGATCCTAAATCCGTAATTAGCCATGAAATCCCCTTTATAAATAGGGGACCAACAAGCACCTAGTTGAATTACAACTACATTTCAACTTCATCTCAAAACCTAATTTGAGTTGATTTCGAGAAACTTTGCAGGAAGTTACGTGCAATCATTTTGAAGTAGGGGCTCCAGGAAAAGGACAAAATTCAACCATAGGGTACCATTAGTTGTTTCCACAACATCCACATCAAGCAAAATATTCCTTATCAAACCAGCCAAAGGACATCCACATCAGCATAGAAGAGTAAAATACCAACACCACAAACACATTGAAAAGGGAAACTCATCATGTAGAAACCATGGTGTCATCAAAAACAAAAGAAAGGAGGAGACGCTACTCTAAGTCGTTAGCATCAGAGGATGCTCGACCACTCCTTTTTCACTATGCAATTAGAGGAACCATCGCCACATCATCATCAGAGTCATCATACAACACTAAGGAGAGAAATTAATAGTCGTATCCCGAGTCAGTGTCACCTTTACCATCCAAAGGACTATCAGAGAGAACAATGGAAAAATTATGTTTTCCTAGGAAGACCTTATGACCCTTGTTCCATTTCATGGCCTTCTTTGTAGGCTCATCCTGCTTCTTTCCCTTAAACTTGACCAATTCTTCTAAAATAGTTATGTTTCTTAAGCTATAAGTACTCTAGACAATGGTTCTCTTCCTTTTACCATGGGCCTTCGTTTTACCCTTTGGCACCAAAGAAGTTGTAGGGACTTCCTACTCAGACATATCCTCATGAAGCTCAAACATGCTAAGTCAGCCAGACCTCCTAGTTGGCTGAACTGGCACACCAGACTTTCCCATTTTGTAGGACACAAGGTGAAAACTAGAAAATCTAAATTGAGCAAAAAATTGATCAACTTAATAGCTTTTGAATCAAATTTGCATGAAAGCACACCCACTAACCCCAACTACCACAACCCACCCTAGAAAAAATAGAATTTCTAGGTGAACAAGAAGTATGAATTAAAAGGATCTAACATGAAACACCAACTTACTCAAGATGAAAAAAACAACACTAGTTCAAATCTCAACACTCGCACATTCCTTTTGTGACCCACACTTCATAATTTCAAAGAACTGAAAAATGGTGAGATCAAATAGTAGGCGTTTTGCATTAAATAGACCATTTGGAATGTGCTGCAATTAATGATTGAAGAGGTCATCACACGAGCGAATTGATAACATAGTAGCTTAGTTTTAACTCTGAACCATTGATCTTGGAGGATTTAAAACTTCATCAATGGCCACATTGAGCATTGTTTCTATCTTTTACAACTTCTTCCTAGAAAATGGCGATGCCACCTCAGAAAGCTACCACATCTACCCTTAATCCTCATTGGTCACCTATGATCTAACAATAGTCATGCATCACCAACTCAATTTGCACTCCTTCATTAATATCAGTGAAGTACACAAAGCCAACATTTGGAGAGAATAGTCTTTCATACACTCCATTGCTCATTGCAGGCTTACTCCATCTTTCTAGGGTTCAATCAGTGACAATAGTATTGACATGATGAACTTCAACTCATTGATCATTTTTCTTTAAAACCATATCAACGGTTCTCCATTAGCCTCGCTATTTTATTCCTTGCTTTATACGATGTCCTCAAGCTCTGCCATGTTGCCCTTTTCATTCAGTAGCTTCCACTTATTGCTTACACATTTCATCTTTCACTAGTTCTATCAGTGATGCATGCATCCACACGATGAAATCTTAACCCTTGAAAATATGGCCCATTGTCAATCCATTCATTTTCCCATCATGCATGGCTAATTTAACTTCAAACATTGGATCACATCAGCGATGGGAGATAAAGTGATGAAGCAAGATTAAGACACTTGTACCTGCATGAAAATCAATGATACAAAAGACATCACTCAGAGAATCATTTCAAATTAGTGAAATAAAGTTGAACAAACAACTCCATCACTCATCTCTATTTTGAAATTTGAGTTTTGGAAAGGATCTGTAATGAGTGATAGTAGAAAAATACAGAGGTGTCAGGGCTATCGCTTATCACTAATTCTCATCATAAGGTTTGCAAGCAATTAGCAATGAGAGATCCTAGTGATTTTCATCATGTATCGCTAATACAAAACTTGACATTCAAAACCAATCCACTATATGTGAAACACAAGAGATACTTCATATTGCTCATTGCTCTTTGAAAATTACAATCACACAACCATTTGAGATGAATGATGAAGAGAAGAATTTTTTTTTGTAGGCCATCGTTGATTGCTAATTTTAATACTCAAGGTTCAAGAGTCATTAGCGATAAGCAAAAAATAAATGATATAAGGAGAGGCAAGAGCATCGACCATCGCTGATTGATATTAGTAGCTCCAAAAGCTATCTGCGATGAGCAAAACCAAAGAAATACTAGTCATTGCTTGTCACCAATCTAAACATACCTTTCATAAACTATCTGCAATGAGCGACAAAGAGAGATGGCCAAAGAGACTTAAGTGAAAATTTTTAAGAACATGCCCATAAGTTATTCAAATGAAGGGGACCACTCTAGGACAACATAGGAAAAGGTCTCCACAAGATTATAAGTCATAAAAATGCAAAGGATGTAAAGGCCAAAAAGGTTTTTAATTCAACCTTATAAAAAGGAAGAAACTCATATCTAGGCGTGAGGCACCGGTTACTCCACGATGGTCAATGACACAAGATGTTTTTAAATGACCAACAACAGGCAACAAAAGGTCAATGAAAAATTAGAACGTTGCAAGGGTATAGACCCTAGGGTTTCCTAGGTGGAAATGACAATAACATAACAACACTGCAAAACCAAAAAATCCAAAGATGAGAGGCATGTTTAAGAAAGGTTTTCCAAAATGGAACCAAAATTTTGAGGGTTCCATTTGTGACTCTAGTTGGGGACATCTATTTCTCCAGAACAGAGCGAGAGTTAAGAATCTCAAGTGAAGCAGACCAAGAACATAGAACCAAAACCAATGATGAAGTGAGAACACCAAACACAAATGGAACAACATATGTACAACATTTACATAAGTTATAGGGCCAAAAGAACCTTAAAAATGGTGCCTGTAATTGGTTGTTTTCAACAAACCAATCAGATCCCACCAGATACCTATGAGTTTTCAAGACTTAATTTTTTAATACATGCAAGATAAGTGGCCAACAAATGAGATATAGCATCAATTTCTTTATCTGCTACACTATGGGCTCTGCAAAACTCGGGAGGGTAGTCCCATAGTAAATCATATGAATCTTCTAAATAATTAACAAATACATTGCATAGATAAGCAGATATATTCTCATGAATGGTTGGGAAGATGAAATCCTTCAAGAAATTGGCATTTCCTTGAAATAATTGTGCATCCAAAACTGAGAATATGAACAACACCAATACAAAAAATCAAAGATTGATTGAAAAGTTATTTAAAATGATGTTCTCAAGTTGGGTGACCGAAATCCTAGTAGATGCTTTAAATGATATAGATCCGTGTCATTATCTATGGGCTAGGAGTCAAAGAAAATTGAAATGCAAGGTAAATTTAATCTTGAACACAAATGTTCTAAGTGAAATTACTTTGCAATTCACCCATCCATAATTGAAGTCTAAGACTACTTATCAAATCCAAATATCCTACACATGAATTTATGATTTTATCTAAGCATCTAACATTTTAATTGATTCTTTGAACTAGAGCTAAATTCAAAGCATATACCAAAGCACAACAACGATGAAAATTAATGAAATGATCTTTTAACAAAATTTTCATTAATAACTCAAGTACAAATTAAAATTGGAGAGACTAAAAACTCTGAGAATTTGCATTATCATTCAGATATGCTCAAGAACCATACATTTGAAAAAACTTACTATCTAGACTCAAAGCATTAGACAAGGACTTCTATCATATTCACTCTATTTTTTTCAATTACACTGTTTGATTCCAAAATTCAACAAAAAGGCCTGTACTATTGGCCTTGAATTCCCTTTTATGGAAACAAGGGAGAAAAACAAGCTTTGGGCCAATAGTACACATGTCACATCCTAATGTTGGTGTAATTAATTATTTAATTACACTTTAGGATAAGTTTACTTAGGTAATTATTTATTTCCTAGGATAATTATTATTTAATTCTTATCTTATCTTATTGAGTTGTCTTTTTGCTCAAGATAAGATTAGGGTTGTCTTTTCATGCTTTATTGCATCATTTCCTTTTTGAAGGATTTTGTAATATTTGTAAAACAATTATCCTCAATAATCATAATTCTGATTTTTTCTTGCACACATTTTCTCTGAGAGTTTACAAAATTTTTGTTGTTTTGTTCTGAATATCTGTGCATGTGATAGGTGATTTCTTGTAGATATTCTTGGGGACTGTGAAGTTGGTTTTTCAACTTCTACATGGTATCAGAGCTCCAGACCTATTGCTACATGTTCGTGATTTGAAGATATTCTCTCACAGCGTCTTTTTCTGTGCAAGGGTTTCAAGTCAGATTCATTTTTTGTAGATCTGGGGGTAACCAAAATTTTGGAGCATTCTGGGCTTGAACGGACATCACCATCATGATCAGAGTGTCAAAAAACCCCAAAAACACCTTTCGTTTCATCGATTTAGGCAAAATTTGAAAAAAAGGCAAAAACAATTAGCTAGAGGCCGTATGGCCTCCCAGCTCGCTTCCCAAGGCAAATTTTTTTGAAAAATGTGCAAAAAAATTCAAAAAAATCAAGGTTTTAAGAAAAATCTGTGCCCACCGTATAAAAGGTGAGTGCCACTCTTGAGTCGCCAAGTGGCCACCGGTTCTCTGCCCAGCGGTCACCCACGGGCCACCAGCCTCCACCGTGCCGCTTCGATCCACCACCTCCGTCGGCGGTCTACTCCTCCTCCAGCGCCCTGCCAGCCCTTCACCAGACTCTGCTGTGCTCTGCTAGCCCTCTACCAGGCTCCACCGTGCCATCACCGAGCTCACCTTTTCACCACCACCGAGCTCACCCCGGTCCGCATCTCCCCTGCAACCCCCGTGGGCTTAAAGACTGAGCTCATGGTCCTATCGGTGCCCGCGAGCCAAGACCCTAGCCCCCATTGGCCGCCAAGCTCTAGTGAGTGGTCCCATCACCGACTAGGGGCTCTACTCAGGAACTAGCTGCCAGCCCCTAGTCCTACATGTGACTAGGGGCTTTGACATTTTAGCCCTGGGTGCTGATTTTTTTACTCTTTTTAGTGCTAAAAGGTCCTAAAACAAGCCTTTTTTTCATTTTTCATAACTTGGGAAAACAGAGGTATTTTTTCGCAAACAAAATATTGTCGTAAAGCTGGTTTGATGATCTTCGCAATGGTGCTGGTTTGATTTTCTGATTTTTCGGTTTTGATGTCTTTTTCGCCTGTAAAAGCCAGAAGTAGTTGTTTTCACTCCAGGAGGTGTAACTTTTGCGTCCTGGCTCCGTTTATTGAAAACAAGCAGGCGTTGGAAAGCTGGTTGAGTTATCTACAAATATATCAGCCTTGTTTTTAAAGATTTTTTTACTAGGTATCTGATATTTCTGTTTGATCTCAGCCTTTACCTTTTCAGTTATTTTCTTGGGAAGCGTGCAATCAGGCTATTTTTTGAGATCAACGAGCATTATTTTTTTATTTGAGAGTATATATTGCTATTTTTTGTCATGGATTTACACAACATTTCACTCCTTACTCCATTCAACTATTTTGGTTGGAAAAAACAAATGGAGATTCATTTGTAACACAAAGGGCTATATAGGGTAACCATGGGTACAAAAATTGAACCTATAGGTGCTATTGAAAAGAGAAAATGGTTTAATAGGTGTGATGAAACTTATAGTACATTATGTCTTTCTCTTTCATCTAACCTTTTTCACATTGAGTCTTGCACTACACCAAATGAGATATGGGATACTTTGGAGTCCTTGTTTGGGAAGTAAGATACTATGAGAGGGTTTTAGTTAGAGAATGAGCTTATTGGCTTAAATCTTAGGGATTTTGACAACATCCAGGAGTTTTTCTTCAAACTCAAGTCTCTTAGATTACAATTGTCATAGTGTGGTGTTCAGAAAGAAGACTCTCAGTTGATATTGTCCATTCTTTCTAAGCTTGGACCAGATTATTCAGTTTTTGTATCTACCATTTATGCCACTATGGATGCACTTGGTACGAGATTCAGTATGCCATCTCTTGATGAATTTGCTTCATCTCTCACTTGAGAGCAAGCTAAGTTAGCTAGCATGGGCACCATGAAACCTTCTTCCTCTTCACAGGCACTTATTGCATCATAGGAGCCCAGAGATCAGAAGGCTTCTACATGCAAAGGAAAGAAACAGAAACAAAAGGATTCCAAACCTCATGAGCAACAAAAGGAGTCCTCAGATTCATCCTCCTCTTCTAAGGGGAAATCATTTAGGAAGGAGAAGTATACATGTGCATATTACAAGAGGGAAGGACATGTAGAACATAATTGTTACAAGGACATTGATGAGCTGAAACATCTTCAGAAACATCAGATTGATTTTCCTTCTAGGATGTTTGCATCATCTTCTTCTCCTCATTCTTCTTCTTCAGAGCAACATAACACATGCACAACTAGTTTACATACTTCATTAGATATGAAGGGACATGCTCTTTGTGCTTCTTCAAGTGTTGGATCAGGGAGATGGATTCTAGATTTAGGAGCATCTCATCATATGGCATCTTCGTAGTCTATGTTCACTTCCTTTGAGCCTTGCACTATGTCTCCCATTTTGATGGGAAACAACACTTACATGAGTGTTACAGGGAAGGGGTCTATTACTTTTGGGGATCACTCCTTTCAAGATGTCTTGTGTGTCTGTCACTTGATAAATAACCTTCTTTCCATTTATCAGATAACACATGGGGGCAATGGGAGAACTGTGGAGTTCACACCTAATTCGGTTATCATCAGAGACTTAGAGAGTAGAGTAGTTATTGCTACTAGGATAGTGGATCACTCATCTTGGTTGTATTCTTTCACTGATTTTGCTACTGGTGGTGCTTTTGTTCCTATAGCTGTTCCTCACACTTTGAGTGTAAATCATCATTTAGAGGAGAGATTTGTTTTCTTGAACATTGGTGTTCTCACTTTGGATCCTATTCTTGAGCCTTCCATTCCATCTCCTCCACCTCCTATTGCTTCTTCTATTTTAGTGCAGCAGAATCCAATTGATCATACATCTTTGGAGGTTTCTATTGAGTCTTCACCTACTTCAGCTTCTTCATTTGTTGAGGTCACACCTGCTTCTGTGGAGACATCTTGGGCTACACCTATTCCACCTTCAAAGATTTCTTTCATTTGGCCTCTTCCCTCTCACTTCTTTCAGGAGATTCAATTTCTTCACTTCTTTTGGAGTTACTTCATTTTGGGGGGGATATGTGGTCTCTTTCTTCCTCTCTTATGGGGGAATTTATTTATGTATCTTTGTGATGGATGGTGTCCTTGGGGGGTCTTATGGAGTCCTCCATCTTTCATCACTTAGCTATTTATTGCATTCTATTTTGGGGAGGAGTTTTGTTCCCACGTGGTTTTCTCCTTTACCCCATTTGATTTAGTTTGCATTACATTTGTAAATGAGTACCTAATCAGGCCTTGTTGCCAGGACTCATATTTGCATAATAATTTTCTTCTCGCTAAGTTGCACTTATGGGGGGGTGTTGGTGTAATTAATTATTTAATTACACTTTAGGATAAGTTTACTTAGGTAATTATTTATTTCCTAGGATAATTATTATTTAATTCTTATCTTATCTTATTGAGCTGTCTTTTTGCTCAAGATAAGATTAGGGTTGTCTTTTCATGCTTTATTGCATCATTTCCTTTTTGAAGGCTTTTGTAATATTTGTAAAACAATTATCCTCATTAATCATAATTCTAATTTTTTCTTGCACACATTTTCTCTAAGAGTTTACAGAACTTCTATTGTTTTGTTCTGAATATCTGTGCATGTGATAGGTGATTTCTTGTAGGTGTTCTTGGGGATTGTGAAGTTGGTTTTTCAACTTCTACACCTAATTGGACAACTACAAGACAATATTCCCTTACAGTTATATTTACATTTTCAATTAGAGGGAATACATATGAGACAAAGATTATTTTCATTTGCTATGAAGAAGCAAACCCACCTTCCAAAAGGCACATGTTGAAAAGTATATCCTTCAAGTTGTTGTAGCATGTCCATCCTGCTTGGCAAGATGATAAAACTTACAGTGGTAGGAAAAGAAAAGAAAAATCTCAATTAACATCCACATCAGTGATCAATCCTTACCTGTAGTACTCTTAATTAGGAAACACATACTGTATACATTATAACCTCGAAGGATAGAATAGTACAATACTTGACCAAGTGTATGTGTTCCAATGTGAGGGTATGTGCAGGATCATCATGCAAAAAATAGGCCCTTAAGTGGCAAAAAATTTAGAAAAATTAGGGTTAGGAAACTTGACGTAAATATTTGAATAAGTTATCTATATTATTTCAAAAATATGTAAGAATAGAATTTGTAGAAAATTGAATGTAGTTTCTAAAATACTAGGTTTATTTGAAAATAAATAAAATCTATTTGGTGAAAATTTGAAATTTCAATGCAGTAGTACTTAAATTTTAGGGAAAAATAAGAAGTAGGTGTCCTGATGCATATTTTTTGTAATTTTTTCCAAGTAAATAATTAATTATTAATTTTTATTACAACTTTTAGAAAATATAAAAAATCTATCGACCACCTTAACTTGGTCAAAACTTCATGAAATTTAATTTTTCTTTTTTAATCCTATAGTATGTGAAGCATAGAATGTGATGCATGTTTTGGATTCAAAAATATGATGCCGTTGAAAGTTATAGATGTTTTTCAATCAACCTATCGATCGGGACTTTAGTAAGTAATTCTAATAGAAAATGAATAATAATTATTTATTAAATTCAAATTAAATCATAATTTATATTTTTGGAAAGCTGAGAATCTCCTCTAAAAACCCTTTTCATTTCATTAATTTTGGGTGAAAAAAAAGTCGTCAGCCACATACCCTACAAATACCCATAATATTGCCACTTTTTGGCACACCATGATCTTGCACATACCCGTGAATTCACTAATCCAATCCAGCTACAAATATTCTTCTCCATTGTTCATACTCCTCTTCAGTTGGCCAATTGAATTCAATAATTTCATCCATTTTCTTTCTATAAGGAGCATACTTTGTCATCACTTAATTAGCTTCCTTGTCAAAATATTTGAGGAAACTAATGATAAAAGATAACTTCTCCAAAGTATCTTTAAGCAGTTCAATATTGAAATCCTCACATATTAAGTTTGTGTGAGTAGCAATTGTACTATCCACATGATTTGTCCACATTTGTAGAGGCTTCACTTCATCACGATCTTGCAGGATGTTAGGTAATAGTGTCAACTCAGCCTGATCATACTTGATCCTTAACTCTTTTATTTTTTTTCTCTAACGGAGCTACATACCCATGGAATGGTTGTTCCCTAACAGCATTGACAAACTTGTAAGTGGAAATTACCTTTGGGTATTCATCTTCTCATTGCTTTTCCCTAGCTGCCATTAACTTCAAATCACTAACTTTAGGAATCCATCTATCCAAGAGTGGGGTTCCCAATTCTCCATCTCCTTGAGACATATCCATTTCTCTCAACATCAAAGAATAATTAACATGGACACTATTCAATTCATTCTGAATTTTCCTATTAAGATGCTTTAGAATAGTATGAACAATCCTGGCATTATTTTCATACATTAGGCTTTGTGTTTTCTCAAGAAAATTATTATATACGTCTGTTGGATGTTGTTGATATGTGGTTGTCATTGATGTCAACACTATTGGCCTTAAAGACATTAGAAGCTACATATGTCGAGGATATTGAGAAATTTGTAATAAAATATGTTGCAGCTTATCAGTTATGTAGTGAAGTTCATGATGCTGGCTAGCTCAATACATTGATGATTAGAGGTTGTGGATTAAAGGGTTTCTTTTTGAGTATATATAGTTTATCCACGTTAAGTTTCATAGATCCAGATGAATATTTGATCGAGTTATGAACAGTTGTGTTCTGACAATTATTTTGTTGCTTTAGTTGGTGTTCCTAAATGAAGATGATGCGATTCTAGTAATTTTAGTTGTTGTGGATGCTTCTCTGGTGATTCATGATGTTTTTGGATGTTTCTAGATCATGCTCTATCTATGTTGTTGGTCCACATTGATTGTTGTATTCGTGATTGGTGATTTTCTCTTGTGTGTTCATGTTTTTCATGTTCATGGTCGACAGGGTGATTGTAGCAGGTTGTGGATCTTTGTGGAATAATATTTGAAGGTGTTGCGTGTTCAAGGATTTTTTTTGGGTATTCACTATGTTGTGGTTGACCTTGCTTGATTAGCATTGAAAATTATTTATGTTTGGGCTGACAGTTTGTATTTGTTTTATTATTTTGTTGAAGTCGACATGTAGTGATATAATTTCTTGTTGCAAATATATATAAGTGATTGTTTATTCCATTTGTAGGCATATGCATGTGTATGAGATGTGTGAATAATGTCCAAATAATTCAAAGGAAAAGAAAAGTGTGAAGAAGAGTCAAGAAGAGTCAAGAAGAGTGAAGAAGAGTCTATGTGCTTAACGTGAATTGTAATCAGTCATTAGCAGATGTTATTTTGTCAATTCAAAATCCTGCAGATGCAATCCAAATGTTTCTGTAAGATAGTGTGTCTTCCTTTGGGTAGTAAGCCTTGTTGTATTTGAGCAATGAGCTCTAGGAAATTTTCCTAAATGCATGTTCATTCCCATTTATTCTTTATACTTTTAACAAGGTATAATCTTGTGGACTAACCTCCACCGTGGTTTTCCCCCTAACTAGGTTTCCATGTAAAAAAATCTTGGTGTTATGTGTGTTTCTAATTTGTTGATGATTTATGCTTTCATGGTTATTAATCGGATATGATAATAAGGTTAATAAGTACAAATTTATGTGACAATTGATTCACCCCCTATCTCAGTTGTTTACCCTTGTTTTACCAACAACCTCAACTTGCTGAAGTAATTGTTCTTTTGTGGGTTCATTGGACGGAGCTGCATCTGATGTACTCGATTTCTCTATTGCAATGGGCTCTTGACCCATGTTGTAAGGAATGATTGACAATGGCTGCTCAAGTGGAGGATACTAAGGATGAATTGTAGGAGAAATGGGATAGTATGACTTGAGCTTGTTTCCAAAATTCTTGCTCTTTTTCAAGCTCAGCTACTCTCTACTGACTCTTATTGTATTCTCCTAGAATCTCATGGTACTTGTTTCTTAATATATCCCTATCACTAGTGAGATGCTCAACTATTTCTTTTGTCAACCAAGCAACATTTATAGTCATGTCAGTAACTTCTAATGCTAGAGTATCTACAACTCTCTTTATAATCAATCGGCCACTAAATTCTGATAGCTCTGCAACTTTGGGATTTCTTAAACTAAGAGACAATGACCATATTGCCAGAGCATCATGTTCCTGACTGAATGCAAATCCCTAAAGTGTCAGCCTAGCTTCTTCTCTAGTTTGAAATAAAGTCTTATCAACCCTTCTTATTGTATCAAGTACCACTGCATCAACAATATCCCATTTAGGTAACAACAAAACACCACTCTTTCGCACAAGTTCTTTACCCTCTTTAGGTGTAATATTCTTAAATTGCTTCTTCATCTCTTGCATCACAGTGGACTAGATAACATTCTTTGGAAATTCAAGATGTAAAATTCTCTCAACAACAACCTTCTCCACATATTCTCCAGCTTTTGCTCTCCATGTAAAATCCCTAAACGTTGGTGTTTAAATGAAAGAATTATACTCCATGAACTCTTTGTAGGCCTCCACCCTCATATCATCAATATTTCTCACACCACTCAATTCAACTTTTCGCAATCTTAGGATGCTTCTCCCTGAGCTTGATGCAACTTATCTTGGGGGAGAAGGCATCCCTTGTTGTATATCTTCAGAAGTTATCACAATATCATCTTCATTACTATAAGTGTACTCCACTACCCGACTCTTCTCTACCCTCTGTCTCTTAATTTTTGGCTGCTCTGGGGGAAAAGAAATTCTTGGAGGAGAATACATGTTAATTATAATAGGTGATGATTTCCTAGGAGGAAATGAGATTGATCCAATTAGAGAAGCTAGCCTTGAATCCTCTGATGCAACAATGGTTGGCTCTGTCTACTCCCTTTTAGTTGTTTCCTTTTTCCTAGTGTACACCTGAATCTCTTTAGGTGGCTGATAGGAAGGCATTTCTTCTAGTTGTGCAGATGACCCTTCTTCGGTTGCCAAAGCCTTTCCCTTTTCCTTGGTTACTTCTACTCTTCTCTACACACCCACAACATTTTTAAAATTCTACATTACATACATCACCTAGTTGAGTTCCCCTTGAATGTTGGGAAGAGGATCATAATTTGGGTTTTCCCTCCTAATATTTTCTACCATCTTATTGAAGGAAAGATACATAGCCTTCCTTTCCTCCTACACTTGGAAATAAAAAATATTCCTAATGATATCCTCAGGGAAGTAGAAATTGTGAACAAACACACCCAATGATCTTTTTCCATTTACTGCATGAATGAATCCCTCAGGGTCATGGTTCCTAGGGTGAGTTGTCATCAACTTGTATGGATTGAGGACCTACTCCAAAGATTTCTAATTTCCTTTGATCAACACAAAGTCTACAAATGCTATGTAATATGGGAAGAATGATCCCTTCTTATTCTCTATCTATTGACAATATTGGGATCCAACCAACTATCTCATGACTTCAATAAATCAAATCCTAAGGGGTACATCCATTGGTAATAGAAAATGGTAAAAAGTAGTCCCATACACCCTGAATATGGTCCTATCTAGGCGTGGAATGATATCTCCCCAATTATGGGTTATATTTAGCTCAGGCCTCCTTTCCACAGGCCTTAGGAAGTCATGAATTTCTTTAGGGATCCTTGGCAGATCAAGAACCAAATTTATTCTTAGTTTAGCTACAAAAACATTGTTAAAGAATAGGTAATCAAACTTTTGGTCATCCATATCCAGGATTTGGTTCCAACATTGGACCGGTAGCTCAATATCAGGCACCATCCACTTTCTTTAGAAACATGTCTTCCCCAAAATATTTCTCTTATTTAAAATAATATGCATCAAAAGAGAATGCCACTAGAATTTTACCCAATGCTTTCCTCCCTTAAGCTCAACTAGCCGCTTGTGCATTTTTTATGCTAGATAGGTGGCATAATCATAAACCACATTAAAGGCTGCATACTGGATATTTCCCACCATGTATAGATATTCAATTGGTATGGTTTCAAGTGCATTAAAGCCAAAAATTTGATACAAAGAGTAGATTGTCTTCCTGAAGTAGTGGGTAAAGTAGCTCATGGGAAAAGGTTCCTTCTCATTTTTCTCAATATTAATCTACTTCTTATTTTCCCCATATCTAGTTGAAGCGCTATGCATTGGAAACATTATGGTTTGGAATAAGAATTTGGTATTCTCATATTCCTTTTTGAAGGTGTTAATGTTAATGGGGACCATATCATCATTCCATTTCTGTAGTTTAAAAACTTTTTCAATCTCCTCCTTGGTGATCTTGACCACCTCAACACCATTACATGCCCTAACAATTCTAGGCACTAGATCATATCTTGCTACAATAATCTTTGACCAGGTCCACATCCACATATACATTTGGGACTACAAGTTTCCCCATATCCAACCTCCAAGTATGGAAAATGGCATACTCACAATTCTCATTCCCGAACAAGTTTCTAAAAATTTTCTAGCTAGTATAGGGAAATTTAGCATCCTTGATCCAAGCTTTCTTGTCTTGCAATCCCTCATAAATCCTAGGGCCATAATATATCACCACTCCTTGATTTATTTTGTTGGTTGAGGGTTTAAGTTGGTCGACAATATCATTAGAGAGTAACCTAGTTGGGGTTTCAGGATGAGGCTTCTATGTTTTGGGAGCCATGGATACTCAGGCAAGTTCACAATGAAATAGGGTTACGACAGAAAGGAGCTCAAAACCTAATTCCCTCAATTAGCAACCTAGGGTGCAATTAGAAGGCACAAACTTGAACAAATTTAGCTGAGAGCAATAGTTTTATATAGAATATTAGCATAAAAAGGTAATTAAAGCACACAAGCTAAATAAAACTAAAGAAAATAAATGCAACTTGCCCTAATTCAAGATAATTTGAAATAAAGCATAAATTTTAGTTTTAGTTGTACTCACAGATTTTTGCATTAACAAGAACCCTAATTCATTCATGTCTCGACTTGAACACCTTGGCTTAATCTTCTAGTAGCTCTGCACCAGCTTGTAATTTTTGACAATGCAAGGAAATCAATTTGAAGTGTTTTATGACCCAATTACAATCAGTGCCAATGTCCTTTCAGTAATTACTGCTCACTTGCGTGAAGCAAAATGCCTCTAATGTTTATGTGTTTGATTTCAAATGACAACTATTGATTTCTTTCTGAGATGGAATGATGAATGACTTGGATTGAGTAAACAAAGTTTTAATTTTCTCCACAATGGTTCATCAACTTGTTAGCCAATGAGAATGTGCTGACTAGGAACCACGTCATTTCTTCCCGTGGGATCCACCTCTTTTCCCAGTGAATGAAACTACACATGTGTCGCCTAATCACAGACATCACATGTCTCCTGACAAGCATTAAATTAATGCTATGAGGTGTGTGATGGGCAGCTAAGATTTAACTGTGGTGTTACTTGTGGGTCGTTGATCTCAAATGTACTGGGTGTCAGGTGTGGTAAAAAAAATTGGGCCTCTACATGGCGAGGACATGCGTCATAGAATCATGAACTACGCACGCCTTTTGGCAGACACTCTTCAACTCCTATGCGGTGTGCGATGGATGATTAGGATTTCATTGGTAGATCCAATACACATATTTCTGCACATGCCAATAAAGGTTAACTTGAAATGGGGGCCTAACTAGGCCAAAGGGTCTTGACCCTAAAGGCTTATACTTTCCTAAGGAAAAATTCATAAAATATTTTTTGGCCTGACCTTAGGCATTAATGAAATGATGATTAAAACTAGGCAACCAAAAAACCTAAGCAAAGGGGGCTAGTAAAATGATGCTTTCGATGGTCTAAGTTATGGCTTGATCAATCAGAGACCAGGAAGAGTAGGTCAACAAGAGATTAAAATGTTAAAGGCTTCGAATGTAAGGGATTTAGAACAAGATCACAAAGCTAAAACCCTAAACCCAACCCATGGGAATATGTGTGATAGGCCATTACCAAACACAAAATGAGTCCAAAATTTTGAAATATTAGGATCTCCATCACCTGGGTATGTGCAAGATCATCATGGAAAAAATAGGCCCTTAAGTGGCGAAATATTGAGAAAAGTTAGAGTTAGGAAAATTGGTGTAAAAATTTGAATAAGTTATCTATATTATTTCAAAAAATATGTAAGAATAGAATCTATAGAAAATTGAATGTAGTTTCTAAACTACTAGGTTTATTTATTTTTAAATAATCTATTTGGTGAAAATTTGAAATTTTAATGCAGTAGTACTTAAATTTCAGGGAAAAAATAAGTAGGTGTATTTCTGACCACCCTAACCACAATAAAATGATAATATTTTTTTATAAAATTTTAGATATAAGTAGAAGACTAATGTATTGATGTGATGAATATTTTTTTGTAATTTTTTTCCAAGTAAATAATTAATTATGAATTTTTTATTACAACTTTTAAAAAATATAAAAACTCGCATGTCTAACCACATTAACTTGGTCAAAACTTCATGAAATTCAAATTATTTTTTTAATCTTATAGTATGCGAAGCATAGAATGTGATGCATGTTTCAGATTCAAAAAATGTGATAGCATTTGAAAGCTATAGATTTTTTTCAATTATCCTATCAATCAAGACTTTAGTCATAATTCAAATAGAAAATGAATAATAATTATTTATTAAATTCAAATTAAAGCATAATTTATATTGGTGGAAAGCTGAAAATCTCCTTTAAAAACCCTTTTTGTTTCATCAATTTTGGGTAAAAAAACTATTGTTAGCCACATACCCTACACATACCCACCATATTGCCACTTTTTGGCCCATCATGATCCTACACATACCCACCTACCTCTATTAAAACTCAGTTTTCCACCATTAGCACCATGCTAAAGCTAAAAAAACTATCATGGAGGGTCCACCAGCTGATCATGTTTTGGCCACTACTTTCAACCACCATAGACATGTTCTTGAACTTGCAATCATCTAATTCATTCATGTCCCTCTGTGAATTGTGGTCAGGTGTTAACTAGAATATATGATTAGTGTGGCATTCTATCTGACTTAGCTTACCATTATATTCCACTAAATTCCCCTCTAACTGGTCTAGGACAGTGAAAAGTTTATAATCCATTTGATTACTATCATCATTTAAACTTATATTAGATTTATTTTGCTCATTAAGCTAGAAATCCTCATATATGCTCCTTTGAAGGTTCCCATTCAGGGGTACACAATCACCTTGTGCAATAAACATGAAATGTTCATACACAAGCTTCGTTTCAAATTGGTGCTTATATTCATGAGAGCAGTGTATACCATCTATGTTGCCAAATGTTCCATTATCTTGGGAATTTAACTCATCAGACTCCATAACATTCTTGCTTTCATTCATACCAGGGATATTTCCACAAATATCATCATCCCTACCATCTCAGGCATCAAATATTATTTAGTTTATGGTTCATTTGCATACTCCAACTTTTTACTCCAATTATTGCTGAAATTGTAGCAAAAAAATTCATAGGATGAGTCAAGCATCTTGGGCTTTTTTGTGATCAACATTATGGTACTCAAGTATGTCATCAGTTGAATATTTTGTTGATTCATATTTTTAGGACTCATTATACCCTAAAAATTTAACAGCAAAACACGTTTCTTCATTTCTTTCCTCAATAGGCACCTGATAAAAACAATCATATCCATCTCTTCCATGAAATTTTCACAATTCATTCCTCTTTCATATAAGCCAATTAAGGAAATGACACTATTGGCTATCATTTTTAATTTCATCACTCCTGGTATTTAGCTCGTACATAGGTTGTTGAATACAAACATTCTTGTCTTGAAATTAACCATTAATCATATTGTTGTAGCACTCCAATTCTGATGATGTTGAACTGCATTCCATGAGTCCATTTGAACTTTGTTCATTTACTACTGAGGGAAACAACTCATGAAGACTGGTACAACTAAATCCTTCAGGAAAGAAGGATATCTCTAGGTCAACCTCATAGAGAGATTCATATTCCTCCAGAGAGCAATCAAAATATTTATTTTCATTATCCTGGTCACCAACCTTCAAGGGCATATCAATAGTTTTTTGTAAATGTGACAATTTCATCACCTACAATAATAGATAGATGTTTTTCCTTTTAGACATCCCTACTCATTCCTTGAGTAAACATTTGACCTTCACTAGGACAATTACCACTGTGAGCTTGAAAGCTCATTCTTTGTATATAATCATTTTTAGCCTCAACACTCCTGATCCAATCAAGTATCTGATAAAAATTTTGAGGTTTCAATTCCTTAGGCAAGGCACTGAGTCTTGGCTCATAAATGTCACAGAATATGTCAATACAATTTGAATATCCAAGTCATAACCCCTTAGTAATTTCTATTAGGGCATCTACGAACCTTGCTAACAATTCATATGGCAACTCACCCTCATATCTCTTCATGTTCGAAAATATTTGGACTAACAACACCTGATCATTATTAATTAGACTTTGTTGAAGTCTATCTTGAATCAATCCATGATTAACATGCTGTGAGAGTGAACAAGATGAGGTATTTAGAGCACTATCACCTTGATCATTTCTTTCATCTTTAGGAGATCCACTCACTTGTTGTGAACCAGGGAAAGAAACACTTGCAGCCAAATACCCCCTCATCATTGAATATTTCATAATGTTTGCAATATCCATAGAAATACAAAAACCCTGCTGCAATATTTTGGGTTCCTTATCCCTTATCGAATAACTCATTTCATTATCAAATGCACCTAAATATATAATCAAACATTCTACATCACTAGGTCTTAATTATTCAATAATATCTCTTACTACTTGTTCAAATATGAGGTTAAAAGTATGAACCTACTCATCTTCATATTTTTTGATTTCCGTAACTCTTTTCCTTTCCAAGCTAGTATTGACCCTTTCACCAAATTTCTCCATAAATGCAACCATGAAACCATTCCAAGAAGCTACATAACAAATTGGTAGATATGAAAACCAGTCTCTAGCATTTTCCTTTAAAGACCGAGAAAAAAGTTTCATGACCACATCCTCATGATCTATCTCAAAATCACCATCAAATCTATGAGTGCATTCAAGAATTTAGATGCTAACTCAGAATTGTGTCCTATAAATTTAGGCAAAATTTTCCTAACATCGCTTGTAATTTTGTTAGGGAAACCTTGAATACCATTAAAACTTAATGGTTTATATCTCTCAATAGAGAACTTCTTTTGATGGCATGATAAGATATGCATGCCTTGCATATCTTTATTTGATGTTCCATAGGGAAATGTAGGAGAATAATACATTTCCCCTATACCATTATTCAATCTTTCAAAATCAACTTCATCATTAATTTTTCTAATGTCTCATTCCTTAATTTTAATCAGATTTTGGAGCTGGAACACATTCATACTTTAAACTCTTTAAGAGGCATAGTTTCAGGAATAAACATACTTCTTCAACCCACTTTAGATATAACATATCACACCTTATAAGTATATAAAATAGCTATCGTCCCTCAAATTGTGATTTAAAACTCACATAATAGGGAAACCTAATTTTCACCAAATCATTTCAACATGATTTTCACATATTTATTTCTTCATTGAAAACCAAAGCAGGGGAAAAATACTTGGATATAGTGTAATTACTTATGAATTTTTCCCTTGACTAAAAAAACTCTGTAGATCTGGAACTTTCCTCATGCCTTCATGAGGTTCTTATGCTTAGAGTCACCACCTCCTTTATAGAGGAACCCACTTCATCAATATGAAGTTTCCTTGATGAATATGTTTTACTTTAACCTTCATTAATCAATAGAGCCACATATGACCCTTTATAATTATTTCTAGCAACTTCTTATTTCGTCTTGCAATATTCCATACTAGTACATAGATTAACGAAGTTGCCACCCACATCTAGTGAGCAATTTTTCAAATATTCATGAAATATGTTAAATCTTTCCAACACCCACAAGTTTTTTCAACAAAGCAAAACAAACTCATTCCATAGTACTAAAGATTGGCTCATTGACACAAAACCAGGCTTAAGAACATAACCCCCTAAAAAATAATTTGACTCTTTTAGGGAAAAATGATCTTCACTCAGAATATGTTCAAGATAGTCCCTAGTAGAGTTGCCATTTTTGTTGGTTATTTTTTATGAGCTAAACTTAATATTTTCCATCATCTATGAATCTTCTAGAACCCAATTATTAACAAGGGTAAGGATTGACCAACACAAAAATGAGGCTCTAAAAGATCTTACTTCTTCACTTCAGGCTCTGTGAAACCTGAGAGGGTAATCCCATTTATGCTCATAAGATACTTATTTAGCCAAGAGAATTTCCACACACAGATGTATTCCTCAGAAAGTGCAAATAAGAAAAAAATGTCAAATGCTTGGAAAACCTTTTAATGAGTTATTACCTAGTGCAAGGAATACAATACTACTTCAATAATTAAAAGTTTTTGCAAGCTTATGAATTCGTTCTTATTTCAAGTATCTAGACAGGTTCACCAATAGCTCAATTAATCAAATGATAAACCAACAAAAGGACCACTTCCTTGTCTAAGGGAATAATAGAGTCACACTTTGCAATTAATCAGTAATAAAACTACAATCTAACTTAGTAATTAGAGGACTATTGGCATGCAACTTTGTGGCCTCCAACTCAATGTGCTTAAAATACTGCTACTTATTGAACCCTATGTCCTTTTCCCAAAAAACCATGACATTATTTTAGCATTTAATCAACTCATTGAATTGAAGCACAAATAAACCCATTCATGCAGTGCAAGTGATAGAAGATAAATGAAATTATTATTAACAATCTTATTCATAGTTTGCAAGGAAAATACACAGGAGAGAACATATTTTAACACTAGTATTTTCTTTCATTACTGATATTACTCTCTAAAACCATTTTAAGATCAAAATACATTATGAATCATACCCTAAACTTGCTTTTGATATATTCATCAACTCATCTAATTACATTCTATTTCTCTCTAAGCTTAGCTTTTTCCTAGACCCTTCTAAAACTCAAAAATTATCTAAACTCTATAATCAACAATGAAATCCCCTTTATAAATAGGGGAGCAACAAGCACCCAACTGAATTATAATTACTTTTCAAACTTCATTTCAAAACCTCATTTCAACTGATTTTGAGAACTCCCCAGGAAGTTACATGCAATTATTTTGGAGTAGGGGACAACAAAAGACAAAATTCAACTACAGGGTATTGTTAGTTGTTGCTGCAACATCCACATTTAGCAAAATATTCCTTATTAAACTAGTTGGAGGATGTCGACATTAGCATAGAAGAGTAAAATACCAACACCATAGAGACATTGAAAAAGGAAACTCCTGCTGCAAAAATCATGGTGTCATCAAAAATTAAAAAAAACAAGGAGACATTACTCTAAGTCGTCAGCATCAGAGGATGCTTGACCACTCCTTGTTCATGATGCAATCAGGGGAACCATCACCATATCATCATCAGAGTCATCATACAACACTAAGGAGAGAAGGTAATGGACGTATCCCGAATTAGTGTCACCTTCCCCATCTAAAGGAATATCATAGAGAATAATGGGAGAATTATGTTTTACTAGGTAGGCCTCATGATGCTTGTTCCTCTTCTTGGCCTTCTTCATAGGATTGACCTACTCCTTTCCCTTAAACTTGACCAATTCTTCTGAAATGGTTATGTTTCTTAAGTTGTAAGTACTCGAGACAGTGATACTCTTCTTTTTACCATGGGAATTCCTTTTACCGTTTTGCACTAAAGAAGTTGTAGTAACTTCTTTCTTAGACATATCCTCATGACACTCAAACATGCTAAGTCGACTAAACCTCCTAGTTGGCTAAATTGGCACACTAGAATTTTCCATTTTGCAATACATAGGGTGAAAAATAGAAAATCTAAATTGAGCATAAAATTGATCAACATAAAAGCTTTCAAATCAAATTTGCATGAAAGCAAACCCACCAGCCCCAACTATCACAACCCACCCTAGAAAAAATGAAATTCCTAGGTGAACTAGAAGCATGAATTAAAAGGAGCTCACACGAAACACCAAATTACTCAAGATGAAAAAAATAATACCTCTATAGTTGAAAGATCAACACTCACACATTCCTTCTATGACCCAAACTTCATAATTTCAAAGAACTGAAAATGGTGAGATCAAATTGTAGGCATTCTACATTAAATAGGCCATTTGGTGCATGCTACAATTAATAATTGAAGAGATCATGACGTGAGCGAGTTGATAACTTAGCACCTTCATTTTAAATGTGAACCGTTGATCTTTGAGGATTTAAAACTTCATCAATGGCGATCTTGAGCATCTTTTTTATCTTTTACAACTTGTCCCTAGAAAACAATGATGCCACCTCAGAAAGTTGCCATGTCTACCCTTAATCCTCATTACTCACCTATGATCTGACAGTAATCATGCATCACCAACTCAATCTGTGCTCCTTCATTAATATCAATGAAGTACACAAAGATGACATTTGGAGAGAATAGTCCTTCATACACTTTGTCCCTCATTGTGGGCTTGACCCATCTTTCCAGGGTTCAATCAATGATGATAATATTGATGTGATGAACTTCATCTCGTTGATGATTTTTCTTTAGAACCATATCAACAGTTCTCCATTAGCCTCACTACTTTCTTTGTTGCTTTATACAATGTCCTTAGGTTTTTCCACATTTCCCTTTTCATTTAGTAGCTGCCACTTATCACTAACACATTTCATCCTTCACTAGTTCTATCAGTGATGCAAGCATCCACGCAATGAAATCTTAACCCTTAAAAATATGGCCCATCCTCGATCCATTGATTTTCCCATCACACATCATTAATTTAACTTTGAATGCTAGATCACATCAACGACGGGATATAGAGTGATGAAGAAAGATTAAGACACATGTACCTGCATGAAAATGAATGATACAAAATACATTGCTTAGAGAATCAATTCAAATTAGTGCAAGAAAGTTGAACAACTGACTCCATTGCTCATCGCTATTTTGAAACTTGAATTTTGGAAAGGATTTGTGATGAGCAATAGGAGAAAAATATAGAGGTGCTAGGGCTATTGCTTATCGTTAATTCTCCTCATAAGGTTTGCAAGCAATTAGCAATGAGAGATCCCAACGATTTGCATCATGTATCTCTAATAAAAAACTTGACATTCAAAACCAATCTGTGACACACAAAACATAGGAGATACTTCATATCGTTCATCACTCTTTGAAAATTACAATCACATAACCATTTGGGATGAACGATGAAGAGAAGAAAAAAAGTCTGGAGGCCATCGCTGATTGCTAATTTTAATACTCAAGGTTCAAGAGTCATTAGCAATAAGTGAAAAATAAATGATATAAGGAGAGGCAAGAGAATCATCCATCATTAATTGATACCAGGAGCTCCAAAATCTATCCGTAATGAGAAAAACCAATAAAATACCACTCAACACTTGTTGCCAATCTAAACATACCTTTCATAAACTATCTGCGATGAGCGACAAAGAGACATGATTGAAGGGACTTAAGTGAAAAAATTTAAGCACGTTGCCATAAGTTGTTCAAATGAAGGGGACCGCTCTAGGAAAACATAAGAAAAGGTCTCCACAAGATTATAATTCATAAAAAATGCAAAGGATGTAAAGACCAAAAAGGATTTTAATTCAACCTTATAAAAAGGAAGAAACTCAGAACTAGGCATGAGGGACTGGTTACTCCACAATGGTCAATGACACAAGATGTTTCAAAATTACCAACAACGGGAAACAAAAGCTCAGCAAAAAATTAGAACATTGCAAGGGTATAGACCCTAGGGTTTCCTGGGTAAAAATGACAACATAACAACACTGCAAAATCTAAAAATCCAAAGATGAGAGCCATGTTTAAAAATGCAATTTTTTTCCAAAATGGAACTAAATTTTTGAGGGTTCCATCATAACGAGCACAAGTTTTTTATCACAACAACAGAGTATTTCATTAAATGGATAGAGGCAATTCCATTGACCTACATCACTAGAAATCAAATATCAAAATTTGAACATTCAAAATTATTTGATTTGTAGGTATAGAATTCCCCAAATGATAATAACAAACAATGGAACCCCATTCAAAAATCAAGACATCCAAGAACTTTACTCTCAATTTTCTATCCAACATATATTTTCCACGCCCTACTATCCTCAAGGAAACATTCAAGTTCAAAGCATCTAATAAAACCATACTAAAAAGACTAAAAATGACTATTAATGAAGCCCGCCATGATTGGAATTTGCAACTAAACACAACCCTAAGGGACTATTGAACTAGCATCCAAACATCTATAGGTTCCTCACCATTTTCCTTTTTCTATGGATGAAAGGCTTTCTTACCTATCGAGGTTGAAATCCCCTCATTGTGAATCTGATTAAAAGGCATGATCAACAACAAAGAATATCGAGTATCTAGGTTAAATGAATTGGAAGTCCTAGATGAAAGGAATTTGAGCATGTTAAACCATCTTCAGGTTTATCAGAATTGGTTCAAATGAATTTATTAAAAACTCAAGCACATGAACTTTCAAGTTGGTGACCTAGTGCTCAAAGAGAATCAAAAGGTACAACTGAATTAGGTTGGTAAAGGAAAATTTGAACCCAACTGGTTAGGCCCATTTGTCATCACCAAAAACTATGGTTCTGAGGCCTATCAATTGGCTACTCCTAAAGGACAACCCTTAGTTGAACCATTGAACAATAGCCTCCTTAAGAATTTTTACACATGAAGCACGTCAGAATACCCTAGGCAAAAGGGTAAAAATTAAAAAAAATAGAAAAGATAAAATATACAAAAGAATAAAAAAGTAAGAAAAATAGTAAAGAGAAATAAAACTTTCCTTGAGTGAAAACTACTTTGTGTTGCTCCTATAATAGGTACCATAGTGAAAACCTAGCAAATAGGTGCTATGTTTGAATAAAACTCGCATCATTATCTATTGATAAGTTATCCATAGCATTCATCCATTCATTCCATAATAAAACATGTATCCAACCATGCCTTGTTACTGATTTAGGCAAGTAGTCTTGTCTCCAACTGGGGACAACTTCCTAAAGTTGGTTGTGGATTAGATATTTGAGCATCCTATCATGGTCAAAAATAAAAAATTCTAAAACATCCAAAAACCAACGAAATCCAAAAAAAATTGAAAACATCAAAAAAATGAAACAACGTTGTCAAATTATTCCTTCACTCAAATAGTCTAAGATATCAACATTTTCTTGAACCTCACATCTAGTTCAAGTAGATTTCTTGCATTATATCCTCTGGAAACAGAAGTGGAATATAAATCCAAGTTAACAATGTTGTTTTGAATATCCCGAAAACAAGTTTATGCTTTGATTCAAATGGTCAAACTATGTGGTCTCTATGTGTACAACATAAGAAAGGCTTAAACAACCCTCGGGGCCTTAGGTTAGTCCTCTTAGTTTTCTATCATGCTTTATTTCAACTTTGTCAAAAAATACAAAATCCAAAAATATTCCAAACCAAGTGAACTACAAGCCTATATAAGTACAATGTAGGCAAACTTATCTTTGATGATCCCTCGAGGCCCTAGGCTAGTCCCCTGAAAAAGCTAAAAATAGCATCATAAAAATTAAGAAAAATGAAAAAAACCTCCTCCATAATCACAATTCGCAATAAAATTTTCATCCATAATAAACAAATCATCATCTTCACCCTTTGAAAAAACAAGCAAACAAATAGAGCAAACATCAAAAGCTATAACTTTCAAGAAAAAAATCACAAAGCTTTGATTAAAAAAAAGACAAAAATAATTCCAAAGTATTAACTATATATCTTCTAACATTTCACTAACAACATCCTAAGATATGTCTTAACGAATCTGTTCCTACGATAGACATGATCAACACCAGATAATAGCCCCACCCCAAACAGATATGGAAAGTGATATAATAGTATTTTTTTTAAAAAAAATTACCTTATCTTTTTTATTTACATTATTGACTCATTCCCAAGATCTCTCGAGAATATCCATAAGGATTTAGAGAGGAAGGAGTGAGGGAAATTGAGTGTCATTTCAGTTTGCTATGTTTTTGGATATTTTTGTTATACTACCATGGCAAATACTTGGTGTGTTCTATGTGTGAAAGTCATTTTGAAGCATTTCATGTAGCAGTGGCATGTTAGGTTCTTAATACCTCTTGTCTTACTAGTTTGACATGTTTTAAAGCTTCTCACCCATACATTCTAGCATAATTTTTGTATGTCTTGTGTGAGCAAGAATACTCCTTGTTTGTAGAGTCAAAGTCCATGCAATAGTTACAAAGCCACCTTGGTCATTAATACCCTTGTACATCATATCTATTTTCTACATCAAACAAGATTGTTCAAAATACAAAGCCTCCAAGCAAAGCGAAGGCAATTTCATCAATGACTAACAACATCAACTATTCTTCACTTCTTATTAACATTTTCTTCTTCTCAACATTTCTTCTATTAGTCCTTGCACTGAATGCATCACATTGGCTTATCAAAAAATTTGGTTCATTATCCAAAATTTTTACCAAATTTCTCAAAGGGGCACCAAGCTATCCCATTTGGGGTAGATTGGGGCATAGTGGGGGATATAATTTTTTTCAAAAACTTGATCTTAACATTGAATCTTTGAAACAAAGAAACCTATACTTTTTCTCAAAGAGGGGAAAAATGTAGACACCTAAAATTGTCCTAGCCTGCAAACTAGCATACATCACTGTATTTCACATCATCAAGCATCAAAAGTATCAATTGCATCAAAAACCCTAATTTCCTCTATTAATTGAATAATACAACATTATTTAATTAATTCACTTTTTCATCAAATTTGACCAATTAAATGAATTTCATTTATTTAATATAATCTTAAGCTAACTTTATTCCTCTGGATTGATTAAATAACACCAATTATTTAATTATGTCACTAATTCACTTTACTCCCCTAAGTCGATTAAATTGCTACATCATAATAATTTAATTAACTCACTTTCCCTCCAAATTTGAATAAATTGAATAAACCATTCAAATCATCATCAAAAATAAAATCAAACTAATGCAACTTTGTTTGCAAAATTCAAACTTGATTTACATGTTCAACTCCAAAAGGATTAATTAATTAAATCAATTAATTGAATTATCCTCACCAACTTTCATGATTTAGAAAATTGCTCCCAACATGATTTCATCACCAAATTTCCCCAATTTCACAAATTTCTCAAAATATTTTCCTCAAAACCATTGAAGGATCAAATCAATTTCTTCAATTTCATAAATTTCTCCACCTATTTCATCAATTTCACAAATTTCTCAACAATATTTCTTCAATTACACTAATCATGTAATCTATTTTGCATAGATTATTCCCATCTAAATCCTCTCAATATTCTTCAACCGTTGATTAGGATATTCTACTATGTGATTTTGATCATCCATTTCAAATAATAATTTCTATATAAAAAACCTCTTTCCTCGCAAAAAAGGATTAAAGGATCAACCTAACTTGCACAATGAAGTACTACCTAGATCATAACCAACATTGACAATGCTTCAACACATTTCTTCAATCAACACATGTATCACATCAAAGCTTCTTGCACACAACCATGGAGGCTTCACAATGATATGAATAACCCCACATCTTGTGAAAACACTCCAACATGTGATTGTTGAAATGTACAAGACAATTGAGAAGGGGGTGAATCAGTTGTCACAATCACATTCACAAATCTCAAACAATTATTAACTCCACATCCACTTTAATATGTTATTAAGCATGAGCATGAAGTGAAAATAACAAAAAGCAATATCAACACAAGAAACATAAAATTTACGTGGAAAACCCAATAAGGGAAAAACCACAGTGAGGATTAACTCACAATATAAGACTAATTGCAAAACTAATTACAAAGAGGCTCACTACCAAAGATAAGATTCATTGTCCAGACACAAGGCTCACTGCCTATAGATAAGACTCACTATCCAAAAGGAAGGTGTTGGTTTGTGGTGACTAATCATGCTATACTGTACACTCTTCATGCTCATTTTTTTCGCATTGTCACCGAAAAAGGAAAAATCACCAAAAAAAAGAAAAAACTGACTTAGTAAAACCCTAATTTTGGAAGCTTCTAAAAATATTTTTATAAGTAGTTTGGATGGGGGCTACAGTAGGGAATTATTAGAAATATTGTAGTATGTTTTACACTAGATAATAAAATCATTGGATGGCTGTGGTTTTGTGGATGTAGCCTCGATTGGGTGAACCACGTTAAATTCTTTGTGTTCTCTTGTTTCTACTATAATTTTCTGTGTGTTTTATTTCTCTATTTTATTGATCAAATATGTATTTAACTATTACATATCTTCCTTCTAACCCTAACAAGTGGTATTAGAGTGGGTTAAGGTCTCATAGTTGAGTGGGAGTCTCATGATTAAGCATGAACAATGGTAGACAAGGGTAAATTGAAGGTAGATAAATTCAATGGGAAGAACTATTAGTTATGGAAGATGCAGATGGAGGATTATCTCTATCAGAAAGATTTATGGAGGCCGTTGGAAGGAATAGCCAAGAAACTAGCAATAATGAGTGATGAGGATTGGAATCGTCAAGACAGAAAGGCACTGGGAGCCATTCATTTATGCCTGGCACAATCAGTGGAATTCAATATTACAACAGCAAAGACAACTCAAGAGTTGATGGAAACCCTAGTGAAGTTATATGAAAAGCATTTCGCTTCAAATAAGGTATTTCTTATGAAGCATTTATTTAATATTAAAATGGTATAAGGTGGGTCAGTTGTTGATCATTTAAATGACTTTAACATGGTTACTAGTCAATTAACTTCTATAAATGTAAACTTTGATGAAGTTAGGGCTCTTTTGATTTTGTGTTCTTTGCTAGAAAGTTGGAATAGCTTGGTAATGGCTATTAGCAATTTTGTTTCTACTTCAAATACATTGAAATTTGATGATTTTGTTGGTGTTATTTTGAGTGAGGAAATTCATAGGAAAAGCTCAGGTGGAACATCCACATCAAGTAGTGTTTTGAATGCAGAAAGCAGGGACAGAAAAAAGGAGAGAGGAAACAATTCTGGAAGTTGTGGGAAGTCATGAGGAAAATCAAAGGACAAAAGGTCCCAATCTAGAGACAAGAGGGATTGTTGGTATTGTGGTAAGCCAAGTCATTTAAATAAAGATTGTTGGTCTCAGAATAATAAAGTAGACAAAAAGAAAGGCAATAAAGAGGAAAATGTGGTAAGTAATAAATCTGATGATGATGATTTGATTCTTTCCCTTGATAGTGCTGATGATTCTTGGGTGTTAGATTCAGGGGTTTCATTTCATGCTACGCCCCATAGAAGTTATTTTCTTTATTATCTCCATGGGGATTTTGGGCTGGTTTATTTGGGAGATAACGAACCCTATTAGATTGTTGGAAAGGGAAGAATCAAGATTAAGTTGCAGAATGGGAATCATTGGCTACTACATGAGGTAAGGCATGTTCCAAAGTTAGAGATTTAATTTCAGTAGGGCAACAAGATGATGAAGGTTGTGTTGTTACATTTAGTGATAAAAATTGGAAGGTTACAAAAGGTGCCTTAGTGGTAGAAAAAGGTGTGAAAGTAGGCACCTTATATATTTGTATAGGTCATACTGTTCCTTCTACTTTAGCTATTGGAAATAAAAATCAATGTTTAGGAACAGTTGTTGCAGTTCAATAAGAAAAAAATTAGACAGCTGCTATGGATTCTGAATCAACACTATGGCATAATAGACTTAGGCATATGAGTGAAAAAGGTATGAAAATACTTCATTCAAAGAATGTTTTACTAAGTCTGAAATGTGTTAATATGGATTTATGTTAAAGTTGTGTGTATGGAAAACAAAAGAGAGCTAATTTTATCAAGGATGGGAAGCAAAAGAAAGATGAGAAATTGGAGCTTGTGCATATGGATGTATGGGGATTAGCTCAAGTATCTTCTCTTGGTGGCTCTTTGTATTATGTCACTTTTATTGATGATGCAACAAGGAAGGTATGGATTTATTTCCTTAGGTAGAAATATGATGTATTTGAAACTTTTAAGAAATGGAGAAACTTGGTTGAGAATGAGATAGGTAAAAAGTTAAAATGTCTCAGATCTAATAATGGTGGTGAGTATTGTAGCAAAGAGTTTGAAGATTATTGTTCCTCTAATGGTATTCATAGTTAGAAAATAGTTCTAAGGACTCCACAAGAAAATGGAGTGGCTGAGCGCATGAACAAAACAATAATGGAGAATGCACGAACTCTGAGATTGCATGTTGGGCTGCCTTTAAACATGTGTGAAGAGGCTGTAAACACTATTGTTTATTTAATCAATAAATGTCCCTCTAATCCTTTGGGTTGTGGTATTCCAGAGGAAGCATTGAAAGGTAAGAAGGTGAGTTATTCATTTCTCAAGACCTTCGGTTGTGAAGGATTTTCACATGTAGATTCTAAAAATAGAACCAAACTTGATGCAAAATCAAAGAAATGTATATTTGTTGGATATGACATTGATGAATTTGGCTATAGGCTTTGGGATTTTGAAAATCAAAAAATTGTGAGAAGCAAGGATGTCATATTCAATGATAAAGTGTTGTACAAAGATCAGTTGCAGTAGCATGAGAGGAAAAAAAATGATTATGTAGTGCTGGATGATACACCAAACAACAATGTTCCAGTGGTTCCTCATGCTTCGCAACAACAACAACAACATATACCACAAACTTTAGTTAATGTTAGACAATCTTCAAGGATAAGTAGACCTTGAGAAATATTTTCTTCCTCTTTGTATTCTATTTTATTAATTGATGCTAGTGAACCAGAATGTTATGATGAAGCTATGCAGGTGGATACCAAGGTTCAGTGGGAGCATGGAATTGAAGAAGAAATGGACTCCTTGCTGAAAAATAAAACTTGGGAATTATGCAAGTTTCCTGTAGGTAAAAAGGCTTTTCCAAACAAATGGGTTTATAGGTTGAAAGAGGAGGATGGAGGTAGGAAAAGATTTAAATCCAGATTAGTTGTAAAGGGATTTGCACAAAAAGAGGGTATTGATTTTGATGAAATATTTTCTCTAGTTGTTAGAATGACTTCTATTCATACTGTTTTAAGTGTTGTGGCTACTAAAGATTTGCATTTAGAAAAACTTGATGTTAAAACAACCTTTCTCCATGGTGATTTGGAAGAGGAAATATATATGGAACAACCAAAAGGATTTGAGGTCAAAGGTAAGGAGAAACTAGTGTGCAGATTGAAGAAAAGTCTATATGGATTGAAACAAGTACCTTGGAAGTGGTATATTAAATTTAATAGTTTTATGGTGGAGCAAGGCATAGTTGGTGCAATTCAAACCATTTTGTTTATTTTAAGAGGTTAGATGATGATAGCCACATTATCTTATGTTTATATGTTGATGATATGCTTGTAATAGGGTCTAACATGGATCACATAAGGGAGTTAAAACAACAGTTAGAAAATTTATTTGCTATGAAGGATTTGGGGGCAACAAAGAAAATCCTTGGTATGAAGATTACAAGATATAGGAAAAACAAAAAAATGTTTTTATCTCAAGTTGATTATGTTGAGGTGTTGCAGAGATTTCATATGGAAAATGCAAAAGTTGTCAGCACACCTTTGCCTAGTCATGTTAAATTGACTAAGGATATGTGTCCAAAGACACAAGAGGAGGCATAAAAAATGTCCAAGGTACCATATGCTTTAGCTGTAGGTAGTTTAATGTATGTCATGGTATGCACAAGACTAGATATTACACATGTTTTAGGAGTTGTTAGCAAGTATATGAGTCATCCTAGTGTTGAGCATTGGAATGTAGTAAAATGGATTCTCAAGTACTTGAAAGGTACATCCAATAAGTTTTTATGTTTTGGGGGCTCTAATACTAATTTAAAAGGCTATGTTGACTCAGATTTGGTAGGGGATGTAGTTACCAGGTAGAGTACCAAATGTTATGTATTTATAGTTGGTGGGACAGTAATGAGTTGGATTTCTCAGTTGTAAAAGGTGGTTGCTTTATCAACCACAGAGGTAGAGTATGTTGTTGCAACAAAGGCATCAAAGGAGATGATATGGCTGCAAATTTTCATGGAAGAGTTGGGAAACCAACAGGCTAAAAATTACTTGTTTATAGATAGCCAGAGTGTTATACATCTTGCAAAGAATTCTATCTTGCATTCTAAAACCAAACACATACAGTTGAGATATCATTTCATTCGGTCAATGTTGGAGGATGGACAAGTCAAGTTGGAAAAGATACATACAGATGAAAATCCAACGGATATGTTTACGAAGGTAGTGACAAGGGAGAAGCTAAGATCCTCTTTAGCTTTAGGTGGCTTTCAAGGTTGAATTCAAGTATAACAGAGCAACAGGGTCCAAGATGTGTATTTCCCGTGGGAGCTGTAACTGCAACAATGTCATCCAGGATAAGTCTTCAAGTGGGAGATTGTTGGTTTGTGGTGAATGGTAATGCTATATTGTACACTCTTCATGCCTATTTTTTCACGCTGTCACTGAAAAAGGAAAAATCACTAAAAAAACATGAAAACTGACTTTGTAAAACCCTAATTCTGGAAGCTTCAAAAAAGCATGTTATAAGCAATTTGGATTGAGGATGCAGTAGGGAATTATTAGCGAGATTGTAATATTATTTTACACTAGATAATAAAATCATTGGATGGCTGAGGTTTTGTGGATGTAGCCCAAATTGGGTGAACCACATTAAATTCTTTGTGTTGTCTTGTTTTTGCTATGAATTTTTGTGTGTTTTATTTCTCTATTTTATTGATCAAATCTGCATTTAACTATTAGAAATATTTGTTCTAACCCTAACAATAGGCTCACTACCTACAGATAAAGAAAGATAATAGAAAATCCACCACAACAACTTGCACACATCGATAGCCTTGATCAGAGAATTATAGACACCATTAGCTCACTACTTTCAGGAGTCAAACACATTAAAGTATTGTTGCCTTAATTCACTTCTACACACTCTTGCTTCTCACACTTGTGGCATTCAAACATCTTTTCTTATATTTATACCATCTTCAGCCTTAGAAACTTTCTCCAAGGTTGGCACCACACACTTCATATTATAACATGTCAGATCAATCAAATGCTTCCTTAATTGATACTTATCCTTCACATGACATGTAGACACCAAGTTGGCCAAACCTAATGAAAACAAAAATAAACTTTGAAGTTCATGTTTCTTAAACAAGAGGACAACATGTAGACCACATAACATGCTTCATCATACATTGGAACACATCTTGGATGCCTCTAGATTCATCCATAACTAATGCAACAACCTTCATACATATAATACTTTCCATTAGTCCATCCAGACTATACAAAAACACACAATAATTTTGAATCTAGTCTTCCAGAGCACCAAACCATGAACACCTTTGGTAGAACATAGATAACACTATTACAAGACTTCTACCAAATCTGTAAGACCTGAAAAAAACCAGTGGATGACTGTGGAGCAGATACATTTCTCATAGTCCATAGACAAAAAACTCTGCCAGTCCAGTTCACAAACCAGTGAACACAAATTTCACTCTTCATTACACTAGAAGCTTTAATCCAAAATATATCACCCAAGGATTTCCTTAAACAAAAATTTAGATCCTCACAAGCATAGGATCAACACAAAAGAAATGCAGAGCACATACCATAGCACATTTTTAACAAACACATAATTTTTTCTTCACTATTTCTCAAAATCACTTGGTAACTCATCATATCAACACACTTCCAACACCATAAAGATAGCTCCATGTAATCACATCTCTATAGTATCTCAACTATACATGCATAGCATGCAATCACTTGTTTCTTTTCTCTACAACAATCTATACTATGTTGACATCAATGACAATAGAATGCCAACACCACCATACTCATTCATACTTGCAAAAATATCCCCCTTTGTCATTGATGGTAACACATGATGTGAAAAATAACAAAGATAAAATACACACTCTCCTTTATTTTCTTGATTAGACAACCTACACAACATTCCTACACTCTCTTTTCCTTACAATATTCTCTCTCTATCTCTCCTTTCAAAATTTCCTTTTCCACATGACTCTCTCTCCCCCTTTAACATCAATGGAAAAGAACAAAAATTCTGATCACTCCCCCTTAGGTTTGCACCCACTTCTCATACTGCAAAAATGATACTTCCTACTCCCCTTAAGGAGTAGACCTCAGTCATAAGTCTAGACAAATGAAGAATTTGTAGATCCACTGGACTGATGAACCTCCATGTGCACCTAGTTCAAAGAAGGAGGGTCAGTAACCCCCAAATCCTCTTGGAGATACTCAAAAGTATCCTTCAAATGAGCCTTAGTAAATATATCAACAATTTGATCCTTTGTAGGCACATATTCTTACCTGACTTCATTCTTCAATACAATTTATCTCAAGAAATGATATTTTATAGATATTTTCTTTGTCCTTGAATGCATTACTAGATTCTTTGAAATATTTATTGCACTTGTATTATCACAAAATATAGGGATAGGCTCATCACATATCACTCCTATATCCTTCAATGTTTTCTTCATCCATAATACCTGTGTGGAACAAGATGTTATTGCAATGTACTCAACCTCTACAGTGGATAAGGAGATTAAATATTGTTTCTTTCTTAGCCATGAAACCAATCTTCCTCCAAGAAAGAATGCACCACCACTTGTACTCTTTTAGTCATCCATACAGCTAGCCCAATTTGCACCAATTTAACCACTCAAAGTAAAATCAATATCCTTAGGTACCACAGGCCATAATCGAGAGTGACTTTTAGATACTTGAATATCCTCTTCACATATGTAACATGTGTTTCTTTAGGTTTTGCTTGAAATATGGCAACCAAACATATTGCATGGATGATATCTAGTCTAGTAGCAGTAAGATATAACAATCTACCAATCATAGATTTGTACATGCTCTGATCAACTTTAGGAGAATCATCATCCTTACTTAGTTTGCATCTAGTCACCGTAGGGGTACAAACTAAATTGGAATCATCCATTCCAAACTTCTTCAACAATTCTTTAATATACTTTGATTGTGAAATGAGTATGCCCTTATCAATTTGATTCACTTGAAGTCCAAGAAAGAAGTTGAACTCACCAATCATAGAAATATCAAACTCTTTTGAATCTCCTCTACAAATCTCTTACACATACCCTCATTTCCTCTGAAGATAATATCATCAACATACACAACCACTATCAACATTTTGTTTCCTTCAATTTTGAAATAGAGATTACTGTCTGTGGATCCTTTGTTGAGCCTTAGCTATGTCAAATATCTATCATCATTAAGAATTCCTATTCTTGTGGGACCACAGAGGTTTGTATGAGTCAATTCCAACATTCTGGTATTTGATCAAGTTCTTTTTCTTTAAAATTGCATCTTGTTTGTTTTCCCAATTGACAACTTCTACAAATAGTATTAGTGGGCTTTGTGGTTTTCAGGGATGTGTTTCTTTAGGTTCTCTTGAGACACAAAACATTGACCATCAACAACCTTAAGATGATAACAGTTTCCATATGTTCTTCTTCCTGCAGCTACCATAGTTCTAGAACCTTTTATGATCTCATAGGTATTATCCTGGAACACAAGTTTAAATCCTTTGCTACACATTTTTCCAACACTCAAAATATTATGCCTTAAGACCTTAACATAATAGAGATCATCAATATTGTTTTTTCCATCAAAACTAATTGTTCCCTTTCCAACAATCTTTGCACTAGAATCATCTCCAAACATGACTAATCCTCCATCATACTTTTCAAGTTTAGTAAGCTTAAGTTTGTCTCCAGTCATATGATTTGAATAACCACTGTCAATTACCCAATAATCTTTGTCTTGTCTAGAATGAAAGACAGTAACCATAGTACCTTCCATCTCATCCTTCTTGTTTTTTGGACCACATTAAATTGCACATCTTCCATGGTTAGTAGATATATATTTATTCTCTAAGGATAGAAACAAGCATTCATCTTTCTCATCCTCAAAATTAGATTCATCATCAGAAATTCCAGCATCTTCTCTAACATAATACAATTTCTTGAAGTTTTTGTCCTTTTTGTCTTTATTATCTCTGTTCTTTTTGTGTATGGCTCTATCTGGACATCTTGAAGCATAGTGACCAATATTTCCACAACTGAAACATTTAAAAGGTAACATTGTACTTTCTAGTACCTTTCTTCAATTTCCTTGTAAAGTTTGCTTCCAACTCCTATGAACCATCACTATCTGGATCATATTCTATCTTAGTGGATTTGAAGGTTGTTTCTACTTTCTCCTTTTATTTTCCAAATTTCCTCATTTCAAATGTGTTCAAGGTGCCAAATAGCTATTATTTAGTGAATTTCTTTAGATCATACACTTCCTCAATAGATGAGACCTTGTCACTATAACTCTCTAGTAGGGTCATCAAAATATTCTCCATTACATCTTCATCTATCAAAGTACCACCTTGATTTTTGACTTCATTTGCTGCAATATCAACCCTATAAAAGTATCTTGTAATGTCTTCACATTCTTCCATTTTTCAAGTTCTCATAGCTATGCTTTATTGTTAGCTTCTTTGATAATTTGACTCTATCATTTCCTTCATTTATATCTTTCATCTTTTCCCACACTTCATAAGTAGTGCTTAATGAAATAACTTTTGTCTTCTCATTCTTAGATAAAGCACTATAGATTGCACACCTTGCTTTTTCATTTTCCTCATCGGCAAAAATCTCAACTGTAGAAGAAGGACCACTTGTCGGCTCAAAATATTTTGTCTCAATAGCTTTCCAAGTTTTGAAGCTAGGAGAGATTAGGTAACCTATCATTTGCACTTTCCAATCACTGTAGTCAGATCCATCAAACACAAGGATTGATAATTTGTGCACCATTAGATCTACCTCAAGCAGTTAAGCTCTTATTTGAGAAACCAAAGCTCTAATACCAATTGTTGAAATGTAGGAGACAATTGAGAGGGGGTGAATTAGCTATCACCAATTACATTCAAAAATCTCAAACAATTATTAACTCCAAATCCACTTTAATCTGTCATTAAGTATGGGCATGAAGTGAAAATAACATAAAGCAATATCAACACAAGAAATACCAAATTTATGTGGAAAAACCAATAAGGGAAAAACAACTGTGAGGATTAACTCAAAATATAATAGTAATTGCAAAACTGATTACAAAGAGGCTCACTGCCAAAGATAGGACTCGTTGTACAGATACAAGGCTCACTTCCTACAGATAGGACTCACTATCCAAAAGGGAGGCCCACTACCTATAGATAAAGAAAGATAACAAAAAATACACCACAACAATTTGCACACATACATAACCTTGATCAGAGAATTGCTGACACCATCAACTCACTGCTTTCATGAGTCGAACACATTCAAGTGTTTCTACCTTAATTCACTTTCACACACTCTTTCTTCTCACACTTGTGGCATTGAATCCTTAACATATTTTCTCATATTTATACCATCTTCAACCTTATAAACTTTCTCCAAGTTCGGCTACACACACTTCATATTACAAAATCAAATTAGGTCAGCAACTCACCATTCCTACAATGGAAGAGAATGAGAGTAGACCAAACTATAACTTAACCAAGACCCAAAACAACATCTTGGATCAATTGCATGCTTCCTTAACTGATACTTATCCTTTGCATGACATGTAGACACTAGGTTGGACAAACCTAATGAAAACATAAATGAAATTTGAAGTACACACTTCTGCAACAAGAGGATAAGATGCAAACCACATAACATGCTTCATCATACACTAGAACACATCTTGGATTCCTTCATATTCCTCTGCAACTAATGTAACAACCTTCATACACAAAATACTTTCCATTAGTCCATCCGAACTGTACAAACACACATAGTAATTTTGAACCTAGTCTTCCAGAGCACCAAACCATGAACACCTTTAACAGAACATAGATAACACCATTACAAGACTTTTACAAAATCCAAAAGACCTAAAACAAACCAGCGGAGGATTGCGGAGCATATACATTTCTCCCAGTTCACAAACTGGTGAACACAACTTTCACTCTTCATCAAACTAGAAGCTCTAACCCAAGATATATCACCCAATGATTCCCTTAAACAACACTTTAGATCTATACAAGCATAAGATCAACACAAAAGAAATTCAGAGCACTAATCGGAGAAAATTATAAACATACACACAATTTTGTCTTCACTATTTCTCAAAAGCACTTGGTAACTCATCATATCAACACACCTGCAACATCATAAAGATAGCTTCATGTACTCACAACATCTCTATAGTATCTCAACTATACATGCACAACCTTCAATTACTTGTTTCCTTTCTCTGAAATAGCCTATATTGTGTTGACATCAATGGCAGTTGACATTAATGACAACACCACCATACTCATTCATACTTGCAATAGGGATGGTAACCTTTCTTTTCTTTTGAATTCATTTTGATAATTGTAGGATTTCATCAAGTGTTTTTTCAATAGCCTAGAAATTCATTTCATGACTGAAGGAATGGATGTAGATTAGTTTTTTTTATGTAGAGTAGCTTCTATTTCATTGCATTTATCTTGCTTAGTCTCTATGATTTTCCTCCTCACACAGTTTCCAAATTTTTTCTTGATGGTATTATGGCCACTCTTCTCCCAAAAAAGATGATTAGTTTGGATACTAGATCTATCAAGTAGGATTTGGTAATATTTTGGAAGTCTAAAATGAAAGGAAAGAAGAATAACAATTGAAAATTTAAATCCCATGGTAGATCTAGGTCCCTTGGAAAGTTCAAGGTAAGATGTTAGAACTATGGGAAGACAAGCCAGTTTAAAATAAAATATACGAAGGATAAAAATAAGAAAAATTTCAAATTTTATGGTGATTATAATAAATATCTTTGGGAGGATGCAAGTAATGCAATTTTTGTAGCCTTGACAATTCATGCATTTGATGATGTATGGAGGATAAAATCTAGAGATTCTATAAAATTGACACTCTATTAAGAGTGATTTTTTAAATTATAATAAATATAATGGTTTGAAGGTATACCTCATCAAAAACTCATATGTCAACATAGTTAGTCATCAAAGAGTCAATATTAGATTCTCTAATGGAGGATCACAGGGATTCTAAAAGTCTTAAACATCCTTATTTTTTCATATATTTTTTTATCTATAAATGTAAAATGAATGTAGTTGTGTAGTTAATCTTAAAATATTTGAGTGTGTAATTTGGTCCAAGGGGATATGGTTCTCATGAAGGGGATTTATGTTTCTACTCTCTTTTATGTTGATACATGAACTTACATTTAGCCTAATATCTCTTTAGTAAATATGGTGAAGGGATAAATTTTCTACACTATATTCATTATAAATTATAGTGAATAGGTCAATTCCATCTAGTGCTTGTAGCCATGCATTTTGGGTACCCAGGCATAATTACCTCAAAGAGAAATATATCTTTTAAGAAGACAAATTATGGAACCAATACAGGTGCCATATTTTTTAGAGAGGTCTATAGAATTTGAACAATAAAAATATTGTAAAATAACTTATTATTCTCTTGAAATTAAATTTTGTGAAAAATTTATGTAGAAATAAAAAAATAATGTTTGTTTTCACTCTATTTATCATAAATACTATAGGTTTCTAGATCCTATTCATTTTGATGTATTTGATCCTATAGATGTTGTCAAAGTATTTGTATTATTTTTTATTTATGAAAGATTATTGTATGAGGGCATGGGTACATTTTCTTGGAAATTGAGATCTTTAGTCAATTTAGCTACCTTAATTATCTCTTGAGAACAATAAAGAGTGGAAAGTTTTATTTTATAGAGTTTGATAGACTTTGTAAGGATAATGCCACTAAAATACATAATACAAAATCTTAAACCCCTTAGAGAAATATTGTTATATAATTTATGAAACAAAATTCATGGAAATGGATATGAGTATGCTTAGTGTGTTTGGATTGGAACATAAATTCTATGCCAAAGTGGTTGCTACTTCAATTTATCTAATCAATAATTCTTAAATAAATACTTGTGGAGAAAACCACCATGGAGGTCTAGATAGAAAGAAAACTAGTTCAATAGTGTTGGGTGAATATTTGGTAATTCCTTTAATAATTAAAAAATGGTAGTTTGAGCCATAGATATGATGAGAAATTAATCTCTCCTCTCATAAAGGGGATGATCCCTTCTTATTTCTCTCTAAATAAACTAGTAATTAAACTAAGATTATGTACACTACAACTATCCATGGGAGTGCCTCCATTAGCATATTCTCATTTTTTAGAATAAGGGAATCACGTTACAATAATGACCTTGGTGTTCATAGTAAAATTAATAAAATAAATAACACTAGTTGGAGCAATAATAGTCAATAACCAATTCTGTTAGACATAATCTAATAACAAGAACAATTGCCAGCAAATGATAGTAACTTAGAAAATCAATAGAAACCCAAAGAATTTTGTCACTTTCCACAATGGTTCAAACATAACAACATCTTATAGCTCAAATACTCCAATTTATTCCCAAAGATGATTCCAAAGAATAACCCATGTATCAAGTTGTATCTCAAAGACTATAAGTTACTAACAACACCAAAATACACAACAATATGGCTAACAATTGTAGCACAAAGACTACGAGTTCTCAACCAAATTCATACACAAAACATATAGCTCCAAATGCAATATGATAGCACATATTAGTACCAAATCTGAATTCCCCTTCAATAATTAAATTTCATGCCACTTAGAAACCAATTTGAAGATCATATGACAAGAGAGTTATAAGAACACTCTTACATACAACAAACATGCTCCAAAGCAAAGGTTGGAGGCAATCTGCTTATTTTATTGATCAAATTTCAATTTGCACATTCAACACAAAGATTCAAGTATTCATTCTAAAAATGGGCCTCATTTAGTGTCAAAAGATCAAAGGTCTTATTAAAAATAACTCCCTCACATATATAGAGGAGATTCAAGGGCTAATCTAGGAAAGAAATAACTAAATTGACTTATTCAATGGGAGAGTCCGATTTGATTTAAGATTTCTCTATTTTTACATGTAATTAAATTTTTGAAAATGACATGTAAAATGTCCTAGACTAATTACATAAAGCATCAAAATACTAAAAATTAAACAAGGAACATTCAACTTACTCCACTATCCTTCTCCATAAAATCTTCATACTTCTTCATGATTGTTTGAAATTCATCATTATTGGTACCTAACAAATAGCTAGGTCCCTTGTTGTAGAATCCTTTGTGGTGTTACAATATTTCTTGTTCCATCCTAAAAAAACCTTTAGGTTCTCCAAGGTTAATTGAATATCCAACTTGTCCACTGTAGCCACCGAGAAGGCTTGATCTTCAATTTTTTTTGGACCATGTTGGTGAATTCCTGGACAACATCTGAGGAAATAAACTTTTGGTTGTCATCAAGTAACTTACAAGGAATTTCTTCAACCCTATTGACAAGATTCAAATAATTTTCCTTGTTGATTTCTCGAGCACTTTACAAGTCATTGATCAACTCCTTGATGATATTCACTTTGTGTATCATGGTCTCTTTTACCTCAACAAATATTTCCTTATTGGGAATTATCCAAATTTCCACTAATACATCTATTTTTAGCTTCTTCATCTTGATCCAAGCTGGCAAACATTTTTCCATGTCTTGTTGTTCTTGGGATAAAGTATTGGTAGTTTTTTCTAACTCTAATTTTATGTTTTGCATCTTTTCCATTTTCTCCATAGAGGATCTTAAGAGGTGAAAACCTTGTGCAATTTTTTGGTCTACAATATCATTGACTACCTTGCCCCTTGTATACACTTTTTCCACCTTTTGAATGAATAGATCCTCAATGCTCATGACTACAAGTTCAACTGACTCCAAAGACTGGGTAATCTTTTGGAGTACTATAGTTAGTTGTTCTGCCTTGGGTTTGTATTGATCCTTCACCTTTCTAACTTCATCAAATTTCTCTCTGATATAATTCATTGTAGATTGAGCATTTGCTTTAGCACTTACATGAGTTATCTTCCCTAACCCAACTCTTCTGATAGAATAATTAGAGATTTCCACTTCTTCCAAAGTCTTGACAAGAGGAGGTTGTGCCACCTCAGAATACATATAACCTTCTTTATTAAACAACCTAGAAAGTCTTTGGATTTTTCTTGGATTTTGTCTTCACCGGTACTAGTTGTGTAAAGTCAAAGTCATCGGGCGAGATTCCTTGCTTCTTCCTTTTTGGTGTTTGAGATGAAAACCAAGTTGGAAGTGGAGAAATCTCTTCTGGATTAGCAACCATGTCTTGAGTTTTCATCATTGTACTCACAAATTTTTTCACAATTGCATTAGTGTCATTCAAAATTGTAGTAGGAATTTCCACACTAGAAACTTGCATAGAATCATGCATAAACTATTCTAAGTCATATTGAGAAGTAATATCAAATGAAGGTGATGATAAACGAGGAAAATACATAGGTGATCCTAAAACATTGTCTAAACCATGTCTAGGACTATAAAAAAGAAGACAGAGATGAATTAATTAATTGAATGGAAACTGAAGGGGTAGTTGTGACAATAGGAATGACCTCATCGATCACAGGTAAAGACTGTCCAATCAAAATAGTAGGAGGAATAGTAGCAAAGATAGTAGTATTAATGGGAGAAGAGGAGACAGGTGGTTCCTTAGAGTCATTTTCATGAGGAGACATTTTTTTTCTCATCTTTCCTTTCCTCTTAAGAAGATTCTCATTTCCCCTTAGCAGATGGCCCCTTTATAGCTATTTTACACTTTTTCTTACCCCTTTTACAAAAAACCCATGATTGTTTTCCTAGAAGGCTTGCTAGAGCTAGGAGCATCACTTTTATTTTGTGTCCTTATTTTTGATTTATTACCTATAGGGTCTTATGATTCCTCCTCTAATCTAGTGTGAAAGAATTTCAATAGAATTCCCTTTTCTTCTAACCATACATTTCTTTTAGCAAGAATTGGTTCAAAACTTTCTCTAATCAAAGTTACCTCTTTATGTGACCATAGGATGACTGGTAGAGGAGATCCTATGACATTATTCCTTTCATAGGAAGGTATGTGTAGGATCATGATGGGCCAAAAAGTAGCGATATGATGGGTATGTGTAGGGTATGTGGCTAATGACTTTTTTTTTTAGCCAAAATTGGTGAAAAAAATGGTTTTTAAAGGAGATTCTTAGCTTTCCACCAATATAAATTATGCTTTACTTTGAATTTAATAACTAATTATTATTCATTTTCTATTTGAATCACGACTAAAGTCCTGATTGATAGGTTGATTGAAAAACATCTATAGCTTTCAAACGGTATCACAATTTTTGAATCCAAAACATGTATCACTTTCTATGCTTCACATACTATAGGATTAAAAAAAGAAAAATTGAATTTCATGAAGTTTTGACCAATTAAGGTGGTCAAACATACGAGTTTTAATATTTTTTAAAAGTTGTAATAAAAAATTCATAATTAATTATTTACTTAGAAAAAAATTACAAAAAAATATGCATCACATCCGGACATGAGTGCTCTACTCATATCTAAAATATTATAAAAAAATGTTATCATTTTATTGTGGTTAGGGTGGTCAGACAAATACCTACTTATTTTTTCCCTAAAATTTATGTACTATTGCATTCAAATTTCAAATTTTCACCAAATAGAATAAAAAAAAAAACCTAGTAGTTTAGACATTCAATTTTCTACAAATTCTATTCTTACATATTTTTGGAATAATATAGATAGCTTATTGATATTTTTATGTCAAGTTATCTAAATCTTATTTTTCTATTTTTTTTGCCACTTAAGGGCCTCTTTTTTCCATGATGATCCTACACATACCCAGGAAGGATCTATGATATCTCCATCATCTTCCATACCTTCATGAATATCAACCAAATCAATATATTCAATATATTACAATGTCAATCTTCAATAATCAAGCTTCCTTATCTCATCCTCTATCCTATAGTTGGCCCACACATCCTCAATTCTATGCACATGTGTGTGATCTTTCTTGATATTGTCTTTCATGCTTCAATAATCAAAAATAAAATCTCATTTTGAAAGTATTCAAAGTGACCAACTGCATCTTTGATTCAATGGCCTTAGCCTTTGGAGATGTTTGAATTGAATACCTACAAATCATTAAGGGAAACTTAAAACCTGACTTGTGAGATTTCATTTGTTTGCTATGAACTGCATTTATCTGTCTACATAACTCTGTTAAAACAATTTTTTACTGGGGTACCTGGGAGCATGTATTGATATCCCACAAAGCAACCAATCCTTAAGTATTTGAATGTTGGAAACTAAAGGTAGAGACAACCATACTTGTTCACCACTGCCAAGGCTTCATAAGAAACCATTTTCCTTTACAAGTCAAGATCAAAAGTAAACATGAGTGGAGCAAAGAAAGCATAATTCACTCTTCTAAAATGGTGAATGCTTCTATCAAGAGTAATATGAGGAAAGTACTTGTGCACTGGAGTCACTCTTTAGTTTTCTTCTATTGTTAATTCAAGAAAATCTCTCATCACAACAAAAACATACACCAAGTAAGATGTCATGTAAAACTCAAGTGAAGTATGCAATTTAGTTAGTTTTTCATGAATTACATCATTGATTTGTTGACCCCAAAGGATTTGTTGTTTACCCCTCATTATTATTTTTATGTATAAATACATCCAATTTTGGAATATGGTTGATGTAGGAAAACCTTGTGTTAGATTGGTGGTTGTTGTTGCACCAAAACATTGACTTGTTAATACTTGATACAACCACCAAATTTATACAAGATCCATAGGAGGTGGTTAAGCCATGTCACAAACCCAAGTTACACACCATCTTGCAAAAATCCACCCTAGTGCAAGTGAGGGGTTCGAACCTGTGACCTTGACTTTGATAAAAAAATTTGAATGTGCAAGACAATTGAGAGGGGGGGGGTGAATTAGTTGTATCTAATCAAAAAAATAAATTTAACCCTCAATAGTGATTAGATCCACATGCATTCAATAAACCCTTATTTTGTTAATGTGATTAATCATGAAATGCAGATAACATAAACTAAAATAGCAACATCATACACAAGAGAACATCAAATTTACATGGAAAACCCAATGAGGGAGAAACCATGATGAGGATTAGCTCACAATATAAGTAATTGAAAAACCAGTACAAATAGGCTCACTACCAGAATAGTATAAACTATCTAAAAAGGATCACACATTGGGCTCACTACCACAAAAATAACAAGAAGATAGAAGAGAAATGTTACATAGATAAAAATTTCTCAATGCAACAAGGATTCCACCACAATGCTCCAACACTTTCATAGTCTAGCATGAAAGAATTCAGAAACATTCAGCTCACTGCATTTAGGAATCCAATACTTTGAATTTTGCACAACTTTGCTCAAATTCGGATCAAACACATCACTTGAATTGATATTGCATCTATCTTTCTTGTCTCTTCATCCTCTCTCAAATCACAACAAATCCACTCTTATTTATATCAATCTCAACCTTGAACATCTTATCCAAGGTCAACATTCTATCTGTTATACTTACAAATTCAAATTAGGTCAGCACCTAAATATTCCCATTGTGGATATGGATGAAAGGGTACCCAAAAACACTTAACTGAGACCCAAAATTAAGTCTCACATGCCATGCTATACATCCATTAATACTTGAACATTTTTGAATGTAGTGTAGACACCAGGTCGACCGTTACCTATGAAGACACATTAAACATTAAGTACACACTTTCAAAACTTTCTATAAATTTAACCATGAATCCTCTTCACACAAACAAGAGAAAAACACCATTAACTCTCCTTCAAAACCACAAGTCCTAAAAAGAAACTACACAAAAATGTGGAGAAAATATGTTTCTCCTCAACACCTTTATACAACACTACAAAACCATTTCTCATACTGGTAAACACAACTTCCTCTCACCAATAATCTAGAACCCAAAATTATGAATATATAACAACCTCTAACAACCTTGGACAACATACTAAATCCACACAAACATAGCATCAATATAGAATAAGCACATATCATGTATCTAGAGCACACTTTGAATACTTGCACAACACTATTTTCTCTATTTATCAAATTTTCTCAAAAGCACTTGGAAATCAAGTACCAAAGACATCATCTCATACCATTACTTCATTCCAACTCATCTCTATACATTTCAACAAAAGATAGCTTAATGTAATCACAACATTTCCTCAATATCTCAACTACACATGCATAACCTTCAACAACTTGCTTTCCTCTTTTCCACAATTTTCTCAATATCCTCAACATTTTAATCATGCAAAAAATTCCTTAACACATAGTTGACATCAATGACAACACTACTTAGTAGAATTGTTGTTGACATCAATGACAAAACCTTCAAACTTTCAACAATCTCCCCCTTTGTTATTGATGGCAACCCATGATGTGAAAAACCCTCAAAGACAACACAACAACTCCAAATGCACTTTCTTTTCTCCCCCTAAATGATTCAACAATATGCACAACTTTCTCCACTGATACCTTACACTTTTTCACATGACATTTCTCCCCCTTTAGCATCAATGGTAAAGTATAATTTTTTTGCATTATTCTCCCTCTTTGACACTGAACCTGCATACTTTCTCTGAATACTCCCCCTTAGGAGTACACCCAATGAAATCAGCAACTCAATGACAACACATGACACTACCTACTCCCCTTAAGAGGTAGCCACCATCAATCCATACAAGGAATAGATCCATAGATCCACTAAAATGATGCATCTCTGTATGCATTTGGTTCAATGAAGGTGGGGTAATAACCCCCAACGTCTCTTGAAGATACTTAAAAGTATCCTTAAGAAGAGCCTTAGTAAATATGTCAGCAATATGATCCTTTGTAGGTAGATACTCAAGTTTCACCTCATTCTCCATAACCTTCTCTCTAAAAATGCGATACCTAATTAATATATGTTTTGTCCTTGAATATATCATTGGAATCTTTATAATGTTAATTGCACTTGTATTGTCACAAAAGATAGATATAGACTTGTCATATACAACTTTGATAGATCCTTCAATTTTTGTCTCATCCACACAACTTGTGTAGAACATGATGTTTCTACAATATACTCAACTTCGTCAGTAGACAAAGAAATGAAATCCTTCTTCTTACTCAACCATGACACAAATCTACATCTAAGGAAGAATGTACCACCACATGTACTTTTCTTGTCATCATCAAAAGCAACCCAATCTACATCTATATAAGCACTTAATGTGAAATCAATATCCTTAGGATACCATAAGCCATAATGTCGAGTGCCTCTTAAATATCTGAATATACTCTTTGCTACTGCAACATGTGTTTGTTTAGGATCTTCTTTTAAATCTAGGCATAAGACAAACTATATGCATGATATCTAGCCTAGTAGCAGTTAGATATAATAGTCCACCAATCATAGATCTATATTTTCTCTAATCGACCTTAGGTGAATCATCATCTTTTCTCAATTTACAACTAGTTAACATAGGAGTGCATAATGGTTTGGAGTCATCCATTCAAAACCTCTTCAACATCTCTTTGACATAATTAGATTGTGAAATGAAAATACCTTTATCTGCTTGATTAATTTGTAGCCCAAGGAAGAGATTCATCTCCCCAAACATTGACATTTCAAAGTCTTTCTACATCTCTTTAGCAAATTTCTTACACAAAGCTTCATTGCCTCCAAAGATAATATCATCCACATATACAACCACTATCAATATTTTATCTTCCTCTATTTTGAAATAAATATTACTATTTGCAATACCCTTATTGAACCCTTTTTGTATTAAATATCTATCCAATCTTGCATACCAAGCTCTAGGATCTTGCTTCAACCAATATAGTGCCTTTTTCAATTTACATACCATATCCGGTTGATACATATGATAACTGAAATACTTTCGGTTGTTCCATGTAAGATTTTTCTTTGAATTCACCATTAGAAAAGTAGACTTCACTCCATCTGATAAACTTTAAATTCTTTCTATGCAACACATGCCAAAAAAGTTGTGATATCTTCCATCCTATCCATAGGAGAAAATTTCTCCTCAAAGTCTATTCCTTCCACTTGTGAGTAACCCTTACACACAAGCCTTACCGTATTCCTTTCCACTTCTCCATTCTCATTCATCTTTTTGTGAACACACACTTAGTTCCAATTATAATGTTGTTTTTTGATCTAGGAACCAATTCCCACGTCTGATTTTTCTGAATTTGCATAAGTTCTTTCATTATATTCATCCAATGTTCATCCTTGCATGCTTCACTCACTATTTTAGGTTCAACTTTAGAAAGTAAACACAGATTTACCTCAATTTCAACATCTTTGCTTCCTTTCAATGCACCTTTCCTTTTGTATTCAATGATTTGTTCTTCAAAATGATTCTTTTGCACATATTTAGAGGTCTTAGGGGTCTTCTATAGAGTTTCTTCCTCTTCATTCTACACTTCTTCATCAAATTTTGATTCTCCTACTTCTCTACAATCAAGTTCATCTAACACATATCCATCCACTATAATTGAATTCTACAAGTTTTCATCAACCTTAACATTTTCACTTTCAACAATCCTTCTTAGCCTTTTGTTGTAACATCTTGTAGTGTAGGAAAAAGTATCATTTTTTCACACTTAATTTGGGAATGAATAATTAATTGATTGATTGGGCTTATTTATGCCTTAAATTTTCCTTATTTAGGTTGTTGTAAAGTGTATCCTAACACTTTCACACTAAAATAGGGATTTAATAATTGATTGGGCTTATTTATGCCTTAATTGGTCCTATTTTGCATCAACAAGCCTTATTAATTACATCTTTCCATGGATAATACTGGCACTTATCAAATAACCAATCATAATTTAATGTTCTAGGTCATGTGTTCTAGATCTAGTGATCTTGGCCTCATACACCACCTTGGTTGTATGAGTCCCACCTAGGTCTTGGGACCTAATTTCAAATTTCACATTAAACAGGACCTTTATTGGAGTTTGTGTCCCCAATTTTGAGCCACTAGGACTAATATGCCACCTTGGGTTTATGAGTCCCACTCTAATCAAGAACCATTTTAAATTCAATTCATGGTGGTATTTTATCCTCTTAGATCTGATGTTAGCTTGTAGTGTTGTAATTTTGAGAAATTTGGCATAAACAAGTATAAATACAAGGTTATTACACATAGTTTCATCCTAGAACTTCATAAGAAATCAAGAGCACTTTCATAAGAGTTCACAAGAACATTCAAGGACATTCAAGAGCACTTCAAGATCATTCAAATGCATATTTGAAGAATATTATTGCAACAATTCAAGATCCACCATCATGTCAAAGGCATAAAGCATCAAGCATGTTCTTGAGCTAGTGTTGTGATGTAGCATTCAAGATCCAAGTTAAGCATTGTTCCACATCTAATTCAAGATCAAGATCTACATTCTTCATGGAAACTTCATGTTAGATTGCAGATTTACATTTCAAGGCATCATTCAAGGTATCATTGTTCATGTTTCATGTTGATGTTTCATTGTCTCATCATAAGGTTTAATTACCTAAATGGGGTTTGACCAAGGCAAACCCCTATTCCCTAAAAATCAACAAGTTTTTTCTCTCTCTACATGTGTGATTGTAGATCTAGGTATTTTGGATCTTGAGGATCCTTTGAAGACAAATTTGTAATATTGAAGAGGGTTTACGAAGTTGTCTCCTTACTTGCAAGATCACAAAAAGTCTCCTATAGGTTAGAATTTGGTGTTTTAGACTTAGATATTTGATAGGAGAGAAGCTACAGGAGATCACCAAAAAATACGATAGTTTTAGCAAAACCCTAATACTGGGACTAAATCACCACCTTGGGCATATGATTCCTAGTACTCCTTTTTCCATATTTTAGGAGATCCAAATCAATCGATGAGAGATTCTAGCTTTTGCATAGAAACCCTAATTTGAGACTAAATCACCCATACTTGGCTATGAGCCCTAGTATGCTTTAAAAGTTATATTTTTAGGATTTCAAGCATTGTTTCAAGCTTCTTAAGTTTTCTAGGTGCCCCTCTACTCTTTCTTAGTTCATTCTTTCAATTTTCAATTTCATATCTTGAGTTTCATACTTAAGTTTACATATCATTGCATTTTTTTCTTTCCAAGCCTTTGCTTGGTGGTGAAGCCCCTTTTAGTCTTTAATCACACCCCTATGAAACCTTATTGTAGATATCTATCCTTCATCTCCATCACTAGATTGAGATCTCTAAGGTTTCCTTGAATGAAACTTGAAGGAAATTGGTTCTATCTTCCAAAACATGGACCTGCAATTTTTGACATTTCATTTTGGTGAACTTGAACTTCGAACACTTGCATTTCTAATTTGGAGTACATTAAATTCCTAGATCTAGATTACATTAGCTTTGCATTAGATCTTTCATTAGTTAATTTTCATTAGTGAAAGTGCATATAGGTTGCATTTTTACATCTTAGATCATTCAATTTCATTGAAATTATGCAATTGCATATAGTAAATTCAATATACAAGCTAGAAACCATAGTGTGAAGCAATTTTTGCTTAATCTCCTTTTGATTTTCATCTTTTATTCTTTTTTGGCTTCATAATGTGTCTGTGTTTAAAGAAAAAGTTGTTATGAAAGGTGCACAATGTGCCACGTGGTGGCTACATGGCTTTTTGTTTATCGTCTTCCTTTCAAGACAAAGTTGGGGCACATGTAAGCTCGACAGGGATTTCTTTTAAGGCTATTTTCATAGATTTGAGAGTCCTCGCCTACTCAACACGTCATCTCTTCACTTTGAGAAAGTTACGCTTTAAGGAACAATCTATTTTTGAGTTTTTTGGAGAATGTTATGTTTTCCTTGTTTTTAGGTTGGAACCTTTGAGTTGCCACCGTCAATCTATGTGGTTGGTCAACTAGATTTTTCCAGGCTGCTTTCTAGAATTTGATTGTTTTAAGATAGAAATCTTTGCTAAATATCTAAAATGACATAAATGAGGCAATTGAGAATTAATGAGCAAAGATTGCCACAACCTAACCAAAGATCTGGGATCAGATTGTGAGCTATTAGATGCTGACATCTAGGAAAATTTACTTCTGGGACATTGGCAATGGTTCTCCCTTTTCAACTATAAATAGAAAGATGTGGTAGAAGGAAGGGGTTCCCCTTTTTGGAAAAAGAAGTTGTTTTAGTTTTCCTTAGTTATAGAGATATTTTAAGAATTTAAAAGCTTGTAGAGCACTACTTCTCTCTGGCATGTTATATATTTTTAACTCAAACTATTATCAGATTAGCATCTGACCTTTGTTTTAAAGTTCATTTGATATTTAAGTATGAACTATTTGGAAGAAATCTTTGAAACTGTGCATGTTATGGCCTTTGTCAAGTTCCTTCTTTATGTTTTCATTCAGAATAAAACATTGTGTTAAGCTTAATTCGAATCACTTAAGTAGTTGATTTCCATATTGTAGGCTTATATGATATATTAATAACCTACAAAAATTGGATTATGTCTATTGAACTTGTCCAGCTTCTTTACGGATTATTGTTTCTTCATATTATGTTGTAAAAGAGGAAGAGTTTATGCAATTTTTGAATATTTTTCTGTGAACTTTTGGAACTTTTATGCTTGATCAAACCTTAATGAACACTTCCCATGGGGATATTTGAAAGACTACACTATACCTATATTTATCCTTTGCTTCTTGTTCTCTTCCCAACAACGAAGGGTTGTGGCATTCTATGTCTAATATATCATTCATAGAAAAAGAATTGGATTAAAAATGTTGTAAAACTTTTGGCACATTTCCATTTTCATGTTTTATATTTACATTTCTTTCTATCCTTCTATCCTTCTATCCAAATTCAAAGAAGAGACAGATTTCTATAAAAATCCCGCAGGTATTCAGTGAGGTGCAAATTGGTCCCCCATTCACTAAATTTCCCATAAGGCTGTCAGAGAGGTGCAATCTTTGATGATCAAAAATTCTTTTTCTAGCATGCCCAATGGGACCTAAAGGTTTTAAAATGTCTTATTGGAAGTCTGAAATATTTCTTAAATCAAGCCAAGGAAAGATGCTATAAATTTCATGCCCAAAATCCAAACAAGAGCATGCTCAAGAGGCTAGTTCCAATACTCCCAATTACCTGCCTCGGTATCTAGGAGAAGAAGACTTACAGGTTATGTATCACCTATAAGGAGTAATAGAGTGAGAAGTGAGAGCCCAATATTTAGAGCCTTATCTACTCCACCTGGGGGCCGAACCTTTCAATTTAGAATACTAGTATAACCAATTAATAGGGTTTTTTTCTCCATGGCTCATGTAGTTGCCCCTGCTCTTAGAAACTTTGTGACCTAGGATAGTGGTAGTTCACTACAACTTCCCATGCCCCTAGATGTATGGCTTACCATACCTACTAATGCACTCAAGGCTATTCCAATTTTTTTTTAAGACTTTAAAACCCCCTCTAAACACCTCCAAGTTATAGCGAAGGTATGTAAGGTGCATAACATAGCAGAGAAAAATATTGCTCTTAGACTATTGGTCACCTCTTTCAAAGGAAAATCTCAACATTGGTATCAATATTTGGCTTCCAGTTCTATCCACTCTTGGGATCAGCTCGGAAAAAGGTGTAATGTCCCCATTTTAGCCCTACGCTCTTCATTTGGATTTAGCCTACTTCCAAAAATCTATAGGCTAAGCTGAGGAAAAAGAATAGGGTTTCCCCTTTCAGATACTACTCAGTTAGTGTTCTGAGGTTGTTGTGCAAACTTACTATTTATAGTAGTTCACTATTTTTAACAAGTCTATCTTTTGGCAGTATCTGTCTAGCAGTAATTCAATCCTTTGCAGTTCAATGTTTAGTTTGGATTTCTGTTGTTTTGATGTGAACTTACTATTTATAGAAGTTGGCTATTTTTAGTAAGTCTAATTTCGGTAGTACCATCATCAACAATTCAACTCAGTTCATCTTGCTATCCTTCAGTTTCAGTTTGGCTTTGGTTATCTCCATGGATTAAGTCTTATACTTAGTCATTTTTTTGTTTCTCAGTTGTAGCCCCATGCCTAGGAATGATCACTTCATGTTGTTTTTAAAAGGGGTTCATTAAGGGGTCAATGGTGTATTTAATGAATTATTAAATGTTTTATCATTGCAAAGTGAAGTTGGATGCCTAAAAGAGGTTGATTAATATTTTATTATTTAAAAAAGTGAAATGCTTAAAGTGGCATCCCTTTTGGAAGTTGAAGTGATTCAACTTCTTGGAATTTGAAGAGTCTCTTGTTGCTTCATTTTCCAATTGAAACTTATATATTGTTGTTGTTTGAAGAGTTGATCATCTTTGGAAATATTGTAAAGTTATGCTGCTGGTTTGAAATCCAAAATCTGGCTAAGGGAAAGCTTAGCAATTTGTCTCCATTCTTTGGGCCTGAAACTATGGTTCCATAGATGGTAGATTGAGAGTGTGCTTCATTCAAAAGTGCACATTGAGCTTCATTGTTGGAGAATTTGAAGTATTTTTCAGTTTTTGAGCTTGCTGGTTCATTCATGGCTGAAGGTGATTTTCATTAACAACTCTTTGTACGATTTTAATATGCTTCTGGGTATTGAAGATATGGATTCCTAACACATGGGCACCCCTTCCCATAGAAGATCAAAATTTATTTCAAATTATTTATTTTTATTCTTGCAAAATTTCCCTTGCTAAGGGTTGTACCATGTTGGGAGCATTGGGAATTGTGCAAGTAAATTAATGGTTTCCTTTTGAAGTTATTTCATCATCATGACATGGGTACCTATCCTCCAGAGGTTCATTGCAATTGATTTCACTCAATTTGGAGGTAAATTGATAAAGTTATGTGCATTTCATTGATTCATAGGTTGTTGGTTTATAGTTTCAGTTTGTTGTTTTTTATATCGGACTTCAAAAGAATTAGATTTACGCTTCATTTTCAGTGTTTTGATAGCTTCATAACTTGAAAGAATCATCCTTTATATATTTGCAATCATTCTAACATTGTAACACTCGTAATTTTTCAGTTTTTCTTTAATTGTAAGGTTGTGAATTAGTAGTACTAATTCAACCATTTTGTTACTGCATTTACTTGTGATTAATTGATGCAAATATTATAACGCCTGGATGGTTTACCGCCAGTGTGGAGTAATCTGATTTGTAATTTCATTTACCACCCACTGTTAAGTGGAGAATTCCCACTCTCAAGTGGATGCCCACCGCAACGAATGAATTAGTTGAATTGTTTGTAGTATTCCCCCCACTGTTTAAGTGGTTGAGTGGAAATATTTATGGCTGGTTCACCACCTAAGTTCTTTCAGTTATTGTTTAGTTTTCTCTGCCATATGGTAACACCTCTCCTTCTTTGGGATTGAGTGTGCATTCTTGGCGTTGAGATCATTTTAAATTGGTTTTCAATTTTGGAGCTAATGCTAATCATTCGCATAGTTCTAGTTTGTTTGTGAATTTCATGGGAAAAAATTGAAGGGGAATATTTCAGTGGTATTAGAGCAAAGATCCTACCATCTTGTGGATCAGTGCTTCATGTTTAGGTAGATGAGTGATAGAGATCTCTGGTACTACATTGAAAGTTAGAACAGATTCTAGTTCAGCTCCTTGTGGTATCCAAAAGTTGGCAGTTAGGCATGGCTAATGAAGAAGAAATGAAGTTGGTAGAGATATCTTTATGGTTGGAAAGAGACTTGGAAAATCATTTTAGTCAAGAGAAAATGAAGAGAACATTCTTCATTTTTTAGAACAATGTTTGAGACAAGTGAAGCCATCACCTTCAGAGAAAATGGAGTTGGCACTAGCTCCTACATCAAATTCCTCGAATCAGCCCTATTGGTTGGGGAATCCTAATGAAGAAACCAAGATGCTGATTTCTTCTTATTTCATGGAGATAATAAGAATTGTAATTCCCCAGTTTCCCTATGATGACGAAATTATGAAGATCATATTGAATATGATAGTGGAAATTTTTCAAGATTTGGATGAAACCGATAGTAGCTTGTTTCCAAGAAGAGCAACTATTTTAAAGACATTTTCTGAAGTTAGTGCTTGCATCTTATTGATAGAATTGGAGACAGAGAATCAGATTGATCACTTTTTTAATTATGTTTTCACCTCGACCTGGAGTGAGCAAGAAGAGAGTATGCTTGCAGCTATCATGAATGTTCTAATCTCTACAATTAAAGAAGTTGACAGTCTTCCTGAAAGTGTCCAAACTCTTCTCTTGGATGCTTAAAATGTGAAGAGAAGATTTCTCCCACTGCTAATTTGTTAGTTAAATAAATTTTCAGTCAATGTGAAGATAAGTTGAAACCACTTTTGAAGAAGACTGTTGAAAATAAAGAAGAGATTTTTGAAGCTAAAGAGGAGGATGAAAGTTGGAATCCCTTTGAAGACATTGCAAAAGTTCAAGGGGTATCCACAAATTTGCACTTACCCAAGCATTTTGTAGAAGAATGTAATGTATCAGTGGAAGCCTTGAAGATTAGTGAGGTATTCTTGTTTTCTACAAAGGAGAACAATGAGTTGACTTGTGCTAAGAAGCCTCATGTTGAAGATTCAAAGAAAGAAATTTTGGAAACAAAATTTGAATCCGAGATGCATGAAGAGGCCATAAGTGCAGATCCAAATGAAGAATAATTTGGGATAGAAGGAGTTATGAGTTCAATCAGCGAATTGCTTCTTCACAATTCCGAAGGATGCTCATTTGAAAGTCAAGACAAGGAGGAGAAGAAGAAAGAGGAAGTTGAAGTATCTTCCCACTTCAAAGCTGATTTGATCAATTCTTTTGAATCATGTGTAGAAGACATGGAAGGAGAAGCTTCTAGTAGTTATAAGGCAGACTTCTCTTCACTGGAAATCAAGCTAAGGTAAATAGCTAAGGAATTGGAAGGCACTATGGATGGAATGATGAAGAGTGTTTAGCACATGCGAGACAAGTTGAGGAGTACAACTCAAACCATTTTTGAAATCTTTATCCATCAAGGCTGTTCTACACCATCTCAGGCCACATATATTGATTGCAACTCAAGTTCACACATTACTAATAATGGAATTCAAATTTTGTCAAATCTTGATAGAATTCATAGACATGTAGAACAATTGATTTATGATGTGCGTAGGGGAGAAGTTGTATGTTTCATTTCTATTGATGACATGAAGTCCATTAAATTTTCCTTGGAGGAAATTAAATCTAGTCTTTTACACATCATTCGTGACAAAGACATAGTGGTGAATATTGTTGAAAAGGCATTGGAGTGGAATGAGCTTACCAAAGCAGAGTTGCAAAAAGTGCATGAGACTATAATTGAAGCAGAGAATCAGATTTTTGTTGTTCAATATTCATGGGAGCAAGAAAACAAAAGAAAAGTAGAGGAGCTTCAAGAAATTCTTGACGATCTTGATCTCATACAAGACACATATGATTTGGAATGCTGCCCTGAGAGACCAAACCATTCAAATTCTCAAGTTTTTAAAGCTTTTGACAATCTCTTGTATGAAGAAGGTGCTAGTAAGGTTTATGTAAATCATCTTTTTGAAAATGATGAAGAAATTGCTTCAAAGATTACTGAAGAAGGGGATTTTTGTTTTTCTTCCAGCATTGGGGAGTTAATACGTGAGTTGCACGAAGTTGAATCTACTATTTCTCCTAGTGCAATCATTCAACAAGAATTGGTAACTCTAGAAACACAAAGAAATGAAGGCATTCTTGTTGTTCATCAACAAAGAGTTGATGGGTTTGTTGATGAAGGTTTAATTTATTTCTTGATGAGGATGCTTGTGAGGCTCATGTTAGATTTTAGTTCATCACCATCTTCTCTTAGAGTGATAGATTTCATAATTGTATTTTATGAAGGATTCATGGAATTTTTTCGGCAAGTCATATCACAAGAATTTGGATTTGATCTCTTCAACGAACAAAGGTTGGTTGAATACTTCTTGGGGTTTCAAGAAGTGGCAATGCAGATGGAATGAGCAAATTAGAGGATTCGTGTGAGATCATTTTTCCATTCAAATGAGAAGTGGTTCTTCATGGCTATTAGTTTTGGGATCTCGACATTACTTGGAAAAAGGGTAATACTGTAAATTTTATGAGGGATACACCAGCATATAATATTTAGAATGTGGTTGTGACCATTTGCTTATGTGTTGGGAAATGTTTACAATTGAAAATCAGTAATTGGGATCTCAAGTATTTTCTTATGAAGAATGGAATGCATAAAAAGAAGGTTGAATGGAGAGATAAGTGCCAAAAATTTTGTTTTATGTTTGCTACTTCTTTCTATGTCATAGGTTCTTTATTTCTGATAAAAAAATGGTGTTCTGGGAAGAAAATATGATCAGAAGTTGGTTTGTGGTGGCATGGGGTCTCTTGCTAAAGGTGCCACCAGCTTGGTCCATGAGCAGTTATGCTCATTTTGATGAAAAAATTCTTATGTTGCAGCTGCTACTTGTCTTCTTGGATGCTGATTTTCCAAAAAACAGATCTCAAGATGATTATTTCAGACCTGTTAGGAAGTTGGCTACTTCATTTCCAGGCCTCTCCAACTCCTATTTGGACTGATTTTCTGCCACAAATGAGCAAGGGAATGATTTAGTATGGTCAAAGTTCAGGTATGGGTTGTTCATTGATGATTGATAGTGAATTTTGTGGTACCAACTGGGTATGTGTAGGATCATCGTGCAAAAAATAGGCCCTTAAGTGGCAAAAAATTTAGAAAAATCAGTGTTAGGAAACTTGACGTAAAAATTTGAATAAGTTATCTATATTATTTCAAAAATATGTAAGAATATAATCTATAGAAAATTGAATGCAGTTTCTAAAATACTAGGTTTATTTTTAAAATAAATAAAATATATTTGGTGAAAATTTGAAATTTCAATGCGAGAGTACTTAAATTTTAGGGAAAAATAAGAAGTAGGTGTCATCGACCACCCTAACCATAATAAAATGATAATATTTTTTGTAAGATTTTATATATAAGTAGGACTCATGTGGGATGTGATGCATATTTTTGTAATTTTTCTCCAAGTAAATAATTAATTATGAATTTTTATTGCAACTTTTAGAAAATATAAAAAATCGTCTGTCACTTTACCTTGGTCAAAACTTCATGAAATTTATTTTTATTTTTAATCCTATATTATGTGAAGCATAGAATGTGGCGCATGTTTTGGATTCAAAAATATGATACCATTTGAAAGTTATAGATGTTTTCCAATCAGCCTATCGATCAGGACTTTAGTCATAATTATAATAGAAAATGAATAATAATTATTTATTAAATTCAAATTAAATCATAATTTATATTTTTGGAAAGCTGAGAATCTCTTCTAAAAACCCTTTTCGTTTCATTAATTTTGGGTGAAAAAAAAGTCATCAGCCACATACCCCCATAATATTGCCACTTTTTGGTGCACCATGATCCTGCACATACCCAACTCATACATTACTTTTTGGGACAACGAGTTATTATATGATTTAATTTTTCAAATTGAGACTCTTGATGTGAGACATGTGAATATTTCTTGGAGTTCTTTTAGTGAAATCAATTTGCTTCAAAGGAAGCATTGTGCATCCTCTTGGATAGGGATGGAGTGTGGAGCATTGCTCTTGGTTTGGCATTGGTTTAGAAGCATGTTCGAAAATATTTTTGTTGCTGATCATAATTATGACAACAAGATTTGGAGGTCCTACAGATTGATATGGGACCCAGGCACTAACATGTTTGGTGCATTGTCTTTTGTGGATCATGACATGTTGATCCACTTTGAGTATTCACTTGTTTTAATTAGAGTAGCGCAATAGATTAGAGGAACAGTGTTCTTGAGAAACATTTGGAATCTTGGTATCATCTGGGTTTTCTATTCCATAGTTGAAGATGATGAAGCCAATGATGGTCTTCTATAATTTATTCCCATGATGTTTCAGTTTAATTTTAATCTACTGATTTCTTGTGTTGGCATCTAGTAGTGTAGTGCTTACATTAGTTGGTGCTATCCTTCTCCTAGGATGATTTGGGACCCTGGGATCCTATTTGGCATGGTAAGGATCAAATTGTTTCCTTGGAGTGTGGTGGCATTGCTTGAGGACAACCAATTTTTGGGAATGGTGGACTGTAATGTCCCCATTTTGGCCCTACGCTCTTCATTGGGATTTAGCCTACTTCCAGAAATCCATAGGCTAAGATGAGGCAAAAAAATTAGGGTTTCCTCTTTCAGATACTGCTCAGATAGCATTCTGAGGTTGTTGTGCAAACTTACTATTTATAGCAGTTCACTATTGTTAACAAGTCTATCTTTTGGTAGTATCTATCTAGCAGCAGTTTAATCCTTTGCAGTTCAATGTTTAGTTTGGCTTTCTATTGTTTTGATGTGAACTTACTATTTATAGTAGTTGGCTATTTTTAGTAAGTCTAATTTTGGCAGTAGCATCATCAACAATTTAGCTCAAGTCATCTTGCTATCCTTTAGTTTCAGTTTGGATTTGGTTATCTCCATGGATTAATTTTTATACTTAGTCATTTTTATGTTTCTCAGTTGTACCCCCATGCCTAGGAATGATCACTTCATGTTTTTTTTAAAAGGGGGTCATTAAGGGGTCAATGGTGCATTTAATGAATTATTAAATGCTTTATTGTTGCAAAGTGAAGTTGGATGCCTAAAAGAGGTTGATTAATATTTTATTATTTAAAAAAGTGAAATGCTTAAAGTGGCGTCCCTTTTGGAAGTTGAAGTGATTCAACTTCTTGGAATTTGAAGAGTCTCTTGTTGCTTCATTTTCCAATTGAAACTTATATATTGTTGTTGTTTGAAGAGTTGATCATCTTTGGAAATATTGTAAAGTTATGCTGCTGGTTTGAAATCCAAAATCTGGCTAAGGGAAAGCTTAGCAATTTGTCTCCATTCTTCAAGCCTGAAACTATGGTTCCCTAGATGGTAGATTGAGAGTGTACTTCATTCAGAAGTGCACATTGAGCTTCATTGTTGGAGAATTTGAAGTATTTTTCAATTTTTGAGCTTGCTGGTTCATTCATGGCTGAAGGTGATTTACTCTTTGTACGATTTTAATATGCTTCTGGGTATTGAAGATATGGATTCCTAGCACATGGGCGCCCCTTCCCATAGAAGATCAGAATTTATTTCAAAGTATTTATTTTTATTCTTGCAAAATCGCCCTTGCTAAGGGTCATACAATGTTGGGAGCATTGGGAATTGTGCAAGTAAATTAATGGTTGCTTTTTGAATTTGTTTCATCATCATGACATGGGTGCCTATCCTCTAGAGGTTCATTGCAATTAATTTCACTCAATTTGGAGGTAAATTGATAAAGTTATGTGCATTTCATTGATTCACAGGTTGCTGGTTTACAGTTTTAGTTTGCTAGTTTTCATATCAGACTTCAAAAGAATCATATTTATGCTTCATTTTCAGTGTTTTGATAGCTTTGGAACTTGAAAGAATCATCTTGTATATATTTGCAATCATTCTATCATTGTAACACTCGTAATTTGTAGTTTTTCTTTAATTGTAAGGTTGTGAATTAGTAGTACTAATTCAACCATTTTGTTACTGCATTTACTTGTGATTAATTGATTCAAATATTATAACCCCTGGATGGTTTACTGCCAGTGTGGAGTAATCTGATTTGTAATTTCATTTTCCACCCACTGTTAAGTGGAGAATTCCCACTCTCAAGTGGATGCCCACCGCAGCGGATGAATTAGTTGAATTGTTTGTAGTATTCCCCCCACTATTTAAGTGGTTGAGCGGAAATATTTGTGGCTGGTTCACTGCCTAAGTTCTTTCAGTTATTGTTTAGTTTTCTCCACCATATGACAAAACCTCTCCTTCTTTGGGATTGAGTGTGCATTCTTGGTGTTGAGATCATTTTAAATTGGTTTTCAATTTTGGAGCTAACGCTAATCATTGGCATAGTTCTAGTTTGTTTGTGAATTTCTTGGGAAAAAATTGAAGGGGAATATTTCAAAAGTTTGTTTGAATGTTTCTCATTTAAGGGAGATTGGTCTTCGTTATTGCAACGATTAATCACTATCAAAAGAGCCCTGCAAGAGGCCATGAGCAACTTCAACACTAGGTTTCAAAAAACCTGGCAAAGAATCCTTGTGACTGCCCAACCCCCAGCTATGATGGTTTTTATGTTCTACCTGAAGGCTTTCAATTGAGACATCATAGTCATGATAACCTATATGGGTGGGGATTTCTTACTCGACGCATATGATTTGGTTGTGTTTGTGGAGAACAGTTTGATCGACATTGGAAAGATTTCACCATGACAGTTGTATAAGATGCCAAGCCCATTCATTATGGATCATTTTCCTTTGAAGATGAGAGAGATACCACCATTTAAGCCCAAGGTCTAGATATTCATAATGCTTAATGTGGTGGAACAATTGAAGAAGGTTCCTACTAACGTATCTTTGTGGGATTTCATATCCATTCTTGAAAAAAAGATGTTGCTTTGGGAAGAATTAAAGAAAGAATAACAAATATCACAGACAGAGGAAACTTTGCCATGCGATCAAGATAAAGATAAAGAACCCGCGTTAGACCCTTGAGGTTCAAAATTTGTAGCTTATGTGAATGATGCAAAAAATGCAAAAGAGAAAGAGGTAAGCAAGCCAAATCCCACGCCTTTCTTTTTAACACTTGTTGTGGAAGATAAACTTTTGCATAATAACATGATTGATTCGGGAGCTAGTACAACGGTCATGCCAAAGCAAGTGGATGATGCCCTAAAACTTAAGTATGAGCCCCTTGAGAGGGGAATCATGCAATTAGATGGGAAGAAGGTTCTAGTTATTAGCCAAATGAAATATCTATCTTTAACCCTCTTCCCATGTCCAAGCCAAAGGGTCACACAAGAACTAGTGTTGATAGACATTCCCCTGGTCATCGGAATATGCCTCTAAAGAGATTTCACTACAAAGCTTGGCAGATATTTGGTGCTCGAGTGGTCCTACCTAATATTAAGGACCAAGCATGGGGTGAAGATGAAAATCTTGTCTGAATATTTGCATCTAGAACACATAGCGGACAATGCAGTCCTACGCTTTGAAGAAGCACATACCTCCTTCTCGTAAAGGGAGAGATATTGTGTAGAGATGTTGGAAGATGAAGAAGAAACTAGTGATCAGACTCCCAAAGAGGAGGTCCTCCTCAACCAATTAATTGAATCCAACCCATTCAAAAACTTTCATGTGACGGGACTAGGCACCTATGTGATCTTTGATGGCAATCAAGTATTTCCAAAATTGATAATGGATCGAGAGGAATATGATGATTCAGGTGACAACCATCTATGAACCTTATATTTTGATTGTGCCAAATGCAAAGTTGGTTCTAGAGAAAGTTTCTGATTAGTGTCCCTGATAGGATCAAAGACCCTCAAGGCTTTTCATTTTTAGTTCTCGTGCTTGAATAATGATGTGGAATATGAAGCCTTGGTTCATGGTCTGATTCTTCTAGAATGAATAGGTGTAAATATAATACAATCATTTAGAGATTCAAAGTTAGTTGTAAGCCAAGTCCATGGGAAAGCGGCTATGAAGAATATAAGGATGAAGTCATACAGACATCAGATATGGGATCTAATTGAGAGTTTTGAAGTTTTTAATATACAAGTCATTCCTCGATCTCAAAACAGTGTCATTGATTGGATGGTTTCAATTGGTTCACAATTTTAACTAGTTTCTAATTCAATAACGAAGCAGAATGCAGTGTAGATCATTGTCTGACCAGCAATTCCTGAAAATGATCAAAACTGGCAAGTATTTGAGGATGATATTCATATTTCTGCCTTTTTACAAAAATTAGGAAGAGCTTCTGACTATTCATAGCCAGGAGTAGGATCTCCTAAAGGGAAGGTCATTCAGTTGAAAGGCAATAAGCTTCCTCGAGGTTTAATCTCCCTTGAAAATATTTTTGACTATGAGGATGCAAGAAATAGCAAATAGAGGTTCACTATGAACTTGAGGGATTATGAAGAGCTTGATGTCAAAAGTGGCATAAAGTTAAAGGTTGGAAGGAATGTTTCGTGGAAAGATAAGGAAATAATAAGGGATCTATGTTCTAGATATGATGGGGACGTAGCTTGGACCTATGATGATCTTAGAGGGTTTGATCTAGGCATATTTCAACATACTATTGACTTGGGGGAAGGATCCAAGCCCGTCCAAAAAAAAAAGGTGAATCAATCTGAAGGTTGAAGCATTGATGGTGCAAAAGCTCACCAATTTGATAGAATCAAGGATCATATATTTGATTAGGCATTCCACTTGGGTGTCTAATTTGGTATTAGTTCAAAAAAAGAATGGTGATATTAGGCTCTGTGTTGATTTCAAAGATTTGAATAAAGCCTCACTCAAAGACCACTACCCTTTGCCATTAATGGAGTAGATCCTGCAGATAGTGGCTAAATCAGAGATGTTTTCATTGCTCGATGGTTTCTCAGGTTATAACCGGGTATATGTAAAGGAAGGTGATCAACATAAAACAACATTTACCACTAAGTGGGGAATGTTTGCATACTCAAAAACGTCGTTCCGAATTTCAAATGTTGGTGCGACTTTTTAGTGAGAATGGATATTACTTTCAAAGGATTAATGTGAATTAAATTATTTTAATATATCTGGATGACCTAACGATCTTTTGAAAGTCAAAGGATGATTAGTTTGATCATATGGAAAAGGTTTTTCAAAAATGTCAACAATTTGGAATTTCCTTGAATCCCAAAAAAATGTGCTTTTGGAGTGCCCCAAGGTAAGCTACTCGGTTTTGTGGTATCAAAGGAGGGAATAGCAATAGACCTCAAAAGGGTGAGATCTATAATTAAGTTACCCCTACCAGTAAATCAAAAAGGCCTATTGTCTTTTCTAGGGAATATCAAATTTTTCAGTAGGTTCATTTCAGATTTCATAGGCATCGTGAGGCCCGTCACGTTGATTTTTAAAAAGAACATAATGTTCAAATGGAACCCCAAAGGCAAAGAAACTTTCAAAAATATAAAGGTATCTATCTCTATCGCCCCAATGTTGGCTAACCTAGAATTTTCCAAGGATTTTCTACTCTATGTATACAACGACCAACATAGCATAGCTTCGGTACTTGCTTAGAAGGACGAAGGAAATTGCAGCGTAGAAAAAAGTATGCCTTTTCCTTGCTTGATTTGGGAATAATTAATGATAAATTGGACTTAATGATGCCTTTATTTACTGTTGTGATGATTTTTACACATTCACATTAGGTCTTGGATCCTTGCAAATTGAATAAAATGCATTTATCGATGTCTTGAAAAGGTGTTGTAAAGTGTTGTATATGACTTTCACATTTTTCTAAACTTTTATTAAGAATTTAAGTCTAATGGACCTATTTTTCCCTTAATTCAATGTTGTAAAATGTATTTATTTGCATTCTCACATTAATCTAGAAGGCTTGTAAATTAAACCTAATTTTAATCTAGTGTTGTAATGTGTTTTACACATTCACATTGGATGTTGTGCCTTTATAGGCTATTTGGATCTCATTTTTTTGTTGTAAAGTGTATTTAATCACATTTTCACATTGAAATTTGTGTCCCTAGCCATAATTACCCTTTACATAATCATTAATAGGCCCCTATGACCCCTTATTGTGCATCTCGAGGCTTATTTTGATCAAAGACCTGATAAAATCAACATATAAACCTAATTTATTCACTCTCTAACATCCTTGCTCGCAAAAGAGCCCCTGTGGGACCCATTTTCCACTTTGGGAGAATGAGTCCCATCCAGGTGGGACTCATTCACCCAAGATGGTGAATGAGTCCCATTTGGGCCATTTTCAAAATTTAAGCAGGAAAAATTGGGTTTTAAGTTTATTTTTCTTCAATGTCAGCCTTGGGGATCAAATTAATGAGCATTTTAGGTGTATTTCCTATATAAAAAATCTTTTAAACCCTAATTCATGATTCATTCATCATTCATTATTCATCTCAAGTTAAGCAAGTTAGGGTTTTAACATTTTAAGTCATCAAGATAGAATTGAAAGGCATTCGAGGGAAGATTCTTCATCCATTGTTGCATAAATTCAAGACCTATCATCATGGAAAGCCTCTAATTTCATTATTTCATGCTTCATTGTCTTGTTTCATCATTTTGGTTTAGTTATGTAAAAGGGGTTTGACCAAGGCAAACCCCCATTCCCGAACATCAACATTTCTCTCTTTCTTTGTGTGATTGCAGATCTTGGTACCTTCAAGGCTTGGAGATCATTGAAGAATAGGTTGAAAACTTGTTGAAGACATCTCCTTATTGGCTAGGTCAAAGTATTCACAAAAAGTCACTTATAGTGCCAAAAATTAGGGTTTCAGATCCGGACACCTAGAGGAACAGAAAGAGTAGACCGAGAGCTTCTAATTCCACTTTTGAGTTTTTAGAGAAGTCAAAAGTGGCCTCGTACACCATTAGTGGCATATGAGTAACACTGTACCTATTTTTTAGAGATTTCTATAGATTCAGATACCCATTTGTCTAAAATAGGCTCTGGTGTAGTTTTCCAGATCTAGGATTGATTCACCCAAGAATGGTGAACGAATCCTAGTAGGTCAAGATTTCAGGATCAACAAAATTTCTAGTCTTCAACACATTTCCAAGTGCACACTTTCTATTTTGTTTTGTTTGCATTTCTATGTAATTTTCTAGGTCTTTTTACATATCATAGTGTGTTTTCAAACATCTTGCATTTTTCAAGTTTTGCATTAGTGGTGAACCCCTTTTATCAGTTTTCAATGTCTATGGCATTCCCCTTTGACATATTTCAATCTCGTTTGCATTGGAATCTCAAGGGCTTATTCTTGAGTGAGCCATTAAGACTTTTAGATACCTCTCTCCTCTTAGGTGAAAAAACCTACAAGTGTAAGAGAGCTCCCACATCCAAAAAATATTTGGTTCAGAAATAACAGGGAGCATCATATCACATTCCACTGAAGAAATCTTAAAGGATATGAAGCCAAGTATAACTTTGTTAAAACACAAGCTTTTGTCATTGTTAAAAGCATAAAGAAGTTCTGAAACTGTGTTGGCCAATAGAATCACCTTTCTCGTTGCACATTCCAGTGTGTAGGAGTATATCACTGAAGGTGAGATAACCGAGAAGAGGGAAAAATAGATCACCAAGATCCTAGAGTATGATGTCGACATTAGACCAACCAAGCTAGTTGTAGGAAGAGGTCTATGCGAATATCTTGCACAAGAATCAAGTTTCGTACGTGAGAAGGAGACCGGTCAAATTTACACAAACCAGTTCAAATCTAACTAGTCTTGGGTAATGGATCGAACATAGTATATGTAAAATGGGTGGTACCCGACCAACCTTCCATCTCACAAAAGGTTATACTACCGATTGCAAGGCACCAGGTATGTATTAATTGAAGGTATCTTCTTTAAAAGGAATTATGATAGTATCTTGCTCCGATGCTTGAATAAGCCATAGGTTGAAAGGGTTCTTAATGAATTTCATAGCAGTCTTGAGGGTGGACATTTCTCCGCCAAGATGACTACCTTAAAGATAATGCAAGCATGATACTATTGGCCCTCCATGTTTTCTGAAGTGCACCATCTGGTGCAAAAGTGTAGTCAGTGCCAATATTTTGTTGGAAAAATAAATAATTTTACCTTGCCTTTGGGTCCAATTGTAACTGAGGAACCGTTTGCTCAATGGGGTTTGGATTTCTTCAGGATGATAAATATTATTTCTAGTGTTGACCATAAGTGGATCCTTACCACAACCAACTACTTCACAAGGTGGATAGAGGCCGTTGCCCTAAAAAATGCTACAAAGGGCAAGATCGTCAACTTCCTTGAACAACTAGTTGTTGGCAGATGGTTAATGCTCCCCTCAAGATTCATGACATGGACTAACCACCTCCCAGGGATCCGTTAACTCTGGAAGTTGTATTGGGCATTAACAAGTTGATCTTTTGGTGCAACGACAACTATGAACCAACAACTAGTATTAGAGCCAAAGGTGTCGGGTTCAAATCCTCTCCGGTAATGCTGAGGGGGAGTTTTTTGATAGATGGCCAGCACTCCCCTTAGGATTCACAGCATGGACTAACCACCTCCTATGGATCCGTTAACTCTGGCAGTTGTATCGGGCATTAACAAGTTGATTTTTGGTGCAACGACAACTGTGGGCCAACACAAGTAACCACATTTTGTTTTCCAAAAACCATCATATTCAACAATGCGCGAGCTTTTCTAGGTTTGGGGTGTTAGATTTTTCTATCAAACATGGGGTTTACCTTAAAAATTCATCAAATTAATACCCGCAAGGAAATGGGTTAGCAGACTCGACCAATAAAAACCTAATTAGGTTAATCAAGCACATCGGGTCAGAGCGACAAAGGGATTGGCACAAGCACCTATGAGCTACTCTGTGGGTAGACCCGATTATGCCCAAGAAGATCCTAAAGGCCTCCCCTTATGAAATAGTTATACAAAAAAGAGGTAGTTTTATCTATTTCCATAGAGATCCCTACCTTGCAACTACTGAAAGCCCTAGAGATTGAAGAAAGTGGAAAAATGGAAGTATGGTTTGTGGTTTACGAAACTCCTCAAACTTGAGGACGATAGAGAAAAGGCTTATGGAGCCATGATCAATCACCAATAGACAGTAAAATGATGGTTCAATAAAAAGTCCTCCAACCCATATTTTAGGGAAGAAAGTTTGGTACTAAAGTATGACGAGAGCACTGTGAAACTAGGACAACATACGAAATTTGAAGTTCTATGGAAGGGACCCTTCCGAGTCAGCACATGTAAGGAAAATAATGTGTATGAGCTTGAAGATATGGAGGGAAACACTTTGGATATATTGGTGAATAGTATTTATCTAAAATTTTTCCATTAAAATACACAATTCTTTTAAAAAATTCATAGTTATGTATTATATATATATAAAAAATTGTAAACACATTTTAATTTTGAGAATAATCCATGAGAATAACACAAAGGAAGTAGAAAAGTATTGTATTATATTATATTCATTGAAAATTTACAATGTAATACAATCCCAAGGATCATATTTAAACATGAAGCTCTCTCAAGTAAACCCAAAAAATTCTCAAAGCAAAAGTTCAGCAAAAAAGGAGGCAACATGCAAAAAATAGTAAAGCTAAGCCTCCAACAATTGTTAAGTAGTTGAAGTGTCTCATCATCAAATTCTTCTTCTTCTTCTTCTTCTTCTTTGTTAGGGTGAAAAAGGGGGGTGAACACACAACACACGCATGCTCAAAACAACATGGACCTTAGTTCTTGTTGCCACAACTATACACCAAAAAATCAAAGTGTTTCTTCCAGTCAAGCCCAGGAATGTGTTCCAAACCATACTCCCACAACAAGAAAGTCATTGCTAGCTGAGATGACGAATAGAGCCTCTCAAGGTCCATGGTGTAGAATTCAATGAGGAAAGGAAACCAAGCTATATCTATCCCATAATCAATGTGCCTACGAATATCCATGTTGCTCATAATACTGACACTAGGGATAGCCACTTGCATAATTTTTCTAAGCCCTTCTAGAACTATGGAGTCAAACATCTAATGGAACAATTCAATTATCATGGGCTTGGCGATATTTAGGTTGAGAAGGGAGGTGAAAAAGTGACAAACAATGTTTTAGTTTCTCCTCAACTGGTTATCATCTTCAATATAGTCCTAGTTGAATACCCACTAGAACACAATGAGAATAAGGTGGTAAAATTTCTTCACCAAGCACTTAATTTGTCATAGGTGACCTCACCCACAAATTCATATTGTGGCCTCTATGGTAGAAGCTGAATGGGAGTTCCTAGGCCAGCCAACATTATGACAAAGCAATAGAAGCTAATGGAATGGGAGATAGCAAGAAAAGCTTGCTAAACTAAAAGGCTATTTTTTTTAAATGAATATTGTAATAACATGGCATGGTTATTTATAGAAAAGAGGTGTTGGCAAGCCCAACCAATGGGAAGTCTATCTTTGGTAGGATGACAATGAAGAAAATACCAAAGCAGTCGAAGGACAAGAGATGAATCATATAGAAAATCTGACAAGAAGTCCTGAGAAATAAATTTGAGCATTGGGAGTAAATTCTTGTGTATACTGATTGTCGACATGTGTCCTTTGACATTTTCAACACCAGCTAGCTTGCTTATGTAAAAATACATGGATTAACACGTTAATTTATAACAAATTAAATAGGCATGTCTTTTCAAAAGTACCTTGCATTACTTAAGCATGTTTCTCATAGCTAAAAGCATGCTTTCCAATGCAATTAGCTTATTTGTGAAAGAGGTGATGAGGAGAATGTACTAATTCCATTCTCATGACATTTTTGGCATTCCCAAGGGATACGGATCCCAAAGCTACACATATTGCCTCACTCACAAAATTTGATGGACCAGCGGTAATGACAAAGCCTTAACTACATGTACATGCAAAGGAATTAACTGCACCCAAAAGAATATTTTTCTAAGTAGCGATAAAGTAAGTGGTTGATTCATTGAAGAAACTCTTAGCAACTTCTTGGCATAGCCATGGAGGAAGCATCAACATCTGGTTTAAAGGTTGGAACCTTGTCTAAAATGTCAAGTTATGTCGACATCTTTGGGAGGAATTCATTTTCCAATGACCCAACGTCAAAAGAAGGATAGTTTGATTATACCAAATTAGTGCAACTAGATAATCATGTCATAAAAGAGGTTGTGCATGATTTCACTAACAACATTTTTGACCCAAAGTTGGAAACTAACCCTAATGGCCTTAGGGAGGGGGAATACCAAAGAATGATGTAGCATGGGTCATCTAAAAGTTTCACATCTTAGCTATGGAATTGTGGTTTGCAATAGTTCATGTTTCTCCCCGTACACCCATGCCTGGAGCTAGTAGACGCATGTGCCAAAAGATTCAACAAGGAGATAGGAGTTATTGCTGGCAACAAGATCAAGGTTGCAATTTCTACAATGGCCATACAGGATATGTTATGTATCCCTACAACTTGGGGCATCATATGCTTTGATGAGGAAGAGATGGAATTTTTTTGGGAAGCCAGAACCAAGAAGGGAAGCTTTTATGAGGAGGAAATTAGGGAAAGACTAGAGAGAGATCAATTTTATTTTCCTCTTTTGTGCAGAAAATTTAAGAAAGACAGTCTGTTTTCTCAATGTTGGCCTAGATTTATGACCTTGATGGTGATGAAGAATTCCATCCCTTTCAGATGGGTTTGGCTTTCATGCTTAAAACAACGAAAATTTAGAAGTATTATGATTTTTTTGATGTAGTAGCCGAAGGGATGCTAGAGCAATTGAGGACCTATGATACTTAGTATAAATTTATGTATTCTTCTTTCTTGGCTCACTTGATTTTGCATCAAAATTCAGGGCTTTTGGAGAGAAGTTTGTCATTATCAAGGTTTAATGTAAAGGGTTTCTATCGGCCAATTTTTGTATGGAATCATGTAATGTCAAGAACATGGGATAACTACTAGTATGTGGATTATTTTATGAGGCTAGTAATTCAAGATTTTCTCCCACACCCTATGAGACGCTTCTCTCTTGAGTTTTTGCAATGGATTCAAAAGTTTTTCCAACCTCGGTGGATTATTTCTTGGGTGAGGATTTCACTTTGATCAAATTCCATGGTTTCATCGAGGAGCCTTTCAAAATCCCCAAATTTGTAATGGATAGAGTTTTTTCTTTGGAGGCATGCCATTAGGAAACCATTGTTGACAATGTCTATGGCATTGGAAGGCATAAGACAAGGCTTTACCCAATCCCCCTTAGCATTGCCAATAGTCAAGTGACATTAGGGAAGTAGAAGGTGGAGGGTGAGCTTACAAAAAAGCTCGCTATCTTAGGCTTGGTTCTAATTTGTGACACGTGGGACTAAAATCTGGAAAAGAACCTCCCAACTCTAAAACATGAGAGTCGGGAGTATTTTGAGTTAAGGAAAAATCTGACTCAGGAAAGGCCAGAAGTATACATTGAGGTGGCTCACATACCATTCAAATGAACAGCATGGCTAAATTTCTATGTAGCGCAGGCAGAGTTTTAGAAGAAGCTCCCAATGGGTAAATCCCTCAGTACAAAATTGAAACATCAGGGGTGGTCAGAAAGTAAGAAGGAAGATTTCTAGAGGTTACAACAAGAGATGACGTACCTCAATGCCCTATTCGAAAAATTGTGGCCACATGATGAAAGGTTCGAGGAGGTTTACGATGATGAGGATGGTACTAACAATAGTAATCTATAGACAAGCCATGAGATTGAATAGGAGGAGCTTCCAATCCATGCTTTCATGCCCTAGAAATTAGACAAAAGGAAAGGAACGACGAAAAAGGACTCACAAGTCACATCCTCTGCTAGTGCCCGAAGCAAAGGGAAAAAAGCTCGATGGTCCCCAAGAAGGTCTACTGTTGTTATTGAAGGCCAACTTTTGATGAGATCGACTGCCAAAGGATCATAGCATACTATTTTTGATCATGCAAAGAGGAGATGAGTCCAAGATCTAGGAGGACCCAGTGCATCATTTAGAGGAGAAGAAGAAGTCAAGTCTACTCTGCAAGGTGTTTCGACTGTTGTGAACCAAGTAAGTTTTTCTCCCTCTCTTCTTTCTGCCTCTGTATATTTAGTTACTCCTTTGCCTCCATCTTTGGAGAAGATTCTTCCATCTATGAACCCTGATCTTTTGGTTCTTAGTGAACCCCCAACAATTTTTAACAATGAACCTTGTGAAGTAACTCTGTGCACTGAATGAGCAACATCCGCTTCGGCTGCTATTGATTCTTTGATCACCCCATCAAAGGCCCCCATTGAAAGAGCTGAAAAATCCATGTTTCCTTTTACTATAGGCCCATCTACTTCTAGTAAAACATCTCTCCTTCCACCTATGTCTCTTTTCAATCTGATTGGTTTTACCCTTACCCAATCTCAATTTGGTATCCCACCATTTGCCATGATAACACTCCCATTTTCCTCCTCACATGCTCATGTACATCTGAGGTTTCTCCTTTCATCACCCTATTTGGTCTCCCTCAAGTTGGTTTCATTGCTACACAAAGCATTGACACCCCGTAGAGTCTCCAAGAGTATTTAAATGTAACCAAGGAGGCTTGACATGCCAGAAAGAAGAAATGGTAGTTAAATAACATCACACAGTTGACTACCAAGAAGATTGAAGCTTGCTTCAATGGAGAGCATAATTCTTTGTTGATCACTACCATGAAGCCACTCGTGTCCATGCCCGAGGGACAAATACAGATGGAAGATTTTGACACCAAAGGCACGAGTTTGTATTTAAATGAAAATCACTCACGTGACAGGGTGGTCCTAGCCAAGGCCACCCAGAAGGTGGTATATGCAGATTACGAGAGACTGGACAGGAAATTGAAGAAGCGTGAAGCAGAGTTGATAAATGTAAGGGAAACAGTGAGCAGGTTGTAGATAGAGATCAAGGCCAAAGATGTTAAGATGGCCCATATAAGATAGATGCAAAATTATCAAGGAGAAACAACCAAGTTTCTCGAAGAGGCACAAGGTGAATAGGTTCAACTATATGCTGAAATTGAAAAGCTAAGAGTCGAGCTTGCTACTTGTTGATGGTGTTTTTAGCACTGCAACAACTCAAACAGAATACAAGTATCCTGTCTCTCTTGAAAGGTAAATATCTATCAACAAGCCTAAAGAAATAACCCCAATGTCCCTAATGTCAGATCTTGACAATGCAGCAAACAACTCAATGATAAATGTGAAAATATCGATAATCACAAGGGGCCTTACAAATTAACAATTCTAGAAGTACTTATCATCAAATATAGCAATGCAGTGATGCTAATTCAATCATAAACTAACCAAGATTTCAAAGAAAAATAAAAAGAGATGAGGGTTTAAGAGAGATTCCTCAACTAATTCCTAAGGTCAATCACAACAATGACGAATGCTTCAAATGGACATATCCCCAATAAACTAGTATCTGCTTGATCAAGGACAAGCCTACACGTACATAGAAATGGTGCAATCTTCTAAGGAAACTAAAATATTTTCAGACCATGAACACCCATGAATATAAACAAGCATTCATAGTTGAACTTAGCACAATAGAGGGCCCAAACTAACTTTACACAACAATCTACAATCAACAAATTTCCAAAAGTATGGACCAAAGATCGATCAACATCATTAACATTTCACCATTATTGCAAAAGAATTGAAAACTAACATCTAACATTGAGAATCAAGAACAAGAAACCATAAAACTACCAAAGTGCAACACAAAGTTTTCCAAACCAACAATCCAATTGCCTTAACTTCTCTAGCATTTACATAAAAATTTCCATCTCTTTCTCCTCCTAAAGCCTAACTCTTATTGATTTCTAGAATTCTAACTTATCCAATTTTGGCCCCCTAACTCTTAAAATCTAACCCAGTCACAAATGAGAAGGCACTGGACTTTTATAGATTTTACAAATTACAATTTCAATGGTCGGGATTAAATCAATCCAATGGCATAGATTACACTTCTAGAAGCATCTGTTAGTTACATTGAGTTTACAAATGTGATACATCATCATCCAATCAAATAATTTTGTGTCAACTTGGAGCAATGAGAAAAAAGAAATCTACCACCTCAATCTTTGATAAAAAATTTGATTGGAGAAATAAAATAGCTTCACATGTGATCTTGACCCTTCTAGAAGTCTTCTCTAGTTGGCATAACTATGTCACAGACTCTTAGGTAGGCCCCACATTTAATATTTGAGTTCAACTCTTCTAGATTTTCCTCTTGGCACGAATCCATATGCAAGTCCCCTTTTGATTTATTTAATCCTAAAAAACAAATATCATCATTAGTAGCTCACATGTTAAAATCCAATCCATAAAATATCCAAATTAAAACTGAATAAAATTTTGAAAATTTTGGTCTTTTAAGAAAATATTCCATTTTTGGAATTTTTTTGTGTTTTTTCAAAAAAAATTATTTAAAAATTTCATTTTTGGGAAATTAAAAAAAACCATTTTGGAAATTTTCCATTTAAAAAATGCATTTTTGGGAAACAAATTTCCATTTTTGGAAAATTTTGGGATTTTTTATGGGTCTTGGATTTTTCCAAAAATGAAATTTTTGGGAATTTTGATTTGTCGTGGATTTCTCAAGGTCATGGATTTTTTGGGGAAAATACGCCTAGGAAGGATTTTTGAGAAGAACTAGACATTGGGAAAATCTACCTAGGGAGTATTTTTGAGAAGAACTGGACATGGGCAAAAATCCACCTAGGAAGGATTTTTGAGAACTGGACATGGGGAAAGTTAGCCTAGGGAGGATTTTTCAGAAGAATTGGACATGGGGAAAATCCACCTGGGAAGGATTTTTGAGAAGAACTAGACATGGGGAAAATTTGCTTGGGGAGGATTTTTTAGAAGAATTGGACTTGGGGAAAATCCACTTGGGAAGGATTTTCCCAAAATCCATGACAACTCGAAATCCCCCAAACCCTATAACTTTTTTTCTAGAAGGAATTTTCAAAAAGTTCAAAAAGCAACCCAACCTAATTTTTCATTCTGTATACATGGGTGTTAAAAAAAATGACATTGAAAATTCCCTTCAAAATCCCTATTTCCAAAATCCATGATAGGCAGATTTCTTTAAAACCTTGAAGATGCCTCAAAATATTGCCTTCATCAAATCAAATTTAGGTCAAATCTCAAAATAACCTCTCAAGAAAATAAAAAATAAAAATTGACAAAGCCAAGATGCAAAGATGCAAAATATAAAAGGGGGGGTCCCTTTCTTCAATGGGGTGTGTGTGGAGAAAGTGCGCAACAAATGGCGACTCTGCTAGGGAAATGGTCTAGAGCATTTCGATGACAAATTGGAATCAAGAACCCAAAATCTATGGTTTCGATCCTCACATCAGGTCAACCCATATACTAAAGGCTCAAAACCAATGAACAAGACAACCCTTCCCATGCTGGAAATCCAAGTGTGTGTAGATGTATTAATTTCCCTCCCCAAGCTACTACAAAAACCAAGTTTAGTCAAGTTAAGCTACATGAATTATTTTGACTCCAAAAGCAACCTGGATAGAGCCTTACTACCAGTCAGGTGTCTATAGCCACGATGAGGTTATCATTGTGATTCTCCTAAACATAGCTCTACTTCCAGCTAGGCATCCATAGCTCCGGTAGAGATATTTAGATCCTCTTGATAAGTTGAATTCTTCTTTTGATTTTCAATATTTTCTTTTCACTTCTTTTCATTTTCAACCCATAAGAAATGAAGCTCACACTCAAGACTGAGAATCATAGTGGCACTGAAGTAGAAATATAAGATTTTTCACTTAACAAGACCTCACAAGGAACCCACAACAACATCAAGATTCTTAAGATATGTGTAAAATCTAAGATTTGAGCACATTCAAGAACTAACTCAATCCAATGACTTATCCACTTTATATGTTGAGCACATGTGACACTGAATGGAGGACTTTCACCAAGCCATCCAGAAAAATATTAGAGTTTGTAAAAGAAATACTTAAAATAGTCCTAGATAAATAAAATAATTGTTGTGCAAATAAAGAAACCCCAGAAAGAGAACAAGGAGAACCAGAACCGGAGAATCAAATTGAAACCAAAAGAAAACCTACACTTATCTAAAGCAGACCAACACTATCTAGAACTAGCAAGTAGAAGCAAATCAAAGCAACTCTAAACTAACGAAAGCCAAAAAGAAGAGAAAAACAAAACCTAATACTAAAGCAAACCAACCTAAATAAAACAAAAGAAGATTAAAGGAAACCTATAACAAAAGAAAGTAGAGCAAGATACATTTATTCAAATCAATATTATGGACAAAGAGACTCAAACTAACTCATGATCAAATAGGACGAACTGAGACCCACCCTCATACGACTCATCAATGCATGGAAAAGCAGTAAGGTAATAGTAATAGTCCTCAAGAATGAAAATTCATCCTTATACTCAACAAAATAGACCTCAATATTGCAACCTTCTCACTCAATGTATGAATCAGGAATAATTAGTAACTAAGGTAGCTCATGAGAACTATGATCAATCCATATGCAAGTTGTCTTCCCTAAACTTGCATAATCAAATTAATAAACTTAAAAATTCATAGCAAGGAAAGAAACAACTTGGTGTGATGCTTATTTAAGTAGAATGTTGTGTTTATCATCTTCCAATTGTGAAGAGTTGATATCCTTGTCATTGAAAAGTCTCAACTGATGGTGGAGAATTTCTCTCGCACTCAAAACATGCAAAATAGAGTTAGATTTATCAATGAACAATTCACGGTGAAATTCAAATTGAGAAAATTCAGAATTGACATCATAGAAATTTTCACCTATTTGCATGTCTTCATGAGGGATTAGTGATGAATTTGTAATAATATCGTCATGTTCAACAAAGTCCTCAATAGGATGGTCATCAGGAGGCATCACATATTGATCTTCCAACACATTTTCAACTACAATCGTGTGGTCGTATCAATCAGTGATGACTATAACATCATTATTTTCAACATCTTCTGTAATCCCCCACATACCAACATTATTTAGACCAATCTTATCAACATCAAAATATGCAATATGTGAATCATCATTAGTGACTACATTAGACCATAAAGGGAAAAAAAAAAGTGATACACAAAAAGACTCCCTATCATTGATTATTGGTGCAAGCTTGGAGTTTGGATCACCATTAGCTTCTTCATCCAACTCTTTAGTCTACTCCACAAGACACTCATCAACAATTTTCTCAAGTTCCTTTATTGTAGACGCAATCTCCTCCAGGACTGCCTCAAAATTTGCTACTATGCATTCCTCAAATTCATCACCTATTGGCTCCTCTATAGTGCATCCTAAATGACTCTTAACTTGACTGATGATTTCTTCACATGAAGAATAGGTGAATTTTTGATGGGACGCATTACACACCCTACACCAACTAGACAGAAGAAAAAGTTGTGAACACAGGCCACCACTCAACTAATCTTTGACTAGCTCTATGAATGACTCAATTGCAGCGTTAACAAATTCCTTTTCTGACTTTGCAGGAGCCACTGGCTTATGAACATCCCAAAAAAAAAATCTTGTAAACTCATTTCCATTCTACCCAAATATGTTAAGCATTCAAGCTCATTATGCTTACTAGTATTATGGAATCTGCATTTATCCAATAATGCAACCTCATGTAATCTCCAAGAATGCAATTGCCTATTTAAAGACTCATGAAGTTGAGGAATATTAATTTGAAGACTATTCCCATCATGAGAAATGTAAGACTTCCTTTCCACCTTAACTCAAACTTTGTACTTTCAGATTTAGAGATCTATCATATCTTAGATTTTAACCATGAAGGCTCATTCAACTTCCAAGAATGTTGCTTTATACTCATGCCCTCCTTTTAGCGCCAGTCTGTTGATGAGCGCTAGGAGGAGAAGGGGGTGAAATTAATGAGGAAATATCTTTGTTCTACCCTCCTTCTAACACCAATCTATTGATGGTGTTTTTAGTACTGCAACAACTCAGACAGAATACAAGTATCCTATCTCTCTTGAAAGGTAAATCTCTATCAGCAAGCCTCAAGAAATAACCCCAAGGTCTCTAATGTCAGGTATTGATAATGCAGCAAACAACTCAATGATAAATGTGAAAATGTTGGTAATCACAAGGGGCCTTACAAATTAACAATGTTGGAAGTACTTATCATTAGATATAGCAATGTAGTGATGTTGATTCAATCCTAAACTAACTAAGATTTCAAAGAAAAATCAAAAGAGATGAGGGTTTAAGAGAGATTCCTAAACTAATTCCTAAGGCCAATCACAACAATGATGAATGCTTCAAATGAAAAAATGCTCAATAAACCAATCTCTTCTTGATCAAGGACAATCCTACAAGTAAACAAAAATGGTGCAATCTTCTAAGGAAATTGAAATATTTTCAAACCATGAATGCCCATGAATATAAAGAAGCATTCATAGTCGAACTTAGCATAATATAGGGCCCAAAATAACATTACATAGAAATTACAATCAGGAAATTTCCAAAAGTATGGACCCGGGATCGATCAACATCATTAACATTTCACCATTATTGCAAAAGAACTGAAAACTAACATCTAACATTGAGAATCAAGAACAACAAACCATAAAATTGCCAAAGTGCAACACAAATTTTTCCAAACCAACAATCCAATTGCATTAATTTCTCTAGCATTTAATTAACAATTTCCAACTCTTTTTCCTCCTAGAGCCTAACTCCTATTGATTTATGGTATTCTAACTTAGCCAATTCTGGCCCCCTAACTCTTGAAATCTAACTCATTACAAATGAGAAGGCACTGGCATTTTATAGATTTTACATTACAATTTCAATGGTCGGGATTAAATCAATCCAATGACATAGATTACACTTCTAGAAGCATCTGGCAGTTACATTGAGTTTACAAATGTGATACATCATCATCCAATCAAATAATTTTGTGTCATCCTGGAGCAATGAGAAAAAAGTAATCTATCACCTTGATCTTTGATAAAAAAATATGATTGGAGAAATAAAATAGCTTCACATGTGATCTTGAACCTTCCTGAAGTCTTCTCTAGTTGGCATAGATGTGGCATGGATTCTTAGGCAGGCCTCACATTTAATATTTGAGTTGAACTCTTCTAGATTTTCCTCTCAACACGAATCCATATGAAAGTCCCCTTTTGATTTATTTAATCCTAAAAAACAAATATCATCATTAGTACCTCACATGTTAAAATCCAATCCATAAAATATTCAAATTAAACTTGAATAAAATTTTGAAAATTTTGGCCTTTTAAGAAAATTTTCCATTTTTGGAAATTTTTTGTGTTTTTTCAAAAAATTGAATTTCAAGAATTTTGATTTTGGGGAAAAATTTCCATTTTTGGAAAATTTCAAGATTTTTGATGGATCTTGGATTTTTCCAAAAAAGAAAATTTTGGGAATTTTGATTTGTTGTGCATTTCTCATGGTCATGAATTTTTGGGGGAAAATCTACCTAGGAAGGATTTGTGAGAAGAATTAGACATGGGGAAAATCCACCTAGGGAGGATTTTTTAGAAGAACTAGACATGGGGAAAATCTGCTTGGGAAGGATTTTTGAGAACTAGACATGGGGAAAATCTACTTGGGGAGGATTTTTGAGAAGAACTAGACATGGGGAAAATCCATCTAGGGAGGATTTTTGAGAAGAACTAGACATGGGGAAAATCTTCCTGGGGAGGATTTTTGAGAAGAACTAGACATGGGGAAAATCTGTCTAGGGAGGATTTTTGAGAAGAATCAAAGACTTGGGAAAAATATGCCTAGGAAGGATTTTCCCAAAATCCATGACAGCTCGAAATCCCCCAAACCCTATAACTTTTTTTTCTAGAAGGAATTTTCAAAAAGTTTAAAAAGCAACCCAACCTAATTTTTCATTCTCTATCCATGGGTGCAAAAATGATTTACATATGACATTGAAAATTCCCTTCAAAATCCCTATTTCCAAAATCCATGATAGGTGGCTTTCTCTGAAACCCTCAAGATGCCTCAAAATATTGCCTTCATCAAATCAAATCTGGACCAAATCTCAAAATAACCTCCCAAGAAAAGAAAAACTAAAAATTGGCAAAGCCAAGATGTAGAGATGCAAAAGAAAAAAGGGGGTCCTTACCTTTAGCGAGGCGTGTGCAAAAAGTGCACAACACTATTAAGCACCAGAAAAATGTAGAGTACTATTGTACTCAGGAAAACATATGGAGAGAGTTGGATGGCATCTGGTCTCAAGCTTTCGATAATTTGCAAAAAGCCTAAGTAGAAGCAGAAAGGTCAAGACAAGAGAAACATGAGATCGTGTCCGCTTTGTAGGCTCGCAACCAAGAGGTCGGAAGGTTGAGCTATGAACTAAAAAATTCCCTTCGAGAGAAGAATCGGATGGAGGAGAAGATAAGAGAAAGAGAAGCTTGGTTTTGAACTAGGAGTTAACTACTGTATGAGGGTCTAAGACCCTCCCAATATTAAAGAATTTGATATCTACAAACTAGGAAAGGATCATAGTTGTGGTTGCCATTTTTAGGTCATCCCTGCAGTTCTTAAGGGATTCTCAAGAATTAAACTGAAAGGTTGGCCCGATGGCCAACCAAATCCTACAGATATATGCTCCCCGGGTAGTGGAATTGCAGACTCTAATTTCTCGATTATGTGTGGCCACTTGCGAGGCCCTAAGAAGTGCAATGATTCCAGATTGAATGGTCATCTCAAGAAAAGCAAGTGAATTTTTCAACTACCAAAAAGCTGTAGCAAAGAGCAAGGAACTCATTGAAGGTATCATTGTTCATGTTTCATTGTTTCATCATAAGGTTTAACTACCTAAACGGGGTTTAACCAAGGAAAATCCCCGCCCCCTAACAATCAACAAGTTTCTCTCTCTCTCTCTACATGTGTGATTGCAAATCTAGGTGTTTTAGAGCTTGAGGATCCTTTGAAGACAAAATTGCAAGATTGAAGAAAGTTGTTGAAGTTGTCTCCTTACTTGCAAGATCACAGAAAGTCACCAACAGGTTAGAATTCAATGTTTCAGACTTAGACATTTGATAGGAGAGAAGCTATAGGAGATCACCAGAGAATACCAGAGTTTCATCCAAACCCTAATACTGTAACTAAATCACCACCTTGGAAATATGAGTCCTAGTACTGCCTTTTTCTAGATTTTAAGAGATCTAGATCACTTACTAAGAGATTCCAGTTTTTCCATAGAAACCCTATTTTGGGACTAAATCACCCAAACTAGCATATGAGTCCCAGTATGCTTTAAAATTCAATTTTTTAGGATTTTAGGCCTTGTTCCAAGCCTCTTCAATTTTCTTGGTGCCTCTCTATCCTTTCTCAATTCATTCTTTTGATTTTTAGTTTCATATCTTGAGTTGCATAGTTAAGTTTACATATTATTGTATTTCTTTCTTTCCAATCCTTTACATGGTGGTGAAGCCCCTTTTAGTCTTTAATCACACCCCTAGGACACCTTATTGCAAATCTCTTTCCCTCATTTCCATCCCTAGATTGAGATCTCTAAGGTTTCCTTGGATGAAACTTAAAGGAAATTGGTTGTATCTCCCAAAACATGGAGCTACAGTTTTCTACGTTTCACATCTATAAGCTTTTCTTTTAATAGAATATTCAAGGAAGATACCTTCATCAAACCTTGCATCAAACTTTCCTAAGTTTTCTTCTTCTCTTTTGATATAACATTTGCTTCCAAATACTCTAAAGTACTTCACAGTCAGAATCCTTCCATACCATAACTCATAGGGAGTCTTTGTACTATTAGGTTTGGTTTGTACTCTATTAAGTATGTAAACAATAGTATGAATTGCTTCTCTCTAGTATAATTTTGATAGATTTTCCTCTTTCACCATAGTCCTAGTAGCTTCTTGAATTGTTTGGGTTTTTCTCTCAACCACTCCATTATGCTGAGGAGTTTTAGGGGCAGAAAAATGCCTCTTTGTTCCATGAACTTCACAAAACATGTTGAACTCATTGGAGGTGAATTCACCACCTTTTTTGGACCTCAAACATTTTATTTTAAAATCCATTTCATTCTCAACCATAGCTTTATACACCTTGAATTTATCTAGTACATTAGATTTTTCTCTAAGAAAAGTAATCCATGTCATTCTAGAATAATCATCAATCAAAAGCATAAAGTACCTGTCACCTTATAGACTTCTCACTCTTGTAGGACCACAAATATTTTTATGAATTAATTCTAGTAGTCTAGTAGCAAATTATTTTTTTCCTTTGAAACTACTCCTTACTTGCTTTCTAAGCCGACAATCCAGGTTGCATACAACATTGATAGGCTTTGTGATTCTTGGTAGGTCTCTCACTACATGAACTGAACTGAATCTCACCATATTATCAAAATTCATATGACACGTCCTTTGGTGCCATAACCAGCTGTCACTAATCTACAACATAAAGCAATGACCATCAACACCCTTAAGTTGATAAATGTTTCCATCTATTCTCTTACCACCAATAATCACAGTTTTGAGCCCTTTTCTAATCTCACATTTTTCATCCTTAAACACAAGATTATATCCCTTGCTACACATTTGTTCAACACTCAAAAGGTTACTCCTTAAACCCCTAACATAGTAAACATTATCAATGTTATGCTTGCCATCAAAACTGATTGAACCTATTGGACACATAAATGAAACAATTATATTACTAAATAAAACTCTTCAAGTAAAAATAGAATAAATAATGTTAAAATAAAATCATTCTTAGTTAAAAATTAAATCTATGTCAAGGGTAACAATTTTTCCTCATTTTAGGTCAACCTATTAGCATAATTAAATAATTTTGAATTGAAAGTCAATTTTGAATAAATATATGATGTAGTTGCATTTATTCGATAACAAAGTTAGATTTAAGTCACAACTTTTGAATATATTTTGTAGATGTATGAATGTATTTTTAAACAATATAAAACATTAATATTGTAATTAGTGTTTATATTTTCTTTTTTATATTTATTAAAAGTTAATCATCAACATTTAATTATCTCTATAGAAAAATATTAAAATTAAAAAAAATATAATACACTAAAAGAGAGACTATGTTTAGATTATAAAATAAAGAATTAAGTGAAAACAATAAAATCCCATTAGAATGGTTGTATTTTCATTATATGAAACTTTCAATATTTATTTAAAAATGTATAAAAAATCAATACTTATTAAATTTAAAAAAGACCCCAACAAATTCTCATACTTCAATAATAATAATCTTAATCTAAATTAGAAGACTAACCTAACAAAATATTAAATTCAAGCATTTAGGGTCAACGAATGCAACATAACTAATAAAATATTGTAGCCAATAGCCATATAAATTGAGATGAAACGTGATCCACTTTCTAAATTAAAATAAATCCATTTTATTCACTTTCTAGAAGTTCTAATTTTGTTTAACCTATGTAGGATCTTGAAATAAATCTCCACTAGAATTTGTCTACATTATTTTGGAGGTTTCCTACATATTCTACTATCAATCTGTTGTCTTTATATGCGTGTAAACCTTCATTGACGGTGAGTTTACACACTAATTTGTAAAAGAAAATTGTAATATAAATCTCATTGGTTGAATACAAAATTCCAGGCCACCTTGAGTGGGGGATTTATTGTAAATATAATATTAGTGTTTCAATCAATCAATCTTTCTCAATTGTCAATGGTTTGAATCAACCTTATTGTACCTACAATCGTGTTCTTCCAATTCAAATGTCATTGTCTTTCTTTTTCATCTCAATTAAGATAATCTTCAAATTTCATAGTTTTTTCTTACTTAAATAAATTAATATCAATAAATTGTATATATTTTATTTAATAATTAGGAAAACATAATTTACATCTAAAAAACACACAAGTAATATTTTAATCACTGTAGATCTTATACTTAAGAGAAGTATAACTTCAATAATGTAAATTTAAATAATATACTTGATTTTTTGTTGTAGTCAATTCAACATAAAAGTATAGAAAAATAAAATCATTCACAAGAACAACTACTTACCAATTGGTATATGATACTTTTTTTATTATCAAATAAAGCATATACAAATCATCTTAACATTTGAAAGATCAATGAATATGTTAAATAATTATAAGTAATCTCATTCAAAATTTTAATCAGTTGTGAGGAGGAAAACCATCATTCAAACACTTTTCTTCTAACCATAGAGCTAGCGGTCCCCACACACCTTCCAATCCAAGAGTGTCCCTACCATTCAACAAGGGTGGTAGATAATATACATCCATGGAAAACACTAGAACTTTATGAGAACCATGCATGCTTTAGTACAATTACTATTACATGTACTTAGCCAAGTAAAATCTAAATACTATCTATCTACTCATTACTAAACTCTACATACTCTATCCACTCATGATTTCTAACAATACATGTATACAAATCTACAAAGTATAGTGAATTGAAAATGCATATAATTATAACATCACTTTTATAGAAAAAAAGAAGAAGAAGAAGAAATAAAGTTAGATTTAATTGGCAGTGCATATAAGCTTATCATCACTTTGATTAAAGAATGTAATTTATACACCTTTCATAACACAAAAATATGAATCATTTATTCACAACAAAAATATTTTATTCTTGACACACTATTAACAATTATTTTTAAAGTTTACACGCATAAAAGAGAATATAACAAATTACTTTCCAATCTAGAAATATTTATTCCATGCCCATAATCTATTCAACAAGTTAAAGTCAAAATCATAAACAAAGTCAACCTAGTCATAAGTATATATTTGTAACCAAATTTCACTAGGCAACCACTACACACATTTTTGTCTTAGTTAATATGCTTATAAAGCATTGGCTAAAATACTAATCTCAAAAGTAATTTCACTCATATAATGATGATAATGAATCAACGTGTATATAATCTAATGCCTACTTATCTCACATTGTTTTCTACCTATTCTTACAATCAATAAATGAATGAAAACCACCTTCAAAATTCAATAACAAGATGCACATATTAAAAAAAATGATGTAAGCACTTCCTTATAGAAAGATATATTCCTAAAATACATAATTTTGCATATGTTTTAAAACATTTGAAGTCACTTAACATACAAAACTTTTTAGCTCTACGATATTTGCAATAGTTACAAGAAACTAGTTGAATAAAATAATTCAAATAATTTGTAACAATTTTATAGCCTTGAAATTGGTGTTCTTGAAGGATACTTGGTATGTTTTAATATTATATTCAACTTGAGAATTTACTCATACTTAACTTCAACATACAAGTCTTATTTATAAATGAGAAATTAAAGACATATATCAAGATAACATAATATATATTCTTCTTCTTTTATATAAAAATGGAATTTATAATCTTATCATTATTTAGTTCTCATTAAGTTCTCTTTAAAATATTGAAGTATCTCATTTCATACATAAGTAATTTTTATTTTATTATTATGTTCAAGAATATCATGTACACATTTTCTACCATCATAATCATATTTTCTAGTCTTATTATTATTCGTAGGGTGCTACCACAATAGTGGTTTACACTTTCTAGGAGTTCTTGATTTTTGTTGAAATCATATATTTTTAGAAAATATAATGATTTAAGCCTTGAAAAGTTCCATTTAAAGGATTCCAATTGAAGAGGTTTTGATCAAACCACCTTAGACCAAGCCCCCTTGGATAGAACCCTGCTAGTTTTTAACCATATCTATAACAGAGTCTCCTTTACACCTATCAAAATGCTAATAAAAAATCACTTTTGATTTACCTTTTGGGGGATCAAATGAATTCATTTCAAATTTAATTTTTGTAAGTATGTAGTCCTTATTATAAGCTTCTAAAAAAGTATAATTTTAATTAAATTTAATTTATTATTAAATTTATTTTTTATTTCTTATGAATGTAGGTTTTTCACCGAAAATCAAGCTCTCTGTTATGCGAATGTGGAAAAATAGAAGATTATCAATTTTAAAAAAAATAAAAAATGAGTGCACTAGATATTGAAGTCATTTATCCAACAAAAAAATAAATTGAATTTCGATACATACAAAAAAAGGTTATTTGTTATACGATTGCCTGTGTCTGAATTGTAATTGGTTTGACTTCAAAACTTGATTAAGGAAAAAATATTCAACAAAATAGTATGAAACCAATTGAAAGCACTAGATATCATAGTTACAAATATAAATTTGAAAAAATTAGAATTTTATCCTTCATAGAAAAAAAATTATGTGTTATACGGTGAGTGTCACTCCTCAAAAATGGTTTTTACTTAAAAAAACTAGTTTTCAAAGGAGATGGAAAAATAAGTGCAATCTAGTTCCAAAATGTTTGAAAAATATATATTTAGAATCTACAGACAAAATGTCACAAATCACTAGTTTGCATCATCTTCAAATTCCTCATGGTTTAGCTGCTATAGGTGTTTGAAAGTGAAGATTTAGTTAGAAAAAATTAGTTCAGTGTCCAGTATGGCCAAAAATTGTAAACCAATATTGTGGGATCACCCCAAAGAAAGATTATATAAATTTAAAATGCACTCCTATAAGTTTATTCTTTAAAATTCACAAGTTTATGAAGGTTTGAAAGAACTTTAGAAATTTAGAATATACACATATAGGTTTTTTGTTTACATTTTTAACTTTATTATGGTTTAAATGACCTACACAAATTTAAAATATAAAGGTACAAATTTGTTGTTCAAATTTTATAGCTTTATATTTAATATGAATTTTATTAAAAGAAACTTCATTTACATTAGGATGCTTTTTGTCGGATATTCATGAGTAATGATATAATCAAAGAATATGGATCAAAAGGAAAATAGCTTGCTATGACTTGCCATTTGAACACTTGACTTGCATAGTCTTGAAAAAAAATGCATGTTAGATTCATAAGGAACAAAAAGATAGATTAGACCTATGAAGTATCAAATTTCCTTTGATATTTTCCTTAATATTTTATTATTGTAATTCCAAAAAGTTGCAACTAATTTATTTTCTTGGTTTTTCCTTCTATATTTCAAATTATATCTATTTAAATATTTCAAAATTTCTTAGAAAGTTAATAACAACTTTCAATGTAAGAATTTAACAAAACTATAAATAAGCACATGGTGATTACCCAATAAAATTTTTCCCTTGAACTTAATTTCTTTGCTCATTTACCTAGCTCATTAAATCTCTAGATTCCTTCCCCTTGTGCAAAAGTGTAGGGGCTCCACTCTATCAACTAAAAGATAGACCCACTCTCCAAAAACTTCAAGGTGGTTTTTATGTAGTCCCAAGCTTCCTAGAAAATAAGAAAAAAATCTAGCCTATATGGAGGGTATTTTTAACTAGTTTTTACTGTTAAAATTAACAAAAAATTATATACATTTACCTAGAATATTTCTTATCATATGAATTTTAAAATTGATGAATAGTGGATTTCTAATTTTTCTCACCTAGGTTTTGAATTTCTACAAAAAGATCTCTATTCACATAGCAATAATTTTTCATAAAATTCAAACCATGAAAGGGACAATAAACATAATAATCTCATTCCTTCTTCACTTTGTGGTTCTTCATGGTTTTTTAAACCTAAAACCAAATTATGTTATGAGTTTTTTAAAGGCCAAGATTTAATAGTCAAGTAATACGATGTCAAGGTCACCAAAACAAGATATTTCTTATGGGTGCCTCTAAGATGACATGAAAATTGACAAGCATATATCTTAATTTCATAAACCAAAATTAAATAAATTCAATCGAATATCTCTAAAAGAATCTAGAAGGTTATATACTTAGCCCAAGTAAGTAAGGCATCATTGAAATGCATACAAAATCAATAGTAAGTAGATAGGAAAAGGAATTGTACATGTGTATATCAAAATTTCATGGAATGTTCAATACATCCACACATTTTCATGATCTACCTTCCTCTCTTGTATGGTTCCTTCCATCTAGGAAATTCCTTCACAATGGATAAAATATATGCCATGGATCCATATCAAGCCAAATTGGTAGTAGTTAGCTTGAGACATAAAATCGTAAATCATAAATTCCCTACAACAACTACCACCTATGAAGTATTATAATTTCATAACATCTACCTAAATACTTATGAAATAGATATTATAAAACATATGAAAGTATTATAAGTTCATAACATCTAAGAAAATAAAATGGAAATTCACCTAAATACTTATAAAATAGATATTATAAAACATATGAAAGTATTATAAGTTCATAACATCTAAGAAAACAAAATGGAAATTCTCGATCAAACTACAAATAGTCCTACTATGTGGTAAGTCATCCTTGCAGTATTAGTCCCATTAGACATTACATTGAGTTGATTCTCATTATGAAAATTAATCTTTTATGATTGATAACCCTTCAATAGGATATATACTTAGTACTTGTAGGTTTAAAACCTATAAGGAGGTCCAATAAAAAAACATGTGAGTTATCAACCACATTATTTTGTAGATATGAAAATGATAAAAATTATGCAATTGAACAAGAGTTGGTAGCAAAGAAGTTCTATAATAAATTGGCTTAATAGCTTCAAGTACTTCAAATAAACCCACATATTCTTAAGCTAGTTTTGCTAATTTTCCAAAATTAATCTCTCTTTTGAGATTTAACTTTGGAAAACCTTGTCTCTGACCAAAAACTATCTTTCTGTCCATTTTATGTTAGCATATATGTTATGTATATCATTACAATAAACAAATATTGCCTTATTTAGTTTAACATATTCTTCCATTTTTGTTAACATCTCTATGCCAACACTTATTCTATCCACAAGCTTATCCTAGTTGATAGGAATTTTACATTTACTTCAATATAATGCATCAAAAGACAATTTTTAGAGAATAATAGCATGAGTTATATAGGAAAACTAAACTAAATTTAAGTACGGAAAATGGAAAATAGAAAGAAAATTAGGCTTTTGAGGATTTACTTGGGATCCCAAATAGGGCTCTCTTTAAGTTTCACAATTTTTTAATCGAAGAAAAGTAAAGTAAATAAATCAATACCAATAAATTACATATATATCATTTAAAAATAAGAAATAATCATTTTCCACATGTAAAAATACACAAAATAACATTTTGATTCATTCTTGACCTTATACTATATGAGAGAATAAATTTAATGATATAAATTATAATAGTATATTTGAATTTTTGTTGTGATAAGTTGATAATTAAAGTACATAAACATTAAAATCATTGATGGGAACAACTGCCTACTCACTGGTATATGAATGCATGTCATAATATTGTGTTGATCAAATAAACATATACAAATCATTTAAACAAATGAAAGATCAATAATATGTCAAATGATTCTATGGAAGCAGTTTAGTTTGAGATTGTAATCAATTGTATAGTAGAAAAGAATCATTAAGGTGTTTTTCCTCTAACCAAAGACTTGGTGGTCCTCAACATGCTACCCAATCCAAAAGAGATGCTCACCTTCAATGAGGGTGATAGATAATGTACATCCAAACCTGTGGTACCGTAGAGTATGTTGTGCCAGCACCACCGGTCATTTGAAAAAAAATTATCAGATGCACTGCAGTTTATAGAAGAATAGATACTCAACCGATTTCTACAATTTAAAAAAAAAAACTTATTTATTTCCTTGAATTTTCTTCTATTCCAAATTAAATATATCTAAAACTTTGAATTAAATATATCTAAAACTTTGAATTAACTGTTACCCAGATCATAACAACTTTAATGTTAGAATTCTTCAAAAAAAAAAACTAAAAATAAACATGGTACTTTCCTGATAAAACAGAAACCTGGTATATAATTTCCTACTGCTGGCAATATTTAGCTGATTTCTTCTTCCTCATCCCTAGCTCATGAAATCTCCGGGTTCCTTCCTCTTGTGCTGAAATCCAGGGTCTACTCTCCTCCAAATCATAGATAAAACTTACTCTCATAACTTCAAGGTGGTTGTTCCACATTCCCAGGCTTCGTGGCAGGCAAGCCCTGAAAGTGTAGGCTTTATGGAAGGAATTTGATAGTAATTTTTGCCACTGAAACTAACAAAACCCGAGGTGCCCAAAAGCTTCCTGATCATGCAAATTTGACAAACGGTGAATGGTGGAGCCCAAAATTGTGTCACCTAGCTTTGCATTTCTGCAGCAAGGCCTCTATTTGCATGACAATAATTTTGCCAACAAACCTGGGTCATGAAAAGGTCAATCAAAATTATAATAATCTCTTTCTTTCATTTCAAGAATTTTCACTCCTAAAATACAATTATATGATGAGTTTTTCAAGGTCAAGATTTAATATTTAAGTATTACAATGTCAAGTCCACCGAAATAAGAAATTTCTCATGCGTGCCTCTAAGATCTATAGTACGATTTATTGTTATTTGAAAATATATGAACACTTTTATTTAAATATGTATATCTCGAGACAGCCTGCAAATTGAGTAGCTTGCCTTAAGGTAATAAATTAAAAGTTAAAGTCAGTCCAATCATATGCATCAGTAAACATTTAAAATATGATCTATATTGCCCAACTAATTAAGGTGTTATTGAAGCAAGTTGATAAGACAAGGATTTATACAAGTATATGTGATGGGTTCTTAGTATGCTTCGTACATCCATACATTGTAATGATCAACTTTCTTTTTCTTTAATTTCACAAGGGATAAAATAAGTTTCTTGCTTTCATTTCAATCAAAACAAATCCAAATAGATAGTAGTTGCATAAAATTGTAAATAAACAATGAAAAAAAAATAGTTCCATGTTAACAAATATTAATTTTTTATCATAAAAGTGGTACTATCATGTAAATATCAACATACAACAATGACATATATATTAAACATCAAAAGTACAATCAATAGTGAATATCATCTCAACCATCTTATAAATGCATAACATGCATGATAAAGCATGATCACAATGATTATCATCTTATTTATGTTATACTAACAAAATACACAACAATATAATGGAAAAGAATGTTATATCTACTACACCAAAAAATATAGGTATCCATCTAAGTAATAAAATAACATTAGATCACAAAAAATACTCCACCAGACATCATTTAAATACTATTAGTTTTTCTCCTTTCAATGGGAAAAGTAGGATGTAATATTTTCCAACACTCTCAAAAAATCTAACCATTACCTATTGTTTCTCATATTGAAACACTTTGAATATAGTATCTAGCATTTTGTTTAAAAGGTATTCCTAGGTCATTAGCTATCATGATATCTTATCATTAAATCATTGAAGAATCCCATTCACATCACTTCATAAGTAACAATCACAAAAAATATAGTAAAATTGTTTCAACAAATACTATATATTGTAACATCATGTAGGTACATACATATGTACATGGTGTGCCATTAGTTACTGTTCATCACAAAAGGGATACCTAGGTATATCACAACATACCCTCAATTTGTTAGAATTTCCTCTATGTTCATGCATATAAGACATTATATTTTGGTTAACATATAGGACTTTTGAAACCATCCGTACAAATTTGAATCCACTTATACTTACAGTAACCGAAAAATTTGAGAAAACATGAAATTTATAATTTGAAACTAGAGAATATCAAAATATGCAAACCCAAAAATTTACATATAGGAAATCTACATAACCTACAGATCCAAACAAAATGAATTTGAAAATATATTCAAGAAAAAATATCCAAAATGATAGAGAGTTGTGTAGGTGATTCAAGCCACCAAAACACCTATTCGACAACCATCACTGAGTACATGCAAAAAATGGAACAAGTTTGTCTAGGAGCTTTCAAGTCACAAAAAAACCAACTCCACAACCCAAATAAAAATATGTGTTAATCATCGAACACTTCATGAAACTAAGAGATGAAACCTTGAACCCAACATGAGCACTCCTTACACTAGTCAACATAACTAGTGCTTTCCCATGTGACAAGGTTTCTTAAAATAAATACCCAACATGCACACTCTTTGACTACACATGTCCATAGGATGAAGGAACATAAGAACTATGTTAGAGCGCAATCACATATTACCAATAGGAGCTCTAGGTTACAACCATGTAACATGAATATATATGACCAATGCCATTAAACCTCTCCACCATTATGCTAGTGATTATCATTCTATTTCCTAAAGTAACAAACCAAATCCACTACAAAATTGCACTCATATAAGGATTATTAAGCAACCAATTCCTTCCAACATGTTCCCTCAATTTTACTAGGCTAAGAAATCAGCGATGGAGGAATACCTAGAATCATATCACCATAGATCCATTATGCGCAATGACAAGGAAACACATGTAAACAACATAAAAATACATGCAAGCACATGCCACCACATACAAACCAAAGAGTCGCCTTTATTTTGATACCAAATGTCCTTATCAAGTAAACCAAATATTCATAATTATTAAGCATTAGAGACATTTCCATATTAACCATTTGAGAATATTAAAACATTAAATCTATTTATAGTAATTTCAACATGATTCTAGCATTTAAATATTAGATCAAGTAACAAGTGAGAGAGATACACTAGATATACACTAGAAATAAACTACAATAAAGAGAATGACATTCATATATCATGGGAAGATAGTTTCAATAAAAATTCAACCTCCAAAGCACTAAACCAATGTATTATTTAGAGAAAATAAACTTGTTCTAATATAATATCAATTTCATGCCTCCATGGAGATTAACATTCTCTTCCTTTTGTATAAATCTAATAGAATAACCTTACAAAACAATTTTCTCTAATATCTCTTAGAGGCCCAAAATGTCACCATAAGGCATTACCATGGGACCAAACAAAGGTCCCAAAATTTCATAGTAAAAATCCATACAATCCACATTCCATTATTTGGCACTTATTGGTATATTTAGAAAGATGATATATGATGTATCATAACATGAGTTGTAAGTGGGTAACGATTCCTAATCCACTTTGTAACCCCCCTCTTAATCAAATTCTTACATATCATAATATCTCTTAAACTAGATATCTTTTTCATATATTCTCTTACACAACTTTCATGACATGCTTTATTCTCTAACATCTATATTTGCATATGTAAATGGAAAAAAATAAAAAATCATATATAGAATAATTCCCAAGGCATAAACGGGAATGCCCCATTTCATCATGATGCATAAAATAATAAATAATTAAATAATCTACATTGGGAGTAGCAAACTGTAGGATATACCAAATCCTAAGACTTAGATTCCTTACATGTAATTTTACATGTAGGAGGAACATTAGTTGTATTAGATGGTAAAAATAGTTGTTGAAATGAAACATTTTGACCTCTAACAAAAACCTAATGTGTGTGACCAATTGTATGATAAATTTGTGGAGTAATCTTGACATGAAAAGTAGGAATATCCCTGATAGGAGATGCCATATGGCATAAAAGGCCTAGGATGAGAAGGTACATAATCCATATGTATAGTAGAGGAAAAGGGTGAAAAGGAGTGAAAACATAGACCATGAGAAGGTTCAACTATGTAAATACTATTATCTTTCATACTAGAACAAGAAAAATGAGTAAGAAAAACATGTGTCAAATACATAAATCAATGATAGAATATACAAGATGACTCATCCTATCAAATAAAGTTATACCACACTAATTGATCTTGAAATCACTAATGAACAAGATACCATCATTTAGGTATTTATAATTAGGAAAAAAAATGACTTAATATGTAACAAAGCACTAAAAGAACCATTAAAATAATCATATAATAAATTGTCACTAGGTGCAATAATATCATAATGTAATGAACAAGATGATAATCAAATATCAAGATCTACATGAAAATAAAATGAACTAGCATTGTATGAAATCTATCATCACTAATAAATAATGGAGAGGATAGCTCATTACAATCCATATCATCTATAACTATAATAATAGAGAGTGGAGCTACATGCTATCCATATCTATCATATAAGATACATCATCATCGTAATTCAACTAATGTGAAGGAAATTTTTTAAAGGTAAAATATCATTGGAGGAGATAGAATAATCAAAATAAATAACATTAAACAATTATATGGATGAGTCACTAAGGAAATTAAGGTTATGAAACTAAAAAAAAATGAAGCACAAATATGCATCACCTAAGACATATGTAATGATATAAATAAGAATAAACATGGAATATAGTATTACAGTAGGATACAACATAGGATCAACCATAGGTAACTAATGATCTAGCATCATGTATATGTAAATTAAAGATATCCATCAAAGAACATGTACATCTATAAACATTATGAAACATTTCCTAGTTAGAGTTGGAAAGAATATTTGTATTATAAAAATTCTATACCTATCAAGGTGACTTAGGCAAGATGGCATAGAAGAAGTAACATAGAGATGCAATCATTGGATACATATATGGTGTTATCATGAAAAAAAGAAGAAGAATAATCATCAAAGTACAAATAGGATTTTATGACAAAGGTTAGATATGATATGAGATCTACAAAATTAGTGAAGATTAGATAAAAAATCAAAGATGGGATTCTATGTCCAAAGGGTCGGAGGGTAAGGATCAAAGAGATCTTACATTGAATTCCAAACCCTTTGAAATAGATAAAGAAATAATAAATGCACTTAAAGGTGAACCCAAATCCTAATCATATCTTAAATACATATATTATAATAAAAATATCATATTTAGATTATTGATTGAGAAGGAAAAAACCCTATAACAAACCATTAGGATGTGTATGAAAGCGAGGTTTTCTATTTTATAAGAAAATGAATGACACTTACATAAATAATCTAGGCTAAATAAGTAAAGAAAAATATACATAAATAATTAACCTCTATATAAGAATCAGATGATAATTGAAAATGTCATTATTAAATAAAAAATATATTATATTAGGTGCATTGATACTTGGTTCTAAATTTGATGAATGTGTTATTTCATAGACGTTAAGAGCACATTCATCTTGATTTTATAATTTTAGAACTTCTCAATTGACTATTAGTGAGTGACATGTAAATTTGATTGTGTACTATCTTAGTCATTTCCATGTATGTAAAAACAATCCGTCTATTTGTAAAATTGAACTTCAAGTATGGATTTGAACATATAGCTTGTGGATCTAATCTAAAACAACATTAATTTCTGAAACTGACTGACCTTTGCATTTATGATATGAATCTTTGTAAACACAAGCAATGCATCATAAACTCATAATTTTAGGAGTCTATTAAATTACGACACTTATGTTCTCCTCAATCAAATTCTTAGATGAACAAATTCAGCAAAGATGGTCCAAGGTTGACAATTGTGAGCAAGAATGCATCATGCTCTTATGAGGATGATGTAATGTTTGTATGATATCTTTTTAAGAAGAGTCTTTAAATAAATTACCTTATAGTATAATTTAAAATATGTTTTTTTAAATTAATTTATAATGATTAATAAGAAAGAGAAACATAAATCCAAACAAAAATCAAATTTGAAGATTCACATTCAAATCAACTAACCTTGATTAATTCTACATCCATAAATATAAAATAAAATAGTAAATGACTAGATTTAAAAATCAAATCTATATCTTAAAAATATTTACCAATTTTCTTAAATAAAAAATATATCCTTTACACTAATTTATATTTATTTCAAATAAAATAGTTCACGTGTTAACCTATAAAACTCCCAAACGGCGCCCGGAAAGAAGAATTTACCGACAAAGAGTTTTAATCTATGATATACAAAAACTCTTCGGACCATGACAGCTATCCACCATGGATTGCAACTTGAACGTTTCTGGTACAAGGGCCCACATCTTTCCTTATTTCCGTGTCTCCTTTCGAATTATTCAACGTAAATTGGAATCAGATGGCTAACCTTAACTTTAGTAGTATCTGTATTTTTTATTGTCGTGGAGCCAGACCGATCCCATTTTTGTCTGATATGATTGCCTGCGTTGGACTCCACTGGATCAAGTTGCGCTATTCTTTATATACAGGATTCTCCTCCCTTACCTCATTACTCTGCTCTTGCTTTCCAGATCGCAGTTCAATATTTCTGGGCGCATTTCAAGTTCACAAAATGATTCCGATTATTGTTGTTCCCGCTGTCCCACGGTTCTTCAAGTTGGGATTCGCCTTAGATCATATCTACCTTGCAATTTGTGGCCTTCTTTCTTGGCTCCGCCTGCACAATGTTCCCAGCTCCGATTCACAGCGCTTGTCCCAAACTACTTTTCCCGCTTCTTCTGCCTCTGCTCGCAGAATCAGAGAAACTTTGTCTGTTTTGTCATTTAGAGATTTTGCAGAGAGCTCTAATGAGACAGAGCTGGATGATTCATGCGCTGTTTGCTTGGGTTCCTTTGAGGAAGACGATGAAATTCGAAAGCTGTGCAATTGCCGTCATATATTTCACAGAGACTGTCTCGACAAATGGACAGATTATCATCAGGAGACCTGCCCTCTCTGCAGATGTTCTCTTTTCCCAAAAAGCGAAGGGATGGTGTTAGACAATGAATAGATATGATTTTGATTCAAAAAGAAAGTATGTATTTAGTATCGACATTTCAAATCACATTTAATAATCCAAAAATTGTCTCAGAAAAAATATGATCCCATTGTTTAACCAGGGGCTGCTCCCTCTTGGGGCCAGTGCCGGGAGACTTGGAATGATGTGTGTCGTGTTATATTCGAATGTCCCTATTTTCTGCAATATGAAAGCTGAAGATAATGGAAAGTAGTTTCAAAGCCTTGAGCTGGTAAACGAACTGTATAATCTTAAAAAGCAATATACGTTTTCTAATGTCCCCCTTCTGTAAGTGGCATGCGAAATGGCCAAATCCTTCTGTTTGATTGAAGAAAGGAAAATGCACAGTGTAATAAAATCTGATGAGTTGGACTCAAATAGCAGAAACGTTTGCCTACATGTGAACACTTGCTTCCCAAATCGCCCCACCGAAGAAGTAAGGCGTCTGCTCTGTTTATGAAAGTGAGAGCACTGTTAAAACAAAATGAGCCGTGAAGTAACAGCTCTACCACGTGCAATGTCTAAGTAGGATCTAAATCCAAAGTAGAAGGCAAGAAATGTCTAAGTTGTATAACGCTCAAACATCAAGAAACAACAAAGTCATTAAATGGTAAAAGAAACATCATCAAGAAGGGGATCACGGTTATGTAGTTTATCCCATACATAAGTAGGGATAAAATTGCCATCAATCAGTTTCCAACTAGTGAGAGCACCTTCTTCTTCTTCATCTTCATTTGTAGATTGTTGAGCACAAACATAAGAAATAACTAAGTCTAGAAAAATAAATTTAATAGAAACTAACTAGTTTGAGGCACCACACCCATGAGAAGAGGCAAATGACAATCAAGAAGGCTAAGACCAATGGCGAGACACATGATCCTTGGTTCTTTTGGGATGAGAACCATGTGAATGGGAGTTAGGATCCCTTCTAGTAGGTTGGTTGGGTCCATGTTGTGTCAATGTGACAGAGAATGATGTAGTGGAAAGTAGAAAGTGAGGACGCTCTAACAACTATGCAAGGGGCATTACCACAATAATCTAAAATAAATGCATATGGGTAACTTTGAGTGTAACTTTTCTTTCTTGTAGATCTAAATCTACATAATCACATGAGAAAAAATAATAGCTTTACTATACAACAAAAAATAAACATGAATAGTATATTTTGTAGAGAGAGAATTTTCTATTTTTCTAAATATTGTCAAGAATTTCCACTCTAATAGCATGCCAAACTTGAGCAAATTTAAATTGAAGGCAAGACCAACCTCCTAACATAACCAATGCCATAAAAATGGATCACGCCTAAAAGGTTTGAAGAAGTTATGAATCCAAGCTCAAGCCTTCTAGTCTTTGGTGCAAAACCAAAAAGCTTGCTCAAGAATTTCAAGTTGTTTACAAAATGAACAATAAGGATTTAAAACTCCCAAATTAGAATTTCGAAATATCCAATTGGAAGACCATCATTAAAGGGGCACTAGGAAAAATTAGTGAACATTTCCATCATAATAGAAGCACTAGGAAAAATGAGTGGGCTCAAGAATATATGATCAAATAGTCGACAATCTATATTGCTAAATTCCCATATAGACTAGAGATTCCTTTGGTGATTTAATATAGCTACCATGGGGAGATGGCATGTAAAACAAAAACATCCCTACATACTCTAACAAACCCATGCAATAGCTTTCAAAGGTGTGATGGGCACTGTTTTGCATGTTTAACCTATTGACTTCGATGTAGACTAGTGCCAAATGGGGATTCTATTCATGTGCAAGCTATGGTTTAGAGTTGATATTCTCATTATTTTATATTTTAGTGCCATTATTGGGGTTGTTTAACCTTGTTTTACCCTATAATAATTTGTAAATAGTGTAAAAGTGGAGGATTCTCATTATTTTTGTTGATCACAGGTGTTTTAAGCATTAATTTTGATGGTGTTTTCAACATGTTTAAACACCTGTGATCAACAAAAATGACCCATCCATGTTTTCAAATTACTAGGAATCATTTTAATGGGTTTTTAAACAATTGTAGAGTGCCAACTAAGTTAGAAATAACCAATGAATAGAAAAATTCCACCCTATTGAGATGGGGCACCATGGCACAGTGTCAAAAAGCTCCCTTTTGATTTCAAATACCTTACAAATAGTTGTTCCAACTCTTCCTTGATTTCAAACACCTTGGACATATTAGAGATGTTTGAGGAAGCAATTTAAATGTTCAGTGTGTAAAAGACAAAGTACAAGTAAAATGGTTGTAGAAAAATGGGAAAGAAAATGGCCATGAACAAATTGTTTGTCAAAATGCCAAATTACTTACAAATAATTGGAGGTAAAATGTAGAATCTCTGAGGGTTAAAAAATATGGTGAAGAGAATGCTTTAGTTGTCAGTATGTAGAGAAACTTCCCAAAGGTGAAAATTTTCACATGCAAATGAAAATACATGCAATAAATGGTTTTTCAAATATAGATAAAAAGTATGCAAGGAATGCAAATAAAAAAGAGAAAAGGTAAACTTCAGTTACAAATGAGAGGTAAAGTGAAGATAAAGATGCCAAGGAATATTCTATATTCCAAATCTATTTTCAATTATAGATAACATGGGTCACATTGAGCCAAGTGTACTAGGTAGAAAATACATGTTTTCTCTAATCTTTAAAATGTATTTTTCTATCATTTTGATGCAAGGGCTTTTGAGAGTCATAAATTTTAACTTGAAAGTCTATTTGGGCTGAAACTTTATGAGGAGTTTTTTGGATTGTTGATAGAACTGTATTCGGTAGGTGGTCATTTTGACACTTTTTTGAGGTCAAATTATTTCATCTAGGCTCTCAAAATCAACTTTTAGTGTTTTTTTAGTTTTTAGAAAGTTATTTTTTTATCTAATTTGGAAGTCATGTTTCAAATTTGAATTGTAAGTTGACATTTAGTGTCACCTTGGTTGTAGGAATTTTTTGGGAAAAATTGAGCTCAAAGGGAGAGGCATGTGAAATTGCCAAAAATCATAAATTATGACAATTGTCAAAAACTACCAAAAATGGTAAATTTTGAAACTTTTTGATATAAGGGGTTTTTCATTCATTGTAGAGTAGAGAGGAATAATGCAATGATATGGTTTTGAAGAAATTCTTGGTTTACTAGATTTATTTTAATAATAATGGAAAATAAATATTAATGGTTTGTTTGGTTACATCATCTGGTATCAGAGTAGGAAGATGGTTGGGAGAGGAAGAGTAAGAGGTCCTGCCTAGTTGCATGGAAATATGCATAACCTAAAGTGATAAGTATCAAATCTTGTGAACATAATAGAAAATCAAGGGATGAGGCAAAGAGGAGATGATTTTGATGAAGATATTTTAAGGAAGCTAAGCTAGTGAAACAACTTCCTACACTAATCTTGAGAGGAGGATAATGCAAAACTTTATAGATCTTTACAATATATACAAAAAATTATACCAAAAAAAAAAAAATATCATGCATACAACACAGTGATTCACGTGGGTAAAACCCTCTCGGGAGAAGAGAACCACACTCCAAAAGTTGCCCAATATATTATTTAGAAATCACAAAGATTACAATATACTTGGAGAGCAATCTTTCTACAAGGGTATCACCAAATAGAGATCTAGAGGCAACACATCTCAGGCTATCAAACTCTCATAATACATCACTATGCACAACCATAATACAACAACCTCATAAAATAAGGTTGTCTTCTAGGGCAAGTCAAGACAACAAAATATCGACCATCAGATCTAAGACCTAATGTTGAACAGTCTAGATTTACAATAATACAATATACATTAAATTACAAGGTTGAGACACGTTTTCCCAATAGATATAAATCAAGGAGGTGCAGATTGGAATGTAGAAGCTAAAGAGGAATCATAATACAGTTAGATCACATGAATTTTGAAGAGAGAATTCCCAAGGAATTGGAAGGAAAAAATGATGAAATCAAAATTGAAGTCTCAAAGCATGTAGGTAGTCTTAAACCAGAGGATCTAATAGATTAGTTGAACAATGTTAGTAAATTATTTGAGTGGAAATCTATGATAGAGGAAAAGAAGGAAAAAATTTCATGCACCAAGATATAGGGACATACAATAATTTGGTGGGACCATTTCCAGAAGGAAAGGAAAGGATAAAATTTAGACTTAGAATAAGATGACGAGAAAGCTCAAGTAGAAATTTTTTCCTTTGGATTATGCCTAGACACTTTTTCATAGATTTCAAATTTTGAAATAGAATCTATCTACCGTGGAAGATTGCACAAATAAATTTTAGAAACTATCCATTCATTTGGAGCACCAAGAGACTAATGAGAAAATGGCTACCAAATATGTAAATAGTTTAAAGTTCTCCATCCAAGATGAATTAAGTATGCATAGAATTAATAATATGGAAGAAGCATATCAATTAGCCTTAAAGGCTTAACAAAAAAATAAAATAGATAGTATTTTTAAATGAATAGAGGAGCGAGAAGGGGTACATCATCTCCTTCATGAGGTGGTTTGAATAATATGAGAGAATCATCCCAGTCAATTGAGAAATTAGAATATAATAAAAAAAATTAACCAACAAAGAGGAAGGGGGTTTTAGAGGGGTATAGGGTATAGTGGAGGTAGAGGATGAGAAACCCAATAAGCAACATTCATTTGTTTTAGGTGTGGTGAAGAGGGTCATAGATAATTTCAATTCTCAAGTGATTACATGCAAGAAAGAAGATAGCGAGAGAAACCAAGATTGAGCATAGATCAAGTTGACATTGAAGAAGACAAAGTAGGATCCTAAGTCTTGCTAGATGTGAGTGAGAATCCTCATGATGAAAAGAGAAACAATGATTCTAATGAAGTAGTAAATACAAGTAGGAGGATATGAAGATTCCTGGCTTCATACAAATATTTTTTGAACTAGATGCACCTCTGGAGGAAAAGAATGCCAAGTTATTTTTTATAGTGGTAGTTGTAGAAATATGGTATCTAAGGAAATGGTAGAGAAATTAAATTTAAACTATGAAAAGAATCCACATCCCTATCATATTGTGTGGCTTAAAAACCTTGGGGAATGATGTTATTGTTGATAAGAGATGTCTAATCAAATTTTCTATAGGGAAGGCATATAAGGATGAAGTATGGTGTGATGTCATTCTGATGGATGCATGTCATGTGTTGTTGGGAAGACCATGGCAATATAAAAGGAAAGTTATGCATGATGGGGATAAAAACACACATAATTTTTGAAAGGATGGATCTAAATTAACCTTAATACCCTTGAAAGATGGAGGAAAGACTAAGAGTATGTTGTTAGAAAGGGAACTTCTCAAAGAAATGAAGGTGACATGTTTTTGTTATGCATTAATGGTACAAACAAGAGAAAGTGAAGAAGTATCAATTCCTATAGAAGTTTAAACAAAGATACTATCTAATAGTATGATGATGTTATTCTAGATGAATTACTTGATGGTATACCACTAAATAGGGATATTCATCATCATATTGATGGGTATGTGCAGGATCATGATGGTCCAAAAAGTGGCAATATTATGGGTATTTGTAGGGTATGTGGCTGACAACTCTTTTTTTACCCAAAATTGATGAAACGCAAAGGGTTTTTAGAGGAGATTTTCAGCTTTCCACCAATATAAAATATGCTTTAATTTGAATTTAATAAATAATTATTATTTATTTTCTATTAGAATTATGACTAAAGTCCTAATCGATAGGTTGATTGAAAAACATCTATAACTTTCAAACAGTATCATATTTTTTGAATCTGAAATATGCGTCACATTCTATGCTTCACATACTATAGGATTAAAAAAATAAAAAATAAATTTCATGAATTTTTGACCAAGTTAAGGTGGTTAGAAATACGAGTTTTTATATTTTTTAAAAGTTGTAATAAAAATTCATAATTAATTATTTACTTGGAAAAAATTACAAAAAAATATGCATCACAGGACATGAGTCCTCTATATATAAAATCTTATAAAAAATAGTATTATTTTATTATGGTTAGGGTGGAGACAGACCACTTCTTATTTTTCCCAAATTTAAGTACTACTGCATTGAAATTTCAAATTTTCACCAAATAGATTTTATATTTTTTTAATAAACCTAGTAGTTTAGAAACTACATTCAATTTTCTATAGATTCTATTCTTACATATTTTTGAAATAATATAGATAACTTATTCAAATTTTTACATCAAGTTGTCTAACACTGATTTTTCTGAATTTTTTGCCACTTAAGGTCTTGTTTTTTCCATGATGATCCTGCACATACCCTGATTTTGATTCCAAGGCCCCTCTACCTAACCAAGCAACATATAGGATGAGTCCTACATAGAATTAAGAATTCAATAAACAAGTAAAAAATCTTATAAGGAAAGGTGTTGTTAGAGAAAGCATGAGCATGTGTGTTGTGCAAGCATTGCTAACTCCAAAGAAGGATGGAATATGGAGAATGTGCACTAATAGTAGAGAAATCAATAAGATCGTCATCAAATATTGGTTTCCTGTACCATGCCTAGATGACATGATGGATGTACTTGCAAGGGCTACATGTTCTAATAAAGTTGATCTACGTAGTGGATACCATCAGATCAAAAATTGAGAAGGAGATGAGTGCAAAATAACTTCCAAGTCCAGAGATGGGTTATATGAGTGGATGATTATTCCATTCAAGTTGTCTAAATTTCCTTTATGAAACTTTATGCAAAACAGTTTGGTTTTTCTAGGCTTAGTCATCTCTGTATATGGTATCAAGACAAATGCAAAGAATATTAGGGAAATATTGGAATGGCCAAGGCCTAAGACTTTCTTTGTAGCAACACTGTTCATTGTGATTGGAGAATATATGAAAATCATACTTTGATGTGTATTGCCTCCTTGTAATCTAATTTCATTTTGAGATAAATAATCAAGTATTATTGAACTCTTCAATGCAATTTTCTTACACTATGTTATTTTCACTAATATATTTCTATTCAAAGAGTAGGGTAAATTCCTTCATCAGAATAATGAGGACATTACTATCACAAGTGCATAATTGAGAAGATTCATGTTGTTAGGCTTTAGAAAGTCATGTTATTGCAAGGTAACAATATTTAATTGACCATCAGATTACCTGTTTAAATGATTTTATTTGAAATTGTACATGACTCTACAAAATAGTAACCCTAGAATAGTCATCGATCTTTCTCTCTACATACCCCAATCTCAACAACTTATAAAATTCAAATCAAAAGCCATTTTCTATATAATTTATTTATAATTGTTTTGTATTGCATATCATGACCTTTCAAATATAATAAGGAATGCGTTGGGTAAACCCACAAAAGTGGTTTACAATTCAAATGAGGAAGGAAAACTTGTAAAAAATGACCCCATGCCAAATTTTTTTATTTTGGGGGTTCAAACGAACTTGTTGGTTCAAACGAACCAAAAGAGGGTTCTCTCGAACCAGGGTTTGAGTGAACCCATTTAATGCATGTACGGACCATTCGGCCAAAAAGAAAATGGAAACCCCTTTTTGGAAGGGGGTTTGATCAAACCCCTGGGGGTTTGCTCGAACTGCCTTGGTTTGAGCGAACCCCCCTTTCCTTGATTTTGGACCCTGTTCACAAAAAAAATCAATTTTTTTGCACTTCGGAGCTCGGGTTGAAGATGAAAATGTTGGAGACTTCACAGACCCAACAAGAATCAGGTAGTCCTTGGAACAAGCTATCCAACATATATAATTTTAATATGTTTTTGTTTTATTATGTATTTGTATTTTTAGTTTTATTAAACATAGGTTTTTCATTGAAAATCAAGCTCTTTGTTCTGCACATGTGGAAAAATAGCAGATTATAAGAAAAAAAATTAAAAAATATGAGTGCACCAAATATTAAAGTCCTTGATCTAATTAAAAAATTGAATTTCAATAGATACAAAAAAAATTATGCATTATACGGTCGCGCTATGTCTGAATTGTAATTGGTTTGACTTCAAAAATTGATTAACGAAAAAATATTCAATAAAAAACTATCTAACCAAGTGGAAGCACTAGATATTAGAGTTACAAATCTAAATTCCAAAGAATTAGAATTTTATCCTTCATGGAAAAAAAGTTATGCATTATATGGTGAGTGTCACTTTTTAAAAATGTTGTTTTTTGAAAAAAAAAACTAGTGTTCGAGGGAGATGGAAAAAGAAGTGCAATCTGATTCCAAAAATTTTGAAAAAAATATATTTAGAATCTACAGACAAAATGTCACGAAACTCTAGTTTGCATCATCTTCAAATTCCTCACGGTTTAGCTGCTTAAGTGCTTGAAAGTGAAGATTTAGTTAAAAAAAATTATTTCAGTGTCCAGTTTGGCCAAAAATTGTAAACCACTATTGTGGCATCACCTTGTTGTTCACACATGAAAATTGTGAATCCTTTTCTATTTGTATGAAGTCAATATACTAGGCACTATGATATAGTCGTAATGCAACTTTATGTGATATTCATGTTTAGTGTTAATTAGGGGAACCAACCTAGGTTAGCATTGCCTTAAGGGTAGAGAAAATTTATCTTTAAAGTGAGTTGTTTAATTTTTGACCAACCTCCTAGTATCCTTAGCATAAGAATTGATTAACCTTTAGAGGAAACTAGACAATTAATTGGAGTAACCGACAAACAAAAAAAATCGTCAAATTATCCCAAAATTGAACCTAGGCAATTTCATATGATAATGGGAGTTTCTGGGCCTTCTAAACACAATGGAAGGGTCTTTTATCTAAAAATACTCTAAAAAGAGTTGTATGTCAGACTCATTAATCAAACCCTTATTTGTAACTAAACTTCTTGATCTCTTATTTCAATGAAATAAGTCAATTTGAACTTTTTAAAGCCTTTTAGATGGTATGGGGAGCTTAGATTTGTGCTATCAAGCTTCAAAATTCATGTGTAATAAAAATCACAAGAGAAATACCAACTCTTCACTCCCTCACAATTCGATATGATTACTTTCCTCTAAAGTTTTGAATGAAACCTTTATTTCTTATAGAATGAAAATCAACTAAAGACACCAACAGAGTTTTGATATTATGTAAGATCCAATAAATATTTGTACATAAGTCTAGGTTTAGGTGATTATAAAAGATTACAAAAAATAGTTATATACATATGAATAGTGTAGAATACAAATATTAATGGAAATCTAATATCAAAAATATAGAGACATTAATATAAAATTGTTTATTCATATTTTATTTCTTACATATAACCTCTTTTCTCATTAATTTAAACTTTAAAATACATTTAGTGTTTTAATGTGCTTAAATTCTATATTAAAAAAACTCAATTACAAAACCAAGTAGTATACCAAAGATTTTCAAGAGTAAGGGACTCCCGAATTCCTAATGGCTTCTCCCCCTCCACTCGAGTGGAATGGACCATGTCATGGTGCTTGTACGGAATGGCTTTTCTTCCTTCTAGATGATACAATTCATGACTCTTCATATAGATGAGAGAGACTTTTTCTTATAACGTACGTACAAGCCAAAAACAGCCATTATTGTGACCCACTTTATTTGGGTCCAGCAGGACAGCCCATTTCCCTTTGTAAGTCTCCCTTTTTTGGCTCCTCTAGCACATATCTTAGTTGGTTGATCGACTTTCCGAATAGTTTAAAGAAAGTGGGAGGAGGGGCCAACAACTACTTTAATTATGTATATGGTAATGTGGTGGGATGAGGGGACTCTTCGTGGCATGACGTCATTCCATGCGTTATTGTGGGACCCACGATGAACCCAATCAAGCTTTGATCTGTGGATTATTTTACACCCCTAAAATCCTCACCCTTTGAATCATCAGTGATTCACATGGAGGGCCACATTTGGTAGCCTTATGGAGGCATACAAGCATTTTTGCCCTAAACTACAATTATGGAAAATAGGAAGATTGTATCACAAATCTCACTTGCCCGAATGGTGAAAAGTCCTTCCCCAAATATGTCCAAAACATCTCACCTTCATGTATAGATAAATTTCAAGTGTGAGAATTTATTTCTAGGGATATTTTTGTTTTGGTATGATTTTTTTAATGAGTTTAGTAATTAAAATAAAATATTTTATGAGCTTATAATTGTTAGTGATTAGTTTTAAATGAACTGCAACAAATTTCAATCAAATTTCAATCAAATAGATATAGCTAATCTTATATTAGAATTAGTCAAACATATGCAACCAACAAGAAGTCAAACAATTATAACTCGTAAGTACCTTTTGAGTTTTGAACCTATATAGGCTAAGGTACAATTCACCCCTTTTACCAACTCACCAAACTCTCATCGTCTCTCTAGTAAAAATTAAATTCATTAAATACTTTTTTACTATTACTAAATTGGTGTTCACCTACAAAGCTTAAATTCTAAGATGTGTAAATTACAAATTCATCTCGAGGAGCTTGTTGAGCATTCAAGAGAACTTTGAATGGTTATACATTGTCCTATATAAAAGATTTGAATGCAAATTTGAGCCTCTTTTAAGTAATGTTTATTAAACAAAAATATAACACATAGTGATGGCTTCGATTTCTGAAAAGACCAAAGTTATTTTACAAAATATTTTAATTTTGAAATGAGAAAAAAATCACCTACAAGACTATGTGATGTCATTTTCTAGTTAAATGAAATGACCTAAAATTAATATGCTTATGTGTTATTGTAACTCCAAATCAACTACAAATTATTTTGTTAAGATAATTTTTTGATTTAAAGACAAATATTTGTATACGTCATTTTTAAAGTACACATATAATGGCCTATTGAAAAAAATCATAAGAATTAAGATGATTATATCACATGAGGGTACATTTTTAAAGAAATTTCGAAGAATTCTAAAGAATGATTTTTGTATAGATATTGTATGATATTTCATATTTTAGTCCTTGTATGTTTTAGCATTCACTAGGGAATTATAAATGGATATACCACTCATGAAAATTTGACTTGATAAATATGCTTGATTGTAAAATTTTTCCTTTGCTCCCATGGATTTATTCTTACATACTTTTCAATATGATAAAAATGACAACACTTGTTAGTTTATAAAAATGACAAGATCACAAGTTGTCATCCTGTCCATCCCACAATTCAAAAGAATTATATTTGAATTCTAATCCAACATTCTTTTCCATCTTCTTTCTTGGTTTTTCCTCCAAACTCAACATCTCTTTAACAATTTAATCAATCACCAAAGTTAAGATATGAGAATACTCATTTAGTATATAGAAAATTAGTAAGGAAGGAACAATAGTAAAAGAAAATAAAAATAGTCTTTAGAATTGTGTTATACACTATCTTGATATATATTTGAAGTTATTTTTGATTGTATTTCATATGATCACTTATATGGAAGGAAATTGAAGTACAAGATTGGTTGATTAATCAAGTTTCTTAGAAATTTAGCCTACCATGTTCAAGATGTTAGATTCACTCAAAGACTCAAGCTCCCAAGACAACTTGCAAAACAAAAATAACCTTCTACAAGAGAGAGAATGATGCAGGGGCATCCTAGGTTTCAAGCAATCTTGCATCAACCAAAAATATTTGCATTCATGTTTTCTTGCATTTCAATAGTTATCTGTCTAGACCTAGTCTTAGTATTTCATTGTACCACATTGCAACTTCAGAGCTCACGGAGTAGGATATATGATCTTTGTGGAAACATCTCCATCATATCAAAAATTCAAGTGTTTTGGAGATTCTAGTACGAAGTTATAACTAATAGAATGTTAGTTGTATTTGGATAAAGGGCATTCACCGACCAGTCTTGGATTTTCAAGGTTGCAGACCTATTTCATGACTTATAGAGCTCAAGAGACCATTCCATAAGGATTCACACTCATTGAGGAACCTCAGTTTTGATCCACATCATGTTTGTCCAAGGATCAAAGGAAATTCATTTGTTTTGGCTGACCTTCACATGTTTCATCAACTTTGAGGTTTGAGATCTCTTGAGGGCGATGTGGACCTTTTTTGGGGCTGGGAATTAGTATATATAGGCATCATGTAGTTGAATTAGGAGTTAGTGAATCAAGTAAATCTAGTAGAAAGAAAGATCTAGGGTTTTGAGGGCTTCGACCTACCTTGTATTTTTGGGCTTTAATGCCATATCATTATGTAATTTTGTAAGCCAGAAGGCAGGGCATGTTGCCAGTGAATAATTGATCATGATCTATATTTCCATATGTAATTGTGTTCTTGTTCATTGAGTTTCTATTGTGCTTACTCTTGCTGCAAGGTTGGACAGTCCTTTTTCTGGACCCTCCATCCTTGACTACACCAAGTGGTATTAGAGAAAAGTTGCAAACCCTTGGGAGATCATAGTGAAGTTGCGAACCTTTGGAAGAGCAGAGTGAAGTTGTGAATTTTGGGGAGTGAAGGTGGATCATTCTGATAGCCGACTTGAGGTAGTTGCACCAAAGCGAGTTTGTAAGGTTGGGCAAGGTATTTCATAAGATCTTGGTGTGGATAGATCATGAAATTGAGGCATCATACTTGTCTTTATCAACAGATCACTGATTGTGAGGTAGTCTCAACCCTGTACCCAGATTGCCAACCTTAGGCAGTTGCACCAGATCCTAGGAAGAGATATCACTAAGGAGAATTCATACTACTATTAAAGAATCTAGATGAAATGATGGAAATCATGGGAACAATGAAAGTGAGATTAGATGTTGTTGAAGAAGACAAAAGAAAGGATTCAATCCTAGACCTAATGATTAAAGCGATGATGATGAAGTTCAAGTTATAGATTGAGCTAAAGAAACCTCTGAGGAGGAAGAATCAAATCAGATGAAGATGTTGAAGGATATTTCAAAAATAGGAAAAAGACCTAGAATGGAGATTGTGAACTATATCGTTAACTTAAATCTAGAGGAGTTGATTGATTGGATAAATGACATTGAAGAATACTTTGAATATGGAGAAATTGAAGATCTAGAGAGAGTGAGATTTGCAAAGACTAAGTTGAAAGGACATGTTTCAATATGGTGGAAGAAATTTCAATTCGAGAGAAACAAAAAAGGAAAAGAAAAGATTGTGAAATGGGATAGAATCGTGAAAAAATTGAAGAACCGGTTTATACCTATGAACTATGAGATGGAGCTACTAAAGAGACTAGAAAACTTAAGACAGAAGAAGCAGACTATGAAACAGTACACTAAGGAATTTTATAAGATCATTATCAGGATCAAACATAATGAAGCAAGCAAGGAGAAAGTGGCAAGATATATCAATGGGCTGAGGATGAACATTCAAGAAGAGTTGAGCCTGGTGAGGATGGATTTAGTGGAGGAAGCATATTAGTTTGCATTAAAGGTGGAAGAGAAGTTAAAAAAAAGACATGAAAAAAGGTAGGGAGGAAGAGGAGGTAGATTCCAGAGAGGAAGGTCACATTCCAGAGAAGAAAGATCACATGCAGAGAAAAGAAAGCCAAAAGATTCATACCACAAGGAAGAAAAGGATTCCAATTCATACTAGAAGGGGAGAGATGACAAAAATTCTTACCACCAAAATAGAGGAGGCTACAATTCTTACTGCAATGATGGATACCAGAGAGATGAGAAAGGATATGACAAGAGAAATTTTAGAGGAACCTATTTTAAGTGTGGAGGAGAAGGACATAGAGCATTTGAGTTCTGCCAAGAAAGTAAGAAGAATGAAAATCATGCAAGAAATGGATATGCAGATGAAGAACCACTAAAATCATCAAGTTCTAGAGGAATTCTTGAGAAAGGAGAATCATTATTCATTAGGAGAGCATTGATTCAAGAGAAAGAAGTACCTCAAGAGGCACCACAAAGGAATTTTTTTTCTAGACTAGATGCATAAGGCAGGAGGTAAGTGTTGCAAAGTTATCATTGATAGTGGTAGTACAAATAATCTAGCTTCTGAGGAAATGGTGAAAAAATTGAATTTGGAAAGGAGGAAACATCTAAAACCTTATAAGATATCCTGGATTCAAGATGAGCAAAAGATACTGGTAAGTGATCAATGTCTAGTGAAATCCAAGATGGGATCAGACCATGATGAAGTGTTGTGTGATATTATGCCAATGGATGTATGTCATATGTTGTTGGGTAGACCTTGGTAGTATGATAAGAAGGCTATACATGATGGGAGAAAGAATACTTACACCATAACATCAAATGGAAAGAGAATCACCTTGAAATTGTTGGAGGATGAACAATAAAGTGAAGTATGTGGAACAACTAGAATCAATTTGGTAGATGGAAGAATTTTTTTGGATGGATTGAGACATGAGAACATGTGTTTTGCTTTGATTCCAAGAAAGTAAAGAGCCTTAGATACAGAGAGAACCAAAAGAGAAGAAGAATCACTAGAGAAGGAAGTCACTGAACAGATAACGAAGTATTGAGATCTTGTATCGAAGAGAATGTGCTTGAAGGATTACCACCAATCCAGAGTATTAGTCATCATATAGATCTTATTCTAGGAGCCAGTTTTCCAAAAAAAGCTACACACTAGATGACACCAAGAGAAAATTTAGAGCTAAACATACATATACAAGAGTTGTTGAGGAAGGATTGATCAGAGAGAGTATGATCCCATGTGCGGTACTAGTTGTACTTGCACCTAAGAAAGATGGATAATGGAGGATGTGTACAAATTCAAGAGCTATCAATAATATCATAGTGAAGTATAGATTCCCATTGTCTAGGATGGATGATATCATGGAAAGTTTGAGTGGAGCAAAGTATTTCACCAAGATAGACCTAAAGAGTGATACCATCAAGTCAGGATCAGAGAAGGATATGAATGGAAGACTACTTGCAATACAAATAAGGCAATGTATGATTGGTTGGTCATGTAATTTAGAATAATTAATACACCTAGTACATTTATGAGGCTAATGAATAAAGTCTTGAAGAAATTCTTGGGTAAGTTTGTCATTGTTTATCTAGATGATATTCTAATTTTCAGTAAGACTATGGAAGAACATTTGGAGCACATCAAACAAGTATTTCAGAGGCTAAGGGAAGAGAAGTTTTTTATAAACATCAAGAAGTGTAGTTTCATGAAGGAAGAACTAGTGTATTTGGGATTTGTGATATGTGCGAAAGGATTGAAGATGGACCTTGAGAAGGTTGGAGCGATAATTGAATGGCCTACACCTATGAGCGTTGGAGAAGTAAGATCATTTCATGGACTAGCGACCTTTTACTATAAGTTCATCAGGAATTTCAGTGGTATTTGTACACCTATGATAGAGACAATGAGGGGTGACCGAAAGGAATTCAAGTGGACATCTGGAGTATAATGGAGTTTCGAGTTATTGAAGCAAAAGGTGAAAAAACAACCTGTGTTGGCATTACAAAACTTTGACAAATTATTCCAAGTAAATTGTGATGCTAGTGGAAGTGCAATAGGAGCTGTGTTAAGTCAAGAAGGGAGACCAGTAACTTACTTCAGTGAGAAATTGAATGATGATAGGAGAAGGTATTCAGTTTATGATCAAGAATTGTATGCAATTGTATAGGCCTTGAAGAAGTGGATACATTACTTGTCACCTAAGGATTTTGTGTTATATACAGATAATCAAGTTTTGTAATATTTGAATAGTTAAGGGAAGTTGAACTAGAGACATATGAGATGGGTATAATTCTTGCAGAGTTACATATTTGTGTTGAAGCACCGGAGTTGGAATTCAAATAAGGTTGCAGATGCATTGAGCAAGAGGAGTTTATTGATAGAGATGAGAGTTCAAAAGTATTGGGTTTTGAAGAACTGAAGCATATGTATGAGGATAACATTGATTTTGTGGAGGAATGGAAGACTTGCAAGGAACCTGTGGAGACAGATAGGAGAAAATGGTTGGACTATTTCATTTAGGAAGGCATGTTGTTCAAGAAGAATTAGTTATTCATCCCTAGGAGTTTAATGAGGGAGAATTTGATCAAGGAAAAGCATTGTGAGGGACTAGAAGGACATTTTGGAATTGATAAGACTATTGCATTGGTGAGTGATAACTATTTTTGGCCATAGTTGTATAAGGATGTCAAGAAATATGTTAAAAGTTGCAAGATTTTCCAGGTTACAAAAGGAAACAGTCAGAACATGGGGAAGTATACACCATTGACAGTACCAAAGAGACCATGGCAGGACATAAGCATGGGTTTTGTGTTGGGATTACGTAAGACACCAAGGGGATTTGATTCTATATTTGTGGTTGTGGAAAGATTTTCTAAGATGGCACATTTCATACCTTGTAAGAAGACCAGTGATGCAGTACATGTTGCAGACCTATTTTTCTAGGAGATTGTGAGATTACATGGACTACCGAATAGTATAGTATCAGACAAGGACACTAAGTTCATTGGATATTTCTAGAAGACATTGTGGAAGAAGATAAAAACTAAATTGAAGTATATTTCAGTGTTTCACCCACAGACATATGGACAAACATAAGTGGTAAATAGGATTTTGGTGAACTTGTTGAGGTGTTTGACTGAAGGTAAAGTAGAAAATTAGGATTTGATACTACCCACAAGCAGAATTTGCATACAACAATTTAGTAAACTGGAGCACAACAAAGACACCATTTGAAATTGTGACAGGACAACAGCCTAGAGGAGTAGTAGAATTAAGAGATATTAGTAGGGAGAATAAAAGGAGTGTGGAGATAGAAGAATTTGCAAGATTCATGGAGACAATGCACACTCAATTCAAGGAGCATATGGATAAGACATGAACAATACCTACAAGGAGACAACAAATAAGAAAAGGAGACATAAGGAGTTTGTAGTTGCAGAGGAAGTAATGGTATATTTAAGAAAGGAGAGATTTCCAGTTGGTACATTTAACAAGTTGAAGATGAAGAAGTTTGGACCATGTAAGATCATAAAGAAGTTTGATTCTAGAAATGCATATGAAGTGGAACTACCAGAGGAGTTTGGAATATCACCCTTATTCAATATTTCAGACCTACACTAGTATCATGAAGGAGAGTCACTAGAGGACAGAGTAGTTAGATTGCCAGACTAGCTACCAAATTATCTAGAGGAAATTGAGTAGGTTATAGATAGCAGAATTGGTCGTAGTACCAAAGGGAGGCTATACAAGGAATATCTAGTTAGATGGTAAGGAAGACCAGAAGAAGATTCATCATGGATTTCTCAAGTTGAGGTGGATCACATTGGTTTTCCTCTTGCCCTAGGAAAGTGAGAGGATCAATTTTATTCAACCTCGGGTGTTTGATGTAGGAGCATTCTAGGTTTCAAGCAATCTTGCATCAACCAAAAATATCTACATTCATGTTTTCTTGCATTTCAGTAGTTACCAGTCTGGACCTAGTCTTAGTATTTCATTGTACCGCATCACAACATCAAAGCTCGTGGAGTAGGATATATGATCTTCATGGAAACATCTACATCATATATCAAAAATTCAATTGTTTTGGAGATTCCAGTATGAAGTTATTGCTAATAGAATGTTAGCTGTATTTGGATAGAGAACATTCACTGACTAGTCTTGGATTTTCAAGGGTACAAACCTATTTTGTGGCTTATGGAGCTCAAGAAACCATTCCATAAGGATGCACACTCATTGAGGAACCTTAGTTTTGATCCACATTGTGTTTGTCTAAGGATCAAAGGAAATTCATTTGTTTTGGTCGACCTTCACACGTTTTATCAAATTTAGGGTTTGAGACCTTTTGAGGCCGACATGGACCTTTTCTAGAGCTAGGAATTAGTATATATATGCATCATGTAGTTGCATTAGGACTGAGTGAATCAAGTAAATCCAATAGAAAGAAAGATCTACGGTTTTGAGGGCTTCGACCCACCTTGTATTTATGGGCTTTAATGCCATATCATTATGTAATTTTGTAAACCAGAAGGTAGGGCATGTTGCTAGTGAATAATTGATCATTTTCTATATTTCCATATGTGACTGTGTTATTTTTCATTGAGTTTCCATTGTGCTTACTCTTGCTACAAGGTTGGATAGTCCTATTTCTGGACCCTCCATCCTTGACTACACCAAAAAAGTAAGAATAAATTTTCCAATGATGGATGTAAAATAATATAGATCAAATGTGATCAATGAGTGTGTATATGCATTACAAATGTAAAAATTAGGCCTTGCTTATATAGTCAAGGTTGAGATATAAGTCTAACTAGGATGATGATAAGGGTCTTAATCCTATGTCATACATGACAAATAAAGGATAAAATCACATGTCTACAATAAACTTCTAGAAACAAATTCATAATTCCCTAGGTAAAGTTAATGTGTGAGCATGTGTGAATAGTACCTAATTAATAACTATTAGATAATGTACCTTGTTCACACTACAAAGGGGAAAACCATATAGGAAATACCACTATTCATGCCAACACAAGATTCTATGTTTAGTTCTAAATTACTTAATATATATTAAATCAAATTAAAATGAGCAAGAAGAGATTCCATTTGGAACCACTAAATTTAGTGCAAATATTTTGAAGAACCAATCCTAAATAAAAATAATTGCTATCTAAAACAATAATATATTTATAATTGTAATCAATTATCTAAAAAAATATTAAATTTACTTTATTGGACACATCTTGGCCTAAATCAAGTTGTTTCAAATATAATTTATTTTAAAAACATAGGTATCTTATTTTGCATAGCCAATTAGATGTTCACTTGATAGTTTTGTGTCAAAAGTATATTTCATGAAATCACACTTATTATAATCTTGACATTTTAAAAGAGATAACATAGGCAACGCATATGTGGAGGAGTTTGTAATGGAGTAGTTTTTAAGTTATTGCATGAGATAACATTTACCTTAGATTTCCATAGAGCAATGTGAAGAATTTTCTAGTAATAAATCAATAGCTTGCAAGATCAATTGTAATATAAATTGCAACATCAAACATCTAATGTTGTAGTTAAGAAGAATGATATTGTCAAAAATGAATTTCCTTTATCTTTATATTAATATAGAGAGCTTCCTATTCATCAAAAAATATTAGGAAATAAAAATTCATTGAAGAAAATTCTTCAACCCCCTTAGGTACATTAGAACAATGTTGTTTTAAAATAAACAATTGCTATCAAAATGACGTATTATTTCATATCCACCTAGTGTGCTTATCGAGGAGACAATAAAACCAAATAAAAATCATATTGGTCTAGGTTGTATAGTTGTGAATTTTATAAAACATAATATTACAAAATTATCAAATTTGTGTCTAAATATTTTTTTAAAAATATTCAAGTGGAGTCTTCACCTATATGTCAACCATATGAAATTACCATGTTCCCAAGTCAATAAAAATCATCACGCACTAAAACCCATCAAGTTGAAACATGTTGTCATTGTATACATGAAAGCCATAATCCTAGAAATTATTTTTGTTCACATACTTGTCTATCATGTGATGAATGCACAAATTGTAATTTTTTTAATGTTATAAGTCATTTTAAATTTTATAAGCCACCTACAAAATTAACAAGGAATATGTATTTTGGATGTATAGATCATTCCAAATGGAAAAACTAAGGATCGCCTATTGTAAAAATATTGTAAGAAAGTCTAATCCATAATCTTAGATGGCATTTCTTCTACTGCTAATGTATATATTAGTATTGCTCTAGTTAAAAATGGGAATTAGCCATATGACTGAGAATTGGTATGAAATTTTGTTGAGCTTGTCTACTTATGATGTAAATGTTGTTATCAATATAATTCATTATGAACTTGGTAAATTGTGTAAATTGATAATTATGTACTATAAAATTGAAAACTACTAGGAGAATTATAGATTTGAAATGCATTACCATAGATGATATTTATGCACTAATTACCTATTATTAACCATTTTTTATTTGGATATTGATCATGATAAGCCTAATAGATATATATCTTAGTATAAAATATTTGATGCAATGGATATTGCTTATTGAATATTATTGCACATGATATGTAATTTGAAAACCTAACAATGTATCTTACAAACTCTTCCAATTAAATTAAAAACTTGAAAGTGTCAATTTATGAAGACTTACAATGAAAATAAGAGAGGTTATTATTGTTTTGTATAAAATATTTGATGCAATGGATATTGCTTATTGAATATTATTGCACATGATATGTAATTTTAAAACCTAACAATGTATCTTACAAACTCTTCCAATTAAATTAAAAACTTGAAAGGGTTAATTTATGAAGACTTACAATGAAAATAAGAGAGGTTATTATTGTTATATATATATATATATATATATATAGTGTGTGTGTGTGTGTGTGTGTGTGTGTGTGTGCCTTAAGGTAAGTGCAAGAAAATGGTATACAAAATGGGGGTCAAAAGTGATCATTTTTTTCTTGAAATTAGCTAAACTTATATTAGTAATTTGAGATGTATACACTCAAAATTTGAATATATGACAAGAAGAAGAATAGTAGTACCTTGGATCTAGTTTCTAAAATAGTATATTTAAAAAAAAATAGTTAATATTGAGAGGATGAAAGGGTATGTGCAAGATCATGAATCATGGAAAAAATAGGACCCTAAGTGGCGAAAAATTTAGAAAAATCAGACTTAGGAAACTTGACATAAATATTTGAATAAGTTATCTATATTATTTCAAAAATATGTAAGAATAGAATCTATAGAAAATTGAATGTAGTTTCTAAACTAATAGGTTTCTTTAAAATATATATATTTGGTGAAAATTTGAAATTTCAATTTAGTAGCACTTAAATTTTAGGGAAAAAATAAGTAGGTGTTTGTCTGACCACCCTAACCAGAATAAAATGGTAATATTTTTTTATAATATTTTAGATATAAGTGGAGGACTCATATCCCGATGTGATGTATATTTTTTTGTAATTTTTTTCTGAGTAAATAATTAATTATGATTTTTTTATTACAACTTTTAAAAAATATAAAAAACGCGTATGTCTGACCACCTTAACTTGGTCAAATCTTCATGAATTTTTTTTTTTTTTAATCCTATAGTATGTGAAGAATATAATGTGACACATATTTTGGATTAAAAAAATGTGATACCGTTTGAAAGAAATAGATGTTTTTCAATCAGCTTATCAATCAAGACTTTAGTTGTAATTAAAATAGAAAATGAATAATAATAATTTATTAAATTCAAAGTAAAGCATAATTTATATTGGTGGAAAACTGAGAATCTCCTTTAAAAACCCTTTACGTTTCATCAATTTTGGGGGTATATGCAAGATCATGGAAAAAACAGTTCCTTAAGTGGGGAAAAAAATCAGAAAAATTAGAGTTAGGCAACTTGATGTAAAAATTTGAATAAGTTATCTATATTTTTTCAAAAATATGTAAGAAAAGAATGTATAGAAAATTGAATGTAATTTCTAAACTACTAGGTTTATTTGAAAAAAAAATCTATATGGTGAAAATTTGAAATTTCAATGGAGTAGCACTTAAATTTTAGGGAAAAATAAGAAGTAGGTGTCTGTCTGACCACCCTAAACACAATAAAATGATAATATTTTTTTATAAGATTTTAGATATAAGTAGTGGACTCATGTCCCGATGTGATGCATATTTTTTTGTAATTTTTTTCTAAGTAAATAATTAATTAAATGAATTTTTTGTTACAACTTTTAAAAAATATAAAAATAGTATGTCTGATCCCCTTAACTTGGTCAAAAATTCATGAATTTTTTTTTTTTTTAAATCCTATAGTATGTGGAGCATAGAATGTGATGCAAGTTTCAGATTCAAAATGTCATACCGTTTAAAAGCTATAGATATTTTTCAATCATCCTATCAATCAGGACTTTAGTTGTAATTCAAATAGAAAATGAAAAATACTAATTTATTAAATTCAAAGTAAATCATAATTTATATTGGTTGAAATTTGAGAATCTCCTTTAAAAACCCTTTTCATTTCATCAATTTTGGGTAAAAAAAAAGTCGTCAGCCACATACCCATCATATTGCCATTTTTTGGCCCATCATGATCCTACACATACCCTTGGGTAAAAAAAAGTTGCCAGTCACATATCCATCATATCACCACTTTTTGCCCCATCATGATCCTATACATATCTAAAATTTTGTGTACACACAAAAGTGTTCCTATTTTTCTCACTAAAACATAAAATAGTGTCTAGTGTACAACCTCATTTTTTGTTGCATGTATTTTTAAAAATTAAATAATAGAAATATAGTTAAAAGTGAGTACTAGAAGTTGTATTTTTTATTGAATATTTTTTGTGATTTTTAAAAGTGGGTGCATCTTGGAATCTTCATAATTGAGCATGCACATGTCACATAACTTGCACAAAATTTTTGTGTGTGTGTGTGTGTTGGCTATGTAGATACCCATGATTTAGAGGCCAAATTGAAAGAAAAAATGAGATCAATATGCAATGCTCAAGACTGTAATGGAATTGATTATCCAAGATCTCAATATATTAACATATGAGACCACTAAATTATATAGCCAAGGTGAGACACAAGACTAAACAAGATTATGACAAGTGTTTAAATCCTATGACATGTGACAACTTATCACAACTACCTAGGATGAATGTGTTAAAATTCAAAAGATAAGATAAGATCTAATGAGAAGCAACACCTTTTAGAAATATTCCTAGGACCTAAGTAAACTTAACATGTGAATATGTCCCCTAAGTCCCTAGTTAGTGAATTAACTAGGTACAAGACATCCATTCACACCAACAACCCCCCTTAAGTGAAAAATAGAGAGTAGATTATTATGAAAATAAAACAAATATGGGTCCCAACTACTAGGCCATGTTAGGTACCCATGTATAAATGCAAGTGCAATCTCTCACAAATGGAGAAAATGAGAAAACCTAGTGGGACAAAACTCCTCCCCAAAAGAGAGATGAAATACAAAAAGGACTCTCAATGATGCATGAGAAGGCCAAAACCCCATACAAGGAAAATTACCCCCCCATAAGAGAGAAGAAGGAGAGAGACCATGCAACCCCTCTAAATGGTGAGTCTCCTATAATGGTAGAAACTCAAAATTGAATGTTGAAGATGATCCACCATTGTTGAACAATGTTCCTCCCCTTAGGAAGAAACAAAACCAAGAATGTATGCAAGATTTATTCCCATTCCTAAAAGGAAGATGTGGAAATAAGAATTATGTGTGATGTGTTTGAAGAATGCTCAAGTGTCTCCATGTCAATGCCACAATATGACACACTCCAAATAGGTGTTCTGGGCCACACAAATCAATATTTCAATCCAAAATCCCCTAGAGATGAATGTAGAACACAATCCAAAGAAAAGTATGCCTCCTCTAAAGGAAAATAATTCTCCTCCAAATGCTGTTCAAAAGTATCCACACTCATGTAAAATTGTAAGGAATGATCATGTAGAGAATGAACAAGAGTGTCATTAGTGTTCCCTCAAAACAATTGGAGAAGAATCATCTTCATCAAAGAAAAGATGTATGCAATCAATGGTGTCTCCCAAATCTGAAATATGAGACTCAACAAAAAACCTACTAATGTCTATCAAGTAAGCATCTAACGTAGATGTAGCTAGAAGACAATGGAGATCCTCATACACTGAATCACAAGAAGCCATATTTTTAGCAATACAAGGATCATCAACTACAACAATAGATGGAGGAGATGAAATACAAGGCTCAAGAATAGGATCCAATGTGAGAACTCCCAAGTTTAAGAAGCCAAACTCTCCTCAAAATCATGGTTCACACTAGAAGTGTTCTCAATAGTCGAAGTAACAAAGTCATCATGAGAGGAAAAATTTTCAAAGGTATATAACTGAGATGAATGATCAACCATACTATTGGTGATAATCTCTCTACTCTCCAAATCTCTAATGATAACTAAATTATAAGTGAATTACATAGTCCTCCCGTCTCCACCATGTGCAATCTGATAGATGGAAAGAAGACTGTTTGAAAAATGAGTTACACACAAAACATCATTGAAAGTTCCCTCCCTAATATCAATTGATCCCTTCACACTCATGTATGTATTTTTTCCAATCAAAATAGGAGACATAGTACAAGGATCAAAAGAAGAGAATATAGACTATGAAGATACAATATGGTGAGATGCTCCTAAATCTAGAAGCCATCTCCATGATCCAAGACTTGTAGAAGCACACAAAGCTTTCCCTTTATTACCTAATGTAGAATCCAAACTAGCACGACCTTTGTCCTTATTAGACTATTTTGAAGAAGAACAATAAGGTGACTTAGACATTCGAGAAGGAAAATAAATCTGATTCTTTTTGAGAAGATGTTTCAACTTATCAATATCCTCCTTATAACAAGAATGTTGATCATGTACAAGATTCTTGCGATATTAAATAGTTGGTTTCTCCTTCTTATATGATCTCTCTTTGGAAGATAATTTATTCTTTGCTTGATCTGAATGTAGATTATTCTTTTCTTTCTTATGTTTCTTATTATTTCACCTAACTAACCAACAATACATGAGAGTTATAAGTCTTGATGAGACCCATTGATATGAGATTTTGTTGCTCATGTATTAACATCTCAAAAAATGATTCAAATTAAGGTGTAGTATATGTAGACCCCATAGTCAACCTATGAGTATGAAACCTAGAAACAAAGAAGCATAATCAGGACCAAGTTTATTCAATATATTATAGACCAACAAAATTTCCTTCTTATCAATTCCATATAATTTGCATTTCTCTCTTAGATCATTAAACTTAGTGATGTAGTCTTGTATGTTGTCAAAGTTCTTAGGATTAAGGCTCATCAGTTCATTATCAATTTGATAGCCTCTTACTTCATCTTTAATACCATACAATATTTTAAATCTGTTCCAATCTTCATGATAATTTTTACATGTTTAAATTTGAAACAACTCTTGAGAAAATAGTCTACAAAGACATCTAAGAGCTTTAATATGTTCAGTCATCCATTTTATCTTTCTATCTACATTTGTAGCTTCTAGTACCTTGTTTTCAACATATAGTGAATGACCTTCAGTAATTAGAATACTCCATGAGTTTTGATGCCATGTTGAATAATTATATGATGTGAGCAAATGAACCTTAGAATGATCCATGGAAAGGAGAGACTGTAAGAAAATAGATCAAAACAATGCACCAAAAGACCCCTAAAATCACTCGAACAAGAATCCCTCTAGTAATATATGATTTTACACTTATAATTAGTGTGTTTACAATTCCAAGATGGATCAAAGATGGAACATTATAAAAATATCTCAAAATGAGATCCATAATCTAAAAATTACACTTTCTCAATATGATTTAGACTGAAAATGAAGCCTTCCCAAAAGGACAAACTTCTCTAGGTGTTAGTATGTCTAAGTTATCAACAAAAATGAAAATATTCACAAATATAAATAAAATATACTTGGGGTTGAATCTAAAAAAAATCTTAGATATAATTGTATATCTCTTTAATAGCTTTCAATTTTCATAAGAATCACAAAAATTGGATAAACGAGAAAAAAGTCCAAATGGGAGATCTAACTTTAAACAACAATAACTTTAACTAGAAATTATATCTAATGATGAAACCTGCACCAATAGAAACTATAGAAAACCATATGGGTATGTGCAGGATCATGATGGGCCTAAAAGTAGCAATATGATGGGTATGTGGCTGAAAAATTTTTTATAACTCAAAATTGATGAAACAAAAATGGTTTTTAAAGGAGATTCTTAGCTTTCCACCAATATAAATTATTCCTTACTTTGAATTTAATAAATAATTATTATTCATTTTCTATTTGAATTATGACTAAAGTCTTGATTGATAGGTTGATTGAAAAACATCTATAGCTTTCAAAGCGTATCACATTTTTGAATCCAAAACATCATCACATTCTATGCTTCACATACTATAGGATTAAAAAAAATTGAATTTCATAAAGTTTTGACCAAGTTAAGGTGGTAGACATATGATTTTTATATTTTTTAAAAGTTGTAATAAAAAATTCATAATTAATTATTTACTTGGAAAAAAATTACAAAAAGTATGCATCACATCGTGACATGAGTCCTCTACTTATATCTAAAATATTATAATTTTATTGTGGTTAGGGTGGTTAGACAACACCTACTTCTTATTTTTTCCCTGAAATTTAAGTACTACTCCATTGAAATTTCAAATTTTCACCAAATAGATTCTTTTTTTTTAAACAAACCTAGTAGTTTAGAAACGAAATTCAATTTGCTACAAATTCTATTCTTACATATTTTTGAAATAATATAGATAACTTATTCAAATTTTTATGTCAAGTTTCCTAAGTCTGATTTTTCTAAATTTTTCGCCACTTAGGGTCCTATTTTTTCCATGATTCATGATCCTGCACATACCCATATTTCTAATGATATATTGTTTGCAAAAATCTAATTATTGAAAAAAAAAGTTATGAATTTTTTAAATAAATGATGAATTTAGCTTGTAGTGATGACCCTTCTAGCAAAATAATTTTTTTCCAAAACTAAAATTCATCTAAAATGGACAAATTTAATATGAAAATAGGGGTTTTTGGTCCATCTCAATGCAATAGAATCATCCATTTTGTCTATAATTGCTCCAATAAAAATTTGTTCACCCAATCTAAGCTTTAAACCCTACTTTGCAACTACATCATATAATTACCAAATTGAGTGAAATAAAAGCTAGATCTAAATTTCTTGGACATTCTAAAATTAATAAGGAGCCTAGATTTGCACCAACATGCCCAAAAATTAACTTGCGATACAAATACACAAATTAAAAACAAATATGGAACTTCTTTCAAGTTTTTTGATTCTCCAAGTCATCATATGATGCAAGAGAAGAGCATACTCAACTTTTCAAGATCTACCAAGATATCTCCAAAAAGACTATCCAAAGGCACCTCACCCACTCTGATACCATGTTAGAGTTGGCTATGTAGCTACCCAATATCTAGAGGACCAATTGAAAGCACAAAATATATCAATATGTAATGCTCAAGATTGCAATAGAATTGATTATCCAAGAACTCAATATATTTACATATGAGACCACCTGGTTATATAGCCAAGGTAAGACACGAGCCTAAATAATATTATGACAAGTGTCTTAATCATATGACATGTGATAACTTATCACAAATACCTAGGACACATGTGTTACAAGTCAAAAGATAAGATAAGATCTAATGACAACACCTTCTAGAAAGATTCCTAAGACCTAAGTAAAATTAACATGTGAATATGTCCCCTAGGTTCCTAGTGAGTGAATTATCTAGGTACAAGAAATTTATTCACACCAATAATATATACATACATATATGTTAGAATTGGCTATGGCTGCTAAGATCTTGACAACAAATGGAAAACACAAAGAGAGAATATGAATATGACAAGAATAAAATGTATTCTAATCAATTATGATTCAATATGATATTATTTCAATATAGTAGAAACCCCTTGGTTATATAGCCAAGGTGAGATACAAGATGTCATAAGATTATGACAAGTGTCTCAATAATATGACATGAGACAACTAATCAAACTTACAGGTAGGTCACATGTGTTACAAGTCAAAAAATAGGATAACAACTAATGACAACTAACATATTCTAGAAATATTCCCTCCTAGGACCTAAGTAAACTTAATGTGTAAATAATTCCCCTAATAATGAATTAACTAGGTACAATACTTTATTTACACCAACACCCCCCTCTTAAGTGCAACTTAGGGAGTAGCAGATTATTATGCAAATGAAACAAAGATGCAAGAATGGGTGCCAGATACTAGGAAATGTTAGGTACCCATCTACAAATGCAAAGAAAGCTCTTACAAGTGAAGAAAAGGAGAAAAATTAGTGGGACAAAACTCCTCCCCAAAAGAGAGATGAAATACAAAAAATAAATTCTCTCAATGAAGAATGAGAAGGCCAAAATCCCAAGTGAGGAAAATCACCCCCCATAATAGAAGCTTGAAATTGAATGCTAAAGATGATCCAATCTTGTCGAACAATGTTTCTCCCCTTAGGAAGAAACAAAACCAAGAATGTATGCATGATGTTATATGTCTCTGAATAATGCTCAAGTGTCTCCATTTTGATGTTGAAAGTTGACACACTCCAAACAAGCATTCTAGGCAACACGGCTGAAGAGGACAATCCAAAATCTAGTAGAGATGAACATAGAACACAATCCAAAGACAAAGATATCCCCTCTGAAGACAAAGAATCATCCTCCAAATGTTGTCCAAAAGTATCCATGGTCATGTCAAACTACAAAAAATGATCATGTAGAGATCGAACAAGAGGGTCAAAGTGTTCTCTCACAACAAATGAAGAAGGAGCATCTTCATCAAAGAGAAGATTAATTCTATCGATGATTTCCCCCAAATATGCAATATGAGGCTCCACAACCAAGTGTGAAATACCTATCATGAAGCCATCACAAGTATCCAAATATGAAAGACAATTAGGATCCTACTACACTAAATCACAAGGAACAAAAACTATGGAAGCACAACCATCATCAACTACAATAGTAGATGGACAAGATGAAATGTGTGACTCAAGTACTAGATCTGATATGACAATTCCCAAGTTCAAGAAGCCAAATGTCTCCCCTGAATCATGGTTCATACTAACAGTTGAAGAAACAATGCCATTATCAAAAAAAAAAAAATTAAAAAGTATACAATTGAGATTAACGATCAACTATCCCAATAGAAATGATCTCTCTACTCTCCAAGTCTCGAATGATGACTGAATCAGTTGTGAAATTCATAGTCCTCCCATCTCCACCATATATAATCTAATATATGGAAAGAAGATTGTTTGTCAAATGAGGAACACAAAAAACATCTTGAAAAGTGTTGTCCCCAAAACTAATAGACCCCTTCCCAATTACACTCATGTATTCATTTTTTCCCATCAAGATAGGAGACATAGTACAGGGCTAAAAAGAAGAGAATATAGACTATGAAGATGCCATATGATGAGTTGCTCCTAAATCTAGAAGCCATCTCCCTAATCTTGGACCTAAAAAAACACAAAGAGCTTGTCCTTTATTTCCTAATGTAGATGCTTGACCTTTGTCCTTTTTAGACTATTTTGAAGGAGGATGAGGTGATTTAGACATTCTAGAAGAAAATGAATGTGATTTTTCTTAAGAAGATGTTTCAACTAGTCAATATCCTTCTTATAACAATAGTTTTATTCATGTCCATCCTTCTTGCAATATGCACAAGTAGGCCTCTCCTTCTTAGACGATTCCCCTTTAGAAGAGGATTTTTTCTTTGCTTTCTTTTTCTTTTTTATCTTATTCTAATTCTTCCACCTGACTAACCAACAATGCTTGAGATTTAGAAGCATTGATGAGACCCACTGAGATAAGCTTTTGTTTCTCATGTATCAACATCTCAGAAGATGATGCAAATGAAGGTGTAGTATATGCAGACCCCATATTGAATCTATGAGCATGAAATATAGAAACAAAAGAAGCATAATTAGGACAAAGTTTGTTTATTGTATTGTAGACCAACTTCATGTCCTTATCAATTCCACATGCTTTACATTGCTCCCTTAGATTATTAACCTTAGTGATGTAGTCTTGGATGTTGTCAAATTTCTTAGGATCAAGGCTCATCAGTTCATTATCAATTTGATAGCCTCTTACTTCATCTTTAGTACCATAAAATGTTTTCAATTCATCCCAAGCTTCATGATAATTTTTACATGATTCAATTTGGAACAACAAATATTGAGAAACTAGTCTACGAAGACATTCAAGAGCTTTGGTATGTTTAATCTTCCATTTTATCTTTTTATTTGCATCTATAGGTTCAAGTACCTTATTTTCAACATATAGAGAGTTACCTTCAGTCATTAGAGTACTTCATGCATTTTCATGCCATGTTGAATAATTATATGATGCAAGTAAAGGAAGCTTAGAATGATCCATGAAAACTAGAGAGCACAAGGAAAAAGATCAAAATAATGCACCAAGAGACCCCCCAAATCACTCAATCATGAAAACCCCAAAGTAATATATGATTTGTGGCACTTTATATTTAGTTTGTTTATCATTGGTAGACGCCAAAAATAGCAAGCTAGACTTGATCTTAGTGCTTATAGATGCCAAAATAGGGCACAAAATGAAGTACAATTTTTGGTACAAAATAAGATCAATTTGATCATACCACTGAAAATTACACAAAAAATTATGCACTTTTGAAAACAATTGCACCTAAAAATGTTACCATAGGAGAAAGATATGAGCTCTTGAAGTTCTCAAAATGAGGATGAAGCAACAACACCTATGAGAATATGTAATTTCTAGACAAACCAGAGACCAAAATCAAAATATGATTGCACCACTATGAAGAGCACAAAAAATTAGGCCAAATTGAAAAAGTTGCTTGAAAAAGGAGTCAAAATGAGCAAGTTGTGAATCTTCAAAGTCAAACTACAAAATTGAAGACTCCATTGGTGAGGGAGGAATTTTTTTTAGAAAATTCTAATGTGGCACTAATGTTAGCACTTCATGGGATTAAATTTGATGTCCTCTTGATTGTCCAAAAATAATATTCTCCCCTTGGAATATACTTGCAAAATATGCTCTAGAAAATGAAATATTATGCTCTAAGGAATATTCTTTTCTCCATTGTTTTATTCTGACAACCATCGCACCTAGATCTTCCACTGGATTTTGTACTCTGCTAGATTTTTGAGTTGATTGACATATTTTATTTGATTATTGTAGGTATTTATGTTGGTTTTGTTTGACTACTGATGATTGAAACAATGATCGCCAAGATTTATTTTCGATGGCTAGGTTTTGAGTTTTCCACTAGTATGTAATAAACACAACCTGCTGGTTGTAGGGCATGGGCCACTTTCCCTTGCCATGCGGAACTACCATTTACTTGGTGCGGGTACGATTATACCACAGTCTATAGACTTTTAAAGTCTACAAACTCTAATAATATATATATATTTTTAAATTTTTAAAATTTTTTTTGCAGAATTTAAATGGAATTTCATTTTTCAAAAAATATTTCAAAAAATTTTCAACTTGAATTAAATAATATTCTTTTGCAAATTGTACCACTGGCATATGTATGATGACTTGGGGGGATGTATGACTCCCTAGGAAATTTCTTTTGCCTCGCCGAACAGCTGCTCTAATTTGGATGAATTGACAATCGATCTTAGGGTTTTTGGCCCTTCTGGATGCAATGGAAGGGTTGGACTTGACCCAAAATGCTCCAAAAATGTAGCTTCCTTTTGGATCTAGCAACCACTCTTTAGCTTCAAACCCTCATAGATTTGGCCTCATATGTCTGATTTGGATGAAACAAAATAAAAAGTCAACTTTCTTGAACTTCCTGAACTCAATGGTGAGCTCAAATTTGCACGAACAAGATCTGATTTGAATGTACAATAAAAATACAAAAAATGGAACCCCCCAAATCTAGTATTTCTTTCAAGCTTTTCCAATTCTCTAGATCATCATACGATGCAAGAGAAGAGCATACTCAACTTTTCAAAAATTACCAACTCTCTTAAAAAAAAGATAATCCAAGACACCCAATCCACTCTGATACCATGTTAGAATTAGCTATGGCTTCCAAGATCTTGAGGCCAAATAGAAAGCACAAGGAGAGAATATGAATACGATAAGAATAAACTGTATTGTTATCAATTATGATTCAATATGATATGATTTCAATGTAGTAGAAACCCTTTGGTTATATAGAAAAGGCTAGATACAATATGCCATAAGATTATGACAAGTGTCTTAATCATATGCCATGATACAACTAATCACACTTACCTAGGTCACATGTGTTACAAGTCAAAAGATAAGATAACAACTAATGACAACTAACACCTTCTAGAAAAATTCCTTGGACTAGGACCTAAGTAAACTTAACATGTAAATAAATCCCCTAATAATTAATTAACTAGGTACAAGACTTTATATATAGAATAATCCTTTTTCTTTTCAAATTTCAATAAGTAGATCAAAAGTTATAAAGAGAAATCAATACATATATATATCTAAGGAATATAGAAATATTAGTAAATAAACTCTAAAATAAATATTTAAATTTATTTAAAAGATAAAAAAAATATATGGTTGTAAATATAAGATGTGTGACATTTTGATGTTAATTTTATTAAATACCATTATATAGTGTGTAAATGTAATAGCCTGTAAATTGAAAAACTCAACTAAAGGTGAAAAAAACATGAAATTGAGGAAAATTGATATCCAAGCTATTAGGCTTGCTATCCAAACCTATTCCAAATAAAAAGGGGTGAGAAAATTTTTGACTAAAAGATGTGAGCACATTATGTAACATGAGTGTTAGATAACATGACCATGTTTTAAAAATATGATCAACATTTTTCTTTTTTCTTTTTATGTTTAAAAAATGTCATGTTTTTAAAACATAAAATCTGATCGTGTTATGTGGAACATTAAGAATGTTGTATTTCATGTTACACAAAATATGATAAAATTTTGGAGAACATGAAATGTGATGTTTTATAAAAAAATCACTCTTCTTAAAACAAAATGATTCCTATCTCCCTATGTATCTATATTTATCCTTCTTAATCTCCTCCTTTCTCTCTATCTCTCTATTATTTTTTTCTTTATCTCTCCATATTTCTATCACTATCTTTCCCTCCATGTCTCTTTCTCCATCTCTCTCCATCCATCTATATCTCTATATGTTCCCCTCTCTCTCTATTTCTATTTATAAATATATATAGTTATATATATCTTACTATATATTTATGTCTCTCCATCTCCCTCTCTATCTCTCCAAATCATTCTATCTTTTGTATCTATCTCTCACTATATATTTATGTATCTCTCCCTCTTCTTCTCCAATCTCCCTCTCTTTCTCTATCCCCCCTCTCTCTTTATCTCTCTCTATTTCCATTTCTCTCCCTTACCCTCTATCTCTCTCTAAATTCATCCCTTTCTATCTTTCTATGTCTTTATTCCCCCCCTCTCCCCTCTCCTTTTGTATCTTTCTGTCTCTTTCTCACTACTTTTATGTTTCTCTCCATTTAAGTCTTTATCACTTTATCTCTCTCCCCCTCTCCCTCTTTATCTTTCTCACTCCCCCTCTCTACCTCTCCCTCTTCCCCTCTCTTTATCTTTCTCTATTGTCCATCTCTCTTTCTCCCCACATCCCTCTCCCTCTATCTCTTTTTATCTCTATCACACATACTCTCTCTCTCCATCTATCTCTTACTCTCCCTCTCTCCCTCTATATTTTTTTGAATTTTGAAAAACATGAGACAAGGATAAAACAACAAAAAAAGATAGCTTCAACACAAGAGATCTACAAACAATATGTGCAATATTCATCAATCAAAAAAGCTATAGAATGAGCCTCAATAATCTTCAAGAAAAACAAAAGTTCTCAAAGGTTGAGAGTTTGAGAGAAGAAGAAAAAATATCATTGAGATAATAAAATGAGGGTTGAGTGCTATATATGAGCAACCCTAAATGGTAAATGGGTTAGATTAGAACAAGTTTCAACATAACATACGATGATACAAAATGATCTAATAATAGCTCACTTCAATTAACATAGAAAAGAACTTAGTTAACTTAATAAATAACTCTTAATTTTAGCTTAAGTGTGTGTGAATAAATTAGAATAATAATCAATTAAAGAGTAATTAATATTTACCTAATGAATGATTACTCTAACACCCCCCTTAAGATGTACTTAGGGAGTAGATAAAAACCCTAAAAAAGAATGCAAGATGGATCCCGACAAACAAGGCCTGGTGTGGTACCCATTTACAAACAAAAGATCTCTCAAAACTAGAGAAAAGGAGAAAACCACTATGGGAGAAAATTCCTCTCTAAAAGAGATAAAGGAGAATGAAGTGTTCAAAGGCACAAGAAAATTGAGATAGGGGGTGAATCATTTGTCACCAAACTCAGTCTCAAATCTTAGATGCTTATCAACTTCACAACCACTTTAATCTATTATTAAGTATGAACATGAAATGAAGATAATAGAAATCAATATCAACACTTGAGAGACACTATATTTACATGGAAAACCCAATAAGGGAAAAACCACGGTGAGGATTAACTCACAATATAAAGTAATTCAAAAATTGAATACAAAGAGGCTAACTACCAAGGGCTCACTGCCCAAAATACTAGGCTCACTGCCTACAGAAAGGACTCACTGTCCAACAAGGAGTCTCACTACCTAAAAATTCAAAAGAAAATAGAAAAGATCCACCACAACAAGTTACACACATCTATAGCCTTGATCAAAATATTGTAGAAACCATCAGCTCACTGCTTTCAATAAACTAGCACATTAAAGTATTGCTGCCTCAACTCTTTTTTGCACAACTCTGCTCCACAAAATTTTGGCTCATCTAATCAATGCAATTCATAACAACTCAACTTGTATTTGCACAATCTTCAACCTTAAAAAATTTCTCCAAGGTTGACTTCACACACTTCATTTTACAAATTCAAATTAGGTCAGCAACTCAACATTCCCACAATGCAAGAGAATGAGAGAGGACCAAACTAACAGTTAACCAAGACCCAAAACAATGTCTCAGATCAATCACACACTTCATAAATTGATACTTAATCCTTCGCATGAAGTGTAAACACCAGGTCAACCTAACCTAATGAAAACATAAATGAATTTTGAAGTACACACTTCTGCAATGAGAAAATAACATGTAGACCACATAACACACTTCATCATGTATGAGAACATATCTTAGATGAAGCTTCAGATTCATCCACAACAAGTGCAACAATCTTCATACACAAAACACTTCTCACTAGTCGATCCAAACTACATACACACACAAAACTATGAAACTTTACTTCTTAAGCACCAAACCATGAACACCTTTTCTAGAACATAGATAACATCATTACAAGACATCTTCTAGATCTGAAAGACCTAAAACAAACCAATGAAGGAATGTGGAGCATAAACATTTCTCCTAGTCCATAGACAAACAACTTGTCTAAACTAGTTCACACATCGGTGTTCACACAACCTTCACTCTCCAACAAAAAAGAAGCTACAATCTAGGATATATCACAAAAAAATGCCGATAAATAATATTTTAGATCTGCACAAGCATAGGATCAACATAGAAGAAATGCGAAGCAAAAACCAGAGATTAGTCTAAACATGCACACAACTCTTCACTCTTTCTGAAAAGAACTTGGATACACATCATATTAGCACACCTGCAACACCATAAAGATAGCTCCATGTACTCACAACATCTCAGCAACATCTCAACTATACATGCACAACTTGCAACATCATATACTATGTTGACATCAATGACAAAATTAATAACAACACCACCAAAATTACTCATACTTGTAACAATCTCCCCCTTTGTCGTTGATGGCAACCCATGATGTGAAAAACCATCAAAGAATCAATCTCCATTATTTTTTAGATTAGATAATCTACAGAACATTCCTACACACTCAATACTCTCTCCCTTTGTCTTTTACTATTTTCACTTGACTCTCTCTCCCCCTTTGACATCAATGGAAAAGATCAACAAGTTTGGTCACTCCCCCTTAGGAGTGCACCCACACATATCATATTGCAACAATGAAATTTTATACTCCCCTTGTGGAGTAGACCCATTTATTAGTCCAGACAAATGAAAAATCCAAAAATCCACTAGACTGATGCACCTCCATGTGCACCTAGTTTGAACGAGGGCCAATGACCCCCAACTTCTCCCTAAGATACTCAAAAGTATCCTTCAGAAGAGCCTTAGTAAATATATTTTCAATTTGATCCTTTGTAGACACATACTCCAATCCGACTTTATTCTCCAATACCTTCTCTCTCAAGGAATGATATTTGATAAATATATGTTTTGTCCTTGAATGCATTACCAGATTCTTTGAAAATTTTATAGCATTTTTATTATCTCAGAAGATAGGTATAGGCTCATCACATATCACTTCTATGTCCTTCAATACTTTCTTCATCCATAAAACCTGTGTGCAACAAGATTCTGCAACAATATACTCAACTTCTGTAATGGATAAAGACACCAAATCTTATTTCTTGCTTAGCCATGGAACCATTCTTCCACAAAGAAAGAAAGCACCACCACTTGTACTTTTTTGTTCATCTACACAACCAACCCAATCTGCATTAGTGTTAGCACTTAAAGTGAAATCAATATCCTTAGGATACCACAAGCCATAATCCAGAGTACCCTTAAGATATTTGAATATCCTCTTCATAGTGGTAGCATGTGCTTCTTTAGGTTCTAATTGAAATCTGGAAACTAGGCATAATACATGAATGATATCTGGTCTAGTAGTAGTAAGATACAATAGTCCACCTATCATAGATTTTTACATGCTCTGATCAACTTTAGCAGATTCATCATCTTTACTTAGCTTACATCTGGTCACCATAGGGGTACTAACTAGTTTGGAGTCATCCATTCCAAACTTGTTCAACAACTCTTTGACATACTTTGAACGTGAAATGAATATCCCCTTATCAGTTTGATTTACTTGAAGACCAAGAAAGAAATTTAACTCACCAATCATATACATTTCAAATTATTTTTGCATCTCTTATGCAAACCTCTTACACATACCTTCATTTCCTCCAAAAATGATATCATCAATATACACAACTACTATCAACATTTTGTTTCCTTCGACTTTGAAATAGAGATTACTATCTTTGGAGCCTTTGTTGAATCTTTGTTGTGTCAAATATCTATCCAATATTGCATACCATGCTCTAGGATCCTGTTTAAGTCCATACAATTCCTTTTACAAATTACATACCATATCTAGTTTATCTAATAACTAAAATCCCTCTGGTTGTTCCATGTACACCTCTTCTTCCAACTCTCCATTCAGAAATGTAAACTTAACATCCATCTGATATACCTTGAAATATTTATGAGTAGAGAATGCTAAGAAATTTCCAATAGCTTCCATTCTTGCCACTGGGGAAAATGTCTCCTCAAAGTCAATTCCTTCAACTTGTGAATAACCTTTTCATACAAGTCTTGTTTTATTCCTCAAAACTTCACAATTCTCATTCAACTTATTTTAGAACACCCACTTTTAACCAATTACATTATTGTTTATAGGTATAGGAACCAGTTCCCATGTCTGATTCTTCTCTATATGCTACAAATCTTCTTTCATAGCTCTAACCCAACTCATCTTTGCATGATTCACACACAAACTTAGGGTCTATCTTTGAAAGTAAACAGAAGCTTACCTCCCCTGCTACCACTTTGCTTCTTCTCTTCACACCTTCACTCTTATCTCCAATTATTTGTTCTTCTAGATGATTCTTTTTTACATACTTAAGAGTCTTAAGAGTAGGTTCTTGAGCTTCTTCTTCTTCTTCTTCAATCTATTATTCTTCTTCTTCCTTATTCTCTTCTAGTACTAGTTAACAAATAGGCTCATCTAGTTCAACTTCAATTATCTCAGTTGGTCTTTTCATATCTTCACCAATATTCACATTTACACTCTCAGCAATCTTCCTTAATATTTTATTGAAGCATCTATATGATTTGCTACTAGTTGAATATCCAAGGAAAATCCCTTCATCACATATATCATTAAACTTTCCAAGTTTCTTATCATCTCTTTTAATGTAACATTTGCTTCCAAATACCTTAGAGTACTTCACAGTAGGAATCTTACTAATCCACAACTCATAAGGAGTCTTTGTTTTGTTGCCTCTAATTTGAACTTTGTTAAGAATGCAAACAGTAGTGTGGATTGCCTCTCTCTAGTATACATCAGGTACATTTGCTTCTTTCATCATTGTTCTTGAAGCTTCATGGATAGTTTGATTCTTCCTCTCAACAACTCCATTATGTTTAGGAGTTCTAGTAGTAGAAAAATGTCTCTTTATGCCATGCTATTCAAAAAATGTATTAAACTTACTGGAAGTGAATTATCCACCTCTATTAGACCTTAAAAATTTGATTCTCAGGTTTACTTCATTCTCTACCCTTTCCTTAAACACTTTGAATCTATCCAAAGCTTGAGCTTTCTCCCTAAGAAAAGTAACCCATGTCATTCTTGAATAATCATCAATAAGGAGCATGAAATACCTGTCACCATTTAGACTTCCTACTCTTGTAAGACCATAGAGGTATGTATGAACTAATTCCATCATTCTGGTAGTTGATTGATCTTTTCCCTTAAAACTACATCTTGTTTGATTTCCCAACTGACAACTACTGCACACAATATTAGTAGGCTTTGTGATTTTAGGCAAGTCCCAGAAAACCTCTCTTGAACTAATTTTGATTAGATTATAAAAGTTTACTTGTCCCATCCTTCGGTGCCATAGCCAACTTTCATTAACTTGAGATACAAGGCACTAACTGTCATCATCCTTAAGTTGATAAATGTTTCCATATGTTATCCTTCCTAGAACAACCATAGTTCCAGACCCTTTTCTAATCTCATAGGTATTGTCCTAAAACACAAGATTGAATCCTTTACTACACATTTTTCCAACACTCAAAAAATATGCATTAATCCCTTAACATAATAGACATCATCGGTACTGTGTTTTCCATGAAAACTAATAGTTCAATTCCCAACAATCTTTGCTCCAGAATCATCTCCAAACATGACTAATCCACCATTATACTTTTCAAGCTTAGTGAACTTACTTTTATCTCTAGTCATGTAATTAGAGTAGCCACTTTCAATCACCCAATAGTCTTCATCTTGTCTAGAATGAAAGGAAGTAGCTAGAGTACCTTCCATCTCACCCTTCTTGTTCTCTAGACCACTTTCCCTTGCACATTTTCCAAAGTTAGCAGAAACATATTTATTCTCTAAGGCTAGAAACATGCATTCATTATCAATATCCTCACAATCATATTCATCATCAGAGATCCCAACATCTTCTCTAACAGAATACAATTTCTTGAACTTCTTATCCTTTTTGTCTCTATTATCTTGGTTCTTCTTATGTACATCTCTATTTGGACATCTTGAAGCATAGTGATCAATATTTCCACAACTAAAACATTTAAAAGGTAATTCATACCTTGGTACTTATCGATACCTTCAACTTCCTTATAAATTTTTCTTCCAACTCATCTAAATTATCACTATCTGGATCATCCTATGTCTTTGTAGCTTTAAAGGTTGATTTTGAATTCTTCTCTTTCTTTCCAAAATTTCTCATCTCAAATGCAGTCAAGGTGCAAAATAGTTGTTCTTTAGTAAAATTCTTAGGATCATACACTTCTTTAATAGTTGAAACCATCAATGTAACTCTCCAGTAGAGTCATCAAAATATTCTCCATCACATCTTCATTAGTCAAAGTACCACCTTGATTCTTAACTTCATTTATTAGAATATCAACCCTCTAAAAATAGCTTGCAATATCTTCACCTTCTTCCATCTTCAAGTTCTCATATATGTGCTTAGCTATTAGCTTCTTTGATAATTTCACTCTATCATTTCCTTCATAGATATCTTCCAACTTTTTCCAAACTTCATAAGTAGTTCCCAAAGAAATAAATTTCATTTGCTCGGTCTTAGATAAAGCACTATAGATTGAATACCTTGCTTTCCCATTTTCCTCATAGGCATAAATCTCATTTGTAGAAGAAGGACCACTTGCCAGTGCAACATACTTTGTCTCTACAGCCTTCTAGGTCTTGTAACCAAGAGAGATTATGTAACCTCTCATCCACACTTTCTAGTCACTATAGTTAGATCCATCAAACAAAGGGATCACCAATTTGTGCACCATTGGATCTGCCTCAAGCAGTTAAGCTATTCTTTGAGGAACAAAAGCTCTAATACCAATTGTTGAAACACACAAGACAATTGAGAGGGGGGGAAAATCAGTTGTCACCAAACTCAATCTCAAATCTCAGACACTTATAAACTTCACAACCACTTTAATATATTATTAAGTATGAACATGAGATGTAGATAATAGAAAGCAATGTCAATGCAAGAGACACTAGATTTACGTGGAAAAACCAATAAGGGAAAAAACATGGTGAGGATTAACTCATAATATAAAGTAATTCCAAAACTGAATACAAAGAGGCTCACTACCCAAAATACAAGGCTCACTACCTATAGAAAGGACTCAGTGTCCAACAAGGAGGCTCACTACCTATAGATACAAAGGACAATAGAAAAGATCCACCACAAAAGGTTACACACATCCATAGCCTTGATCAAAAGATTGTAGACACCATCAACTCACTACTTTCAGCAATCTGGCACATTAAAGTAATATTGCCTCAACTCTTTTTTTCACAACTCTACTTCACAAACTTATGGCTCGTCTCATCGATGCAATTCATAACAACTCGAATTGTATTTATACCATCTTCAACCTTAGAAACTTTCTCCAAGGTTGGCTTCACATGCTTCATTTTACAAATTCAAATTATGTCAACAACTCATTCATTCTTGTGGTGGAAGAGAATCAAATCAGACCAAACTAATAGTTAACCAAGACCCAAAACTATGTCTTGAATCAATCACAAGCTTCCTCAATTGATACTTAATCCTTTGCATGAATTGTAAACACTAGGTCGGCTAAACCTAATGAAAATACAAATGAACTTTGAAGTACACACTTCTCCAATGAGAATATAACATGTGAACCACATAACATGCTTCATCATGCATGAAAACATATCTTAGATACCTTCAAATTCATCCATAGCAAGTGCAACAATCTTCATACATAGAATAATTCTCACCAGTCCATCTGGACTGCACAGGAACACGTAGCAACTCTGAAACTCAACTTCCGAAGCACCAAACCACAAACACCTTTGCCATAAAATAGATAACATCATTACAAGAAATATTCTAGATCTGAAAGACCTGAAACAAACTAGTAGAGGACCATAGAGTAGAAATATTTCTCCTAGTCCACAAACAAACAACTTTGTCGAACCAGTTCATAGACCAGTGAACACAACCTTCACTTTCCATCAAACTAGAAGCTGCAATCTAGGAGATATCACCAACAGATGCCCATAAACAATACTTCATATCCACTCAAGCATAGGATCAACATGGAAGAAATGTGGAGCACAAAACAGAGCTTAGTCTGAACATACACACAACTCTTACTTCACTCTTTCTCAAAATCACTTTACAACACATCATATCGGCACACCCACAACACCATAAAAATAGCTCCATGTACTCACGACATCTCAAAACCATCTCAAATATACATGCACAACCTGCAACATCCTGTACTATGTCAACATCAATGACAACATTAATGACAATACCACCAAACTTACTCATACTTGCAACATGAAGGACTGAAAAAAGCCTCCAAATCAAGGTGTGAAGGACTAAAAAGCCTCCAACCAAAACTATGTCCTAAAAAAGAGGGAAATTTAGAACATCATTGAAGCACGAAGAAGATGTAGACAACTATTGAATGTTGACTAATATAGTGTCTAAATGAAGAACCTCTTAAAAGAATAATGAGAAGGATCAAGATAATAAGAGTTTGCATCAGTTCCCACAATGACACTACACAAATTAGATAAGAAACAAAGGGAAACATCTAAAATTGAAGATACAAATGTCAAGATGAAGAAGAAAATAATTTGCATGAGTTCCTCCAATGAAACTACTCGAGTTAGATGGAAAATAGAGGAAAAAATCTAGAAGTTAATGATATACATGAATCTACATGAGTGACCCCAATGAAAATACTCAACATGCAAGACAAAAATGTAGGTACCAAATAGTCTGAAGAATATTGATCAAGAGAGATATAATAATCTGCATGAGTGTCGCAAATGACACTATTAAAAGATGCAGGCTAACTGAGAGCTTGGGGGTGAATCAATTTTCACCAAATCCAAACAAAAAACTTTAAACACTTAACAACTTCACAACCACACTATTTTTTTATTGATTATGAACATGAAATGAAGATAACAAAAATAAAAATCAACACAATGAACATCAGATTTTATGTGGAAAACCCAATAAGGGAAAAACCATGGTGAGGATTAACTCACAATATAAAGTAATAGCAAAACCGAATACAAGAGGCTCACTGCCCAAATACAAAGGCTCACTACGTATAGAAAGGACTCACTGTCCAACAAGGAGGCTCACTACCTACAAATACAAAATATAACAAAAAGATCCACCACATCAATTTACACACATCTGCAACCTTTATTAGAAGATTACAAAAACCTTCAGCTCACTACCTTCAAGAATCTAAAACAATTAAGTACTGGTGCCTCAACTCACTTTCATACAACTCTACTCTTCACTTGTGGCTTACTTCATTATTTGTGTATGTTTTAATCATTCCCAACTCAACTTGAATTTGTACCATCTTCAACCTTAGAAACTTTCTCCAAGGTCAACCACATATGCTTCAATTCATAAATTCAAATTAAGTTGGCAACTCAACATTCCCATGGTGAAAAGGAATGAAAGTGGACCAATTAAAAACTTAACCAAGACCAAAAGCAACATCTTGGATCAACCAAATGCTTCCTTAATTAAATTTTTAATTCTTTGTATGAAGTGTAAACATCAGGTTGGCCAAACCTAATGAAAACACAAATGAACATTGAAGTACATGCTTCCCAACAAGAAGATAACACATGGATGATGTAACATGATTTATCATGCATGAGAACACATCTTAGATACTTTGAAATACATGCGAAGCGAGTTAAAAAACCTTTGAACATAGAACACCTTCCATTAGTCCATCTGGACTATGCAAACATATACAACTTTGAAACTCAACTTCTAGAGCACTAAACCACAAAAATCTCTTCCAGAAGCCAAAGAAAATTATTACAAGACATATTCTAGATCTACAAGACCTAAAAAAAATTAGTAGAGAACTACAAAGTAGAAACATTTCTCCCAGTTCATAGACAAGCAACTATGTCAAACTAGTTCACACACTGGTGAACACACTTTTCAAACTCCATCAAACCAGAAGCTACAGATTGGGAGATGACACCAACAGATCTCCAAAAACAACCCGTCAAATCCACACAATCATAGGATCAACATAGAAGAAATGTGGAGCACATACTGGAGCACATTTTGAACACATACATAACTTTGACTTCATTCTTTATTAATTTTATCAAAAACACTTGGTAACTCATCATTTCATCTCATTTGCAACATCATAAGGATAGCTCCATGTACTCAAAACATCTCAAAAAAATCTCAACTATACATGCACAATCTGCAACATTTTGAACTATGTTGAAATCAATGACAACATTAATGAAAACAACACCAAACTTTCTCATACTTGCACCAATCTCCCCCTTTGTCATTGATGGCAACACGTTATGTGAAAAAACATCAAAGACAACACTCTCCTTTATTTTTAGATTAGAAAACATTCTCTTCCTCTTCTACTATTTTTCACATTACTCTTTCTCCCCTTTTGACATCAATGGAAAATATCAAAAGCTCTGATGACTCCCCCTTAGGAGTGCACCCATGCAACTCATACTACAACAATGAAAACTTTCTACTCTCCCTGCAAAGTAGACCCATTCATTAGTCTAGATAAATGAAAAATTTGTGAATTCATTGGACAGATGCACCTCCATGTGCACCTAGTTTGGAGGGCCAATGACCCCCAACCTCTCCTTGAGATAATCAAAAGTATCATTCGAAAGAGCCTTAGTAAATTTATCTACAACCTGTTCCTTTGTAGACACATACTCTAGCTTGACTTTATTCTCCAATACCTTTTTGATCAGATATATGTTTTTTTCTTGAATACATTAGTAGATTCTTTGAAATGTTTATAGCACTTTTATTGTCACAGAAGATAGGAATAGGCTCATCACATATGAATCCAATATCCTTCAGTGTTTTCTTCATCCACAAATTTTTTGTGTAGCAAGATGATGTATCCACATACTCTACTTTCGCAGTGGTTAAAGAAATCAAGTCCTATTTCTTACTTAACCATGAAACCAATCTTCCACCAAGAAAGAAAGCACATCTACTGGTACTCTTTTGGTCATCCACACAATTAGCCCAATCTGCATCGGTATAAGAACTTAAAGTTAAATCAATATCCTTAGGATACCATAAGCCATAATCTAGTGTACCTTTTTAAGATATCTGAATATCCTCTTTACAGCTGTAACATGTGCTTCCTTAGGTTCTACTTAAAATCTAGCAACTAAACATACTACATGCATGATATCTAGTTTAATAGTAATAGTAAGATATAATAGTCCACCAATCATAGATCTATATTTGTTCTGATTAGCTTTAGAAGATTCATCATTTTTACTCAACTTACATCTGGTCACCATAGGAGTACTAGCCGGTTTGGAGTCATCCATTCCGAACTTCTTCAAAAAATCTTTTACATATTTTAATTGTGAAATGAATATCCCCTTATCAGTTTGATTTACTTGAAGACCAAGAAATAAATTCATGTCATCAATCATGGAAATTTCAATTTTTTTTTGCATTTCCTCTACAAATCTCTTACACATACCTTCATTTCCTCCAAATATGATATCATCAACATATACTTCCACTATCAAAATTTTGTTACCTTGCAGTTTGAAGTAAAGATTGTTGTCAACAGAGCCTTTGTTGAATCCTTGTTGTGTCAGGTATCTATCCAATCTTTTGTACCATGCTCTGGGAGTTTGTTTTAGTCCATACAATTCCTTCTTCAATTTACAAACCATATCTGATTTGTTTGATAACTCAAATCCTTTAGTTTTTTCCATGTATACTTCTTCTTCTAGTTCACCATTAAAGAATGTAAACTTGATATCCATCTAATATACTTTGAAGTCCTTATGGGCACAAAATGCCAAAAAAATACTAATAGCTTCCATTCTTATCATCGGGGAAAATGTCTCTTCAAATTCTATGCCTTCAACTTGTGAATATCCCTTGCATACAAGTCTTTCTTTGTTTCTTATAACTTCACCATTTTCATTCAACTTATTCCTGAACACCCACTGTGAACCAATTACATTCTTATTCACAAGTCTAGGAATTGGTTCCCGTGTTTGATTCTTCTCTATTTGCAACAACTCTTCTTTCATAGCTCTAACCCAACTCTCATATTCACATCTTCACACACAGAATTAGGTTATATATTTTAGAAAGTAAACATAGATTTTCCTTAGCTGCTACTTTACTTCTTGTCTTCACACCTTTACTCTTATATCCAATTATTTATTCCTTTGGATGATTCTTCTAGACATACTTAGGAGTCTTAGGAACAAGTTCTAGTTCATTTTCTTCTTCCTCTTCAATTTTTTCTTTTTCCTCTTCCTTATTCTCTTCAGGTACTGGTGCGCAAATAGGATCATCTGGTTCAACTTCACTTATCTCAATAGGTTTTTGCATATCCTCATCAACCTTCACATTAGCACTCTCAATAATCTTCCTCAGTCTTTTATTGAAACATCTATATGCTTTGATGGTGGTTGAATATCCAAGGAAAATTCCTTCATCACATCTAGCAGATCAAAATTCCCAATATTCTAATCATCTCTTTTAATGTAACATCTACTTCCAAACACGGGTGATCCCACAATAGTGGTTTACAATTTTTGGCCAAACTGGACACTGAAATTATTATTTTTAACTAAATCTTCACATTCAAGTACCTATAGCAGCTAAACCGTGAAGAATTTGAAGATGATGCAAACTAGAGTCTCGTCACATTTTGTTTATAGATTCTAAAAAATATTTTTTTCAATTTTTTAGAATTAGATTGCACTTATTTTTCCATTTCCCATGAAAACTGGGTTTTTTTCTTCAGAAAATAACATTTTAAAAAAGTGACGCACACCGTATAATGCATAACTTTTTTTCCATGAAGGATAAAATTTTAATTCTTTTTAGTTTAGATTCATAACTCTGATATCTAGTGCTTCCACTTGGTTAAACAATTTTTTATTGAATATTTTTTCTTGAATCAAGTTTTGAAGTCAAACCAATTACAATTTAGACATAGAGCGACCATATAACGCATAACTTTTTTTGTATATATTGAAATTCATTTTTTTTGTTGGATCAAGGACTTCAATATATGGTGCACTCATATTTTTCAATTTTTTTTTTTGATAATCTACTCTTTTTCCACATGTGCAGAATAAAGACCTTCATTTTTGATGAAAAACCTATGTTTAATAAAATTAAAAAAACAAATACATAATAAAACTAAAACATATTAAAATTATATTCGTTGGATAACTCGTTGTGAGAACTACTTGATTCCAATTGGGTTTGTGAAGATTCCTCCATTTTCATCCTCAACCCGAGCTTCGAAGTTCCAAATTTTAGGTTTTTTGTGTGTCTCAGGGAGGGGATGAGGATTTAGGGGGGTTCATACGAACCCATAGGGGTTCGAGCGAGCCCCTAGGGGTTCATTCGAACCATGGTTCACTCAAACCTAGGTTCGAGTGAACCTCTTCAAGGGGGTTCACTCAAACCCATTTCATATGCTTTTTTTTTTTTTTGGCAGAAAAAAGTTTAAGGGGTTCACTCGAACCCAGGTGAGATCGAACCCCTTTTGGTTCAGTCAAACTTCTAGGTTCGTATGAACCCCCAAAATCACTTTTTTTTTCCATGGGGTCATTTTTTCTCAGTTTTCCTTCCTCCATCAAATTGTAAACCACTATTGTGGCTTCACCCACACCTTAAAGTATTTCACAGTAGGAGCCTTATCAATCCATAATGCAGAAGGGGTCTTTGTGTTGTTGCGTTTGATCTAAACCCTATTAAGAACATAAATAGCAATATGTATTTCCTCTCTCTAGTACACATCTGATACATTTTCTTCTTTTATCATGGTTCTTCCAGCTTCCTGTATAGACCAATTCTTTCTCTCAACCACTCCATTCAGCTAAGGGGTTCTAGGAGCATAAAAGTGTCTCTTTATGCCATGCTCTTCACAAAATGCATTAAACTCACTAGAAGTGAATTATCCACTTCTATTTGATCTAAAATATTTGATTCTTAGGTTCACTTCATTTTCTATTCTTGCTTTGAACACTTTAAACCTATCTAGAACCCGAGTCTTTTCTCCAAGAAAAGCAACCCATGTCATTTGACAATAATCATCAATAAGGATCATGAAATACTTGTCACCATTTAGGCTTCCTATTCTGGTAGGACCATAGAGGTCTGAATGAATCAATTACAACATTCTGGCAGTAATTTTCTCTTTTCCTTTGAAACTATATCTGGTCCATTTTCCCAACTGACAAATTCTATAAACAGTATTAGCACGCTTTATGATTTTAGGTAGACCTCAAACATCTCTTGAACTAATCTTGACCAGATTATTAAAGTTTACATGTCCCATTCTCTGGTCCCATAGCAAACTTTCATTACCTTGAGATACAAGGAACTGATCATCAACATCGTTAAGCTGATAGATGTTTCCATGAGTTCTCTTTCCTACAACAACCATAGTTCTGGATCCTTTTCTGATCTCATAGGTATTATCCTAAAACACAAGTTTGAGACCTTTGCTACACATCTATCCAACACTCAAAATTTTATGCCTTAGGCCCTTTACATAATATACATCATTAGTGTTGTGAATTCCATCAAAACTAATTGTACCTTTCCCAACAATCTTTGCTCCAGAATCATCACCAAACATGACCAAATCACCATCATAATTTTCAAGTTTAGTGAACTTACTTTTATCTTCAGTCATGTGATTAGAACATCCATTTTCAATCACCCAATAGTCTTCATCCTATCTACCATGAAAGGAGGTGACCAATGTAGCTTCCATCTCATCCTTCTTGTTCTCCAAATCACTTTTTCTTACACATTTTCAGAGTTAGTAGACAAAAATTTATTCTCCAAACCTAAAAAAAAAGCATTCACTATCATCACCCTCATAATCAAATTCAACATCAGAGATTCCATCTTCTTCTCTAACATAGTACAATTTTTTGTATTTCTTATCCTTTATATCTTTATGATCTTCATTCTTCGTATGTACAATTCTATTCAAACATCTTGAAGCATAATGACCAATATTACCACAACTAAAAAAATTAAAGGGAAACATACCTTTATACTTACTGGTACCTTTCTTTAACTTCCTTGTAAAGTTTTCTTCCAAGTCATCTGAAGCATCACTATCTAGATCATCTTCAATATTTGTTGCTTTAAATATTGTTTCTATCTTTTCCTCTTTCTTTCCAAACCTTTTCATTTCAAATGCAGTCAAGGTGCCATATAGCTATTATTTAGTATATTTCCTAGGATCATACATTTCCTCAATAATAGAAACCTTCTCACTGTAACACTCTGGTAGGGTCATTAGAATCTTCTCAATTATATATTCATCAGTTAGAGTACACCCTTGATTCCTAACTTCATTTGCTGCTAGATCAACCCTCTGGAAATAGCTTGCAATATCTTCTCCTTCTTCCATTTTCAAATTCTCATATCTACGCTTTTCTGTTAGCTTGTTTTTTAATTTCACTCTATCATTTCCTTCAAAAAGATCTTCCAATTTCTTCCAAACTTCTTAAGAAGTGCCCAAAGAAATAAATTTTGTTCGCTTAGTCTTGGATAAAGTACTGCAAATAGCACACCTCACCTTTTCATTCTCCTCATAAGCAAAAACCTCATCTACAATAGTAGGACCACTCAGAGGTGCAATATAATTCATCTCAATAGCCTTCCAGGTCATGTAACCAAGAGAGATAATATATCCTCTCATTTGCACTTTCTAGTCACTATAATCAGATACATCAAACATAGGGATCGCCAACTTATGCACCATCAGATCTTCCTTCAGTAGTTAAGATCTACACCAAGGAACTAAAAGCTCTAATACCAATTGTTAAAAGGCACATGGCAACTAAGAGGGGGAGTGAATCAGTTGTCACCAAATTCAAACACAAAACTTTAAACACTTAACAACTGTACAACCACACTATTCTGTTATTGATTATGAACATGAAATGCAGATAAGAGAAAGCAAAATAAACACAATGAACACCACATTTTATGTGGAAAACCCAATAAGGGAAAAACCACGGTGAGGATTAACTCACAATATAAAGTAATAAAAAAATTGAATACAAGAGGCTCACTACCAAGGGCTCATTGCTCGAATACAAAGGCTCACTGCCTATAGAAAGGACTCACTATCCAATAGGGAGGCTCACTGCCTAAAAATAAAAAAGATAATCGAAAGATCTACCACAATAATTTACACACATTTTTAGCCTTGATTAGAAGATTGTAGAAACCTTTAGCTCACTACCTTCAGGAATCTAACACAATGAAGTATTGTTGCCTCAACTCACTTTCACACAACTTTACTCTTCACTCGTGGCTTACTTCGTTACTTGTGTATGTTTTAATAATTTGCAACTCAACTTGCATTTATACCATCTTCAACCTTAGAAACTTTCTCGAAGGTCGATCACATACACTTCAATTCTTAAATTCAAATTAGGTCAGCAACTCAACATTCCCGTGGTGGAAAGGAATAAGAATGGACCAATTAAAAAATTAACCAAGGCCAAAAGTAACATCTTGGATCAACGACATGCTTCCTTAATTAAATTTTTAATTCTTCATATGAAGTGTAAACACTAGGTCGGCCAAACCTAATGAAAACACAAATGAACGTTGAAGTACACACTTCCTAGCAAGAAGATAACATGCAGATGATGTAACACACTTTATCATGCATGAGAACACATCTTAGATACTTTCAAATACATCTACAGTGAGTGCAACAACCTTCAAACACAAAAAACCTTCCATTAGTCCATCCAAACTGTGCAAACATATACAACAACTCTAAAACTCAACTTCTGGACCACCAAACCACAAAAATCTCTGCTAGAACCTAGAGAACATTATTACAAGACATATTTCAGATCCGCAAGACCTGAAACAACTTAGTGGAGGACTGTAGAGTAGAAACATTTCTCCTAGTCCACAAACAAGCAACTCTATGAAACCAGATCACACACTAGTGAACACAACTTTCACACTCCATCAAACCAAAAGCTACAAATTAGGAGATGACACCAAAAGATCCCCAACAACAACCCTTCAGATCTGCACAAGCATAGGATCAACATAGAAGAAACATGGAGCACATACCATAGCACATTTTGAACACATACATAACTTTGACTTCATTCTTTATTAATTTTCTCGAAAGCACTTGGTAACTCATCATTTTAGCACATCTGCAACATCATAAGGATAGCTCCATGTACTCATAACATCTCAACAACATATCAACTATACATGCACAATTTGCAACATTAATACCAATGCCACCAAACTTGCTCATACTTGCAACAAACACTACTCAAATTAGATGGAAAAAAAGGAAAGAATTTGGAATTCAAATATACAGATGACACAAGTACCAATATACTTTGATCAAATGAAAATGGAAGGTTATCTCCAAAAATAGGAATGTAAGAATATCCATATGGTAAATGCATGTAACCAATCATTGATGTACATTGCATCTGAAAGTACATAGGAAAATGAACTAGATACATAGATCACTCAAACCATGAAACCAAGGAAGCATTAACAACGATAGTAGAAGCCCCCTTATAATGCTGACAAGAGAGATCCATGACAAGTACACTAAAACTATGTGAAACCAAGAAGTGCATGTCAGAGAAACAACCTACAAATAAAAGGGTGAGAAAACTGTTGGGATATGGTGTTGTACATCATTGCATAATTTGATATATTATAATGTTGTAATTAAATAATTATTTAATTGTGATGCACCTGGTGGTGTGGTTAATCACACTAGGTAATTATTTGGGGACCACTTTATGTTGTATTGTAACATTGTACTATTATAGTTTAACATGTGGGAGTCATGATAATAATTTAATATTGGGGAAATATTAAATAAAGTGAAAATTTAGTACCCAATATTAAATAAGGGATTAGTAGTTTTTCATTCACATGGTTTGTGGTAAATGGTTTTGTCTTACCACTTGGTTGTATTTGTGTGAACTTGAATCTATAAAATCAAGAGCATGTTTGGTGGTTAAGGTTGGCTAGGTGAGTCGGCTGTCATTATTGAGTCTTTCTAAGGAGTGCATATGTGAAGCATGGCATGGGATGTGTGGATTCATGCTTAGACACATGAGAATGCATTGGAAGGTCTGATGCTTCAGATGTATTCATTGTAACTCTTGTATTGCTATATTGTTGAATAATATGGTGTATGAATGCTTTTGGAGGTTGGTTTTTTCCTCTTGAGGGTTTTCCTAGGGTATAGTCTGTGTTATCTTGTGGCTTGTCTATTTTATTTATGAATTATGGATACTTGTATGCATATTTATCTCTCATGGGGTTATGTAGGAAATGAATTAAGAACGTACTTGTGGTATCAGAGCTTTCATGGTTGATGAGTTTTTGTTATAACCCTAGTTTGAGATATTTTTTGCAAAGTTGAAGCCATGTCTATGCATGAAATATTTGATGCATTACAAGATATTGGAAGACATGTTGTAGGTGTTTTTTTGTAGATTTGTTGGGTTTATTGTAAATATGAAGTTTTCAAAAATTGGGTCAAAAGGGTTTTCTCATATTGAGTTTTCATATGAGGGTTTTGTAGGGGAAATTTTACACATGACCTCTTGAGACAAAATGGACTTCACGATTGGATGCAGGATGGACACTTGATACAAAAAATGATATAAAATTTAACCCATTTCGGAGAAGTTTGACAAGAAGGATTTTTTTTGTCCCCACAACCCTTCATACGACTATATGGGTGTGCAAAGGTCAAATAAAAAAAATAAAATGAGATTCATTGGTCTATTAAAATTTATTGCCTATAGGAAAAATTATATTGAAAAATCATATTTAAAAATCTAAGAATATTTAAAATAAATAAAAAATTATGGGGGGGAGGGGGCCATGGGGTATACAAACTTGTACCCACCCTTGCAATGCCCCTATCACGTCACATCAACCTAGACATTAATTATTCAAATTGCCATAAAAAAAATCGTGGTCCTTTTTGAAATGTTTTAAACTTTGACTAAAAAAATAAAATGACTGTATAAACTTTTAAAAGAAAATATTTTAATATATAAAGTTTAAATTTAATAAGTGTAAACCACCCACCAACACCATAATTTGAAATTAAAAATTAAAATAAATAAATGCCCAAAATTATTAATGAAAATTATTGTTATTAAAAATGAAATCCATTTTAGGGTATGTGCAGGATCATGATGGGCCAAAAAGTGGCAATATGATGGGTATGTGGCTGACAACTATTTTTTTACCCAAAATTGATGAAATGAAAAGGGTTTTTAAAGGAGATTCTCAAATTTCCATCAATATAAATTATGCTTTACTTTGAATTTAATAAGTAATTATTATTCATTTTCTATTCAAATTATGACTAAAGTCCTGATTGATAGGCTGATTGAAAAACATCTATAGCTTTCAAACGATATCACATTTTTTGAATCCAAAACATGTGTCACATTCTAGATGCTTCGCATACTATATGATTAAAAAAAGAAAAAATGAATTTGATGAAGTTTTGACCAAGTTAAGGTGGTCAGACATACTAGTTTTTTTTTTCAAAGTTGTAATAAAAAAATCATAATTAATTATTTACTTGGAAAAAAATTACAAAAACTTGCATCACATCGGGGCATGAGTCCTCTACTTATATCTAAAATATTATAAAAAAATATTATCATTTTATTGTGGTTAGGGTGGTTAGACAAACACCTAATTCTTATTTTTTCTGTGAAATTTATGTACCACTGCATTGAAATTTCAAGTTGTCATCAAATAGATTTTTTTTTAAAAAAAAAACCTAGTAGTTTAGAAGCTACATTCAATTTGCTACAAATTCTATTCTTACATATTTTTGAAATAATATAGATAACTTATTCAAAATTTTACATCAAGTTGGCTAACTCTAATTTTTCTGAATTTTTTGCCACTTAAGGGCTTGTTTTATCCATGATGATCCTGCACATACCCTTTAATGAGCAAGTGGGGTCCACCAAAAGTTGCTTATATAGTAAAATCAGACTTTGTTTTCAAACTAGCATAACTTTTTCCTAGGTTATCAAATTTTTGACTTCTTATACTCATTGGAAAGGTGATTCCATGAAATAGACAACAATATAGGTTTGGTTTCCTAATTTTTTAGTTTTGATTAATATTTTGAGCTCAAAAGCTAGATGTTCTCTTGTAGATGGTTTTGGTAATAAATTTTGCATATGGAATCAAAAATATGATTTCAAATAGGCATTGAAGAGTATGTGCAACATACTACACAATGAATTATATTTTTTATTAGTTTATGGTGTTGGATGAGTTTGGTACTTGTTTGATCACTTGTAGCTGCTTGAGATTCAGGGTGTGATTGTGTGAGCATCAAAATAAAACAAGAGGAAAAACCTTGAGGGAGTACATATTTTTATATGATATTTATGATGGTACAACTGATTATCAGTTTGGTGCTTTCTAGTGTAGGTTTATAGGGTTTTTTTAGAGCTAGAATTTGATGGAAATAGGTACACATATTGTCTTCAGTTTTGAGGACACAATTTGACATGAGTGGAGGCTTGGAGTCTTGTATGGGTGATAGTTGAGTGTAGGTACAGTGATGGCTATGATTAGGGTATCATGAGTATGCAATTATATTTATGCATTAGCACAACATGATACTTGTATGGTTCCTTCACTTTGGTTATTCATTTGTAGACATGTTTGGTAAATTAGATTTGTGGTTGATTTGGTGTTTGAGTCATGATGTCTATAGGATTATTCTATTTGATATATTAGTTCACAGTTTACTAATGTGATGATGATTTTACATGTTTTAGTGATTATATCTATGAGTTATGTGATTGGTAGGTATGTGCAGCCTATTGATTATAGTGTGAAGACTCATATGTGGGCTATCTATATCCACCAAGTTTTACTCATTCTTTTTGTAGACTTTGTTAGTTGGTCTTGTCTATGGTCATTTTTGTATTGCTATGTTGTTTTAGGATGAGAGTATGGATGGTTAGAGTACCCAATTAGTAGATTGATAGGACTTGTAGGACTTGATCGTGATGTCATGATAGCTTGGTACATTCATTGGTTATACACTTTCAGTGGGAGTTTTTGATAGTAATGAATTGGTGGTGTAGGATTAGTTCTTGTTTTTTTTATGTTGGTTGTATGTATCTTCTTGGCTTGGAGATCTTGGTTTCACTTGTATGTTACTAAAATTTCAATTGAGTGTGTGTGGACTTGGATGATCTTTATGAAGGAGATGGTTTTCATGATTCCATGTGTAGCTTGGTATCACTATTCAATGGGAGTTGTTGGCAGTGACATGGATGCATCAATGGTGATTGTTATATTCATGTGATTGGAGATGTGATTGGTTTATAATACTATTGATTATAGATTATAATTTGGCATGTTACATGTTCTCTTGAGACCAGGATATTTGCATATGTGCATGTGATCTCCTAGGAGGACATGGTTAGATCATGTTGTCATGATAGGTTATTGATTCAACAATTGGAGATTTGACATTGAACTTGGTAGTTATCTTTGTATTGAGTACATTGATCATTTTCATTATTACTTCATGATAGTGCTATGTTGAATTTGGATTTTGGCATGTATTGATTAGTTACAGGTGCTTATGGATACTTGGAGATGTGGGTGATGGTAGGAGTTCTCTTGTGGTTAGAGACATTTCTTGAGATAGTTACAATTTGGAGGTTTTAGCAAGAAGACTAAGGAGCTTTCACTTGGGTATGGATGTGAGTTCATGATGAAAATATAGAGGATATTGTTCTTGGAGTAAGTCATGATGACTTGGATATTGTGGAGGAGAATTCTCATTCCCCACTCTTGGTCTACTCGGCAGTTTATCATTTGAGAGGTATTTACCCATTCTTTCTTTCAGATGTGTTATATTTCATGCTTTGTTTTCTCATGGGATTGAGTAGAATAATGGTGATTGATTTTGGATACTCATTTAAGGATGGTTTAGCATTATTTTGTGATGCTTTATGTTTCAATGATATAGATCTTGAGCTATGGATAGTTAGTTCTAGAGGATTCGTTTGAGGGATGTTTGGCATGGTTATCTCCATGTGTATTTGAGTTTATGTTATCATTCATCAACAAGGAGTTTAGGAGATGTTTTATAGTCTGATTTCCATATTTGGGAATGGTTACTTTGAGTTTGATATTCTTGGTTAGAGAGGCTTACATCCATGTTTGCATTGTTATATGATTCATATGTTGTTTAATCTAAGAGGTTGAACGTTGTCTTGGGTACTACTGAGGCTTCACATTTGGGATTGTTAGGAGATCATACTTGACACAACACTATACTTTTGAGGTGTTGGAAGAAGGATTTTTTGGTTTATAGGTTTTATCTCTTCATGGTTCCTTCTTGAAGGTTCATTGTAATGCCCCGTCTTTATAACCTAAGCAATGTTACAATTGTGTATAAAAGTGAAATAATTTTTTTTTAAAGTAATAATATTAAGGTAATTAGTTGCATACATTTGTTAAGTTACGCGACATTACACTACTTTGAGTTTCCATAGACGACTTTAGTATTTCGCATTGCATATATTTAATTTAATCATAAAATTAAAAAAAACATTGCATAACATTTGAGATTCCATTCAAGATAATATAAAGTACAAACATGTTTCTTACATTGCATTTGATAAGATATTACAATACTCATTCATTTGATGAGGTAGATCAAATAATAGTTACAATTACATTTACAAATGATCACCTCATATACAATTGAGGGATGTTTACAATTACAAGATTTACAATAATGCAATAAAGAAAGTACATCTGTATCCAAGCATGAGCTCTCCATCCATGAACCTGTCATTGCCATGATCATAAACTAGGGACCCAATAGAGTAAGGTGCACGTTCCACCCAACCATGTGGTACCCGTAGGCCCAACCCCATGCTAGGAGATAGTAATATGGTTACCTAGACATAATCTACTAACCCTAGACACAAGTACATTACTAACTGATGGTTACATTAATTCCATATTTAAGACAATTGAATGTACTACATACACAAGGTTTACTGCTATTTTAGGTGGATAGTCGTCACAATATTGTAAAGGTTACCTTGGTGTTTCTTCCTAGGTTCTAGCCCCCAACTTGGGTTACCCTGGTAACCTCTTACGAAATCCAGCCCCTATTGCATACTATTGCGGAATTGAATGTCTTTTGAAGAAAGAAGACATAAACTTGCCATTCCAGACCTTCTCATCTTATACTCAAGATTGAACTAGCTCAAGAGTCATTAAGTGAGGCATAAACATCTTATTAAGGATTTTAATCTAACTACTGTGTTACTTAGTTATCACTGACTTACTAACTCTTTGTAAGTTACCCTGACACCACTTTGTGTCTCGGCCCTTACACAGAGCCACTCCCCTAAACATAACATAGGAGTTCTAAGTTCTCTATCTAGGGTAGACAAAGTGCACAAAATTCAACATATAACACCAGATATACCACAATGGACATCACAATCTATTCATAAAAATTAGGTGCACTACCCTAGTTTGTTCAAACACATGAAACCATAGTAAAATTTAATTCCCTTGAAAAGACTACAACTGGAAGACTTGAAATCACATAAAAATCCCCATTTGCTTAACAAAAGAAAATCCAATTTTAAAGCAAACCAGGAAATATCAACATCTAGTGTTCAGATTTACTAAATCCAATTATTCAAAAGAATTATCAAGATATTATATCTACTTGACTGTAATTATTTTCTCATATAACCAAAAGAAAATACATAAAATTTTATTCTAATTTTCGTTTTCCTCAATTTCACATAAAGATGCAGACTAATCTTTTTCCCTTCCAATCTATTATTGTTTTGAAACTAATTGATCTTATATTTTCAAATATCTTTTAAATAATTCTATACTTAAATATCAAAAGTATTATATATTTTTTTAATATATATATTAAAATGAAAACCATATATTTATATATATATACATATACATATATATATATATATATATATATACAAAATATTAAATAATCATTATTCCAAAATTCGCAGATAGATAAAGCAACTCTGAATTTTACAAATTAAATATTGTGCAGAATTTTTAATAAACATGAAATTCCTTAAATATTATTTAACAAGGAAGAACCCTTTATATAGGGTTCGTTGGCTGCACACAGCCGGCCATGAAAGGCCGCGACTATGTGGGAGGCCTAAGCACTGCCTACGTGGGCAGTGCTGGCTGCCTCCACAGCCGCTGCCCTTCATGGGCTGCTGTGGGGTTAGCCCTACGCCCCCAGCCTCAACTAATAACAGTCAATAAAAAAAAAAATTGAAACTTCATAAAATTTAACTCTGCATTTTTTTTTTAAAATAGAGACTATGGATTTAATTCTATCTCTCAAAAATTCAGAACCCTAACTCGTCTGTACGGCGATTTCATTTAAATAAACATATAATTTAAAATAAGTTTCTTCCACAATCCAATTTATAAATAAGATAAAATATATGTATATATATATATATATATATATATATATATTTCATATATATATTTATACAAATTAATAGGGTTTACAAATAGAGAATTTCAAGAAAATTCTATAGAAGTTCAACAGGGTTTCAAAGGGAAATAGGGGAATTTCACAATACGCATAAAATGTATTTTCCAATGAATTTTAATTTTTAATTCTAGAAATATAAATTTCATTTTCCCATAGATCAATAATTTCCCTTCACACAAACTCACTTTTCCAGAAAGAAAAGAAATTCAATAAATCCCATTCAGAGAATAAATAGTAAATGATTTATCCAAAAAATATAGAGGATTTAAATTAAAGAAATTTCTTTCACAGATATTCTTTTCAAAACAACAAATTAAAATAAATTCACAAGAAGAATACCTATTTTCCTTTGCTTCAGAAAACTGTTTGGTGATGAGAGCCTTTGTTGCCTCTGTTGCCTGTAGCTTCCAAATCCTTTCCCATGAACCAGAGATCTTCCACAAGTATATAATAATACCAAAAGCATATACAAAAAATTTAACAAAGCACTGGTATTTTTTTTTTTTTCTGTGAAGAAAAATAGAAATAGCCTCTGTGTTTTCCCAGATCCAAAATAATATCTGTGAACAACCTCAACCATCAACAATCAATGCAACTGCCACACTTGTCGAGAAGAAGAAAAATATCTTCAACCACTTCTCAACAATCTTGCCTTTCAAAATTGCATGCATTTTATTTATTTTCAATTTTCAATTTTTTTAAAAAATTGCAAATATCTTTAATAATAAAATATGCCATTTCCCAAAATAATAATAATTTCAAATTAAATCTATTCACACACAATTTAAAGAATATTAATTTAATTAATTTATTTATTTAATCAAATAAATTTAATCTTTAAGATCAAATTACTTAACTAAACAAACTAATTAATTAATTAATTAAATGTAAAAACTAATTTCTTTAACATTTAAAAATTAATTTAAATAATAATAAATTAAAGCATAATAAACTAACATTAAAATTGACAAATTTTTCCTTTCAAGCAATTAAATCCAAACAAAACAATACAAGACAACCAAGACTCAAACTAAAACAGACGATGTATTATGACCAGGTTATAGACTAAACTAGGATGAACCATGCTACTACCTCCTAATCAACATTTCCGTTGAGTCTTGACACGCTCAGACCTGAGTTACCAGGTGGAGTCGGTGTCATGTACCTGCAGTCCTGCAACCAAGCAATAACATGCATATATATAAAATCCATTGTACAGGCACACCGTGCAGAGAAAATCACGGACATCACAGGGCACTCGCAAGCGAGTGATGCGATTTTGTTCTCCACACCAATACACGTCACATCAGACTAATGAAATAAATAACAGTTAGTCCATCATAAACATACATATAGCAATAATCATCTGAAAGAAGACATCTACGCTATATCAAAGCATATCAGAAATCAAATATCGCAATACAATGTATCATCATGTCACAAAGTAAATCCATTGTCACTCAAAATCAGTGATCAAAATATCCAAACCAAGTACTATAGTCTAATAGTATGAAAAAATATAACCAAAAAACATAAGCATAAATGGAGGGGTACTACATCCTCCCTGGCTAGGATTAGGCTTGCTCCTGAAATCTTGTGAACAGATAGGGATAAAGTTCCCTCATGCATGTCGCATCCTCCCAAGTAGCAGAAGCCTCATGGCTAGGATCCCATTGGACCCTCACCTGATCAACATGCCCATCTTGCATCATAATTGCTCCCAAAACCTCTAAGGATGCATCCATGCAAACCACAGAATCCTTAGTAGGATGAGGAACAATCAATATAGGCACATTAGTCAACTTTTCTTTAAGTGTCTGAAAAGCCAACTAACACTGCTCTGTCCAAACAAACTTCTTCCCTTTTCTCTGAAGAGAAGTAATATGATGACCGATTCTAGAAAATACCTCTACAAACTAGCTATAATAACCAGCTAGACCCATAAAACTACGCACTTCACCTACATTAGTAGGTGTGGTCCAATCTACAATAGCTTGAATCTTTGAAGGATCCACAACAATACCTTTTCGAGATATCACATGTCTAAGGTATTTTACTTCAGTTTGAAAGAAGTCACACTTCTTCAGGTTCGCATACAATTGATTTTTCCTTAAACATTGCAATACCTGTCTCAAGTGTTCTTCATGTTCCTTCATGTTTCTTGAATAGATCAAAATATCATCGAGAAATACAAGGACAAAGCGATCAAGGTATGTACGAAAAACACCATTCATTAAAATCATGAATACTGATGGTGCATTCATTAACCCAAATGGTACTACTATGAATTCGTAGTGCCCATAACGAGTTCAAAAAGTAGTTTTATGAATGTCAGCTTCAACAATATGCAATTAATGATAACCAAATTTCAAATTGATTATAGAGAAAACATTAGCTCCCTTAATTTGATCGAAAAGATCATCGATTCTAGGCAAAGGATAACGATTCTTAATTGTAACCTTGTTCAATTGACAATAGTCAATGCATAATCTAAGTGACCCATCCTTCTTCTTTACGAAGATGATAGGTGCTCCCCAAGGGGAAACACTAGGACGAATGAAACCCTTTTCTAAAAGTTCCTGTAACTGAATACAAAGTTCCTTTAACTCCCGAGTCATCATTCTATATGGAGTTCTAGGTATAGGCTTAGCTCCAAGAACTAGATCAACTCTAAAATCAATATCTCTCTTCGGTGGCATTCCAGGTATGTCATCAAGAAATATGTCTATGAATTCCCTGAGAATAGGATGATCATCAAGAGATACCTCTCAACTCTCACCTTCTTCTAAATTAGTAACTATTGTTGGAAACAACTGACATCCCTTACGAAGAAATCTCTTTAATTGCATAGCAGATATCATTTGTAAAGAGATAGGTCTTTGAACACCTATAATTTCCACTTTCGCACCTAAATCATTAATGAAACTAACTGTCTTAAGTCGACAATTAATCACAGCATGATAAGATGCTAACCAATCCATACCTAGTACTATGTCATAAGATCTTAAAGGTGTAACATAAAGATCTACTAAGGTAGTTAACGCACTAATTTTAAGTTCACAATTATGTACTAAGTTTTCTACTGCTACTTTCACCCCAAAGGTGAATTCAACCTGCCACTTACCACATTGCTTTACCACCACAAGACCACATCGGTCAATGACAGTCGGTGAAATAAAGGAGTCGGTAGCTCCGAAATAAAAAAGAATGGAAACACTAACACCATGTAACTTACCTAAAGTCTTGACCACTGTGTTCTGGTGATCAGCTTGGTAGTCATTAACCACAACATATACTATATGTGATCATCCTGCATCACCCACTGTAGGCTTTGAAACTGTAGGTCGAGGCCCAAAACCAGTAGAACCTCTCATCGGACACTGCCTAGCAAGTCCCTGCTATCCACACGAGTAACAACCTATGCCTCTACCAAATCCTCTGCCACTCGAAGGTGCATTGGATTGCTAGAAACTACCTCTACTGACAGTAGACTAAGCACACTGTGCAGGCTGATCCTGCCTATTGCGCTTGTTGCACCACCAGTTGCGACCCTTTCCTGTTTGTGGACTATTACCTTGTTGTGGTTGTGGATTATTATTCTTTTGAAGTGTACATTGTTGTTGTTGCTGCCCACCCTTTGTGGGTGTCTGTTGGTTCCTAGAGGAACCTCCTATCTGTGCCTGTCCACCTCGTGGACTAAAACCTACTGCAGGAGCATTGCCAATCTGCACTCCCGTGTGGCCACCTAATGCCATAACAAGGTTCTCTTCCACTATGCGAGCCTTCTCCACTGCAACTTCCATAGTCTTTGGCTCAAAGACTTTGACACCACCACTAATGCAGGCATTTAAACCCCTGATAAAGTGTTGTACTAGCATAGGCTCATCATCGCCAATACCAGCATACTGCTTGAGTTCATAGAATCTACATTCATATTGCTCAACAGATAGAGCCAACTGACGCAGATCATGGAACTCATCAGCCTGACGCTACCTCCAGTGTTCTGATAGGAACCAAGCTCTCAAATTCTCCAGGAACATCTCCCAAGACACTGACCCAATATCTAAGTGGAGCTTCTACTCCTCTAGGCACCACCAAGTAGAGGTGAATCCTCTCAGATGCATAATAGTGCATCTCGCATGGGTATTGCTACCATAAGGGTGCATGGCGAAGCATCTACCTAAATCTAGTAGCCAGGTCTCAGCCTCTCATCCACCTCCTATACCATCAAAGGTAGGAGGGCGTGCCCTCAGTAAATTCTTCATGTTTCCTGTAGTAATAGCATCCTAATGTACTGTATCATCTACTCTCCTAGGAGATATATCTCTCTCTCTAACAACCTCCTACTCAACTTCCTGTCTAGGTCCAAGTCAAGCTAGGACCTCCTCTAATAAAGGACATATCTGTGAACCCTCTACTCCTGACTGTTCAGGATTTTGTCCCTCATTCCTCTGATCTAACTGCTCTGCCTGATCACTGTGATGAGGACTCAGAGGGGGAGTAACCTGAGGGATTAGCCCTCGGCCTCCACCTTGACCTCTACCACAACCTCTTCCACCTCGCCTAGGCATGTTCCTACACATAACAATAATGAGTCTTAGATACTAATCAACCAAGGCTAACAGATAGCGACACTATATACTAGGTCAACCTAACGGGCTCGCGATTACCTAGGGCGTCCAGTGTTTGTAACCTTGGCTCTGATACCAATCGGTAATGCACTGTCTTTATAACCTAAGGAATGTTGCAATTGTGTATAAAGGTGAAATAATTTTTTTTTCAAAGTAATAATATTAAGTTAATTAGTTGCATACATTCGTTAAGTTACGTGATGTTACACTACTTTGAGTTTCCTTAGACAACTTTAGTATTTCACATTGCATATATTTAATTTAATCATAAACTTAAAAATAAACATTGCATAACATTTAAGATTCCATTCAAGATAATATAAAGTACAAACATGTTTCTTACATTGCATTTGATAAGATATTGCAATACTCATTCATCTGATGAGGTAGATCAAATAATAGTTACAATTACATTTACAAATGATCACCTCATATACAATTGAGGGATGTTTACAATTACAAGATTTACAATAATGAAATAAAGAAAGTACATCTATATCCAAGCATGAGCTCTCCATCCATGAACTTCTCGTTGCCATGATCATAAACTGGGGACCCAACGGAGTAAGATGCACATTCCACCCAACTATGTGGTACCCGTAGGTCCACCCCCCATGCTAGGAGATAGTAATATGGTTACCTAGACATAATCTACTAACCCTAGACACAACTACATTACTAACTGATGGTTACATTGCTTCCAGATTTAAGACAATTGAATGTACTACATACAAAAGGTTTACTGTTATTTTAGGTGGAGTGTCATCACAATATTGTAAAGGTTACCCTGGTGTTTCTTCCTAGGTTCTGGCCCCCAACTTGGGTTACCCTAGTAACCTCTTACGAAACCCAGCCCCTATTGCATACTATTGTGGAATCGAATGTATTTTGAAGAAACAAGACATCGACTTGCCATTCTAGGCCTTCTCATCTTATACTCAAGATTGAACTAGCTCAAGAGTCATTAAGTGAGGCATAAACATCTTATTAAGGATTTTAATCTAACTAATGTGTTATTTAGTTATCACCGACTTACTAACTCTTTGTAAGTTACCCTAACACCACTTTGTGTCTCGGTCCTTACACAAAGCCACTCCCCTAAACATAACGTAGGAGTTCTAAGTTCTCTATCTAGGGTAGACAAAGTGCACAAAATTCAACATATAACACCAGATATACCACAATGGACATCACAATCTATTCACAAAAATCAGGTGCACTATCCTAGTTTGTTCAAACACATGAAACCATAGTAAAATTTAACTCCCTTGAAAAGACTACAATTGGAAGATTTGAAATCACATAAAAATCCTCATTTGCTTAACAAAAGAAAATACTATTTTAAAGCAAACTGGGAATTATCAACATCTAGTGTTCGAATTTACTAAATCCAATTATTCAAAAGAACTATCAAGATATTATATCTACTTGACTGTAATTCTTTTCTCATATAACCAAAAGAAAATACATAAAATTTTATTCTAATTTTCATTTTCCTCAATTTCACATAAAGATGAAAACTAATATTTTTCCCTTCCAATCTATTATTGTTTTGAAACTAATTGATCTTATATTTTGAAATATCTGTTAAATAATTCTATACTTAAATATCAAAAGTATTATATATATTTTTAATATATATATATATATTTTTAATATATATATATATATATATTTATATATATATATATATATTAAAATGAAAACCATATATTTATATATATATATATATACATATACATATATATATATACATATATATATATATATACATATATATATATATATATAATATTAAATAATCATTATTCTGAAATTCGTGAATAGATAAAGCAAGTTCGAATTTTACAAATTAAATATTGTGTGGAATTCTAAATAAACATGAAATTCCTTAAATATTATTTATGAAGAACCCTTTATACAGGGTTCGTTGGCTGCGCACAGCCGGCCATAAAAGGTCGCGACTGTGTGGGTAGCCTAAGCGTTGCCTACGTGGGTAGCGCTGGTTGCCTCCACAACTGTCGCCCTTCATGGGCAGCTGTGGGGGTAGCCCTACGCCCCCAGCCTCAACTAATAACAGTCAATAAAAAATAAAATTGAAACTTCATAAAATTTAACTCTGTGTTTTTTTTTTAAAGTAGAGACTACAGATTTAATTCCGTCTCTCCAAAATTCTTAACCCTAACTCGCCTATACAGTGATTTCATTTAAATAAACATATAATTTAAAATAAGTTTCTTCCACAATCCAATTTATAAATAAGATAAAATATATGTATAAATATATATATATATATATATCATATATATATATACAAATTAATAGGGTTTACAAACAGAGAATTTTAAGAAAATTCTATAAAAGTTCAACGGTGTTTCAAAGAGAAATAGAAAAATTTCACAATATGCATAAAATTTATTTTCCAATGAATTCTAATTTTTAATTCTAGAAATATAAATTTCATTTTCCCATATATCAATAATTTCCCTTCACACAAACTCATTTTTCCAGAAAGAAAAGAAATTCAATAAATCCTATTCAGAGAATAAACAGTAAATGATTTTTCCAAAAATTACAGTTGATTTAAATTAAAGAAATTTCTTTCACAGATATTCTTTTCAAAGCAACAAATTAAAATAAATTCACAAGAAGAATACCTGTTTTCCTTTGCTTTAGAAAACTGTCTGGTGATGAGAGCCTCTGTTGCCTCTATTGCTTGTAGCTTCCAAATTCTTTCCCAAGAATCAATTCCCGAAACATGAACCAAAGATCTTCCACAAGTATACAATAATACCAAAAGCATATACAAAAAAATTTAACAAAGCACTGGTATATTTTTTTTTCCGTGAAGAAAAATAGAAATAGCCTCTGTGTTTTCCCAGATCCAAAATAATATCCATGAACAACCTCAACCATCAACAATCAATGCAACTGCCACACTTGTCGAGAAGAAGAAAAATATCTTCAACCAGTTCTCGGCAATCTTGGCTTTCAAAATTGCATGCATTTTATTTATTTTCAATTTTCAATTTTTTTAAAAAATTGCAAATATCTTTAATAATAAAATATGCCATTTCCTAAAATAATAATAATTTCAAATTAAATCTATTCACACACAATTTAAACAATATTAATTTAATTAATTAATTAATTTAATCAAATAAATTTAATCTTTAAGATCAAATTACTTAACTAAAAAACCTAATTAATTAATTAATTAAATGTAAAAACTAATTTCTTTAACATTTAAAAATTAATTTAAATAATAATAAATTAAAGCATAATAAACTAACATTAAAATTGACAAATTTTTCCTTTCAAGCAATTAAATCCAAACAAAACAATACAAGACAACTAAGACTCAAACTAAAACAAATGATGTACTATGACTGGGTTATAGACTAGACTAGGATGAACCATGCTACTACCTCCCAATCAACATTTCCGTTGAGTCTTGATATGCTAAGACCTAAGTTACTAGGTGGAGTCGGTGTCATGTACCTACAGTCCTGCAACCAAGCAATAACATGCATATATATAAAATCCATTGTATAGGCACACCGTGCGGAGAAAATCACGGACATCACATGGCACTCGTAAGCGAGTGATGCGATTCCATTCTCCACACTAATACATGTCACATTAGACTGACGAAATAAATAATAGTTTGTCCATCATAAACATACATATAGCAATAATCATCTGAAAGAAGACATCTACGCTATATAAAAGCATATCAGAAATCAAATATCACAATACAATGTATCATCATGTCACAAAGTAAATCCACTATCGCTCAAAATCAACGATCAAAATATCCAAACCAAGTACCATAGTCTAATAGTATGAAAACATATAACCAGAAAACATAAGCATAAATGGAGGGGTACTACATTCATGTTCATATGATTTGGGAGTATGGTGGCAACATGTTGTGAGAGATTATGTAGATATTTTGGTTTCATGTGTGGATCATTGTTATTGTTCTTAATACTTCATTGTTGATTATTTATCACTATAGTGTTGATTGGTATACTTGATATGCTTTGACATTACCCATGTAGTGGGAGTTCTTAGATATATATGTTCTTAATTGATATGTTTTATATAGGGAGCTTGTGATTGTGGTTTATGGCTTTCATATGTTCTTGGAATGAGTTTATTGATGCATTTGATACCTTGGAGGTATGGATGGTTGGATGCATTAGCATGGGTTGTGGATTCCATTTCTAATCATGTGGGTTTTTACTTGATAGCAACTTGTTTGGATCCTTTGTTATCACTTGGATTTGATGCTTGTGTTCATGGATTGGTGCATCTTCACCTTGGCACGCTCCTTTTCTTCCATAGGTGGCATGTTGGAGGATGAGAAAATTTGTTGGTTGAGATGGTGGTCACTTTGTTCTTATTGCAAGTATCTTGATGGAGCACGAGATCATGGTGGAGATTCATGTGGTTTAATGTATGGATATGATGAAGTATTTAATGTATTGATCCCTAATGCAATGTATATAACAAGTGGGATAATGTTGGAATATGGTGTTGTACACCATTGCATAATTTGATATATTATAATATTATAATTAAATAATTATTTAATTGTGATGCACCTAGGTGGTGTGGTTAATCAAACTAGGTAATTATTTGGGGACCACTTTATGTTGTATTGTAACAATTTTAAGATTGTATTATTATTTAATGTGTTGGAGACATGCGATAATAATTTAATATTGGGGAAATATTGAATAAAGTGAAAATTTAGTACTCAATATTAAATAAGGGATTAGCAGTTTTTTATTCACATGGTTTTTTGGTACATGGTTTTATCTTACCACTTGGTTTTATTTGTGTGAACTTGAATCTATAAAAGAAAGCAAATGTTTAGTGGTTAAGGTTGGATGGGTGAGTGGATTTCCATTATTGAGTCTTTTTGAGGAGTGCATAGGTGAAGCATGTCATGTGATGTGTGGATTCATTCTTAGACACATGAGGATTCATTAAAAGGATTGATGCTTTAGAGGCATTCATTGCAACTCTTGTATTGCTTTATTTTTGAATAATATGATGGAGTATGGATGCTTTTGGAGGCCGGGTTTTTCCCTCTTGAGGGTTTTCCTAGGGTATATCTTGTGTTATCTTATGGATTTTTTATTTGATCTATGCATTATGGTTACTTGTATGCATGTTTATCTTTCATGGGGTTATGTAGGAAATGAATTAAGAATGTGGTTTGAATGCATTATTTCCTAACAAAAATTAAGACACATGCACACGAGGTGAGAATCACTAGGATTCACTATTGTCATGGAAAGGACACTCAATTGACAAAAAGTGTGATGGAAAACTAAAGGCTTACATCAAACCCCCATGGCACTTTATATCATAGTTTGAGTAAAAAAGGCACAACAGGATGTGAGAAGTCCCCAATAAATATACAGTAGAATGACACTTTATCTTAGTGCATCTACAAGAGAGAATGTGTAAGAAAATGATTCTTACAATGAATAAATACAATGGAAAAATGGAAATACATGTAGAACGGCCAAAAAAAGTCATCACACACATAAAAAATGTTTCCAAGAGCTAAGACGTCCAAGTAATTCACCAAAGTATGAAATCACAAAAAGCTAAATAAAATGTATTTGAAGAAAATTCTATAAAAAGTGCATGAATTTTTGTGAAGAACATTTAAATACAGTTCCAACACTATTGAAATCATGAAAAATAGAGAAATTGGTCAAAAGTTATGAGCTCAGGACTAAAAACAACACCTCTGACTTCAACATACTATATAATGCACCAACAACAAAAATAGATGATGGGACCCACACCATTGAAAAGTTGGGGGAACTAGATTTTTTATTATATCTTGTTTGCTAATAGAAAAAAGACCCTCTTTAGGGAATAAAGGTGTCTTGAAGGGGCCTAAGGTATAGGTTGTACAACTTACATCATTTTGACATAGGCATTCATATAGATGATTCCATGTTGATGTCAGCATGATGCCAATATGAATATTCGTGAAATATTCTCTATCTCCGTTAGAAAAAAAATACGACACTAGGAAAAAAAATCGTTTGTCAGAATAGGCCAAAACTGTGACAAAATATTTGCTGGGAGATTCTTGTTAGAAACCAATATCGGATTTGCAAACTAGAATATCCTTCCATAGAAGAGAAAATTAGAAAAGAAAGAGAAGTTGCAAAAAGATGTGCAACATAATATTATTCGAGAAATCATAATTACATGATAATGATTTGCTTTATAAAAGCAAAGATGCATAACCCTAATCCTATCTTGAGCAACAAGATAGCTCAACAAGATAAGGATGAGAATTAATTAACTTAGGAATTAAATAATTACCTAGGTAAACTTATGTAAAGTGTAATTAAATATTAATTACACCAACACCCCCCATAAGTGAAACTTAGGGAGAAGCAAAGCATGCACCTAAAACTAAGATGAATGCAAGAAAGCATGAATGGGTCCTGACAAGGCCTGATTAGGTACCCAAGTACAAATGCAATAATGAAGTAAAGAAGGAAAACCCAGTGGAAAAAAAAACCCCTACAACGAGATGACTACTGCAAAGAAGCACTAGAAGAACACTGTGGAGTAACACTGGAATCACAATCTAACAAGCAAGGAAAGATAATTCTATCTACAATTGAAACCAAAACCAGAATCATGATAATGTGACAGTAGACCTGATGCCACAGAACACTAGAAACTCACAAATTGGAACAACCCTAGAATCTGTGAAGCATTAGTAGATGATATGATGATAGAATCTGGAAGCCATGTATCTCAATGCCAATGCCAAACTATGACTGAAACTCTTCCATTGGAAGGAGTACCATGAAGACTCTAGAACATTAACCATAAAAACATGGCCCTCAACTGAGAAGGATTTGAACTGATGAGGATCAAGAAACATAATCTCTCAACTGAATTGTGAACCAATAAATCTGATATGTGTCAAGCTAGACAAGAATGTGGCCAAAAGAAACTAGGAAACCAAATAACCAATACGAGTTGCCAACAAATCAAGATGGATATGGAGATCAAAGTGAAAACTACACTCTAATTAGATTTATTATGCAAGAAACCCTCCTTATGGAACTTTATCATAGTTCATTTATTAAAATAACCCAACAATTGTAAAAGGAGAGAATGCTAATGCATGCATAAACAAAAAATAACATGAAGTGGTATTGAAATGAAGTACAAATATTCAAGTTTCACCTTTCCAACTGCCAAAACATCCAAGTAATCTCAGAAAATCCCATTGGGACAAATCTGGAATAACAATAAACTTGGAAAAAATATAGAAAAAATTGCATTGATGGAAAGATAGAGCTCCTCAATACCTTTCCAACGCCCCAAAGATGGTGAAAATTGGAGATCGTGGCAAAAAGTTATGAGCTCAGAAGCCCAAAATGAACATCTGAATTCAAACGGAAATAAATGTAGATAAACATAAAAATAATAGAAAATAAATAGGACCACTGAAAAGTGCTCGGAACTAGCTTTCTGGTGATATCTCATTTTCCCAATTTTGATACCGTATTCCCAAGTTATGACAAAAAGAAAAAACTGCTCCTTTAGGAAAAATTAGGGCTAGGAGGGGTCGTACGGCCGATGACGTCATGTTGACGTCAGCACTTTACTGTGTTAAATTTGACGGCCATCTAGCTGTCAGGGAAAAAAAAATTCCCTCCTACCGGAAGAAAGTTCGGTTGCTAGAAAAATCGCAGATCGTGGGAATATTCCTACATGTTGGCCGGTATATTCTATCTTCCAGAATATTCTACTAGAATCTGTTGATTCCGGTAGGGGATGAATGGAGAGTGTGGTCGGCCATAGGACCGATGGCTGGCTAGAGGGCCTGGAAAGGCTGAGAGCTGGCTGGTGGAGCAAGGTGGTGGCAATGGTGAGTTGGTAGCCAGGCAGAGCACCGAGCTCTTGGTCCTCCAAAGGACCTGCACGAGGGCTGGGCGCATAGTGCCCGGTCCCCCATATGACCAGTGCAAATAGATCTGGAGCCCACGGGGGCTATGTGGCCGAGTGGCAAGTGGGCGATATAGGTCGGTGGTGGTGGCAGACCAGCTGCCACTTGGTGGCTGCCTGGTGGCCGCCCGACGGCTGATTCATTTGCACTAGCAGAGCATGCACAAACCCCAAAAAAACTCATTTTTGAATTTTTTTTCAATTTTCGTGCCTCGGGGAACATGTTGGGGAGGCCATACAGCCACCCAGACAATTTTTTTTTACCTCAAAAACAACTCTCTTTGAAATCGATGAAATGAAAAGCGATCTTAGGGTTTTTGGCCGTTGCGAATACAATGGTGACCTCCGTTTGTGCCCAAAGTGCCTTGAAAAATCAACTACCCCTAGAACTTGCAAAAAATCTCCAAGCCTGAAACCTTCACAGATTTGGTAAATGATGGCCAAAATCTTGAAAATAAAATTCAATCCTGACTTTTTCTAGTGCTCTAAATCCAATGGTGAAGCCCAATCTGATCCAGAATGCCTCATGAATGAACTCAAGACATGATAACCTCGAGGAATCCCGAACAAACCCTGCAATGATTTTCTTAAAATATCTGAGAAGGGGCTACAAATCAAGGCTCTGATACCATGTTAGAAACCAAGATTAGATTTGCAAACTAGAATATCCTTCCACAGAATCGAGAAAAATAGAAAAAGCAGAGATTTGCAAGAAGATGTGCAAATAATTATTATTCGAGAGTTCATAATTACATGATAATGATTTGCTTTATAAAAGAAAAGATGCATAACCCTAATCTTATCTTGAGCAACAAGATAGCTCAATAAGATAAGGATGAGAATTAATTAACCTAGGAATTAAATAATTACCTAAGTAAACTTATGTAAAGTGTAATTAAATATTAATTATACCAACAATTCTATCAACTAAGAAATGGTTGATGGTGCAAGAAAATTTAAAAGACTACCAAGAAAACCAAAATCGCCGCTACTGAAGTTTGACAAAAGAGGCAATCATAAAAGTGAAGGCTACTAGGAAAATTAAAAAGGATGCTATAGAAAAAAGATGGTGGAAGCTGAGAAGTTGTCGAGTGGTTCAATAAGGCTGTTGATAGAATACAACATTGTCAGAATAATGAGTGGGGCCCAAAGGCCTACGGTTGTAGGTCCCTGTAGGTACCCCTCATTAAAGTGCCCATTTAAAAACAATCGACTGCCTTTTAATTTTTTTTAAACCTGTACTTTTTTGATTCATTTGATTTTTATAGAACATTTCTAAAGTAAAGAAATTAAAAAAAAAGCTCTATTTTTATGATTTTTTTCAATCCATGTGCAAGAATCCTTATAGGGGCCATATAGGCCCTTGCACAAATGTTTTTTCCTCTGAAGCTCCCAATGCTAAAATAGGGAAAATTTATAGTCAAAATTAATGGAATCGACCTCCTAAATGCAACCGTGAGGTTATTTTTAGCTCAAAATGATCTAAAATTTTAGCTACCCTCTAGATTAAAAAAAATCAATCGCTTCAAACCCTTGTAGACTTGATTCCTAGAGTCCAAATCAGTCCAAACAAAAGGAAATTTTGAATTTCTGAACAACTCTAAATGCAACGGTGAGGTATTTTTTGGACCAAAATGCACCAAAAAATCATCCACCTCCAAAATTTGCAATAAAAGAAAAGTGGATTCCTGATCTAAAGCTTGTAACCCTTGTTGAAGAAAAAACCTTATAAATCAAGAATGGTTTCGCTAAACCCACACTCTGATACCATGTTAGATCTGTGAAAAACATGAGCCACATGATCAAGTAATGAACAAAGACACCTTCAATGCAAGAGATCTACAAAAAATATGTGGAATATTCCTGAATAAGGAAAGTTACAAAATGAACCTCAAGAATCTTCAAGAAAAACAAAATTCCTCTAAGGTTTAGAGCTCGAGTGAAGAAGAGAAAAAGTCAGAGAGATAATACAATGAGGTTTGAGTGTTATATAGGAGCAACCATAAGTGGAGGGATTAGATCAAGATAAGTTTCAACATCACATGTGATGACATAGAATGATCTAATAATAGCTCACTTCAGTTAACATAGAAAAGAACTTAGTTAACTTAATAAAGACCTCCTAAGTTTACCTTATGTGCATGTCAATAAATTAGACTAATAATCAATTAAAGAGTAATTAATCATTAGAAAATGTATGATTACTCTAACAATATATTTGTATCACTCTCATCATTTATTTATGTTTCTCTCTCTACCTCTCTCACATATACTCTATCTCTATCTCTTACTCTCCCTCTCTATCTATCCCTTTCTCTATCTCTATCCTCCCTATCTCTTTATATCTTTCCCTCTCTCTCCCTCCCTTCCCCATATCTCCATTTCTCTCCTTTCTATATCTATTTATATCATTATCTCCCTATCTATCTCACTATTCTTTTTTTACTATATCTCTCTATATATCCCTTACTCTATCTCTCTCACATCTCTCTTTTTGTTTCATTCTCTCCCTATCTATCTCTCCATCTCCTCTCTCTCTCTCTCTCTCTCTCTCTCTCCTAATCCATAAATATCTATATATCTCACTCACTATTTATATATTATCTTCCTTTCTCCCTCTTATTTGTCTCTATCACCCTATTCTTTTCCTATATTTCTCTCTCTCCCTCTCTATCTATATGCATATGACTATCTTTATATGTCTCTCTCTCTCTCCCTCTGTATCTTTATATATATCTCTCTTTCACTATCAATTTATCTCCCCCTCTCCTCTACAATCTCCCTATCTCTATCTTTCTTTCATCCCTCTCTATTATATCTTTCTTTATCTCTCTCAATCTCTCACCATTTATTTAATGCTTCTTCCTCTCTCTCTCTCTCTATATGTATATCTTTATCTATCCTCCCCGGGTGATCCCACAATACTGGTTTATAATGTTTGGCCAAATTGGACATTGAAGTAAAATTTTTAAACCAAATATTCACTTTCGAGCACCTATAGCTACTAAACCATGAGGAATTTGAATATGATGCAAACTACTTATTCGTGAAATCTTTTCTGTAGATTCTAAATATATATATTTGAATCAAATTGCATTTCTTTTTCCATCTCCTTTTAAAACTAGTTTCCAGCAGTAAACACAATTTTTAAAGAGTGATGCTCACGTAAACAAAATAACTTTTTTTCTATGAAGGATGAAATTCTTTTTTTTTTGAATTTAGCTTTTTAACTACAATATCTAGCATGTTCATTTGGTTTCATAGTTTTTTATTGAATATTTTTTTCTTATTCAAGATTTGAAGTAAAACTAATTACAATTTAGATATAGGCGGACCGTAAACAACATAAATTTTCTTGTATGTATCGAAATTGAATTTTTTTTATTGGATCAAGGACATCAATACCTAGCCAAAACATATTTTTTAGAATTTTGTTTTGATAATCTATGTAATTTTTCCACATGTGTAGAACAAAGAGCTTAATTTTTGATGAAAAACCTACATTCACAAGAAATAAAAATTAAATATAATAATAAAATTAAATATATTTAAAATGATACTTTTTTGAAAGCTTATAATAAGGACTACATGATTACAAATAATAAATTTTAAATGAATTCATTTGATCACCCAAAAGGTAAATCAAAAGTGGTTTTTTATCATCATTTTGATAGGTGTAAAGGAGACTCTATTATAGGTATGGTTTAAAACTAGTGGGGTTCTATCCAAATGGTTTTGATCTAAGGTGGTTTGATCAAACCATATTCAATTGCAATCCTTTAAATGAAACTTTTGAAGCTTAAATAATTATATTTTCAATGACTTTTATATTTGTGCCTTCAAACCCTTGCACTGTCGTTTAAACTTTGCAATTTGATTTAGGTTATGATTTTAATCACCACCATAAGATTTAATTTGTTTTAAATCACAACCACATAATTTGGGGTTTCAATCACATTTTAAAACAATTAAAAAAATTTGACTTAAAAACACATGTTGATTCACAACGAAGATATGAAATCAACTAATAAGCATATACCACATGTCACAATCTTATTCACCCTCAAATATGATGCAATAAGTCTTTTATCTATTCATCCATGCCATGTGTCATAATCCTGCTAGCCCATGGTTTCTTCATCATTGTGAAATTTTACCTTTCATAGAATCCAGGCCAGTTCGGATTTCTTGAAGCCTTGTCCTTCTTTCATCATTGTGAATTTTCCTTTTTCACAAAATCCAAGCAAGTCAGGATTCACAGAAAACACTATTTCATTTCCTTGATCTCACAGATTACTCGATGTCACCACTTTTTCACTAATTCCATGCTCATATGGATTACCTAAAAATGCCATCACTTCACTTTTCACAAAATTATTTCTCATGAAAATTTTCTAAAATTTCCATTTTCATGAATTCATTGCTCAGGTGAATTACCCGAAATTTCCATTTTTCATAAATACCTTGCACATGTGGATTTCTTGAAATCAATGTTCTTCTATCATTTGTTGGGGATCGAAGATCCCTCATTCTTTATGCCAAATTGAAAAACATGCCTTCAAACTATGAAGAGCGAAAGATACATTGGATTATTGGGTGCTAGCTTTCACACATCCTTCATACACCATACTCCATACTTTCCATTTGGTAAGGCACAAGCCATACCTCTAACTTGTGATGCTCAATAAATTCCTTTGCAAGTGTTGTTAGTCATAAACCTATTAGCTTTCAGGCTTTCCTCCTTCACCATACTTCGTAACCTGTCAAGGCCTTAACTTCAACTCAAGATGCCCAAAACCTCTTTGAGGTTTGGATAACTTACATAACCATTACTTTGAACAAAAAGATAAGATGTATACGTGAAGTATGAAGTCTGAAATAAACTAAACTAATTTTTCTTCATCTTTTTGAGGGACTCGGTAAGAGGTATGTCTGAGGCCCAAGACAAGCTTGCAGACTTAACGAAAATTTGAATAAGCCTTTTTCAATGCATTTGGTAAGTGATAAGACTGACAACCGATGCTCAATTCTCTTCAAAGCTTCTATGTGATTTTTAAGGTGTTTGATAAGTGATAAGCCTGAATCCAAAAATCTAAAACATACAAACTAAACACAATTTTTTCTATCTTTTAAACTAGATCTTCTTTTGACTTCAATCAAGTACATTGCTACAATCTCTTCAATCCTAGCACAAGAACATTAAACAACCTTCCTAAGTCAGTCTATTGACATCAATCAACACCACATGCTTTCAAAATTAGGTCCATTCTCATAATGTCCTCTGAGCTCTATGTCATTCAGGCACACCACTGAGCACACATTTGATCTATCATCATGCCAACATCTCCCTTGCATGATCAATACCATCTTGCCTCTAATACACCTTTGAAATCAATGACACTCTTGCATTACATCAATTACACTTTTCCATTAATATGAACATTCTCCTTTATAGGATCAGCTCCATCTCACTTTTAATCCCTCTTTTGACATCAATGACAACTATATGCCAACAATATCCCCCTTTGTCATTGATGGCAACACTAAATTCTCAAAATTCCAATGCTTTGATACCAATTTTGGATAACATTTAAGCTCAATTATCCTTTTCTCATCCTTATGATCATTTTCATACTTTTCTCCCATGCTCTTGCTTTGAGAATTTGCAAACTTTTCTACCCCTTTGAAATCAATGGAAAAGGGGCACACTCAAAAACATCTTTTTCTAGCCTCTACTTCTTCTCAACAATGAAAAAGAGACTTTGCTCCCCATTTGACTGATTCTAGTTGATATCAATTTTTTCTTTCCTTCTCTAACATTAATGAAAAAACAAAATTCTCCAACTTCCCTATACAACTTACCACTATCTGGTGCTAGTTGAAGTTCCATTCATACTCTAAAACATCCAGGTCTATTACCAATTATAGGTATTCTACTTCATGCTCTATACCAATCAGGTTTGATACCAATTGTGAAATTCTCTACTTGTCCTCTATACTAATTGAACCATATTCCCAACACCAATTGTTAATATCTTGCCATGATACCAAGTGTGTAGACTATCAACTTCAACTAAATTATTTATGCTCTATACCAATCAACATTCTAAACTGCACTGTAAAAAGTATTACACTAATTTGGTACCAAAAAAAACTCCCCCTTAGACCTTTCTCCATTCTCTTCTCAACATACCCAAGCATTTGCTACACTTCAACTTTTGTACTAGCCAAATTATTCTCTACCAATTCACAATGGTTTGATACCACTCAAAACCAAATTTTATTTTCTTAGTAGAGCACTTGAACAACTACCTTCTTCAACTATAAATATTCTTCCCCTTTGACAAGAATTTCAAAGAGAAAGTGTGTAACCATTAATATGCAACCTTCAAGTCATTAGAAATTTGTAAAACATATTTTACCTAACTTGATCTCCTTATCATTTCTAGGGATGAATAAGATACTAATTATGCTCCCCCTGGATTCATGCCCTATCACTACAAATTAGTGATGTAAGGCAGGAGTAGCCACATTGAGTGTTGCCTACCAATCTTTCACTCTCCAGACCTTCTTATGCTTCTTCGAGCTATCTTATCAAATTTCTTCTTAGGAACATGTAAACTATTGTTCACTTTTGGGGACATATTCATTTTCTTACTTTGTTCTTTTTATCTTACATGACTTGTTCTACAATATTTGGCTATGTGACTAAAATTGTCATAGTTAAATCACATTACCTTCACATCTACAACATGAGAAAATGAATTCATATACATATATTTTGTGCTCCTTCTAGGTGCAGCTCTACATTCACATGCCCTATGACCAAACTAATTACATGAGTAATAGTAACCATAAAAACATGGGGAGTACCTAGTCATATATTTTCTTTGTGCAGGATGAGGTGGCCTTCTTTACTTTGAATTTTTAATGTATCTCATCCTTGTGAATCTATTTGCATCAGCTCCCTTTCTATGTTGCTTTATCTTCAATTTTTTAGGGACTAATTTTTCCACCTTCTTATCTTCTATGGGCATCTCCTTCTAATAATCAAGAACTAAATGGTTATTCTTCTTCTTGTTTGGAGCAGGTTTCTTTTCTTCTTCAACTCTCTTCTTATCAGCAGTGAGATTCTTTTAATCTTTTTTTGTATTCACCTTTAGTTGAGCCTTTATCTAATTTTCCATTTGTTGAGACATTTTCCTTGGAATATATCATGTATACTTTCTATTCCTTTGTGCAACAACTTTCTTCTAATCTAAATCTAGCAAATAATCTTGTAGAAGTAGGACTCTTCCCTTTCTCACAACCAAGGTCAATCTTCACTCTCAGTCTTGATCTCAATCTTGATGGATTTTATAATCTGATTAACTCATCTAAAATATTAGAGCCACCTTTCAACTTCAAGCCTTTATCAATTTTCTCTTTAACTTCTATTAACTCCTTTCTTAGAGAAACTATCTTTGCTTCCAACTTCATGCATTCATTTTATTTAGACCGTAGTTTAGATTTAACTACATCTTCTACTCTCTTTGCTTATTTCACTTGTGTCTTCAAGTTGATCACCATATAATTATATTCTTCAAGGACTCTTGGTCAACTTTTCTATCTCCTCTTGTGCATTTAATTTTTTTTCTTCATTTTTCTTCCTCAACCTTTTAATCTTATCTAGATCATGAATGAGTTTACCTTCTAGGTCCACTTCTTCCTCTTCACCAGAACTTTCAACTTCTTCATGATAAGTTGTACCAAAATCCATGGATAGGGATTCAAATCCCCTCAATATCACAAGTGCTTTCATGTTCATCATATGAGCTTCCAAAAACATGTGATAACCTATTTTCACCTTTTGTGTGTAGATCCTTTGTATTTTTATCTTTAATATCCTCTTATTTCTTAGAGTTATCTTTTTCATCAAGAGAACATTTAGTAGCAAGAAGAATTATTCTACTAGAGTTAAAAAATTTAGGGGGTAGCTTACTTCTATGCTTTCTAGTGCCATTCCTTGGTCATTTGATGAAATCAGCTTCCTCTTCATCAACATTCTTAGATCTAGATGTAGATGCTTCTATCATCTCCCTTCTATATGCAACATCTCTCATGGATGTGTCTGCAATATTCTCATCCTTACTTGTCTCAAAAAATTTAGACTTTCCTCCATGTGTCTGAATCTTGGCCTACACTTTGCAATCATCACCTTCATACATCCTCCTTAACTCGTTCCAAGTATCATGTGCATTTTGATAGTGCATGACTTTGGCAACCATTGATCTTGACATACCACTCAAAATTGCAAACATTGCCTTAACATTATCTTCAAAAGCCTTATTTTTAGACGTATCAGTGGGAAGAATAACTAAATCCTTGTATCCATTCTCAACTAACATCCACACATGAGACCCTAATGATTCTAGATATTCCTTCATTTTATTACTCCAAATCATATAGTTTGATCCATTAAAGAGAGATACTCAATCTATAGATGATCCTTCCTGACCAACCATTTTGTGTTCACTTATCCAAGATCTACCCAAGCTAATTAAGCTTCTCCTAGGCAACCTAGGGCTCTAATACCAATTTTTGGAACATAAAAAGATACCTAGAGGGAGGGTGAATCAATAGATCTAAAATATTATCTCTCAAAACCTTTGTGTAGGAAAAATATATGATACAAAAATATAACCAGATACATAAACTAGCTCTAAAAACTTTCAACAGATTGATTCCTTTAGCTCTTTATGCAAATTCACTAAACATGCAGAGAGATAAACATGCACACACATAAAGCATCACATAACACTAGATATACATGGAAAACCCAAGATGGGAAAAACCACAGTGATAAAAGTTGCTTGAGTCCACACTCAAATCTAGCATCACAAATAAATCTTTTGTTACAATGTTTAAGGGCACCAACCTTAAGGAAGAAAAAAATCCGTAATTTTAAGAGCACCAACTCCAATGAGACACCAATCCCCTACTCTGAGCACCAAATCAATACAAATGAGGTAACAACCTCTACAATATTAAAATATTATATATGCATAAAATTGGTTCTACATAATCTGATAATGCATCAATTCTTTTAGTACATAATTTTTGCAGCACACTTTCTTTCTCTGCTCACTTTCGTCTTTCTGCACTCACTCTCTTTCTCTCCTTTGCACTTAGAACATTCACTATTCTACCTTGTTGCACTACACTCTGCACCATTAATGTTAACCTAGATAAGATCTTTTTTTTTGGGTTCTACTCACATAGAAATAATGCATACTCTATCTATTTCACTATCCTCTCTCTTCCTCTCTATCTCAGCTATATACTCAACAAGACATTCCCATGTTCTACACTCTTTTCCATGATAGGCTATTCTTTCCATTCTCTCTCTTTCCTTGTAGACTCAACACAACACTTGCACCCACAACACCTTCTTACACACACAACTCTACTCTTTTTTCTGATCATATCTCTTTCATTTTCCTCACCAAACTACAACTTATTGCCTTGAGATGTACACTACTATCCAAATCATCTAGAATCCTTTGTTAGGGTTTTCCTCTTACTTCCTCAAGCATTGCAAGATTGTCTAACCCATCTAGAAGATTCTATTGGCATTTTATCCACCCACAAACTTCTTCAGTAAGCTATATATTCATCTTGATCCTTGCACCATCAAGAAAATCTCAAATCCATGCAACTCATGATCAGATACATCGAACATTCCATTTTTTCAAAATTGGAAACTAGGGTTTTTATGTCATTTTAACATTTTTCTATGCAATTGATCAATATACAATATTCTTTATTTTCCTTACCTTAGTATCACCATTTCAACCAATAAGCAATGAAATATTTGTTCAACAGTTACCTAGTAATCTATGCAAAAATCTCCTTTCATTTCACAATTGAATTGAAACCATGTTCGCCTTCATATGGAATGGTGCCATTCAACTGTGCATGCACACCATTGAATTTTGTATTCATGCCTTTAAAACCTTGCGCTTTCATCTCAAATTTTCTATTTGATTTAGGTCATGCTTTTAATCGCCACCATAAGATTTCATTTGTTTTAAATCACAACCACATAATTTAGTGTTTCAATCACCTTTTAAAACACTTTAAAAATGTTGACCAAAACCTGTGTCTTGATTCACAACAAAGATGTGAAATAAACCAATAAACATATACCACATGTCACGATCCTATTCACCCTCAAATACCATGCCATAAGTCTTCTACCAATTCATCCATGACATGTGTCATAATCCTACTAGCTCGTGGTTCTTCCATCGTCACGAAATTTTCCCTTTCACATAATTTAGGCTAGTTCGGACTTCCTAAAGCCTTGTCCTTCTTTCATCATCATGGATTTTCCTTTTTTTTCAGAATCCAAGGGAGCAAGGATTCACCAAAAACATTATTTCACTTTTTTGTGAATTCCTTGATCTGACGGATTACCCGAAGTCACCACTCTTTCACTAATTCCATGCTCATACCCAAAAATTCCATCACTTTACTTTTCATGAAATTCTTTCTCATGCATATTTTTCAAAATTTCCATTTTTGCAAATTCCTTGCTCAAGCAGATTACCCAAAATTTCCATTTTTATGAATTCCTTGCACATGTGGATTTCCCAAAATCATTATTTTTCTATTGGCTATTGGGGATTGGGGATCCCTCATTCTTCATGCCAGACTGATAAAAATTCCTTAAGACTATGAAGATTGAGAGATACACTAGATTTTTGGGTGTTGGCTTTCACACATCCTTCATACACGATACTCCATACTTGCCATTCGATAAGGTGAAAGCCATACCTATGACTCATGATTCTCGATAAATTCCTTTGAAATTGTTGTTAGTCATAATCTTGTTAGCTTTTGAGCTTTCATCCTTTGAACCATAATTCATAAGCTATCAAGACCTTAAATTCAACTTGAGATGCCCGAAACCTCTTTGGGGTTCAGAGAACATCCATACCCATTCCTTTGAACACAAAGGTAAAATGTATACGTGAAGTCTAAAGTCTAAAATACAGTAGACTTATTGGATTTTTCTTCATCTTTTTGAGGGACTTAGTAAGAGGTATGTTTGAGGCCCGAGACTTGAAACCTTCTAGAATTAAAGCAAATTGGATTAAGCCTTTTTCAATGCATTTGGTAAGCAATAAGCCCAATGACTGATTCCCAATTCTTGTCAAAGCTTATAAGTGATTTTCAAGGGATTTGAAAAGCGATAAGCCCAAAGCCTGAACTCTGAAACCTAGAAACTTAGCACAAATTTGAATAAGTCATTTACACCAAATCTTCTTTTGACTTCAATTAGGTACATTGCTGCAATATCTTCAACACTTACACAACAACATCAAACAACCTTCCCGAGTCTATCCATTGACATTAACCAACACTATATGCTTCGAGAATTAGGTCCACTACTCTCACAAAATCCTCTGAGCTCTATACCATTTAAGCACACCGTTGAGCACACATATAATCTATCATCATGTCAATATCTCCCTTGCATGATTAATACCATCTTTCCTTTAATACACCTTTGACATCATTGAAACTTTTACATTACATCAATGACAATTTTACATTAATTCCAACATTCTCCTTTATAGGATTAGCTCCATCTCAATTTTGATCCCTCTTTTGACCTCAATGACAACTATATGCCAACAATAATCTACAACATTAATCAAATTTTATGCCTTAAATATCTTCAGCATGCCATCATGAACCACATCTCTTACAAAATGATATTTTACATAAATATTCTTGGTCTTGGAATGAAATTTAGGACCTTGTTAGCTAGATAGATCACACTTTGAATGTTAGAATAAACTATAATTACACCTTATTTTATTATGATATTTGAACATAGTCTCTTAAGGTAAATGACTTATTTATAAGTGTTCGTAGTTGTTCTATAATTAGCTTCAATAGTGGACATAGAAAATAAAATAGGTCACTTACTCATCTAACTAATTGAACCACCAAATAAAGTAAACACATAACTAGTGGATATATCATCTATCTACTCTAAATCCACATAACTATGGATGTCAATGGAATGTCCAATTCCTATAAAATTACTATGATAACAAAAGAAATACTCTAAAGTATCCCATAAATATGTAATTTTTTTAAACTACATCTCAATGAACTCTACTGCGATTATACATATAGTTGGAATGAACTCAAATTTCTTGGGAAATGTTTGGTGTAGTGTAAATCATAACATACATCAAAATTTAAAATGCACTCTAGTAAGGAACTCTACCCATTTCTTCAATCTCTAATGGAGATGTTGGACATTGTGAATAAAATAAATTTGTTCCAACCATAAGAGGAATACACAATGGTCTACAATATTTCAAGTTAATAAGTTGTAAAAATGAATTAACATACTCTAGCAAAGCCATAATTTTTTTCACTCTATTTATTTCGATTTTCATCCCAAGAATAGTTTTAGTTGCACCAGGATTTTTCATTTTAAATTTTGATGTAACTTGAGACTTTAGTTCTAAATTCTGTATTTCCCTTTACCAATAAATAATATACATCAAAATATAATGAAGTTACTAGGAGATGATCACTATGACATTTAGAATAAAAATATTGATATTATTTATAATGCTCAAATCCTAAACTCAACACATATGTATAAAAAATTTGCTATCACATTTTGGGACTCTATTTGAGGCCATACAAATATTTCTTCAATTTACAAACTAAATTACTTTTACCTTTCACCATGTAGTTTTTTTGATATGTCATATAAATATCCTTCTCCAAATCACCATATGAATACTTTATTTTCACATGCATTATCTCAATCTCTAGATCATAAGCAACAACTATATAAAGAAATGATCTAATAAATGTCATTTTTATAGGATAAAATATCTCTCTAATCAACACCCTCAATCTAAGAGTAACCTTTTTCTAACAAACTATTCTTTTTATTTCTCAATACCTCCATCTAAACTAGTCCTTTTATTGAACATCCATTTGCAACTAAAAAGCTTTTTTCCTTTAGTAAATGATACTAAATCCCATACACGTATCATTATTTTTTAAATCTTTCATTTCTTTATTCATAGCAATCTTCTAGGATTTTGTATCATACATATGTAATGCCTCTTTTGTAGATCTATGTTCATGCATGTTAGTATTCAATGAAAAATGCATCTCTATTCATCTAGTGAATACATTTCATGTGGTTATCTATCCCTTCTAGGTCTTTAAACAAATAGAGCTAGAGGTTCTTCCTCCCCTTCTAAAGATTTAGAGATAGAAGATCTCTCTTCAACTTCTTGTTTATCTAGGGGACTTGATTCAACATTTTGAAGCATAGAAGGAAGTTGAATCACATATTTCTTCACTTTATTCTAGATACAATTTATTAGAATAAGGATTAGTTTCTTTTAAAAACACACTTCTAATATGTTATCTTTTATACAATAGGACTGTTGGTGTGAATAATTGTCTTATACCTAGTTAATTTCCTTACTAGGTAATTAGGAGACATATTCACATGTTAAGTTTACTTAGGCTATAAGATTCCTTCTAGAAGTCATGGTTGTCATATCTAGAACTTATCTTATCCTAGGCTGTTATGACTTAGTTGTCTCATGTGATAGGATTAAGACACTTGTCATGATCTTGTCTAATCCTATACAACACTTTGCTTATATAAGAAAGGAATCATATGTACATTACCATATTCATTGTGCCTGCTATTTTGGCATTCTTACATTCTTAATCATAGCATGATATTTTTTCCATCTCTCTTGTGGAAGTTATTTTGTCTTACAATTGATCCTGAGGTTTTGAGGAGTTCACCATAAACTCTACATGGTATTAGAGCTTCAATGTTGTAGACTTCTTCCCAGATCTAAGGGACCAATCTTGGCATGAAATATTTGTTGGGTGTGAGTTGGGATTTTGAGATCATCACCATTGAATCTAGGGAGTTAGAGAAATTCATATTTGGCTTAAATAATTTTGTCAAAATATGACATATTTGTCATATCTACAAGGGTTTGAAGAAGGGTTTTAGTTGCTAGATCTGGAGGGTACTTGATATTTTGTAGTAATTTGTGTGAAAATAGACCTTGCCATTGCATTTGAAAGGCCCAAGAGCCTAAGGATCGACTACAAAATCATCAATTTTTGACACTTTTAGTTAGAGGGCTAGGAAAAAAAATTAGGTTGTACGACCATAAAGATCTATGCGGATCCATAGATGGTTGTACAACCATATAGTACTATCGAAGATTTGAGCAGTCGATTGGTTATCTATAGAATATTCTTAACATTTTTGTATTGGGTTACATCATAGTCTATGTAATCAATTTTCTATGACCCACTGGTTTTTGGTCGTACTTGGTTGCTAGGTTTTTTATTGCATGGTACCATATTAATTATTTGAGAGTTTTTTTTATTGCATGGTACTATTGTCATTTCATGTCACCTTTTGATGACCCATCATTGATAATTGATTTGAGAGATTCCTCATGGGCTATCTTGCATGTTATTCTCCTTGAGGTTTCCTAAATATTTCTAAGTCCTAGAATTTTGGGTTTTTAGGCTCTCTCTTACTTGCTTACCTTGCATTGCATGCCTTATTTTCTCCATCACTCCATTCATTTTTCCTTTTCTTCTAATTTTTTTGGCTGTTAGCCTTCCACCTTACCCTTTACCATTTACCAATTTCTCTCCTCCTCCTTTTTCACCCTTCTTAATTTGGCCTTCCCTCTTTCCTCCTCCATCCTTACACCTTCTTCTATCGGCCTTTGACCTTCACCCTTTTCCCTTGAATCTTACTTAAGGTAAGAGGTAAGGCCAACCTGTGACCTCCAAAAGTTACTTCTAGCTTTTAGTCTTCCCCTTATCTCTATCCCTGAAGGTGTTTTCTCAAAAAAAATTCTGTGTCAAATTTTTTGGGCTTCGAGGGTATGGATTCCTACTTACCTCTAACTTTTGTAGGTAAGCCTTCCTCCCAACCTTCAAACTTTGATAGCTTGAGCTCTAACACTTGACATTTGTTCTCTATTCGAGCTTTATTCTATCCTTCTTCCTGGCATCAGGTAAGTAGTAAGCTTGATTTTTGACACATGACAACATCCGAAAATGCATTTTCTAGGCTTTAAATCATTTTTTCATGCTTGTAGAGGTCTCCTTTTGGGCTCAATATCTTGACCTTTTGATGAATTTTTGGCTTATTTTTCCGGGTTACAAATTTAATGTGCAACCACTCCACGATGACTAGATATAATTTTCTAGGCTTCAATGATGACTTTAATTCTTTCTCTAACTACTCCATGTCTTCTACAACTAGATTTCATGGGCGCCTATGCCCATTTATTTCCTTTTTACAACTTCTTGGCAAATATATGCTCTAGTTCACGATTTTCATGAATGGGTCAATTTTGCATGCCATAGGTTTCATTGCTAACCTTGATTAGGGTTAGGGTTGAGTTTTATGTTTCTCAATTATGCTTGATTGATAAAGGAAAAAAAATATTCATTTTTCAGGTTCTTCTTCCTCTGGCTCCTCTCAGGTTTTTCTTTTGCATCTTTGCCATTGTAAAGATTGGATTTTTGCCTAAAACTTAATGGAATCATTCAATTTTTCCTCTTCTCAGGTCTTTGGTGTTTGTTGAAGTCATTACCTTCATATCTAAGTGTTTGGGTATGTGCCAGATCATCATGGAAAAAATAGGCCCTTAAGTGGCAAAAAATTCAAAAAAATCAGAGTTAGGCAATTTGATGTAAAAAATTCAATAAGTTATCTATATTATTTCAAAAAATATCTAAAAATAGAATCTGTAGAAAATTGAATGTAGTTTCTAAACTACTAGGTTTATTTAACAAAAAAATCTATTTGGTGAAAATTTGAAATTTCAATGCAGTAGTACTTAAATTTTAGGAAAAATAAGAAGTAGGTGTCTGTCTGACCACCCTAACCACAATAAAATGATAATATTTTTTTATAAGATTTTAGATATAACTAGAGGACTCATGTCCTGATGTGATGCATATCTTTTGTAATTTTTTTCTAAGTAAATAATTAATTATTAATTTTTTATTACAACTTTTTAAAAATATAAAAAATCATATGTCTAACCACCTTAACTTGGTGAAAAATTCATGAAATTCAATTTTTCCTTTTTTAATCCTATATTATGTGAAGCATAGAATGTGACACATGTTTCAATTCAGAAAATGTGGTACCGTTTGAAAGTTATAGATGTTTTTCAATTGGCCTATCAATTAGGACTTTAGTCGTAATTGAAATAGAAAATGAATAATAATTATTTATAAAATTCAAAGTAAAGCATAATTTATATTGGTGGAAAGTTGAGAATCTCCTTTATAAACCCTTTTCATTTCATCAATTTTGGGTTAAAAAAAAGTCGTCAGCCACATACCCTACACCTACCCATCATATCACCACTTTTTGGCCCATCATGATCTTGCACATACTCGTTTATTATATTTTCATGCATGTATGTTTGTGATTAAATGGTTTATAGTTGTTGGTTGTGAAACCATCTTTCCTTCCAACACCTTGTCAAACTCTAGCCTTCATGTATGCCTTTGAAAATTGACCAAACATAGATTTGTGAAAGTCCCCTTGCCCCTCTTCAATGATGTGTTGTGCAATCTTGATCAAGAAGAAGAAAAATTTCTATTTTGATGTATCACCTCCCTCTTATTTTCATGTTATCCTTCTCCCCTTTCCTTTTGAATTCCTAGTGGTGGGATTACATGTGTTGGATTGGACCATCACATTGCACTGGGATTGAAAAAGAAAGCTAGCCTTCTCTGGAGATTTGACCTGATATGTACAAAGGTCCCACACCTTGAGTTCATTTCCATTGTGCCATTGCAATGCTGATTTGTGTGCTTAGCAAGGTGCAATTTCACATGACAACTATTTATGGCATGCTCGATGGGATAAATTCTTTCCATTGAAGAATATGATGTTTCCTTCAATGCATCTTACCTTTTGAGGCATATCTTCAAACACCATGGCGACTTTGTTCAAAATTAGATTTTTCAGCTAGCCTATTTCCATTACATTCCATTGAGGAAGTAGTCCCTTCTTCAATGCTTCAGCCTTTGGAGGCATTCTTTAAGCACCTAGTGACTTTGCAACTCTTTGGGGACTCTTTTTGTATGTACCCAAAATCTTGGGTTGGGAAATCCTCTGCTCTTATTTTATAAATTTTGAAGTGTTTCCTATGCATTAAAATGTCACATTTTAATGGAAACCACATATATACTCCATATCATGATAATGCTAGCTTTTTCCCTCCTAATTAGCCATATCAGGTTGATTATACCTTCCATTTCACTCCAAGGAACCATGTTGTTGTGGGTTGTCAACCTTTTCAAAATATGTACAACCCACCCCACCATGCTTAGTATTCTTGGACAACTACACATTCATACCAATATCCCCAAGAGACTCACCATTTTCAAAATCATCCTTGTTTCTCTCCCAGTCAACCCTAATATTTTGATAATTTGAGTGCAAATGAAATCACAAGCATTTTGCTTGATTTTAAATAGATAAATTGATGAGCTTAAGAGAAAAGAAGAGCTTGACCTATAGCATGAAGAGTGGGATAATCAAGCCTATTAAGGGTAGCAAGAATGTTATTTCCCACAACATGATGAGTTTTTCCATCAAGCTCATTGTGTACAACAAAAAAATTTATATGCTCAATGGATGTATGAGTAGTAGTTGGAGGCACAAAGAAGAAAACAAGAAGAGTGTATAGAAAATGATGTTGTTGGTAGGAAAGAAAAAATTAGACTTGCCCTTTCCTTCGCACAAGTGCCTGAAACTTAGGTAGCCCCTTGTGTGCCTATTTTCAAACAAGCACATCCATTTGTTCCAAAATAGAATGCTAAGGAGGAGGTAAGAAAGCATAAATTTTTAACTTTCAAGAAAACTAGAAAGCTTCTTGAAACGCCCATTAGCCCTCCTTTTGTTTCAAAAAACCTATTCTGCAAGAGTTTTGCAAGAAAAAAGATTTTAGTTTCAAGAATCCTAATCAACCCCTTGAAACTCATATACAACCTCTTGTGTCATTGAGTGGATATTCTATGTTGGAGATCCTAAGTTTTTCAAACCTTTGTTCCTCACAAGAACCTATCCTTGAGGAGGTTGTTGTTGTGGAGCCTTCATGTTCTCTTAATAAGGATTGTCCTAGTTTGCTGCAAGAAAAGAATGAAGATGAAATATGTAACGAAAGCTAGATGGGGAAACAACTCTCCTAATGTCAAAGACTCAGGGAAGAATGCAAATATACTTTTAATTTTTCAACTATAGTTCAATTAAGATGCACTTCAAACTAAATATCAGAAATAGAGAATTAGATGTAAATATAGATGAACACCAGATTTACATGGGAAAACCCTTACAGAAGAAAAACCCACCACAACAAGAGAAATCACTTTGTATTATAGTAATGGAGATTACATACAAATGTCAGACTTATCTTTCTGATGTCATACTACAATAACTTTCACTATGATCAATCTTGTACAGGAACCATCACATTACAGTCTACACATAATAGAATTCACTCTGATACAATTTAAACTATTCACACACTTGTTGATCAAACCAATAATTGAACCCCTTAAGCATCTACAACTGCAAACTATATTCATGGCGTTCCTTGTCTATCAAACTTCCTCACAGAACTGTCATAATAGACTTCCTTCCAATGGTTCCCATTCGGCTTCTCCTATTGGTTGACAACGAGCCACATAGGATAGTCTCACTCAGTCAAAAGGCTTCAATCTGTGTTGGCATGTTGGTGAGACACTGATCGTGTCTCCCTGATGCCACACACAGCTTAGCATTTGATATCGCCAAGATTTTTCCATCGGCATGAGGTTCCATCGAGCTTACAACTATTGCATCGACTTCAACATTGCTATTGGCAAGACTTATCACTTGCCAAGAGGTTACACTGAGACTTCTTAAGTTACATTGAGCAACGAACAGTCAGCAAGACATTCTACTATCACCAAGACATCACAGCAAATACTTCATGTTATTCCAAAGTGTATCCACCAGTTGGCGAGACTCATCGCTTTCGCCAAGACCTTATACCGAGGTCCTAAGACATACTGAGCCATTAGCATTTCCATTGACATCCATCTATCACTAAGACATTCAATTGTCACCAAGAGGTTTCATCGAGATCTCTTAAGTTACTCTGGAGCCATACTACTATCGGCAAGACATACCTTTCACTAAGACATTACTTTGAATGTTCACAAGTCATGCCAAGCACCAAACGATAGTCAGGAAGACTTCCATATTGGTAAGATTTCTTACTAAACACCCTAGACTCCCTCTGAAGACTTAAAAAAAACACACTGTCAGAGAGATAACTATATTGTTGAGAGCTCATAGTGAACATCCAAGACTCTCAGCTATCAGATTGAATGGCCTTTGGCCAGAGGTCTCCATGGGCGGTGAGAGGTTATCCCAAATGAAATGTCACAGTGATAGACTCCAACATGTAACATACTGTCGGTGAGACATATTACTTGATAAGACTTCTCACCGAGCCGCCAAAGGTTATCCTGATGACTCCAATGTATAAGTGTTCAGCAAGACTCCTGCAAGGTCACAACGACCTATACTGTTCAACAAGATTCATGTTGTTAGTCGGCCAGACACAAAAGATGTCACACCGACTTGGCCCTTTAAGAGGTTTCAGCCAATGGGATTGAGGTACATATTTCCAATAATCTCCCACTTGACGAAGATCGCACATGCACCTTCAGAGCACAACAAAACTTACTAAAAATCATGGGCACTAAGGCCCATTGAACTAACACACCACGTGAACTTGTCTATGCTCACTGGCTTCGTCAATGCACTTGCAACATTCTCTAGAGTATCAACCTTTTCCAAACTGACCTTTCCATCCTCCACCATATCTCATACAAAGTGGTACTGTACATCTATATGTTTTGTCCTGGCATGGAAAGTAGGATTCTTTGTCAGACAAATTGCACTCTGACTATCACAAAAGATAGTTATTTTCTCTACATCAAAACCAATGTTAGAACACAAACGTTTTAACCAAACTACTTCTTTACAAGCATGAGTAGCTGCCATGTATTCAGCCTATGTAGTGGACAAAGCAACTACAACCTTCCGCTTACTCATCCAACTCACTGCACCACCATTCAATATGAAAATGTATCCACTGGTGGACCTCCTACTGTCAATTTCCCCTACCCAATTAGAATCTACATATCCACGAATGCTAAGAGTCCTCTATGATTCAACCAAGTTCCCATGGTAACAAAAAGAAAAATATGAAGTCCCCTTCAAATATCTAAACACTCTCTTCACATCATCCCAATGCATTCTTCCTGGATTACCCATAAACCAACTAAGAACTCCCACTACTTGGGAAATGTCTGACCTTGTACAGACCATTGCATACATGAGACTACCAACCACACTAGCATAGTGTACACTGGTCATGTCCTACATCTCAATACGAGATTTTGGACAATCTTCAACAGATAGCTTTGTTCCCTGCAAGACTGAAACAACTAGTTGCTTGCAATCATTCATGCAAAATCTCTCTAGAACAATCCTAATATACTTACTCTGATTGAACCAAAATTTTCTACTATTTTTGTCCCTAGTTATCTCCATCCCTAGAATATACCTTGCTACACCAAGATCTTTCATTTCAAACTTAGCAGACTACTAAGAATTAAGATCAAAAATTATTATGAACAACATATCATCAACATAGAGAGCAATAATAAGCACTTGATCACTTTCAACTTTGTAATAAACACAATGATCATATTTTGATCTCACAAATCCCAAAGACAATACAAACGTATCAAATTTATGGTACCACATTCTAGGTGACTACTTTAACCCATACAAAGACTTTTTTAATTTGCAAACTAGTTTCTCTTTACCTTTCTCAACAAAGTGCTCAGGCTAGGACATATAGATTTCTTCTTCAAGATCACCATGAAGAAATGTTGTCTTCACATCCATCTATTTCACCTCTAAGTCATACACTGCTGTAGGTGACAAAATAAATATGATAGATGTTAGCTTAGCTACAGGAGAAATTTTTTTCCCATAATCAATTCCCTCTACCTCGGAATAACCCTTTGCAACCAATCTTTCCTTGTACTTTTCCACACTGCCATCCAGACCAATCTTCTTTTTAAATACCCATTTGCAGCCAACAACTTTTTCACCTTTAGGCAATGGTACCAAACTCCAAGTTTCATTCTTTTCTAATGATGCCATCTCTTCATTCATGGCTTCCAACCAAGAGTCTGAATCAGACATTTTAAATGCCTCCTTTACAGTCCTAGGCTCATCAGTGCTAGAAATTAAAGCATAGACACAAGTAGAATCTATTAAAGAGAATCCATACCTATCAGGTTGTTTTTTTCATGGGTTGACCTCCTCACTTGCTGAGGCTGAGGTTCTTCTTCTTCTTCAAAACTTTCAGAACTGCTTGAGCTCTCCTCAGTTTTAGGTACATTTTGAATTTTCAATTCCTCTATATTTGGTGTAGGAGGAATTATAACTACATCCTTATTATTTTCTAACTTTGTCTCTGACTGTAGATCCAAGGTAAAAGGCTTCAGCTCATGAAAGATTACACTTCTGTTGTATACAATCTTCTCCGTATCGGGATTCCAAAGCTTGTATCCTTTTATGACAACACTATAGCCAATAAAAACACATTTGACAGCCTTGTTCTCCAATTTAGATCTTTTCACATCCAGCACATGAGCATATGCCTCACAGCCAAAAACACAAATATGTCTTAAAGAGAGATTCTTACCAGACCACGCTTCCAGAGGTGTTTTCTCAACAAGAGTAGAATTTTGAGAACAATTTATTAGGTAACATGCAGTAGATACAACCTCAGCCCATAACTTCTCCTCCAAGCCAGCACTACTTAGCATACTTCGTGCTCTCTCCATTACTATCCTATTGAACCTTTCTACAACTCCATTCTGTTATGGAGTATAAGGTGTAGTCTTACGTCTTTTAATCCCATGGTCTTTACAATACCTCTCAAAATCATCAGAACAAAATTCACCACCATTATCAGTCCTTAAGAATTTAATCTTTCTACTAGTCTAATTTTCAACAAGGTTCTTAAATTCCTTAAATTGACTGAACACTTCTAATTTACTTTTGAGAAAATATACAAATGCTCTTATTGAACAATCATCAATGAATGACACATAGTATCTTGAATTAGACAAAGAAGGAACATCCATTGAACCAAATATATCAGAATGAATATAATCTAGCAAACCAAAAGATTTATGAGGATTGGAATAAAATGAAACATAGTGTTGTTTTCCATATATACAATGTTAACAAAATTCAAATTCAAGATTACAATCTTCAAGCCCCTCAACCAGGTTTTTGTTCTTCAAGTTTTTTAAACCTTTCTCTCCAATGTGGCCTAGCCTATGATGCCAAAGCATAGTCTTCTTTGCTGGAAGTTTTACTTCCAAAGATTTTACATAATTAGGGACATTTCCCTCTTTACATCAATGTGTAGCTTTCTGTGACTTTACAGAGACACTGTTACATTGAATAGTCTATGCATCCAACTTGTACAGGGTACCAATTCGAACACCTCTAGCTAGCACCATTGAACCTCTAGTCATCTTGCAACCATTTCCAAAGAACATGACTTGTACTCCAATATCTTTCAACTTACTGACAGACATTAGATTTTGAGCCAAACCTGGTATGTGTATAACATCATTTATCACCTTCACTCTTCCATTAGGGAATTGAATTCTAACTCTTCCATGACCAACAATTTCCAAAGTTGAATCACTTGCCAAGTACACCTTTCCACCATCATATTATTCATACTTTGTAAAACAGTCTCTATAGATGAGATGTCATGTGGAAAGATGCTCCACAATCAATTAGCCAGACATCATTTGATGTTTGTGTAGCCAAGGCTGCAATGAAGGCATCTGCACCACTATGAGAAGAGTCATTGTCGGAAGAATACTTCTTCTTCTTCTTCTCCTCTTTACAATCCTTTTGGACATGACCAGGTTTCCCACAGTTCCAACACTTCACCTTGGACTTCTTGCGAGGAGACTTTGATCTCCCCTCTGATTTTGATTTGGACTTCTTGTCCTTCTTCTTTCCTTTCTCCTTTGACCTCCCTCTAATAGAAACTGCCTCCTTCGCCATCTCAGAATATTTCCTTCTCATTTCTTCTGACAGAAAAGAACCAACAACATCTTCCATCTTGAAACCGGATGTTGTACTCCCAATAGCCATCACTAGATGATCCCAAGAGTCTAGAAAATAACATAACAATAGCATACATCGATCCTCTTCTTCAGTTTTCACACCAATAGATGTTAACTATGCAAGCAACATGTTAAATGCATTCAAATGATCACTACAGACCCTCCTTTCTGCATTCTCAAAGAGTACAACTTCTTCCTCAGGAATAGTTTATTCACCAAGGATTTCCCCTGATAAATAGATGCCAGTCTCTTCCACAAGGAAGATGCAGTCTTCTCCTCATGTGTATTCAGAAGAACGGAGTCTTCCAAACAGAGCCTTATCAGCCCCTTAGACTTCTATCTACAAGGTCCCAATCTTCTTACTTCATTCCTGTAGGTTTCACTCTAGACACAACAATCCAACAATCAAGATCCACTAAGAGATCCTCCATCTTAAGTTTCCACAACTCAAAATTGCTGCCATTGAACTTCTCTATTTCAATCTTTCTTGACATGCTAGCCATCTCAATCTATAATTCAAAACTAAAAAACTTCTACAAGACTCCCCCTAAACGAAAATTGACACAAAAAACCTAATGTACCCACAAGGATAACATAATTGGCTAGGCTCTGATACCACTTGTAAGGAAAGCTAGATGCATAAACAACTCTCCTAACGTCAAAGACTCAGGGAAGAATGCAGATATACTTTTAATTTTTCAACTATAGTTCAATTAAGATTCATTTCGAACTAAATATGAGAAACAGAGAATTAGACAAATACAGATGAACACCAGATTTACATGGGAAAACCTGTACGGTAGAAAAACCCATGACACCAAGAGAAATCACTTTGTATTACATTAATGGAGATTATATACAAATGTCAGACTTATCTTTCTAATGTCATACTACAGCAGCTTTCACTATGATCAATCTTGTACAGGAACCATCATGTTACAATCTACATAGAATAGAATTCACTCTGATACAATTCGAACTGTTCACATACTTGTTGATCAAACCAACAATCAAACCCCTTAAGCATCTGTAACTGCAAACTATATTCATGGCATTCCCTATCTGTCGAACTTCCTCATAGAACTATCACAATGGACTACCTTCCAATGGTTCCCATTCGGCTTCTCCTATTGGTCGACAATGAGCCACATAGGATAGTCTCACTCTGTCAAAAGGCTTCAATCTGTGTTGGCATGTTGGTGAGACACTGATCGTGTCTCCCTGATGCCACACACAACTTAGCATCTGATATTACCAAGATTTTTCCATCAGCATGAGGTTCCACTGACTTTACAACCATTGCATCGACTTCAACATTGCTATCGGCAAGACTTACCACTCGCCAAGAGGTTACACTGAGACTTCTTAAGTTACATCGAGCACCGAACAGTTGGCAAGATATTTTTCTATCACCAAGACATCACAGTGAATACTTCATGTTATTCCAAAGTGTATCCACCAGTCAGCGAGCCTCATTGCTTTTGCCAATACCTTATACCGAGGTCCTCAGACATACTGAGCCATTAGCATTTCCATCGGCATCCATCTATCACTAAGACATTCAACTGTCACCAAGAGGTTTCACCGAGATCTCTTAAGTTACTCTGGAGCCATACTATTATTAGCAAAACATACCTTTCGCTGAGACGTTACTCCGAATGCTCACAAGTCATACTGAGCACCAAATGAAACTCATAAAGAATTCCATATCGGTAAGACTTCTTACCAAACACCTTAGACTCCCCTCGAAGACTTCAACAAAACACGTTGTCGGTGAGACAAATATATCGCTGAGAGCTCATAGCAAACATCCAAGACTCTCCCCGCTATCCGATTGAATGGCCTGTCGGCCAGAGGTCTCCATGGGTGATGACAGGTTATCCCTAATGAAATGCCACAGTGATAGACTCCAACATGTAACAAACTATTGGTGAGACATATTACTCAATAAGACTTCTCACTGAGCTACCAAAGGTTATCCCGATGACTCCAATGTATAAGCGTTTGGCAAGACTCCTGCAAGGTCACATCGACCTTTACTGTTCAACAAAATTCAAGCTGCTAGTCGTCTAGACACAAAAGATGTCACACCAATCTGGCCCTTTTAGAGGTTTCAACCTATGGGATTGAGGGAAATATTTCAAAAAAAATAACTTGTTGCAGCAACAAGACATGAAAAGGGTAGAAAAAATTGATGCAATGGAGGAATCAGTCCTCTCATTTGATGCCCTTCCTTGTTTTGTTGAAGATGAGGAAGATAGATCAATTATAACTACATTAGTTGAAACCTCCAAACATATTCGTTTGGGCTTGATGGTTGAAGACAACTCCATGGTTTTGGAGCAGCAACAATAGAAATGTTTATCCTCTATTAGAGTGGATGAATATCCAAGATCTATTGAGTTATGTAGTTATGAGGTGGAGGACTTCTTTTGGGATGATTTAGAAGCTTTTTTGTTCAAGATCGAATGCCAATATTTTACCGCCAAAAGAGTAGCTTTATGGGAATTAGTATAAAAATAAAGAATCAACAAAGGATGTGGTAACCATTACATGCCACAAGTTTGATTGTGTTGAAGCTAGTTGCTAAGAAAGAATTAAAATCGAGAGGCAATTTTAAGAATTTAGTTCTTCAATTGAAGTTTCTCAAAAATCTGAGTTTTTTGTTCATGAAGTGTGCATTAATGCAAATTATTTTGTAGTTATTGAGTAGCCACATGTTTTTTCAAAGAGTGATGCTCCCATTTCTTAGTTTGATACTATGCCCAAACTTCAAAGTTTCTCTTTTGAGGTGCATAAGGATAGTCTTTCTTATGCAAATAAAAAATCAGGTTCAACATATTTTGCATCACCATGTGATGTGGAAACATTCACTTTTTGTTTCAATTTATGCTTTGACGAGGTCAACAATGGTTATATTGGCCTTTCCTTTTGCGAGGTGAGTCTTTTCCCCTCTACAAAAGGTTTGCACTTGGATGTTGACTTGTCTTAAAAAATGTTCACCCCTGTTGTTGTGCATTCATCAAAGACACCAGTATTAGATGAATCTAACACTTGTATCATATGGTTCCCTTGCAATGGAAAAACTTATAATGAACCAATCCTTCACCTTGCAAGCATTTTGTGCATTTACATGCATGTTCATATTAGTTTTCAATGCTTGTAGTTGGGTGAGGTCTACGACTATGGTTTGAGGGAGATCAACTCCTTCAAAAGGTTCATCTTTGATAGAGGAAAGCTTCCATTTTTTTCTTTCTATTAGTCTAGTGTATATATTGTAAATATCTTGCTTTCTGAAGTGTGTTTTCACACCATGCACTCTCCTTAAGGGAATGTATGCTCTTAGATTTTATACTTTTCTTCAAGTGTAGTTGCACATGTTTTGTTTTTCTCTAAAGGGTCCTAGCTGTTGAAGTTTTACCCTCATGAATTCATTCGCAATGAACCGCTAAGGCCTCTAGACTCCATGATTAGCAAGAAATCATCAAATAGAAGTTTCCATTAATATTTTCATTTTATGCCACCCTTTGATGACCCATCATTGATAAACGATTTGAGATTCCCCATGGGCCATCTTGCTTGTTATTCTCTGAGGTTTTTTTTCTAAGTCCCATAATTTTGGGTTTTCGAGATGTTTACCTTTTGCATTCCTTCTTCTTTTCTCCAACGCTCCCTTCCTTTCCCCTTTTCTTCGAAGTTTTTTGGGTGTCAACCTTCAACCTTACCCTTTACCATTTACAAATTTCTCTCCTCTTCCTTTTTCACCCTTTTTCCTTTGGCCTTCCCTCTTTCCTCTTGCATCCTTGCACCTTCTTCTATCAACCTTTGGCCTTCACCCTTGCATCTTACCTCTTACTTTCAGAGGTAAGAAGTAAGGCCGATCTCTTACTTCAAATGGTTCAAGGTTTGACCTTTGAAAGTTACTTCTGGATTTTGGTCTTCCCCTTCTCCCTTCCCCGAAGGTGTTCTTTCAAAATTTTGATTAAGTGTCAAATGCTTTGGACTTCGAGGGTATGATTTCCTACTTACCTCTGACTTTTAGAGGTAAGCATTCCTATCGACCTCTGACCTTCGACGGTCTAAGGTCTAACCCTCGACATTTCTTCTCTCCTTCCCAGTATGAGGTAAGTGGTAAGCTCGATGTTCGACGCCCAACAGCCCAATGTCCAACAATGCATTTTTGAGGCTTCAGTCCATTTTTTCATGCTTGCAAATGTCTCCTTTTGAGCCCAAAACCCTGACCTTTTGAAAGATTTTTGGCATGTTTATTTGGGTTATGACTTTAATGTGCAACCACTCCACGATGACCAAATCTGATTTCCTAGGCTTCAAGGATGACTTTAATGCTTTCTCTGACTAATCCATGCCTTTTGCAAGTGGATTTCATGGGTACCCATGCCCTTTTTTTCTGACTTCTTGGCAGATCTATGCCCTAGGTCACAATTTTCATGGATGGCTCAAGTTTGCATGCCATAGGCTTCATTGCTAACCTTGATTAGGGTTAGGGTTGAGTTTTGTGTTTCTCTATTATGCCTAATCTATAAAGGAAAATAATGTATTCATTTTTAGGGTTCTTCTTCCTCTGGCTCCTTAGGGGTTTTTCTTTTGAAAAATTTCATTTTGCATCTCTGCCATTGTAAAGATTGGATTTTTGCTTCCACATTAATGGAATCATTCAAGTTTTCCTCTTATCAACTCTTTGTTGGTTTTGTAAGTCATTACCTTCATATATGAGTGTTTATTGTATTTCCATGCATGTATGTTTGTGATTAAATGGTTTATAGTTGCTAGTTGTGAAACCCTATCCTTCATGTATGCCTCTAAAAATTTGACCAAACATAGATTTGTGAAAGTCCCCTTGCCCCTCTTCAACAATGTGTTGTGTAATCTTGGTTAGGAAGAAGCGACCTTTCTATTTTTGTGTATCACCTCCCTCTCATTTTCATGTTCTCCTTCTCCCCTTTTCCTTGTGAGCTATTAGTGGTAGAATTTCATGTGTTGGGTTGGACTAACACATTGCACTAGGATTGAAAAAGGAAACCAACCTTCTCCAAAGATTTGACCTCATATGCGCAAAGGTCCCACACCTTGAGGTCATTTCCTTTACTTCATTGGAATGCTGAGCTACATGCTAAGTAGGGTGCAATCTCATGTGACAACATGTACCGTATTTATTATTAGCATATTTAAATTAAGTTAAATTTTGTTTTAAATATCATCTCCTAACAAAATTTTATTATGTTGACCAAAGTTTATTTTTATCATCGTCCTATGGTTATGCAAAGTGTTTAGAATCATGATCATATACACCCATAGGGGGCTTATGCTTTGGGTGGCATGGCTTTGACCTACCACCCCATTGCTTGCCTGCCACCCACCCCCTGCTCTACTGGTGATTCTTTTTTTTAACTAATAGTGGAGCAACAGTCCTATGGGAAACTGTGGACCCCAAATTTTTAGCCCCTAAGGGCTTAATTTTTTCTCTAGATTAGTTTGCTAAGGTTCTCTTCTAGGCCTTTTTGTTAAGGAAGCTAAGGTAGTGGAACAATTTCCTACACTAATCTTTAGAGGAGAATAATGCAAAACTTTTACAAACCTTTAATAGTTACAAAAACTTAAATATATAAACATAAATACCATGCATATCATATCACAATGATTTACATGGGGAAAATCATTTCGCAAGAAAATCCCCACTCCAAAAGCCACCCAATATATTATTTAGAAATCACAAAGATTACAATATACTTGTAGAGTAAGCTTCTCATAGGAGTATCACCAACTAGAGATCCAAAGGAAACACAAAATCCAATCAGACTCTTAGAATACGTCACAATACACAACCGTAATATAATTCTCTCATAAAATAGGGTTGTCTACTAAGACAAGTCAAGATAATTAAATATCGGCTATCAAATCTAAGACAATGATGAATGGTCCAGATTTACAATAATAAAATATAAATATTTTTTTCCTTTCAAGGGTGCTACCCCCGACCCTCATTTAGGCACTCTTTCCCCTGACCCCTAGTCAGGGGGATGATCCCCATAGACCCCTCGTAGGGGCGAAATCCTCCTGTGCCCCCTTGATTGTTGACATACCAATAGTAAATTATGTAATTGCAAGGTTGAGACACATTTTCCCAACATTTTTTTCATTTTCTAATAACTTTTTCTCCAAATGGTGAAATTTTTGAAACAATACATTTTTAAAAAAGCTGGCGATGTCTATTTTCCAATGGTACATGTGATTTTTCATAATTTTTGTGTTTGTTATAATTTATTAGTAGTTGAAGTTAGATCTTATTTTATGTCTCTTGATCTCATATTTTTTTTCCACAATCTCTAGTTTTTGCAATTTTTGTGGCATTGGAAAGGCATTGAGGAGCTCTACATTGCCATCCATGCACTTTTAATTGTATTTGTCCCAGGTTGAATGCTATTTTAGTTTTTTACCCAAATGGTGTTCTAGAGATTACTTGGATGTTTTGACAGTTGGGATGGTGCAATTTTGATCTCTACACTTCATTTTAGTTCTAGATCATTTCTCAATTGACTATTACTTCGTAGCATATTTGTGCCACTTTCAAATTTTTCTAGCATTCCTTGTTATCAGGTTTTTTGTTACTTTATCATGATTCCAACTTGAGTCCTTGAGTGACTCTAATGTGGTTTCTAGCATCAAAATTGTATTTCCTTGCTTATTGAATCAAGGATTCTAGTGTTACTCCACAAGTATGTTTCGAGTGCTTCTTTGTAGTAGGTCATCTCATTATGGGGGTTTGTATGGTCTTTCTTGTCATCCTTTGTGTGGATGGAGACTGATTGGATTTTTGATGGATCTTTTCATTGGGGGGGTGAATGGTCTCTACTTCATCTCTCTTTTTGGGAGGAGTTTTGTCCCACTAGGTGTTCTCTTTTTCTCTGTTTGGGTAAATGAACTAGAAGATGGGTCCACTTCTAGTGGAATTTTTGGACTTACAAAAAACTCAAAATTAGGTAAACTGAAACGAGATCCCATTAACAAGCAAACATGATCCCATTTCTTTAGGATGTCGAGCCAAAAATGGGATCCCATTTTGTAGAAATGAGATCTCATTCTAAAACAGGATCTTGCTTCATAATTTTTTATTTTTTTTATAATTTAATGAAATGGGATCCCATTTTTTCTAGAAATGGGATCTCATTCTAAAACGGGATCTCATTTCATAAAAGCATAATTTTTTTATTAAATACGATCCCATTTATTAAAATTTAAATTTTTGGTCGGGTTTGTGCTTTGTTTTTTGGTTTGGGAAAAGTCTTGGGGACCTGAACCTAAACTTTGGACTTGGTTTGACCCACAACTTGAAGGTCATGCCAATGCCACGAGAAAATAGTGACTTTGGACATATGTCTAAAGACCTTTTTTGTAGAATTTTTTGATGAAATTAAAACCCATTATAGATGAGACTATTTAGATTCTAAATATGTAATTTTTTTACAATTAGATTTTTTTTCTATTTTTTTATGAAACTAGTCCATAAAATTAAAATATCATGTTTTTTAGTATTTTCATAATTTTTTATTAAAATAATATTTTGAAAAATGAATTATGCATACGTGATTTTTAGAAAAAAAATTCAATTCAAAAAAGAAAATTCAAAAATGATAAGTTTAGGTCATCTTATGTGTGATGTACATGGCAATTTTTCAAAATAGCAAATATGGCCAATAAAAAATTAACAAAAAAATCTTCAGAAAAATTACAAAAAAATTATCATGAGAATTCTTCAGTGTGTTACAAATCTTTTCCCAAAAGGATTCCAAAAAATACAATTATTTATGTGAAAATATGGATGATGTACACATGCATGGTATGGTAAAAAAATTGACTTTTAAACAATGGTTTTTAGACACACCTATTGAAAATCAATTTGTATCATCTGAGTATTAAAATAAATTACATAATTGGAAACTAGACTCCGAGTACTACATTTTATGATTAGAGACATTTTTTAAGATTCCATCTCTAAGTGCTTCAAATTTTAAGGTCAAATATGACAGATTTGGAAAAAAAGGAAAACACTTCCACTTTTTGGCCAAAAAGTGGACTCAACTTCTTGCACACACCCATTTGTGAGAGATTGCATTTGCATATGTACATGGTTACCTACCTAAGTTGCACTTAAGGAGGGTTGTTGGTGTGAATAAATATATTTTACCTAGTTAATATCCTTACTAGGTAATTAGGGGACATATTCACATGTTAAGATTACTTAGGTTATAATATTCCTTCTAGAATTCTTTTTTTTCATATCTATAACTTATCTGATTCTAGATTGTTATGAATTACCTGTTGCATGTGATAGGATTATGAAACTTATCATGATCTTTTAGAACTACTCCTATTCACCACCTTGCTTATATAGGCAAGGCATCATATGTACATTGACATATTCATTGTGGCTGCTATTTTGAGATTCTTGCACCCTTAATCATAGAATGAGATTTTTTCCATGGCTCTTGTGGAAGTTATTTTATCGTGTAGGTGATCCTGGGGTGTTGAGGAGTTCATGATAAACTCCTACAAGGATCTCAAAGCTTGTATCCTTTCACACCATAATTGTACCTAATGAAGATACATTTGACAACATTATTTTCCAAATTTGTTTGCTACTCCTTGGGTAGAAGAATATGTCTCTATTCATCAGGTGAATACCTTTTAGGTAATTTTCTATACCTTGGAGGCTTTTGAACAAGCTGCTCATTGGAGGTTCTTCCTCTCCTAAATATTTAGAGCTATAAGAGCTCTCCTCGAATTTTTATCTGTCTAGGGGCCTTGATTCAACTTTCTCAATCATAGAAGGAAGTTGAATCACATATTTTTTGTTCACTTTGTTCTAGATGTAAAATTTATTACAAGAAGGATTAGTTTCTTTAAAAAACACACTTCTACTATATATTACCATTTGTAAAAATAGCATCCCAAATATTGCATCCTTTCAAATCATAATTATACTTGATGAAGATACATTTCAAAACCTTGTTCTCCAACTTTGTTTGTTTCTTCTTTGGCACAAGTGTATATTCCTAACAACCAAAAAATCTAAGTTGTTTCAATGAAGGCTTGTGACTCAACCATGCCTCCATAGGCGATTTATCAACAAGAGCTAATGTAAGAGACCTATTAATTAGATAGCAAGTAGTGGCAAAAAAATTATCCTGAAACCTTTGTTCTAGAATAGCACCACTAAGTATACTCCTCACCTTATCCTTAATGCCCTTTCGTTCTTTCTATAACTCCATTCTACTCTGTAGAATATAATTGAGTTTTATTTTTAATATGAATGCCACAATCACATAATCTATCAAAGGCATTAAGAGGAAAATTTATCATAATTATTGATCCTCAAATATTTCATTTTCTTTCAATTTTACAACTCAACCATTCCTCTAAAATATTTAAATTGACTAAAAACTTTACATTTACTCTTTAGAAAATAAAGCCACATCTTTCTACTATAATAATCAATAAATGAAATATAATATGTGGATTTTCCAATAGAAGCAATGTCTACAAGACCAAACACATAAAAATGAATAAGATCCAATATACCACAAGATATATGGTAAATCAAGTAAAAATAAACATAGCTTTTTTTTATCATAAATACAATGCTCATAGAAATCAAAATCAAGATTACAATTAGTCAAAACTTCAAGAAGGATTTTTTTTTTCATGGTCCTTATGCCCTTTTGCCCGATGTGGCCAAGTCATTGGTACCATAGCATAATCTTCTCTATAGGTATTTTTTGTTTAGAATAAAGAGTAGCCTTAGGTAGCTAGAATCCATGACCATCCACTAAATATGAAGTCCTCACCTTTTCCACTGAAATAGCCATAAACATTCTCTTCACAAAATTTATATTAAACTAAACAATGTATGTGTCAAGCTTATACAATGTGCCAAATCTAACACCTCTAACCATCTTGGATCTTACTTCAAAAAGGACTATTTACAGACCAACATCTATTAATTTATTCATATGTAATAATTTTTATCTTGATCCAAGGATATGCATACACCATTAATCTTTTTTATTCTAACATTAAGAAATTTGATTTTAACTTTACCATGGCCAACCGTACTTAATTAACAATCAACACCCAAGTACACCTTACTTGCAACACATTTTTATATTAAAAATAATAATCTCTATTAGATGTCATATGGAAATATGCACTTGAATCAATCCACCATGCATCCTTACCGAAAAATGTGGTGAAAGCCACAATGAAAACATCACTATCTTCCTTCTTCGACTAAAAATAATAATCATGTTTCTTATTTTTCTTCTTTGCACTCCTTACAAAAGTGTCGAGGCTTATCATATTTCCAAAATATAGATGTGAAATTTCTAGGAGATTTGGATCTCCCCTTAGTCTTGAATTTATCAGTTTTCTCACTCTTCTTTCCTTTTTCCTTAGGTCTTCCATGATTATTGAGGGTCTCATTAGCACCAATGGACACCTTCCTCATCTCTAAAAATTAACTACAAAATCTTCAAATTTCAAGACAACTAAAGTGCTTCCAATAGCCATAATGAGAGAATCACATGAATCAAGAAAAAATAAAGCAAGATCTGAAACCTCTCATAAAACAACTTTTACACCAAATAATTCTAACTAATCACCCAACATATTGAATATTTCCAAGTGGTGTACAATTCACCCGTGACCCTCTTTCATTATCAGTGAATATGATTTCTTCCTCAAGAAAATTTTGTTCACTAAATATTTTTCTTGATATATCTCACCAAGCTTTTCCCATAGTTTCTTTGCAAAATACTCTTCTTGGACATTGATTAAAATAGAAATTTCAAAGAACAATATGATTAGACCCTTAGTTTTATGGTCCATAACATAATATTGAGTATCTAAAGTAGCATATGTAGGCCTTAATTTTTTCATCAACATTCCATAGATCTTGATCAATTATCAAATCCTCCATCTTTAGTTTCCACATGTTTCAAAATTATTGCTTGAAAATTTCTCTACCTTTATTCTTCGTAATGTGGTTGACATTTAAAAAAATTTGCAACAAGATCACACAGTATCTTCTACGCAAGCTCCCACTCAAAAGTGGATTAGTTCAAAATACCCAACCAACGACTAAAACCAAAGGTGATCAGATTCTCATACCACTTGTAAGGAAACTAAAGTAGTGGAAAAACTTCGTACACTAATATTGAGAGGAGAGTTATGTAAAACTTTCAAATCTTTGTTATTTGAAGGGTTAAACACTTTTTGACCCGGAGCGATGAAGTAGGGAGACCACAAATGGGGGATCTCATCCCCAATTTAAACATTTAGCAATTACACCCCAATGGGGTTTGAACCTTGATGTCAATAACAACAACACAACAACTAAACCATCATATCATGCCACTATTGGTGCAAAAATTTCAAATCTTAACAATAGTTATAGAAACTAAATAGAAATAAATATTAACATCAATCATACCACAACATAATGATTTACAGGGGGAAAACCTTTTCGAGAGAAAAACCCCACTCCAAAAGTCATCAAATATATTATTCAAAAATCAACTTGAGATTATAATCTACTTGCATAGAAAACATTCACAAGAGTATCACCAATCAAAAATCTAGAGGCAACTCAACATCTATAATACTCATACACAACCTCCATCTCAAGCACCTAATATATAAGAGATACAATATATGAAATCGTCAAATGGTATTTTCAAACCATGAGCTAAAACCACTTAGAAAGTGGTTCCCATCTTATCTCCAATAAAAAATTCCTTATGATGAGTCAAAAAAGACCAAAACATGTAACTCCCCATTATATCTCTTTTTTACATGTCCAACACATTTTCACATTTTCCAATTTAGGAGACTCAAATTTTGGATGCCATAACTTTTGATTTGAGATGTTGATTGATAAAATGTTCAAATCATTGGAAACCTCATGACAATTTTTTTTATCAAGCTATAACCCACTTCGTTAGTTAAAACCACTTTCAAACCCAAAAATGGCCTTTAAGTGCCTCAAACTTGACTTTAAACATTTTAAAAATAGAAACTTTAATTTATCTTGAAATCCAAACATGCTCTTCTATCAAAACTTTGCCAATATGTTTATTTGATAATTTCATAGATTTGAAAAAAAAAGACCCATCCATACTCAAATGTAAACTTACTATAAATAGTAACCTTTTGTAGTTGTAAAATTAAAACACACTTTTCCTAACAAATATCAATGCCAAATAATAGAGAACATGCAAAAATAATATTTAGACCATTAATCTTGATTTCTTATTCATTCAAGAAAAAATATTACACACATTAACACAACGATACAATGACACATTTAAAAATATCATAAAATAATATAAGGGCCACAATTATAACCACCACCCAACCCTATTTAATGATTTTATATCATTCAAGAAAAAATTTCAGTACTTTTACTCTATTTTTAAAAGATGTACTTCAAGTATATTTAACTTTAAATGTAGATCATTCACCTTCAAAACAATCCACATACTCTTACTCTAAATATAGAACATTCTCCTCAATGACTATATGCATCCTTACAAAACCCCTTAAAAGTTAATTGTTGACTATTAATGTTTTATATAGTGAGATGCCTTTACATCTTCTAAGTGGCAAATATAATTCATTCCATCCTATTTTATTGAAGATAATTGGCATGATGTTACTCTATACCTTTTATGGTAATAAAATTATGATACATTTAATTAACACATAATTTATTTATTTATTTCATTTTACAAAACAATAATCTTGTGGTGGATGGTGGGTCTCCCCTCCTCTTAACTCGCATCGGGGTTCGTGTGGGAGGGGAGGACAGACGGGTGTCGGGGACTTGCGCTGCGCCATCCAGCATCGGCTAAATTGGATTGGGATCAGGGATGGGATGGCCATTATCAAGGCTAGCCGAGGGACAGCGTACGGTTTTCCTTATTATGTATGCGGAATTCCGTATGGATATCCATAACTCGATCAACTCAGTTGAAGAGATTGGGGATGCATTTCATCTCATGCGAAGGACGGTTTGCATTAATTAATCTGTATATATATGACTGACGGATCATTATGCAGGTTTTATATTAATCTCTTGAAGTTTGATCCTAAATATTGGCTCGGCTTCTTGGTATTTGCCTTTGTGTTTATTTTGCAGGGTGCACCGATCATATCTCAGGCAATGGAGAGACAATCAAAGTCGAAGTTCACAATTATCATCGCGGCAGAAGGGCTTGAATCTTTTGGTATCGACACTCCTGTCTCCTTAATGGCAACGGAAAGGAAAATTGCCTTTCGGGAGGTTACGGACCAGCGTCTTAAACGCATCCTGCTCGAGGACGATCCAGTTTCGTTGGCAGCAGTGAAGATGGTACTCGGAAAGGGTCATTTGGAGCGAAAAGAATTTGCCCAAGACAACGCCCAAATCTCATCCAGGTTTCTCGCGTCGCTCTTGGATATTGCCACTCCGAAGACAATGGCTAAAGAAATGATGGAGCGACTGTTTCAGAAGGACTTGCTCGGGGGCATCGACATGATTATGAAAGCGGCTCTTTCAGGGAAGGGCATACCGCGTCCAGCGGACATTGCTTCCATGTGGGAATCGGACGACGCGGTCAAGATCTACCCTTTCCTTCTGGACCTCAAAGGCCCCGAATTATCCAGGCATCACAAGTTGACAGAAGTGGCAGTGGAGTTTTTGAAACAGAAAGTGAAGTTAGTGCAGGTGGAAGGAACGGACTGGGTGGAGGGTTTCATCTGTTTTGCAGAGGTAAATGGTTTTTGGTGATTAGCGGGGTTTGGGTGGTGTCCGTTTGGTTTCTTGCTTGGTTTTCTCTGTTAATTCGCAGTTTTGTCGATCTGGGTAAAAGGTTTTTTGTATAATTTGTGGAAAATAGACTATACTCATTTCCTGTGTTCGGTGCTTGCAATATGGAAATGGTTGAACTTTTCCGTGTTAGCTTTTTGGCTGTATGAAGGTCATCAATGTTATTATTCCTGCATAGCAGACGACTGTATATTTCTCTCTTTCTATATATAAAATCATCACCTTACGTATCAAAAAAAAAAAACAATATTTTTAATTTATTTCATTTTAAAAAGTAATAAATATTTAATATTTTTTAGTATGTACAAAATGATTAAAAATTAATAAAGAGTAAAAATGTCTAAATTTTAATATACCAATTTTTTATCTGTTCAATATTATAAATTAGATATTATTTAATTACAATAATTATTAATATTTTCTATTTTTTAATTAAAATAAAATTTAATATTTTTTATATTAAAGAAAGCATAAAACATAATTAACAATTTTTTATCTTTATAAAAATAAATAAAAATATTAACCATTTTTAAGTTTATAAAATAAAATTTTAAAAAAATCTACACTTAAATTGAAACAACGAATCTTTTATCCTGAATTTTTTTTATCAACATTCCCCCATTTTCCACTACCATTGAAAACTATCAAATAAATAAAGCACGACGTAATAATATATTCAAGAAGCTCTTATAAGTCCGCACCTGCCACAATTGACTCAATTAGTTTACTCCCTTTGACTATATTTTGGGCGGCCGCGATTCCTTAGAAGGCGGATTTGTATAGAGAAACGTTTGACCGAGTCTTCGAGTTGCCAACATTTTCCATGCAAGAAACGCGGTTTGATTTGTCGTGTTTTGGCGTTGGCGACGTAATGAAAGCTCTTCAATTGTTCCCAGTCGTTGGCCGCATGGCCGGCATTTGTCTTGTACAGAGTCCTTTGTCGTAATTTTTATACGGTCGATCCATTTCAAAGGCGAAATGGAATGGCAATTTCACACCTCTTATATAAGTTTGAGATGATCTCGCTTACTGTCAAATACCCACTCCATTTTGCTGTCAGTAGTAATTTCAATCGCAAGACTTTCAGATTGAAGATGGGATTTCCTACACAGTTCTGTTTTCTCCTCATCCCAGGACTCATAAACTTGGCGTCTGGGTTGGCTTATATACAAACAGCTCTTTGTTCTATCCTTTGTAAAATTGGCCTCATACACCCACAAAGCTCTGAGTGGCATTATTTCTCTGAGATTTCTTCTCCAATTTCCTCTCTCTCAGAGACCATGATAAATATTAGAGAGGCGTTGCCTGTCAGTACATTTAAGCATTTTGCAGAAAGGATTGGTGAGATTGAGGAAGATCTTACGTGTGCCGTTTGTCTCAGCTCATTTGAGGAAGACGAGGAAATTCGGGAGCTGTGTAATTGTTGTCACATATTTCACAGAAAATGTTTGGATAAGTGGATAAATTTCCATCAGAAGACGTGCCCTATCTGCAGATCTCTTCTCATTCCTGAAGCTGATGAGCTTGACGCACAAGATCATGTCTTGGCTGAGTATTCAATGATTTTCTCATAGAATAGATTTCGAATGTTCAATTGTCTCTGGATATTACCATGTCTGAAATATTGAAATGTTGTTGTGTACACAGTTTAAACAAGCAATTGGGATTCATTATTCTGCCCACTATAGAATGTAGTCTCATGGTTGAGATTCGTCGTTCACTTCCACCCATCTATCTAGAATTTAATGACAAACATTTTACAATGTCATTTCTTATATGGATTCTGTTTGGGAGCTCTTAAAATTTTGGTGTAAATCCTTTGCTTCCTAGGAACTTTCTTGGTCTTAGAATATTTCCTCATCTTTGGAGGAGACTTATAATACAATCTTATAGTATAGAAAGCCATATTGATATCCTCTCTATTATATTCTACAAGGGTTTCAGTCATCATAGGAATTGTGAAGGTAGTTTATTTATAAATTATGGTGCCAAAATATTTGTGGTGCACAAGGATATCAAATTTTTCAATTGGTATCTATTCTTAAATAAAACAATCAAGGTATTATAGAAAAAAATTGAATATTTTTCGTTTGTTTGATTTTGAGATCTTTTAATCTATAATCAAATAGAATTACATCAAATGGTAAAAACAAAAATGTGTATATAATTTTCTAAGTGAAAGTAACTTAACTAGCATCTACACACATTTTTTTTTGTAGAGCATAGTTAATTATCAATAATCTAGTTCTTAAAAGTATTTGTGTTATCTACACATGTGTATGCAACACTGCCTTGAACTATATGTGCCTAAAACATAAGAGATTCTTAGAAAATGCTATTCTATCTTAAGATGTATATTTTTACTTAGATAATGAATATGGTGATAAAATATCCTTTTCTCTTGAAGACACTGTTAGAGACTATGTAATACATTATGTTTTACTAAACATCAAATAGAATCATTCGATAGGTAATTTGATGTAGATATTTCTAATATCCTCTTCTTCTAATTGTTATGTTTTCACTAGTCAAATACTGAATCTATGAAGTTGCCTTTAGTTTACATCAAATAATTTACAATACTATATGTATATCCATTCCTAGACTATAACTTTCAATGCAATTCTAAATGCAAAAAATATGAAAGATAGTAAGCATTAATTTTAATCACACCTTGGAAATGATAGTTGAGACTTGATACAAGGTGAATTTGAATTCATGATAGTATAGATAAGATATAGATAACTTACTTTATTTAAGTGTGGTAAAAATAATTGTATTTTCAATCCTAGAATTCCATGAAAATTCTATCATGAAAGAGTACTTGAATCTTTCAAAAATTTACATAATAAATCAATGGCATAATGCACATATTCATAGGCTGCTAATAAAACCACCACATTTGATTGCATCCCTCTAATTTATATTTTTAATATACCCTTTTCATACTCTAGTACTTAAAATACCTCTATATTTTTAGCAAGTATCTTATGTATCATTTTTTGCTACATTTCTATATCCTCTTATTATTTCTATCCTATCAACCAAGGGCATTAACCACACTTATATTTGAATACAAAATTATTATTATTGAGATCAAATTTTTTAAATCCCCAACACAAAAAACCTAGATGGGTTATTATGAATAGGTCTTAATATAGAAAATGAAATCATAAACTTAAAAACACTATACATCTCAATCCCCAAACATAGGTCATACCAAATATAACAACAAATCCTCCTAATAACATATCTTATTATAGCATACATATTGATCTAAATTATAGTGTAAAGATTTAAGATATACCTAACAATTCTTCCTAAGTAGATTCATTTCATTACAAAAAAAATTCTAATGATTGATTTTATAAATTAGGTAGGATTTTACTAAATTTGTATAATCCTAGTGCACTCATTATTTCCTTTTCTAACTATATTATATTTAAAATTTAATAGGTTCCACAATTATTATAAGGCCTTAAGATAATGCAAGACTATATGGTGTGGAAACAAGATAAATTCACAACCTTCATAAGACAAACAAAATGAACAACATTTATTCTTATTAACCCATCAAAAGTGATCTATGAAGGATTATATAAATGCCACATATATATATCCCACCCCTAATACTTACCTATATATCACATTAATTAAATCATATATTTTCCTCTAATACTAATGAAATATGTTGTGCCATCTAGTATGCTTATATAGAGAACCCCAATAAGCATTCAAGTTCTAAGGAATTGATTTAGAGGTGAATCCCCTTGAGTTAAAGTTAAAGAGAAAGAAATTTTTTATCAATTGAATTGAATTTTTTCCCCTCTTAATTCAATTTCTAAGAGTATCTTAAACTAAACTCATTATCATATAAAACTAATCTAGTAAATGATATTAAAATCAAAAATAAATTTATGTTAATTAATGTGATTTATTTTAAGGATAGTTAAGTATGTGAATAAAAAAAAAGGAAAGGAGTGTTTAATACATTTTTAAAATAACAATGATCACATCATATGGAACCTAGATGAGATAGAGGGACATGAGGATACTTCTGAATGATATTGACAATCACTAGGAGGAAATCTAGTGTATTTTTACTATCAAGAGTCTATTGTACCCACACAAATGTCAATACAACTACACATAGATCTTGTGAAATAAATAAATTATAAAATACATAAAATTGGTAAATGAAAACATACACATCATAGAAGTTATAAAGGGAAACAAGAACATAAAAGCATAAAAGGTATACACATTCAGTTAGCCTAATTGTCCCAACAACTAAGAGCATAAATGTAATCAAATATATTGCAATGTAATTTTAAATGTAAATATTTTCTAATGCTATGTGTATGGAAGAAAATTATGATATTGAATCACCAATATTTCCAAGATAGAGGAGGAAATTAATATTTTTAGAGATTTACTTTTTAATGTATTTATTTTTATTTTTAATTTTGATGTAGTAATATATTATAATATTGTAAGAAGTAAATAAAGGATCTATTCCCTTGAAAAGAATAGGGGAATGATAAAGAGATAATTTTTTTTTTTTTCTAAATGAGGAAGGGAAATTTTTGTTAAGGTTTTCAAAGATTAGAGAAAAAGAAGTAGAGCTCAAAACAACATAGTCTTTGGATGTTTTACAAATGAGAAAATAAATAACATTTTCATAAAAGAGGAGAATAAATACTAAAAAAATCAAATATTATTGAAAGTTAAAAGGTGAAACTATAATGATATCTACAAAAGATCTTTGGGGGAATTAGATGGAATTCCTCCACTGTCTGACTGAGGCTAGGGCTGCAGTGCCTAAGCACTTCATGTTCTTGTTTGAATGCTGCAGGTGGGGGTTGTTGTCTGTGTTTGGGGGTGAGGAGTTGTGTGCGTATCGATTAGTTCCTTCCATTTTTTCCTGTGTGTGGGCAGTTCTTTGGTGCCGACCAGAGTGTGTGGTGTTGTTGGGAGCCACGGGTGTGCAGTGGGGAGCAGGCCTTTGGTGCCTGGTTTTTGTGAGGTCTCCTTTCAGCAGTGACTCTTGTTCTTTTGCCAACGGATCATGGTGAGCTTTGGGTGGGGCTTTGAAACCCTTGTTTCAGTTTTTATTTCTCGGGGGCTTTGCATGCCCGATATAAGTTGGGTATTATGTCTCCTAGGGAGACCTCGGGCGCTAACCCTTTAATGGACTTTCGATCAGCGCTTGGTGCGAAGTCTCTTCAACACACTTCGAAAGTCTTCAATAATAATTTGTTCATGCCGGAATCAGGGCTAGATGGAGTGGGCTCGTCTAGTGGAGCTCGGATCATGAAAATCAATGGTTGCTTGGAACGTTGCAAGGAGAGACCAAAACTAGTTATTCCCTTGGAAATGGTTGCGTAGGATATTGAATATTACTCAAGGCACTCTTTTTACTGTAAGTTTTTGGGTATGAGGATATCGATGCAATTTCTGGAGTCCTGGGCCCGACGGACTTGGATGCCGGAGGGTGAGATGGATATAAAGATTCTGGCAAACAATTATTTCATGGTTACCTTTGATTGCATGGCAAATTGAAATAACGTCTTCGAAGGAGGCCCTTATTTCTATAATCAGGTCGGTCTGTTTCTCAAACCGTGGCATGCTGGTTTTAACCCTGTTGAGGAGCTTCCATCTCGTGTCCCGGTGTGGGTTCGACTTCCACGGTTTCCTGTGGAATGTTGGCAGGATGATGTTTTGCATCTGTTGGGGTTGATGCTTGGGAAGCTGGTTTGTTCCTTGCTGCAGACACAGTTTAAAAAGGTAATCACTTTTGCTCACATTTGTGTGGAAATTGATCTTAGTAAACCGTTACCAAATTCTTTGGATATGTCTGTGGGTCCTTACTCTTGGGTACAGTCATTGGACTATGAAACTCTTCCTTTCCGATGTCGTCTATGCCATGAATATGGTCACTTGCAACAAAGATGTCCAAGGGCTAGGCCTGTAGAGCCTCCAACTTCTCAGCCTCCCCACAACCCACCTAGGGAGGATAAGGGAAAGAACCCCATTCCTGGGGATGGTGATGGTTCTAATGGCTTCGCCCCTGTAAAGAATCGTAACAAAAATCGAGGCCAAAAGAAGACCTTGAAGGAAAGACAAGATGAAGACTCTTTTAACAGATTTGAGGTTTTGGATGATCTGGGTCAGCAAGAAGTGAACCCAGGTTTGGTGAATTTGGATCAAGGTATTATGTGTTCTGGGCAGGAGGGTTCTCTGTTTGGGGATACTCAGGATGCACAAGTTACTGGAGCTTTGCAAATGGTGACCGATCTTCAAATGGATGCCCAAGTGGAGACGACTCCTACTATGGAAATGAAGAAGGATGGGGGAGATGGTCCTATTGTGGCTTTGCATACAGGAGCAGATGTAGTGAGGAATAACAAGTCTTCTCCTTCTCCTTTGGGTCTTCATCAAAAGGATATCAAAAAAGGGTTGGGGGAGAAATCCTCAAAGCTTGGCAGGAAGAAGGATATGGAAAAAATTAAGTTAGCTGGGGAAACTTTGGTGGAGTCAGGGTCGGTTAAGACTCTGGATTCACACTTCTCGAGCTCTTTGAAATGATTTTTCTCTCATGGAATGTAAGGGGCCTAAACAGCGGCCCTAGACAAAAGGTTGTTCGTGAGTTGGTTAGAAGTCAATCTCCTGATGTTTTGTTCCTGCAGGAGACTAAGTTATCTGTGGAGTGCATGCTTGGTTTATCCCCTAAGCTGTGGGGCAGTGGTGAATGTCAGTGTGTTGGTGCTCAAGGGTCTGCAGGTGGAGTGGCTTGCCTTTGGAATCCTCGGAGGATCCGCCCTCTCTGGTGGATGGCCAGCAAGTCTTCTATCTCGATGATCGCTTCATGTTTTGAGACCGAGGAGTCTATCCTCCTCTCTAATATCTATGCGCCTATCGAGTTTCAAGGTAAGAAAATTCTATGGTCTCATATTAGATTTGTTCGGAGCATGGTGCCTTTTCATCCATGGATTATGGCTAGGGACTTTAATGCTATTTTTGAGCTAGCTGAAAAGTGGGGGGGTATTGCTAGGTTGGAGCCTTCTGCGATGCTTCTTCAGGATAATATCTCTGCTTTGAATCTTGTTGATGTCAAGCCTAATAATGGTTTATTCACCTGGAACAATCGAAGGATTGGGGATAATTGCATCTCTGAAAGACTTGATCGGTTCTTGGTTTCCTACTTCTGGGTTGGTGGATTATGGTCTTCTAGCTTTGAAATTTTGGATTGGAGGGGGTCTGACCATTGGCCTATCAAGCTTGTAGTTTCTTCAGTTCGTGTGCCTCGGTCATCCCCTTTTAAGTTCTAGATTATGTGGCTGCATGAACCCTCTCTTCATGACTATGTGGCTAAATGGTGGAGAGAGGGTAGACCCGCTTATGGTACAACAATGTACACTTTTGCTAAGCTTCTTCAATTTGTTAAATATCAGCTTAAACGCTGGAATCGGCAATGCTTTGGGAACATTTTCCATGCTAAGGCTGCTGCTCAGGTGGAGTTGGATAGCATTACAAGAGTGATCAGGGAGGAAGGTGTGACTGCCTATTTACTTCAAGAGGAGGCCAGGGCATGGAAAGTGTTGGAGGAGTGTGAGATGAGGGAGGAAATATATTGGAAACAGAAGGCAAGGGTTGAATGGCTTTAGGAGGGAGATAAAAATATGGTCTTCTTCTTCAATTTAGTCAAAGCTGGAAGCGACATGGGAATTTAATTTCTATTCTGGTGAATGACACTGGCGAGCATCTATCCTCTTTCAAGGATATTTCTTGTGAAGCCATGCAGTACTTTGCTACCTTATTTAGGGAGGACTCACAGGGGGCTTCTGAGGAGGAGGCTCAAGTTCTATCTTGCATCCCTTCTCTGGTTACTAGGGAGATGAATGAATGTCTCATGAGGGATATTTCAATTGAAGAGCTTGAGAGAACAGTGTTCCAAATGAAGAGAGGGAAAGCTCCTAGCCCTGATGGCTTTCCGGTGGAGTTTTTTCAAGAATTCTAGGATATTATTAAGCTTGAATTATTGGCTGTTGTCCAGGAATCTCAGGCGAATAAGCAGATGTTACGGGCTTTGAATTCCACCTTCCTTGCTCTCATCCCCAAATCTGATGGAGCAAACAAGTTAAGCCAATTTAGACCCATCTCTCTTTGTAATGTGATTTACAAAATCATCTCTAAAGTAATTGCGGATAGGCTGAAAACTTGGCGTAGAGTGTTAATTTCCGAAGAGTAGAGTGGTTTTGTTGCGGGCAGGCAAATTCTGGATGGGGTGGTTATTGCTACAGAGTCCATTCATTCTATGGCTAACTCCACTGATAAGGCAATGTTCATCAAGTTGGACATGGCAAAGGCTTATGACAGAGTTCGATGGTCCTTCCTTTGGAAGATCCTTGGTGCTTTTGGGTTTGGGGATGATTGGATTCGGTGGGTCAAGAGTTGTGTGACTTCTGTTTCCTTCTCTGTTTTAATTAATGGTGAACCCTCAGAGCTTTTTGGAGCCTCTCGGGGATTGTGTCAAGGTGATCCATTATCTCCATATTTGTTTCTGCTCTTTGTTGAAGGTTTGGGTCGGTTGTTGAGAAGGAATGTGGAGAGGGGTCTCATTCAGGGATGGCGTTGGGGTGGTAATATTCCCCCACAATCTCATTTATAGTTTGTGGATGATACTGCTTTGATGGGTATGGCTACAATCAAGGAGGCTACAAACTTGTGTGCGGTGTTGGATGTTTATCTGACCGCCTCAGGTCAAATGATTAATGAAGGTAAGTCCTCCATCTTCTTCTTCAACACTCCTGGTCCGATTCAAAGGAGGATTTCCAATATTTTAAGGTTTCAGACTGGATCCCTCCCTTTGATCTATCTTGGAATTCCTATTTCTGACAAAAGGATGCCTAGGGATTCATGGCAGAATATTTTGGAAAAGTTTTGGATGAAGGTTAACCATTGGACCCATAGATGGTTATCCTTTGCTGGTCATGTTCAATTTATCAAATCTATGGTTCAAGCTCTTCCCATTTACAGATGCATGCTCTAGGTGGCCCCAGTTGGTTTTCTTCAGGAACTTGATGCTTTATCTAGACAGTTTTTATGGGCAGGTAATTTATCGTCATCCAAATGGAGCTTGGTTAGATGGGAGCTTGTTTGTAGTCCGAGGAAATATGGAGGTCTTGGATTAAGGCAGTCATCTTTGTCTAGGGTGGCGCTTGCTGCCAAGCTATACTGGAGGTGGTGTGTGGAGCAAGATCAGACCTGGGCCAAGATTTTATTTCATAAGTATTTTTCAGGCATCCCTCAGATGGATATTCCTCGCTATCCCTTAGTGGGGAAAGGATTGGTTATTTGAGGTACGCTTAAGAAGGGGGCTGCTCTAGTTAAGGATGGCTTATTTTGGATCTACAAAAGTGGGTCTGAGGCTCAATTTTGGTTGGATGCTTGGGATGGGTTTCCTCCCATTATTTCTCAGTTTCCTAACCTTTTGCCCCTTTGTCAAAGATTCATCGAGGCTGGTTGGGACAAGGTGAGAGACTTTAAGTCTATTTCTTCTCAAGGTCAGTTAATGACGGCTAGATGGAAGAATCCTGAGGAGTGGCCTGTGGTTGGTATGGAGGAGGAATGTGCGGAATTACAAAGCATCCTCTCTAGTAGGACTTGTAGTTCCCTTCCAGATGGAGATGTTTTATCTTGGTCTCCCAACCCTAAGGGTGTTTATACTATTTCCTTTGGTTATCAGGTGTTGTTATCTCACAAGCTGGATGGGGTGGAGGTTCAATGGTGGAAGAGTGTTTGGAACAAGTTTTCTTGGCCGAAGTGTAATTGCTTCATTTGGACTTTGGCCTAGAACAAGTGTGTTAACCTGGGATAATATTCAGAAGAGGGGATTTCAGGGACCATCCATGTGTGTGTTGTGTGGGGATGGAGAGGAGGATTCTGCTCACTTGTTTTTTCGTTGCCCCTTTGTCTGAGGCTATGGCACTTGTGGTGGGAAGCTTGGAGAGTTCCTTGTGTTCATGCTTCCTCTCTGGTGGATTTCTGGCGTAGTCTAGGCAGACCTCCTACTACCGCATCCTTCTTACAGGATGTGTGGTATGTGGGGCCTACATTCCTTCTCTAGCAGATTTGGCTGGAGCGGAATCGTAGAATCTTCCGAGGTGAACAGTTGATTATTCAACAAGTTTGGCAGAGAATTATGGGTATGGTTTGGGAGACTGTGGAAGCAAAGTGTGAGGTAGGTTTTCCCTTGGAGAAAGAGGATGCTAAGAAGATGGAGAGATTGGGACTTCAGGAGTTGTCTTTGGCGTCAGCTTGTGTCCGAAAGGGAAGGCAAGCAAAAATGAAAGTTATGAGAGTGGGTAAATGGTTTCCCCCTCATGTTGGAATTTTGAAGATTAATACTGATGGTTCCTCAAAAGGAAATCCTGGTCCTGCTGGAATTGGTGGAGTTGGTAGAGATTCCACAGGATCAGTGGTCTTCTTCTTCTCTTCTTACGAGGGGACGAAGACCGTTAACCTTATGGAAGGTCTGGCGATATTCTCCGCCCTTGAACGGGCTTATGCTTTGGGGTGGAGAAAAGTTATCTGTGAGTCTGACTCACAGGTTTTGGTTAATTTGCTTAAAGATCGAAAGGTGGTTGATGTCAGTTGACAGTTAGCTAGGATGGTGCAACAAATTTTGCAGATTAGCTCCTTGATGGAGGTTTCTTTTGTCCATATTCTGAGGGAGTGGAATAAAGCAGCGGATTGCTTGGTGAAATGGGCTTCGGCACATCTTGATGGTTGGAGGATTGAGGGGTGGGATTAGATTTCCCAGGATCTTCACCATGAGCTGAACAAGATTATTGCGGAGGATGGCGATGGGATTGGTGATGGATGATGTTGATTCTTGCTTTGCTTTATTGTATTTTTGCTTTCCTGGGGTTTAGGCCCTTTGCTTTGTTGTAATGCTCTTTTCTGATTATCAATAAAGTTTTTACCCCTTTTTTTATAAAAAGGTGAAACTATAACTAAATTACATGAATCTACAAAGAAGAAAGATAAGGCTCTAATATGACACAAGGTTAAATGAGGTAACTAAAAGATGAAAAATTACAATGAAAATATGGAGGAAAAGAGAAGCCTTAAACAAAAATCATAAAGACTAAAGTGACTTTTTTTTATTATATATATAAATATGCATAGAATCCAAGTAAATAAGATGATAAATAAAAGGCATAAAATCATACATGTATGGAATAATGGAATTGATCATTTTAGCAACATATAAATCTAAGTCCTTCATGAATATACTGAAAAATATTATAATATTTTAATAGGATTTGTTGAGAAAAGAACTGGTATAGAGAATGTATGAAAGAAAGTGGAACCATCAATAAAAGAGACAAAATTTTGATAAGGGTTGCTAACTATAATGATAGAAAATGTACTCCTCTATATTTTTACATTTGTTTGGGTCCTCCTTGTTAATTTGATCTTAATGTGGCCTTGATTTAGTGTTGCAGTGTGTTTAACACATTCACATTAGGTGTTGGGCCTTTGTAAACTAAATGGACTTGATGGTACCTAAAATGGAGGAAAATTGTTGGGCTCTCTTTCACCTTCAAGGTTTAGGACCTAAAAGGAGAGATAAAACCTCCACACACTTCGTTAAGAACAAACCCTTGATATTTCAATGCAAAAGAGATTGAAATATTGCAAAGGGACTATCCTGACAGCTAAATGAAATCTAATGAGGGGTTCACCACCAAGTTTAGACTTGGAAAAGATAATGCAATCTAATATGAAATACCAAACCCTAAATGACCTAGAAAGATGAACAAAATATAATAGAAATTTATGAGATAGAAAGTGTACACCTAGGAGACTGAAGAAGGCAGAATGGAAGTCTAGAATTCTAGTAAATCTACTGTCAATGCTGACTAGGACTCATTCATCAAGCTGCGTGAATCAGTTTAAATTCTGGGAGAATGTGCAGATACAGGTTTCAACCAAAAGGGTATCCAGATCTATATACATCTCTGTCAAGCCTGTATAGTGGGACTCAATCACCACTAATGGAAAATCAGTCCACTTCTACTTTTTGAAAGTTTAGGAGTTGATTATGTTCTTCTTAGTCTGCTCTACTCTTTTTGACTAGTTTCTAGATCTGAAACTTTAAATTGCCACGTGTAGGTCTTCTCCAAGCTTATCCAATGCTTGATGAAAACTTTAGGGATTTGAAATTTTTTCTCCAACTTTTCTCCTTGATAAATCTGCAACCTAGCTTTCAAAATCACACACAAGAAGAGGGGAAAATGTTGTGGGGTTAGTGAATAGGGGTTTGCCTTGGTCAAACCCCTTGTTGGTAATTAAACCTTGAAATGAAAGAAAATATGAATGGAGAATGATGAATGAACAAATAGTAATGTTGCAACTCACCAAACCCAAGAAATAAGGTGCTACAAATATGCTTGAAATGGTAGCAATGGATTTGTTGCTTGAATCTTGCTTGAATGATGTTGATCTTTCTTGAAACACTTGTTTGGATCATGAACTCTACATCGCAATTGTTAGCACACAAAAAAACATGAAGAATGCAATCTTTGACATGATGATTGGCACTTGAAGAATGCTCTAAAATGCTTGATAATCTACCCTTGAATTCTCTTGAATGCTCTTGTGAATTCTCTTGAATTATAATTGAGAATATGAGTGAAAGAACCTTGTATTTATACCCAATTATGAAAGAATTCCTAAAAATACAACACTACAAGCTGACATTAGATCTAGGAGAATAAAATCCCACAAAAAATTTGAGTTAAATTTGAATTTAGGCCACATGAGACTCATTCTCCCAAGGTGGAAAATTACTCCCATTAGCCATAATGTATGGGACAAAAAATGGAAAGTGCTTAGAAATGTGTAAAAACTTGTTTGGGGCAAAAAGACCCAAGTGGGACCCATTCACCCAAAGTGGCAAATGAGACTTGACACTAAATTAGGGCCACACAAGCCAGGAGCACCTGAATTATAATTGGTCAATGATTGGTGTCAGGATTATCCTCATAAAAATGCAATAAATGAGGCTAATGGATGTGAAATAGGGCCAATTAAAGCATAAGAAAGCCCAATTATTAATGAAAATCCTAGAGAAATGTGAAAGTGTGTTACAAGACTTTACAACACTCCAAATAAAGCAATATTAATGTTGAATTTGATTAAAATTATGTTTATTATGCTTAGTTAATTGATAAAACCCTAGAAAATTGTGAAAGTGTTTTACAACACTTCACAACACTTTAGTGAGGCACCATTAAATTCTATTAGTTCATGTGTTATCCATATTGCAACACTAAATCAATGCAAAATTAAGCCAAAATCCACAAGGAGGACCCAAATGAGTGTGAAAATGTCAAGGTATCCATTTTACTACACTACAATACCTTATTTTTGGTGTTGTAAAGTGTTGTACCACATTTTCACACTAATCTAGGTTTTTCATTATTGATTGGGATTATTTATGCTTTATTGGTCTTATTTTGCATACACAAGCCCTAATTAATACATCCTTCTAAGGATAATCCCTACATATTTAAACCAACATCATTAGAAGATTAATCTTTACTTAGTAAAGGTTATTCTTTAATTATAATTTTTTATTAACTTGTAGGAATATTCCAAAGGAATCCCTACAAGTCTTTTGTCTTTTGTCATCTCACACATGTGTGAGGATAACTTATTTTTTTAATTCCTTTATTAAGGAATATTTGTAACCACCTCCTTAAGAGGTGACACTTTGCACACACATAGATGAATGGTGGCATTCATTGAGTTGGGAGTTACATTCTAACTCCTTCTTCTCACCTCTACTTATTGAGGTGCCTCTCCTCTTATTCTTCAAGACTCATGCAAGCAAGCTAAGGCTTATGCTCTCTCTCTTTGTATTATTCTTTAGGCATTTTGCCTCCATTCATAATATTGGGGTTTTTTCTTGTTTTTTCCCCTTAACAAATTTTTGTGTCTCTCTTGCTTTGGTGGTGCTTGGTTTGGCTACTTCAATCTATTTGGTAATCTCTTTCCTTCAAACAATTGCTCTTTATTAGTACTTTCCATTGCTCTTTTCTATTTCCTTTCATGGTATCAGAGCTTGGTATTACTAATATTTTGTGAGCTACATTGTTGAAGGTTTACCAGATTTTTCAGCACACCATTGGAGACACTCTCAAAGAAGAGAAGAAGAGCAAAGTGTCTAATCTTGTTTGTTTTTTGTTTTCTAGCCTTTTTTGTGCAAGAATCTTAGCTTTTAGAAAACTCAATAAGAGTTTATCTTTTTTTTTCAATTTTTCAATTTCAAGTTTATTTATTTCTATAGTTTATACAAATCTAATCTATAAAAAAATCATTTTTTTTAACCCTTGTGTAGGATTTCTTTTCTAAGTTTGTTTTTTATTTCAAATTTCAAAGCTAATCTGCTTTTTTTTGCAAATCTGTATATTAGATCTGTAAAAAATCCATTATATATTGCATGCATGTTTTATTTTTTGCATAAAAATTAAAAACCCTCTAATATAGGATTATTTTTCAATTTTTTTAGAACAGTTCATTAGTTCTGTAATCTTTTTGGAATATTAGGCTAAATCTCTAAAAAAAATATCACTATATTTTACATTTTAGAAAAAGGCTAATCTACTTTTTTGCAAATCTGTAAAAATTTCTTCATATTTGCATGTTCAAATTTCTATTAAAAAATCAAAGTTTTTTTAAAATCTCTATAATATATTCATATCTAAATCTGTAAAAAAAATCATCTCTATCTATTTTTTTAAAATATATATATATCAAAACCCTTATTTTAGTTCAGTTTAAAAAAAATAAAAATCATATCTATTTTTGTTAGAAAAATCACATTACAAAATCAAAATCTAAAAAAATCAACCCTTTTCTTAGGGCCTTGGCTCTCTTTTTACATTTATAGTAAAAAACAATAGTATACTCTTTCTGAAAAATTAGAGCTTCAACCTTCAGCCTTGCTGCTCTCACCTTCCTCCCGCAGCCTTAAACCCACTATACTTGCTTCAGCTACATTTTCCTTTACCTCTTTGTGTTTTGTTTCTTATAAAATTTAACTAAATTGTTTTCATTTTGAAATCCAATTTAAATCCTTTCTTTTTTTTTCTCCCGCCCATGCAATGCATTCACTTTTTTTAAGTTTTTAAATATTATAAGTCTACAAACTTTAAAGTTTAGAAAATCCCGCCCTCCATTAATTTTTTATAAGTTTAAAAAGAGATTTTATCTCTTATCTTAAGTATTCTTTTAAAGGGAACTTATTCTTTTTCTTATACCTTTTTAAGGTATTACCTTTAATAAAGGTTTTATAAAGTCTTTTTATATTACTTTTTTATAAAGACTTTAAAGTTTTAAATTAATTTTTTTTTATATTAAATTTAAAGTTTATTAAAATTAATTAATTTAATAATCAAAGTTATAATATTATTTTAATTCATTTAATTTTTTCTCAAAATTTATAGTTTCAAGTAAAATAGTTTTTTTTTTTGTTGTTTTTAAGGTTTTTTTCTAAAATTTAATTTAATCTAAGGGGCTTATTTTCTTTCAAACCCTTAAAATTTATTCTAAGAGGGCTAATATTTTCTTTTACACTTAATTAGTGATATTTACTTCAAGTTGTAAAGTATTTATTTTAGTAATATTTTTTTGTGTATTAAAATTTATTTAAAATGTCAACTTTAATTCCAGAGATTAAATTAAATTCCTCTAACTATCATTCTTGGAAGACTCACATTTCTTTCATTTTTCGATTTAAACATCTTTTAGATGTAGCTATAGATCCTAAATCTAAACCAGGTTCGTCTGCATTCAAAGATGAAATCGAAAAATGGAATCTTAAAAATGAAGAAGCCCTTGGCCTCATAGGTATCTCCATGTCACCTGAACTTTATGTTCACATTGGGACATGTACAACTGCCTATGAAGCATGGGACAAACTCAAAACAATTTATCATAGTACAAATGAATCAAGAAAAATTCAAATTCAAGATCAACTTGAAGATTTGAGGTATTCTGATTTTAAATCTATGGATGATTTTTTATTGAAATTTGATGCTTTAAATAGTCAATTGGATGGTTTAGGAGTTAAATTAGATAATCTTAGATTAATTCATCTTATTCTTAAAAAGTGTCTTCCTAGACAATTTCAACAATTCATTACTAATATTCATGCTCAATTAGCTATTCCTTCTTTAGCTACTCAATTAACTTATGATATTTTTCGTGATTTATTAAGACAAGAAGAGGCTAAGTTAATTCAGTTTGGTACTCTTAAGTCTAATGAACATGCTTTCTTGTCTAAGCATAAGCAAAATTTTAAACCTCATTCTAAACAACATTATAATTCCAAACCTCATTATAATAATGGCAATGATCCTAGAGAGTTTAACTCTTCTAAGAGACCACATTGCACTTATTGTAATAAGGATGGTCATTGGCAAAATACTTGTTTTAAAAAGAAAATTGAGAAAAAGCCTATGAATCAAAATAATCAACAATTTCATAACAATGGTGATCAATCTAGACATGCTTTTACATGTAGTTTGAATGTTTCTAAACCTTTTTGAATGGGTTATTGATTTAGGTGCATCTCATCATGTTGCTTCACATAATTTTTTTTAAATAACTTCACAAGTACTTTATTATTGGACTTGATCAACCCAATAATAGTGTACTTGTTTTACTCAATTATATTTGGAATATGAAAAGGGGATATTCATGTAGTCATGAATGCATGAATATCGTCTTAAATGACTTATTTATACTTAATAATACTTCACTTCATAATATGCAATTCCCATTATTCCATCATAATTTTTATTTATTTTTAATATTAATTTTCATAACTTAAGGTGGCTTGATTTGTGGCTTTTCATCTATTACAATATTTAAAACAAATCTAGTGTTTCCTTCTCAACTACAATTATGTTGTTTTGAAAAAGGGAATTTGATATTTTATTGTGTCTCATTAATCTGATATTGTGCATTATTGGTCAATTTGTCTTTTGGATGGATTTATTTCATCTATATATTTTTTGAAAATTAAAAGCTCATTGGAGTATTTGCCTTCTTGATGGATTTATTCCATCTATATATGTTTTGCAAGTTAATCACTTTATCAAGTCTCAATGGAGCCTTTACATATATTTTTTGTGCTAGTCACATTTGCAGTAATGTTGCATAGGGAGCCCTATCTATAATGAATCATATATTTTATCAAGTCTCATTGGAGTTTTTTTTGGGACCCATGGAAAATATTTCCATCCACTTTGATGGTATGCACTTACTTATTTTTTTATGAACTTAGATCTATTTTCTAAATTGATGGGGATCAAGTTCTTGAAACCTTTATGTTTCATTATTTTATTGAAGGCAATATGGTTTTTTTTTAAAACCATCTTTAGGACTAATTTTCAAAGTCCTTTATTATTAATCTTGACACAATTTCCCTTTACATTACAACAAATGATGTAGTGAGAGGAAACCTAGAACTATTATTGCTATGTCTAGATATATTGACATTTTATAATTTGGGCTATGCTTTCTTTCTATCTCATGGTTTCATTAGAAGTAAAAATGGTCCAAATTTATATATTAAACATAGTGAAAATGATATTGTGATTATTATTTTAATGATTTAATTATCACTTCTAGTTCTAACTTTTTTATTAGTGATGTTAAGTCTCAACTCAATCAACAATTTCAAATGAGTGATTTGGGCCTATTACATTATTTTGGGTATGCAAATTTGGCAAACACCTAAAGTGTTGGATTGGTTTCTAGCTTTATGTCTAAACCACAACAAACTCATTTTAAAGTTGCAAAAAGAATTTTAAGATATGTTAAAGGCACTCTTAATCTTGGTCTCTTTTATGATGCAAATTATGATTTTTCTTTAAAAGGTTATACTGATTCAGATTTAGAAGGTGATCCCAATAATGGGAGATCCACTTGTGGTTATTGTTTCTTTGTTGGATCAGGTGCAATCTCATGGAATAGTAAGAAACAACAATCTACTTCTCTTTGTTCTACAAAAGCTGAATATAAAGGTTGTACAAATGCATCTAAAGAGGCATTATGGTTAAGAAGATTACTTGAAGACTTGGGTCTACCTCAAAAGGATCCTACTCCTTTGTATTGTGATAATCAAAGTGCTATTGCTTTGGAAAAGAATCCAATTTTTCATGCAAGGACCAAGCACATTGCTCTTCAACATCACTTCATTAGAGAGCAAATTGAAGACAAGCAAATTTCTCTTTTGTATTGTAAAAGTGAAGATCAAGTTGTAGATATTCTCACCAAAGCTCTTTGTAAAGATAAATTTCTCTTTCATTGTAAAAATCTTGGTTTACAACCCATTGAAGGGTTTGATGTAACCTCCCCAAGTAAAGCTTAAGGGGGGATGTTAGAAGATTAATCTTTACTTGGTAAAGGTTATTCTTTAATTGTAATTATTTATTAACTTGTAGGAATATTCCAAAGGAATCCCTACAAGTCTTTTGTCTTTTTTTCTTCTCACACATGTGTGAGGATGGTTTATTTTTAATTCCTTTATTAAGGAATATTTGTAACCACCTCCTTAAGAGGTGACACTTTGCACACACATAGATGAATGGTGGCATTCATTGAGTTGGGAGTTACATTCTAACTCCTTCTTCTCACCTCTACTTATTGAGGTGCCTCTCCTCTTATTCTTCAAGACTCATGCAAGCAAGCTAAGGCTTAGCTCTCTCTCTCTTTGTATTATTCTTTAGGCATTTTGCCTCCATTCATAATATTGGGGTTTTTTCTTGTTTTTTCCCCTTACAAATTCTTGTGTCTCTCTTGCTTTGGTGGTGCTTGGTTTGGCTACTTCAATCTATTTGGTAATCTCTTTCCTTCAAACAATTTCTCTTTATTAGTACTTTCCATTGCTCTTTCTATTTCCTTTCAACATCCAATCATAATTCATGTCTTTTTAGATTGTTTGGCCAAAATTTAGTGATCTAGGACTCATACACCACCTTGGGCATATGGATCCCCCCTAAGTTTTGGGGCCCCAATCTAGATTTCACATGAATCTAAGAATTTCTTGAAAATGTGTCCCATAGCCTAGCCTAATGGGACTCATATACCACTTCTAGTGTATGAATCCCATGTGCCTTAAAATTAAGTTTAATTCAAATTCTTGGAAACATTTTATTCTCCTAGATCTGATGTTGGCTTGTATAAACAAGTATAAGTACAAGGTTATTTCACTCATTTTCACCTAAGACTTTCACTGGAGCATTCCTAATAGAAAATTGGAGTTTACAAGATAATTCAAGAGAATTCAAGAGTTTACAAGAGCATTCAATGGTTGATTATCAAGAGTTTTGGAGCATCATTCAAGTATCAAGCATCATGTTTTTTTTTGAGCTAACATTCCAATTGAAAATACAAAAGGGTTAGAATATCAAGATCCTCCTCTCGATATGAGTGTCCTCCTTCCTAAAGAATAACCAATGATTTGTAATGATGATAAGGATGAGAGGATTGTCATAGGTTCTCCTCCTCAACACTCAACCTGAGAAATTGGTGAATCTAGCAAGAGAAGACCTTAAAAACTAAAGAAATTACAATTCCCTTACCCACAAACTACAATTGAAAGGAATTTACAAATACTTCTACATTGGGGACTTATAACATTACCACCCATAAGAGAAGATCAATCTCCAAATCCCAAGAATACAAACACATCACATTGTCAATATCATAGAATTCATGGACATAGTACATTAATGAGTGTTGTACTTTACAACAAATATTTTAAAAATGGATATCATAGAAATAGTTCCTTGAAGCATATGCTTATGCTCCTTGCCATGTAATAGTTGTAGTGTATTCCTATTCTCACTATTACATGTTATACACTTATTACAAATCATTTCAAATGCAAGGAGCTCTTTCTCTTCACCCATCTTGACTCATCCTTGCCTTGCACTTAGTGGGGGCATGGGTTAGTTAGCCTTGTCCTAGTTTTGGTACATGTTGTCCCTTTGGCTAGTTGTCCACCTTCCATTTATACAAACCGAGATTGGGATGCAAATGACCTTCTCTAAGTTTACTCTCATGTGTCTTACTAATCTTTTGCATTATTTCTTTTTTCTTTATGTGATTAAATGTGTGTAACGTGATCCACTAGGTTGTTTTGTTTGATGTATCTCTCTCTCTTTTTGAAATTCCTCTATTTGTACAAACATTCTTCTCTACATCATAAATCTTTTATCTTTTTCCTTTATATTTTATTTCTATTTTTTCTTCCTTTTGGGGATGACGCAAGGCATTAAGACATTCATGTCTATTCCATGTTGACCCAAAATATTTTCCTTTATCTTTTCTTTGTCTTGTGTTTTCCTTTTCAGGATGATGCAAGGCATCGATACATTCATGCCTCTTCCATGTTGACCCAAAAAAATTTCATTTTATCTTTTCATTGTCTTGTATTTTCCTTTTGGGGATGCCACAATCCATTGAGACATTCATGTCTCTTCCATGTTGACTTGAAAGGTTTTTCTTTGTTTTCATTCTCTTTGTGGCATTCTTCTAGTTCTATGAGTATTTGGGGAATCATGACAATTTTGAGCTCTCTAAAAAAATTGTAGCAAGAACATATTGATGTCAAATCCATGGATCCCTCATGTGTTTGGAGTTTAATTTTGGGGGAAACCTTTATTTTCCTTTTACATGATGTAGCTTTTATTTGGAAACATATGACTTGGCATAGGGCTTTCCAAATAAGCTCTCATGTATTCTTTATTGTTAGCATTTATCATTTTCTACTTTAAAATAATTTCTCACAACACAATGTTTATAAATTTCTTTAAAGTGGGGGCATACATTGGCATTATTCTTTTTCAAATCATGTTTCATGGTGTAGTATTCTTACTTCATCTAATGCATCTCTCACTTTATGGTGACATCAGGTGTGATTTTCTTCAAGAGCATGATCTCTCTTAGCATATTATTTTCCTCTTAGTGTGTTGATGTGATACGCTACATTCCCTAAGTTGGGAATCTTTAATTCTTTGATTGGTCCTATCTTGGATACATTAGGCACAATGTTTTCTAAGCTAAGAACTTACATGAACTAAGCAAAACTCCTTTGAATGCACCTTACATTATAATTTTGGTTATATGGCTACCTTGCATAATAGACCTTACATTCTTGTGGAGACATCTTGTTTGTTCATGATTATCAAGCATACGAAGCTTTGCTTGCCTCAAGAAGGTCAAAGTTCATTTTTGCACCATGCCTTATCAAATTTATTAGGAGGCATAACTTTAGTTTGATTTGATGGGAATTTGAACTTAGGTGTGACTTTCCCATAGACACTTTCTTGTGTGTGTGAGCGCATACTAGACACATGCGTATGTGTCTCACCTCTTTGGATACTCACCCAATAGACAACATAAAGTTTCGTTGCCTCAAAGTGAGTGTGCATTTTAAGACAAACAACTTATATCTGGTCCACAACATATGAGGCAAATGGTTGAAGCTTGATGCCCCATTTTTTTAATTTTTAATTTTCTTTATGTACTTTGTTGTGTATGCTTGTGCCTTGCTAATGCTCTTTATCATTTACATGTGTATTTCTTTGTTCTTATGTTGGTTATCCATAGGATATTTATCCTATGGGTTTGATCACCCCTCTCTTGATCGTTGTCATCCTATCGTACTAGCATTGGTACATTTGAACCCCTCTTGATGCAAGTTTGTCTACTTTAGTGTGAGTTTAAGCAAGTTCCTCCTCTCACTAAAGTGGGGGCTAGATGTAATGATGGAAAATATAATCCTCTACATTTTTCGCATTTTTTGGGTCCTCCTTGTTAGTTTGAGCTTAATGTGGCCTTGATTTAGTGTTTTAGTTTGTTTAACACATTCACATTAGGTCTTGGACTCTTGTAAACTAAATGGAATTGATGGTACCTTATTTTAGATGGTTGTAATATGTTGTACTACACTTTCACACTATTCTAGGGTTTTCATTATTTATTTGGCTTCTTTAAATGCTTTAATTAGACTTATTTCACATCCATAAGCCTTAATTAATGTATCTTTCTAAGGATAATCTTGACATAAAGCAACATCCAATCATAAATTATGTCTTTTTAGGTTGTGTTGCCCGAATTTAATGATTTGGGACTCATACACCACCTTGGGATTATGGGTCCCACCTAAGTTTCAGGGCCCTGATCTAGATTTTACATTAATCTAAGAATTTCTTGATAAATGTGTCTCATAGCCTAGCCTAATGGGACTTATACACCACTTCTAGTGTATGAGTCCTATGTGGCTTAAAATTAAATTTAATTCAAATTCTTGGTGGGATTTGATTCAGCTTGTAGGGTTATAATTTTAGGAAATTTGTCATAAACAAGTATAAATACAAGGTTATTTCACTCATTTTCACCTAATACTTTCATGAGAGAAAATTCCTAATAGCGAATTGGAGTTTACAAGAGCATTCAAGAGAATTTAAGAGTTTACAAGAGCATTCAAGGTTCAATTATCAAGTGTTTTGGGGCATCATTCAAGTATCAAGCATCATGTAAAAGTCATCATGCATCATGTTTGTTTTTGAGCTAACATTTGTGATGTAGGGTTTCATGATTCAAGCAAGTATTCAATTCAAGATCTATCACATTCAAGCAAGGGTCATGATCTACATCCATTGGAGCCATCTCATTCATGTTTGTATTGCTTTATTGGTAGGGTTTGGTGAGTTATAACATTGCATGTTGTCATTCATCATTCCTTAATTTCATTTCATTTCATTACAAGGTTTGATTGCCAAAATGGGGGTTGACCAAGGAAAACCCCTTTCCACTAACAAAACAACATTTTCCCCTCTCTTTAGTGTGTGATTTGCAGACCTAGGTTGAAGACCCTGTAAGGATCAAGATTGGAGAAAATTCTTCAAGTGGTCAAAGCTATCAAAGTTGTCACATCATCTACAAGATCATTGAAAGACATCTACAAGGAAAAATTCAACATTTCAAATACAAAAACTAGGTTGAAAAGATAGAGTAGAGATTTATGAGCAGATTCAGATCTCAATCCTCTAAAAAAGCCAAATAGGAGTGATATGCCACTTTTAGCATATGAGTCCCAGTATAGTGAAATTTGTAGTTTTTCAGGAGTTCTAGACTTGTCTTTACTAGATTTTTGTTCTGACTCAATAACCCTAATTTTGAACTAAATTGCCCAGACTAGTGTATGAGTCCTAGTAGGCATTAAATTCAACATATTCAACCTTTCATTTCTTCAATCAAGTTACTATATGGTTTCAGGTGCCCCTCTACCTTTCTTAGCTTTTTATTCTGTTGTGCATCCATTTCTAGGTCATTTAGTGAAGTCTTGCATATCCTTAGGTTAATCATTAAATGTTGCATGTGATTAGTCTTTACAAGCCCTAGCTTGGTGGTGATCCCCTCTTTAGTCATTCTCCATACCCTAGAACACCCCTATTGGATTGATGCAAGAAGTTGGGTCCACAAAAAGCTCAAAAAGTTGAAGTGTTTTTGTTGTTTTTCAAAATTTGTCACACTTGGACTAAACATTTGAGACACTTACACAATGAATCTTAAAAAAAGTCAATAATATGAAATTTATAATTTTGAATCTAGTTTCCAAATATGTAATTTATTCAAATACCTAGATGATAGAAATTAAATTTTTATATGGATTTATAAAAACCACTTTATAAAAGTCTTTCTTTTACCATACCATGCACATGCACAGACACCACTTTTTGACCCAAATAAAAGTATTTTTCTAATTCCTTTTGGGGAAAAAGAGCTAAAAAATGAAGATTGATGAGGATATTTTTTGTATTTTTTGTATTTTTTTAATTGAATTTGGCCTTAATTGTTGTTTTTAAAAGTCAACATGTAAAGATAGCATAATTGGACCTAAACTAAACATTCTTTTTTTTTCACTATGTAGAGAATTTTTTGAAGATTAATTTTTCCATATAATTTTTTTTACAAGAAACTTAACCAAAGAAAAGTTAAATTAAAAATTAAAAAAGCCTGATATTTCAAGTTTATGTACTAGTTTTCTTAGAAATTAATTAAAAAATAACAAATAAAATTCAATCTTAATAAAAGATATATATGTGGAAACTAGATATCATGTTCTCTAATGGGTTTTAATTTCATAGATTAATTAAAAAAAAGTACATTAGCCATATTGCCAAAGTTGGACATTCTTCTTGAGTCTGCCTTAGTTTTTTAGTTGTAGGTCAAAGGCTGAGGGTCGGGTTGCCAAGCCTTTCCCGAGCCTAAAACTGAGGAAACATGTGGGATGGGGATTCAAAATTCTAAAAACCTGTATGCGTTTTTTAAAACGAATATGAGTTACAAAATACATACGTGTTCTTTATTTGCTTGATTATTTAAAAAATTAAATAATTTCTAGAAATGTGTATGCATTTTAAAACACATACGCCTTTTGTGTTACATAATGCGTACACATTTTAAAACACACATGCTTTTTGCATTACAAAATGCATACACATTTTAAAATGTGTACACGTAAACCTAAATGGTATTTAATTTTTTAAATAAATGACTTGTATGTGTTATAAAACACGTACACATTATAGAACGTGTACACATTATAGAACGTGTACACATTATATAACATGTACACATTATATAATACATGTGTAACAACATGTACGCATTTTCTAGTGCATACACATTTTTTTAGGCTTGAGTACCCTAAGCATGACAAATATGCATTTTTTTAATAATGCGTATGCATTTTCTATGAGATTTTTTTTGGCTGAAACTTCCCCTCTTCGTGGACCCAACTTCTTGCTTTTACCCTATTGTAGATCTCTTTCCTTCATTTCATCCCTAGTTTGAGATCTCTAGGGGTCTCTTTGAATGTTATGTTAGCAAAATAGGAGGGTCTCATCCCCTTTGTTCCATCTTCCTAAAAGATGGAATCCTATTTCCATCATTACACTAACCTTTTAAATGACCTTGAAGGGGGGTATTATTTATGGTGGAATCTAGTCATTAATAGTGAAATTTCCTAGACTATGGTCTTATGTGTCAAGAGAGGAAATCATTTTTTTAGTTATTTTCAATTGAGAATCTCCTTTTGGAATCATTCAACTTCTCACTAAAATAAGCTATGGGTCTTCCCTCTTGGATCAACACTACTCCTACATTTCCACTAACATCACAATCAACTTGAAATACTTTATCAAAATCAAGAAATGGTAACACTGGTTTCTCTGTCACCTTTTTCTCCAGATGTCTACATAAAGTGCTTCCTATCTCCTCTCATTGTTTCTATCATAGGTGTGTAAATGCTACTAAATTTCCTAATGAATTTCAAGTAGAAAATTTCCAATCCATGGAATGGTCTTACCTCCCCAATGTTCATAGGTGTAAGCCACTCAATAATTGCTTTAACCTTATAAAGGTTCATCTTCAATCCTTTGACATAAATGAAAAAACCCAAGTCTAGCAAGATGGTGTGTCCCTTGGTCTTCCTTTTGCAGTGTGATGTTTGGGTTCATAACATGGCTTAACCACCTCTTGTGGATCTTGTGTGAATCTTGTGATCGTATCAAGCATTAATAGGTTGATCTTTTGGTGCAACAACAACCACCAATATAACAATTGGTATTAGAGCCAAGTTATAGGTTCAAACCCCTCACTTACACTGTGGGGATTGTTGCAAGATGGTGTGTCCCTTGGTCTTCATTATGTTGAACAAGACAATTGAGAGGTGGGGTGAGTCAGTTGTCACATTTTAAACTTTAATTCATTCACTAGAACTAATCCCTAACACTGCTTTATCTTATTAAACATTAAATACTAGTGTAAAAACTGAAAACCATCACATAAACATAATAACACTAGATTTACGTGGAAAACCCAATGAGGGAAAAACCACTGTGAGTATTAACTCACACTATAGAGAATATCACAATTGATTACAAGAAGTGTACAACTTGAGAAACAAGGCTCACTACTAAAACAAGGCTTGCTACCGAAATAATGACTCAGTGCCACAAATATATAAAGAAGATAAATAAGACATTTTATAGAGAGAAAAGAATCTCAATGCGACAAAGAAATACACAACTATCCACATAATTCACTTGCAGATGTGCATGAATGATAAAGTGCACCTTCAGTTCACTACTTTCAAAAACTCAACATTTAGGCTTCACATTGATCCATTATATTTGCATCACATACTGATTCACACTTATGTCTATTCTCTTTTTGCTCCTTTCTCTATTTCCTTTGTTATCTTCTTCACTTCTTCTTCCCTAAATCATTTTTCATTTATACCATCTTCAACTTTGAAATGTATCCAAATTCGGCCATCTAAATTCAAATTGAAATTCAAATCAGGTTGGTTCCAAAACATCCTAGGGTGGAATTAGAAAGAGGAAAATCCAAAAACAAACTTCATAAGGATCCAAATAGATTCAACATGCTTCACTAACTCTAAAGGTAGTATTACACACAAGGTTGACCAAACCAGCGTAAAACACATAGAACAATTAAGCACAAACTTTCTTGATACCAAAATTATCTTCAATACAATAAAGACAACTCAACTCTAGAACCACAAGTCATAAGAATTTATCAAAGAGAAATATAGACCAACAATATTTCTCCCAAACCTCAACCAAAAACATAGAAAACCATAGTTCACAATTGGTAAACACAACTCACAATTTGTACAATGAATTAATAGCCAAAAATCTAGATATATTAGCTTCCAATAACCATGATCAACATATCTAAACCATACAAATGTAGGATCAAATCCAGAGAAAAACCCAGAGGAATCACTGAACACTTGTGACATATCATCATTACAATTTTCTCAATATCCTTGACATATATAGTAGATAACCTTCATTCATGACACTAATGACATTAGTAATCAGTTGATAACCAATTGACCAGTTGACATCAATGAAAATACCTTCAATATTTCCATTCTTACAAAATCTCCCCCTTTTTCATTGATGTCAACACATGATGTGAAAAACCATCAAAGACACCATACTAGCTCTGAATACACTTCTCAAAAAAATTTCTTTGTTTCTTCACATGCTTCCTTATAATCTCCCCATTTGACATCAATGGAAAAGGAAAAATATATTTTACATTGATTTACCCTTTGAAATAGAAAAAAAATACTTAAAATGATAACACATGATACTACCTATTCCCCCTGAGAGGTAGCCACCAAAGCATTAGTCCAAAAGAAAGATAGATCCATAGATCCACCAGACTGATGCATCTCCATATGCATCTAGTTCAAGAAAGGAGGGGAAATGATTCCTAACTTCTCCCAAAGATACTCAAAAGTATCTTTAGGAAGAGCCTTCGTAAATATGGAATTTACCTGATCCTTCATCAGATACTCATGCTTCACTTTGTTCTCCATGACCTTCTCTCTAAAAAAACAATACCTGGTAGATATATGCTTCATCCTTGAGTGCATCATAGGATTCTTTGAAATGTTAATTTCACTTGCGTTATCATAGAAGATAGAAATATGATCATCATACACCAGTATGATATCTTTTAGTGTCTGTTTGATCCATAGAACTTGTGTATAGCAAGATATAACAACAATATACTCAACTTCACTAGTAGAAAAGGAGACTAAATATTTATTTTTACTCAACCATGCTACTAGAGTCAGAAACCAAGAAAAAATGCACCATGACTTGTACTCTTTCTATCATCTACACATCTAGCCAGATCTGTATCTGTATAAGCACTTAGAATAAAGTCAGTATCTCTAGGATACCACAATCCATAATCTAGAGTTCCATTCAATTATCTAAATATTCTTTTAATAGTAGCAATATGTGTTTCCTTAGGATCTTCACATCTAGCCACAAGATAGAAAACATGCATAATATCAGGTCTAGTAGATCAGTCAAATACAATAGTCCATCAATCATAGATCTATACTTTTTTCTGATCGTTGTTAGGTGAATCATCATCTTTCCTAGTTTGCAACCAGTCACCATAGGAGTACATACCAGTTTGGTACCATCCATTCCAAAATTATTCAAAATATTTTTTACATACTTAGATTGTGAAATAAAAATTCATTTTCCTATTCTTCCATAATCTTTTCAACTCTTACACAATTAGGTTCACTAGAAACATATCCATCAATGTCAATTGAATTCTTCACTATTTCATGAACCTTGACATTTGCACTTTATACATTCTTTCTTAGTGTTTTATTGAAACATATGTATGCTTTTATTTTAGTAGAATATCAAAGAAAAATGTCTTCATTAGTGCCTACATCAAACTTACCTAAAATTTCTTTATCTCTTTTGATATAACATTTGCTTTTGAATACCTTGAAATACTTAACAGTGGGAATTTTTCCAAACCAAAGTTTATAGGGAGTCTTTGTACTATTTTCTCTTGCTTGAATTTGATTGAATACATAAATAGTAGTATGAATAGATTCTTTCTAGAAATAAACTTCTTATAAACCAGTCTCAATAATCATTAATCTAGTAGTCTCTTGAACTGTTCTATTTTTCCTTTCAATAACTTCATTCTGCTAAGGAGTCCTCAAAGCAGATAACTGTCTCTTTATTCCACACACTTCACAAAACATATTAAACTCATAGGAGGTGAATTCTCCACCTCTACCAAATCTTAAGCATTTTATTCTCAAGTTTACTTCATTTTCAACCAAAGCTTTGAATGTCTTGAATATATCTAATGCATCTAATTTCTCTCTAATAAATGTAACCCATGTATATCTAGAATAATCATCAATAAAAAGCATAAAGTTCCTTTCAACTTGTAGACTTATCACTCTTGTAGGACCACAAAGATCTGTATGAACTAAATCTAGTAGTCCAACAATAGACTATTCCTTTGATCTATAGTGACTTCTTGCTTGCTTTTCAAACTAAAAATTCTTGTAGATAACATTAACAAGCTTTGTAATTCTTGGTAAATCTCTCATAGCTAGAATTGTACTAATCCTCACCAAGTTATCAAAATTCATGTGACACATTTTGCTATACCATAACCAACTATCATTATTTTGAGTCATAAAGCATCGTCCATCATCACTCTTAAGTTGATAGATATTTCCTTTAGATTTTTTTCCTGCAACAATCAATGTTCCCGATCCTTTCTGGATCTCTCATCTTTCATCCTTAAACAAAAGATCATATCTTTACTACACATTTGACCAACACTCAAAATATTATTCCTTAAACCCTTAACATATTAGACATCATTAGTATTAGGCTTTCCATCAAAACTTAATGAACCTATCCCACAAATTTTAGCACCAATATCATCTCCAAACATAACCAAGCCTCCATCATATTTTTCAAGTTTAACAAACTTATGTTTATCGCCAGTCATATGATGTGAACAACCACTATCAATAACCCAATAGTTATTTTCTTGTTTAGCATGTAGGGTAGAGATAACAGTACCTTCATTTTTCTCCTTTTCTGGAGGGCTTTCCTTCACCTATTTTTTAGAATTATAAGAAGTAGGTTCATCCTTTATATCCAAGAACAAGCATTCATTATCATCAAGATCTTCATACTCAAAATCTTCATCAAATATTCTAGCATTCTCATTCACATAATATGCTTTGTTAATCTTCTTTCCTTTCTTTTCTTTCTCATATCTTTGTTTATTCCTCTTAGCTCTTTTTGGACACTTTACAACATAATGACCTATTTCTCCACTACTAAAGAATTTAAAGGGTAATGTACCTTCATAATTACTAGAGCCTTTCCTCATCCTTTTCACAAAGCTAGATTCTATTTCATCAAAATTTTCTTCATCCGGATCTAAGTTAGATTTTGTAGCCTTGAAAGTAGTTTCTAATTTACATCCATTCTTTAGACTTAGCTTCCTCATCTCATAAGATGCCAAAAATACCAAAAATAGATCTTTAGTGTAGGTCTTATAATATATAATCTATTCAATAGCACACACCTTCTTACTATAAGAATGAGGGAGAGTTCTAAGAATCTTCTTCACAATTCTAGTTTTGTCTACAGTAGCACCAAGTTCTTGCATTCTGGCCACTATCTCATCCAATCTATGTACATATAAGCTTTAACATTCACATCTTCAAACATGTGTAGAAGCTCAAACCGTGTCTCCAGATTTTGTAATTTGAATTCTCTTTAACTCTTTCATCACCTTCATCCACTCTTTCCAAAGCATCCCAAACTTCCTTAGCAGTCTTCAGATTTTAAACCTTAATCAACTCAGAGTGTATTGAACTGTTCTTCAAAATGTGCTTCACCTTGTTGTTCATTTCATGTGCTTTCATCTCATCAACCATACTTGGAACATTTCTTGTAAGATTTCTTCACATGATATCCATAATACTCAATATTTTGGGTATGCGCAGGATCATGATGGGCCAAAAAGTGGCAATATATAAGTGATATGATGGTCCATGTGGCTAATGACTTTTTTTTACCCAAAATTGATGAAATGAAAAGTGTTTATAAAGGAGATTCTCAGCTTTCCACTAATATAAATTATGCTTTACTTTGAATTTAATAAATAATTATTATACATTTTCTATCTAAATTATGACTAAAGTCTTGATTGATAGGCTGATTGAAAAACATCTATAGCTTTCAAACGGTATCACATTTTTTGAATCTGAAACATGCGTCACATTCTATGCTTCATATACTATAGGATTAAATAAAGAAAATTGAATTTCATGAAGTTTTGACCAAGTTAAGGTGGTCAGACATAAGAATTTTTTTTAAAGTTGTAATAAAAAAATAATAATTAATTATTTACGTGGAAAAAAATTACAAAAAACTATGCATCACATCAGGACATGAGTCCTCTACTTATATCTAAAATATTACAGAAAAATATTATCATTTTATTGCACTTAGGGTGGTCAGATAGACACCTACTTATTTTTTCACTGATATTTAAATACTACTGCATTGAAATTTCAAATTTTCACCAAATAAATCTTTTATTTTTTTAAATATACCTAGTAGTTTAGAAACTACATTCAATTTGCTACATATTCTATTCTTACATATTTAGTTCCAAATAGCATAATTTGTTCCATCAAACCTCAAATAATCATAAACCATTTTCCTAGCCATTCCAGAACTTCCTCAAGTGGTTAAGCTCTTCACCAAAGAACCAAGCTCTGATACCAATTGTTGAACAAGATAACTAAGAGGGGGGTGAATTAGTTTTCATAGATTTAAACCTTAATTTAGTCATTAAAACTAATCCTTAACACTGCTTAAATGATCAAACATTAAATACTAGTGCAAAAACTATAAACCACCGCCATGGGCATGTGGAAGATCAAGGATGGGCCAAAAAGTGGCTTATATGATGGGTATGTGTAGGGTATGTGGTCGATGACTTTTTTAAACCCAAAATTGTTGAAATGAAAAGTGGTTTTTAAAGGATATTCTCGGGCTTTTCCACCCATATATAAATTATTATTTACATTGAATTTTAATAAATAATTATTATTCATTTTCTATTTGAATTATGACCAAAGTCCCAATTGATAGGTTGATTGAAAAACATCTATAGCTTCTCATAAATGGTATTATTTCTTGAATCCAAAACATGTGTCACATTTTATGTTTTGAATAATTATAGGATTAAAGAAAAAGAATTGAAATCCTCTACGAAGTTTTGACCAAGTTAAGGTGGTAAAATATACTAAATTTTTATATTTTAAAAAATTGTAATAAAAATTCATAATTAATCATTTATTTGGAAAAAAATTACAAAAAAATATGCATCACATGCGACATGAGGTCCTCTACTTATCTAAAATCTTAGCGAAAAAATATTATCATTTTATTGTGGTTAGGTGGTCGTGATAGACACCTACTTCTTATTTTTCCTAAAATTTGCTAATTAATAGACTGGGAATTTCAGAATTTCACCAAATAGATTTCTTTTTTTAAAAATAAATAAACCTATTATTTTAGAAACTACATTCAATTTTCTACAGATTCCATTCTTACATATTTTTGAAATAATATAGATAACTTATTCAAATTTTTACGTCAAGTTGCCTAACTCTATTTTTAAAATTTTTTTTGCCACTTAAGGCATGTTTTTTCCATGATGATCCTTCACATACCCACATAAACACAATAAAACTAGATTTACATGGAAAACCCAATGAGGGAAAACCCACAGTGAGGATTAACTCACACTATAGAGAATATCAAATCTGATTACAAGAGGCTCACTACCTAAGAAACAAGGCTCACTTCCAAAACAAGGACTCACTATCCAATAGGGATAACAACCCAAAGGGGTGACTGCCATAGAGATACAAAGAAGATAAAGAAAAATTGTTATATCAAGAAGATAATCTCAATGCAACAAATAAATCCACCACTATCTACACAATCCACTTGCAAAGATGCATGAATGGTAAAGTGCATCCTTCAACTCATCAAGCCTAAAAAATAACAACATTTAGGCTTCACATTGATTTCTATACCGTGATAACATACACCACACTTATTTCTATTCTCTTTGCAGTCTTGGCTCTATTTCATTCGTTCTTTTCTCTACTTCTTCTTCTTCTTCTATATTTATACCATCTTCAACTTTGAAACATATCCAAAGTCAGCCATCTAAATTCAAATTCAAATTAGGTCAGTGCCTAAACATCTTAGGGTGGAATTAGAATGAGGGAAATCCAAACAAAAACTTCATAAGGACCCAAATAGATTCAACATGTATCACTAACTCAAGGTAGTATTCCACACAAGTTAAGCCAAACTAGTGTAAAACACATTGAAAAATTAAGCACAAACTTTCTAGATACCAAAATTATCTTCAATACAATCAAAATAATTCAAATCTAGAACCGCAAGCCATAAGAATTCATCAAAGAGAAATCCAAACCAACAATATTTCTCCCAGACCTTAACTAGAAACACAAAAAACCACAGTTCAAAACTGGTGAACACAACCCAATATACAATGAATTAATAGTAAAAATATGGATATTATAGAAGTTTCCAACAAACCATGATCAATATATCTCAACCAATAAATGTAGGAGAAAATCTAGAGCAAAACCCACAAGAACAACTAAACACTTGCACAACATATCATCATTACACTTTTCTCAATATCCTCAACATATATATCCTATAACCTTCTATTCATGACACTAGTGACAAAAATAATTAGTTGATAACTTTGATTGACCAAATTGACATCATCAATGATAGCGAATTTCAATCTTTCCATTCTTGCAACACCTTTGTGCAACATGATGCTTTGGGTTCATGATATGAGTTTCAACCACTTCTTGTGGGATCTTGTATAAATATGGCAATTGTATCAAGCACATTAGGTTGATATTTTGCGCGCAACAACAACTACCAAATGTAACACCAAGTAATAACCAACTTTAATCTCTTCATAAAGTTACACCCTTTGATGTTCATCATCAAATTCCTCTTTCCTATAATTATCCGATGCGCCACAAATGTTCTTCTCTAGTCTTACTAAAAATTAGAATATCATCTAAATAAATAACAACAAACTTACCCAAGAATTACTTCAGTACCTTGTTCATCAACCTCATGTAAGTGTTAGGTGCATTGGTCAATCCAAAGGGCATCACTAACCACTCTTACAACCCTTCATTAGTCTTAAATGTAGTCTTCCACTCATCTCCTTCTATATTCATAATTTGATGATATTCACTCTTTAGGTCAATATTTGTGAAATACCCTTTCCACTCAAATAGTCCATAATGTCATCCATTCTTGGCAATAAGAACTTATACTGTATTTTGATCCTATTGATTGTTCTTGAGTGTATACACATCCTCCATTCTCCATCTTTCATTGGAGCAGTACAGTAGGTACCGCATATGGGCTTAAGCTCTCTCTGATCAATCCCTTAGAATTCAAAAATTCTTGTCTTTGTCTGTTGAACTCCATGTTTTATGTAGGTCTCATCCTATGTCCCACTTTGTTAGGAAAAAAATTTCTTGGTATGAGATATATATGATGTATAATGATTTGTACTAGTGGAAGTCCATCTGGTACATTATCTGATATGATATCTTCATACTCTGTCAAGAGTTCTGCTACTTCTTTCTATGATGGATCTTCATCTTTTGTGATGGAATTCTCTATCTCTGAATCACTACATTTCTTTGGAATCAATGCAAAAAATATGTTATCATTCCTCAATAATTCCAAACACTTCCATCTACCAAACATATTATGACAGTGCCACAAACTTTCTTTTTGTCCTCTTCTCCCAAAGGTATCAATATAGTTCTTTTTCCATTTAAAGTCACAGTATAGTTATTCTTCCTTCCATCATGAATTGATTTAATATAATGATCATGCCACATGGTCTTCCTAACAATGAATGGCAGGCATCCATGGGCATAATATCACACAACACTTCATCATTATATGACCCTATATGAAATTTTTCCAAACACTACTCACTTACCAAGATCTTATGGTCATCCTATATGATCCATGCCATATTATAGGGATTTGGATGTTTCAACCTCTTCAAATTCAACTTGGTCACCATCTCTTTTGAAACTAAATTATTAGTGCTATCACTATTAATGATAACTTTGCATACCTTTCATCGAGATTTACATCTTGTCCTAAAAAAAATCTTCCTTTGCGGTGGTTCCTTAGTCACTTCTTCATGTATCAAATCTCTCATTACTAATGAATTTCCTTTCTCTAGTTTCCCAGCCAAACTAGGGGATCCAATGATTTCATCCACATAGGTTGTTCTTCTAGTATTCTCAGTTCTCTTATTGATACTTCCTTGATGACACTCAAATGCTCTATGTCGTTCACCTCCACACTTGAAATAGGTTGCTCTAAATAGTCTCTTCTTAGATCTTCCTTCATCTCCTATATCCATCATTGCAGTAGGAATTATGACCTCCTTTGTCATTGTGGTAGAATTTTTTTTCCTCTCTTCCGCTATGGTATGAATCTTTGTCCTCTTCACTATGGTATGGTTTCCATTCCTTATTTTTCTCTATGTATGGTCTTCTTTCTCTAGATTATGATCCACTTCTCTAGAATCTTCCTCTTGCACTTCTCTACCTTTGTTCAAACTTCTTGTTCCACTTTTCTTCTACCTTCAATGCAAATTGGTATGCTTCTTAGACTAGTATCATATTCACTAGGCTCAATTATTCTTTGATGTTTTTCCTCAGTTCATTGATGTACCATGCAAATTTCTCTTTTCTTGCTTCACCATATCCTATTTTGATCATCATCTTGTATAATTCTTCAGTTTACTCCTTCACAAACTTCTCTTTTTTCCTTAGGTTTTACAATATTTTCATCAATTCAAGATCACAACTAGCAAGTAAAAATTGATTCTTCAACCTTGTCACCATCCTATCCCACTTTATGATTTTCTCCTTTCCTCTCCTATTCCTATTGAACTGAACTTCTTTCCACCATATAGCAGTATGTTATTTCAACTTAGTTTTTGAAAATATCACTCTTTTAGGATCTTCCATTTCTTCATATTCAAAGTATTATTCCATATCATTTATCTAATGAATGAATTCGCCAGGGTTTAAATTTCCCTTATAATTTTGAATTTCAATTCTAGGTCTCTTACCAATCTTGGAAATAGATTTTGACATCTTTAATTGACTTGAATCTTCATCTTCTTCTAGGTTCTCTTCAATTGGATTTGCAACATGACCCAATTCATCATTAGTTTTTTCTGCATGTCTAGGATTTAAAAATATCCTTCTATCTTCTTCCACAACATCCAATTAGACTTTGATTTCTCTCATCATTTCCATAATTTAATCCATTCTTCTAGCAACATTTTCCATAACAAGTTCTCTCCTTAGTGGCATATCTCCCCTTAGATCTGGTGCAACTGCCTCAATTCAGTGATCTAGCTACAAGGGTTTTAACTACCTCATAGTTGATGCTCGATTGAAAGAACTTACAAACTACCTTAGGTCAGTGATCTATTTACCACAAGGAATTCCTTCTTAGGACCCATAAATTTTCTCTGATACCACTTGATGTAGTCATAGATGGAAGGTCCAAAAAGGACTATCCAACCATGCAGTCTAGAGTTCAACACAATAGAAATAACACAAGAAATTCTCATAAAACATGAATTATAATTTATTCAGCAATTTTCAATCTTATATGCATCATATTCCTCATATGTGGAATGACTAGGGATCATAGGCTTGTTTTAAGGGCATTACATGATATTACAATTAGCACAAGGCATTATTACAATCCAATTCAAACAACCTAAAATATTTTTATATCTACGAACTACCTAACTAAATTACTACATCCTTTCAAATGGATTAAAATGATCTTAAATAGAAATCTCTAATTCCAATTATGATCTACGCTGGCCTCAAGGGTTTGCAAACTCAATGCAAGATCAAGCGTGTAGGTTGAACAAGAACATGGAAAGACAACTCATTGGGAAAAGGAATGTATTACACATCTCCAAGAAATTTCTCCTAGACCTAAAATTCCTTGAATGACGTTTCATTAAGCTCCACACTTTCTAGAAGAGGTCCACACAACCAAACTAAGCCAGCTAGGCCTTGAATGCTTTGTCTAAGAATTGACAGTGAAATTCTGAGAACGATAATTTTATGAAAAAAAAATGAAAATATCTTGATATATAGATATGTTTTATATGACCTCATGTAGAACCAATATCCTACTTTGTGAGCTAATAAATAACAATACGATAAAATTCAGAAAGAACTGCTTAGACAACTATAGACTGGAATGCAAGAAAAGAAAGGTTTTTGGTTGATACAGGATTGCTTTACAACCAAGGATGCTCCTGGATCAATATCATAGATTATTTGTACATAATATAAATTATTTTTGTGCTTTAAAGAATAAATTAGAATAATTTGATCATTACAAGGTTCAAATTGAATAAATGCTAGATTATAATTCATGTGCTTTGCTCCTTTCTATGTGGTAGTTGTAGTATCATAACATACTCACTACCATGCATGGGTGTATAAGCTAGGCTTTATGTAATCATATTTTATCTCACAAGGAATAGTGCATCTTTGTCCATTTTGGCTCATTTGTGTCCCTACACTTGAGGGGCAAGGGGTTAGGTAGCCTTATGTTAGGTGCATTCCTTCTAGTAAGGGATCCCTTGGTATCTCCTTAAAATGTTAGTGTAGAAAGCACATTGACATTTTAAGGGACGACATATGGTCCCCCACTTATTATTTGTATAAGAAATGGTCCCCTTTTATGATGATACTATAAATATCCTAGAAACTATGACCTTATCAATAAAAGTGTGGCCTTCTCAATCTATGTTGTGTCTCCTTTTTCATGATATTGGGCTTGATATCTTCTAACTATGTGAATTTTCCTTGTATAGGATGCCCCCCTTTGTGGTAATACTATGGCTAGTATTCCCTAGGGTGTGATCTTTCTATTTCCTTACTTTTCCTCTCTTAGTGGTGATGTCATGTGTGATATTCCTTAAGGCGTGACCCTTCATGTATTGAGAAATGCTCCTTTTGTTAAATCACCTTTTGTGGTGGTGTTTTTTATAATACCCATTGAGGTTTTTGCCTTGTCTTATGCAACTTCATAGGTATGCTTGTTGTTTATGTGAGTTTATGCACCTACATAGGTGATTTTTTCATTTATGTGCCTTTGTAGGCGAGTTTGTTTTGTACCTTCTAGGAAAGTTTATGCACCCCTCAAGGTGAGATTTTGGAAAGATATTTCATGGATTAAACATAACAGAGGTTGTTGGGTCCTAAACTTGACCATCCCTTTAACATGACCGTTGAGCATAATACAAATTGATTGATAGTAGAGCTATGTGTTTCATGAGTGTCTAACATAATGTAGCTTGCAAGCCTTGTGAAACCCTCTTGCTATTAACATGGTTTCTAAGCATAAAAAAACTTTCTTGACATTAGAGCTATGTGTTTCATGACTCCTAGTATAACACACCTTACTAGCCTTGTGGGACCCCCTTTTAACATGGTTGTCGAGCATAACACAAATTTCTTGATAGTGGAGCAATGTGTTTCATGAGTGTCTATCATATCACAACTTGCTAGATAGTAGATCCATGTGGTTCACAAATAATTTGGCACAATGCATCTTGCTAGTCCCCATGTGAGAACTTCTTCAACTAACACTTATTCAATGAATGATGTTTAGTATTTGAGACAAATTAACACAAATGTCTCTTTTCCTTATTGAATTGAATTCCTTTTAGTAGTAACCTTGTGTTGTGTTGTGTTGTGTGTATTTTGTGTGTCTCCTTCATGTTTGCATCATGTTTACATTGTGTTTGTTTTCATTTTGTCTTATACATATGTTATGTTATGTTATGTCATATGCTTCATGTTTTCTAATGTGTATGTTGTCTTATTACATTTCATACATGTGTGTGTTCCTTTGGGCTTATGTTTTTTTTCCATGGGATCTTAGATCCTAGGATCTTGCACTCCCCCTTGATCCTTTGTCATCGTAACTCTTCAATATTTGTACATTCAAACCCCTCTTGGCATAGATTTTTTTCTTTAGTGTGAGTCTAAGCATAAGTTTATACTCTCACTAAAGTGGGGGACAAATGTAGTGTTGTAAATTCTCACCCTTGATAATTTCACACTATGTTCCGCCCCCCTTAAGTTATTGGACCTAATTGAGCACTCAATTTCCTAAATTATGCATTCCACATCTTATTTTAAACATTTTTTGACAATTTATGAGCATAAAACAAATTCTCTCATCTAATGCTTTTCCCTCGACGGATAAGTGCATGAAGTTGGGTCCAAAAAGTGTTCAAAAAGTGGATGTTTTTCTCAATGTTTAAAATTTGTCACAGTTGGACTACAAATTTGAAGCACTTACACATTGAATCTTGAAAAAATTGAGTAATATGAAATTTACTATTTTTAGTCTAGATTTCAAATGTCTAATTTATTCTAATACCCAAATGATACAAAATAATTTTTAATAGGCATGTATAAAAACAACTTTTTAAAAGTCACTTTTTTAGGACTAGACCATGCATGTGCATGGACACCATAATTTGGCCTAAATAAAATTATTTTTCTAATTCCTTTTGAGAAAAGATGTGTATTATAATGATGATTGATGAGGATATTTTCTTGAACTTTTCTCTAAATGTTTATAATTTATTAATTTTTCATTGGCCCTAATTGCAATTTTTTAAAACCCTCATGTGTAGACAACAAAACTTGACCTAAACTTATCAATTTTTCATTTTTTTTTTCATTTTGTAAAGAATTATTTATATAATATCATATAATTTTTTTAACATGAAACCTAAAAAAATAGAATTTATTAAAAAAATATGAAAACCTGACATTTGAAGTTTAGTTTCCTCATAAATTAATTAAAAAATAGAAAAAATAATGCAACCATAAAAAAATATTACATTTTTTAAAATTACACATTATCATCTATAATTGTTTTTAATTTCATAAAACAATTATGAAAAAAACCTCACCAACCATATTGTAAAAGTTAGCTTTTTCTCTTAACATTGCCATGACCTTGTACTTGTAGGTGCAAGGCTAAGGGTTGGGTAACCATGCCTTTCCTACATCTAAATCTAAATAAAAAAAATGTGTAACAAGTTTCAAATTTTTTGGAACGAGTACCTACTTTAAAATGGGTACTTATTCTAAAAAATGAATGGGTGCCTATTTTAAAGATGAAAAATGGCACTTCCCCTGAATTTGCACCCAACTTCTTTCACTTACATCAACTCCTTAAGTTTTAGAAAATAGGCCTAAGACATTGGTGCTTAGGGCACCTATGTCCCCCTATTTTGGCTCCAAATTCAAATATGTGTATGTCAGTATTTTATTATTTAAAATTAAAATATCTAAAGTCATTTGTTTGGATTTCATTTTCAAGAAACTAGAATTATTGTGTATAAATAACTAGTTATTACACCATTTTAAATCTATCTAGCATTATTGATAATCCAAAGCAATAACTATGTTCAAGATAATTATCAAAAAAGTCAAGAGAAGCAATTAGAGGATTTATTGCAGCAATTCAAGATCCAAACATCATGTGAAAATATATGTTAATGTTTTCATGTTGATGTTTTCATATTGTTTGTGAAGGCTAACCCTTTGTAGGTCTCCAAGAAATTTAAATCAATTCAAGCCATTCAAGCAAGATCCAAGCCTTAAGGAGATATGTATGATTTCAGTCCTTCAAGGAAGGAATTAAAGGGTGGTGAGTTGCAGCACTTTGTGGATTCATCATGCCTTTCTATCATTTATTCATTTATCATTGATATTGCCATTATGGAATTGGAAACACTAACATAGGGTTTGGAAAAGGCAAGCCCCTAAATGACACAACCTTTCTTTTCCTCTTTGAATGTGGAAGTTTTACTTGTGTAAAGAGGATTGAGGTAAGTTTGAAGATCAATTATTCATTGTTACAACTTAAACCCTACACCTTGACAACTAACAAAAAACTTAATTATAGAAATATTCGAGTGTGATCCAACAGTATGACAAGTGGGAAAGAAAGCTTAGATATGACATCAAAGGACTACAAAAATAGATCTAAAATTTCCCTACAAAGATAGTGGCACCTGGGGTGCTTATGTCCTACATTTTCTACTCCAAATTTCTATCATAGGTGCACAATATCCTCCTCAACCCATTTTTTTATTCTATTTCTATTTGTGATTCATCAAATTTTATGCTTTTGAGAATAGTAACTTGGATCATTAGGTCAATTGAAACATTGCATTTCATTTTTAGTTCCATTTTAGATTTGATCTATGACTGGTCAAATCACCTTTCAAGTTGTACATCAATCATCTACCTTGTCCAAGTCCATCACATTCACATTTCATCCCCCTTTCAATGAAATCAGGGAAAGGTTTCAAAACCCTAAAGTGAAAGCTATAAGGTTTCCCTTTCCCTCTATTTTAGTTTGTATAACCATTTGAAGGATTTCTTGTGCCTCTAATCACCTTAAGGATAATCACATCCCTTATATTCTATTCACATCATTTATCTTACTTCTAGATGAAATTCAAATAAGGAATTTAAACAATATTTATCTTATACCTATCTATCTTGGCTACTACATAAGTGGAAACACCAAAGAAAGGGTTTGATCGAGGAAAATCTCCAAACAATCCCAAACATTTTCCTTCTTTTGTTCTAGCTATACATTAGGTAGATTCTTAAACTTGAGCTATACATTCTAAGATTTTCTTGTGTGACTAGTACAAGATGATATGGCAACAAAAGGATGAATTCATAATGTGCTAGTGTTTGAGAAAAATTCCTCGAGATTTAAATTGAAGGTTCCTTATTGTTTTTATTTATATTTTCTATATTATTATATTTTATCTATTTTTCTATTAGTAGACATTTTCATTAGTTTATTCTGCTTCAAAAATTTTAACTACTTAAATTAATTTGAGTGTATGCAATAAAGTTTACACTTAAAGGAACCTAGATTTCCTCTTTTCAAAGTCAAATTTCCTACATTATAGTATTGTAAACATCAATCCTGGAATATTTCTAGTAGTGGTAGACCTTAAATCTAGGCATTAGGATTTGCATTTCTTGAGGATGACAAAGTAATAAGCTATGAGTCTAAGAACATATAAGTTAGACTATCATCTACATTATGTTGATTTAGTAGCTAATATGCATTCTCTATAGAAATCAAGGAACTTTCTCCTAGGGAAACCATTTAAACTCAATATAGATGATCATCTAGGTTGAAGTACATACTCACTTAATCTCATCCTCATAATGAAAAAGGTGGTTAAATTTTTTATATGAGCATCAATTTGAGATTCATTTTATGAAAGGAAAATATTATACAACAATTAATGTATTAAAAAAGATAAGAGATAATGTAACTATTCTTAATACTAGAAAAAAATTAAATAAATGTATTAGCTCAGTAGCAAAATGAGTCATATTAGGAACAATTTAATTTGCATTGAAGATTCATCCTCTAAATTATCATCATTTAAAATAAGTACAATTATAATTACTGTCTCTTACATTTATTGTTTCAAATTTTACTTAAACCAAATCTTATTATTTATTATTATTTATAACTAATTAAAATTATAAATAATCATAAAATATGTTTATTTTCCCAAAAAAACCGCAAGTCTTATTTTTAAGTGATTTTTATGCAATAAAATCAAACTATAATAATACATATTTAAAGCTAAAACTATATTATTATATATAATTACAACCCCAAATATCTCTATCTCTCTCTCTCTATATATATATATACATACTACCTTAGACCCTATTTGATGGTGATAGTACTAACATTTTTGTTTCAATATTTGTACTTATTTTTTTATAGTATATAAATTACATTCACTTCTAAATTATTCAAATCATATCAAATGGTATCTAAATCAAATATTTTATTTTTTTCTATTTGTATAGCATTTCAATTGTATTTAAAGGATGATTGTTGGTAATCCACATAATACATGGTGAGATGCCTCTCAATCTTCCAAGTGGCAATTACAAATTCATTTCATCTTATTATTTGAAAGATAATTGACGTAATATCTTATAATGGTTAATAGAAAATTGTCTAAATTTTTGTATCAATATTATAAAACATATTCTTTAATTTACTAGTTGATTCAAAATATTAACATAAAACTTGTACACAATTTTAATCAATTTTTAAAAATTATAATATCAATATTTTGCATTTCTTTTATATTTTAAAAATAAAACAACTATTTATCATTTTAAAAATATATAAATAAATAGTTGTTCAGGACATCCAGCAAAGTTCCAACCCCCTGCACCATTGTAATCAGTTAATTATGCCTTTGTTGATCAATATATTCAAAAGTTTGAATCTTCACGATATTCCTCCACCGATTCACCATTGAAACTAACAATTTAATATAAACACAACGTGATAATTTATTGAAGAAGCTCTTATAAATTCAAACCTGTAAGAAATGAATTATTTGCTTACACCATTGACCATATTCTGGACAGACACGATTGCTTCGGAGGAGGATTTCCATTGAGAAACATTTGACTGACTCTTCCAGTCTCAAACATTTCGTCAAATAATCAACGGTCTCCTCTGCCTTTTAGAGGATTTCGCAAACAAAACGTGGTTTGATTTGCGTGTTTTTGACGTTGTCAATGGAAAGAGCTTAAGTCTCCCGCACGATGTGCAGGCGATGTATTATGAACTGTTCAATTGCCTATCTGGCCGGCACTCGTCTTTCACACGGATTCCCGTGCTGAAATTCCCAAAGGTCTTATATATTTGACCTAATCTCGCCCCACTCTCCAATACACGCTGCATATTTCAGCTGTAAGAGTATTCGATCGATTATGGGATTTCCCTCGGATTTTCTTTTCCCCCTTCTCCGAGGGATCAAAAATGTTGTATTTGGGCTGGTTTGTATGAACACGGCTATATGTTCTCTCCTCTGTAAACTTGGCCTCATGGAGCCCCTGGACCCACATAGCCCAGAGTGGCATTTTTACTCTAAGATTTCTTATGTCCAGGAAGCCATAAATATCAAAGATCGGTTGCCCATCACCACATTTAGGCATATTGCAGGTGGGCTTGGTGAAATTGAGGAAGATGTAATTTGTGCCGTTTGCCTCAACTCATTTGAAGAAGACGACGAAATTCGTGAGCTGTGTAATTGTTGCCACATGTTTCACAAAAATTGTCTGGATAAATGGATCAATCACCATCACAAGACGTGCCCTCTCTGCAGATCTTTTCTCATTGAAGAAGCTGATGACCTTGACGGAGAAGAAAGTGATGATTATTTCGGCTGACTATTTATTGATTTTCATGTAGAATAGATTTCGAAAGCTTAATTGTCTCTTGGCATTGCGATGTCTGTAGATATTGTTCTGCACACACTTTATACAACTATTGAAATTCATTGATCTATCTAATATAATCACATGGTTGAGATTTGACATTCATCTCCACCCATCTATTCAGAATTTAATGTCAAACAATTTTGGATCTTTTATATCAAATTTTACGAAAGTGTTTCCCCCTGAAATCTTTTGCCAAGCAAAGGAAAAACATCTGCACTTGGATTTTGTCTGCTGTGGAGGGAAACCTATATCAACAGAAATATTTCCTACAAACTTCAATCGAATTTTAATCTGTGGAAGACAACCCCACAAACCACAGAAAGGTTTTCCTCCAGCCTGTTACTTAACATCGCCTTTTAAATTATCTGTTTTCTATTTTATGTGTCAAATAATTTATTCATCTATGTTTCTTAACCTAAAGTTTCATTTGAAAATAATTATCGATCAGGAATTCGGAAAGATTTTAATGGACATATGTCAGAGGGCTATGGAACGATGAGAGCACTATTCTGAACGTAACTTATGCCGTAGTTTCTGAATTTGTTGAAAGCGTCATACATGAAGTTGAGTGTCTGTTTGTGAGAGAAGAGGGCATGTGAAGACCAATTCTACATTTTAAATATATAAACTGATGTTTTCAAAGATAAAGGATTTTGTCAAGGACCTCGGTAACCGGTAAGTACAGTCATCGTCATCATCGAAAAGCTCTCCCTCGCTCAACAACTTCCCCGGGAAACTCATAATCAACTGGTCCTTGCCTATATATAGCTCAACTACGACTTGCAGTCGTTGGCAGAATTATAAAAATTGGATAAGTAGAAAATATTCAGAATTGGAATGTGCAATCAAGTTTGTTGAATCTACGAAGTTATTTTGTAAGTAGGAAGTAGTCTGATTTTCTAATCAACTTTGTTTATCATAGTAGCGATTTCTTTTATCCCTGTGACTTAGTTTATAACTAGTTTGTATTTCCTTCAGTCTGAAAGGGAAGTTTATTTTATTTTAGAGTATCATTTCAAGATTAAATGATAATAATTTTTCTAGATTCTATACAAGAGTTATTTTGTATTCAAATGCTCCTGAAGTGTATGCAAGAGGTTTGCTAACATCACAAGATATCTTCACTCTAAAGATAAAAGTTATAGTATAGGTTGAGAGTCATGCATAAAACTTCCCAAAAAGTATGTCTAGGAGTCATAGTTGACAAAATACAACTTGCTCTACCCACACTAACTTCCAAACACTTCTTTATATCATTTTTTCTCGAAACTAAACAATGGTATTCAAAGGAATTAAATTTACTCTCAAAAGCATTCATGAGATGCAAAAGAAAAGAGTGGGGACCAAATTTCTTACCTATGGAATCAAATTAAGATATTGTAGGTTTCTTTATGATGCCATTAATTAAACACTACATATTGATCATCCCTGAAGAGATTGAAAATCTTCTATTATATTAAATGTTCATCTTGGAAAAGAAATTCATAGTCTAGGAGGCAACATTAAACTTTAGGATTTTTACCAAATAAAATATGTTTTAAAGGGCTTCACAATTCCTTATTGGGTCCATGAGTTTGTTGGCTAAACAATAGTAGTTGAAGAAACCCATGTGTTAGAATTTCTTAGTGAATCTTCATCTCTTGTAGAATGTAGCTGATTTTCAAGTTGGAGTGACTACCTTCCTTATTTGGGAAATAATGATTAATGAATCACTTTCAACTTCAAAGGATGGTACATGCATCTCACAAACTAACTTTAGAACTTTAAACAATTATGATGATTTCATTTTGTTTCTTGACCTCTAGAGAATGAAGCTAGAGGATTCTATTATAATTTGTATTCTTCCATCTCTAATTAAGTAATATTTAGTTGCTCTATATATGTTATATTTTAAAGTCTTGCTCAAATTTAGATTCTACCAGAATGATAACTAAGTTATCTTCTTAGCTTCTTTCAATAAATGGCTTGATATTTTGATCAATTATAAATTATTCTATTCTTCTTTTCTTGGAAAGAATAAAGATAATATTTTTTAAAATAAAGAAATCCATTTTAAAATAAATGTACCAAATATTCACTACATACCATTCCTATTATAATTCAATTAAAAATATGATTTACATAGCTAAATAATGTAGCTTTAGTTACAAAGCATATGGAAAATCAATATGTGTCTATAACTATGCAATATGGAAATTTTAGATTCATGAGGATAGATAGATAAAACCAAAAGAATATGTGATTGGGATCCCACAAGCCCTGGATGATATTCTAAAGAAAGTATGTCACACACAAATGAGAAAATACAACAAAAAGGGATGAAACAATATTGATTAATTGAATACTGAATCGATTAGTGAATGTATACAATGAAGGATTGAATATCCTTATGTAGACTCAAGCAAACTCAACATGAGACCCTGAATGATGGAGTTCTAACTGGGAGAGGAGTGAGATAACATAATGTATGAATCAATTAAGTGATTTTATCTTGTGTGCAACACAAAGAATAAAGTACATGAATGATTGAAATGCGTAATTAATGCAATAACACTCCCAATCAGAACTAGATGACCTTTTACTAAGTTTACATTAAGTACTAGAGTAAATATTAATTAATTTACTTCAACACCCCCCTTAATGAAAACTAATGAAGCAAAAACTGATGAAGGAAAAGAAAATGAAGATATGAATCCCCCCATAATGAAAGAGCTCCCATGCCAATGATGAATGACTGGAGACAAAATATGATCCACTGCTTACAAACAACATTTCTCCCCTTAGGAAGAAAATGATCCACTCGTGATTGGAGAAGCCAAACCAAAAGAATGGGTGATTTTGGAATCCAAATCTAGATGAAGTGTGCCTCTAAAAACTACTCATGTGTCCACATGTTGGAAAGTGATGATGTCAAGCCAAAATCCTATGAAGGCTAATAGAGTACAAGCCACAAAGGTGATGAAGATGGTGGGCCAAGAGTGTTGATGTGGCTATCAACAAAGGCGACAATCTAGGTGGAAAAGCTCCTAACAATTTATTCAAATTGAAATGAAGAAAATTGGGTGCTTTCTTTTGCTTCTAGGGTTTTGGACCTAAAAGGAGAAAGACCAATTTCCAACCTTTCACTCAAGAACAAACCCTTGAGATCACAATGCAAAGGAGATTGAAATCTAATGAAGGGAAGGTCCTAGGGATTGAATGATAACTAATGAGGAGCTCACCACCAATTATAAACTTGGAAAATACTAAGATTTGGAAAACACAATGTGATATGGAAACAAATGCTAAATAACCTAGAAAGGTGAGAAAAATGTAACAAAAACTTATGAGATTGGAAGTGTGCACCTAGAAGAGTGAAAAAGGTAGAATGGAGGTCTGGATCACTAGAAATTCTATTGTTGAAGTTGATTGGGACTCATACACCTGGTTGGGTGAATCAATCTAGTTTTCTTGAAAATGCATAAGAGCAGGGTTCAGCCAAAAGGGTATCCATATCTGCAAAAATATTGTTTAGGCCTGTACAGTGGGACTCATTAGCCACTAGTAGCGAATCAGTCCACTTCTTCTTTCTAGAAATTATGAAGTGGATGTTGTGCCTCTTGATCTAGTTTGTTCTTCCTAATTGGTTTCTGGATCCAAAACTGCAAAATACCACCTATAGGTCTTCTCCAAGCTTCTCCAAGGCTTGATGACAGCTTTGACAACTTTTAGAGACTTGGAAATTTTTCTCCTACTTTTCTTTTTGGAAAATATGCAACCTAGCTCTACAAATCACACACAAGAAGAGGGAAAAATGTTGTGGGGGTTAGTGAATAGGGGTTTTTCTTGGTCAAATCCCTTGTTGGTAATTAAACCTTGAAATAGAATGAAATATGGAAAGAGAATGATGAATGAACAAATACCAATGTTGCAACTCACCAAACCCTAGCAATAAGGTGCTACAAACATGTAAGTAATGGCTCCAATGGATGTAGACTTGGATTCTTGCTTGATGTTGATGGATCTTGAATGAAGCACTTTCTTGAAACACAAATCCTACATCAGAATTGTTAGCTCTAAAATAACATGATGCAAGCAATCTTTGACATGATGAAATACAATTGAAGAATGCTCTTGAATGCTTTATAATCTACCCTTGAAATGCTTTGAATACTCTTTTGAATGACCAAATTCTCTTGCAAACTCTCTTGAATGCCAGGTATAAATACTTGAATGCTTGGGATAAAAATGAGTGAAAGAACCTTCTATTTATACTTAATTATGCAAGAATTCCCAAAAGTACAACACTTCAAGCTAGCATCAGATCTAGGAGAATAAAATACTGCTAGAAATTTGATTTAAATTTGAATTTTGGTCATGTCAGACTCATTTACCCAAGGTGGTGAATGAGTCCCATTACACATAATCTATGGGACCAAAAATTAAAAGTGTCTAGAAATATGTGAAACTTGCATCGTGACCAAAAGGACTTAGGTGGGATTCATTCACCCAAGGTGGCGAATGAGTCCCGAACACTAAATCTAGGCCACACAAGCAAGGAACACCCGAATTATGATTGGTTATTGGTTGGTGTCAATACTATCCTCAAAAAGATGCAATAAATGAGACTTGTGAATGCAAAATAGGGCCAATTAAAGCATAAGAACGCCCAATTATTAATGACAAGCCTAGAGGAATGTGAAAGTGCATTGCAACACTTTACAACACTCCAAGTAAGGAAAGGTTAAGATTAATTATGATTAAAATTATGTTTAGGTTGATAAAACCCTAGAAAAGTGTGAAAGTGTGTTACAAAACTTCACAACACTTTTTCAAGGCACCTTTAAGTTTCATTAGTTCACAAGGGCCCAAGACCTAATGTGAATGTGTTATCCACATTACAACACTAAATCAAGGCAACATTAAGCCAAAATCCACAAGGAGGACGCAAACAAGTGCAAAAAATGTCAAAGGATCATTTTTTTGACACTACTCAAACTAAAGAAGAAAGCTACAACTGTTGAAGAACTGCAAAGATGCCCTCTATTTGGGATCATTCCATTTTTTATCCAATGCTCAATATTGTCCTACTAGAAACAAACTATGGAAGCACAGGAGGACACGACTCTGGAAGCTCATGTAGTTAGGAACTTAGAAAAAAATAACACTTTTGGTTGTCGATTGGCGGAACAGTGCAAAGCTTGACATCTAATTAGAAAATTTTCATATTGTAAGTTTGTTTATTTAGAATCAAAATGAAAGAAACCTATACTATATGCTTTAAGTAGAAACCCCCATATGAAACTTTATATAAATTCAACTTTTAGAAAGCTCAAAATTTTCCCAGATCTTTATTATGTGGTGCTCGCAAAGCACATAGAATTTTTAAAGAATCAATAAGGAAGAAAGCAATGAGCATGCAAAAAAAATTAGGGAAAGAAATATGCATGCATCTAGAAACAATGGTTTACATCTGCCTTCATTGTGCTGAAAAACTTCACAAAAATATGCCAAACTTAGCTTTGAGTTGGTTCTTACAAAATCATAGCCTCTAAATGGATTAATTGATGCCAAAATTTAGAGATTGACCAACAAAGAAGTCAAATTGAATGCTTTGATGCAACCCCCTAACCTTTTGAATCAACCTCTCCCTATTTAACAGGAAAAGAGGATTTCTCAAGTTTCCCTTTGATGGAAAAAGGAGAGCCAACAATGGAACAATGAGAGCCAATGGTGAAAAAATGTGGGATTGATGGATGCAAATCATGACTTACAACAAATCATGATCCTTAGAGACAAATCATGCCTCCTCCAACTTCAAATCATGCCCTTGATGTGTGGGCTTGAGTAGAGTGGATGCATCGACCTCAGATCTCACGGGTCTTTGACTAAATCATCCCTCATAGGAATGATTTCTAAAGGTTAATTGGGCCCTTGTAGAGGTTATACATAGCTTCCAACTATCGTGGCCACTTTCTAGATTAGTTCCTTAAAGAGCCAAATGTAGGTCTCAATCTGCAATGGCTTGCATAGCATAAATTGTGACCTCCTTTTCACTAGATCATTGCTACAAAAATGTGGCCACATGAGGGGCTCTTGAGGGCTATTTGCAAGTGCATTAGCGATAGATGAATGGCCTCCAATAGGAAAAACAAAAACCTCTTGCTACACCTGCACAATTGGCTGATGCATTTGTTTATGTTCAATTCGTTGGAGATAGAGAAAAAGGCCATGAGATTGATGGAAACTTGCATAATATGTGCCAAGAAACTCGTGTTATTTGTGCAGGTTGAGACTTGTGAAAGGCTGTAAAAATATTGATGCAAAAAATTCTTCAAAAATATGAACAAGGATCTTCATATTTGGAGCTCTGATACCATGAAAGAATCCATGATTGGGATCCCACAAGCCCTGGATGATATTTTAAAGAAAATAGGTATTACACACAAAGGAGAAAATACATCAAAAAGGGATGAAACAATATTGATTAATTGAATACTTAATCGATTACTGAATGAATACAATGAAGGATTGAATATCCTCGTGTAGACTCAGGCGAACTCAACATGAGACCCTGAATGATGGAGTTTTGATTGAGAGAGGAGTGAGATAATAGAATTTATGAATTAGTTAAGTGAATTTATCTTGTCTGCAACATAAAGAATAAAGCACATGACTGATTGAAATGCATAATTAATGCAATAACATTCACAATCAAAACTAGATGGCCTTTTCCTAAGTTTGCATTAAGTACTAGAGTAGATATTAATTAATTTACAACAAAAACCATCATGATGTCTGATTCTTTTACAACTAACTCATGAAATCTGGAACCCTTCTACAGGGTGAATTGTATTTGAATTTCTTGTAACTTTCTATTTTCAATCATTATCCGATGACTTCTAATTTTTCTACAACAATTGAAAGCCTAAGTTTTTTAATTAGGAACCTTATTTTTAGGGTTAATTAATTTTTTTTCTTTCCTTGAACTCAATTTATTATTAATCTGGTTCATATTCCATCTCACAGCCTTGTATTTCCTAACATTCTTCATTTTATATCAAATACAGGTTGACTTTTAAGGGTCTAAAACCTTGACTTTTATGGTTATTAATAATTTGGTCACAACTTTACATAGGTGGGAGGATCCTTTGAATAATACTTAATTAAAATCTCACCTTTGGAAACCTCCTCACATTCCATTTCCTCTGTCATGATATTTTGAGACATGATTGGGTAATGAAAACTAGGTTTAACTATTCTCCTCAAATATATTTTATATTCTATGGTTGCACCTCTGTGTTGACCCTACCTTTCATGAGTCAATAGCTCTAAATAAATTTTTTGATGTTAGGGATTTAGATGTTTCATCATAACATTATTTTGACTGAACTTATTTAGATGTTAAGGGTTTAATATAATTATGCATAATGGTAAAATTTATGCCTTTTTTCATTTATATTTAGTTTTGTATTTGTTTTTTGAAAAAAATATTTTGATATAAATGTAGAGTGGAAAAAGGGTTCTTAGATCTAACTAGTAGATTAATTTGGATCAATCCTTTTTCTTTGACATGACATTCAAACTCAAAGCAATTAGGGTTTGATGATTGGCCAACTATCATAAGGGAAAGCCAATATACTAGGTATTGGTTCTTTTGAGTTGTAGAAAATAAAAATTTGATGTGTGTTTTAACTAGTCTATTTGACATAAGCCGTAGATCTAAGAATTAATTTATGACACAAATAAAATGAAAAATTAACAAAACAATTATAGATCCGAGAAGGGTAGATATCTATGAACCTATCATAAAAATATGAGCCTAATTTTCTGGATCAAGGGTGAGGGAACCCTTGACTAGAGATGTCAATTTTAAGGGTCTACAAACTTCATATGGTAAGTTATAGTCTTCTCTATGTTTTCTTGTAGTTTTCTAGTAACAAAACCTTTAGATTTGACCCACACACATAAAAAGAGATGGAAAGGTTGTGTTGTATAGGGACTTGCCTAATTCAAGCCCCATTTTTGGTGTTTCTACTTCCACAAACAACAGATGGTGATGATCAAGAGAACTTACACTAGGTCGAGCAAGGGACAAATAATTGTAATTGACTGTAACGACAAATGAAAATAGATAATGTTACCTTAGGTATGAAATATTTGTTGAAGTGATGTCCACATTATAAGTTGTCATGAAAATTTATGAAGAGGTTGCAAAATATTGAAGGAAAACAAAAGAAGATAAAAGCAATAGAAAAGAATAATTCACCTAGAATATTTTCTTCTCTCTTTGATGAGAGGAAATGGTGTGCACCTTTATTCCATTTGATTTTCTCTTTGATGTTGATATGTGGATTTCTCAATGCTTTAACATATCCTTGATGCAATTTGATAATAATGATGATAAGCTTGATTCAATATAGATTTTGATAGCATGTCAGTATGAAAATAGATTGTAGATATATATTAGGCAAAAAATGAAGGATAAGAACCTCTAGATATAGAGTTTTGAAGAGGAAAAATAAATGGATAAGAATGATTGATGATTGATAACTAAGATTGAAGGATGATTCGGGTTTGGATCAAGGATGCAATCATATGAAAATTTTCAAATGATAGATAAGATCTAGGTTTAGGATTGAGATAAGGACCAAAATCCTTATGGAAATGGCTTGGATTAAGAGGTTAAATGAGATGAATGGATAAGATGAAAATTTAGTTTGAATTTTGGGTAGGTTTCTATGTTATCTACACAAAAAAGGATAATTAAGACCTGGGATGGGGTGAATCACTTCTACATTAACACCTTAAACCCTTGATAATTGGATCAAACTATTATTAGTCATCAGTAGACTATAAAAATTTGAAACATAAACACATTCAACACAATACACAAGAGAAAACCAAATTTACATGGAAAAACCTAATTAGGGAAAAACCATAGTGAGGATTAAGTTACATATATATGAATATCAACACTGAATACAATAGGCTCATTGTCAAAATGACTCACTATCTAAAAGAGAAGAATGACTCACTTCCAATGGTTTACTGCCTAAAGGACTCACTATTTGAAAGAAAGAAGAATAGAACAAGACTATCTCAAAGCAACAAGAAAAATATACCATTGCAAATTTGCACAATCTACAACCTTTAGTTCATTGCCTCTAGCAACTTTAGGCACACTAAATATGTAGGCACCTTCTGCTCATTGCATCTAGTAGCCTTAGGAATTTAAGATCGTACTAAGATAACCACACTTTATCACATTCACATCATTTCACACCACACCACACATCACCAATAATTAACCTTGCTTGTATATCCTCCACATCCTCAAAATTCTTCTCCATATCAACCTCAATGAAATGTGTGTACCTCAAATATGCAACCACTAAATAGGTTGGAACCAAACACTTCCACGGTGGAAATAAGTGAAGGAAAAAAAAACCATGGGTTAACTAGGACCCAAATCTATATTGAAATGCTTAGCCAAACTTCCACAAACATGTTCAAACATCCTCCACAATTAGTGTTAGCACATCAGGTCATCCAAACCTACACTAACACTAACAAGTGACCACATACATGAACTCTCTAGGCCTAGAAACAATGTGTAAGCCACAAAAAAAAACTCCAAAACATCTAGGAATATTCATCACCATCAAAATATTCAACACATCTAATGCAACCACCTAAAAATGAAAAACGCTTTCATTATGTGCAACTAGTCACATGTGCCACTAGCATAAAACTTACTAACCAACATTTCAAAACAATTGAACATTAGAAAATTCAAGGGAAGGAATTTAGAGACAATTAGAGCACATTCCAAAATTTGTAAGACAAGAAGCCTTAATTTATGAAGAAATGTGGAGCAATCTCATTTCTCCTAGACAACCTTCTTCATAGGAAACATATTATCAAACACAACTTCTATTGTTGCAAGATCAATAACCTGAAACTTTAGATAGAGGACCTCTAAATTCCTTTGGTCATCATATCCAAATTGCACAAGCATATCTAGAACCATGAAAAAATATGGAACATAACATTGAACACACCTCTATCACAATGAACACTTTTTTATTTAAATTTTCTCAAAAGAACTTCAAAACCAAGTGAACCAACTACATTAGCAACACCACAAACATCTGCTCAACATATCTACAACATTTGCAACACCTTCTTGTTTTTCCTATAGCACACATGCCCAATTCAAAACGTGACCCTCTCTTTTTTTCTTTGATCAGGTCACTTTTGCCTTCATCTTGTTTCAGATGCCCCCTATTTTGAGTCCCAAGTGGTCAAGGAGTCATAAAGTTATCATATTAAGTTGACCAAGTTTTACCACCCTTGAAATTTTCAAGTCTTCTACCTTTATAGAGTTCCTCTACCAATTTTCCTTAAGTCCTTGAAACTAGGGTCTTTCTCTCACTGTGGGTTTGCCATTGCGGGTTTCCCCATGCAGAATTTTGTTATGCTTTCATTGTTTCTATGGAAGTCAAGTCGAGGAGTCCACCCACATTGTGGTATCTACATCCTCTATCGTTGTTCCCCTTGCCAACTACTAAACGACAAACTAATGGTTGTTTCCTGCTCCACGGGCTCTGACCTTCCTACCATCAACCATTTTAAAAACCACACTCACTAACTATGCCAACCACCATACAACATTAAATGCAAGTCATAAATACCAAAATTTCAATATATAGTGCAATCTGACCTGTCATTTTCACTTTGTTGGTCATAAATTGTTAGAGCTCCCAACATCCATCACCGCTTTCACACCCGCAGTAGTTTGAGGATGCATTCAAGCACCTTCTTCATTGCATTTTGTTAGGTTTGTTAAGTGAGTTTTTTGTTGCCTTTGCCGTCCTTCTTTGATTTTTTTTGGTAAATTATTGAAAATCTTGAGGAAAACAACAAAACCCTTAGGTAAATAGTTGGACATTGGATCTTGTGCAAAACCCATGCTTTAAAATTTGAAAACCCTTCAAAAATGGGCCATTTAGGGCCATGCAGGACTTAGCACCTTGGTAATCCTTCTTGACTAGGGCCTTCATGCCCTAACGACCTACAAGTCTCCCACCACCATTGCCTTAACTTTCCAAATGAAAAACTCCAAACCTCAGTTGTCACCCTTGGTGAGCCTACACATGCGGGTAGATGCCACCTCCTCACCGCCACCATGGAACCAAATGAAAATCCTAAGTTTGGCAAAGATCCTCATGGCTATTGCAGGTTTGTGAGTGCGGGTTTGTACATGCAAAAGGCACCTTTCCTCTCGCTATTTCTTAACAGCTTTCTGACCTCGATCTTTTGCCTTGTAGGTTCTACAAGACCCCTATCCATCAACCCAGTAAGTCATTAAACCTCCATCCATGAGCCATTTGACGTGGGTTTCTGTCACTACTTCACTGCCATTTCAACGACCATCCCAAATGGGAAAACCCCTGCTTCATCTCGTGTCACGGACCCTGCATCTCTTATCATAATTCAACATGCCCAAAGCGCCCAATATTGAACCCTTTATGCAGGTCGGCCTTTGCAGAATTCTGTCTATGGGACACATCTTCTCCTTCATTATTTGTGAATGGTCATGCCCCCCCATTCATCTGTCTTGTAGACTCTACAACATATGCTTCCATTTGGGCCTTGAGAGTGAAAATGACTAAGTATATCGTTTATGGGCAGTCTGTTGTGGGTCGTCGTTTGCGGACCATTACCATGCATCTATCATTCCAAGTAGCTATGCCTCACCATTTTCCTACCTTCTGAAACCCAATCCCTCTGTCATGGTCAAACCCATCATGAAAGAACAACTCATGTCGACCGCCTTGCAGGATTTATGGTGCAAACTGCAACCTATGGGCCACCTTCTCATCCTTTCCATCTCGAACGACTATCTGATAACAACATCCTGTAGGACCTTTCCTGCATCATGTTGAATGGCTTAAAACTTAAAGGTTGAACCTAAACCATTGTTTCTATTTGCGGGACCCACAATGCAAGACTCCATCTATGGGCTTCTACATGGCCAATGTAATTTTCAAACGGTGGAGTTCCAAACTACCTTGATGACCTCTACTCCCACAACCTCTAGACCCACATGCTAGAATAATTGAGCTATCATTTCCAAAGACCTCATGAGAAATCAAGCCATGTACCTAATGCATTAACACCCTAATTGACCCCTAAATTTGAGGTGTGGGGATCTTGATGCTGATGGCCGCCTACGGACTGCCCTGACATCTTCACTGTCTCCCTGCCACCTTCTCCAAAATGATTTCCAACCCAGCGAAATCTGCATCCCTACGCCCGCATTATTCTATTCCCCCTAAACAAAAGTAAAATGATAATTTTTGATGAATGTTATGATCTTTGAAGAATGAATTACTTCATCTAACATTTTTTTTGCAAGATTTTGTTAATGCTCTCCTTATTTTATACATATATATGATTAATGCACCTTTGCTTGAAGGATTTATGGAATTAGCTGTAGGACCATCTAGGGTGTCTATAGAAAAAGACAATGGGAACAAGACTACCAAGGTCCCAAGAGGGAAAAAAGATAAAGAATAGATGAAGTACCAGTTCCATTAGGTGGAAATCACCTCCAAAGTCACTTCTATGTGGGACTCGATATCAGATACCAACCTTGGCCATGTTGACATGGAGGAATTTAGACAAAGGGTCATTGCCAATCCTACTACAGATAATGCAAAGAAGATCAGAAAGAATGGTTTGGCTAAGGTAGCCTATTTTTGGCCCGCTCTTGTGGCCCCAGAGCTAGTGATGGCTTTCAAAGAATCCTATTATGAAAGGAGGAAAAGGATCATTGATCGTGATGGTAAAGTGTTGGCCAACCTATCTACTAAGTCCATAGGGAAAACATTCCACATCCCTACCTTTGACCCTATGGAGGAAACAACCAAAGAATATGCAGAAAGCATGTGGAAGGTTGATCCCCTAAAATGCAAAAAATAAATTACCCAATACTAGTTAAAGGAGAAGAGGGGCAGTGCAAATAAGGTGCCCCATGAGTTGTTCAGGAGCAACTTTTATGACAACTACCATGACTTGGTGACCTTGCTAAGTAGAGTCATGGGCATCCCCACTATAGTCTACTTACAGGATTGGATGTTTTACATCATAGGGGAGATTATCAGAGGAAAAACCAAGTTTAACTAGGCTGGAATGATCTGTAACACCTTGCATGAGAAATTCATGGTGGTCAAGAAGACCTCCCAATTCTATGTGACTTCTTATTTGGTCTATCTTCTAGCTGACCCATTTCCCTATAGAGGATTATTTGTTCCACAAAGCCCAATTCTAGGAAGAGATTTAAAGGTATATGACAAGTATCTACAACTCCAATACTGCAATTTCAAGAAGGATTACTATAGGGTGAATGATTCCTTTATCGAGCACATTATTAGACTTCCTAGAGGGGATTTCGAGAGAAGAGTCATACATAGTGCACATGCGTTCATTCACCGATTTACATTCTTGTTTATACAATTCCCAAAATTCACTTACATTCAAATAGAAGGCTCCTATGAGAGGCCATACAAGTTGCCCCAGTATCCAAATGACCAGTTAATCCTACTAGAGGTATCAAGGTAGTTGTAAAATGCTCACACTCTCATCAGTGGAAAACATCAGGCAACAATATTGTATCCCCTCACGTTTGGGCAAGGAATGTATGCCCTCGTAGCTGCCTAGTGTGCTAAATATTTAGAGAAAGAGATTGTTGAGTATATTCTAGGGCTCCAAATTGCTCGGCCAAGGATGGATCCATATGGTAAGTTGAAGAAGTTTGTTGGAAGGGAATATGACCACTTTCATAACAATGAATATTTTTGGGCTAACTGCTAGGATGACAAGGAGGTACAAATGAGGCATTATATGTGAATGACTGCCTACTTTTTCAAGACAATCAAATTGTTCCCAATACCAAATCATATCGTAGAAGATGAAAACACTATCATAGATCCAAGGTACGATGTTGTTGCTAACCTGCCCCTACCCCTAACAGACTGGAATGAAGAATAGGTCAACGACCTCAATATTTTGACAAAGCTAGTAGAGCATAGAAAAGGCAATGGATCGATGCACAAATTGCTCAATTGAAGCTCTAGGGAGGTACATTGACATACATTGAGCTCAAGAGCGAAATAGATAGTGGGACTGCTACTGCTCCAACTGGAGAAGACCCAAAATATCCTCCAACCACCAGGTCAAGAAAGAGAAAGGAAGTATTAGAGCACCAACCAAAGCATAAATTTTATTCAAGGAAGGCCTTAGAAGGTAAGACCTCAAAGAAGGAAAAGAAGACGAGAGGATTCTCCAAAATTCCCACAATCTAGGAAGACCCACTACACGAGGGAGAGGAAGGAGAGGCTAAGCAACCTAAATCACCACTTGTTGCCTCTACTATTGCCATGACTTCAACTATAGTTACTCCTCCTACATCTTAAGCATTACCCACTTCCTCTCCACCTTGTTGGTGCTCCAAATCAAACCAAACCAATGAATCCTATAGACTAGCCACTTTCTAATGATCAGATTCAGTGGGAGATTTGTCCAATTGATAGGAAATGGAATTAGAATACATTTCCCCTACACTTCAGGATTTGTAAGACCTGGGGGTGACCCTTTTGCAACATCTAAACTTTCAGGAAAACAATTAACATAATGTTGCTTAACAGATAATGCTCTCATAAAATATGTTGAGAAACCTAAAATACCACTCAATATTGGAAAGACATTAGGTGAATTCCATAGATTAGCATGGAGAACATGGAAGATACAAACACAAAAAAAAATTAAGATGATTTATGATTTAAATAATGAGGACCCAACTGAAAATAGCAGAATCATGATAATGGACTAGTGCCATAAAATGGGCTATGGAGTCATATAACCAGCCCTTCATCCTGTAGTGTTAAACATATTTTGAAGATCCAGGTTGCAAATGTTGTCACATTATGACAAATAGACCACTGAATTTTTATCTGATAACTCTTCTTATAAATTCACATGGAACACAATACTCCTATCACATGTGTTGAAGCAATTACACTATCCTTTGAATAATAGGCAATAATAAGTGCAACTTGTGCTTCATTAAAGCAATTACATTATTCTCAGAATAGAAGACAACAACAAATATAAATCAATGTATGAAAATACTTAGACAACTTTATTATTGAATCCAAAAGAGTAATACATCTCAGAAATGGAGACAATTATCAGCTAAAATATAAACATCAGAGCACAACTTAGAACACACACTTTAGATTAATGACTCAGTTACAATCATCCTAGCATTACAATCTACCCAGAGCTTTTGCCTGCCTTGCAGAGCTTTCAGAAATTGGAACCCCCGGAATTAGAATAATGAGATAAGAGAAGAAGATATAGAAGAAAAGAGAATTCTAGAAGAATGATCTGAAATTTCCATCTAGAAATTCTATCACCATTGATCAAAAAAATTGTAAACCCTCTCTCCTCTCTCTGCAACAAACTTATTTTTCCCCTCAATTTTCCTTTGTCCAAGTTGTCTTGCAACATAAAATTCTACCATGTGATGAATTTCCATTTACAACAGCTATGGGAAAAATAATTCTGCTTTGCTTGCCCATGAAAAGCTTTCATTTTTGTTTTTTTATTATGCAGCACATTATTTTACTTTGTCAAAGTAAAACATCCCCCTTTGTACTTTTAAAATATTCCTAGCATAAAATTAAAATATATCCTCCAAGCCACTACACGTACAAAGTTTTGAGCCTCACTTAAGGTTAAAAAATTTAACCCAACCCATTATATTCATCCACAATATTTTATTTCACTTTAAAAGTGAAATCCCTTAAAAGATTTATTGGGCACATAATACTTACCTAGGAAAACATTTTACTTATGTTTTCACCACTAAAGAATTTCCATCTTACCATACCCAGGCACGTCATTTATTTTTTCACCTTATGCCTTTTAAAATATTCTTCTTTAAGAATAAATCTTATCAGCCAAATATTTTGGTTTCCAATATTTAAACAATGCATTCCAAATTATCTTGGGCCCAGCAAATTAATCTGCATTCAAGCAACATTTAACACTAAATGTTTTTCCTTTAATTTTCATCAAGCTCCCTATGATTATCTCTACCTGTGCATTGCAAATACCCCGAGCCCATTGTGTTACGTGGCACAAATTCACTCACCACGCAAGAATTAAAAATCTTGCATTTCTAAACCTTGAAGTAGTGGGGAGTGGTTGGGATTTACCCCCATCTTGATGCTCTTCACTAGGCACATTTAAACCCCTTCCACATTATAGTTTAAACCTCTGCAATTAAAATTAAAGGGGCCTCCTTTAATTCCTTACCCGAGCAATTAATATGCCTTGGGCCCACCAACCACACAAGCTTTTTCGCCAACATTTGTATTTTTAAAATATTTTTCTTTTGAACGAATTAAATAGTGAGCACCTAAATCCGGTAATCTGGTGAGCAATGGTCAAGATTTGGCTGCATTTGGCTTTCACCCATAGCCACTGATTTCCCTTAGGTTTGTATTTTCCCTAATTTTCTCCTTCACACACATGCTCAAGCTTTGAAAACTTTTGCTTGTTCATGGTGGCTCCTTATTCTATCGAGCCTCTTTGTCAGGGGCATTTCCCCTCCTATTGGCACATGATTAAATTACATTTTCTTGAAAGTTTTGAAGTCCCCCAACATTTCTATAGTGTGTACTATGTTTCTTGGCTAATTCGAGCTCTTTCAAAATGATTCAATCCCTTCTCAACAAATGCATTTTGTTTATTCTGCTTCATAGCGTACCTTTGTTCCATGCACACCATCTTGGATATGTGCAGAGCATTTCAACAAATCTATTTGGTGCATTTTGGCTGCAATCACAGCTTCCCACAGGATCACATTTGGAGAAGTACCCTCATACAAACTCGCATGCCTTCTCCATTCATTTGGCTAGCATGGGAAATTAATTTTCTTGAAAGTTATTTGAAGATTTGAAGACATTATGTGTGGAAGTTGCAAACGTAGCACTTTATCCCACTGCTGATGATGTTCCATGAGACTACATTTAGTTGAGGGTTTCTAAACAACCTTTTTCAACGTATTTTGTGCATATGCTGCTCTTATGGAGATCTTTATGTGTTCATAATGCAAAACTCATATTGGTGCACTGTCCTCTTCCATAGTTCATTTATGCTTTGGTGGATTCCCACCTTTCATTTGTTGTGTACCCTCCAATCTTCCATTTTAAGAATAGAAGTTGCATTTCCATTTATTCATTGTGTTTTCCCTCATACATCAATACTTTGATGGGTTCTACTATAACACACACATTGTTGCCTGGATGATGTCAATGAAGATAGGAAACTGAATGAAAAAGTGATCTTGTCTGAAACATGGATGGATTTCCTCAATACAAATCATTCCTCCATGAGTTTATTTTAGCCTCAAACCCTTCTAAGTCCTTGCTACATAACGTGGCTTTTATGTTCATGTTAGGCATATGATACTTTAGTGTTGGCACCTCCCTTGCTTGAAAACTCCTATAAACATTTCATTAAATTCACTTTGTGAACACTTCTGCATTTAATGGCATTACAATGACATTTGTTTAGGGGTATCTAATTTTTTTACAAATCTCTCTTGTATTTGTTGGGCGCGTGCCATCATCTGGATTGAACCCTTTTACTTTGAAACTTTTCAAAAACATTCTCAACAAATCATTTTCTACATATTATGCTTGAGTGGCGCCTTGTAGCATTTGATGGATGCCCATACCTTGCATACTACTTGTAATAAAGTATCTTTTCATTTGTTAATACATTCCCTTGAGACTTATATTCGCAAGAAATCATTTCTTGGTTGTAGCAATCATCAAATGGAGTTATTACATTCATTTTACCATCCCTTATATTGTTTCTTGCAGCCTTGGATCCTCCATAATGATCATGTAGTTTTCATATAGGGTTTTTATTTATCTTAGTAACTTGGTATGCCCACTGTGTAATATAAAAATTTAGTGGAAACAAGTACATGAGACATTTTCCTTTAAAAGTTCAACATTAAAGTATTCACCCGTTGTTGCCTCATACAAAGCTACAAGCATGAAAGCTAAATGCAAAGATTTTAACCTCATATTGCATCTCTAATGGAGGTTTTGAATTTATCAGCTTTAGTTCAAGAAGCATCATTGGATAATATGGGTTTTCCTAATAATCTGAACACTTATATAAATAACCATCAAGAGACACCAAGTTGAACATTATCTTCACATGTTAGCACCCTTAAATTATTTGGTACATGTCAATTCTCTGTGGGCCCGAGTAATTTTTTTTCTTTTTTCAAACAACTATGATGCTCAATTGGCTTGATGCAACTTCTAAATGCTTCAAAGGTGAAAATATGAAATGGGTTTGCATTAAAACTCACTTTTTGACATGTCTGCAAAATGGTGAAAATTGACCAAGTTGGCTCTAGAATCGGCTTCAAAGACTAGGCAAACGACCTCATGGAGACAAAAAATTACAGGCCTGTAGACATCAGACTTGGGAATGCAATGCAAAAGATGACTTAGAGAAAAGAGTCACAAGGTGAAATATATTCACTGTCAAAGTTGCTCAGTCGAACTTTCTGCAACAATCAGTTGTTCTGAACCAATTAAAACTCAAGAGATCACCTCGTTGCAAAAATATCAAATCAACTCTTGGCGGTTTTCCACTGGAAATATTAGATCATCTTAGAACAATGAACACATGTGAAAAAGGGCTTGGTTTGAAACATCTCCCATCAAAAGATATTAATGTTCGAAGTTGACCTCTAAGAAAGATTTCTGAAAATGCAAGTGCTAAACTAGAGAAATTGCATTTGGTTTTGATTTGCTAAAAATAAAAAATCAAATCATGAGGCCCTAAAAAAATGACATATGATTTCATCTTGGTATGGAGAATACAAAGCAACAACCATTTTTTCATGACAGTCATCTAGTTGCAAAATGCAAGCTCAAACAAAAGGCTACTTTGCAAAATTGAAAGTTTACAAACAACAAAAAAGTGACAGCCCTCCAGCTTCACTTTTCGAAACCCTAACAATGCACACTCACATAGGACACATGAGTATGTATGCAAAGGTTTTTTTTCTTGGAAATCAATAGGCTCAAAGATATGACCCTCCAAAGTGGGTCACTTAGGTAGATTTCATTAGGTGTACTTTTGAGAGTGCAGAGGTAAAATTTTGAAATGGGCATCTCAAATTTGCAAAATCTGAGAGTGCCAACATGCCCATGGTGGACATCTTGGTTCACCTTGAATCTACCTCACCAACTTGGTGATGGATTCCTCCTTCGCCACAACTTCCCCACTCTCATCCTCCTCAATGTCTCCCTCAACTACAGTTCTTTTAACATCCACAACAACTATGCCTTCCCTCACTCTATCAGAGGCCTTCGCCCGACACATGCAAAATATACCCATGGAGCTCTCTAGAGTATTGTTGAACCCTACAATATTGGCTACTCTAGCTTAAGTTTTTTATGGTCTCCCTATCCCTCCTCTAATGAAACCACCAAAGATGGAGGCAACAATGCATATTTCGAGAAAACTAGAGAGACAACAAAGGGAGGTTGCTAAAGAGATGGAGGATGAAATTGAAGATCCATTTAGGGATGACTACCATGAACATCCAGAACATCAAAAGGTGACCATAGATGAGGTGGTTTATGAAGAAGAAGGGTAACAATCCTCAGAAGATGTTGACGACCCCAATACCAAATATGTAGTAGAGTCCTTCGATCAAGATCTCAAGGAAGAGTTGTCAAAACAATTCAAGGATGTTAGGGAAGAGTTTGAGAGGAAATATTTTGAAGAAAAAAAGGAAACTGGTGATGACATGTAAATATATACAAAGCCTCTAGTAAAGGGACAAGATGAAGGTCCCAATCAAGAAGAAGAAATAACCCCTAAGAAGGAGGAGGAAGGACAAAAAGAAACTAAAGTTGAAGAAGAGGCTGAAATAAAAAGGAGCCCTGAGGCTGAAAATCATACAGAACTTAGGCACGAAGAAGAAAGAGAACCTGAAAGGGAGGACAACCCTAAGGAAAATATAGCTACTACTGGGCTGATTGAAGGAAGGACCATATTCATCCAAGATTTAGATGAATTTAAAGAAGAGAAAATAGAACAAGAAACCTCAGACCACGAGGAAGGAGAGATCCAACATGCCCAAAGAGAAGAAGGTGATCATGAATCAACAAAGGGGGGATCTCAGATCCCTGAATGGTTAGATAAGCAACTACAAAAGAAGACCCCCACTCTCATGGATCCTAAGGAAAGGCTAGAGGCTATCCTAGCATGAGCTCAAATAAGAGAAAAGAAAGAAAAGAAGCCAAGGGTCTGGTCACATATCACGATGGATGTTTTTGGATCAAGGATAGTACAAATTGCCACCATAGTAATGGACAAGGGAGAAGTAAGTTATAATATCTCCACCATCAACCTAGGTACTACTACAAGAGAGCAAAAGATTGATCATCTCTAGGGGTCCATCGCTACGATCATTCATTAGATGAACAAGGACCAATCCTCCAAGGAGGAATTGAAGGTGCAAATGGTAGACCTCACTACCTAAATACAATAGTGGTCTTGTACTGAGGATCTACCAATGACATTATCGACCCTTCCCTTAATTCTCTCCAATGATCACCTGAGTAAATTGGAAATGAGAAAGAACTGGACCACGGCTACTAAAGAGTGGTTCTAGCGAGTAGTCTACAATGGTGATATGGGTATTGGAAATTCTGTCTAAACAACCAATAAGTTTTGGGAAGTGCAAAAGTAGCTTGAGGGCATTGAAATAATATGCAATAACTTCCTCGAGCTATATAGAATTACATATACTAAACTCAAGGCTATCCTCAAGATGGGCGAGAGAACTTGGGAAAAGGAGCTAGCCATAGTGAAAGATGATCATTGGCTTACCAAGATGTGGAAAATGGGTCTAAACCACATAAGAGAAGTCTTGGAGTTGGTGATCCATGAAGTAGAGGTCAACCTGGAGTGGGTGTTCAAAGGAATATTAGGTAGATTGTGAAGAATATCTAAAGCTCATGACAGATTATGACATGTTGGTCATTGAGCTAGACCCCAAGAAAATAAAGTCGTATTTTCATAAGAAAATGGAGAATGGGACTACAGACTCACTAACGCTGGAATTTATGGATTTCCTTGCTTGAGAATTTTCCCAATCAAAGCAGGTGATCAAGAACATGCTGAAGTGTACCAAGAATTGGGAGCTGATCACCAGCAGATCAAAGAAACTATCCTTCCAAGTGCTTCAGTCAGAAATCATAGAGTGGGACAAACTTTAGGCGTTGATGGGAAAATTTGTGGAGTACACCACTGTCTAGAAAAGTAAAGAAAAGTCGGTTATAGATAATGAGTTCCTCACAATGTAGTTGTAACAAGAGGGCAATCAGCTAGAAGACAAAAGTGCTACAATAACAAGGCACTAGAGGACAAAATAGGAATAAGACAAGAAATGTATTTTAAAATTGTAAAATATTTGAGGGTAGGTGAAACCCTAATTTGTAGTAAATCTTGGCCACATAATGAGATTAAATCTTGTCCATTCATTTTTCTTTTTGAAAACTATAAATAGGGGCCTCCTCTCATTTTCAATAGGGATTTGAGTTGTTGTAAAGACATGCTGCTGAAATTCTAATAGAAATTCATTGCTTTAGGATGGATTCTTGAGTTTCCTTCATGTTTCATGATTCATCTCCTCATAGTTGATAGATTGGAGTAGACTTAGTTTGTTGTTCTATGTATTTTGCATGCTTTTAGTAGTTTAGTGAATGTTGTTCATTGATGCTGAAGAATATTGTTGTGTTGATGCCCTTCCTTGTTCCTGTTTTTTCTTGTTTGTTGATGATAAACAGCCATGTAAAGCTAATCTAAACTTAGATTCATTGCTGCACTTAAAATTCATCTTTTATTTATGCTTTATAATGGTGAATGAACAATTAAAAATCTATAGACCTCAGGAGATAGCACTAGTTTCATGATACTGTTAGCTAAGTTGGTTAAGTGAAACTTAGTTCACGAAGGTTGTCCACTATAGTATCCTCCATTTTCATTGTTCATTGGTAGTTGAAAGTCTAGGAACTTCCTCATTTCCCTTCCCTTTTGACTTTTATTTGAAATAGTAATTCAGGAAAAGTTCTAGCATCATTGTAGAGCCAAATCTGATGATAAAAGTGGACTTTTAGATTGTTTTTTTGAACTTGCAACAAATTCTAATCACCTTCAGAACCTTAGGAACTCCATTTAAGAAACCAATCTCCCTCCAACTTAACATACATAATGCTACCCTATGATTACTAACAAATCACATAAACCAATTGAGATATTCCAAGCAATTCATGACCTGACACTCGAGAGACCTTGGGATAGTTTTTTGCAATTTGCTTGTAGGAAATTGTCTTTCAAGAGAGGTGATGCAACTATGCATTACCTGCATTGAGAAGTGCTAAAACACCCATCAACAGAATTGGCACTAAAGGAGGGCATTCCTTGTGTTAAGCTGGATTGAACCGGTTCAATCTCCCCTAAAATATTTTTGTAGAGTTTTAAGATCCACACCAAATAAAGGGGAATTTCAAGAACTAAAGCCCCCTACCATGGCTAAGAGAGCTAAAAGAGGGGATGCAACCTCATCCTCCTCATCCATTCCATTCACTTCACCTCCATCCTCACCTCCTCCCTCCATTCATCTGCACCACATTCATCCTTTGTTTCTAGCATCCACCTCTTCCTCCCAACTTCCCCAAGCTACCTTCTAGTTGCTCACTTCCCACAACCAAGGTGTTTCTGCTATCTCTACCCTTCAAGTCCAAGGTGTATTCCCAACTACTATTGTCCCTACATAGCCCCAAGTTACTATTGCATAGCAAATCCAACCTCCACCTCCCTTCATGGCTTGGATGGGAAACAATCCTTCTTCGCTATCCTTCAAAGAAAATCATGACATGCCAAAGAACCCGGAGGGATTTTGCATGAAGTTTCATCCTCATGATCCATAGAGGACAACAAAGGAGCATATCGACATATTTCAAACAACATTGAAAGATATGCAAATCAATCATGAACACATGGCTTGCTGACTCTTCCCTTACTCTTTGGGGGAAGAGGCCTTTTATTCGTACATTAATCTGCCAATGGGATCCATCACCACTTGTAACCTCTTGAAGAATTCCTTCTTGCAAAAGTACAAGATTTTGATTAGCCCTTTAGAGTTATATCAGCAATTCATGTCTGTTTGTGGGGAGGTCAATGAACCAATCAACTCCTTCAATGATTGGTTTCACTGTGCATATATGAGATTGCAAGCTCTAGATGTGCTTAATGATGCTTCAACCCTACCAGTTTATTATTCTTCTCTAGACAATCTCACTACTATGTGGATGAAAAGAATGCACCCACCACCCACCAGGTTGGTGGATTCCTATGCCTAGGTGGTCATGGCAAGCACTGATTTGGGGTTAAATATTTATGGCCCGCTGCCTTCTTTGGGACTGGTCACTCGTCCAATGCAAATTCAGGGACTTACTCAGGCCCTGACACATCAAATTCCAATTATGAATCAAGTTCCACAATTGCCCATGGTTTCTCATCCAAGACCACTAATGAATCAGGTGCCCCCTATGCCTCACTACTAGTAACTGCAGTAGCATCAGATCTATTCTTGGCCTCCGCAAGTGCCTACATATTTGCAAAGGCCTGAGTTCCCATCTATTTAGCAAAACCAACTAGTAGTACAACTTGTTTTCCTCTAGAACCAAGCATCACAACCAAGAAATATAGAAAATGATCAAATGGATGAATTGATAGAGATGATCAGGAAAATATCTATGGAGATGAAACATTTAAGAAATCAGAAAAACTAGTTGCAAGCTTCCCAATACAACATTCGGTTCAACCTCAGCCAAGATAATAGAGATAAACGTGATGCAAGTACATCATTTGGACAAAATTATGAAAGAGGACAAAGTTCCAACCAAAAATTTGAAAAGAGGCCTTCACAAAGATAGAACCAGGCATGGAATACAAGGCCCAATAATGGAGGCATTCCCACCCCTTTGGACTAGTTAGCTAACAGAGATAAAATGACAAGTGGAGTATACTTATCTGAGGTAGCTCTCTCCAGATGGTGTTGGATCCATAAAAAAAATAGGCACTCTAAATTAGATTGCCCTGAGTTCTAGATCGGTACAAAAATCTTTCAAGCCAAAGTCTAGAACACTGTTGATAGTGTTGGTTGCAGAGACATAGTTCCATCAGAACCATACAAATCTTCTATACTCGTGGTGAATCAAGCTCTATTCCCATGAAGTGAAAGTAATGCATCTAAGCAAGAGATTGTTGCCTCAAAGGATGAAGAGGAAAAAGAGCTAAGTATTGAAGACACTCTATCTCAACTCTTTACTTTGATAGATAATGGTCTAGTAGATGAAAAGGATTCATGTGAGGATGAAGTTCAAATGTTTCACCAAAGAGCAACCTCATATAATTTAATAAATAGGAAAGCAGGAGGGCCTTTCACAACCTCTATTCCACCTCATAACTTTAGCACTCCACCTAATAAATTTAGCACTCCACCTGATCCAAATGCTAGCACCAATCTAGGTTACCCCCATGTGCCCACTCAATACTTTAACAAGAAAAAATAGTTGAATCAAATCCAAAACCAGTCTGCTAGCCTTTCCCAAGGAAAATCCTTTGAGGCCAAAATCGAACAAATGGGTGAATATGTTGCTAAAGAATTTAAGAAGGTCAAAATAAGCTTGTTTACCTTTGATTTGCTTAAGGTCTTTATAGTTAGGAATGTTTTCTTTAGAATGATTAATGGGACTGCCTCTTCTAAGTCAGTATAAGAGGTATCTGACAACAAAGTATTTTGATGAATCACAACATGAGCCTATAATCTAAGAAATCTTAGGCAAGAAAGTGGACGCACCTTCTAATCAGCAAACACAAAAGCAACCTACCAAGGAAAGGACTAATGAAAGGGATAAAAATCAAGTGGCCCAGGTAGATATACCCATGGGCTTGTTTTAGGGGAAATTAGAGATGCCACCTTTCCTTACTACCATCAGAATATTTGGGAAGAAATAACATAATTTCTTGCTTGATTCAAGAGCATCCACCAATGTTATGCCTCTCGCCATACACAAGGTATTAGGAATATTCCCTACTCCTTCCAGGTGAAAGGTGACCCAGCTAGACAAAACTAAGGTGAATATAGTTGGAAAAATCAACTAGATTCCTATGCAGATTTTTACAGACCCAAGAGTGCAACAAGTCATTGATATTCAAGTAGCAGATATTCTTAACACATATGACATAATATTAAGATGATATTTCACTAGAGCACTAAAAGGATATGCTACAACTAACTTCTCCCACCTATGGATGCCATGGAAAGGGGTGCCAAACCAGATCAGTATAGACCAAGAACCATGCATGAAATTTATGATTACATAGTAAAACAACACCAATGAGGTGTTGTTTGTTGAAACAAAGTTGGGTAATTATTCTCTCGTGGCATACCAAGAAGAATCAGAGCCCGAAGAAGAAGAGATGACTAAAGAAGTCCTCTTAGTGTTGTGCACCCCTCTTGTTGATTTGACTTAGACACCTTAGAGCACATAAATGCTAGTTGCGTTAGATGTGGAATCCAATGAAGATGAAAATTTGGGATTATTGGATGGATTCCAAGAATTTATTGAAAAATGTGTACAAGATTAGCTCAGTTTAGGAGCAAGGATGGATTTCCAAGAGCTCGAATTTCCCAATTGGTGCAAGGTCCACAATGCTTCCCACTCATAATTTGAATACTATCTTTGTCTAACAGCAGCTGAGCATACTAGTGGAAAATTTTCATTGATGAAGGAGCCCCACATTAAACTACCTAACTATAGAAATGTTGAGTCCATGCCTTCCCTGGAAATTGCAGATGCAAGTGTGCAGCTAGGGAGAAATGAATGTTTGATTGGCCTTGTAGTTAAAGAATCCTCCAAGTTTTGGACATTGCACTTTAATAGATCTAAGTCCAAACAAGGAGTGAGATCTAGGTTCGAACTCATCAGTCCCATAGGTAAGACCTACTTTTCTGCTCATAGGCTTCAATTTTATTGTAAGAATAATGTAGCAAAGTACGAAGCTCTAGTCCATGGTCTCTTAATGGTTTTAAGGAAGAATTTCAAACTGTTGCAAGTCTTTGGAGACTTAGAGTTAGTAGTAAAGCAAGCCAGAAAATTGTATTCCTACCATGACAGAAGGTTAGAAAATTATAGGCATAGGGTATGGGATCTTTTAGAGAGTCTAGATGCATTCAATATTCAGTTGATCCCTGACTCCTAGAATCACACCACTGATGCCTTAGCTCAGGAAGCCAGTACTCTTCAACCTTTGTCATTGTCTAGTTTCTGGAGGTTCACTGTTAAGCTCACTTCCACCCCATCAATTCCATACAATGTTACCAACTTTCAAGTGTTTAATGATGACAAACACATCTTGGACTTCATTACCAATTCTAATGTATTTTCCACCCAAATAATTGATGAGGCTAAGCCTGAAGAAGTTGAATTAGATATAGAAGGGGTCATTAACCTCAAGATGAACATGATTCCCAGGGGCATGGTTTAGCTTGAGCAGATATTTTATTTAGATCAAATCAAAGATTAGGATCAACAAGCAAAGAAGGATATCATCAACAATCAGTGTGACACTCATAATCTTGGAACCACTGAGGAAGTCAATAATGTTTTCATTGGAAAGGTGTGTACATCAGAAGAGAAGAAAGTTATCCTTGATGCATTAGGAAAGTACCATGATGTGGTCACCTGGAGCTATGAGGATTTGAAAACATATCGCACATCAATTATCACACACACCATTCCTCTCAAGCTGGATGTGCAACCTTTTTGGCAGCAACAATGCCCCATCAATGCTTTATTAGAACCCATCATTTACAAGGACATTCAAAAGTTGTCATCCTGAATCATCTTCCCAGTCAAGCACTCTACATGGGTGGCCAATTTGGTCTTGATTAAGAAAAAGATTGGAGAAATTAGAATGTGCATAGACTTCCACAACTTGAACAGAGCCTCAGAAAAGCACAATTATCTAGTAGCCTCATTAGATGAGGTACTGCATATGGTCAATGGATCTCAAATGGTGTCTTTCCTAGATGGGTACTCCGGGGATAATCAATAAATGTTGTAGTATGAGGATAGGCATAGACAACATTCACCACCAAGTGGGGAACCTTTGCATACAAAATGATGTCATTTGGACTCATCAAGTAGTGCAACATTCCAACATGCAATGGATATCACCTTTCAGGATCTAATTGGAAAGTGCATCATCATCTACATGGATGATCTCACAATATTTTCAAAGAAGCAAGGCAATCACATTACTGATTTGTGCAAAGTTTTTCAGAAGTGTAGGGAATTTGGAATTTCTCTAAACCCAAAGTACATTTTCAGAGTCATAGAGGGCAAGCTGCTCGAGCATGTAATCTTGGAAAAGGGTATGTGCAGAATCATGATGGGCCAAAAAGTGGTGATATCATGGGTATGTGGCTAATGACTTTTTTTTACCCAAAATTGATGAAATGAAAAGGGTTTTTAAAGGAGATTCTTCAGCTTTCCACCAATATAAATTATGCTTTATTTTGAATTTAATAAATCATTATTATTCATTTTCTATTTAAATTATGACTAAAGTACTCATTGATAGGATGATTGAAAAACATCTATAACTTTCAAAGTGTCACATTTTTTGAATCTAAAACATGCATCACATTCTATGCTTTGCATACTATAGGATTAAAAAAAATGAATTTTATGAAGTTTTGACCAAGTTAAGGTGGTCAAACATATGAGTTTTCATATTTTTTAAAAGTTGTAATAAAAAATTCATAATTAATTATTTACTTGGAAAAAAATTTACAAAAAAATATGCATCACATCGGATAGGAGTCCTCTACTTATATCTAAAATCTTATAAAAAAGTCTTATCATTTTATTGTGGTTAGGGTGGTCAGAGAAACACCTACTTCTTATTTTTCCTTGATATTTAAGTACAACTACATTGAAATTTCAAATTTTCACCAAATAGATTTTAAAAAAATAAACCTATTAGTTTAGAAACTACATTCAATTTTCAACAGATTCTATTCTTACATATTTTTGAAATAATATAGATAACTTATTCAAATTTTTACGTTAAGTTGCTTAACTCTATTTTTTCTGAAATTTTTGCCACTTAAGGGCCTATTTTTTCCATGATGATCCTACACATACTCAAAAGGAATGTCAATAGACCCCGAGCGTATTCGGATATCTTGAAAATTTAGCTAAAGTATTGATTGATAGGCTGATTGAAAAACATCTATAACTTTCAAAAAATATCACATTTTTTGAATCCAAAACATGCATCACATTCTGTGCTTCGCATACTATAGGATTAAAAAAAAAGAATTCCATGAATTTTTGACCAAGTTAAGGTGGTCAAACATATGAGTTTTGATATTTTTTAAAAGTTGTAATAAAAAATTCATAATTAATTATTTACTTGGAAAAAAATTACCAAAAAATATGCATCACATCAGGACAGGAGTCCTCTACTAATATCTAAAATCTTATAAAAAATTCTTATCATTAAATTATTGTGGTTAGGGTGGTCAGACAAACACCTACTTATTTTTTCCCTAATATTTAAGTACTACTGCATTGAAATTTCAAATTTTCACCAAGTAGATTTTTTTAAAATAAACCTAGTAGTTTAGAGACTAAATTCAATTTGCAACAGATTATATTCTTACATATTTTTGAAATAATATAGATAGCTTATTCATATTTTTATGTCAAGTTGCTTAACTCTGATTTTTCTAAATTTTTCACCACTTAAGGGCCTATTTTTCCATGATGATCCTGCACATACCCAAAAGGGAATCTCAATAGACCCTGAGCTTATTCAGGCTATCTTGAAAATTCAGCTACTAGGCAGGAAGAAGGAGCTAAAATATTTCTTTGGAAAGATAAAATTTGTCAGAAAATTCATCGTAGGCTCTGTTGAGATAGTCAAGCCACTCAATGCCATGTTGAAGCAAGATACTAAAGTTGATTGGACACTAGATGCAAAGCATACCTTCAAAGAAATGAAGAAAGCAATTGCTTATGCACTTGTACTAGTCAATTTGGACTACCTGAAGCCATTCTACACCTACTCATTTGCTTTAGATGATTCTTGTGCAAGCATATTGACTCGAAAGGATGATGAAGGAAGTGAGCACCCAATTTCCTTCATGAGTGCTCCATTAAAAGATGCAGAGCTGAGATATCCCAATGTGGAAAAGAAAGCATATGCTTTATTCAAGGGAGTCAAGAAGTTTGAACATTACATCTTATGGAACAAGGTGTTTGCCATAGTACCTGACTCATCAGTCAAAACATTACTGATGTAGAATGAGTTGGTAGAAAGAAGATAAAAATGGGTTACCTTGTTGTAGGAATATGACATGGAGATTCATCCCATGAAGTTAGTAAGAGGGTAGGCCCTCACTCGTATGATAGTTGAAACATCGACCGAGGCTGGACCCGAGCTTATAGTACAACAATATCAACTTACAGATGTCTCCCCTAGAGAGTGGTATGATGACATTGTCTACTACCTACTGAATAAAAAGTGCTCGCCTCACCTACAGGGAGTCCAAAATGTGCTCTCTGAGTAAAAAGAAATAGCTACATGTTGCGAGGCTCTATACTATAGAAGAGGAATCATGAAAGGATCTACCTTAGATGCCTTGGAAAAGAAGAGACACCACACATATTATAGGAGTTTCATGATAAATTTGGCACCAGTCATGGATCTGGCCCTTCAACTGTTCATCAAATTTTGTGGGCTAGGTATTATTGGCTGATGATATTCAAGGATGCACACAGCCATGTTTGAACTTTCCACATGTGCCAAACTACTAAAAATGGAGAACAAAATTTTGTTATCCCACTGCAACTAGTCCTAGAGGTAAGACCATTCGTACAGTGGGGTCTCGACTTCATCAGTTTGGTAAGCCCACCATCCTCTATGGGTCACAAGTACATTCTAACTACTTTCGATTACTACACTAGATAGAAAAAAGAAATTGCATGTAGACAATGTACTATTGAGGTGGTCATTAATTTCCTTGAAAGTTTTATTCTAAATTATTTTGGTTGCTCATATGCTCTTGTTTGTGACAATGGTCCCACCTTTTCCTCACTCAAATTTTCTAGTTGGGTCTTTGATTATGGTATTGCTATTAAGTTCTCATCGAATTACTTCCCTCAAGGAAATGACCTTGCCGAGTTCACAAACAAGAATTTGATCACTGTAATTAAGAAGCTACACCCTAAGGATTGGCACACCCAACTATGTTTTTCCCTTTGGGAAAATCATACATGCCACAAGGCCTCCTTGGGTGATTCCCCATTCCATCTTGTTTATGGCTTGGAGCATGTCTTTCCCATGCACTTAAGGATCCCTACCCTCTAGTTTGTCGACACTTTTTATGAAGAGGGAGATTGTCAAGAAGTTCATTTGGTTGAGTTGCTCCACTTCGAAGAAGTCTGTGACCAAGCTATTGAAAATTTTGCCAAACATCAAGGTGTGGTCAAAAAATGGTTTAACCAACGAGCCAAAGTTAAGGGCTTTAGAATTGTTGATTTGGTCCTATGTTGGGACAAGACCCATGAAAATAAAGGGGTACATGACAAATTCAACAAGCTTTGGCTTGGCCCCTTTCAGATTTTTGAAATTTTAGGAGATAATGCTTTTCGCCTGAAGACACTAACTAGTGAAGATGTCTCATTGCCTGTCAATGGGAAACACCTCAAGCATTACTTCCCTTGCTTGAGGTCTTTTGATTTGACCTTTGTAAATACTTGTATATAGGTTAGTTTAGGGTTTCCTTTATTTTGTTGTTCCACTTTTCTTTTGTTTTGTTAGGTCTCTTGGCCGACTTGTTTTGTTGAGGGTGTTCCTTTGTTTCTGATATGGTGGCCATGCTCAGTTTGACGAATGGTTCACTTTGCTACCTACTCTGTGTGTTCTCTAGATAAATATTCACTCCCAACTATTGGCCTATGATTGCTTCTATGGAGTGGTTTCCTTATGGAAACTCTGACTTGACCTAGAACATAACCCTTGGTTGAATCATTTCACACTCGTCTCATGCACAACACACACTAAAATATTTTTGAAGAACTATATAGTGGTTGTTTTGAGGGCCTAGCAAATGAAAAATCTTAAGTTTTCTCCAGTGACCACTATGATTCCAAACCCACAGTAAGCTTCGATGATGACACAATTGAGCAAAAGAAAGATCACTAAAAGAAAGTATCTGAAAAGAAAACAAAGAAAAAAAGTAATGAAAATAAGGAAACTAGGTGGGTGTGTCAACAACTCTATTGGGGCTATGGACGCTCGATTGGTAGTAGAGCAATGTTTTTGGGATCACAGTGACAACTCCGTCAGGGCTATGGATGCCTGACTGGTAGCAGAGCAATGTCTAGGTTACTTTTGGGGTTAGACAATTTACGTAGCTTATTTTTCTTGATTAATGCTCGTCTGTCATAGTTTCTAAGGAAGGGAATGAATGCACCATACACACACTTCTAAGATGTTCCAGTGATCTAATTCAGCTAACGATTCTCATTCTCTTTGGAGTTCCTAAGTTCACTTATGGAAATTGGCCCCTAGTCTATGAAACCATAGATTTTGGGTTTTGAATGAGTCTTTATCCTTAGAATGCTCAAGAGTGTTCTCCCAGCGGAGTCGCCATTTATTGTACCTATAGCACACACACCCCATTTAGAATAGGGACCCTCTCTTTTTTGCTTTCACTGGGTCGCTTTTTCCTTCATCTCATTTTGTGTGCCCCTTGTTTTGAGTCCCAAATGGTCAACAAGTCATAAAGTTATCATCTTAAGTTGACCAAGTTTCACCATCCTTGAAATTTTCAAGTCTTCTACCTTCATAGAGTTCCTCTAGCAATTTTCCTTAAGTCCTTGAAATTGGTGTCTTTCTCTTGTTGCAGGTCCACCATTGCGGTTTTCCCCATGCAGAATTCCATTATGCTTTCACCATTTCCATGGCAGCCAAGTCAAGAAGTCCACTCACATTGTGGGATCCACATCCATTATCATTGTTCCCATTTTCAACTTCTAAATGACAAACTCATGGTTTGTTGCCCACTCCATGGACTCTGACCTTCCTGTCACCGACCGTTTTGAAAACAATGCTCACTAGTCACATCGATTATTGTACAACATTAAATGTAGGTCATAAATATCAAAATTTCTATAAATAGCCAATCCAAGATATCATTTTCACTCCGTTGGTCAAATTTTTTTAGAGATATCATTATCCATCGCTACCCTCATGCCCGTAGTAGTTTAAGGACGAATTCAAGCACCTTCTTCATCACATTTTGTCAGGTTTGTTAGGTGAGTTCACCATTTCCCTTGTCATCCTTCTTTGAAGTTGTTTTTCATAAATTGTTGAAAATGTTAAGGAGGAAAACAACAAAACCCTTAGGCAACTAGTTGGGCATTGGATCTTGCACAAAACCCATGTTTTGAAATTAAAAAACCCTTAAAAAATCAACCATTTAGGGCCATATACAACTTAGCACCTCAACCATCATTCTTGACTAGGGCCTTCATGCCCTTGCGGCCCACTAACTATCTCCCATTATTATTTCCTTATCTTTCCAAATGACAAACTCCAAACCTTGGTCATCACCCTTGGCAGGGCTACACATGCAGGTAGATGCCACCTCCTTGTTGCCACCATGGAACCAAAAGAAAATCCTAAGTTATGTGGAGATCTTCATGGACCTTGCGGGTTTGTGAGTGTGGGTTTTCACATGTAGAAGGTTCCTTTCCTCTTTCCATTTATTAATAGTTGTCTGACCCCGACCTTCCACCTTATAGGTTTCACGAGACTCCTGTCCATCACCCCAATAAGTCATTAAAACTCCATCTGTAGGCCATTTCACAGGGGTTTCCCCCACTTCTTCTTTGTCATTTCAACAACCATCCCAAATGGTGAAACCATTGATTCATCTTGTGTTCCAAACCCCACGTCTCTTATCACCATTTGACATATCCAAAGCACCCAAGTTTGAGCCCTTTATGAACCAGCCTTTGTGAACTTCTGTCCATGGGCAATATCTTCTCCTTCACTATTTGTGAATGGTCATGCCCCCCCATTCGTCCGCCTTGTGGACTCTGCACCATCCACTTCCATTTGGGCCCCAAGAGTGAAAATGATCAAGTATACCATTTGTGAGCCCTTTGTTGTAGGCCACCGTTCATGGACCATTACCATGCATTTGTTGTTCCAAGCAGCTATGCCTCACCATCTACATGGCTTGCGAAACTTGATCCCTCTACCGCCATCTAGCCCATCATGAACAAATGACTCATGTCGACCACCTTGCAGGATTAATGGTGCAGATCGCCACTTGTGGGCCATTATCTCATGCTTGTTGTCTTGAACAATTGTCTAATAATAGCATCCCACAAGTCCCTACCCGCATCATGTTGAATTTCTTAAAACTTAAAGGTTGAACCTAAACCATTGTTTTTATCTACGGGACCCACAATGTGGGACTATGTCTATGGGCTTTCACCTTCCCAATGTCATTTTCAAATGATGAAGTTCCAAATTTACTTATGACCTTTTCTCCCACAACCTCTGGACCTGCATGTTAGAATGATTGAGCTAACATTTCCAAAGACCTCACGAGCGATCCAAACATGTGCCTAAATGCCTTAACGCCCTAATTGACCCCTGAATTTGAGGTGCGAGGATCTTGATGTGGATGGTTGCCTGCGGGCCACCCTACTCTCTTTGTCGTCTCCCTACTGCCTTTCCAAAATGACCACCAACCCATGGAAACCCACATCCTTGGGCCCACATTTCTCTATTTCCCCCAAACGAAAGGAAAATGATATTTTTTATGAATGTTATGATCTTTGAAGGAAATATCACTTGATCTAACATATGTTTTGTAGGATTTTGTTGATGCTCTCCTTATTTTATACATGTATATGCTTAATGCACCTTTTCCTGCAAGATTTATAGAATCAGGTGTAGGACCATTAGGGGCATCTACAGAAAAAGATAAAGGGAAGAAGACTACCAAAGTTCCAAGAGGGAAAGAAGATAAAGACTAGATGAAGTACCAGTTCCATGGGGTCGAAATTACCTCCAAGGTCACATCTATGTGGGACTCAATATTAGATACCAACCTCGGCCATGTTGACATAGAGGAATTTAGGCAAAGGGTCATTGCCAATCCTCCTATAGATAATGCAAATAATATTAGAAAGAGTGGTTTGGCTAGGGCAACTAGTTTCTGGCCCACTCTTGTGGCCCTAAAGCTAGTGATGGCTTGCAGAGAAGCCTATAAGGAAAAGAGAAAAAGGATCGTTGATCATGAAGGTAAAGTTTTTGCCAACCTACCTACCATGCCCATAGTGAGAACATTCCACATCCCTACCTTTGACCTTATGGAGGAAACGGAAATAGAATATGCAGAACGCATATGGAAGGTTAATAGCCTAAAATGCAAAAATTTAATTACCCAATATTGGTTAAAGGAGAAGAGGGGTAGTGCAGATAAACTTCCTAGAGAGTTGTTTAGGAGTGACCTTTATGAGGACTACCATGACTTGGTGACCTTACTAAGTATAGTCATGGGAATCCCCACTGCAGCCTACTTCTAGGATTGGATGTTTTACTTCATAGAGGAGATTATCAAAGGAAAAACCAAGTTTAACTGGGTTGGAATGATCAGTAACTCCTTGCATGAGTAGTTCATTATGGTCAAGAAGACCTCCCAATTCCATATGATTTCTTATTTGGTATATCTTCTGGCCAACCCATTTCCCTATAAAGTATTATTCGTTGCACAAAGCTCAATTCTAGGAAGAGAGATAAAGGTATATGACAGGCATCTATAGCTCCAATACTGCAATTTCAAAAAGGATTACTATAGGGTGAATGATGCCTTTATCAGGCTCATTATTATACTTCTCGAAGGGGATTTCAAGAGAAGAGTCACACATAATTCCCATGTGTTCATTCACTGGTTTGGATTCTTGTTTATATAATTCCCCAAGTTCACTTACATCTGAATAGAAGGCTTCTTTGAGAGGCCATACAAGCTTCCCAAATATCCAAATGATCAATTAGTTCTGCTAGAGGTCTCAAGGGAGTTGCAAAATTCACATACTCTCCTCAGTTGCAAACATCAGGCAACAATATCATATCCCTCACATTCAAGCAGGGAATGTATGCCCTCACAACTGCCTAGTGTACTGAATATTCATAGAAAAATATTGTTGAGTATAATCTAGGTCTCCACACAACTCGACCAAGGATGGATCTATATGGTAAGTTGAAGAAGTTCGTTGGAAGGGAATATGCACACTTGCATAAGAGTGAAGGTTTTTGGGCTAACTTTCGGGATGACAAAGAGGTACACATGAGGCACTATATGTGTATGACTTCCTACTTTGTCAAGGCAATCAAATTCTTTTAAGTACTAGATTAGATCGTAGAAGATGAAAACACTATCATAGATCCAAGGTACGATGTTGTTGCTAACGTGCCCTTATCCCTAATAGACTATAACAAAGAAGAGGTCAAAAACCTCAATATTATGACAAAGCCAATAGAGCATAGAACAAGGCAATGGATCGATGCACATATTACTTAGTTGAAGTTCCAAGGAGCTACATTGACATATGGTGACCTTGAAGATGATATCGAGAGCGAAATAAATAGTGGGACTACTACTGCCCCTACTAAAGAAGCCCCAAAACCTCCTCTAGCCACCAAAGCATAAAATGTATTTGAGGAAGGCCTCAGAGGGTGAGACCTTAAAGAAGGAAAAGAAGACATGAAGATTCTTTGAGATGCCCACAATCCAGGAAGACTCATTGCATGAGGGAGAGGAAGAAGAGGTTGAGCAACCTAAATCACCACCTACCACCTCTGCTCTTGCCATGACTTCCATTGCCACTCCTCCCCCTACATCCCAAGCATTGCCTACTTCCTCTCCACCCATGGTGGACATCTTGGTTCACCTTTCCTCTACCTCACCAACTATTCCAATTATGGTGAGGTATTCATCCTCTACCACAACCTCCCCACTCTCATCCTCCTCAATGTCTCATTTAGCTATAGTTCCTCTAACATCCATAACAATGATGCCTTTGCTCACTCTACTGGACACCTTCACCTGACACATGCAAAATATACCCATGAAGCTCTCTAGAGTACAATGAACCCTGTAGTATAAGATGCTCTGGCTCAAGCTCTTGTTGGTTTCCCTATCCCTCCTTTGACAGAACCACCAAAGATGGAGGCAACCATGCAGATCTCAGAAGAACTTGAGAGAAAAATGAGAGGTTGCTAAAGAGATAAAGGAGGAACTTGAAGATCCCTTTAGGGATGACTACCACGAGCATCCAAAACATCAAAAGATGACCATAGATGAGGTGGTATATGAAGAAGAAGGGTCACAATCACCAAAAGAAGCTGTCGAGGGCCCCAGTACCAAATATGTAGTAGAGTCCTTCGATCAAGAGCTCAAGGAAGAGTTGTTTAAACAACTCAAGGACGTCAGGGAAGAGGTTGAGTGACAACCTTCAGAAGAAAAGGAGGAAAATATTAATGAAATGGAAATATCTACAGAGCCTCCAGTAAAGGGATAAGATGAAGGTCCTGATCAAGAAGAAGAAATACCGTCTAAGAAGGAGGAAGGGGAGAAAGAAACTAAAGCTAAAGAAGAAGATAAGCCTAAAGGAGAGGCTGAAATGAAAAGGACCCCTGAGGCTGAACATCATATAAAAATTAGGCAAGAAGAAGAAAGAGCACCTAAAGGATAGGAAAACCCTAAGGAAAATATAGCTACTACCGGGTTGCTCAAAGGAAGGACCATATTCATCCGGGATTCAGATGAAGAAGAAGAAGAAAAAACATAACATGAAACCTCAAACCACAAGGAAGGAGAGATCCAACATTCCCAAAGAGAAGAAGGTGATCATGAATCACCAAAGGGGGGATCTAAGATGCTTGACTAGTTAGAGCAGTAGCTAGGTATGTGCAGGATCATGATGGGCCAAAAAGTGGCAATATGGGTATGTGGTTGATGACTTTTTTTTACTCAAAATTGATGAAACGAAAAAGGGTTTTTTAAGGAGATTCTCAGCTTTTTTCCAATATAAATTATGCTTTACTTTGAATTTAATAAATAATTATTTTTCATTTTCTATTTGAATTATGACTAAAGTCCTAATTGATAGGCTGATTGAAAAACATTTATAGCTTTCAAACGTTATCAAATTTTTGAATCTGAAACATGCATCACATTCTATGCTTCGCATACTATAGGATTAAAAAAAAATTCATGAAGTTTTAACCAAGTTAAGGTGGTTAGACATACGAGTTTTTATATTTTTAAAAGTTTTAATAAAAAATCATAATTAATTATTTGCTTGGAAAAAATTACAAAAAATATGCATCACATCTAGACATGCATGATCTACTTATATCTAAAATCTTATAAAAAATATTATCATTTTATTGTGGTTAGGGTGGTCAGACAGACACCTACTTATTTTTCCTAAAATTTAAGTACTATTGCATTGAAATTTCAAATTTTCACCAAATAGAATTTTTTTTTTAAAATAAACCTAGTAGTTTAGAAACTATATTCAATTTTCTATAGATTCTATTCTTACATATTTTTGAAATAATATATATAGCTTATTCAAATTTTTACGTCAAGTTGCCTAACTTTAATTTTTTTGAATTTTTTGCCACTTAAAGGCCTATTTTTTCCATTATGATCCTGCACATACCCATCTACGAAAGAAGACCCCCACTCTCATGGATCTTAAGGAAAGGATGGCATCTATCCTTGCACAAGCTCAAATAGGAGAAAAGAAAGAAAAGAAGCCAAGGGTCTGATCCCACATCATGATGGATGCTTCTGGATCAAGGATAATACAAATTGCCACCCCAGTAATGGACAAGGGAGAAGGATTAAGTTATAATATCTCCATCATCGATCTCCACCATCGACCTAGGTACTGCTACAAGAGAGCAGAAGATTGATCATCTCTAAGGGTCCATCGCCATGATCGTTCATCAGGTGAACAAGTACCAATCAACCAAGGAGGAGTTGAAGGTGTAGGTGGTAGACCTCACTACCTACATACAACAATGGTCATATACTAAGGAGCTACCAACGACATCATCGGCCCTATCCTTGCTTCTCTTCAAATATCACCTGAGTAAATTGGAAAGGAGAAAGAACTGGACCAAGGCTATTGAAGAGTGGTTTTGACGAGTAGTCTACAATGGTGATATGGGCATTGGCCTTGTTGTCTGAATGATCAATAAGTTCCAAGAAGTGTAAACGAAGCTCGATGGCACTGAAATAATCTGTAATAACTTCCCCAAGCTATACAGAATTACATATCCTAAACTTGAGGCTATCCTCAAGATGCCCAAGAGAACCTAGGAAAAGGAGCTAGCCATAGTGAAAGATGATCATTGGTTGATTGTGACATGGAAAACTAGTCTAGACCACAAAAGAGAAGTCTCTGCTCATGAGTGGGTGAGCTCCATGATATTTTCATAGAAAATGGAGAATGGGGCTACAAACTCACTAATGCCAAACTTTATGGATTTTGTTGCCCGGGCTTTTTCCCAATCAGATCAGGTGATCAAGAACACGTTCAACTGTACCCAAAATTTGGGAGCTAATCACTAGCAAATCAAATAAACTATCCTTCTAGGTGCTTCAGTCAGACATCAGGGTATGTGCAAGATCATGATGGGCCAAAAAGTGGCAATATGATGGGTATGTGTAGGGTATGTGGCTGACAACTTTTTTTACCCAAAATTGATGAAATGAAAAGAGTTTTTAAAGGAGATTCTCAACTTTCTACCAATATAAATTATGCTTTACTTTGAATTTAGTAAATAATTATTATTCGTTTTCTATTTAAATTATGACTAAAGTTCTAATTGATGGGGTGATTGAAAAAATTCTATAGCTTTCAAACGGTATCACATTTTTTGAATACAAAACATGCGTCACATTCTATGATTCACATACTATAGGATTAAAAAAATAAAAAATGAATTTCATGAATTTTTGACCAAGTTAAGGTGGTCAAACATATGAGTCTTTTATATTTTATAAAAGTTGTAATAAAAAAATCATAATTAATTATTTACTTGGAAAAAAATTATGAAAAAAATGCATCACATCAGAACATGAGTCATCTACTTATATCTAAAATATTATAAAAATATGTTAAATCATTTTATTTTGATTAGGGTGGTCACACAAACACCCACTTCTTATTTTTTCCCTAAAATTTAAGTACTACTGCATTGAAATTTCAAATTTTCACCAAATAGATTATTTTTAAAATAGACCTAGTAGTTATGAAACTACACTCAATTTTCTACAGATTCTATTCTTACATATTTTTGAAATAATATAGATAACTTATTCAAAATTTTATGTCAAGTTGCCTAACTCTGATTTTTTTGAATTTTTCACCACTTAAGGGCCTATTTTTTCCATGATGATCCTGCACATACCCATCATAGAGTGGGACAAACTTCACGAACTGATGGGAAAATTCATGGAGTACACCACTGTCTAGAAAAATCAAGGAAAGCTGGTTATAGATGACAAGTTTCTCATAGTGTAGTTGTAGCAAAAGGAAAATCAGCTAGAAGACAAAAGTACTATAGTAACAAGGTACTAGAGGACAAAATAGGAATAAAACAATAAATATATTTTAAAATTGTAAAATATTTGAGGGTAGGTGAAAATCCTAATTTTTAGTGAATTTTTGCCACACAATGAGATTAAACCTTGGCCATTCATTTTTCTTTTTGAAAACTATAAATAAAGGGCATCCTCTCATTTTTAAGAGGGAGTTGAGTTGTTGTAAAGACATACTGTTGAAATTAATAGAAATTCATTGATTTTGGATGAATTCTTGAGTTTCCTCCATGTTTCATGATTCATCTCCTCATAGTTGATAGATTTGAGTAGATTTAGTTTGTTGTTCTATGTGTTTTGCATGCTTTTAGTAGTTTAGTGAATGTTGTTCATCGATGTTGAAGAATACTATTGTGTTGCTGCCCTTCCTTGTTCATGCTTTTTGTTGTTTGTTGATGATAAATAGCAGTGTAAAGCTAGTCTAAATAGAGATTCATTGCTACACTTAAAATTCATCTTTCATTTATGCTTTATGGTAAATGAATGGTTGAAAATCTGTAGACCTCATGAGATAGCACTAGTTTCATGATATTGTTAGCTGATTTGGTTAAGTGGAACTTAGTTTCAAGAAGAATGTCCACTCTAGTATCCTGCATTGTCACTGTTCATTGGTAGTTGTAGGTCTAGGAACTTTCTCCTTTCCTTTCCCTTTTGACTTTTCTTTGAAATAGTAATTCAGGAAAAGTTCTAGCATCATTGTAGAGCCAAATCTAATGATAAAAGTGGAGTTTTAAACCGTTGTTTTGAACTTTCGGCAATTTCCTGTTACCTACAGAACTTTAGGAACTCCATTTAAGTAACCATTCTCCCTCCAACTTAACATATGTAAGGCTTCCCTGTGATTACCAGCAAATCACATGAACCAATTGAGATATTCCAAGCAAGTCATGACCTGACACCCGAGAGACCTTGGGATAGTTTTCTGCAGTTTGCTTGTAGGAAATTATATTTCAAGAGAGGTGATGCACTTATGCATTTCCTATGTTGAGAAGTGCTAAAACACCCATCAACAGTTCTCAATACAACAAACACTTCTCAACATGAGCACACTAGAGGTTGAAATCAAATCACAACACTAATGCCAACATAGTGCAACAATCTCCAACAATCTCCCTAACAATATTGGAGGTTGACATCAATAAAAAAAATAATGAAAATTATTTGGCTAAATAATGGATTGATGTTAAAGATAAACTATCCTTGTAATTCTAGTAAATTGGTAAATATACTTAGATCAATCCTCATGAATTACGTAGTAGTTTCTTGAGTTTGGTTCTTAAATGTCAATCCAGAGAGTGTAAACTTGTGAAAGGTGTTGTAGTAGTCTATCTAAGGGCTTAAATAGTGACTTATGTGGGAATGAATGTATCTAACACTCTTGAAAAAATTTAATCTAGCTTTTGTTTTCTATTGTGACAGGAAATTATAGTGCACAAGAAGTTCATAATGCAATAGGAAGTTCACAATGCAATAGGAAGTTTAGAAAACATAATATTTTAGAATAACTTGTAAAAGTAGTGCATGTATTTGAATGATAAATAAACTACTAATTTTTTTTTATTCTTTAGATAAAAATTGCATCCAATAGTGAACTAATCACACCATTTACAAAACTAGAATTTAACAATGAATCAACCAAATAAGCCAAGTACCAAATCTTTCTAGACTTAAAAGGAAATTAAATCATAAATTTATCACACCTCATGGAATACATTTAATGGAAAGAAAACCATATAGTATATAAATTCTAACTAATTCAAACATAAAAAAAATCTCACCGAGCATCTCGAGAGTGGGCCCTTCCTCTAGTTCATAAGGCGAGTGAGAAGAAATCAACTATACCAACTGAATTTCATTATCATCCAATTCAATTCATTCCAAGTTGTAGAAAAAAAATATATACCTATTCTCTATTATCTATATCCTCTATAGTCTAAACCATAACATATTTATATATGTGATTTCTTACTGTTATGGCCTATAGCTAACACATCAAATACTATAGACTAAGATTAAAAGAGGTTTTGATTTGTTATGGCCAATAGCCAAAAAATTGAATATAATAGTCTTTGGTTTGGCCACTTTACAACATTAAAAACATTTTCAAAATTTAATGTAAAAATAGAAGTGAATAGTTTCACAGCACATTCATCCCGTCCTTTACCTCTCCTCATGTCCCGTGATCCTCAAGGGTTATCTTCCACATGACTGGTTCCTTCAACATGATCATTTCCTGTCGTAAATCAATCAAATTAGAATAACTTGGAAAACCTAGGAAACGACAATAAAATTAAGAAAAAAGGGCATAAGAATTGGATGTGTTTTTCACTCATCATTTCCCCCGTTGATTAAGGAATTTGCATGCCCTCATCCAAACAATTAGTACAAACTAGTTTTTCCTATAGTAAATGGTTGAGCCATGCTAGTGGTTGCTTCCACCATGTTGACCCTTAGTTCCTTTTGTCTTTTCTCAAACCATTGGGTAGGAGTAGGAGACCCCACTATTTGACACAATCTTTTTTTTACTCTATCATCTCTTCCTTTTGTTGCTTGTTCAGTGTGGCAAGCTCTTGTACTTGTGCCTTCAACTATTGATTATTTTCCTAAAGTTTTGTAATTATTTGACATAATTGTCCAAATGGAATAATTGGTTCATCACTTACTTCTTTTGGAGTATCAGTAGTAAAAACAACAATGGCCTTCAAGGCTTCCTCAATCTACCAATAGTTCCCTTTTCTAATTTCCATGGAGGAAGACATTCTTCAGTGTAGATATTTTCTAGAATATTTTCTTGCTCATGAGGGATCTCACCCCTTTCATTATATTCCTCCCCTAGGTTATGCTTTTTACAGCTTAGGGTTTCAACTCTCATTTAGGGTTTCCTCATACTCCTTTTGTTCATGTTGAGGAAAATTTTCTCCACCTTTTTGCATATGCTTCCCCCACTTTTTCCATGAGGGTTTCATATCTAAACACATCTTCGTATCTAATTTCTTTCCCTTCAGTTTCCTCCCCTATGTTGTGCTTTTCCTAGTTGAATGCCTCATCATCACCACATACATTTGCTTGTTCAAGGGTTCCCAATTATTTGAGGGAGGTACTTATCCTTTGTTCCTACTTGAATTACTAGTTCATTTTATGTCGGTTTTGACTATGGAGTTGTCTATCCAGTTTTCCTTTTCCTTGACAAGGGTTTGTAGCTACAATTTGAAAATCAGTCATTGAACCAACAACCTCTACTAGATTATCCAACCTAGTTGAAGTGGGAGTTTTCCTTTTTTTCTTCTTAGTTGGGGGTGTCCTATAATTATTTTTGTGTGGTTATATCATCAATTATGGAGCTGGTTTTCTTCTTTTTAAGGGATTCTCCAACTAGGGTTTCCTCTTTTTTCTTCTTTTTAGAGGATTCACCAACTAGGGTTTCCTCTTTCTTCTTCTTTTTAGAGGATTCACCAACTAGGGTTTCCTCTATTTTCTTCTTTATAGAGGATTCATTAACTAGTGTTTCCTCTATTTCCCCCTTTTTGGAGCTCACTAAAGTATCATCACTTCCTCTTTCTTGGTTAGCAAAAACATCCCATTCTATAGGGGGTTTTACAAAGAAAATTACATGAATTACAATTAACTTAATTAATTTGTGTTGAGCAAGTGAATTTTCATGTCCCTTATGAAACTGACTACATGACCATTGCATAGAGCAATGCAAATAGTAAGGGACGCTAACCAAAATAGTGTTACGTAAATGCAACATAAGCTAAAAGTGATGGGAATAGATATATATGTACCTTCCCTTGTAGGTGATATACTGAATCAAAAACATGGTGACTTCATCCCAAGGTGGTGGAAGAGATTTGTGTTTAGTTCCCTAGCCTTGCACCATTTCAATGGATTCCCCTGTTGTAGAAATTTCTTTTGTTGAAATTTGAGGTCTATGACATGAGAGGAAGCAAAACAAAAGAATGAGTCACTAGTTTGTGGAATTCTAGTGACTATAGAAATGGTTTGAACTATTAACTAGAAAATGCAATCCCCTCAAAGTGACTTTGTTCTTGTGAAACCCCACGACAAACTCTGAAGCAACCATGTCATTGAAACCACACAATTTCTTGAAATATGTTATCCATGAGGCCTGCTTAAAGATTTTGATTACCCTTCACTGGCTAGGAGCTTCTTAATTGACCTAGGTTCCCTTATTGGATGATCTCCCACAATGGTTTCTAAGTGCAGCAGGAACTTCCCTTTTCAACTTACACAACAACTACAATGGTAGAAAAAGATAAAGATGGAGACAATTAGCAAAAGTTATGAACAAATAGCTACAAAAGGTAGCAGGTAATGTGACCAGATGAGTTGGTTGATGACAAATAATAATGGAAAATACTACGGGATTACAATCAGATTATGTGATTTAAAATTGGCTACTAAAAGTAATAATGAACATCATGGGAATTAATCCCATGTACCTCCCCCAGCTTAAGGATGAACCATCCAGGTCATGCCATGTCAATATTAAGAAAAATGAATAATACTTAATTATAATTTTTAAAAGAAGAAAATAATACTCCCTAATACCAATGACTGTGAGACAAGTGGTACTGATGCGACTACTGGAGAGTTGAAAGCATGCAAATTGTAACATAGGATGATATCATGAAGATAATAGGTGAGTTGATAAATCTCATAGTAGATTTGTAAAGATGTAGCATGAAAATCTCTCAAGAGGCTACATGAGAGAGAAATAGAAATGACCAAAAAAAAGGTGACTAGAGGTTGACATGGAGAGAGCAACAATAACATTGAATAGAAATGTGGAAAATAGCAATCAGAGAAAAGAGAGTGTCTAATCCAAGTGGTGAAAAGAGTACTAGCTAGATAAGATAGAAAATTTAAGTCACGCAACAAAGTAATAATGAAGAAATCTACCAAGGAGCTAGAAATGATGTCCAAGGAAGAAAGTCAGACCCACCAGGAGCTATCACGGAGTCCACAGAAATAAGCAGAAGATTGGGTAAGTGACAAGAACAAAGAAGGTGACATGAGGAGGGAAAATACCCAAACCTACACATGTACCAAACTCATCCATAGAGTCCAAGCCATAGGGGAAAGACCTAAACTAGCACAAAAACCTCCCTGGTAATGAGGCAAAGAGGCAAGCATGTACTCAATGACAAGAACTCAAAAAATGAAGGTTTTTGTCACACCATAGAATAGGTGGTGACATCAAGTATCGCCGAACACACTTATCTCCTTTTTCCTCTTTTTCTTATCATGATAATAGACTATCGGTATCTTGGTTTTCATCCTAACACCTCTTAGAGACATCAAAAAGCCAATTTTCACCTCTAAGTTTATTCAATAGTGAATACTTGTTGGAAGTTGATTTTCATGTATTCAATGGCCAACAATGCCCAAAGGTTTTCATTGTTGGATATTTTATAGCTACTTTTTCTTTTCTTTTTTTACACTAATTTATTATGGAGATACAACAGGAACAAGAGTGAGTTCCTTCACCATATCACAAACAAAAGTTTCTTTAGAAAGAGTTTGTTTGTAAAGTTTCAAATGGTGCTCATTAACAATGAGAACCATATGCTCTAAGTCGATAGTGCATAATTCAACAATGTCTTTATCAAAAATGGTCTTGGTATCATAGGGATTGAGCCAATAAGTATGAAATTTCCCTTTGAAGTCCTAGAATCGAGATTCATAGATCAAGGCCCAATCACTAGGTTGGAATGTTTGTTGATGAATGAAGCGGTCATGCCATCATTCACACTACTGTTGCACCACTTCTATGTAAAAAGGGCTTGTTGATGCATCTCCTCTAAGGAATGGAGTTGAGTGATTCTTTCTTTTTGGGCTTTGGTGAGACTCATCCCTAAGTGAAGAGATGCATGTAGAGTTTTTCCTTCAAATTCAATGGTAAATTTGACCTTTTTTCCATAAACAAGTTCATATGGTGTCAACCCAATTGTCATCTTCCAATTTGTTCAGTAGGACCACAATTCCTTGGGAAGTCTATCTGCCCAATCTTTCTTGTGTAATGCCATTGTCTTTCTCAGAATATTCTCCAACTCATGATTGATCACTTCTACCTATCCATTGGCCTATGGATGGTATGGGGAAGATTATCGGAGTTTGATTTCATATTTTTGAACCAATGTTGCAACCAAATAAGAGGTAAACTAGGGTCCCTAGTCTGTAACAATTTCTTTTGGTATACCATACCTGGTAAAATTTTAAGAATATAAGAAGTTAGCAAGCTTGGTATCTCTACCATGTTTCAAAGCTACCACTTCAACCCATTTAGTTGCATAATCATTACAGACTAGAATATACTCTTTATCCCTAGAAGGAGGATTAATTGGTCCAACAAAATCCAAACCCCATTTTTCAAAGGGTTCAATTGATAACTATGGGTGTAAGGGCATTTCATTGAAGTGTGTAGGTCGGCCCATACATTGACATTTATCACAATGCTGAACTAACCTTTTACAATCCTTATAGATTATTGGCCAATAGTATCTTGCAATCAAAAATTTATTAGTAGTTTGTTGTGTTGCAAAGTGGCCTCCATAAGGCTCAAAATGGTATATGCGGAGTATGTCAAAGACATTCTCCTTTCCTACATAATGAAACATAATGTTATCAATTCCAGTACAAGAGAGTAAACCATTAATTCAACTATACTACCCACTAAGTCCTATAAGATTTTGTCATTCTCTTGGAGAAAAGTGGGGTGAAAACCTGCATGTGACAAGATAATTAGCAACATCAACAAACCATGGGATTTTTATAGAAATGGAAAAAAGATGTTCATCAGGAAAGGCATCATCCATAGGAATTGGTTCATTATTACACTACAACCTAGATAGTAAATTAGCAATGAAATTTTCATGTCTCGACTTGTCAAGAATAGTGATATCATATTCCTACAATAAGAGAAACCACCAAATCACTCATGATGTAACAACTAGCTTATTCATCAAAAATCTAATAGTAGAATGATCCATATGTATAAAGACTTTAAAACCAATTACGTAATGGAAAATTTTATTTATTGCATGGACTACAACCAATAATTCCTTTTTAGTGACATTGTAATTTACATTTGTGCCAGTAAAATTATTACTAATATAATAAATGGAATAAAAGAGAGAATCTTCCTTTTGTCCCAATATTGCTCCCATGAAATTGTCTGAAGCATTAGTATGGATGTGGAACAATAGTTCCCTATTGGGTCCTTGTAGAACCGGTGTAGTTATAAGATTTCCTTTGATTTCTTCGAAAGATTGTTGGAATTCTGGTGTCCATGAAAAATCAACATCTTTGACTAGCAAAAGAAAAGGAGGTGAGGAAAATTTTCTAAATTATTTGATAAACCGTCTATAGTATCCAACATGACCCAAAAAATACATACATCCTTTTGAGAAGTAGGCATAGGAAATTCATGAATTATCTTTACCATTTTGGGATCTACCTCAATTTCTTTTGTAAAAATATAATATCCTAAGATAATACTTTTAGTCACTATGATGTGACATTTCTCATGACTCAAAGAAAGATTATTATCAATGCATTGTTTAAGAAATTTTTTCTAGATTTTCCTTTGCTTCCTCATATTTTTCACCATAAACAGTAAAATCATCCATGTACACTTCCCCAAAATCATGAATTAGATCTACAAAAATACTTAGGATAACCTATTGGAAGGTAGCAAGTGCATTACACAACCCGAAAGATAAGACATTATAGGAAAATTTACCCCATGGGCAAGTAAAGGTAGTCTTTTCTTGGTCCTCTAGGGCTATATGGATTTGGTTGTAACCACTGAATCCATCAAGGAAGGAAAATAACTTATTTCTAGTAAGGGTATCTAAGACCTGATCAATAAAGGGGAGTGGGAAATGGTCTTTCTTGGTAGCCTTATTAAGGGCTCTACAGTATACACATATTCGCCACTTCCCATTCTTCTTGGGAACTACCACAAGAGGTGGCACCCATTGGCTATTAGAGATAGGATAGATAAATCCCACGTTGAGTAACTTTTAAAGTTCATCTTTAATGATTTCCTATAGGATGGGGTTCAATCTTCTCTATGGTTTTCTTACAAGTCTACTTCCTCTATATATATATGATTTGTAAAAGTAGTAGGACATATACCTCACATATCTTGGTAATCCCAAGCAAACATATGTTTATGGGAACACAACATAGCGATAAGATCTTCTAACTATGAGACACTCAAGTTGGGATTTATGTTGAGCATTTTTCTAGGTAAAAATTCTATCGCCTAAGACTAGACAGGAGTATTGACAACAAGCAATTGGGAAGTGGATGAGGATGGATCAAAATTCCCAAATACTAAAAATGGACTATATATAGAACTATGTGGTGATAACTGATGCAAAGTAATAAAATGTTGAATAGATTATGAATTACTAACTAATAGAAAATTCCCAAATCCATGGGAAATTTTCACTTATACCCAAAGGAAAAATCATTGTCTCTAAAACATTATCAACCAAATAATAATTCTTCATATGCTTGAATATTTAAATTATTGATAGATCTTGATGATAAAATTGCTTGAGAGATATTGAAAATAAAATTTCTAGGGGATTTGAATGAAATGAAAGCTTCTTGTTTATATGCCTCACTTAACATTTGATCAATGGTGGAGATTGATTTGCAAGATCAATGGATAGGAAAATTCAAGATAGGATAAGATGTAAATTTTGAATTTTGAAGGAGGGAATTACATAAATAAAAGATATTTAAATACAAATAATAGCTTAGAGAAATAAATAAATATTAATTAATTTATTTTAAAAATATATTTAATTTAAATAAATTAATATTAATTTATTCAAAATAAAAAATTTAGATAATTAAATTATTTAATTATAGAGGATCAAAGATAATTTGAATTTGAATTTGAATTAATGTTAGAGTGAAAATGATAAGAGATGAATTAATTAAATAAAAAATATTTAATTATTATGGATGAAAAGAGGAAAATGTTAGTTTAATTAAATAATTAAAAATTATTTAATTAATATAGATAGAAGAAATGATAAGGATAAATTTGAAATGATAAGATGAAAATACATTAACCATTTTTAGGTCTCTACAAAATTATACTATTTTTTTTTCTTTGTATTGAACAAAGTTGAAAGAAAGATTACAAATAGAAAATAATGGCAATCCAACAAGTGGAAAGAAAAATAATCATCAAATAACAACTCATAAAATAGACCAACTTAAAATCCCAATCATGACCTTACAATAACAAGAGGGGTCAATATAGAAAATAGTACAATATCAAAATCAAGAAGAAAAGTAACAAAATATCTAGTTACACTTTAATTTTATTTTATTTTGCATATGTTTGGCACCATAGAGCTCCCCTTCATGGAGCTATAAAAACTAATGTTTTCTTTCCCATAGATACTCGTTGATATCAAAATATTTGTGCCCCTCTTTTGCTATGATCATAAAACGATGAACCATAACATGACGTTAGAGTAAAAATTTAGAATTTCTATTTCTTGATGCAAAATACGATTATAAAATATGGCCAAATATATTCCTTTCCATAAATATAGAAAAATACACTGTCCAATAGTATCAAAATCTATATTGTTATGAAGTCTATTACCAAAAAGTTATTCTTTCCAACTTAATGCATGATGAAACATAGCAAGGAAATGACCAAAAATGATGTTCCAATTTTTTTGCTATAAAGGACTCCCACAAAATATGTTTCAATTTTTCACTGCACTAACAAAAAGGACACTTGGCTACTTATATCTTAAAATGTTTTAATCTATCCCCTACAATTAACTTTTGATGTAAATATTTTCTGAGCGAGAATTTAGGCATTAGCCTTTGCATTAGACTTCCAAATTTGAGAACTTAGAGATCCAATTTTTCTCTTGAAAACTATAATTCCATTTTTTGTGAAGTCTTGGATTTAATTTTATGTTTGAAAGAAGCTTAAAGTAGATCTTCTTCAAGGGGAACCATAATAAAGGATATTTTTCATGCCATGACCAGTCCTTAAGGAAGTTGCAATATAAAGACTTGTGTAGATTTTCATAAGGAGTTGTATAGGAACCAATGACTTACAAAATCAATGAATAATTTAGATCTGTTGTTTAAATTAAAGGCATTCTTGGAATCTTTCCAATTGGCCCAATATAGGGAATTAAAGTCCCAAATGTCACTAAACTATTTTATCCCCTTTTTTAAAAAGAAAATGAGTTTATTTAGGAAAGGTGATAGCAAGTTTTTTCTCATGATATTGAACAAGTGTGTTCCACCAATATATAGAAGAGGTAGAAATGATGAAACCATGTTGTAAGGATTTCTTCCTTCAAATTAGAAAATTCCAAGATTATTTCCAATCCTTCCATATAGATTGCAATGGGAAAGAAGCTATATCACAAGAATAATGAGCAAGCATAATTTCATCTAGTTATCTTGTGCTCTGCCACTTATTGTTCATTATAGACAATGAAATACGATGATGCACCAAAATTTTCTATTGTTCTTCTCTTGACGAAACTTTTATTATCCACTTAGCAAGTAAGAAAATCCCTTTTGTCCTGGGGTCTGAAAGGCCCAACCCCCCCTCTACTCTTAGATTGTATAAACTCTAGCCAAGAGGAGGCCTTAAAACCTATTTTTCTATCCCAATTTGTCCACAAGAATTGGTGAATGAGTTTATATAATTTTTCATAACATTTTTTGGAGGGAATCCAACATGACGAATAGTAAATAAGAGAGGCAAAAAATATTTGATTTATCACTTGTATTTTTCCAACTAAAGATAGTAATTTATTTCCCAATTATAGATTTTATTTTTCAATTTAATGATAAATCAATTCCACGTATCATGAAGCATAACCCCTAATTAAAATTGTATACCAAGTTGCCTTATAATATAGCCATGTTTTATTTGTTTCCTTTCTTTAGGAATCTATTCTGGAACTAGATCAGGTTGGATCATGATGAATTCAAATTTATGATGAACTAATTTAGAGCCTAAAACCTCACAATACACATTTAGAACTTGTAGAATATTCCTTATTTCTTATTCACATTTTTTAATAGAAAAATAGACTATCATCAACAAAGTGAGAGTTTATTAAAATCACATTGTTGGGAATAGAAACTCTCTTAATCAATTTTATTTATTTTTACAATAGGTAGCCAAGAGCACCAATAGCTAGAATACAAACAAATGGTGATAATTTGCAACCTTATCTAATTGAACATTGTAAGGGAAATATATCACACATTGAATTATTGATTACTAGTTGAGAATTTTCATAATTAAATAATATTTGAACATGCTTTCATATTTTTGGACTAAATTGACCACTGTAACATCTTGATAATAAAGATCCATTGCATCTTATCATAAGCTTTGTCATCAAGCTTAACCAATAATGCATTTTTATTTATCTGTTGATCCCATTCACTTATTTCTCAAGCCAATATTAATTTATTAAGTAGAAATCTACCACCAAGGAACCCTATTTTCTTAGGTCTAACTATCCTTTTATCCATTAGTTTAATCCTAATGGCTAAGGATTTAACAATAATTTTATAGGAAGTGTTGAGAAATTTAATTTAGGATGTCATCCAAAGATAAGGTTTTTATTATTTTCTTTCGAAATAAAATTGATTAGAACTTTATTAATATTTGGCCCCATCAACCCTTGATTCAACTTCCAAATAAAAGAGGTATAAGTCATCCTTAATATGTTTCCTAAAGGTTTGATAAAATTTAATTGATAACCCATCAGTCTTTGGGCTTTTGTTAGGAGCCATAGAAAAAATGTTCCAAATATTTAATAGAAAGGTCACAATCAAGAAATCAACTATGCTCTTGGTTCACCTTTCTATGAATTATTCCTTTGATGATATTCTCTAATATCATATTATAGCCTAAGCAACATGAGGAAGATGTTTGGACGTCCATTCCCATAACTCACATATTTCTTTTGTAATGTTTGAAGCATATATTTAACAAAAACCAATGGGTTGTCCATTGATAAAGGAAAGGGTCCAAATGTAGCTATAAAAAGGATCCCCCTCTTTATCAATGACAAACATATTGATCTATGGAGCTAGACCAGTAACAAAAGTCCTACCTTGTCTAAGAAGCATATGGAAAACGGTTGCATCTCTCCATACGTTGGATAAAAAATAGATAAATTGGGTGTCATTGACCTTGACTTCCTATAAGAAAATAATATTTGATTCCCATTTGAAAATAGCTTCCTTGATCTCAAATTTATGGTGAGGGAGAGGTAACCCTCTGACATTCCAAGAAAGTGTTTTGTATTCATGATTAAGAAAAATTAGTGAGGTCCTCCACTTGTGGAAGAAAATCAAAGTGATTGGAAAGTAGAATAGATTGACCTAAGTGTCCATGTTCCTTCATAACTAAAGTAAGAGACCTAGATCTATGTCTTCTAGTTGGAGACAAATAAACATGTCTCTTAAGAGGAGAATGAGCCCCATGTCTCCCAAAAGGTTTTGGCAAGGCTCTATCAATATTACTCTCATTAGTTTGGGTTGAAGAGATGTTACAACTTTATGTAGATTCCTCTCAAATTTTTGTTTCGAAGGACTTTGAAGGATATTTTCTTTTCCTAATCATTCTCCAACCATCTTTCATAATAGTGCCTTTGTAGGTGGGGGATTTATCATTCTTACTTTTTTTCCATTAAAATGGCATTTTCTTGTTATTTTAATTAAGGGATTATATTAGGAAAAGAAAGCTAAGAATGTTGTTGCAATGGCTATATATTTGATGAAGCTACTATGTTAGATTAGATGTGTCTATTTTTCTTCAGAGGAAAATCTCTAATTAAATGCCCATCTTGTTAGAAAAAAGAAAGCCTTGGGCTTGTTCAAATAAACTAGTGGCTAGAAAAACTCAAACCCTAGCCTAGTTAGTTTAATAGTCTCAAGTAATTGATTGTTTAGGTTGATTTCCACACAAGCCCTTGGATGTACACTTGGATTGGAAAATTTATCTGAGTTATTTTTACACCAAGAACATCCCTAGCTATGACACAATATCCCTTCAGAAAGGCCTACATGCTAATTTTAAGAATGGTAACTCTATACACATGACGTACCTGGATTTAGAGGGGCCTTTGCGATGAATATCCAAAGTCCAAGTGTGCAAATAAGAAATATGTCCACAAATAATCCAAGTCCCATACTGAATGACAACTTGTGCATGATCGGCTAGTTTGAATTTTCATGAGACATACCCTTTCCCCAGTCCTCTCAAAACCTCGATTTCCCAACCCCTATTCTCCTAGTTTATTTTAGCCCATTTGTAAAAAGTCAGTTTCAGATGGAATGCCTCTAAAAAACAAAATAACAAATCTATGTTGACATTCAACAATACTATCAATCACATCATGAAGAAGCAAACATTCTAAAGTCTTACTTGCTTCATTATTAGCTTGTTCCTTCATTTTTGTCACCTATAGGTTTAGCTCCTTTTCTCTTGCAGAATCCATACCCTTTCTAGTTGGGTCAAATTCTATAGAATCTTTGTCTATCATTATAGGGGTTTCATGTTGTTGAGCGTCGACTAGCTCATCCATCTGATCAACCCTTGATTTCCTCGCCTCTACATTTAACCTCATAGGATTTGTGTTATCCTTCTTGATGTCATGTGAAGAAGACATACAAATTTAGGGTTAGCATGTTCTAGAGTCCCTATCCCATACTAGGAGGAATATTGTGAAAGGGCAAACAAATTGGAGTAGGGCCCTCAACAAGAAATGACTACAACAAAAATGGCTCTAATCCCACCCTCTTAAAGCACACCAGCTCGCAAGATAGCAACCCTAGAATCACAACTGCCAAGAGAACATAAGAGTAAATGGAAATGGAGAAACCTTACCTATATTGTTTCTAATACATTAAACCTAATTTGAAATAGTATTATCTGAAATCTAGCGAATTAATAAAGCGGTAATAGTTATAGTATGCATTCTATTCACCATGAGTTCCAATCGAGTAAGATAACCTAGAAAGTGCCTCCAACACGACTAATTCAGATGGCCTACACCACCAAACCAGTGGAGGGAGTTTGGTGAACGACCTTAATATCCATCTCAGCGATGTACGAAGGCTTCAATATCTCAGTTGACGTGAGAATGGTGAACCAGGGATGTCCGTATGCACCGTTTCTTAAGCGTCACGGCAGAGAAAGATGACGTAAGCTTAGAGACAACGCTCTTAAATTATTTAATCTTTTACGGTCTAGTCGCTTACTGTAGAGTGTGGGTTCAAAGCAGTTGCGATGCCGCCTACCGTCCACTGACTTGACCCATCTGCCCATCTTCTTGTTGGCTTTACATTCGTAAATTTCAACGCACACCAAACACAATCAGTAGTAACCATTGCTTATATTCTACTTCTATCCATCCATACACAATGCTTGTCTTGCTTTCTACATCTGCACTGAAATTTCTAAGTTGCATTCCTTGGGGCATTTGGACTTGCCGATTTCTAGATTATAGGCTTTCCAGTAAACTTCTGTGGTCTTTCGCTAGCGATCCTCAGGTTAGCATTTGGTTTAGATTACATGGAACATGCAATGTGTTGCCTTTTCTCTTGGTTTGGGCTGACCGAGTCCCATCGACAGCAATTCTCTCAAACATCTTCTGCTATTTCCCGTGTCTCTGCTGAACAGATAAGAGAGAGGTTGCCCGTAATTGCATTCAGAGATTTTCCAGAGAGTTCTGGTGTGATCGACGAGGATATTATGTGCTCCGTATGTTTGAGCTCGTTGGAAGCGGATGACGAAATTAGAGAGCTCTGTAATTGTTGTCACGCATTTCATAGAAACTGTTTGGAAAAATGGATAGATCTTGAACAGAAGAGATGCCCTCTCTGCAGGTCTCCTCTTGTAGGAGAAAGAGGAAGGGTTGAGGCATGAAGAGACATGGGCATGAAAAGCGCTGATAGATTCAAAGAAATTTCAAGGAGAAAGAGAGCCATTTTCGGGAAATAGAGGAAATATTTAAGAAAATGTCTAACTGGTTGACCTTCATGAAAATCACCAAATGGAAATGTTTAATACCTTTTAAATAACACCTTAATCATGATAAAGCTAAATATAAACCATTTGCATTTCTTGTTCTAATAAATTTCAGAGACTTTGTACCAAATCAATCTTCATAAATGAATGTCAATAAATATGATATGTCATTTCTTTTTTTCGGGGCATTAGATGAGGAGCATATAAAGTTTGTTCAACATGGTGTATATCTTTGAGTGAATAAATAGTGATTAACATTATATTATGATATTTATATCATTATTTAATTGTGTAGTTTGATTTTAAAAATTATGTAATTGAAATTAAAGAGAGATTTTGTATTTGATTTCTTAAAGTGATTGTATATCTAATATTCGTATTTGTATGTGCACATGTTTGTTATTGTTGATTAATTCAATTGTATTTTTAGTTAACAAAAACAACATTGCTTTAGTGAAATAAAATATTCTTGAAATTAAATATTGGTTGAAAAGTGTTATGCAGTGTAGAAAACAAGATAGATTATTTTTTTAACTAATAATAAGACTACTATAGAATATTTAAATATTGACAATTCAAAAGCACAAACATATGTGCAAATTTTAAAAACATAATGAGTAGAAATAGAAGGAAATTCAAAAAAGACTAAATAGTTAGATGCATTTATGGCATGATAATACTAATCTATATGAAGAAATTCAACTACATTTTCACTCAATAAGGATGTCGATGCTTCATTGAAATCAAGTATGCATAAAATTAGACACAAGTCATGAATTGTTATAGTTGTATAGAGAATCAAATCTCTTGTACATAAATCTAGTATAAATAGATAAATACAATTTATTAATAACTAATCATTATAGATAATTAATTTATGAAAAATAAATTTAGAGTTGAGTATTTAATTCAAACATTGATAATGGAAGAAAGACATGAATGAAGTTTTAAACTAATTCACACTTCAATGACTATCTCAAAATTGGATGTGGAATAGGAAAACCTACAAATCAAATTTGAGCTCGAAGAATTTGAGTCCTTCTATTGATAATTTGATTTGTCATACATAATTGATTTATCTCATGTTGGATTGAACTAATGGAGTTTGAGCATAAAAATTACTCGTCTTCACCTTCATTGCATCAAAATTTGTCAAGGTGGTGTTTAGAGACACCATTAAAAAGATTATTGGCTCAATTGGTGAATGGGTTCTCCTTGATCCAACCACATACTAGTCTAAATTAATGGTGATGAATGATCTCAAAGATAACATATGTATATATGTAGATGGCCTATTTGATGTTGATATGGATCTAACTCTTTCTTTTTTTGGGTTCATAAATAAGTCTTCTATTGATATTAGAAAAACTTTTACAATGTGCCACCTTTACAGTGGAGAAGTTCACCCAACAAGCCCAATACCCACATACATTTTGACCATGCATTCCCTTACATAGCAATTTCCCAACCAAAAGCCACCTAGACTCATGACCCGATCCACCCACCCACTACAAAGTAAAACAAGCAGACCCAGAAAATACAGAACTTCCAATATTTGCCACCCCAATTCACCAATGGAGTATAACATTCACACACCATCACAAATCCCAAATTACCACCACCCAACGAAAACAAATTGAAACACCCACATATGGCATCATGGCACAACAAAAAAAAATTACTTTCGATGAAACCCAAAAGAACTAGTTACTCCTCTAGCTCAACACCTTCTACCATCAGATATTTAGGAAAGTGCCACCTCCAATCCACCCCACCCATAGGTTCCATGTAAAGATGATGCTACAAAAAAATGATTTCACACCTCGCTTGATTTCTATGCTCCTACAATGCTTCTCCTTTGAGCACTAGGAGGAAAGGATATCGCTTGAACACAACCCTAGGAATTAAGGCTATGTGCATGTCCCTTGGATGTGGGAGTCCAACATCCAACTTTGCTATGATGATCACATCCTCCACTCCCTCCAAAAGATTCCCCATCACTAGCTTATGGGCCATCAAATATGTCAACGCCTTAGGGACTTCCAGATCTAGCAGTTCTGCCACGAAACAAGCCTCTATGTCCTCATTGGTGTGATATCGCTCACTCACCCAGATACACTCCATTCCCAGTAATAGCTACACAACCTCTAGGACCAGCGGATCCCAATCCTTAAAGACTGATTTCAATCTGCCATAGCAAATTTTTCCAAAGAATTCCTAGAGCTTTCGAGAAGCTTTGAGATAAACTGGCATCCCATATTCTCGAATGGCCAGAAAGCAAGGAATGAGAGGGACTATAAAGATGAGCATCACTCACAATACATGTGGTGATTCTATCACAGCTCATAACCGTATCCACCCACATTAAAAACCATGCAACCACCATCCTTCCCAATGATGCAAGCAACTCCACATAGCAATGGCGATGTCATATTGAGCATATGGAGTGTTCTACCGACGTTCTTGGTGGGTTCCCACTGCACAAACCACACCCTAGCCTTCATTGTCAGTAATTTCATCCCTGTTGCCAAACTCTCACACCGTGCCAGCTAGGATATATGTTGTCCAACCCCTGCCACCCTTACAGCACCGTCACCGAGACCACCCACCTAGCAACCGCGGTCGATCTAACTCTTTATTTTTCTTTATAAATCAATGTGTTTTATAATGATTACTCTTTATGTCCATTTTTTCTAGATGATAAACTAATTACACCTAGAATATCTTTAAATACCATGAAATAGTAAAATTTTATACAAATGTGTACTAATTTATCTCATAATGATGAATAGAAATGGGTGGGAGAGTTGTATAGGATTTATTTTACCTACAAAAAAAAAATTGATACAAAAATATTCTAAACTTTTACAAAAATGCATTGCAAAGTAAAGTAGAGTAGCTTTTATAGTTGATTACAATATTTTTTGTTCATGAACAAATGTGTCATCATTGAATCATAGCACTTTAGAAATTAGAATTAGTTATCTTGTTATTTTGAATAGTTTTGGATTAATTATGTACTTATTTGTTATTAGCAGTCATCTATAGCTTATGCTACGGGTACCCCTAGCCATTAGGTTTTGTAAATACTTTTATTTTTTTTGCAGTTCTCTAAGATTCCAACAAAGTAGAATAGTGTGAATAGGTTTTCATAGGATAATCTAGGTGAACAAGAGTCTGTGAAGGCACATATAGTGCAGTTCCATCATAAGTTTACACACCTTGGTTGATGATTTAATTTAGTCTTAAGCAATGTGAAGTGGATTGTTCAATCAGTTAACCCTCTAAATTGAGTAGATGTTACCAAGTTTACAATACATTAGCTTAGACTCTACAAAGTGAACTAAAGTAATAAGGGACTTAATAATTAATTAATGAATAATTAATTATCAAGTGATTATCCAAATTACTCCAACGCTATCTTCATCTCTTGAATGGGGGACTAATTCAATAAATCACAATTTGAGATTTTAATACTCCTTATCATAGTACTATCTATATTATCAACTTCAAAAAGTTTGATAAACTCTATGTACTTTGGTTGAGTATCGTTCACCTCTTCACTCATGCAATGTTTTGTCTCACATTTTAATTCACATTACTTGGAGATTCGTTGGTTCCAACACCAGTTCATAATCGGCAAAGTTTACAACTTTGACATGCTTCATGAGTTCTTCATCATCATATTCCATTCATCAAGGGAAATATTTTTAGGTCTTAAATCCTTCTACTTTCTCTTTTGGAGAGGAGTTTTGTTCCTACTAGGTTTTCTCCTTTACTCCACTTTATGAGAATCCATTGTATATGAGTACCTAACATAGCCTCTAGTCGAGATCCATTTCTATCTAATTGTACTTTTGTGATATCCCCAGGTATCACTTAAGGGGGGCTGTTAGTGTGAATAATTTAATCTATTCACTATATACTTATGTTTACTTAGGTTGATGAGGTTAGACAAACTCTTGTCTAATCGGCTATGCAACCTTAAACCTCTAGAGGTTACCAACTTATTTGGTAAGCCTCATGCACACACCCTTTGAACTTGACAGACTTTCCATCTCACCTCAAAAGTTATTCAACACTTGGCACAGAAGGTTGATGACTTGGTCATAGAGGTTGTTGGTTTGCACACTCCAAGTGTTATTAAGGTTGACACCTATATAACACTTGTCTTCTCTTTTATGCCGCTTATGGGGCACTTGTCAATTCATCTCATAGGTGGATTGCCTCATCCTTGCCTATATATGCAAGGTTTTGTACTCATTGTAATTCGGGTCGACTAAATATAATATTTGCATTATTCATGTGTGCTTGTTTCTAATTTCCTAGATTCTCCTAATTATAATATGGTATCAGAGCTTTAGGTGGAGGTAGTTTTTGCAAGACATTAGGTGAACAAATTTACATTTTAATTTAAATTGACCCAACCATTGTTTCAAATTGGCATTTGGATCTCTACAACTTGTCATTACTGTGACCCTGCTATTCGTTGGCAGTTTCGACCTTTCATTCAAAGGTGTGATTGAGGGGCAATAAACTATAGGTGTGATTTGTCTCTGGAGGTCATAATTTCTACTTTTTGTAGGAGTCCTCTATTATGAGGGTGCAATATCACTTTGCAGGCCATAAATCGTCTGATTCAAATGCCACAAGACCTCTGTTCTGAGTCGATTTCTTCATTGGCCATAGCGTTAGCAATCTATAGTGATTGCAAGAGTCGAAGCGATATGCATCTCTGAGGTGGAAAAATTTACCTCTATGGTAGAAGTGATTTCTACTTTTGAGGGTGCGTATAAACACTGTTCTGCGTTGGAGGCCGCGAGTGCCTTCAGGAGAGGCCCACAATTATTCCATCATGCAACCATTTGGAGGCTGCACTAAAATTGTCCACTCCGAGGCTGAACACTTAAACTTTGCTAGCCGTATGGAAGGAGAGTTTAGCATACACGATTTTTGTGAGGAAGGACAACACTATGAAACCACGATTTTCGCAACGATCTCCACACCCTGTTATGATGAAATGCTAGAAAATAGTTAGAAAATTATCAATTGCAAGCCACTTAATGCATTTGGGAGGCCTTCATACCATTCATCAACGTTGGAAAGTTGCATGAGACTTGCATGCAATGGTCATGGGAATGTCAATCTGCCCATATCTATGCAACCTTGGAGTTTTACATTGCTTGGTGGGTGTGATTTTTTATCACTAGAGGTGTGTGCCCCTATATTAATCTTCAGGCCTCACCCATGAATCTCCAAGTCACCAACCATGCCCTTTGTGGCATTTTGAACAGCTATTGCTCGCATTTAAATTGTAGTATAGGCGGGCACCACGAATCAGAGGATGGGAGTTTTCTAGCACAACATGGACTGTGGATGGAGGTCATGAAATTGGATTTGTAGAAGCGCCATCAATCACCCAAATCAAACACAACCTGGCCAATGTCTTATTATTTGAAGACTCAAGTGAGTAGCAAAAGTTGTTTTTCAATTTTCTTTGACCTCGTCAATCACTCTCCAAAGGCATTTTCCCATCAATCAAGGCATTTCTCTGGATGGAGGTCATGAAATTGGATTTGTAGAAGCACCATCAATCACCCAAATCAAACACAACCTGGCCCACGTCTTATTCTTTGAAGACTCCAGTGAGTAGCAAACGTCGTTTTTCAATTTTCTTTGACCTCGTCAATCACTCTCCAAAGGCATTTCCCCATCAATCAAGGCATAAAACTCTCCATTGACAAGGTTAATATCCAATGGTAGTTACCAATGGCATTTAACATGCAATTTTATTGTAATTATTTGTGTTAACATTTTTAAAAACCATCAAGGAATTGTCTAAGTGTTTGCAAAGGAGGGGTAGTCTTTTTTTCTCTTTTGTCATTATTGACATAAAAGGAAGGAAATTTATTTTTCCATAGTTAAAAATTTGTAAAAGAAGAGACTATTTTTTTTCTTGTTTTTACAATGAATTTGGTATAGGGAAAGCGTTTATAGGAAGAGGATGAAATTGTCTTCCTTAGTTAAAAATTTATAAAAGAGGAGTCAATTTTATCTTTTGCAATGAATTTTGCAGAAAACGGGGGTCATCAAAAGGGGAGTTGTTTTTTGGTTTTTTGTCATTTATTGAGGTTTTCAAGACATAACTTAATCTTGTCTTCTTAATCAATCTCATGACAATAAACTTGTAGATTTCAAATAGAAAATAAGCTTGTAAACACACTCATATAAAGTGCCACAAATACTGAATGTGTGTTCCTTAGGGAGGGAATTTGAGAAATTATTGTACTTACACTAAATTATAGTGTAATCGGGGGTAGTGTAGAGTCTTGATTTGACATCACACTTGTGGATCCTCATCATTTAACATCACAATAATGGCTCCTCATGGTTCTCACCTCATGCAAGTGTGCCCTGGAGCATACCTTATGTATCTCTACATTCCTTACACACTCTCTATTTTAGTTTGTTTTCTTATTCTCTTAGCATTAAGGGGGGACTATGATGTGTTATGCTTCTTTCAATGAAGCAGTGGAAGAATCTTCCTTTTGGAAGGCCCATGAATCTTCTATCTTGATCTCTCGAATGGGGGATTAATTCAGTGGATCACATTTTGAGATTCTAGTACTCCTTATCGTTGTACTATCTATATTATTGACTTCACATAGTTTGATAAACTTTGTGTACATTGGTTGAGTAGTGTTCACCTGTTCACTCACGCAATGTTTTGTATCTCACATCTTAATTCACATTACTTAGAGATTCATTGATTCCAATAGACACCAATTCATCATCGATAGAATTTACAACTTTGACATGGTTCATGAGCTCTTCATCATCATGTTCCTATCATCAATGGACATATTTTTAGAGGGTCTTAAATCTTTATACTTTCTCTTTTGGAGAGGATTTTTGTTCCTACTGGGTTTTCTCCTTCACTCCACTTGATGAGAATGCATGGGTACCTAACATAGCCTCTAGTTTGGATCCATGAACTATCTAATTCCAATTTTATGATCTCCCAAAGTATCACTTAAGGGGGATGGGGGGGCGAGGGGGAGGGGGGGGGGCGGGGGGTTGTTAGTGTGAATAATTTAATCTATTCACTATACGTAAGTTTACTTAGGTTGATGAGGTTAGACAACTTATTGTCTAACTAACTATGCAACATTAAACCTCTAGAGTTTACCAATTTATTTGGTAATCGTCATGCGTAGACCTTTTGAGGTTGGAAGACTTTCTATCTCACGTCAAAAGTCATTCACTTGGCATAGAAGGTTGATGCCTTGGTCATAGAGGTTGTTGGTTTGCACACTCCAAGTGCTCCTAAGGTTGACACCTATAGGACACTTATCTACTCTTTTGTGCCACTTATGGGGGACTTGTCAATTCATCTCATAGGTGGATTACCTCATCCTTGCTTATATATGCAAGGTTTTGTACTCATTGTAGTTTGGGTTGACTAAATATAATATTTGCATTGTTCATTGTGCTTGTTTCTTATTTCCTAGATTCTCCTAATTCTAATATGATATTAGAGCTTTAGGTCGAGGTAGTTTTCGCAAGCCATTAGGTGAACAAATTTAATTTTTTTAGTTTAAATCGACCCCACCATTGTTTGAAATCGACATTTGAATCTGTACGACCCATCATTACTACGACCTTGCTATTCGTTGCCAGTTTCGACCTTTCATTCAAATGTCTGATTGAGGAGCAACAAATTATAGATATGATTTGTCTCTGGAGGTCGTAATTTCTATTTTTTGTAGTCCTCTATTGTGAGGCCATGATATCACTTTGCAAGCCATGAATCATCTGATGTGGACCAATTTACCTCTGTGGTAGAAGTGATTTCTGCTTTTGAGGTCTTGTATAACCTCTGTTCTACGTTGTAGGCTGTGAAATCCTTTTGGAGAGGCCTGCAATTATTCCCTCATGCAACCATTTGGAGGCTACACTAACATTGTCCACTCTGAGGCTACACACCTCAACTTTGCTGGCCGTATGGACGAAGAGCTTGGCATACATGATTTTTACGAGGAAGCGCAGCACTATGAACATGCGGTTAAAATTGTGACATGTTCTCATGTTGGAAACCACTCTCAACACCCTGCTATGATGAAATGCTAGCAAATAGTCAAAAAATTGTCAATTGCAAGCCACTTAATGCAATTGGGAGGCCATCATACCATTCATCAGCATTGGAAAGTTGCATGAGACTTGCATGCAGCGGCCATGGGAATGGCAATCTTCCCATATCTGTGCAACCTTGGAGTTTTTTATTACATAGTGGGTGTGATGTTTTATCACCAGAGGTCACGATTGGGGTTAAAGAAGGTGTTCCCCTATATTAATCTTCAGGCCTCACCAGGGAATCTCCAGGCCACCAACTGCGCCCTTTGTGGCATTTTGAACTGTCGCTGCCTGCATTTAAATTGTAGGCAGGAGGCTGGGAGTGCTTTTATCACAACATGGACTATGGATGGAGTTCATGACATCAGATTTGTAGAAGCACCATCAATCACCCAAATCAAACGCAACCTAGCCCACATTTTATTCTTTGAAGACTCCAGTGAGTAGCAAAAGTTGTTTTTCGATTTTCTTTGACCTCGTCAATCACTCTCCAGAGGAATTTCTCCATCAATCAAGGCATAAAACTCTCCATTGACCCGGTTAATTTCCAATGGTAGTTACAAATGGCATTTAACATGCAATTTTATTGTAATTATTTATATTAACTTTTTTACAAACCAGCAAGGAATTGTCTAAGTGTTTGCAAAGGAGGGGTAGTATTTTTTTCTCTTTTGTCATAATTGACAAAGGGAGGGAAATTTATTTTGCCATAGTTAAAAATTTGTACAAGAGGAGTAATTTTTTACTTTTACAATGAATGTGTTAAAGCAATAATATTTAAAGGGGGAGGTGAAGCTATTTTTCCATAGTTAAAAATTTGTTAAAAAAGATACCATTTTTTTTCTATTTTTTCAATGAATTTTACAAAGGGAAAGTGTTTATAGGGTGAGGATGAAATTTTTTTCCTTAGTTAAAAATTTGTAAAAAGGAGTCAATTTTATCTTTTGCAATGAATTTTGAAAAAAGGAGGGTCCTCAAAAGGGGAGCTTATTTTTTTGCTTTTTGTCTTTTATTGAGGTTTGCAAGACATAACTTAATCTTTTCTTCTTAATCAACCTCATGACAATAAACTTGTAGAAATCAAATCGAAAATATGCTTGTAAACACACTCGTATAAAGTGCCACAAATATTAAATGTGTGTTCCTTAGGGACGGAGTTTGGAAAATTATTGTAGTTACACTAAAGTATAAAGTGTAATGGGGGGTTGCATGTAGAGTCTTGATTTGATATCACAGTTGTGGATCCTCATGATTTAACATCACAATAATGTCTCCGAGCATGATTCTCACCTCATGAGAGTGTGCCTTGGAGCATACCATGTACATATCTACATTCCTTGCACACTCTTGATTTCAATTGGTTTTCTTATTCTCTTAGCATTAAGGGGGGGATATGATGTGTTATACTTCTTTCAATGAAGCAATGGAAGAATCTTCTTTTTGGAAGGCCTCATGAACCTTCTATCTTGATCTCTCAAATGGGGGATTAATTCAGTGGATCACATTTTGAGATTCTAGTACTCCTTATCATTGTACTATCTATATTATCGACTTCATAGAGCTTGATAACCTTTACATTTATTGATTGAGTAGTATTCACTTGCTCACTCATGCAATTTTTTGTATCTCACATCTTGATTCACATTACTTGTAGATTCATTGATTCAAATAGAAACCAATTCATCATCCATAGAGTTTACAACTTCGACATGCTTCAAGAGTTCATCATCATGTTCCTATAATCAAGGGACATATTTTCAGAAGGTCTTAAACCCTTATACTTTCTCTTTTAGAGAGGATTTTTTCCCACTCGGTTTTGTCCTTTACTCCACTTTATGAGAATGCAAATGTACATGGTTACCTAGCGTGGCCTCTAGTCAAGACCCTTTTCTATCTAATTACGCTTTTGTGATCTCCCCACGTATGACTTAAGGAGGGGTGTTAGTGTGAATAATTTAATTTATTCACTATACTTAAGTGTACTTAGGTTGATGAGGTTAGACAACTTCTTTTCTAACTAAATGTGCAACCTTTAAGCCTCTAGAGGTTACAAACTTATTTGGTATTTCTCATGCACACACCTTTTGAGGTTGGAATTCTTTCCATCTCACCTCAAAAGTCATTCAACACTTGGCACACAAGGTTGATGACTTGGTCATAGAGGTTGTTGGTTTGCACATTCCAAGTGTTCCTAAGGTTGACACCTATAGGGCACTTGTCTACTCTTTTATGCCACTTATGGGGAATTTGTCAATTCATCTCATAGGTGGATTTCCTCATCCTTTCCTATATATACAAGGTTTTGTACTCATTGTAATTTGGGTCAACTAAATACAATGTTTGCATTATTCATGTGTGCTTGTTTCTTATTTCCTAGATTCTCCCTATTCTAATATATTCATTCAATAAAACCATCTAATTTCATCTTATTATATATTAAGATTAATTGTACCAACCATAAAGTAGCCTACCCCAAGGTGGAGCAATATGCATACAAATAAAAAACCTAAGACCTAACTTCAAAGATCTTCTAGCTAATAGTTTATGGATGGTATGCATAATACATAAGCTACTTGTAGACACTTTTCCATTAAGAGCACTAAATATTGAGTGTGAGTTTCTCATAGTGAGACAAACAACTCAAACATAGCTAACTTTAAGGAACTTTCTCAATGTGTTGGAACAAAAGTAGAGAAGATGTTACCAAGATGTATCCATCTAGGACAATGCATTCCAACATCTCTTATTCACTAAATTCTATCAACTCTAATGGAATTCAAGATATCAACTATCTTGTAGCATAAAAAATTATCACCCTTGACAATTTCACACTAGGTTTAACTCCCCCTATGTGCTTGGACCGAATTATGCATTTAATTGACAATTTTATGAATATATTAAAAAAAATGGGAATGAAAATATTACAAATTTAATGTTTTCACCTGATGTTAAGTCCCTGATAAGGATGGGTCTAGAATAGGAAGTCCAATGCCATTGTCCATCCATTTTTTACTCAAATTTAAATGTCGGTGTCAGTCATTTATAATTTAAAAATTTAAATTTATTTATCGACCATCGATATTTGATGCTTTGAGAAATTAAAAGAACTACATATAAATAAATATTCTCCACCATTTTAATCCTAATGAATCTTAGCATATTTCAAAAAGTAATTCAGATTATTATTGAACAATGAAGAGTAGTCAAGAGAAGAATTTTGAGGATTATTATGCATTATGTTTTTATGTGATTTTGTTTATGTTTTTTGTGAGTACTAACACTTGCAAGACTTCAAATCAAGTTTTAATTTCTCCTTGAAGGTGATGAGTACATGACTTTATCCATCAAGGAATGTAGATTTGATTGGTGAATTGCAACAATTTGTCAATTTATCACTTGTTATAATTTAGCCTCTACCCAACTAAGGGTAAGCTCTATTTTTACATCATCATAGCTATTGTGGAGGTAGAAATACTAAAACAAGGTTTGACTTAGGCAAGCCCCTATACAGTACAATCATACCCCCTCTTTCATCTATGCAGGTTTCAAATATGAAGCAAATTGGAGGAAGATTGAAGACTAATTGCTCATTCATATATTCAATCCCTATAAGTCATCAAGCTAAGGAAAGTGAATTTTATCAACACTAGATGAAGTTGTGATGTAGTGACCTCAGAAAAGAAGAATTTGCAGATTGGGAGCAACATGAGTATGAAGTCGGATCTTGATTTGAAGTCATCTAGTCTAGAGCACTCAATGCCCCTTGTCTAGATATTTCTACCCCAAATTTATATGCCCAGTTCCTTTGTGTCTACCTTCTACTATTTTGGAATTTAGTTTTGTCTATCTATTATGTATTCTTCGAAAGTCTCAATATTTTGCTACATTTTCATAATTAACCTAGGAACATAATTACATCATAGAACTCAATCAATTAATAAAAATAACACATCATTCTCCTCCACAAAGATTAAAACCCTGATCCACCATTATGGCTCTTCCATGGAGGTTTGTAGCCAAGTAGATATTGAGATCAATTTTTAATCCTTAAATGTCTCGAATTGGAATACGTCTAATTTAAGACCTAGATCCCCTTTTTCCAATCAAACATATATTAACCCATATGATAATCAAGTGTTAATAATATTGAAGATAAATCTCATTAACTAATTACATCTAGTTCTTCCTCCCTAATATCATGATTATTAGTATTCTAGTGTAGGTTTTGTTTTTCCTAGTAAGTTAATATTTTTTCCCTTAGCCTTGGGTTTTTCCTACACTTAATTTATCTTGCTTAGGATAATAAAGTGAGTTTACATTTAATAACTAGGAGATAAGTGATTTGGTGTCCCCTTCCTTAAAGGGTGGTGTAGACACTTAAAATTTATCCTCACAATCATTTTATTATTCTTGTATTAATTAAATGGATATTATTATCTATTTAATTAATTCATTTAATACTTTCCTCTATTTATTCATTAATTCACTTAAATCATTAAAATATTATAATCATTAAATATCCATTTGCATAATCATTTATCCATAAATCATCTATTCATTTCATACATACTCTTTTTACATTATCATTAAAGTATTCATACATTAATCTTTATGCATTGCATATTTCATTAAATCATTTGCATTTTCATATATGAATCCATTTAATTAAATCATTCATCTAATTTCCAAATCCTCTTTAATTTTAAATTCGTAAACCTCCATCATATCATAATCTCTCTCATTTATTTCTTTCATTCCCATCAATTTCACTTGATCAAACAATATGGGGATAAATATCCATTTCTCCATTTTGCTCTTTTAATTCCACATTTCTCCCATAACCCAGATCTCTCCAATGAGGACATCAATATAATCCCTTTCTCTTCTCAAAACTGAGCATACATATTTGATTTCAATAAAAAAACTCTACATCCATTCATCATAGCTTCTTGACGCATTTGTGCTTATAAAAATCTGAAAGCATCAAATGTGTAATTCAAGATCTTGATGATAGGAAAGTGATGGAGTTATTTTCCTTTTGAATGTTCATGTTTTGGATTTTCATAGTTTAGTATTACGTTTTTGCATTTGTATTCATTTAGAAAAGACTTCATTAATGTGATATTGAAATTTTGATTTCTGATTTTAGATTCATTTATTTTGAACTCATTTTTAGCATCGACAAAATGGTGAACCTGATGTGAAATATTGCTTCAGAATATTGCATCAAATATGTATTTTTCGATATATCAGTTTCTTGGATTAAGCTCTATTCAAAATATTGCATCATTGTCTGTTATGGTTTAGACGTGGAGTCTATTTTTGGTGAAACTGAGATTTTCTTTTAGATTTTCATTGAATAATATTGTAGAGGAAGTTTTTGGTATAGTTTTTGGTGGAGCCTAATAAAATGTTTTAAAATTTTATTCCTAATCGATTTTTGAATGGCCCGATATTGTTGAAGATGTCACTATATGCAGGAAACTATCGTCTTATACTTATTTCCACTTTATATAGAGCCCACAGTTTAAGACATTAATTTAAGACAAAATATTAATTTGTCTTAAATTAAGACAACAACAAAAAAATCTTTTTTTAAAACATATTTTTTATTTCCCCCCCAATTTAACATTTCCCTCCCAATTTTCTTTTCCCTCCAACATTGGACATTACCTTCATCGTGTCATCTGCAGCTTTGCATATGCGTTAATTTCATTTCCCTTTCACAACAGAGAACAAAACAGGGGAAGAGAACACAAACAGGGGAATAGAGGAATAGAGGCACAACACAGTGGGCATGAAGAACAACACAAAATGTGGTCATGAAGCACCACAAATGGGGGTTTTCAAAAATGATAAGGGCCTTTTCATCAGACACGACAAGGGGTGTTCAGAAAATCAAAAGGGCGCGTAGCTTAGAGCAAAAAGTCACGACCACGTGGGTCCAAGTTCTTGGGAAAGCGACATCAATTAAACTTCCACGAAGGGCCTTTCAGTAATAGACCAGGTGTGCCCCAACTTTGTCTTTTTTTTTTCTTCTATTTCTTGTCTCTATTCCTGGCAATGTATGGTTGCTTGTATGCTGGTTTTTGTGGCACTAAACATTATTTGGTGGCCATAGCACTGCTGGTGCGAATGCTGGCTCATAGGGAGCCCACCAGGGTTGTATTGATCAGAGGCACTTTTAAGAGATGAGACCAGGTCATTTCACAGTTGAATTTGATAGGAGGATTCCTTTTACCAAATACCAGTGAATTGGCCGTTCACTTATAAAACAATTTCTTCTGCCATTTAAAGGAAAAACTTGTTATTGTAAAGCTGCATAAATATTTTATTTTAATAGAATAGATGGTCCTATCTTACTCTAGACTTAACAAAATGAAATCGAAGAAACAAACCACTATTTCCATTCCATATTGCTATTGAGATGAGCTTGATGCCCTTCAATACAAAGCTGCTCCTCTCCTACAACCGGTTCAACAGCCTTCCTTTCCATTGTTTTTTTCTGATCATCGGTTGGGGAGGAAACCCTGAAATCCAAACCGGGAGGGTGGGAGTAACACGAGGGACTCCCTCCCACAATCCTCTACTACGAGAATCCAATCTAGGGTTCCCCACACCTTCTCTCTATCTACATAACATGAAACATAAATTGACGCATGATTTTTCTAGTAGGGGCATAGCATCAAGATTTTATAACATACCTTAGGCCACGGTGATTTGTATGAGCCTTGAAGTGTCTTTACTTGTTTATAGGATTGCTTCTCTGAGTATCTAGGTTTAAAACAAATTCTATAAATTTGGTTTGATTGTCTGGATTTAAGATTAATTTGATTGTCTGGATTTAAGATTAATTAGAACAAGCTTTTGGATTCAACTACATATGTTTTTCAATCTACATTTGAATCATACTCAGTTAAGATACCATGACTGGGTTATGATTGCTAATATCAGTTCCTATTATCATTATATTATATAACATGCAAGCTAAAAGCAATAGTTGTCCCAGTTACATTGCACACCTTAAAAACCCTTTGTTCCCAAGGTGATTTGTCCAGAGCCCATCTGTCATGGATATCATGTTATAAATTTCAGAGCAATGAATACCAGTCAATCATATTCTGCTTATTGGCCTTCAATTTTTCAGTGTGCATCCAAATGTTCACTTTTTCACTTTTACAGGCAAGTGAGATGTTGAATACACACAAAGTTTGATACTGAATGAATAGCACTACAAGGTAGATTTATATAGCATTTCCATAACTTGTTTTGAGATCTTTACTGGTAAGCAGTCATTTGAAAGTTTTCCTAACAAACAATTTTTTCTAGTTTGTAATTTTTTATTGACTCTTTCATAGTGTTTGTTGAGGATGATGGATCATGGAATATGATCCGAAACGTTGATATAAATTTTTGTTACACAATTTCAATTCAAAAATAACTAGCACTTGGTTTGCTGATGAAGTTAATGGAAAGTACAGTATTGCTCTATTTTGTCTCTCTTTCCCCTGCCTCCATGGGCTGCTCTCAACATGAGGCTTTTCTTCCATTGGCTCTAATATAAATGGACTTTGCATATACTAGTTTCTCAAGGGTTTCTCCCCCATGTCAGTTTTTTAGTTTATTTTTCTGGATTTGGTAAGCATAACTTTTGCACTTTTTGAGTTCCATTGAGCTACTTTGGTTATTTGTGAAAATTAATATAATTTTTTTCTTTTAATTAAGTGTACAATGTAAAGAAGAAACTAGTTTTACCTTCCTCTTGTCTTGTACTGATAGCTGATTACATAAATATTAGATATTTCATTCTGATATATGCAAAAGTTGTTCCTAATGAGAGTAAATGATTCAAATGGTTGTGTTTCAGCATTTCAGACTGTAAAACCATTTATAAACATGATAAGTATCATGAAAGATTAGATTAAAGGACTATAAATAAGGAAGAAAGGCTTGTAATCATAACTTCTAATCGAAGCTTTCTAAATTATGTTCAATCATAGCTCTTAGGGAAAATTTTTTTTGCATAGATTTCAAGTCTTCAAATGAAATGTCTTGTTAGCTTTCCTAATTATATTAAAAAGTATCCTTACAATGAAGTTTAAAAATTGTGACAAATACATTTTCAGAAAAGTCTGAAGGAAAACACCTAGGGAGAATAATATAAAAAAATTGTCAAATGGGGTGTGTATGTTGTCTTAGCTTCATCATCTCAATATAATTACTTTTCAAAGTCCTAAAAGGGCATGTTTGTAACTTGGTATATGTTGGTGTCACTTAATAGGTTTCTTACTCAAAAAGTAGGCATATATGAGGGAACATTAGAACTATAATTCTGGGCAAATATGGAGAATTAAGTAGCCACTCAACGAAGACTTCATATTGCAGCAATGGATATTAATTATGTTCAACAAAACATATATTCAATAGCATTAGATTTTATTCTAGGTGTTCATGATACTATTTTATGTCCTGGGCTATTCAGTTTGTGTCTCATGAATGTAGGACCTTTTAAGAAAAACAAAAATTGTAGGAGCAGCCTAATTCATACCCCTTGGTGTTGTCCCACTTAATTTGGTGAATGAAATTTGTAGCTTCCTTCCCATCCTACCCTAATGTTTGGGGATCAAATCCTTGACGTGACAATATTTCAATAAATTATTGATTGTCTCTTATCAATAATCTGTACTCAACGATGACTCTTTCAAATCCTTCAATACATTGTACTAACATGTCACCTTCCCATTTCAAATATTTCTTCCACTTTCCTGGCAATGAAATTTCAAGTTCTGATATTATATTATTTTGTATTAACTCTTGGATATCTATTTGCATGAGAATTTCCATATTTTTCCTTTCATCAAGGACCTGCTCCTAGTGAAATCTACATTCATCTTCAAATCTTTTCAATTCCTCTGAATGATGGTATGCTTCCTTGTAATTTCTTATTGCATTTGTAATAAATTCATCTCCCTGATTTATCCAATATTCAATCCATTCTTCAAACATATTCATTCTATGATGAACTGCAACAATGGCATCTACTTGCTCTTGTGACATTAGCACCAGATGTTGGGGCAGTTCAGCTTGTTCTCGACCACATAAAGTCAGTGACTTAATAAAATGTTCCAAGGTAGCAACTCATTCTTTCAATTCTCTTTTTGTCTATTTATATTTTTGTACTCTGGCAATAGTAGCATTTAAATTTACTTTTATTTCTTCTAGTTCTTGTTGCCAAGACAAGTGTCCAAGACTAATACTTGTGATTTTATACTCCTTAGGTGTTATCTCATGTCTATCCTTGTCATTTGTTGGAGTAGCTATCTGGATAGTTCTATTACCATCTGCATTACTCTGTATGACATGCTTTTCCTTTGCTTTGCGCCTAGGTTTAAGAGTACTTACTTCCTATATAAAATTGTTGAGATTTAGAGGTAATATTTCTATTTCCATTGGAGAAGCTAATTCCCTAATTAACCAATCAGGTGTATCATCATCTTATTGTACCTCTGTAACTCTTTCTTGTCTCTGTCTATTACTTGATTCAAGAATTTCATCTCTTTGACTTTCCATATTTTCTGAAATGGGAATTTCTTTAGCAACATCTGGCATAGACTCGGGATTGGTAGGATTTGGCACTGCCTCCTCTGTTTGGAGACTTGTATTTTCCTTTCTATCTATATTTTTTGATTCATCTCTCTGAACCTTATTTTCTTCATTTATAGCTACACTAGGATTCTTTTCAATTTCAGTTCCATCTCCTCTGAACTGTGTAGCTTCTTCTTCTAGAATTTCAATTTCAGCATGTCCTTTATATGATTATGCAAAGACCTATGAGTGTCTTTCATTAACATTTTATACTCCTTAGGTGTTATCTCATGTCTATCCTTGTCATTTTTTGGAGTGGCTATCTAGATAGTTCTATTACCATCTGCATTCCTTTGTATGACATGCTTTTCCTTTGCTCTGTGCCTAGGTTTAGGAGTACTTACTTCCTGTATAAAATTATTGAGATTTAGAGGTAATATTTCTACTTCCATTGGAGAAACTAATTCCTTGATTAACCAATTAGGTGTATCATCATCTTGATGTACCTCTGTAATTATTTCTTGTCTATCTATTACTTGATTTAGGAATTTCATCTCTTTGACTTGCCATGTTTTCTGAAATGGGAATTTCTTTAGCAACATCTGACATAGACTCGGGATTAGTAGGATTTAGCACTCCCTCCTTTGTTTGGAGACTTATATTTTCCTGTCTATCTATATTTTTTGATTCTTCTCTCTGAATCTTATCTTCTTCATTTACAACTACACCAGAATTCTCTTCATTTTTAGTTCCATCTCCTATGAATTGTGTAGCTTCTTCTTTTGGAGTTTCAGTTTCAAACTCAGTTTCAACATGGCCTTTATATGATTCTTAAAAGACCTATGAGTGTTCATTAACATTTTGCACATTCTCAAAAGAAAAATGAGAATCAAGAGTTTCTTGAATAACTCTCTTATCAAGAGGATTTTTCTCTTCATTTTCCCCTATTTCCATTTCAAGCACGCTAGGATTTCCTACCTCTGAGGTGAGTGTCCCTTGAATAAATTCTTCTTCTTTAATATTTATGGGGTTTGGGCTCATATCCTAAATTTCTTCTATCACTAGGCGTACTATGGGCTTGTCTTTGGATTTATTTTCCTTTACCTTTTCCCACATAGCACCCCATCTATCTACTTGTTCCTTAATTCTGGCCTCATCTTCCTTAGAAATTTCCTCTAAAGCCATAGGAGTCCCACCCAGTGCTTGCTTCATATTGGCCATACTAATAGAAGGGGGAGAAGTGAATAATGCTACAACTCTTTGAGATGAAGATCTAGTTTGTGTACCAACATTCATGGTTACTTATGTTGCTTCATCAATAGTTATTCTAGTTCCGGGTCTAGCTGTAGAAGAGGATGCACTTTAGGTCTTGCTTTTGATTTATCTTTACCTATCTCTGCATCTTTCTATTTTTCTTATAATTTTGTGGGAACTTCTTGTATTATTGCTTTAGGGGTTCTTTCTTCATTTCTAACACCTGGAGTAACCTTACTAGTCTTTCTTTTCTTCTTGGTAGGCTCTCCACTTTCAAAAGCAGTTTCATCTCTTTGGTTTCTTCTTTTATCTTCTGAGTAGATGGGTTCAATTTCTCTTTCTCTTAAACTTTTGCAAAAATCATTAATCCAGTGTTGAGTATACCTTAGGACTGGCCTAGTAAAATCATCAATTGATGTCATGTATTCATCATCAACACCTTAGTTCTGGAATGGGTTCATCATATACCCTGCCATCATTATAAAATTGATTCAACACATGACCATCATCTTCTTCCAATTGGCTTGGGATGTCATAGATTTTGAAGCATTCAAGCAAACCCTAAATTCATTCATTTATAAGTTCTCCTTCTAATCACGTGCTCGCTTCACATTTGATGCATAAAAGGTAGTCCAAGATCTCTTTCTCAATTCAAAATGACCAAAACAATCGGAAACAACTTATTGCAACATAAATCCCTCAACTTGACTCAATCACCCACTTTAGGCTTGTAGCCCTAAAATTCAAGCAATGAAGATATATTTTAGAAGGTTGTACAATGTCCTATCAAACTCCACAAAGGTTCACTCTCAGACTCTCAAAAACATATCAAAAGTTTCCATGGGGTTTCTTTGGCCCAACACCAAGAACCAATAACTGCCTTCCTCCACGGCTAGTCAATTAGCCCTATTTACAAAGGAGGTCACTCTTAGTGACTCTATTTTCACTCCAAACCAATGGAAAGTCATTTGATATGTTCTAAAACAAAAAATCCATGGTTAGTTCTCAAACACAAACATTCCAAAGTGTTATCTCAACAAACCCTCCTTTTATATGTTAAAACCCAAGGGTTTATTGAAATTTATATGCCCAAGCCTTTCCAGACCCCCAAAAAGCATCAAATAACTTCCAAATACCCTGAAAAAACTTAAAAGTTCATTAGATCAACAATTTCTTCATCATTTTGACAAACCCTATCAGCTAGCCTTCAAATTCACAAGGAAATTTGACTTTTCCATCCCTAGGGAATCACCCATTTTTACTCAACTCATTTCTCTTGACCTTCCAACCTATGAAAACAACTACCCTACCATTTTTCTTACCATTCCTCTGAGTAATAGGACATAATAGTAGGAGGAATGGCCTACTTCATAATTAAACTACAACAAAGGACTTACTCACCTGTCACAGGCAGTTTTCAATAAACTAAGGAGTTCTCCCTCCAAACTTGATATCAAGCTCTCAAAAAGGATTGAAAGGAAATATAAAATGTGCCACTACCAAATGATATGGAATTTAGAACATAATAATGGTTGTTCTAGTCGTACAAAACTGAAAAAGTTGAGAAAGCTTAGAAATATTGACAAAAAATGGATTTTATTGTATGAGAAATCTTCAAAATAAAATCCACCAACCTTGTTTGAGCCTTTACAAGGCCCTTTATATGTTTTCCATTCAACTAACAACCATAAAATTCCTTTAAATACCATTGAACTACCTTGACCTTTCATATCCTCTCAAAACTATATTTTTACAACTATTTTTTTTGTCTTAAAAACATTTGCATTTTTGCAACTTTTGTCTATTAGGCACAAATGACCACAAAAATCCCCAAATTACATTGAAATAGTCTTTTTAGACCTTATTTGACTCCAACATATGAACTTACACTATAAATGTCAATTCTTTCCTACCATGATAACTTTCTACATGATTGGTAACTTTTGGGACATCATGAGCAAATTTTACCAAAAACAAAAAGAACAAAAGACACCCAACTTGTCAAACACATCATAGAATGGTCTTGATAGAACTTATTTAGACTCAAAAAAACTTCTAGGACTCCTAACCTCTGATACTTGTCCTCAAATGTGAAAATCCATTGCTTAGTGCCCCTACACCAACAATTAAGCCAATAATCTTCTAAATGGGGCACATGAGCATGAAAACTAGCTATATTTTTAGCAATATTTCCTACAATATTATAGTATACTACTCTCTAGAGTGGAAATTACTCAAAATGGTAGGTCCTCAGTTCCTCTTCACATAAATTAGTTACTTTAATTTCACTACACTTTTAATTTCCTATTGTGATGGGAAATTTAAAAGAGGCCTTTTTGTGAGCAGGGCTATAAAGAGCCTGAGATGGTTTTAACTATCTCACTAATTCCATTAGAACAATTTTATCTGTAGGATACCTGGGTAGCATGAATGGGTGTCTATCAAATCCCTCCACTCTAATGTAGGAGTAAGTTGGGAACTGTACATACCAACCTCCCATAGGCCAAATGACACTTTGTGCTTCTAGGGATAGTCTCTTAGATTTATCGCCTTCCATTGTTCTCACCAATTTCATGGAGAACAAATCATTAACTTTTTTGTAATCACCTTTATACTTGTGAATAGTGATTTGGGGTAAATGTGCATATATCAAACTATTTCCAACTTGTGTGCCCAGAGTACCAATCTATTTTAATCCTTGTTTACTAGATCTCATAACACAAGAGTAAATAACATATGATGACATGTAGAAGCATCTGGTTTTGGGGGATGTAGTAATCTATTCATGTAGCTTGTCACTTATCAATTTTCCCCAATGCAACTCTACAAGACCTTATATCATTTGAGATATTATCATGAACATCTAGGGTTCAAATTTTCTTGCATCTCTCAAACCAGCTACTCTGCTTAGCAAAGTTATTATGTATTGTATTTCTTGTTTGAACATAGATATCTGAATTACCTGGGTCTGTGATGTAATTGGTTGTTGGCACCATTAGGTGCTCATAATTTCTCTATTACGTTCTTCAACACTTTGATATTTCTTGGCCTTGAATTTAAAGTTGACATTGAACATTTGTGTGTAGGAGGGGAGACCGAATGTACACATAAATCCTTTTTGTGACAAGTCTGCATAAATTCTTCCCTCTTTTTCAACAATTCTTTTGGCTGAATTATAATGTTTTATGCATTGCATAACTAATTTTGGAGCTTCCATTTCTGGTGGAAACCCTCCTACAGGAAGTAACCCATTGGATACAACATTTTTGGTGCATTGGGTAGCATTTTCTTGCAACAAACATGAACAGATTTCAATTTCAGAAGACCATCCCATGTGGGTATTGTTTGTGAATTGCACTACTTGAATTCATCTTCTTCTCTTGCTTCAAAAGTGCTCATTTTGGATATAATGTGCTCTGCAATTTTTAGAATATTTGTCTATGTGTGCAAGTTAGGGTTAATTTTAACCAAAAATTACATTTAATTAAATTTTCAACTCATTTTTTATTAAATTTAACAACTTAGAAAAATTAACATTCCAATTTCAGAATGAGAAAATACCATCATCAAAATTTTCTAGCTTGAGAAAATCTTATCAATGTATTGGTTATTCAGAACATAATTGGTTCTAGCTAAAAATGGTGATTCTTCATAATACAATTTCAAAACCCTTGGTAGATGTGACTTAGTTTCTCAAAATTTTACCTCTTTTGTGTGCCAGTGTTGCTTTGTGAATTTGATGTCTTTAGCAAATTTGCAATATGATGTGAAGTGGATTGTTGTAAAAGCAATTGCATGCTTGAGGTGGTGCCAAGTACATAGGTAGTTCAACACCTTCATTAATTATGTATTATTTCACATTAATTCCTAGAATAAAGGTGCAATCATTACAGATTATGGTTCAAATCACGAACACCTAGATTTCTATGTTGGTTCGCTATTTGAGAAGAAAGATGGTGTGGTGGTTATACGTGGCAATTATATGTCACACTAAGTCTTTACAAGGTATACACCATTAAAGATATGTGATTAATGATGACCACTAGGGTTGAGGCTTTTGATAATGCTTTTGAAAGGATCAAATAACATTGAGATCTAGGAAACACTTTTTGGGAAAAAGAAAAAAAATTGAAACAAGAGAAAGACCAAAAATTGAAACTGAAAGATAAGCTTGATGAAATTTCAAAGAAGACTTTTTAGTTTCTGACTTTTACATCAAAGAAACAATAAAGCACCAGACTCCAGTGAAAGGGAAGATTATGGGTTTAGAAAATTTGATCAATGAAATACCAGGCAAAGCTAGAATCTTTTGAAGATATAAACTCTTTTAGCTCAACGCAGGATTCTGGGATTCTAATTTATGGTAAAAAAATAAACATTAAGAGCATACTGAAACACCAAAAAATTGGGAAAATAAAAAGGTCATAATACAAAGAGGCCAAGTGAGAAAGAGAGAGGAAAACCAACAACCGGCCAAGCATCAAAACAATGCCGAAGTGAGCAAAAAAAGAAAAAAGAAAAAAAGGGCAAAGAAAAGAAAAAGGGGATCCACATTTTGCCAAAGGGGGAAAATGGGGCATGTTGTGAGACTACACAACAACTAGCAACCAACAAAACTAAACAAAACAATAGAAAGTCAATTCTAGATCTAACATCAATGTTCCAAATTTCTTTAGTATTCTAATTATAAATCATGGGATCCTTATTCCATTTTCAAATTTTACTTCAGTTAGTATTCACAATTAAGTATTAATAAGGTCATGTGTGTGCAACTTATTATTTCCACTACCATAAACTTAGAAATAACAACCATTTGCATTAATCTACATAATATGAAAATTCCTTTTAAGCCAACTAGGGATAGAGACCTGTTTCCAGTCAAGCATCCATAGTCCCAACAAGGTTATCTCTATAATTCTCCCCAAACATAGCTCTATTGTTGGCTAGGTGTCCATAGCCTTGGTAGGGTTGTTAGGATAGCCTAAAGAGTTGATATAACTTTTTTTTTAGGATATAACAATGATAGCTCATTTTTCACTTTTGATATTGCAATAATAGCTCATTTATCAACTTGCAAGCATTGAAGCACTACTATTAGGTTAGGGATTATAGTGGTAGCAAAGGTAGTCTTTTGATTTTTCAATTAATGCAAAAAATTGTTATTCCAAATTTTAGTAGAATGATTTAAATGTATTTATTTGTAGCTCAACATCAACTGAATAATTCATGCTAATTAGAGTACATAAAATTGAACAATTCTTGAACAATTTCTAAATGGAAAACTAATTCTAGTTAGAATAGAGATTAAAGTTCTAGAGTTGACATTATATTGACTTGTAAGCCTTCAAAAGTTTCCAATTATTGTACAGTCAAATGATGCAGCACCAGAAAAAACAAAAGAAAACAAAAGAAAACCAGAATAAAAGAAAACTATTTACAAAAAGAAAAACTATTTACAAAAAGACTATTTACTTATGACTAAAAATAATGCTTTAGAAACTGCCCATTTACAAGTAATGGGATATCTTCACTAGTCAAGGACTTTAGTCTATAAGTGCTATCACCTAAGATTTCAGAAATTTGGTATGAGCTTTCCCACAATCTGTTAAACTTATCATGTTCATTTTTATGTTCATGAGCTTTATTCCAATATAGGAACAAATCAAATATTCTAAAAGTCTTTAATTTGGCACAGTTACCAAACCATCTTTTCACTATGGATTGATGTTTAGCAAAATGATCTATGGCTCATGTTCATTTCTTATCTAAATGTGTCAATTGCATCAATTAAGCTTCTTTTTGATCATCTAATCCAATATATTCTTTTGCAAACTACTGGGTAGGGATTTTTAAGTTTATTGGTACTATAGGATCTACCCCATAGACTAAATGATAAGGAGAATTCCCTAATGTAGCTTTCATCCTAGTACGATCTACCTAAAGGGTGAACCTTAACAAAGAATGCCATTCCCAAGGGTTATTTTCAATCAATTTTTTAATTATATCTATATAAGCATAAAATTGTACCCCTCACAATTTCATGTACATTCTTGTACTTGTTTTAGTGTCCACTCCCTTAGCATCTTGAGTAGGTTCATTTTATCCCTTGCACTAGCCTTTTCCCTCTCAAGATGCTCCAACACCCCTTTTTAATAGCAAACCTTGCACATTAGCTTTATGTCAAACCGTGTGCCTTTCATGTTCTTGTAATTTTGTAGCATGATGTGCTCAAACACTAGCACATTGCATGGATGCCTACACTCCATGCTAGTATCTTGCAATGTGTCAATGTTCAGATGACCATTTTTTAGCATGTTTTCCACTTGCCAGCTAAGTTTTTAAGTGGAAATGGCTTAGGATTCTCTATAATCACCTGGGAAGCTTCTTCTCCCTCTTTAAAAGTCATCTTTTCAATCCATTTTGGGACTTCTTCCACTTCTAGTTTCTCTCTAGCCTTCCACACTTTAGCTTTTGTTTACATAGCTTCATAAAAACTTATTGTAGCAACTCCAAGCTCTCTCAAGCTTCCATTACAACACTCTTTGCAACTTTATTTCCCTTTCCTTATGCTTGTGAGCATCTTGGGATTCCATATCCCTTATCTATTTGCATACTTACTTGGTGATACAGGTTCTCCTCCTTGAGTGGGGTTTGCTTTTATCACATGCTTATTTGTGGTGTACTCCTAAGTGGGTTTTTCTTTCACCACATGCTTTGTTCATCACACTCTTTATCTCTATCTTCTTGGCTAATCATGGAGGTGGGAACACCAAAATGGGGGTTTGACTAAGGTAGACCCCTATATAGCCCAAAAATATTTCTCCAAATATCATGCTTGTAGGTATTGAAGAAATTTACATATAGGAGGCTTCATCACTTACATTTTTGTGAGCATCTTCTTTCCTTTCTTCTCCTTGTTCTCTTTGCTTTATGTTTCACTTTATGTTCATTTCTGTCACTTTCTATTGCTTTATCACATTTTGTAGATTCTTAACAATTGGAGTAGTAGTCATTTAGGCATTTTTTGTGATAAACTCATTCTCTAGTCTGTATGAGACACCAGCATGCCTTTGAGACACCAATGCACCATGTTGACATTCGTATTATGTGTCGACGTCCTTTGGCTGAGAGATCGTTAGTTTGTCTAGAGAATCTCTATGACCTGCTCTTATGGATTCGAAAACTCTCAACATTGTTCCATTGAGGTAGATTAGGGAAGCTCATCCCATGAGGCTCTCTGAATGAAGATAAATTGTGAGTAGTGAATCCCCCTATTCTATATTTTGGTGAACCAGATGTGAAGAATGGCATTTTTTGAAAAACTAGGAATTTATTTATCTATACTTGGTAAGGTCATAACTTTTGACTCGGTGCTCGGATTTAAGAACTGTTTGCACCATTAGAAAGGTCTCCTAGAGAACTTGTTTAGTCCCTAAAATACAACTAGTCAAATTTTAGGGATCGATGCAAGTTTCAACCTCAAATTTTTCTCTAGAGACCTCTAGAAACACAAATTACTTGAACATAGAAAATACCAAAAAAATAGTAATGAATTTAATACCTTCTTTTATTAGTTTAGTATCTAATTTTTTTCAAAATTTTAATGATATTCTCTTTAATGCATGCAATGGTGACTTGTGTTTACCCATGTCACTTGGTATCTTTGATCCTTCTCATGAAATTCCTTTGGCTTCAGAGGATATTTTATCACAAGAAGATGAAATAATTGATACCTTTCTTAATATTACTTTACCTTCTCTCCATTCCAATGCACTCTCTTCTAGAGTTGATGCATTTGTGAATGATGGACCTTCCATTCATTCCAATGCACTCTCTTTTGGAGATGATGCATTTATGAATGATGAATCTTATCTTCATTCAAATGCACTCTCTTCTAGAGATGATGCATTCATGAATGATGAATCTAATCTTTGTTATAGTGCAATCTCCTCTAGAGATGATGCATTAGCGAATGATGAACCTCCTTCCACATATGATTCTCCTTGGATTGATGTTAAGAATGTTTGTTCAAATAATTATTATGTATTTGATCTTGTTTGGATTTATGTTGAGAATATGTACTCAAATAATTGTTCCACTAGCTGTGATGATTCAAAAAATGTAATCTATGTCTTTGCTACGCCTCAAAGGCCTAAGAGACTGATCATTTATGTGATTTTGTTTAGTCCTTCCTTTAAAAGGATTTTTTCTATTGATGGTGTTCCATTTGATGGTGGTTCTCCTAATATTTATATGGATCCTTCTTATAAAGAAGTAGCCCATACTTATGAGAATAGAACAAAGAAACAAGCAAGTCTTCCTTTAGCACCTAAACCTACAACTAAAGAACCTAGTGATTATGATCTTTTCAAGCAACCTTAGGTTACTCTAGATAAGATCTCATTGTGAGACTGCGTCATTCTACCCTAGTTTATCAAGGTATGCTTTAGGAAGCCTTGCAAAAGAGCGTCTTGCCTTCTTCCACTAGGCCAACAAATGTTAATGCATTGATGGTGTATATTCATGCAGATTCATCGAATATCACATTCTATCCTCAGGAGCTCCCATCTTTAGAAGTATAGAAGCAAGTGGATCCTCTAATTATTATAGTCAACATTAATAAAATTGGCATTAGATGTACTCTCATTGAGGCTATTTGAACACTCAATGTGTGTAGTATTGATCTATTACCTAAGATTAATATTGACCCATCTTCTCTATTGTAATTTGTGGGTTAGATAATGTTTGTCGACAAGCCTTAGGTATGATAGTATTAACTTTGTAGCTTGGAACCTTTATAGTACCTACCCTTGTGTATGTTATGTCAAAAAAATTACCATATAAACTTCTTCTTGGTAGACCGTGGACTCATGCAATGGGTGTAGTCCTGTTTACCTTGTACAAATCTATTAAGTTCATTTGTAACAATCGAGTAGTCATAGTTAAGGCTGAGCCTAATGCTATGCATTTATGTGAGATGGAAACTATTAGTCAGGTTTCATTTGTGCCTACTCTCATCCCTTTAGTATCCTCTAATGTGTTAATGTTTACTCTAGCAGTACCTAATACAAAGGGTACTCTTGATATAGATGTCCCTAAAGAAGATCCTTTTGAAGCAAGAAGTCCTAAGTGTACTCCTTCAACCTCTTCTCAAGAGAATGCATGTCTTGGTGATGATTGGGGTTCTTTAGACTTTACATATTCCTTCATTCAGGAATATAAAGTTGACCCAATCCACTTAGACCTTTCGCTAACATCATCCACACCCACTATCAAAGATGATTACTCTTCTATATCATGAGGTAGTGTGAGTAATAATTGTAATTTATTTAGTGTTGATCCTCCTTCTAAATAAGAGGATTAAAATTCTGGTAAAGAAGACATTGTTGGAAGTCATGTTAATAAGGATGATGTAAATCCCATAGAGGAGTGTGATCCCCATTGTTGGGACAATGCTCTATATAAGGATCCTCCTCCTCAAGATTTACAAACACATTATGCCCTGGCTTTAAGCTTGTCTCTAAGTATGGTTATGAGCGTAAAGGTTGTGTGAATAATGAACAAGGCATTAAGGTCCCTATAGAATTCACACCCCATAAGTGTACTTTGGGACTTGGTTGCTTGAAGAAATAACCTAAACATAAGCCATGGTTGAGTGACATGAATTCTTCTCAACCTCATTCTATTGAAAATATTCTTCCTCCATTTTCTTCTATCTTCATGCCTTCTTCTTCTTCTTGTGGGAAATCAAACCTTTTTCCACAAGAGAAAGGGTTGCTTCCTACTCCTGATCCTCTATCTAAGAAAGATCATACTTTGTTGTGGCTTTCAGAAGCCCACTTAATCACTCTTCCTTCTCCTACATGTAATAAGATTCATAAACATGATGAAGGAGAACACCCTTTATGTGCATACCATTGAGTGCTTGGTCATTCCACTAGTGAATGCGAGGCCTTCAAGGGAAAAATACAACTTTGTGATTCAAGTATCATCAAACCATCATTTGATTGATGCATTCACCTTTTCTTCACATGACAAGTGATATCAATTTTTACCTCTATCCTACATGCTAAGCATGATTTTCCTCCCCTATATGTTGGGGGCAGTGATAACTTGTTCTGGAGATGTGTGGCCCTTGTAAAGGGACCCCTCTCTTCTTCCCTATATCTTTCAACCAAAGCATCCCTTGAGTGGACCCCTCTTCCTTTTGAAGGGTTCCCGAGGGATCCCCTTTGAAAGAATTTATCTCAAATGAATCCTTTTGGGTCTAGCTTGGGGGAAACCTGACTAGACCTATTCCATATCTTCGTGTCTAGCTTGGGGGAAGCCTAACTAGACCTGTTTCATAACTTTGTGTTTAGCTTTGGGGTAGTTTGACTAGACCTTGCTTTTCAAATAATGCATCCCTTGAGTGGACCCCTCTTTTTTCATGTCGACTTCCCAAGGGACCCCTTTGAAATTTTTCCAACTTATCAATGGTTTGCATGACTATTTGCTTACTTGCCTACATGGCTGCTTTTTGATATGTTCTATCTACAGGTAGATGTGTCGTCGCTTTTCAACTCTACAGATTCAACTTCCTTTGGTTTCTTCCATGTGAGAGATCTTGGGGGATACTTGCATGTGGGTTTGAGAGCCTATAGGGTACTTCCTTTAAGCTTCCTCCATGTAAGATATCTTGGGGGTGGCTCCTGTGTAGGTCTGTGGGTCTGTAGGTGCTTTCTTATGGTTTCCTCCATGTGAGAGTTCTTGAAGGATACCTTCCTCGCAGGTGTGTGGGCATGTGAAGCACTTACAATTTTACTTCGTGATATGATTTTTCCTCCTTTTGCGGGGATTTCTTTTATTACCTATCTTTGGTGTTATGAGTTTCCTCCTTGAGCAGGGATTGCTTTTATCACCTATATTTTGTGATATGGGTTTTCATCCTCTAGTGGGGATTACTTTTATCACTCCTACTTTGTGGTGCAGGTTCTACTCCTTAGCGGTTTTTTCTTTCAATACACTCTTTATTCATCTCTCTCTTCTCAACTTGTATGTACTGGATCAAATATCTGCATCTTCTTCATCTTGTGTATATACCCTTCCTCTCTTCATCTTAGAATGATTCTATGTTATTTCTTAATTTGGGGATGATACATAGTACTGAGACAACCTTCTACATCGAGGTCCTAAAATTGTTGTTTGGTGCAGGTTTTTATTGTCTAATGTATTGGTTTTGTAGGTCTTCATCTTGGGGGCATGCTTTCATGGTTCAAAGAGTTATCTTCTTCCTCTACAGTATCCTTTTGGCATATTATGTTATTTATTTTTAGTAGATTTCCTTTAGCATGCATATTATTGTAGATTCATATGCCCGCTTAAATGGGGGAAAAGTGTATAAGTGTAAAATTTCACCTCTCACAATTTCATCTACATTCTTGTACCTACTTTAGTGTCCACTCCCTTAGCATCTTGAGTAGGCTCATTTTAGCCTTGCACTAGCCTTTTTCCTGTCAAGATGCTCCAACACCCCTTTTTAACAACAAACCTTGGACATCTACTTTACAACAAACATCGTGCCTTTCCCATTCACATCATTTTGTAGTGTGACATGTCCAGACACTAGCACACCATGTGGATGGTTGTGTGTCATGCTAGCATCCTATGATGTGTCAATGCTTAGATGACCATTTTTTAGCATATTTTCCACTTTTCAACTAATTTTGTTAGTGGAAATGGCTCAAGATTCTATGTAACCACCTAGGAAGCTTCTTCTCCCTCTTTAAAAGTCCTCTTTTCACTTCATTTGGTGACTTCTTCCACTTCTATTTTCTCTCTATCATTCCACACTTTAGCTTTTGTTTGCATAGCTTCATAAAAGCTTGTTGTAGCAGCTACAAGCTCTCTCAAACTTACATTACAACAATATTTGCAACTTTATTTCCCTTGCCTTATGATTTTGAGCATCTTGGGATTCCATATCCCTTATCTATTCGCATACTTGGTGATACATGTTCTCCTCCTCAAGTGGGTTTTTTTTTTATCACCTCTTTTGTGATACCTCCTCCTCAAGCCGGGTTTTCTTTTATCACATGCTTGTTTGTGGTGCTGGTTCTACTCTTGGGAAAGTTTTTTTGCCACATCTTTGTTCATCACACTCTTTCTCTCTATCCTCTTAGTTGTCCATGGAGGTGGGAACACCAAAATGAGGGTTTGACTGAGGCAAACCCCTATACAACCCCAACAATTTCTCCATATATCATGATCGTGAGTTTTGAAGACATTCGCTTGGTGAAGGCTTCATCACTTACATGGTTGTGAGCACCTTCTTTCCTTTCTTCTTGGGTAGGTGCAAGATCATGATGGGCCAAAAAATGGTGATATGCTGGGTATGTGTAGGGTATGTGGCTGATGACTTTTTTTATCCAAAATTGATGAAACAAAAAGGGTTTTTAAAGGAGATTCTAAAATTTCCATCAATATAAATTATGCTTTACTTTGAATTTAATAAATAATTATTATTCATTTTCTATTTGAATTATGACTAAAGTCCTGATTGATAGGTTGATTGAAAAAAATATATAGCTTTCAAATACTATCACATTTTTGAATCTGAAACATGCATCACATTCTATGCTTCACATACTATACGATTAAAAAAAATGAATTTCATGAAGTTTTGACCAAGTTAAGTGGTTAGACATACAAGTTTTTATATTTTTTAAAAATTGTAATAAAATATTCATAATTAATTATTTACTTGGAAAAAAATTACAAAAAATAATGCATCACATTGGAACATGAGTCCTTTACTTATATCTAAGATATTATAAAAAATATTATCATTTTATTGTGGTTAGGGTGGTTAGATAGATACCCACTTCTTATTTTTCCAATGAAATTTAAGTACTACTACATTGAAATTTCAAATTTTCACTAAATAGATTTCTTTTTCTAAAATAAACCTAGTTGTTTAGAAACTACGTTCAATTTTCTACAGATTCTATTACTACATAGTTTTGAAATAATATAGATAACTTATTCAAATTTTTACGTCAATCTCCCTAACTCTGATTTTTCTGAATTTTTTTCCACTTAGGGGCCTGTTTTTTACATGATGATCCTGCACATACCCTCCTTGTTTTCTTTGTTTTCTATTTCACTTTATGTTCATTTCTATCACTTTCTATTGCTTTATCACATTATGTGGATTCTTAAAAATTGGAGTAGAAGTAGTTATTTAGGCATTTTATGTGATAAAATCATTATCTAGTCCATAGGAGATGCCAACACACCTCTGAGATGCTAGTGCATTGTGTTGACATCTGTATTCTACACTAACATCCTTTGGCTGAGAGATCATGAGTTTTTCCAAAGAATCTTTGTGACTTTCTCTTTCAGATTCTGAAACTCTCTCCATTTTTCCATTGAGGTAGATTAGGGAAGTTCACCCCATGAGGCTCTCTGAATGAAAAGATCTCATGAGTAGCGAATCCCCCTATTCTACAATATCCAATGACTTCATATTTGATGATTCTGCTAATCCATTTCCTTGTGGATAATAATTAGATGAAAATATTAATTTTATGCCTATTCAAATGCCAAGTTAGAAAATTTCAATGAAGCAAAAGCAGGGCCATTATCACATACCAATGCATATGGAGTTCCAAACTTGGTGATAATGTTTTCTTCCAAAAAATTTATGACTATGCTGGTAGTGAATTGTTTGTTTGGGCATGCCTTTTTCCATTAAGTATAGTAATTTGTAGCAGTCAATATGAATCTATGTCTAGCAGAAGATGTAGGATTGATATTTCTAGTAAAGTCTTATCCCCATTGTGAAAAGGGACGTATCTCCGCCACCAACTACAATAGTTGAGCATTGAATCTTCCTTTTTCTGACCTTGTTTGACATGTATGATAGTGTTTAACATGTTCATAAATATAATTAAAGATATTGATCCAATAGTATCCCACTCTTTAAATAAGGTGCACAGTAGCCAAAGGTACTCCATGAGTTGTCCCAAATCTATCATGTCATTCCTAGAATACTTTATCAGCTTTTGTTCTATTTAAACACCTTAAATAGATTCCTTCATGATTTATTTTAAATAGAACCCCTCCCTTAATCATATAACTTTTTTATTTTATCTTGAGGGCTCTTCTTTGATTCCTTTGCATATGATCAGGGCAAGTATGGCTGACGAAATAATGCCAAATGTTTGAGTACCAGTCTTCTTGATCTTTTTCATCCAACATGTATTGTTGACTTGAAATTTGGGGATCTATTGCTGCAATAGATTTAACCAAATATTTTCCTCAGACCAACCTCATAGGTATGATGTATAAATTATATTCTTGTAATATGGTAACCCATTTAGCTCTCTTTTTTCCAATCTCCTTCTGTGTTAACAACATTTTGACAGTTGAATCTAGGACAATAGCTTTAACTATACTCTTGAGGATATAATGTCCAAACTTGCATACATCTTTGACCAAAGCAAAGGCTTGTTTTTTGAAATCTGTGTATCTCAATTATGCTTCCTTGAATGGAGTGCTCATAAAAGAAATTAGTTTTTCTTCTTTATTTTTTCCTTTCTGTGTTAATACTACAACACAAGTATGACTAGAAGTGAATGAGTAAATATAAAAAGGTTTAATGTAATCTAGACTTCCTAGTACTGGTGCTTCTATGATTGTAGCCTTTATATTCTCGAAGGTGATCTTAGCTTCATTCATCCACTCTATTTTGGCATCTTTCTTTAACATATCATTGAGTGGCTTCACTATTTCAACAAATACTGTAATAAATTTCCAAACAAAGTTAATCTTACCAAAGTATGACTTTAATTCTTTTCTACTTCTAGAGGGATATAATTTGAGTAGTGCATTTACTCTATCTAGGTCAATTGAAATACCATTTTCAGAAGTGATATGTCCCAGTAACTTTCCTTTAGTCACCTCGAAAATACTTTTTTTAGGATTTATGGAAACTTTGTAAGTTTCACACTTCTATAATATCTCTCTGAGATCTCAAACATGATCACTTCTATCTTTGGAAAATACTGTATGGTTATCCATGTAAATGATGATGCATTTTTCTATCAAGTCCTGAAAAGCATAGTCCATGGCTCTTTGGAATGTAGCTCCATCATTTATCAATCCAAATGGCATCCTTCTATAAGAAAAAGTCCCCCACTTAGAGGTGAAAGTTGTTTTCATCTGATCTTCCCTCACTACCATTACTTGATTATATCCCAAAAATCTGTCCAAAAAGGACATCATTTGTAAACCATTAACTATTTGTAACACTTCTTCGAGTGAGGGCAGTGAATAATTGTCCTTTTCAAATGCTTAATTGAGATTTGGAAAATATACACACAATTGTATATCTCCATTCTTTTTCTTTACAGGAACTAAATTGTCCACCCAAGTAGAATGTTTGATTAGAAAAATTATCTTGGTCGACAACAATTTTTGAACTTTCTTTTGAATTAAAGGCTCTAAAAGTGCATTCATTGGACATTGTTTTTGTCAGAAATATTTTGCATCAGGATTCAATGGTATAGTATGTGTAATGATGGAATTTTCATACATTTCCAAATATTCATATGTCCATGCTATGACTTTCCAATAATCTTTAATTTCTTGAGCAATATTTCTCCTCTTCTTTAGTACAAACCTTCCCTATGAGTATATTTCTAGGATCTTCTTTAGTATGCAAGTTATATAAATCAAATAATGCTCCTTCACTTTGAGGTAAATCTTTCTATCTGACTATCTAGTCAATATCGAACAATCGTTATAATTCAATTATTCCTTTTAGAATATTATTATCTTTGACTTGAGTCAATTCTTCATCTTGAATTTCACTATCAGGGTGATCTATCTCTTCAATAATTTGTGCACCAAAAATACTAGAATTAGTAATGAATTCCAATATGTTCTTGTCATCTTCAAACACTTGTAAATTAGTGAAAGTATTAGGAACTGAGGGTAATTGTACCAATTTGTAACATAGATTTTAGGACCTGAAATGCTTGCTCTCTTCCTAAGTTTTTCACCTAGAAAGAGAGAGATTTAGATCCTAAAATGGTAGATGTTCATTCAAATAAGGGAAAATATGATGTGATATGATGTAAAATCACTAAAATAAATGTAATTAACTAATTGAAATGATCTAAAATGCATGCAAAACTAAGATCTATGCCTTGTTTGAAAACACAGAGTGATATGCAGAAACTATGAAATACGAAGAAATTAAAATAAATATACAAAATAGAAAGTATAGGGTCGAATATGATTTTTGATGACTGGGAGTTGATTTTTGACAAAATGAAAATTTCTAGATTTCAAGTGGGACTCATTCACCAAGGGTGGCGAATCAGTCCTCCCTAAGATTTTTGAAAAGTTAAAGGTCAACACTACTACTCCAGATCTGGAAATGACTGAATATTAGGTTGTTGGGGTCAATTCTATAAAAAATGGGTTGAAAGTCACTCAAATTTATTGAATAGATGATGAATTGATTTAAAGAGCCTAGTTGACTTGAAATCCACTTTGCAACACCATTAAGCTTGTTAAATCTACAAAATAAAAGCTGCAAAGACACATGAAAAGGGGAAAAATGTTGAGGGATTAGTGAATAGGGGTTTGCCTTGGTCAAAACCCACTTTAGTAATTAAACCCAATTGAAATGAATGACATGCAATATGAATGATAAATGAATAACATGGAAGTATTGCAAACATACCGCATCCTTGAATATGCAAATTTGAAGTGATGTCAAAAGGCTACTCTAAAGTTCTTGAGAGTGCCTAAATTGAAGATGCAAAATGCTTGAGTGCTCGATTGCTTGAGTGAATGAGTGAATGAATGATTACTTGAATTAGGAGATTGTAGAGGATGTAAAATGAGGTGAAAATTTTCTATTTATACAAATATTGTGCCTTAGTATCCATTCATACCTCATCATAGGTTGACATGAAATGAATTTTTAGAAAAATCCTAAAAGAAATTTGAAATATTTTAAATTTGGGGCCAAGGGGGACTCTTTCACCACCCTTGGTGAATGAGTCCCACCTGGAACCCAAAACCAAGTGTCAGAAATAAAGTTGTGTTTAATGTTGTTTGTCAAGATAAAACCCAAAAATAAACTTAATATAGGCATATAAGGGCATAAAAAGACAAAAAGCATGAGAAGGGTGTAAATAGGGAAAATATGCCTAGAAATGTGTGAAATCTAGTTACAAGACTTTACAAAACTTCAAAATAGGACTTGTTGATTAGTGAAAAGGTGGTTTTAGGTGAATTGCATTAAATAGAGTCTAGAAGAATGTAGAAATGTCTTACAACACTTCACAACACTTTCACAAGACATTGTTCTTTAGGTTTTAGCACCAAAATAAGCTTGTTCAAGCCAATATACATCATAAAATTAAAGCAACATAGCTCCAACACTATGAAACAAGGCCTAAAAGACTATGAAAATGGGAAAGGTCCATTTTTCTATGGTATATTTAGCCCCCACTTTAGTGAGAGAAATTTGCTTCCTCACACTAAAGTAGCCATGAACATCAAGAAGAAGGTTCAAATGCACTTATGTTAGCTTGATGAAATGCAACAAACAAGAAGGATGATCAACCCCTTAGGATGAAGATCCCATAACAAATTGAACATAAGGACAAAGGGACACATAATTGTTGAAATGAATTGAGTGAAGCTTCAATCATCAATGCAACTAGTTGTGAAAAGAGATCTAGGCTGATGAAATGTGTATTGATTTTGGGGCCACAAAACTAGTTGTTCATGGAGTGAGAATGCCAAAAAGGTAAGATACATACACTAGTTGGTATGCACTCACAAACAAAAAAAAAAGTGGCTATGGGGAAAAGTCATTGCACTAGTTGGGATTCCCGCTCAACCATGCTAAAGCTATACTTGCTTGATAACTTTAACAAGGTGCCACAAAGAAAAAGAAAATGAAATTTTTTGTTTAAAATACAATGGCACCATAGGCATGCAAGTTGTGTTATGCAAGGTGGCCAAACAAATAAGACAACTCCACAAGCATGCAAGTTATGTTATGCAAGGTGGCTGAATGTTAATGTAGCATGTGTAAAAATGTTATGTATAATATGTTCAAAGGAGTCTTGTTCAGTTTATGCAAGGTCAGTCACTTAGGGAACATTGTGTCTAATGTCTCCAAAAGAGGATCAATCAAATAATAGCATATTCACAACTTAGGGGATGCAGTGTGTCGCATCAAACCATAAAGAGGAATGTAATATGTTGAGATAGATAACACTTATGAAGGACATCACACCCAATGTCATCCATAAAGTGCTAAATTCATCATATAAACAACAAGTCTTCACTAAGAATGCCAATGAAATAATGGCAATGTATGCCCCCACTTTAAAGGAATTGTTACACAACATTCTATGAGAAATTACTTGAAAGTAGAGAAGAAAGAAAAAGAAAATGCCAAAAAGAAAACAAGACATGAGAGCCAACCTAGAAAGCTCTATGCCAAGTCATATGTTTCAAAGTTAAGCTATATCCTGTCAAGGAAAATGAAAAGTAGAGAAAGAAAGAAAGGGAGTTTCCCCCCAAAAAAGAAAGTATACCAAACACATAAGGGATCTATGGATTTGGGGTCAGTATGTTTCTTGCTGCAATGTTTTTGTATTTTTTTATTTTGTATGAAAAAGCTTGGAACTAAAATTATTCCCCAAAGTATATAGAACTAGAAGACTGACATAAAGAGAGAAAAACCAAAGGTAAAGAAAAGTCTTATTTGAGTCAACATGGAAGAGACATTGTGGTTTCAATGCTTTGCATTGTCCCCAAAGGAAAACACAAAAAGAAAAAGAAAAAGATGACCATTTAGGTCAACATGGAAGAGACGTAGGGTATCTCTACACTTTGCATCATCCCCAAAGGAAATCACAAAACAAAAGAAAAAGGGAAAAAGAAAAGTACTGTTTGGTTCAACATGGAAGAGACATAGGGCATCTCTATCCTTTGCATCATCCCCAAAGGAAAACACAAAACAAAAGAGAAAAATACAAAGAGACAAGGAGAAGAATAGAGATATAGATAAAAAGAAGTGTACAAAGAGAAGGAGACATCAAACACATGATATGGGGGAACATGATACAAACATGAAAAGAAAAAGGAAAAAGCATGTGAAGAAAAATACTAAGTAGGAAAATGTAGATCATACATCAAGTCATCTACCTCCCAGTCAGGCTCAGTGGAATGCCAAGGTGGTTGAATTTTTAAAGGAGGAATCACAAGAGTCAAACTAGGAGTTGTACTAGGTTTGTCACTTCTTAGAGAGGATTTATCATTTAAGCTAATTATATATGAAATTAAAGAGTTCAAGTGATTTTTTATTGTTTCATCTATGTTGGCAATCGCCACATCTGCATCATCATTATCAAGATTAATAACAATGGGAGGATGAAGACTGATTTCTAAGGATCAATGTATTAATATTCTGGGTTGGATATGATTGTTGGCTTGGAATTTCATGTGGTTGGTTAGGATGGTCATCAATCAAAGGTAAAGATTGGTTGTCTTGATTGGCTATAGTATGAGTTAGGAGACAACGACAATGCTGATGTTCTTGAGTAGCACAGTTCCATTTAAATTTTTTTTGGAGTTGTTAAGGTGTAGGAGCGGATTGAGTCAGCATAGGTTCTTCTACTTCCATAAGGGGAATAGTAGAAGAAACCAAAGGGGAAGGATCAATCACCTTCTCTTTTTCTTTATATATTTGTTTGTTACGAGGAAGTGAGGGAGGAACCATTTTGTGGTCTCTTGATCATTTAGATGACGGATAGGAATATTAGCAAGATATTTGTCAAAGGTTTGTTGAATACTACCAAAGCTTCCTGATGGTCCTCTCTAGCTGGTATAATCTATGATAATCCTGCTAATGGGATATTAATAGATCCCACTTTTGGTGAGAATGTGATCATAGAGGAGTTCCTAGTATTACAAGATCTATATCAAGATAACTATAATCGACTGTGTGCATGGATTAAAATAAATCATGGTTTTGTATGCCCTATGATAGGATCGATCATGTTAACTTTACAAATAGGACCTAACACTTTGGAGGTAACATTCTCTATTATTCCACAATCTAACCAATTTTGTTTGCAGTTGGGCCTTCCTTGGCTCTGCTCAATGAAAGTGGTCCCATCAGTCATTAACAAGTGCTTGAAGTTTCCACATGGAAATGAGGTATTCATTGTAAACCATAGTGGATTTAATCCTCTATCTTCCAAAGGTAACTTTTAATTAGAAGCCTTTTTTCCTTAACCCATGGAACCCATCACTCCTCGTAAGGACTTCTTTTACATAGCTTATTAAAAGTTTAATGCCAAAATGATTGCAGACTTATCCCTTTGTCACACATCTTCATCCACTTCCACTCCTCCTATCCTTGATCAAACCAGGTGTACAAAGTGATAAATGCATCATGTAAATGAAAAGTCTTCCCTAATAATGCCAATGAAATAATGGTAATGTATGCCCCCACTTTAAAGTAATTGTTATACATCATTTTGTGAGAAATTACTTGAATGTAGAGAAGAAAAAAAGAAAATTCCAAAAAGAAAACAAGACATGAGAGCCAACCTAGAAAGCTCTATGCCAAGTCTTATGTTTTGAAGTTAAGATGGGTCATGTCAAGGAAAATGAAAAATAAAGAAAGAAAGAAATGGAGTTGCCCCGCAGAAAAGAAAGTACACCAAACACATAAGGGATCTATGGATTTGGGGTCAGTATGTTTGTTGCTGCAATGTCTTTGTATTTTGTATTTTGTATGAAAGAGCTCGGAACTGTCATTATTCCCCAAAGTACATAGAACTAGAAGAATGAGATAAAGAGAGCAAAAAAAAGATAAAGAAAAGTCTGATTTGAGTCAACATGGAAGAGACATTGCAATCTCAATGCTTTGCATCATCCGCAAAGGAAAAAAAAAACAAATATAAAAGACAAGGACCATTTAGGTCAACATGGAAGAGACATAGGGTATCTCTACTCTTTGCGTCATCCCCAAAGGAAAACACAAAACAAAAGAAAAAGGGAAAAAGACAAGGACTGTTTGGGTCAACATGGAAGAGACATTGGGCATCTCTACAATTTGCATCATCCCCAAAGGAAAGTGCAAAACAAAAGAGAAAAAGACAAATACACAAGGAGAAGAATAGAGATACAGATAGAAGAAGTGCACAAAGAGAAGGAGACATCAAAAACAAGATACAAGGAACATGATACAAACATGAAAAGAAAAAGGGAAATGCATGTGAAGAAAACTACTAAGTAGGAAAATGCAGATCATCCAGCAAGTCATCTACCTCCTAGTCGGCTTCAGTGGAATTTGAAGGTGATAGACTATTTAAAGGAGGAATCACAAGCATCAAACTAGTAGTTCTACTAGGTTTGTCACTTGTCAGAGAGAATTTATCATTTAAGGTCATTGTATATGAAAATAAAGAGTTCAAGTCATTGTTTATTGTTCCATCTATGTTGGCAATCGTCACATCTCCATCATCTATAAAGATTAATAATGATGGGAGGATCAAGAGTGATTTCTAAGGATGGATGTATTAAGAGTGTGGGTTGGGTATGATTATTTGGTTGTGATTGTTGTGTTGGAATGTCAAGTGGTTGGTTAGGATGGTCATTGATGAAAGATAACGATTGGTTGTCTTGATTGGTTGTAGTATGAGTTAGGAGATGGTGACAATGCTGACATTCCTAAGTAGCACAGTTCCATTTAATTTATTTTGGAGTTGTTAAGGTGTAGGAGAAGATTGAGTCAGCATAGATTCTTCTACTTCCATAAGGGGAATCGTAGAAGAAACTTAAGTGGAAGGATCAATAACCTTCTCTTCTGCTTTATATATTTGCTTGTTATGAGGAAGTGAGGCAGGAACCATTTCATGGTCTCTTGATCATTTAGATGATGGCTAGGAATTATCAGGAAGAGATTTATCAGAGGTGTGTTGAATACTACCAAAGCTTCCTGATGGTCCTCTCTAGTTGGTAGAATCTATGATAAACCAACTAATGGGATATTAATAGATCCCACTTTTGGTGAGAATGTGATCATAGAGGAGTTTCTAGTATTACATGATCTATATCAAGATAACTATAATCCACTATGTGCATGGATTAAAACACATCATGGTTTTGCATGCCCTATGATAGGATCAATCATGTTAACTTTCCAAATAGGACCTAATAATTTTGAGGTAATGTTCTCTATTATTCCATAATCTAACCAATTTTGTTTGTGGTTGGGCCTAGCTTGGATCTACTTAATGAAAGTGGTCCCATCAGTATTCATTGTAAACCATAGTGGATTTAATCCTCTATCTTCCAAAGGTAACTTTTCATTAGAAGCCTTTTTTCTGTAACCCATGGAACCCATCACTCCTCGTAAGGACTTCTTTTACATCACTTATCAAAAGTTTAATGCCAAAATGATTGCTTACTTATCCCTTCGTCACACATCTTCATCCACTTCCAATCCTCCTATCCTTGATCAAACTAGGTGTACAAAGTGATAAATGCATCATGTAAATGAAAATTCTTCCCTAATAATGCCAATGAAGTAATGGTAATGTATGCCCCCAATTTAAAGTAATTGTTATACATCGTTCTATGAGAAATTACTTGAGAGTAGAGAAGAAAAAAAAGAAAATTCCTAAAATAAAACAAGACATTAGAGATAACCTGGAAAGCTCTATGCCAAGTCTTATGTTTCAAAGTTAAGCTAGGTCATGTCAAGGAAAATGAAAAATAAAGAAAGAAAGAAATGGAGTTGCCCCACAGAAAAGAAAGTACACCAAACACATAAGGGATCTATGGATTTGGGGTTAGTATGTTTGTTGCTGCAATGTTTTTTTATTTTGTATTTTGTATGAAAGAGCTTGGAACTATCATTATTCCCCAAAGTACATAGAACTAGAAGAATGACATAAAGAGAGGAAAAAGAAAAAGGTAAAGAAAAGTTTGATTTGAGTCAACATGGAAGAGACATTGCGGTCTCAAAGCTTTGCATCATCCCTAAAGGAAAACAAAAACAAAAATAAAAGACAAGGACCATTTAGGTCAACATGGAAGAGACATAGGGTATCTCTACGCTTTGCGTCATCCCTAAAGGAAAACATAAAACAAAAGAAAAAGGGAAAAAGAAAAGGACTGTTTGGGTCAACATGGAAGAGACATAGGGTATCTCTATGATTTGCATCATCCCCAAAGGAAAGCATAAAACAAAAGAGAAAAAGACAAATACACAAGGAGAAGATTAGAGATACAGATAGAAGAAGTGTACAAATAGAAGGAGACATCAAAAACATGATATGGGGAACATGATACAAACATGAAAAGAAAAAGGAAAATGTATGTAAGGAAAAATACTAAGTAGGAAAATGCAGATCATCCATCAAGTAATCTACCTCCCAGTCGGGGTCAATGGAATTTGAAGGTGATTGACTATTTAAAGTAGGAATCACAAGAGTCAAACTAGTAGTTGTACCAGGTTTGTCACTTGTTAGAGAGGATTTATCATTTAATCTCATTGTATATGAAAATAAAGAGTTCAATTCATTGTTTATTGTTTCATCTATGTTGGCAATTGTCACATCTCCATCATCATTATCAAGATTAATAACGATGGGAGAACGAAGAGTGATTTCTAATGATGGATGTATTAAGAGTGTGGTTTGGATATGATTATTTGGTTGTGATTGTTGGGTTGGAATATCATGTGGTTGGTTAGGATGGTCATCGATCAAACATAATGATTGGTTGTCTTGATTGGTTGTAGTATGAGTTAGGATACGGTGACAATGCTGATGTTCCTAAGTAGCAAAGTTCCATTTAATTTTTTTTGGAATTGTTAAGGTGTAGGAGAAGATTGAGTCAGCATAGGTTCTTGTACTTCCATAAGGGGAATAGCAGAAGAAACTTAAGGGGAAGGATCAATAACCTTCTCTTTTGCTTTATATATTTGTTTGTTATGAGGAGGTGAGGCAGGAACCATTTCATGGTCTCTTGATCATCTAGATGATGGCTGGGAATTATCAGGAAGAGATTTATCAGAGGTTTGTTGAATACTACCGAAGCTTCCTGATGGTTGTCTCTAGCTAGTAGAATCTATGATAAACCAACTAATGGGATATTAATAGATCCCACTTATGGTGAGAATGTGATCATAGAGGAGTTCCTAGTATTACATGATCTATATCGAGATAACTATAATCCACTGTGTGCATAGATTAAAACACATCATGGTTTTGCATGCCCTATGATAGGATCGATCATGTTAACTTTACAAATAGGACCTAATACTTTGGAGGTAACGTTCTCTATTCTTCCACAATCTAACCAATTTTTTTTGTAGTTGGGCCTTCCTTGGCTCTACTCAATGAAAGTGTTCCCATCAGTCATTGAAAAGTGCTTGAAGTTTCCACATGGAAATGAGGTATTCAATTTAAACTATAGTGGATTTAATCCTCTATCTTCCAAAGGTAATTTTTCATTAGAAGCCTTTTTTCCTTAACCCATGGAACCCATCACTCCTCGTAAGGACTTGTTTTACATTGGTTATCAAAAGTGTAATGCGAAAATGATTGCAGACTTATCCCTTCTTCACACATCTTAATCCACTTCCACTCCTCCTATCCTCGATCAAAGAAGGCATACAAAGTGATAAATGCATCATGTAAATGAAAATTCTTCCCTAATAATGCCAATGAAATAATGGTAATGTATTCCTCCACTTTAAAGTAATTGTTATACATCATTCTATGAGAAATTACTTGAATGTAGAGAAGAAAAAAAAGAAAATTCCAAAAAGAAAACAAGACATGAGAGCCAACCTGGAAAGCTCTATGCCAAGTCTTATGCTTCAATGCTAAGCTGGGTCATGTCAAGGAAAATGAAAAATAAAGAAAGAAAGAAATGGAGTTGCCCCCCTGAAAAGAAACTACACCAAACACACAAGGGATCTATGGATTTGGGGTTAGTATGTTTGTTGTTGCAATGTTTTTGTATTTTGTATTTAGTATGAAAGAGCTCGGAACTGTCATTATTCCCCAAAGTACATAGAACTAGAAGAATGGCATAAAGAGAGCAAAAAAAAGGTAAAGAAAAGTCTGATTAGAGTCAACATGGAAGAGACATTGTGGTCTCGATGCTTTGCATCATCCCCAAAGGAAAAAAAAAAGAAAAAGACAAGGACCATTTAGGTCAACATGGAAGAGACATAGGGTATTTCTATGCTTTGCATCATCCCTAAAGGAAAACAGAAAAAAAGAAAAAAAGAAAAAGGGGAAAGGACAAGGACTGTTTGGGTCAACATGGAAGAGACATAGGGCATCTCTACGATTTGCATCATCCCCAAAGGAAAGCACAAAACAAAAGAGAAAAAGACAAAGGCAGAAGGAGAAGAATAGAGGTACAGATAGAAGAAGTGTACAAAGAGAAGGATACATTAAAAAGAAGATATAGGGAACATGATACAAACATGAAAAGAAAAAGGAAAATGCATGTGAAGAAAAATACTAAGTAGGAAAATGCATATCATCCATCAAATCATTTGCCTCCCAGTCGGGTTTAGTGGAATTTGAAGGTGATTGACTATTTAAAGGAGGAATCACAAGAGTCAAACTAGTAGTTATACCAGGTTTGTCACTTGTCAGAGAGGATTTATCATTTAAGCTCATTGTATATGAAAATAAAGAGTTCAAGTCATTGTTTATTGTTTCATCTATGTTGGCAATCATCACATCTCCATCATCATTATCAAGATTAATAATGATGGGAGGATGAAGAGTGATTTCTAAGGATGGATGTATTAAGAGTGTGGGTTGGATATAATTATTTGTTTGTGATTATTGGGTTGGAATGTCATGTAGTTTGTTACGATGGTCATTGATCAAAGATAATGATTGGTTGTCTTGATTGGTTGTAGTATGAGTTAGGAGATGGTGACAATGCCGACATTCCTAACAAGCAAAGTTCCGTTTAATTTTTTTTTGGAGTTGTTAAGGTTAGGAGAAGATTAAGTCAACATAGTTTCTACTTCCATAAGGGGAATAGTAGAAGAAATTGAGGGGGAAGGATCAATAACCTTCTCTTTTTCTTTATATATTTGTTTCTTACGTGGAAGTGAGGCATGAACCATTTTGTGGTCGCTTGATCATTTAGATGATGGCTGGGAATTATCAAGAAGAGATTGATCAGAGGTTTGTTGAATACTACCAAGGCTTCCTGATGGTCCTCTCTAGCTGGTAGAATCTATGATAAACCAACTAATGGGATATTTATAGATCTCACTTATGGTGAGAATGTGATCATAGAGGAGTTCCTAGTATTACGTGATCTATATAAAGATAACTATATTCCATTATGTGCATGGATTAAAACACGTCATGGTTTTTCATGCCTAATGATAGGATCAATCATGTAAACTTTACAAATAGGACCTAATACTTTGGAGGTAACGTTCTCTATTATTCCACAATCTAACTAATTTTGTTTGTAGTTGGGCCTTTCTTGGCTCTGCTCAATGAAAGTGGCCCCATCAATCATTAACAAGTGCTTGAAGTTTCCACATGGAAATGAGGTATTCAATTTAACCCATAGTGGATTTAATCCTCTATCTTCCAAAGGTAACATTTCATTAGAAGCCTTTTTTTCGTAACCCATGGAACCCATCACTCCTCGTAAGGGCTTCTTTTACATCGGTTATCAAAAGTTTAATGCTAAAATGATTGAAAACTTATCCCTTCTTCACACATCTTAATCCACTTCCACTCCTATCCTCGATCAAACCAGGTGTACAAAGTGATAAATGCATCATGTAAACGAAAAGTCTTCCCTAATAATGCCAATGAAATAATGGTAATGTATGCCCCTACTTTAAAGTAATTGTTATACATCATTCGTGAGAAATTACTTGAAAGTAGAGAAGAAGAAAAAGAAAATTCCTAAAAGAAAACACGACATGAGAGCCAACCTGGAAAGCTCTATGCCAAGTCTTATGTTTCAAAGTTAAGCTGGGTCATGTCAAGGAAAATGAAAAATAAAGAAAGAAAGAAATGGAGTTGCCCCACAGAAAGGAAAGTAAACCAAAAACATAAGGGATCTATGGATTTGGGTCAGTATATTTGTTGCTGCAATGTTTTTGTATTTTGTATTTTTTATGAAAGAGCTCGGAACTGTCATTATTCCCCAAAGTGTGTAGAACTAGAAGAATGAGATAAAGAGAAAAAAAAAAGGTAAAAAAAAGTTTGATTTGAGTAAACATGGAAGAGACATTGTAATCTCGGTGCTTTGCATTATCCTTAAAGGAAAACAAAAAATAAAAATAAAAGACAAAAACCATTTAGGTCAACATTGAAGAGACATAGGGTATCTCTACGCTTTGCATCATCCCCAAAGGAAAACACAAAACAAAAGAAAAAGAGAAAAGGACAAGAACTATTTGGGTCAACATGGAAGAGACATAGGGCATCTCTACGATTTGCATCATCCCCAAAGGGAAGCACAAAACAAAGACACAAGGAGAAGAATAGAGATACAGATAGAAGAAGTGTACAAAGAGAAGGAGACATCAAAAATAAGGTAGAGGGAACATGATACAAACATGAAAAGAAAATACAAAATTCATGTGAAAAAAAATACTAAGTAGGAAAATGCAAAGCATCCATCAAGTCATCTACTTCCGAGTCGAGTTCAGTGTAATTTGAAGGTGATTGACTATTTAAAGGAGGAATCACAAGATTCAAACTAGTAGTTGTACCAGGTTTGTCACTTGTCAGAGAGGATTTATCATTTAAGCTCATTGTATATGAAAATAAAGAGTTCAAGTCATTGTTTATTGTTTCATCTATGTTGACAATCGTCACATCTCCATCATCATTATCAAGACTAATAACAATGGGAGGACGAAGAGTGATTTCTAAGGATGGATGTATTAAGAGTGTGGGTTGGATATGATTATTTGGTTGTAATTGTTGGGTTGGAATGTCATGTGTTTGGTTAGGATGGTCATCTATCAAAGATAATGATTGGTTGTCTTGATTGGTTGTAGTATGAGTTAGGAGATGGTGACAATGCCGATGTTTCTAAGTAGCATAGTTTCATTTAATTTTTTTTTCAAGTTGTTAAGGTGTAGGAGAATATTGAGTTGGCATAGGTTCTTCTACTTCCATAAGGGGAATAGTAGAAGAAACTTAAGGGGAAGGATCAATAACCTTCTCTTTTGCTTTATATATTTGTTTGTTATGAGGAAGTGAGGGAGGAACCATTTCATGGTCTCTTGTTCATTTAGATGATGGCTAGGAATTATTAGGAAGAGATTTATTAGAGGTTTGTTGAATACTACCAAAGCTTCTTGATGGTCCTCTCTAGCTAGTAGAATCTATGATAAACCAACTAATGGGATATTAATAGATCCCACTTATGGTGGGAATGTGATCATAGAGGAGTTCCTAGTATTACATGATCTATATCAAGATAACTATAATCCAATGTGTGCATGGATGAAAACACATCATGGTTTTGCATGCCCTATGATAGGATTGATCATGTTAACTTTACGAATAGGACCTAATAATTTGGAGGTAGCGTTCTCTATTATTCCACAATCTAAGAAATTTTGTTTGTGGTTGGGCCTTCCTTGGCTCCGCTCAATGAAAGTGGTCCCATCAATCATTAACAAATGCTTGAAGCTTCCACATGGAAATGAGATATTCATTTTAAACCATAGTGGATTTAATCCTCTATCTTCCAGAGGAAACTTTTCATTAGAAGCCTTTTTTCCTTAACCCATGGAACCCATCACTCCTCGTAAGGACTTCTTTTACATCGGTTATCAAAAGTTTAATTCCAAAATGATTGTAGGCTTATCCCTTCATCACACATGTTCATCCACTTCCACTCCTCCTATCCTCGATCAAAGCAGGTGTACAAAGTGATAAATGCATCATGTAAATGAAAAGTCTTCCCTAATAATGCCAAAGAAATAATGTTAATGTATGCCCCCACTTTAAAGTAATTGTTATACATTGTTCTATGAGAAATTACTTGAAAGTAGAGAAGAGGAAAAAAGAAAATTCCAAAAAGAAAACAAGACATGAGAGCCAACCTGGAAAGCTCTATTCCAAGTCATATGTTTTGAATTTATGCTAGGTCATGTCAAGAAAAATGAAAAATAAAGAAAGAATGAAATGGAGTTGCCCCCCAGAAAAGAAAGTACACCAAACACATAAGGGATCTATGGATTTGGGGTCAGTATGTTTTTTGCTGCAATTTTTTTGTATTTTGTATTTTGTATGAAAGAGCTTAGAACTATCATTATTCTCCAAAGTACATAGAACTAGAAGAATGACATAAAGAGAGCAAAAAAAAGGTAAAGAAAAGTTTGATTTGAGTCAACATGGAAGAGACATTGCGGTCTCAACACTTTGCATCATCCCCAAAGGAAAAAAAAAACAAAAATAAAAGACAAGGACCATTTTAGTCAACCTAGAAGAGACATAGGGTGTCTCTACCCTTTGCGTCATCCCCAAAGTAAAACACAAAATAAAAGAAAAGGGGAAAAACACAAGGATTGTTTGGGTCAACATGGAAGAGACATAGTGCATCTCTATGCTTTGCATCATCCCCAAAAGAAAGCACAAAACAAAAGAGAAAAAGGCAAAGAGACAAGGAGAAGAATAAAGATATAGGTAGAAGAAGTGTACAAAGAGAAGGAGACATCAAAAACAAGATACGGGGAACATGATACAAACATGAAAAGAAAAAGGAAAATGCAGGTGAAGAAAAATACTAAGTAGGAAAATGCAAATCATCCATCAAGTCATCTGCCTCTCAATTGGGTTCAGTGGAATTTGAAGGTGATTGGCTATTTAAAGGAGGAATCACAAGACTCAAACTAGGATTTGTACTAGGTTTGTCACTTGTCAGAGAGGATTTATCATTTAAGCTCATTGTATATGAAAATAAAGAGTTCAAGTCATTTTTTATTTTTTCATTTATGTTGGCAATTGTCACATCTCCATCATCATTATCAAGATTAATAACAATGGGAGGACGAAGAGTGATTTCTAAGGATGGATGTATTAAGAGTGTGGGTTGGATATGATTATTTGGTTGTGATTGTTGGGTTGGAATGTCATGTGGTCGGTTAGGATGGTCATTGATCAAAGATAACTATTAGTTGTCTTGATTGGTTGTATTATGAGTTAGGAGATGGTGACAATGCCGACATTCCTAAGTAGCACAGTTTTGTTTAAATTTTTTTTTGAGTTGTTAAGGTTTAGGAGAAGATTAAGTCAGCATAGGTTCTACTTCCATAAGGGGAATAGTAGAAGAAACTGAAGGGGAAGGATCAATAACCTTCTCTTTTTCTTTATATATTTGTTTGTTATGAGGAAGTGAGGCAGGAACCATTTCATGGTCTCTTGATCATTTAGATGATGGCTGTTAATTATCAGGTAGAGATTTATCAGAGGTTTTTTGAATACTACCAAAGCTTCCTAATAGTCCTCTCTAGCTAGTAGAATCTATGATAAAACAACTAATGGGATATTAATAGATCCCACTTATGGTGAGAGTGTGATAATAGAGGAGTTCCTAGTATTACATGATCTATATCAAGATAACTATAATCCATTGTGTGCATGGATTAAAACACATCATGGTTTTGCATGCCCTATGACATGATCGATAATGTTAACTTTACAAATAGGACATACTACTTTGGAGGTAATGTTCTCTATTATTCCACAATCTAACCAATTTTGTTTCTAGTTTGGCCTTCCTTGGCTCTGCTCAATGAAAGTGGTCTCATCAGTCATTGACAAGTGCTTGAAGTTCCCACATGGAAATGAAGTATTCATTGCAAACCATAGTGGATTTAATCCTCTATCTTCCAAAGGTAACTTTTCATTAGAAGCCTCTTTTCCTTAAACCATGGAACCCATCACTCCTCGTGAGGACTTCTTTTACGTCGCTTATCAAAATTTTAATGCCAAAATAATTGCAGACTTATCCCTTTGTCACCAATCTTCATCCACTTCCACTCCTATCCTCAATCAAACCAGGTGTACAAAGAGATAAATACATCATGTAAATGAAAATTCTTCCCTAATAATTCCAATCAAATAATGGTAATATATGCCCCCACTTTAAAGTAATTGTTATACATTGTTCTGTGAGAAATTACTTGAAAGTAGAGAAGAAAAAAAAGAAAATTCCAAAAAGAAAACAAGACATGAGAGCCAACCTGGAAAGCTCTATGCCAGGTCTTATGTTTCAAAGTTAAGTTGGGTCATGTGAAGGAGAATAAAAAATAAAGAAAGAAAGAAATGGAGTTGCCCCGCACAAAAGAAAGTACACCAAACACATAAGGAATCTATGGATTTGGGGTCAGTATGTTTGTTGCTGCAATGTTTTTGTATTTTGTATTTTTTATGAAAGACCTCAAAACTGTAATTATTCCCGAAAGTACATAGAACTAGAAGAATGACATAAAGAGATAAAAAAAAAAGGTAAAGAAAAGTTTGATTTGAGTCAACATGGAAGAGATATTGTAGTCTGGATGCTTTGCATCATCCCCAAAGGAAAACAAAAAAACAAAAATAAAAGACAAGGACCATTTAGGTCAACATGGAAGAGACATAGGGTATCTATACGCTTTGCGTCATCCCCAAAGGAAAACACAAAACAAAAGAAAAAGGGAAAAAGACAAGGATTGTTTGGGTCAACATGGAAGAGACATAGGGCATCTCTATGATTTGCATCATCCCCAAAGGAAAACACAAAACAAAAGAGAAAAAGACAAAGACAGAAGGAGAAGAAGAGAGATACAGATAGAAGAAGTGTACAAAGAGAAGGAGACATTAAAAACAAGATACGGCGAACACGATACAAACATGAAAAGAAAAAGGAAAATTCATGTGAATAAAATTACTAAGTAGGAAAATGTAGATCATCCATCGAGTCATTTTCCTTCCAGACAGGTTCAGTGGAATTTGAAGGTGATTGACTATTTAAAGGAGGAATCACAAGAGTCAAACTAGTAGTTGTACCAGGTTTTTCACTTGTCAGAGAGGATTTATCATTTAAACTCATTGTATATGAAAATAAAGAGTTCAAGTCATTGTTTATTGTTTCATCTATATTGGCAATCGCCACATCTCCATCATCATTATCAAGATTAATAATGATGGGAGAATAAAGAGTGATTTCTAAGGATGGATGTATTAAGATTGTGGGTTGGATATGATTATTTGGTTGTGATTGTTGGGTTGGAATGTCATGTGGTTGGTTAGGATGGTCATCGATCAAAGATAGTGATTGGTTGTCTTTATTGGTTGTAGTATGAGTTAGGAGACACTGACAATGTCGACGTTCCTAAGTAGCACGGTTTCGTTTAATTTTTTTTTGAGTTGTTAAGGTGTAGGAGAAGATTGAGTCGGCATAGGTTCTTGTACTTCCATAAGGGGAATAGTATAAGAAACTTAAGGGGAAGGATCAATAACCTTCTCTTTTTCTTTATATATTTGTTTTTTACGAGGAAGTGAGGCAGGAACCATTTCGTGGTCTCTTGATCATTTAGATGATGGATGGGAATTATCAAGAAGAGATTTATCAGAGGTTTGTTGAATACTACCAAAGCTTCCTGATGGTCCTATCTAGCTGGTAGAATCTATGATAAACCAACTAATGGGATATTAATATATCCCACTTATGGTGAGAATGTGATCATAGAGGAGTTCCTAGTATTACATGATCTATATCAAGATACCTATAATCCATTGTGTGCATTGATTAAAACACATCATGGTTTTGCATGCCCTATGATAGGATCGATCATTTTAAATTTACAAATAGGACCTAATACTTTGGAGGTAACGTTCTATATTATTCCACAATCTAACCAGTTTTGTTTGCGGTTGGGCCTTCCTTGGCTCTGCTCAATGAAAGTGGTCACATCAGTCATTGACAAGTGCTTGAAGTTTCCACATGGAAATGAGGTATTCATTGTAAACCATAGTGGATTTAATCCTCTATCTTCCAAAGGTAACTTTTCATTAGAAGCCTTTTTTCCTTAACCAATGGAACCCATCACTCCTTGTAAGGACTTCTTTTACATTGCTTATCAAAATTTTAATGTGAAAATGATTGCAGACTTATCCCTTCATCACACATCTTCATCCACTTCCAGTCCTCCTATCCTCAATCAAAGCAGGTGTACAAAGTGATAAATACATCATGTAAATGAAAAGTCTTCCCTAATAATGCCAATGAAATAATGGTAATGTATGCCCCCACTTTAAAGTAATTGTTATACATCATTTTGTGAGAAATTACTTGAAAGTAGAGAAGAAAAAAAAGAAAATTCCAAAAAGAAAACAAGATATGTGAGCCAACCTGGAAAGCTCTATGCCAAGTCATATGTTTCAAATTTAAGCTGCGTCATGTCAAGAAAAATGAAAAATAAAGAAGGAAAGAAAGGGAGTTCCCCAGAAAAGAAATTACACCAAACACATAAGGGATCTATGGATTTGGGGTCTGTATGTTTGTTGCTGCAATGTTTTTGTATTTTTTATTTTGTATGAAAGATCTCAGAACTATCATTATTCCCCAAAGTATATAGAACTAGAAGAATGACATAAATAGAGCAAAAACAAAGGTAAAGAAAAGTCTAATTTGAGTCAACATGGAAGAGACATTGCGATCTCGATGCTTTGCATCATCCCCAAAGGAAAACACAAAACAAAAATAAAAGACAAGGACCATTTCGGTCAACATGGAAGAGACATAGGTTATCTCTATGCTTTGCGTCATCCCCAAAGGAAAACACTAAAGAAAAGGGGAAAAAGACAAGGATTGGTTGGGTCAACATGGAAGAGACATAGTGCGTCTCTATGCTTTGCATCATCCCAAAAGGAAAACACGAAACAAAAGAGAAAAAGACAAAGAGACAAGGAGAAGAATAGAGATATAGGTATAAGAAGTGTACAAAGAGGAGACATCAACACACAATATGAGGGAATATGATATAAACATGAAAAGAAAAAGGAAAATGAAGGTGAAGAAAAATAATAAGTAGGAAAATGCAGATCATCCATCAATTCATCTGCCTCCCAATCGGGTTCAGTGGAATGCAAAGGTGATTGACTATTTAAAGGAGGAATAACAAGAGCCAACTAGGATTTGTACTAGGTTTGTCACTTTTCAAAGAGGATTTATCATTTAAGCTCATTGTAGATGAAAATAAAGAGTTACATTAAATGTTTATTGTTTCATCTATGTTGGAAATCATCACATCTCCATCATCATTATCAAGATTAATAATGATGGGAGGATGAAGAGTGATTTCTAAGGATGGATGTATTGAGAGTGTGGGTTGGATATGATTATTTGGCTATGACTGTTGGGTTGGAATGTCATGTGGTTGGTCAGGATGGTCATTAATGAAAGATAAAGATTTGTTGTCTTGATTGGTTGTAGTATGAGTTAGGAGATGATGATGATGATGATGACATTCCCAAGCAACACTGTTATGTTTAATTTCTTTTTGGAGTTTTTGAGGTGTAGGAAAGGATTGAGTCAGCATAGCTTATTCTACTTCTAGAAGGGGAATAGTAGAAAATACTAAAGGGGAAGAATCAATCACCTTCTCTTTTGCTTTATATATTTATTTGTTATGAGGAAGTGAACCAGGAACCATTTCATGGTCTCTTGATCTTTTAGATGATGGATGGGAAATATCAGGAAGAGATTTGTCAAAGCTTTTTTGATTATTAGATGCAGGTGTAATCATGGTTTCATTAAGGATAGGAGGAGTGGAAGTGGATTAAGATGTGTGACGAAGGGATAATTCCACAATATTTTCGGCTTTAAACTTTGGATAAGCAATGCAAAAGAAGTCCTTATGAGGAGTGATACATTCCATGGGTTTAGGACAAAAGGATTCTAATGAAAAGTTACCTTTAGAAGATAGAGGATTAAAGCCACTATGGTTTACAGTGAATACCTCATTGCCATGTGGAAACTTCAAGCACTTGTGATTGACTAATGGGACCGCTTTCATTGAGCGGAGCCAAGGAAGGCCCAGTTGCAAACGAAATTGGTCAGATTGTGGAATAATAGAGAACGTTAGCTCCAAAGTATTAGGTCCTATTCTTAAAGGTAACATGATCGATCCAATCGTAGGGGATGCAAAACCATGATGTGTTTTAATCCATGCAATTGGTGGATTATATTTATCTTGATATAGATCATGTAATACTAGGAACTCCTCTATGATCACATTCTCGCCAGAAGTGGGATCTATCAATATCCCATTAGTAGGTTTATCATAGATTCTACTAGCTACGTAGAGAGGACCATCAGGAAGCTTTGGTAGTATTTTTTTAGTATTAAAGGTAATATCAAGTGATTGATTGGTTTGTCCCTTGTGACGGATAGCATCTATCATGGAAACAAGTTCATCCATAGGACTAGCTTGGGAAATAAGAGATGTATCAAGTTGTTCAATATTTGTATCCACAATCATTATATCATGCATTGATGGTTCACTAGCTTTGAAAAATGAGGTAGTGTGTTTAGGAATAGGGTTGGTGAAGATTTGGATATTCTGGTTAGGAGGTGTGACAAATTTATTTCCTTGATCATTAACACCCATAATGGTCAATTCACCTGAGTCAATGAGGTCTTCAACTAGATGTTTAAGATGCTTGCAATGCTCGGTGTCATGGAAATTTTGACGATGAAAATGGAAATAAGCATTAGGTTTGAAGCTAGGTGGGAAGGTTTGGTTGGGATCAAGTGGTTGAACAAGTGGTAAAGTAAGAATGCATTTTTGGATGAGTTGTGTCATTGTTTGATGTATTTTTTTAGATAGAGGAGTGAAATGTTTGTTCGGGTCACCATAATGATAAGGCACGATTGTTTTAGAGGTAGCCATTGAATTATGAACTTGTGAAGTTGGTTGTGATTGGGGTGGAGAAATTGAACAAAATTGTAAGAAGCCTCGGTTAGGTTTGTGGAAATTTTGTGTGTTGTTTTGGTGTTGATTGTTGTTTTCAATTTTTTCAATTCGGCTAAAAGTGGATTTTGACTCTCGACTAGAAACCAAAATTTGATATTCACATAAGATTGTACACAAATGCATGAATGAAGGGAATTTCATCATCATAAGCTTATCTTGAAGGGTAGTGTGCACATTCTCAATAAACATCTTTTGCAAATGCGCATCTAGAATTTGGACATCAACTTGAGCATATAAGGATTGGTAAGGAGAGATGAAATCTATTACTTTTTCATCATTGTTTTGTCTACATCGTATAAGGTTATTCATTGAATTTTTAGGTGTCATGTGCACTTGAAAGTGATTAATGAAAGATTCCACCAATTTATTAAATGAATGGATGGAATGATTAGGAAAGTTGGAAAACCAATCCAAGGAAATATCTTTCAAGGTCCTTGGAAAGAGTTTAGCTAAGATTTTATCATCATAATCACAACACAAGGCAGTAAAAGCATTGACATGGTTGCTAGGATCTCCTTTGCCTCCATATTTCTCAAATCTCGACATTTTTATCCCTTGTGGCATTGGGGTACGTAATATTTCTAATGATAATGGGGTGTTATGAACAAGATATGTGGTGTGAGTAGTTTGAGCTTGGCTAATGGTGGCAAGTTGGTGTTGCATGGATGAAACAGTGTTGAGGAGTTGTGTCATGAAGGGATCAGGATAATGGGGTTGAGGTGGAAGGGAAAATGGTGATGGAGTATAGGTATAGGTGATATTAGGAGAAGTGGTAGGAATATGAAGGGGTATGAAGGTGGTGGAAGGAGGTTGTGATGCCAGAAAAGATGTAGGAATGCTAGTGGAAATTAGGAAAGAAGTTCCAACCGAAGTTGTATGGACTTGTAGATTGGTGTAAGTTGGTATGGAAGCTATGGTTGAAGGAGGAGGAACTTGAGATGTTTCTTGGGTAACAAGAATGTTTGTTGATGGGGTATTGGAAGAGGAAATGTTTATTGTAAATCTCAAAAAAAAAATTTAAGACATGCAAGCCATCATCACTCTCAAATAAGCGATGAAGGTTCTCAATAGTAGGTATAACAGTGATGGAAATGTTTTCAAGTGGTAAGTCTTGTTCTAAATGTGCAAAGTCCTCATGAATGTTAATAACCTTTTCTTGCGGGAGACACTTGTTTTGGTTGTCAACATGCATATGATAGAAAGGTTAAAGCATGGAAGTGATATTGTCAAGGCCTAATGCACCATTGTCCATACCAGGAGTAGGAGCTCATGAGATCCAAAGGTCCACAATGAAAGTGTTATTGTGGGATGCCATGAGTCTAGAACTTCGACTCACTAAAGTATTATCAATAGGGAACAAAACACTCATGCAAGTACCATAAAGGAAAGTTGGAAAAAAATAAAAACTAATTTAAGAATGTAAAATGAAAATAATAGAAGATCTACTAATTGTAACAGATATATGAATACAAGAAACATAAATATAAGAAAATTCTAAAAATAGTGCAAAAGTGATGTGTAAAATATGCAAAGGGACTGATTTTCCATGGGTGGTGAATGAGTCCCAAGATCGATTTTTTTGTATTCTTTAGAATTTTAAGAATGATTTAAATGCTTTTTAGAATGCATAAACATGCACAAAATGCATAATTTCTATTTTTCTAGTGAAATTGAATGCAAGAATGAAAACTAAATGAGTTTTTCACTGATGCAAAATGAAAGGTCCTAGAATGCAATAACAAATCAATTTCCTAATTTAATTGCAATGAAAATGAAAACTAGGATGCAATCAAAAGTTTAGAAAATTTTCAAATTTTGGGTTCACCAAAATGTAACATAGATTTTAGGACCCAAAATGCTTGCTCTCTTCCTAAGTTCTTCACCTAGAAAGAGAGATTTAGATCCTAAAATTCTAGATGTTCATTCAAATAAGGAAAAATGTGATGTGATATGATGTAAAATAACTAAAATAAATGCAATTAACTTATTGAAATGATCTAAAATGCATGCAAAACTAAGATTTATGCATTGTTTGAAAATACAGTGTGATATGGGTATGCGTAGGATCATGATGGGCCAAAAAGTGGCAATATTATGGGTATTTGTAGGGTATATGGCTAACAACTTTTTTTTTTACCCAAAATTGATGAAACGAAAAGGGTTTTAGAGGAGATTCTCATCTTTCCACCAATATAAATTATACTTTAATTTTAATTTAATAAATAATTATTATTTATTTTCTATTACAATTACGACTAAAGTCCTAATTGATAGGCTGATTGAAAAACATCTATAACTTTCAAATGATATCACATTTTTTGTATCCAAAACATGTGTTGCATTCTATCCTTCACATAATATAGGATTAAAAAAAGAAAAATTAAATTTCATGAAATTTTTACCAAGTTAAGGTGGTCAGACATAGGAGTTTTTATATTTTTTAAAAGTTTTAATAAAAAATTCATAATTAATTATTTACTTGGAAAAAAATTATAAAAAAAATGCATCACATCCAAACATGAGTCCTCTACTTTTATATAAAATCTTATAAAAAATTATTATCATTTTATTATGGTTAGTATGGTCAGACATACACCTAATTCTTATTTTTTCCCTGAAATTTAACTACTACTACATTGAAATTTCAAATTTTCACCAAATATATTTTATTTATTTTTAAATAAACCTAGTATTTTAGAAACTACATTCAATTTTCTACAAATTCTATTCTTACATATTTTTGAAATAATATAGATAACTTATTCAAATTTTTACCTTAAGTTGCCTAACACTGATTTTTTTGAATTTTTTGCCACTTAAGGCCTTATTTTTTCCATGATGATCCTGCACATACCCATATGCAGAAACTATGAAATATGAAGAAATAGAAAGTACAGGTTCAAATCTAAGTGCACCTAGATGATTTGTGAGATTTATGAAATGTCTGGAATGTTGATCAATTTTTTTTATTTTTCACAGTGGGACTCATTCGCCAAGGGTGGCGAACAAGTCCTCTGTCTGTGAAAAAGTGTTGGGAACTAATTTTTGACAGCTAGGAGTTGATTTTTGACAAAATGTAGATTTCTAGATTTCAAGTGGGACTCATTCACCAAGGGTGGTGAATCAGTCCTCCCCAAGATTTATGAAAAGTCAAAGGTCAACATTGCTACTCCAAATCTAGAAATGACTAAATATCAGGTTGTCGAGGTCAATTCTATAGAAAATGGGTTGAAAGTCACTCAAATTGCTTGAATGGATGATTTTTTTATTTGAAGAGCCTAGTTCACTTGAAATCCAATTTTCAACATCTTTATACTTGTTAAATCTGCAAAACAAAGACTAAAAAGACACATACAAAGGGGAAAAATGTTGAGGGATTAGTGGATATGGGTTTTCCTTGGTCAAACCTCACTTTAGTAATTAAACCCAATTAAAATGAATGATATGCAATAGGAATGATAAATGAATAACATGGAAGTATTGAAAACTTACCACATCCTTGAATATGCAAATCTGTAGTGATGTCAAAAGGCTGCTCCAAAGTGCTTGAGAGTGCTTGAATCGAAGATGCAAAATGCTTGAGTTCTTGATTGCTTGAGTGAATGAGTGAATGAGTGATTACTTAAATTAGGAGATTTTATGGGATGTAAAATGAGGTTAAAATTTTCTATTTATACAAATCTTGTGCCTTAGTATCCGTTCATACCTCATCATAGGCAGACATGAAGTGAATTTTTAGAAAAAATTTGAAAGAAATTTGAAATATTTTGAATTTGCAGCCAAGGGGGACTCATTCGCCACCCTTGGTGAATGAGTCCCACCTGGGACCCAAAACCAAGTGTCAAAAATAAAGTTGTGTTTTATGTTGTTTCTCAGGATAAGACCAAAAAATACACTTAATATAAGGATAGAAGGGCATAAAAAGACAAAATAAAGCACGAGAAGGGTGTAAATAGGGAAAATATGCCTAGAAAAGTGTGAAATCTAGTTACAAGACTTTACAACACTTAAAAATAGGACTTGCTGATGAGTGAAAAGGTGATTTTTAGGTGAATTTCATTAAATAGAGTCTAGAAGAATGTAGAAATGTCTTACAACACTTCACAACACTTTCACAAGACATCATTCTTTGAGTTTTAGCAGCAAAATAAGCAAGTTCAAGCCAAGATACATCATAAAATTAAAGCAACACAACTCCAAAACTATGAAACAAGGCCTAAAAGAATTTGAAAATGGGAAAGGTCCATTTTTCTATGGTACACAATTCAACTATGAATCTTTACAAATCTGAGGTCGCTAAATGTTCTAAAGTAATAGTAGCAATAGCTACAACGTTGACTCTCTGATTAAATCTTCTCAGGATATGAGTAATATTAAATGTGTTGAAATCTTCAATTAGATACCACACTCTATGTTGATACTTGCATAATATTTTGTAGTCAAAAATATATTTCTTTCAGACTTGTTTAACTACCAATTCTAAATCACCAAACACTTTAAGGATTCTAACTTTCTTCTTGATTGCCAGGATCAAGCCATGTATAAGATCTTCGTATTATACCACATTGTTAGTACATTGAAATTGTAATTGATATGTAGCAAGAAAGGACATACCTTGTGGATTGATAAGTTCCACTCCAATTCCAATTCCTTTTTTTGATTTTGATCAATCAAATTTGAGAATCCATGCTTGATCATTTGCATTCAATGTTCTACCATTTTTTGATGTCATTGTACAAATATTTTTCATTTTGTATGTTTTGATCTTCATTTTATGTGTTTTTGGTTCAATTATTTTGACATCATCATGTTCTAGACAATATTGGCTCTCAATTTTGTGGATTATCTCCAGACACATCATAGAACTATTCTTTGAATGTGCAGCATTATGCAATCTGCACCAGTCTTGCAATAACAATTTTTTTAGTGAAATTTTACTTTTATTACTCTCTTGAGATTTTGCAATAATACTCTTCTAAAATTTATCATAAGGACTATTCTCCTTCTCAAAAAAATCACAATCTAATTCGATTAAAACATCTATTCCATGAATTAATTCATTATATTTCCTAGCATCACAAGTGAAAAATTCTTCAATTTTAACTATTGAACTGCGTATTTTATAAAATCCTAGTTCTACATCGATATATAGAACTTCATTTTTCTTATTGTAATATGTGATCATGTATTTCATGTGAGGTTCCCTTTCAATCCTAATTTTATTAAGCACTCCTTTCCATGGTAACCACATGTGTGAGAAGTCAATAGACATGTATCCATTTAATGTTTTAGACCATTCTCTACTAAAAAGCATACCATAGGTATCAGGTATTTCCATGACTTGAATGTCAATATAATAATGGATTCTGGGATCAGAAGCCAATTGCATGCAAATATTAGTCAACTCTCCTACTACATTTACCTCTATCTTGTCAAGTTTAGTGACTTTCTTTAAACAATTTGTAGGAGTTAACCCCAATTTTTGACATATGGATAATGACATCACGTTAGTAGAAGCTCCTGAGTCTACTAGGAAATTATGAAGATTCTTACCAAAATATTCTCAAAGTGAGAAACATCGTGGGGACTCTAGTTTTCCTTTATAAAAGGCTACTTGTGCGTTAGCTATGAGAATGATGTTCTTATCTTTTGCTTTAGCTTGACTATCTTTCACTTGAATGTCCTTAGATTTTCTTTCTTTGGGAAAATCTTCCAAAGTGTTGAAGAAAGATTTCTTGGTCATAGGTGTCTTAAGTAGTTGTAACAAAGCAAGGATAATCTTTACTTTATTTATTTCTTCTGCTAAATAATTAGTCAATTTTTTTTTATTAGTAAGATCTATCTTTTCACCTTTTGAAACATTTGATGAATTGTAATGAGAGGTCACCTTAGGTAACCCATGATTATTTCTTTATTTTTCATTAGGTGGAGTATCAAAGTTGTTTTTTAGGATGGGTGTTGTTAAAATCCCATGGAATCTACCTTCGCTTTTAGCATTATTTCTCATGTTGTAATTATGTCCCTTCTAATATTGTTGAAAAGCATGTATTTCATCCATTTCTTCTATAGGCTCATTTCATCCTAATAGGGAAAATTTTATGTCTCCAAATTCATATTTGAATTACACCTTCATATCTATGAGCATGACTTGTGATAGTTGAAGGTAATTTGAAATGTTCATAACTTTCCAGGACTAAAGCAGAGTCATATCCTACTAAAACTAATTCATTTCCTTTAGGAGGTTGAGAATTGCAACGCTCATTATAATGAGTAGCACCAAGGAAAATATCTGAAGTGATTTTGAATTGTGAACAATCCACTTCAGAATGAGCATTTGTATTATGAATTCTACACCAATTTTTCATTACAAGATCAACTAAGTTCACTTTTGATATAAACTTTTCATCAATTGAATCAGGATTATCTAAAGGTGTTGATACTCCCCCATTATTAGGGTGTGTATTTCATGATCTAGATGGCATTGGAGCATTATACATTTGAATTTGAGAATTCATATTATTATTTTGAGAATACAATTTTTTATTTCTTAATTGTGTAACTTCTGTAGTCAATCTTTTGAGTTGAGCAGTAACTTCTTTCATGTCTTCTTTTTCCTCATAAATTTTAACATTTTGATTTACTTGAGTTTGCGAGGAAAAAGAGTTTCCATTAAGACGTAGCTCTATAATAGCTAGACCAGGGTGAGGGACTAAAGCTTGACTATTTCCTACTTGAAAGAAATTATTTTGAGGAAATGTCCCATTCTAGACCACTACAAGATAAACATTAGGAGTCATGGGATGAACTATGGGGACTCCATTTGTATTTGGGGTAGGGTAAATACTTAATCGGTTTATTCCATTTGTAGATCATCCATTTCCAAGATGTTTCATTTCTAAATTTACACTTACAACTTTAGCATAGGCTTCTAGTAGAGTAGTGGGAGGATTAGCTCTTTGCTTCACAAACATAGTAGTTAAAGGATCTACTACTGTATAATAAACTATGATAGCAGAAAAATTATCCACTACATAAGGTGCTTATAAACTAGAATAATCCTTTTGAAATATATCATTAAAAGTGGTTATAGGTTCTCCCTCAAACCTCTTTATTTGAGCAAATTAGTGATATAACAAGGCAGGATCAGTCGGTGTTCTAAACCTAGCTAAAAATTGAGTTTCCATTTCTTGCCATAATTTGATGGAATTATGAGGCAAATTGATAGACCACTGATAAACTTCATCACTCAAAGTATATGGGAACAATTGACACACAACATCTTCATGATGAATTCTTGCTCGAAAACATGTATCTTTGAATATACTGATATGTTCTTCAACATCTTTGTGGAAATAATATTTAGGACACAACTTGTTAGAATTTTTTTTTAAATTGTTATATATGGAAAATTGAATCAATGATTTGACATTAAAGAATGTCATCACTACAAGAGGTGATGGTGTAACAATGGTTGGAATCTTTGGACTTGAAATTGAACTTGAAATTTTTTTAGGTTTGGATGAGGTTTGACCACTAAGCTCAACTAAGATCACCCGAGGATCACTAGACCAAGATCTAGTGATTCTACAGAAATCTAGTGTAAAACCTAACAAAACCAAAAATAACAACAATATGCCCTCATTCTAGCGCTAGTTCTTGTTGACAACAATTTTACTTGTAGTAAATAAATCAAATAAAATCTCCATAAAAAAGACCCTGAAGATCCTATCCTTCTTGAAATATATGAAACCAAGACAACCTAAGATAGAATTCCAAACTTAAAATTAAAAATGTGGGAGGAGATGGCCTTTAATAGAAACAAGGAACTCATAAGTTCAACTAAAATTTTTCTTAGAGAATAAAAATAAATTAATTAAAATGTGTCATGTGGCATGCGCCAACTATCATCAAGAACATTCTAGAGTAAGTCAAAGCTTTGACTTTGTCCACAACAACACTTTTCTTCATACTTCAACATGAACACTTTATCTCCATCAAGGCTACTAGATTCTTTTCAAAATACCAGAATGAGAAAGCCCTACTGGGACTGAGATCAACCTGTATATTAAAACAACAAATGAACTCCATTATATTTCCGATATCTGATATTTTGTTCTTTCCATTTTTGTTTATGGATCTGGTTCTGAAATTTTTCCTTCTTTCTTTAATTGGTACTATTAGAAAGCTCTTAATATTTTATGCATGCATTCTTTTGAAATCCTTTGTATTTCTCTCTAAGTAAGCTTGAGCCTAGTATATTCTCTAGTCACTTGAAGTATAACATCAGCTTTCTATGCTTTTTCTACTTCATATTTGGCTATAACATTTTTTGCACTATATTATTTCATCGATGACCTACCTCATCAACAATTGAACAGTATCTTTATTTATTCTTTCTATCCTTTCCTTGAAATATTTAGCTTCCTTCCCATCCTGCACTAAAGTTTAGGGATCAAAGCCTTGATGTGTCAATATTTCAATTAACTCTTGATTTTTTCTGATCAATCCTTTGCACTCAATGATGACTCTTTCAAATCCTTCAATACATTGTACTAACATGTCACCCTTCCATTTCAACTATTTCTTCCACTTTCTTGTTAATGAATTTCAGGTTTTTATATTATATTATTTTTTATTAACTCTTAAATATCTGTTTGTATGAGAATTTCCATATTTTTCTGTTCATCAATGACCTACTCCTAGCAAAATCTACATTCACCTTCAAATCTTTTCAATTTATCTAAACAATGGTATGCTTCCTTGTACTTTATTATTGCATCTATAATAAATTCATCTCCCTACTTTATCCAATATTCAATCCATTCTATTATGAACTGCAACAATGGAATCTACTTGTTCTTGTTACCTTAGCACTAGATGGGGCAGTTCGGCTTGTTTTTGACTAGATAAAGTTCATGACTTAATAAAGTGTTCCAAGGTAGCAAATCATTCTTTCAATTCTCTTTTCTTCTATTTTTATTTTTGTACTCTTGAAATAGTAGCATTTAAATTTACTTTTATTTCTTCTAGTTCTTGCTACCAAGATGAGTGTCCAAGATTAATACTTGTGATTTTATACTCAGATATTATCTCATGTCTGTCTTTGTGAGTTTTTGGATTAGCTATCTAGATGTTTCTATTACCATTTGTATTCCTCTATTTGACATTCTTTTCCTTTGCTCCGCACCTAGGTTAAGGAGTACTTAGTTCCTGTATAAATTTTTTGAGATTCAAAGGTAATATTTCTACTTCCATTGGAGAAGCTAATTCCATTATTAACCAATTAGGTGTATTATCATCTTGTTGTACCTTTGTAACTCTTTCTTGTCTTTTTCTATTACTTGATTTAGGAAGTTCATCTCTTTGTCTTGCCATAATTTCTAAAATGGGAATTTCTTTAACAATATTTGACATAGACTAGGGATTGGTAGGATTTGGCACTTCCTCCTCTATTTGGAGACTTATATTTTCCTATCTATCAAAAATTTCTGATTCATCTCTTTGAACATTATCTTCTTCATTTACTGCTACACTAGGATTCTTTTCATTTTCAGCTCCATCTCTTGTGAACTATGTAGCTTCTTCTTCCAAAATTTCAGATTCAATTTCAATTTCAGCATGACCTTTATCTAATTTTTCAAAGAACTATGAGTGTTCATTAACATTTTTCACATTCTCAAAAGAAAACTAAGAATCAAGAGTATCTTCAAAAATTGTCTCATCAGTAGGATTTTGCTCTACATTTTCCCTTGTTTCCATTTCAAGCACGCTAGGATTTCCTTCTTTTGAGGTGAGTGTTCCTTGAATAAATTGTTCTTCAATATTTATGGGGTTAGAGCTCATATCTTGAATTTCTTCTATCACTAGGTGTACCATGGGCTTGTTCTTGGATTTCTTTTCTTGTACCTTTACCACATAGTATCCCATCTATCTACTTGTTCATTAATTTTGGCTTCATCTTCCTCATAAATTTCCTCTAAAGTCACAGGACTCTCGCCCAGTGCTTGCTTCATACTTTCCATATTTACAGAAGGGGGAGAAGTGAATAATGTTGTAGCTCTTTTAGATGTAGACCTATTTTGTGTATCGACATTCCCTATTGCTCATGTTCCTTCATCAATAGTTATTCTGGTTCTGGGTCTAGTTGTAGAAGAAGATGCACCTTTAGGTCTTTCTTTTGATTTATCTTTACCTATCTCTGCATCTTTCTATTTTTCTAATAATTTTATGGTAACTTGTCTTATTTTTTCAAGGGTTCTTTCTTCAATTCTAATACCTAGAGTAACCTTACTAGTCTTTCTTTTCTTCTTGGTAGGCTCTCCACTTTCAAAAGTAGTTTCATCTCTTTGTTTTCTTCTTTTATCTTCCTTGTAGATGGGTTCAATTCCTCTTTCTCTTAAAATTTTGCAAAAATCATTAATCCAATTTTGATTATACCTTAGGACTAACCTAATAAAATCATTAGTTGATGTCATGTCTTTATCATCAACACATGGGTCTGGAATGGATTTATCACATACCCTGTCATCATTCTAAAACTAATTCAACACCTGACCATTATCTTCTTCCAATTGGTTTGGGATGTCATAGAGTTTCAAAATTTGAGCAAACCCTAAATTCATTCTCTCACACTTTTTTCCTTCTGACCACATGCTCATCTTCATAGCTAAGCCAATAATCTTCTAAATGAGATACATGAGCATGAAAACCAGCTATATATTTTTAGCAATATTTCCTTCAATGTCATAGTACACTCTCTAAAGTGGAAATTATTCAAAATGGTAGGTCCTTAGTTCCTCTAAACATAAATCAGTTACTTTAATTGCACTACACTTATAATTTCCTATTGTAATGGGAAATTTAAAAGAGGCCTTTTTGTAAGCATGGCTATAAAGAGCCTGGGATGGTTTTAACTATCTCACTAATTCCAATCAGACAATTTTATCTGAAGGATACTTGGGCAACATGAATGGGTTTCCATCAAATCCCTCCACTCTGATGTACGTGTAAGTTGGGAACTATATGTACTAGCCTCACATAGGCCGAATAGTACTTTGTGCTTCTAGGGATATTCTCTTCGATTTATAACCTTTCATTATTCTCACTAGTTTCATGGAGAAAAAATCATTTTTGATGTAATCACCTTTATACCTATGAACAGTGATTTGGGGTAAGTGTGCATATATCAAACTATTGCCAACTTGTGTGCCTAGAGTACCCATCTATTTTAATCCTTGTTTACTAGCTCTCATAGCACATGAGTAAATAACATATGATGGCATGTAGAATCATTTGTTGGACTTGTCATTGCATCAAAAAATCAACCTATCAATTCCTAATACAAGCTTTAGTTAAGAACCATAGGAGGCAGTTAGACCATGTCACAAACCCAAATGCTAGTGCTACAAGGAAGATAAGGGGTCACACCTTACAACAATCCCCTCCCAACACAAGCATTGGGTTTGAACCTATGATCAACTCCAATGCCAATTGTTGGAATTTCCATTGCACCAAAATAATGACCTATGAATGGCCGATACAAGCTTTGGTTAAGAACAACAGGAGATAGTTAGACCATGTCACAAACCCAAGCACTAGTGTTGCAAGGAAGACCAAGGGTCACACCTTGCAACAACATCTAGTTTTGGGGAATGTAGTAATCTGTTCATGTAACTTGTCACTTATCAATTTTCCCCAGTGAAACTCTATAGGACCTTCTATCATTTAGGCTACTATCTGGAATATCTAGGGTTCAAATTTTCTTGCATCTCTCAAACTAGCTACTCTACTCAGCAAATTTATTATGTTCTATATTTCATGTTTGAACATAGACCTCTAAATTACCTTGGTCTATGGTGAGATTGGCTATTGACACAATTGGGTGCTCATAATTTATCTATTACATTCTTCAACACTCTTATATGTCTTGGTCTTGGCTTTCAACTCGACATTGAACATCTATGTGTAGGAGGGGAGACTGAATGTATGCATAATTCCTTTTTGAGACAAGTATGCATAAATTCTTCCCTCTTTCTCAAGAATCCTTTTGGTTGAATTATAATCATTTATTCATTGCATAACTAATTTTGGAGCTTCCATTACTAGTGGAAACCCTCCTATGAGAAGTAACCCATTGGATACAACTTTTTTGGTGCATTAGGTAGCATTTTCTTGCAACAACTATGAATGGATTTCAATTTTGGAAGACCATCCCATGTGGTTATCTATAACCACTACATTAGTGTGTATTGTTTGTGAATTGTAGTACTTGAATTCATCTTCTGCTCTTGCATTAGAAGTGCTCATTTTGGATATAATGTGCTCTGTAACTTTTGAAATATTTGTCTATGTACGATTTTAGGTTAAATTTAACCAAAAATTAAATTTTATAAAAAAATTAACTCATTTTTTGATTAAATTTAACAACTAAGAGAAAAAATAGCATTCCAATTTCAAAATGAGGAAATACCATCATCAAAATTTCTAGCTTGAGAAAATCTCAAAAAATGTATTGGTTATTTGGAACATACCTAATTCTAGTTAAAAATGGTGATTCTTCATAATACAATTTCAAAAGCCTTGGTAGCTATGACTTAGTTTCTTGAAATTTTACCTCTCTTTGCATGCCAATGTCACTTCATGAATTCAATCTTTAAAAAATTTACAATATGATGCTAAGTGGAGTGTTGTAAAAGCAATTGCATGCTCGAGGTGGTGCCAAGTACATAAGTAGTTCACCACCTTCATTAATTACTTGTTATTTCACATTAATTCCTATAATAAAGATTCAATGAATTTAAAATTATGTTTCAAATCATGAACACCTATATTTCTATGTTGGCTCAGTATTTGAGAAGAAAGACAGGGCGGTGGTTGTATGTGGCAATTATATGCCATGCTAATTCCTTACAAGGTATACAACATTAAAGATATGTGATTAATGATGACCACTAGGGTTGAGGATTTTGATAATGCTTTTGAAAGGATCAAATAACACCGAGTTCCTGGAAATACTTTCTGGGAAAAAGAAAAAAAAATGAAATAAGAGAAAGATTGGAAACCAAAACTAAAAGATAAACTTAACAAAATTTCAAAGAAGAATTTCTGGTTTCCAACTTTTACATCAAAGAAAGTATAAAGCACCAGACTCCCATTAAAGGGATTATTATTGGGTTTAGAAAATTTGATCAATGAAATATCGAGTGAAGCTAGAATCTTTTGAAGATACAAACTCTTTTGGCTCAACACAGGATTTTGGTTTTTCTATTTTTGGTAACATAATAAACATTAAGAACATACAAAAACACCAAAAGACTAGGAAAAGAAAAAGGTCATAATACAAAGAGGAAAACCAATAATTGGCCAAGCATCAAAATAATTTTGAAGAGAGAAAAAACAACAAAGAAAAAAGGGAAAAGAAAAGAAAAAGGGGGTCCAGATTTTTCCAAAGGGGAAAAATGGGGCATGTTGTGAGACGACACAACACCTATTAAATGTTTTTCTTGCAATAAGATAGGTCATTTTGCATCAAGGTGTCTAGAAATAATTCCTAAGCAAAGACCTAACAAGCCTAGATTCCAAAGAAAGTGTTAGTATGTTGTTGATGAAGGTGTGACAAATGATGAATCTGATAAAGGGAATGTAAGTGAAGATGAATGGGAATTTATTACTTTCAAGGAAAATTGTCATGTACCTACTAAATCTATTAGTTACTCAAATGTGGAGAAAGCTCTATTTTCTAGAGTTGAAGAAAAAGATGAATGGGTGATTGATAGTGGATGCTCTCATCACATGATAGGTGATAAAAGAAAATTTGTGATCTTGGAAAAGTATGATGGTGGTGTTGTAAGATTTGGTGATGAGAAAGCTAGTGTAATCCATGGAAGAGGATCCATTTCTCTTGATGATAAGAATAATATTGATGATATTCTATATGTGGAAGGTTTGAAGCACAATCTCTTAAGGGTTGGAAAAATGGTTGAAAAGGGATAAAATCTTCAATTCAAGAATCTAAAGTTTGGAATATTGGGGAGTTCTAGAAATGTGATTGCTTCAGGTACAAAAATAAAAGGTAACATATTTCACCTAAATTCTACTGATAAAAGTTGTCTGATTGCTCAAGTTGATGAAATTTGGTTGTGACATAGGATAATGTGTCATGTAAACTTTGACAATATTATCAAGATAAGTTCTACTCAGGCTGTGAGAGTTCTTCCTATGTTTGTAAAGCCTACAAATACTATATGCAAGGAATCTATGTTAGGGAAGCAAAGTAGAATCTCATTTCAGAGCAAAAACCATTGTTCAAAGTTTGATGGTAGAAGTGATGAAGGAATATTTCTTGGTTATTCTACTAAGAGTAAGGCCTACCGGTGCTACAACAAGAGACTGAGGAAAGTAGTTGAAAGTGCTAATGTCAAGGTTGATGAAGACATACCTAGAACATCTAGAACCTATGATATGATTTAGACAATAAGAATAATAGTTCAGTTAGAGGAAAGAAATTTTAGACTCAAAATCAAGTTCAGATCATTCTGGTGAATCAACCAAATCAAGAGGAAGAAACTAGTGGAAGTGTAGAAGTGAGATCACTAGAGCCTAAAGTTCAAGAACATCCAAGACTCAAAGGTATGTAAGACTAAATCATTCAAAAGATTAGATTATAGGTGATTAAAACAAGGGTGTTCAAACTAGGAGAAAAATTGCAGAAGAATATAGTTTGATTTCAAAAAATGAGCCTAATAGTGTCAATGAAGCATGCAAAGATGAACATTAGGTGAAAGCAATGAAAGAAGAACTACAAAAAATTGAGAAGAATAATACATGAATTCTTGTTTTTAGACCTAAGGACAAAAATGTAATTGGAACTAAATGGGTCTTTAGAAACAAACTGAATGAGCAAGGTGAAGTTGTTAGAAACAAAGTAAGACTGGTGTGTAAAGGATATTCTTAGATGGAAGGAATTGACTTTGAAGAAATTTTTTCTCTTGTTGCTAGGATTGAAGCTATGAGACTATTTCCTGCTTATGATGCTTACAAAAACTACAAGGTTTATTAGATGGATGTCAAGTCATCATTTCTAAATGGTGAAATGGAAGAAGTATATGTTGAGCAACTTGATGGATTTCAATTTACTGATCAAGGAGATATGGTTTGTCGGTTGATGAAAGCATTATATGGACTCAAGAAAGCCCCAAGATCATGGTATGCTAGATTGGACAAGTATTTGTTGAATCTTGGATTTAATAAAGGTACTGTTGATAGTAATTTGTATTTCAAGATTGATCATGATAAAGATTTGATTGTTGAATTATTTGTTGATGATATAATTTTTGGAGGAGATGATATTTTGTGCATGAAGTTTGTTGATGAGATGCATAATGAGTTTGAGATTTCTATGATTGGAGAGATGAAATTATTTTTTGGGACTTCAAATTACTCAGCTAGATAAAGGGATTTTTATATCTCAGTCCAAGTATGTGAAAGAATTGCTAAAGAAGTTTGGTATGGAAGATTCAAAGTCAGTTGGTACACCTATGGTGACCGGATGCAAGTTGATAGAAGATGATGATTCTTTGAAACCAAATAAGACTAGATACAGATAGATGATTGGTGGATTTCTCTATTTGAATCAAACTAGACCTAATATCATGAATGTTGTGTGCATTGTTGCAATATTTCAAGATGATCCTAAGGAATCTCATTTGACTTTTGTGAAGAGGATTTTTAGATACTTGAAGGGGGCAGTTGATTTTGGTTTGTGGTATCCTAAAGATGATGATCTTACTTTGAGTGCTTTTACTAATGTTAATTGGGTAGGAGATGTAAATGACTGAAAATGTACTAGTGGTGGTGCATTTTTCTTGGGGAAGGAGCTGATTTCATGGTTAAGTAAGAAGCATAATGCCATTTCTTTATCTACTGCAGAGGTAGAATACATTGTTGCTACTAATAATTGTACTCAATTATTTTGGATGAAGTAGATGTTGAAAGATATAAAATTTATGTATGATGAACCTATTGCTATATTCTATGATAAGGGTATGTGCAAGATCATGGAAAACATAGGCCCTTAAGTGGCAAAAAAACCATGAAAATCAGAGTTAGGCAACTTGATGTAAAAAAATGAATAATTTATCTATATTATTTCAAAAATATGTAAGAATAGAATCTATAGAAAATTGAATGTAGTTTCTAAACTACTAGGTTTATTAAAAAAAATAAAATCTATTTGGTGAAAATTTGAAATTTCAATGCATGGTAGTGATTAAATTTCAAGGAAAAATTAAGTAGGTGTTTGTTTGACCACCCTAACCATAGTAAAATGATAATATTTTTTATAATATTTTAGATATAAGTAGAGCACTCATGTCCCGATGTGATGCATATTTTTTCATTTTTTTTCCAAGTAAATAATTAATTATGAATTTTTTATTACAATATTTAAGAAATATAAAAAAATTGTATCTTTGACCACATTAACTTGGTCAAAACTTCATGAATTCTTTTTTTCTAATCCTATAGTATGTGAAACATACAATGTGATGCATATTTCAAATTTAAAAAATGTGATGCCATTTGAAAGTTATAGATGTTTCCAATCAGCCTATCAATCAGGACTTTAGTCATAATTCAAATAGAAAATGAATAATAATTATTTATTAAATTCAAAGTAAAGCATAATTTATATTGGTGGAAAGCTAAGAATATCTTTTCAAAACCCTTTTCATTGAACATCAATTTTGGGTAAAAAAAATTGTCAACCACGTACCTTACACATACCCATTATGGGAGATTAAAAGACTTTCATTTAAGGATTTTTATGTTTAAAAAGACTTGTTTTTATTGTTAATTGACATATCTGGCAGTAGACAATAGATTAACATATTTTCTTATTTTAATTTATGTTTACGTAAATTAGCCTGGGATATTTTTGAAGTAATAGCTTATGTTAAATGCATTGTTTTATGACAACTTTGGATGAGATGATTATTTTGCATTAATCTTTATTACCATGATTGTTGTCCTTTTCATAAGGGGTTTTTATAAGGTATCTTAAAGATTGATGAGATGGTTAAAATCTCTATCTAATCCTAAGGAATGACTATGCCATAGATAGGCCCTGTTGGATGATGAGTCACTCAAAATCTAAATCAACTTCTTTAGAGTCGGTTGAGGAACTTTTACTTCCAGCGCCAATCTGGCATAGTTCTAGCATAGTCCTCCATAGTCAACTTCAATTCTATTTTTAGTTTCATTTTGTAATATGTAGATTTTTGCCTTAGGTTTTGGTAGTTAATGCCATGTTAAAAGCTAATAAGGATGTTTTATAAATATCCACATTTTGGTCTTAGTTAGGAGTAAGATAATTTGAAATTATAATTTTCTGTAATCACAAGCAATACTTTGTTTTGCATTCTACTTTTGATCAATGAGAAAGGAAGCAAGAAGTTAATTAATTCACTATGTTGAAGGATCTTACCTAAGGAAGAGCAAGGTCTACTAAACCTTTGGAATGATCTTATGGTATTTTGTTAAAGTGTTGTTATTTCCTGATATTAAAATCTATAGTAGAAACTGATTTTGAATTGTTCAATCATTAAAATCATCTTCTATCTTGGTAAATGTTAAGATCAGATAATCTATTTGTAATTGTGTTTTGAAGTTTCAATTATTATGGTTAAGATTGAATCATTTGAATGTTTAGATTTGTTTATGAGAAATGGGGTATGTGCAGGATCATGATGGGCCAAAAAGTGGCAATATGATGGGTATGTGGCTGATGACTTTTTTTTACCCAAAATTGATGAAATGAAAAGGGTTTTTAAAGGAGATTCTCAACTTTCCACCAATATAAATTATACTTTACTTTGAATTTAATAAGTAATTATTATTCATTTTCTATTCAAATTACAACTAAAGTCTTGATTGATAGATTGATTGAAAACATCTATAGCTTTCAAATGGTATCACATTTTTTGAATCCAAAAAATGTGTCACATGCTATGCTTCACATAATATAGGATTAAAAAATAAAATTTGAATTTCATAAAGTTTGACTAAGTTAAGGTGGTCGACATACGATTTTTTATATTTTTAAAAGTTGTAATAAAAATTCATAATTAATTATTTACTTGGAAAAAACATACCAAAAATATGCATCACATCGGGACATGAGTCCACTACTTATATCTAAAATATTATCATTTTATTGTGGTTAGGGAGGTTAGATAGACACCTACTTCTTATTTTTTCCTTGAAATTTAAGTACTACTGCATTGAAATTTCAAATTGTCACCAAATAGTTTTTTTTTTTTAAACAAACCTAGTAGTTTTAGAAACTACATTCAATTTTATACAAATTATATTCTTACATATTTTTGATATAATATAGATAACTTATTCAAATTTTTAGGTCAAGTTTCCTAACTTTGATTTTTCTAATTTTTTTCCCACTTAAGGGCATGTTTATTCCATGATGAACCTGCACATAGCCATTGATAAATTGAACCATTAGAATTATTGAACAAGTTTCTTTAATAAATTAGGTTTAGATAGTGTTTGACTCAATTAGAATTAATGTTTGTTTGTTAGGCTTCATTAAATCAATGTTAGGAATTAAGTTAGTAGAATTTTAAATTAGAAGTTAAAGTAGATTTAATATTAGGAATTTTGAATGCTCCTGAAGAGCCCCCAAGAGCTCCTGAAAGCTCCTAAAGTAGGAAAAATGATACTTGAAGTTGTTGTTTAGCATGCAAGCCCCCAAAAAAGAATCTGTGACAACTATCCTTATCGCATATTTCTCTGAGACACACTTGGTTCGATAAAATAATTAATTAAATGATGCAATTTGTGACATCAATGACCTTGCCCATCATTTTTGGCACAGTTTCTAGGGATACTTAAGTGATTTGGATATTTAGTGTGAAGCCTTAGTGTTGATAGGGAAGAGAGATTTGAAATAGTGGATGAGATGAAGCAAAGACCAACTAGGAAGGCTTGTTCCATGAAACATTGACATTAGAAGAAATCTTTATTTTAATCAAGAGGATATCCAACAATACCAGATTGAAAATCAAGAAATTAATCAAGAAAACCCTATTGAAATTCAAGAAGAGAACATAAATCCAATTCTAAGAGAAGAAATGGGTGATCAATGAGTACGTCCACCAACAAATAGAACCTTTTCAAATCCTATCAATCTTGAAAGACAACTTGATGAACCCCTTATGAAAAACATTTTGCCCTCAATTCTTCAAACATTTAGGGGAAAAAACTATAGAAGACCCTGATAAATTCTTGTTTGAATTAAAAATATTATGCCAAACCTATGATTATTCAATTGATAATTCGAAGTTGAAGCTATTTCCTTCAACTTTGAAAGATTCAACTTTAAGATGGTTTATAGTTTAGGGTCAAGAATGATTAGGACTTGGTAGCAGATGGAGACCAAATTCTTAGACAAATACCAGGATTACTGTCAAGTGAGAGATAGAAAGGAAGAACTGTTTCACATAAAGCAATTAAAGGATGAAAGTCTAGAAGACTATGTCGATAGATTTCAATTTGTACATCAAAGGTGCACTAATGGGTTGGGTGACAAAATCAAAAAAACAATTTTCCTGAGAGGGATTGAAGATGAGTCTAGAGAATCATTGAACCTAATGGGAAAGGGAGACACTAACAAGCTTTCCTTAGATGAAATTGTGGAGATCTGTAGAAACTACTCTAGAACTAGAGTGGGGACTTGAAACTTTAGGAGGAACAAGAGTTACACCATTTGATGTATTGGAAGTAATGGAAGAATTGGCCAACATGAAGTCTGATTTGATACTACATCTTAACATGCAAGGAGAAAAGAGGACCAATGAACCTTTATCAATTTATTGTTCCAAATGTAGGGGAAAATAACTTTTGAGGGAATGCCCATTAAATCATGTTGAAATTTATGAGATTTGTGAAAAACCACACCTGACCAGTTCTTGCAATCTTTTGGAAGGAATAAAGAACAATATCAAGAAAGCACCAGTAATCAAGGAAGAGCTCAATTACATCAGCCAAAGACCTCAAAACCAAGGGTATAACAAAAATATAAGAAAATATGCTTCATAATCAAATTGGAATCAAAATCCATAGCATAACCAAAATCAATGGACCCCACAATATCAACCACAACCCAAACCTACATATTGGGGGAAACCAAAGTGGATGAATCCCCAATGGAACTAATCCTAGTGGTAGTATAACTAGCAACCACAATGGAAAGAAAATCAATCCTCATGGCAGCAGAATCAAGGACAAAAACAACCATGGGTACAAACACCTCCAACCCTTAATGCCCCTAATGCTTCCAATGAGCAAGTGAATCAACCCCAAATGCTAGCTCAACCAGTTTCCAATCTAAAAAATGCATGAACTGATACAAACAACCCAAATGTAAATGTGGTAGATGTTAGTGACATTTAGTTGTGAAGTTGAAATGTACAAACTACACCAGCCAAGACAATTCCAGAAAGAGAGAAAGAAAAAATTGAACAAATGTTGGAAGAAGAACAAATTGTCAAACAAGCTCCCTATCTCGAGAGATTGCATGAAGAGAAAACTATTCCTCAAACCTCTTCCCCTCTCTACATGAATGTAATCAATTCACAAATTCCTATAGAGTTGAAAAAGATTAACATTGAGATACCTCTGTTACAGGAAATCAAGTATATACTTGAGATCAATTAGTTAGTAAAATTCCTTTGCATGAAGACATTGGTAAGGAAAAAGAGAATGCCTTCAACAATTCAAGTAGGGACTAAACTTACTGATGTGTTATCAAGAAGAATGCTTCCATAGAAATATAATGATCTTGGTAGCCCTGTCATAACACTGAGTATAAATGGAATTAAAATACCAAATGTCTTGATTAAATTAGGAGCTGCCATAAATGTCATTACATCTGATACAGTTAAAAGGCTAGGGATGACAACAATTCAGCCAACAACAACTATTGTATAGTTGGCTGATCAATCAACTACAAAACTATAAGGTATCATTGAAGAAATCATGGTCACAATTGATACATGGGATTACCCAATATATTTTTTGGTTCTCAAAGCCAGAAGGAAAGATTTTGGATACCCAATCATATTAGGCAGACCATGGTTGGCTATTACTGCAACATTAATAGACTGTAGATTAGGAAGCATGATAATCACTAATGGAAAAAAAAAAAGAATTGTCACTTTATCCACCTGCACAACCATCACTTCAAACAAACACTCAACTTTGGGTGGATGAGGATTTAGATTCTGAAGGTGATGGTATTGTGTAATTAGCAATGGTAACCATAACTAAACATATCCATGAATGTGAAGAACAAGAGATAACTTCATAAAGTGAACAAGATAATTGTCAAACAACATTACATGAACAACATTGTTGTCCTCTGAACACTCTTGTTGAAGAATAAGTAAATTCTAAAATAGACGTAAAGGATATTATAGTCATAGGAGATAAACCCCTTAATATCAATTCAACCTTATCCCCAACATAAGAGGAAAAATTGAAAGAAATTTTAGAAAAACACACCATAGCATTTTCTTGGGAATATACTAATATGAGAGGTATCCATCCTTCAATATATAGTCATCACATCTACACAAAATATGTTAGACCAATAAGACAAGGACAAAGGTGAATTAATCCTGTTATTCATTACATTGTAAAAAAAGAAATTGAGAAGTTGCTTAACGTGGGATTCATATACCCAATATCTGATAGTCAGTTGGTCTCTCCATTGGTTATAGTTCCAAACAAAAATGGTAAATGGTGCGTCTACATAGACTATAGATAATTGAATAAGGCCACTAAAAAAGACCATTTCTCATTGCCATTTATCGACCAAGTACTAGACAATCTAGGAGGTAGCAACTACTTCTCATTTCTTCATGGATTTATGGATATAAGAAAATCCAAGTAGCCCCTAAAGATCAAGACAAAACTACCTTTACCTATCGTTTGGGTATGTATGCATATAGATTCTTACCATTTGGACTATGCAATGCACCTGCAACGTACTTGCAATATTTGTAGATTTCACCACTTCATGTGTATAAATCTATATGGATGACTTTATAGTCCATCCTAAAACATATGATGAATCAATACAAAACCTAGAAAAATTTTTACAACGTTGCAAAGATCATAAGTTATTGCTCAATCATGAGAAAATTTCAATTATGATGACAGAGGGAATTGTTCTGGGACATCACATCTCAAAAGAGGGGATAAAGGTTGATCCCAAGAAAGTTGAGATCATACAAAACATTGAAATCCCAAAGAACCAAACTAGAGTAAGTATTTTTCTTGGACATATAGGGTATTACAGAAGATTTTATAGAAGGATTTAGTAAAATAGCATCACCGCTATTCATTAGCTCAAAAAAGAACAATTTGTATGGATAGAGGATTGTCAGAAATCCTTTCAAACAATTGAGATAGCTCTAACAACTTCACCCATTATCAAAGGACCAGTTTAGGGAGAGCCTTTTCACATACATGCAGATGCATCTAGTTTGGCCATTGGTGTAGTTTTAGGACAAAAATATGAAAATGATGCCATGCATGTGATTTACTATTTTAGCAAAAACTTAAATCCCGCTAAAAGAAACTACACAACAACAAAGAAGGAATTTTTAGTTGTGGTATATGCAATAAATAAATTCAAATATTATATTATAGACTATAAAATCTAAGTACATACAAACCATGCTGCAATCAAATATCTAATGAATAAGATAGTGGTAGGTGGACGCATTATCAAATGGTTACTTTTATTGAAAGAATTTGATGTAACTATTATTGATAAGCCTCAAAAGGAAAATGTTGTTGCTGAATTTATTTCTAGAATTGTTTTACAGGATAATCAAGAACCAGTGGATGATGCATTTCTAGATGAACACTTATTTTTTATATCAGTTCATCCACCATGGTTTTCTAATTTGGAAAATTACCTTGTTATAGGAAAATGTCCAAGTCAATTTAGTAATAAGAAAAAAAAGAGGTTAATCCATGAAAGTTCTAGATTTCAATGGATTAATGGTCTTCTATTTAAATTGTGTCCTAGCCATATTTTATGTAGATGTCTAATAGAATTGGATGTTTATGATGTAGTGCATGCTTGCCATCACGGACCTGAATGAGGACACTTTTCAGTTGTAAGAATAGTTCAAAAAATCTTGGGGGCTGGCTACTTTTGGCCAACAATGACAAAAGATGCAACATTCTTTGTTAGACACTGTGATGAGTGCCAAAGAATGGGGAAGCCTACAATAGCCATGGAGATGCCGGTGTAGCCACAAATAGCTCTTGAGCCATTTGAAAATTGGGGCATTGATTTTGTGGGACCAATAGATCCACCTTCTAGGGGTCAAAGATATATCCTTGTTTGTACTTATTATGCAACAAAATGGGCTAAGGTGAAAGCACTACCAGCAACAAAAGAAGATAAAGTTCCATACTTTCTATACAAGAAAATTATCCAACTGTTTGGTGCACCCAGAGAAATTGTTTCAGATCAGGGACTGCAATTTGTGTCAGCAATGATGAAAGCATTTTTACAAAGGTACCAAATAAGTCAAAAAAAATCTTTTCCTTACCACCCACAAATGAATGGACAAGTAGAGGTCACAAATAGAGAATTGGAGAATATTCTAAAAAAACTAGTTTCTTTGAAGAAAACATATTAGGTAGATAGGCTAGATGAAGCAGTCTGGGCCTAAACACCATGTGGAAAACAATGACTGGGTTCTCTCCATATGAACTAGTGTATGGAAAGAAACCAATCATGCCAATTGAATTTGAGTTGAAAACATTGAAGACAACACTAGAAGTTGGAATTGACTTGCCAGAAGTAGAGAAAAGTAGAATTTTGTAGCCTAATATACTTGATGAAATGAGAATGGAGGAAATTTAGCATACATAAGTGATTCAAAAGAAAAGGAAGGAATGGTATGATAAACATATTGTGTCTAGATAGTTCAAAGAGGGAGATTGGGCGCTATTATTTGACTCCAGATTTGAAGGTTTTAAAGGAAATTTCCATACCAGGTGGTTGGGACCTTATGAGATACAACAAGTGTTCGAGAATGGAGTTGTCCAGTTAGTTCCAATTGATGGGGAGAAAAGAGGCATGTTAGTTAATGGTCATCGACTAAAAACTTACCATAAGCCAACAACAAAAGAGGAATTTCTGGATGAAGTGCAACACAGAATTAAACATTTTTTCATGAAAGATATCTCTTCCATGAGAGAAGATCTTTGAACCTTTGAAGAAAAAACAAATAAACAAGGTAAATTGAAAACCAACAATTGGCAGTTTACCTTGAGAAAAATGGAAGTAAATTGAAAATCAACAAATGACGGTTTACTTTCAAGAAAAAAATAAAAAATAAATTTTTTTTTTTTATGACTGAAAACCAGAAATGGCGATCTATCTAAGTTAACTTCTACAAGCTCCTAAAGGCTCTTGAAGAACCCCTAAAAAGGTCTTGAAGGCTCCTAAAGATCTTGAAGACTAAAGACTCTGAAGACTCTATATTTGCTCTAAAGCTCTTGAAGACTCCTAAAATTCCAAGCTCCCGAGAGCTCCTGAAGACTCCTAATGAACTCTTGAAGGCTCCTGAAGAGCTCAAAGGATAAAACAAATTAAGGTGTGCATTTAATGTGAATATTTTTTTCAAAATCATTTTCTAAATTAGTTAGACTAATTTAAAATAGGTAAATATTTATAAATCTAGTCATCTCCTCCACAATGTTAATTAAATGATAATAATAAGTCCACTTTTAATCATTTCAAAAAGGGGTGGATTGTTAGAATAAGGAATGATGTGACACGGATGATGTCAGTCGAGGACAATGGATCTCTTCATGATTTTGTTGGCTTTTCAAAAATCCTCCCAAGTACGTGATGACATGTGTAATGAATGCCACCAACCTTGCGAATTGAATTGCAAGTTTCAAGTTGTGGCATGCAAATCGTCTAGGGTAGTAAGGAATTAAATGTAGGCTATTAATGGCATGTTATGTAATTTTAGAAATTGGCTACTCCCAAATAAAGAAAAAAATTATTCCACACCTTTTTGGTAAGTAATTCAGACTGCTAGTTGAAGTCTGCTAGCTTTGATAGAGAAATATGGGGAATAAAAAAAAAATTGAGCCAGAGAACTTCAATCTTGATTCAGGACTAGAAGATTGTTTGAAGAAGCTTGGTGGGTAAATTTTGTGATGCACTATGAAGGCTTCCAATTAGAAATGGTTAGAGAATTTGTGATAAATTTCAACATTAATGTCACTAGGGTAAGGGGAGAAGTAATAAAAGTCACACCAGAAATTATAAGTGAAATTTCTAGAATTCTGAATGAAGGAAAACTGGTTAACAAAGGCCAGTTAAGTTTGATAAATTGGTGGTTACATTTCACCAAGAGTAAAAAAGAAAGCCAGAGATATAATGCACAAAGGAGACCAGCGTGGCATAGCTCATAATAGTTTGGACGAGCCATGGAGGACTGCTGTGACTTGGCTTATGAAGTTCTTCACCTGCGATGGGCAGTATGGTACAATACTGGGTCTAGGAGGTATGGTCAAACAAAACCTTCAGCTAGGATAAATTTTCACATGTTCTTATTTCAACAAGTTTCTTCCATGATTTTGAGAGTAAAAGCTAGGGGGGAATCTTCTATGAAATACTAGGGGTTGATACATTTGATAATTAAATACCATTTCTTAAAGAAAGAAACTAGGAAGCAGGGATGGTTAGAATTTTTGGTCTGCACTTGTAAGAAAGAAAAAAGGGAGACCCACAACGGGACCCTCAGCCAAAAAGACAAAAATGGAGGAAGGAGAATCTTCCAAGAAAAGGGGAAAAGAAAATTTCCAGAGACATCTAGGGTAACCCATACTAGGTCAAAAAGAAGGAAACAAGAAGTCTAAGAGGAAAACCCTAGACCTATTGAAACTGTAGTGTTCACTCCTAAAGAGGCACCTATAAATCAAATCCCTATTTCTGAAAGCCCTATTAAATCCCATGAACATGAAGATACCCATACCCCAATACAATCTCCTAAAAGACCTCAAAGTCCCCCTAAAAACCTAATGTTGACTCCTAAAGATAACCGTATTTTTGAAGTCTACAACTTTGCTGAAGAGTTTGGCACATAATTTGAAGAGCAAGAGGCCTTTGAAGAATTTGAACAAGAAGAGACTATGAAATCTCCTATACCTTCCCCACAACATCAGAAGAGGAAAGGGAAAGAACCTTTAATTAAAGAAGAGGGACCCCAAGAAGAATTAGGAACTGAGGAATTGTTGAGAACAATGAAAATGTCCCGCTTAGAGGCTGAATTAGAATAGGAAAGAAGAAATGTGAAATTCTTTGAAGAAAAATTAAGAAGAAAAGAAGAAGAATTGCAACAATTAATCTACAAGAATCAAGCAATGGAAAGGAAAGTTGAGCAGAATGAGGCAAGGATTAAAAAATAGTTAAATAAAATGGAGGATGCCCTGCAACAAGCTAGTATGCAAGCATTAGTAAGTATAGAGGAAATTTCAAAAATGAAGGAAGAGTTGCAACGGAAAGAAGAAGAATTAAAATAGCAATCCATGTGGTTCTATATACAAGAAGCCTCTACTTCCTTCGCTCCTCCATGTAGGCTTGCATTACCTTCCATAATTCCTCATATTCCTTCCACTCCTCTTATGCAACCAAATCCAGTTCAACCTCGATACCATTCTTTGGCATTTTTCAAATATAAGGATGGAAAAAAAGTATTACAAGAGCAGATACAAATTTTTTTTAAAAAAAGAATGAGATTGAGAGAAGACTTCAATGGGTGGTAGAAATCAGTTCTGCCATGCTTTCAATGAGAAGACCGGTTGTAGCATATTCTTTGTTTCTTAGAGAAAAGTTTTTTGAATGCAAAATAAATCAGTTAATTCTAGGAAGGAGTCTAGATTACAATGAAGATCATGATTTCCTTAAAGATTACTTTAACATTCACCCTGACATTCAGAATCTAATGTGTGAGTTCTACCAACATGGGTTTTTAATGGGGGAAAATGATGACACAATGTTGAATATATATGGTGGCAAGCTTCATATGAGGTCATTTGTTTCTTTAATACAAAACCAAGTGGATGGGTCAAATAAAATGAATAAGTATAAAGAAGCTCAAAGAAAATATGGATTTACAATGAGACCTGAAAATCCACATGCTAAATTAAATATATCAAAGCTGTAAGATTAGTTGTCAGGTTAAATGATGTTAATCCCCTCTATGTCTCAAATCTGTTTGATAGCATTGCATCATTCCAGAATGTGGAAGCAACACTCCCACCATTAGCACTATGGTCCTATGAAGAAAGGTACCATCTTATTCCAAAATTAGTCATAAGAAGGGAGCCAATTAGTCTGAATAATATTAGTTGGAGTTTAGTTAGAGTTACGCATGTCATCACTCTAATCCAACATCAGAAAGAATTATGGATAGGCATGAGATTTAAAATGCCAATTATTATAATGCTATCACCAAAGCTAAATGAAACAACAAATGTACCAGCTTTGGTAATGAGGATGTGGTTTGAGAACTTAAGAGGAAACTATGGCTATGCAATTAATACCAAATTGTTGGAATAGTACAAAGAGGGTGTTTTTGACTGTTGCATCTAGATGGACTCACTAAACAGAGAGAGAGAGAACACCATAATTTTGGATGATGAACCATGAGGACATTGTCCAAAGCAAGTTGGGGAGAAAATGATGGGAGATTAAAATAATTTCATTTAAGGATTTTTATGTTTAAAAAGACTTGTTTTTATTGTTAATTGACATAACTTGTGGTAGAAAATAGATTAACATATTTTCTTATTTTACTTTATGTTTAACTAAATTAGTGGATATTTTGGAAGTAATAGCTTATTTTAAATGCATTGCTTTATGATAACTTTGGATGAGATGATTATGCTACATTAATCTTTATTGCCATGATTGTTGTCCTTTTCATAAGGGTTTTTTATAGGGTATCTTAAAGATTGATGAGATAGTTAAAATCTCTATCTAGTCCTAAGGAATGGATATGCCATAGATAGGCCCTGCTGGATAATGAGTCACTCAAAATTTGAATCGAATTCTTCATAGTCGGTTGAAGAACTTTTACTTCTAGCACCAATTTGGCATTGTTCTGGCATAGTCCTCCATAGTCAACTTCAGTTCTATTTTTAGTTTCATTTTGTAATATGTATATTTTCACCTTAAGTTTTGGCAATTAACACCATGTTAGAAGCTAATAAGGATATTTTATAAATATCCACATTTTGGTCTTAGTTAGGAGTAAGATAATTTGCAATTAGAATTTTCTGTAATCATAAGCAATACTTTATTGTGCATTCTACTTTTGATCAATGAGAAAGGAAGCAAGAAGTTAATTAATTCTCTATGTTGAAGGATCTTACCTAAGGAAGAGCAAGGCCCACTCAACTGTTGGAATGATCTTATGGTATTTTGTTAAAGTGTTGCTATTTTCTGATATTAAAATCTATAGTAGAAACTAATTTTCAATTGTTCAATCGTTAAAATTATCTTCTATCTTGGTAAATGTTAAGATCAGATAATCTATTTGTAATTGTGTTTTGAAGTTTCAGTTATTATGGTTAAGATCAAATCATTTGAATGTTTAGATTTATTTATGAGAAATGATAAATTGAACAATTAGAATTGTTGAACAAGTTTTTTTTTTTTAAATTAGGTTTAGTTACCATCTGAATCAATTAGAATTAGCATTTGTTTGTTAGGATTCATTAAAGAAATGTTAGGAATTTATGGAAAGATGAAGTTGAACTCTATTTAGAATCTGTTCATGGAGATTAGTCTTTATGCTTTTTAGAATAATCATCATTTTTTTGCAATTCATTTCTGCTTTTAAATTAGCATTTACTTTCCAACAATTAAATTATGGATTTCCTTTAAAGAAAAATATAATTAATTTGGAATTTTTCATTTTAGATTAAGGATTAAAGTAATCATTAATTATCTCCATGAATTGGTCTAAATCGAAGTCAATAAAGTTAGAATTCAGTTAGTAGAATTTTAAATGAGAAGTTAAAGTAGATTTAATCTTAAGAATCCTAAAAGCTCCTGAAGAACCCCCAAGAGTTCTTGAAAGCTCCTAAAGTAGGAAAAATGATACCTGAAGTTGTTGTTTATGGTGCAAACCCCCTAAAAATAATCTATGACAACTATCCTTATCGCATATTGCTCTAAGACACACCTGGTTCGATAAAATAATTAATTAAATGATGCAAGTTGTAAAATCAATGACCTTGCCTATCACCCATTATATAACCATTTTTTGGACCATCATGATCATGTGCATACCCTTAATTCAAGTGCAATTAAAATTTCTAAGAATTTGGTGCTACATTCAATGACCAAGCATATATCTATCAAGTTTCACTTTTTGAGAGAGAAGGTGAGTGAAAAGGAAGTTAGATTGGAGTATGTTCCTACTAAGGAACAAATTATGGATATGTTTACCAAATTTTTTCCTAAGGATACTTTTGAGTATTTGAGAGGGAAGCTAGGGGTGATTACCCCTCATAATCAAAACTAAGATGCATTGAGTTGCATTAGTCTATGCATTACATAGTCATATCTTGATCCAGATTGATGTTGTGGTGGATACTACTCGAGGGGAGTAGTCAGATGTTCAGATATGTGGTTCAAAGCTTGTGTGTATATTTTTCATTGATGTCAAAGGGGAAGAAGATTCATGTGAAAAAAATGGTGGGCAGAAGAGTTATGTGAAAGAGTTGAGGAGAAAAGATTCAAAATCTAAGGGGGAGAAAAGTGTTAAGAGAAAGTTGCGTTGATGGTTTTTTTCACATCCTGTGTTGCCATCAATGCCAAAGGGGGAGATTGTTGAATGTTTTGGTATGTGGTTGTCATTGATGTCAATACTATTTGCATTAGTGTCATAAAGGATGTATATGTCAAGGATATTGAGAAAATTGTAACAAAATAAGTTGTAGGTTGTTAGTGGTAAATTGAAGTTTAGTCCACTAGTTAGCTTAGTATGTTGATGATCATAAGTTGTCAATTAAAGGGTTTTTTTAAGAGTATATCTAGTTTATCCACATTAATTTTTAGAGATGCGCATTAATATTTCATCAAGTTATGAGTAGGTGTGTTCTGATAGTCATTATTTTACTTCTGTTGGTGTTCCTGAATGAAGATGATGTGATTCTAGTAAGTTCAATTGTTGTGGATGCTTCTTTGGTGAATAATTATTCTTGTGGATATTTCTAAATCATGCTTTATTTGTGTTTCACATCCACATTGATCGGTGTGCTCATGATTAGAGATTTTATCTTGTGTGTTCATGTTTTTCATGTTCTTGGATGATAGGGTGTTGTAGTGTGTTGTGGATCTTCGAGGAATAATTTTTAAAGATGTTTCATGTTCAAAGATTTTCTTTTGGGTCTTCATTATATTGTGGTCAACATTGGTACATTCATATTGAAAATTATTTATTGTTTTGCGCTGATAGTTTGCATATGTTATATTATTTTATTGAAGCTGACATGTAGTGATGTAATCTCTTTTTTTGGATATATATATATATAAGCGATTGTTTATTCCATTTGAAGGTATGTGTGTATGAGATGTGTGAATAATGTCCTAATCATTTGAAGGAAAAAGAAAAGTGTGAAGAAGAGTGAGAAAAGTGTGAAGAAGTGTTCATGTGCTTAACTGGATTTGTAATCAGGCATTACTAGATGTTATTTTCTCAGTTCAAAATTTTGTGGATGTAATCTAAATGTTTTTGTAAGACAATGTGTCTTCTTTTGGGTAGTAAGCCTTTCCATATTTGAGCAGTGTGCCTGAATGCAAGTACATTCCCCATTTATTTTTCTTTATAATTTTAATAGGGTATAATCTTTTGGACTAACCTCCACTACGGTTTTTCCCCTAACATGGTTCCCACATAAAAAATCTTGGTGTTATGTGTGTTTTTGATGTGTTGATGATTTATGATTTCATGGTTATTAATTAGATTTGAGAATAAGGTTAATAAGTTTAAAAAATTTAAATTTTGTGACAACTGAGTCATCCCCCCTCTTAGTTCTCTACCCTTGTGTTTCCAACAATTGGTATCATAGTGGAGGTCATAGGTTCAAATCCCTTCCTTATGCTTGAGGGGTGGATTGATGCAAGATAGTGTGTCTCTTGGTCTTCCTTGTTGAGCACAACACTTGGGTTTGTGACATGGTCTAACTACCTCCTATGTATCTTAACTAACACTTGTATCAGGCATTGACAGGCTAGTCTTTTGGTGCAATCGAAAGGCCAACACATAGAGGTCTGTATGAATCAATTCCAACATTTTGGTAGTTGATTACTCTTTTCCTTTAAAATTGCAACTTGTTTGTTTTCCCAACTAACAATTTCTACAAACAACATTGATAAGCTTTGTGATTCTTGGGAGATCTCTAACATCTTCTCTTGAACTAATCCTAATTAGGTTTTTAGAGTTTACATGTCCCATCCTTTGGTGCCATAGCCAACTTTCATTAACATGAGACACAAAACACTGAGCATCAACACCCTTAAAGTAATAAATGTTTCCATATGTTCTTGTTCCTATAGCTACCACAATTCTAGACCCTTTTTTGATCTCACAAGTATTATCCTAAAAAAAATGCTTAAATCCTTTTCTACACATTTTTCCAACACTCAAGAGATTATGTCATAAGGCCTTAACATAATAGACATCATCAATATTGTGTTTTCCATAAAAAATAATTGTCCCTTTTCCAACAATATTTTCACTAGAACCATCTCAAAACATGACTAATCCTCCATCATAATTTTCAAGTTTAGTAAATTTACTTTTATCTCTAGTCATGTGATTTGAGTAGCCACTTTCAATTACCCAATATTATTTATCTTGTCTAGCATGAAAGGAAGAAATGAAAGTACCTTCCATCTCTTCCTTCTTGTTTTTCAGACCACATTCCCTTGCACATATTTCATGGTTAGTAGAAACCAATTTATTCTTTAAGGATAGAAACATGAATTCATCTTTCTTATCCTCAATATTAGATTCATCATTAGAAATTATAGCATCCTCTCTAACAGAATACAATTTCCTAAACTTTTTGTCTTTATTGTCTATATTCTTTTGTATGACTCTATTTGGACATCTGGAAGCATAGTGACCATATTTCCACAACTAAAACATTTAAAGGATATCATACGTTTGTAATTTCAAGTACCTTTCTTCAATTTCCTTGTAAATTTTTCTTCCAACTCCTCTAAACTTTCGTTATCCATATCATCTTCTGACTTTATAGCTTTAAAGGTATTTTCTAATTTCCCCTTTTCTATTCCAAATTTACTCATTTCAAATGAAATCAAGGAGCTAAATAGATGTTCTCTAGTGATTTTTTTGGATCATAAACTTCTTCAATAGCTGACACCTTATCATTGTAGCTCTCTGGTAGGATCATCAAAATATTCTCCATTACATCTTCATTTGTCATAGTACCTCCATGATTTTTTACTTCATTTACTACACTATCAACTCTCTAAAAGTAGCTTGTTATGTCTTCACCTTCTTCCATTTTCAAGTTCTCATATATGTGCTTAGCTTTTAACTTCTTTGATAATTTGAGTCCATCACTTCCTTTATAAATATCTTTCAACTTTTCCCAAATCTCATAAGTAGTTCCCAATGAAAAAAACTTTGTTAGTTCAGTCTTAGATATAACACTATAGATTACATACCTTGATTTTACTTTTTCTTCATAAGTAGTAATCTCATCCAGAGAAGAAGGACCACCGACAGGCTCAACATATTTTGTCTCATTAACTTTCCAAGTCTTGTAACTAAGGGAGATCAGGTAACCTCTCTTCCACACTTTCTAGAAACTATAGTCAAATCCATCAAACAAAGGGATCATCGATTTGTGCACCATTCAATCTACCTCAAGTGGTTAATCTCTTCTTCTAGAAACCAAAACTTTGATACCAATTGTTGAAATGCACAAGACAATTGAGAGAGGGGGTGAATCAGTTGTACCAAATCCCTTCACCATAGATCCTAAACAATCCACTTTAATCTATTATTGAGTATGAACATGAATTGCAAATAACATAAAGCAATATCAACACAAGAAATGCTAGATTTACATGGAAAATTCAATAAGGGAAAAACCATGGTGAGGATTAACTCACAATATATGAATAATAGAAAAACTATTTACAAAGAGGCTCACTACCAAAGGGCTCACTTCCAAAGATAGGACTCACTATCCGAATGGCAGTTTCACTTTCTACATATAAAGAAATATAGAAAGAAGAATGTTACATAGAGAACATTATCACAGTACAATAGAAGACCCATCACTGCAACTTGCATACATCCACAACCTTGATCAGAGAATTGCATAGACCATCATCTCATTTCCTTCAAGAATCTAACACATTGAATTTCTTGCTACCTCAACTTACTTTCAAACACTTTCTCACATCTATCTTGCTTCTCACACTTGTGTTGTATAATCCTTAACATCTTGACTTGTATTTATACCATCTTCAATCATAGAATCTTTCTCAAAGGTCGGCTACACACTTCATTTTGCAAATTCTAATTAGGTCAACAACTCAAAATTCTTGCAATGGATGAGAATGAGAGTGGACCAAACCAAAACTTAACTAGGACCCAAAATAACATCTTGGATCAACCACACACTTCCTTAATTGATACTTATCCTTCACATGACATGTAAACACTAGGTCAACCATACCTAACAAAAACACCAATGAACTTTGAAGTACACACTTCTGTAATAAGAAGATAGCATGTGGACCACATAGCATGCTTCACCATACACTATAACACATCTTAGATGCCTTCATATTTATTTTCATCAACTACAATAACCTTCATACAAAAGACACCTTCCATTAGTCCATACAGACTATACAGACACATAGTAAATTTAAAACTAGTATTTTAGAGCAGCAAACCACAAATACTCTTGATAGAACATAGATAACACCATTAAAATCCTTCTGCCAAATTTGTAAGAACTGAAACAAACAACCAGAGGACTACGAAGCAGATACATTTTTCCTAGTACACAGACAAACAACTCTGCCAAACCAGTTCACAACTTGTGAATGCAACTTTCATTCTACATTAAAAAAAATCCATATTCTAGGATATATAACCCAAGGATGTCCATAATAAACAATTCAGATCCACACAAGCATAGGATCAACACATAAGAAATGTAGAGCACATACAAAGCACATTCTAAACATACACACAATTTTGTCTTCACTATCTCAAAAGCACTTGATAACTCATCATATCAACACACCTACATTAACATAAAAATAGCTCCATATACTCACAACATCTCTACAATATCTCAACTATACATACAAAAATTGCAATCACTTGTTTCCTTTCTCTACAACAACCTCTAGTATGTCGACATCAATGAAAACATTAATGAAAACACCACCATACTCATTCATACTTGCAACATAATTAAAGCATATTTTAGTAAAATAAAGGTCTTGGAAAAATGTGGTTGTGTAAAACACTTCACAAAACTATCCCAAGACATCAATTCGGGCTCATTTTACTAAAATAAAGGGTCTTAGGCCAATGTGAACATTTACAAGATGTTACAACACCACTCCAAGACATCGATTATAGCACATTTTGATGAAATAGAGGTCTCAAGATGTTACAACACCAACTTCAAGATCACAAGAGGGAGCTAAACCATATGAAAATTTCACTGACGATAATTTCCATCACTACATTTAGCCCCAACTTTAGTGAGAGGATGAACTTGCTTCAAATTCACACTAAAGTAGAGCAACAATCTTCAAGAGGGGTTCAAATGTACATTCACTAGTAAGAAAGGATGACACCAATCAAGAGGGATGATCAAGCCCCTAGGATAAACCAATGTAAGCACAAGAGAACACACATGAGAAAGATATAAGAGCATATTAGAAGAAAAACCATACAATGTCAAATATACAATGAAAATGAAAATAGAAAAAGGAAAAAGAAAAATGCAGATCAAGCTTCGATCATTTTTCCAATGTATTTTTGGATTCTAGATCTAGGTTGGTTTTTTGAAAATTTACACTCACTTTGGGGCCATAAAACTTTAGGTTATCCACAGAGTGAGAAATCCATAGTATACTAAATTTGGGGCAATAGAACTTTTGGCTGTCCGCAAGGTGAGAAATCCATAATGTGTTGGTGGATATGGGGAAATTCATGTGCTCATTCAACTTCCCACTCAACCATATCAAAGTTATACCTCCTAATAACTTTAATAAGGCTCCATGAGGAAAATATTTTTTGAGCTCCATGAGACAAGCAAAGCTTAATATGCTTAAAACTCATGAAAAAAGGTGATGGCACCACAAAAATGCAAGTTGTATTATTCAAGCTGGCCATATAATCAAAGATGCAAATACAAATAAAATTCAAAGGAGTCTTGTTTAGTTCATGCAAGGTCTTTAACTTAGGGGACATTGTGCCCAATGCCTCCAAGAGAAGACCAATCATAGAATAAAATATTCACAACTTAGGGGATGCAGTGCATTGCATCAAATCACTAAGAGGAATGTAATATTCTAAGAGAGATCATGCTCCTAAAGGACATCACATCCAATGTCACCACAAAGTGGATAATGCATCGAATGAAGTAAGAAGACTACACTATGAATGATGAACAAGAAAAATGCTAAAGATGATAATGTCAATGTATGCCCCCACTTTAAGGAAATAGCTAAACACCATGCTATGAGAAATTACTTTAAAGTAGAAAATGATAAATGTAATAAAGACATGTGAGCTAGCTTAGAAATCCCTATACCAATTCATATGTTTCTGAGTCAAGCTATGGCATGAAAGAGAAAAAGAAAAGAGAGGGGTTGCCTCCAAAATGAAAACAACAAACACATAAGGGATCTATGGATTTGAAGTCAATATGTTCTTGCCACAATGTTTATAGAGAGCCAAGAACTGTCATCATCCCCTAAATACACAAAGAACTAGAAGAATGACACAAATAGGGGAAAAACAAGGAAAAATCCTTTTCAGTCAACATTGAGGAGACATAGGGTGTCTTGATGATTTGTGTCATCCCCAAAAGGAAAAAAAAAAGAAAAAAATGAAAATTTTAGAAAAATATTTTGGGTGAACATGAAAGATCCTTAAATGTATCAATACCTTGTGCCATCCCCAAAAGGAAAACACAAGATAAATGAAAACAAGATAAAGGAAAGATAAGTGAAAAGGAGAAAAGTTGCACAACATAAAGAAGAATGAAGGTACAAATAGAGGAATTCGCATATAGAGGAAACATCAAATAGAACATTAGAAGGGATCACATTATGCACATGCAATCACACAAAAGAAAGAAAAAGAAAAGAAAAGAAATACTAGTAAGGTAGAGATGAATCAACCTAAAGCAGGTCATCTACCTCCCAGTCTTGTTCATTGTATTTAGAATGAAAGCAACTAGCCAAAGGAATCACAAAAATTTTTGAACTAGGATCATCACCAAGTCCAACATCATCATGTAAGCTCATAGAAGAAGAAAGTAATGTATTCAATTCATTATGCACTTCTTCATCAATTTCTGCACTTTCATCATCGTCATCCAAATTTATCACAACCAAAGGATGAAGGATAATGTCTGTACAATGTTCTTGTTTTGGTGTTGCTATTAGTTGAGTCAAGTTCATATTTTGATTTTATTTGTTTTTTTCTTCATTGAATTTTTTAGCAAGAGCACGACATCTACATCTTCACTCTTTAGCACCTCAGTTTCTTTTGATATGGCTTTCTATTTGCACTTTTGTAGGAGAGAGCTTATCGACCACTAGATTATTTTCTTCTTTAGGAAGAAGAATAAAAGGTATCACAAGAGGCACATTACACACATGCAATCACACAAAAGAAAGAAAAAGAAAAGAAGATCAATACTAGTAAGGTAGAGATGAATCAACCTAAACCAGGTCATTTGCCTCCCACTCTTGTTTAGTGTATGCAGAATGAAAGCAATTAGCCAAAGGAATCACAAAAATTTCCAAACTAGGATCATCACCAAGTACAACATCATTATGTAAGCTCATAGAAGAAGAAAGTAGTGTATTCAATTCATTATGCACTTCTTCATCATTTTTTGCACTTTCATCATCTTCATACATATTTATCACAACCAAAGGATGAAAAATAATGTTTGTACAATGTTCTTGTTTTGGTGTTGCTATTACTTTAGCCAAGTTCATATTTTGATTTTATTTGTTTTTTTCTTCATTGATTTTCTTAGCAAGAGCACGACGTCTACATCTACGCTCTCTAACACCTTAGTTTCTTGTGATATGGTTTTCTATTTGCCCTTGTGTAGGAGAGAGCTTATCGACCACTAGATTATTTTCTTATTTAGGAAGAAGAATAGAAGTTATCACAAGAGGTTGTTCAAACACCTTCTCTTTAGGCTTGTAAACTTGTTTTATGCTAGGAGGAGAGGGAAGGATTTTCTTTCTTCTCTCTTGGTTGTTTAGTTGTTATGAGAGGGACTATGATAGGTTTTTCTTGATATTTTGTTATTTCTTCTAGTTTATCTGTATTGTTTGGCATGTCTTTAGGTTCTATCATGGTTTCGTCAATGATGGTTGGCTTGGTTGGAGGTTCAGGCATGTTTTTAAGGGAAAATTATGCTATTTTTGCTGCCTTGAACCATTCATAATGTTTGAAAAAGAAATCATCCTAGGGTCTAATGGGATCCATGGGCTCGAGCCAAGAGAAATCTAAAGAAAAGTTCCCTTTTTTTGATGTAGGATTGAATATACTATGATGCACAATGTATATATCATTGTCAAATGGGTATGTGTAGGATCATGATGGGACAAAAAAGTGGCAATATGATGGGTATGTGGTTGACGACTTATTTTTTACCCAAAATTGATGAAAAGAAAAGGGATTTTAAACAATATTCTCAACTTTCCACCAATATAAATTATGCTTTACTTTGAATCTAATAAGTAATTATTATTCATTTTCTATTTGAATTACAATTAATGTCCTAATTGATAGGCTGATTGAAATGCATCTATAGCTTTCAAATGGTATCACCATTTTTGAATTCAAAACAGGCGTTAAATTCTATGCTTCATATACTATAGAATTAAAAAAAAATGAATTTCATGAAGTTTTGACCAAGTTAAGGTGGTCAGACATACAAGTTTTTATATTTTTTAAAAGTTGTAATAAAAGATTTATAATTAATCATTTACTTGGAAAAAAGTTACAAATAAATATGCATCACATTAGGACATGAATCCTCTACTTATATCTAAAATCTTATAAAAAAATATTATCATTTTACTATGGTTAGGGTGGTCAGATAGATACCTACTTCTTATTTTTTCCCTAAAATTTAATTAATACTGCATTGAAATTTCAAATTTTTGCCAAATAGAATTTTTTTATTTAAAAAAACCTAGTAGTTTAGAAACTACATTCAATTTTCTACAAATTTTATTTTTACTTATTTTTGAAATAATATAGAGAACGTATTAAATTTTTTACGTCAAGTTGCCTAACTTTGATTTTTCTAATTTTTTTGCCACTTAAGGGCCTGTTTTTTCCATGATGATTGTGCACATACCCAAATAGAAACTTTAAACATTGATGTATGACCAAAGGGAACACTTTCATAGAGTGAAGCCATGGATAGCCTAACTTCAAATGAAATTGATCCAAATTCAGGATGATGGAGAATGTAACATCTAATTCTTTTGGTCATATTGTGAAAGGTAGCGTGATCGATCCTATCATAGGGTAAATGATACAATTATGCATCTTGATCCATGCTCTCAGTTTATCATATATTTCTTGGTAAAGTTCATGCACAACCAAGATTTTTTTTGTGATCATAGTATCTCCACATAGGATATCTATTAATATCCTATTAGTGGGCTTATCATAGATATGGCCATCTATGTAAAGAGGACAATCAGGTACATTTTTACGAATATCTACTAAGGAAAATGTGATATCAAGATGATTCTTCATTCAGCCCTTATGATGAATTATGTCTATCACTCCTATCATGGTGTCCACAAGATCATATATAGCATCATATGGAGTATTATCAATGTTATCATCATCTGTGTCCACATTCATCACATCATTGTTTTTAATTTCACTAGCTTTGACAAATGAAATTTTGTGATTTGACAAGGGATTGGTAAATATTTGTAAATTCTGGTAAGGGAGTGAACTCTCTTTTTAGATCACTATAGCTAAAGGGTATCATAAATTGAACGACAACTACCTAGTTTTTTGTATTTTGATTTGTTTGTTGAGGAGTGTTGAATTGAAGGAAACCCTTGTTTTGGTGTACATTCTCATATTTCTCATGTTGGTTAGAAGTGGAATTTGTATCACAACCAACAATTTTTTTTTGATAATCATGGAGAGTAGTACATAAGTGAAAGAAGGATGGAAATTTCATCATGGCAATCCTATCTTGTATATTGGTTTGTAAGTTTTCTATGAACATATTTTGGAGATGAAGATCAGGTAGCTGAACATCAATTTGGGAATAACGTGATTGATATTGTGAGATAAAGTTAGTTACCTTTTCATTAGTTTCTTTTTCAAATTTCATTAAGTCATCCAAGGTCAATTTAGGTGTCATATGAACTTGGAAATGGTTAAAAAATTCTTACAAAAGTTCATTGAATGAGTGAATTGAGTTGTTTGGTAATGAAGAAAACTACTCTAAAGTAGTATCCTTCAAGGATCTAGGGAAAATTTTAGCCAAGAGCTTATCATCAAGGATGAAATTACTGCATAGGTTTTCAGAAGCATTGATATGGTTAGAAGGTATCCCTTCCCTACATATTTCTCAAATTTGGGAACTTCTACACTTTGTGGATCGGTGTTTGCAATATCTCCAAGGATAGTGGGCTACTTTTGACATAACATGTAGGTGGGCCATTTTGATTTTGGTTGATAGTGGAAATTTTCTTTTGCATGGATGAAATGGTTTGAAAAATTTGAGCTGTGAGAGGGTCATTACTTGTGTTATGAGATGTAGGTGAAAAAGGTGGAGGGGTGTATGTGTTTGAAGAGAAAGTGAATGGAATACTCATAGGTGGTAAAGTAGTAGGATATATAATGTGAGATGCCATAAAGGTATTAGGAATGCTAGTGGAAACACCTAAGGAATGTATCACATTACTAGTTGGTTTCATTTTTTTTGTCATGTGAGTAATTCTATAAGTATGGATGGGTATGTGCGGGATCATCATGCAAAAAACAGGCCCTTAAGTGGCAAAAAATTCAGAAAAATCAGTGTTAGGCAACTTGACATAAATATTTGAGTAAGTTATCTATATTATTTCAAAAATATGTAAGAATAGAATTTGTAGAAAATTTAATGTAGTTTCTAAAATACTAGGTTTATTTAAAAATAAATAAAATCTATTTGGTGAAAATTTGAAATTTCAATGTAGTAGTACTTAAATTTCAAGGAAAAAATAAGAAGTAGGTTAATGGACCACCACGACCATAATAAAATGATAATATTTTTTGTAAGATTTTATATATAAGTAGAGGACTCATGTATGGATGTGATGCATATTTTTGTAATTTTTTCCAAGTAAATAATAATTAATTATTTTTATTACAACTTTTTAGAAAATATAAAAACTTCGTCTGTTTGACCACCTTAAATTGGTCAAAACTTCATGAAATTTAATTTTTATTTTTTAATCCTATATTATGTGAAGCATAGAATGTGATGCATGTTTGATTCAAAAATATGATACCGTTGAAATTTATAAGATGTTTTCAATCAGCCTATCCATGAGACTTTAGTCGTAATTCTAATAGAAAATGAATAATAATTATTTATTAAATTCAAATTAAATCATAATTTATATTTTTAGAAAGCTGAGAATCTCCTCTAAAAACTTTTTTCGTTTCATTAATTTTGGGTGAAAAAAAGTCGTCAGCCACATACCCTACAAATACCCATAATATTGCCACTTTTTGGCGCACCATGATCCTGCACATACCTAGATGGAGGTCATGGTTGTGAGAGGAATGTTAGTTCCTCCTTGGTTTGTTGTGTTGTTTATATTATGACAACCATTAATGGTTGAGAGAATGTTTTTTCCAAAGATTTGAACTATATTCCTCATAAATTCAATTCCACATTCTCTTTCAAGCATACGATGAATGTTTTCTATAGTGGGAAGTGCAGTAGTTGAAATGTTTTCAAGACTTATTTGATGTTGTAAGTTCACTAGATCTTCATGAATTTGGCATATGTTTTCTTGATGGATTTCATCAACTCTTGTTTCAACTTGGGACACAATACTTGAAGGAAAAGAGTTGTGAAGGGTATTATCCATACCTAGTGTATTAGTGTCAACACTAGTAGTGAAAGAGTTAGACAACCCTATACCCACAACAATTGTACTATCATGGAATGATATGAGTCTCAAACTTCATCTCACTATAGTATCAACAATGGGAAACCAAATACTCATGCAAGGTCTACTAAATGCAATGTGAATGAAAATGAAGTATAGGCTAAGAATAATGAAATTATTGTAACAAAAATTCTTAAAATTGAAATCAAAATGCACTAACAACAAACATAAACTTAAAAATAAGAAATTCAACCCAGAAAAATGTAGTACAAATTATGCAAAGGGACTGATTCGCCCAAGGTGGCGAATGAGTCCCAAATGCTTTTTCTTGGTGTTGTTACTGATTTTCAATGCAATTTTACTATCTATGATGATGTATGAGCTAGAATTAAAGTGAAGATGCAAAATATTTTTATTTTCAATGTTTTCTAATGCAAAAATGAAAGCTAAAATGACTTTTCACTAATGCAAAATCTAAAATGCAAGTTAATGCAATGTAATACCCTAATGCAATGCACACTAGATATAAGATGTAAATGCACTCCAAATTAGACTTTAAGGTGTTCTATAAATGCAGGTTCACCAAAATGTTTAATTGAAAATTGGAGTGATGTAACCTATGATGACAATTTCCAACAAACATTCAAGGATTTCCCTTGAGATCTATACTCCAGAAAGGCATGAGATCAAGCTAAGGGTTGAATACAAGGATATTGATTAGAAACTATTAAGGGTTTCACCACCAAGTAAAAAATTGGAAAGAAAATGCAATAAAGGATGGAATGCAATTTTTTTTGAAAACATAGTGTGATATACAAACAAGATGCTAAATGACCAAAAAAACAAAGAAAATGAAACAACGATTGGGGAAATAGAATGTATGCACCTGGAGACTGAAATGAAGTCCTAAACACCTAGAAATTCTACTAATGATGTCAAATGGGACTCATTTTCCACCCATGGTGAATCAATCCAAATGCTTGGTAACTATTTCAGAACAGGTTTTAGACAATTATGTGCTCAGATATGGAAAATTCTCTATTAGATAGCTCTAGTAGGACTCATTCACCACCTATGGTGAATTAGTCCACTTTAGGGTTTTTAGAAACTCTAAACTGGAAACTGTGGATTTTGTCTACTTTTCTACTCCCGACTCAGATTTGAGTATGAAACTACAAAATTCCAACTGTAGGTCTTCCAAGGTTCTCTTGCAACTTTGATAACTTTGAATTTCTTTTACAACTTGATGACAACTTTTCCAATCTTTCTCTTCAATACACTTGTCTTCAAAATCTACAAAACACATGCAAAGAGAGAGACAAATGTTGGGGGGGGTTAGTAGATGGGGGATTTCCTTGGTCAAACCCCTTTGTTTGGTAATTAAACCTTGAAATGAAAGAAAATAAAGAAGGAGAATGATGAATGAATAAATAGAGATGCTACAACTAACCAAACCCTAGTGATAAAGTGCTATAACAATGCTTGGAAGGGCTGCAATAGATGTGATCCTTGAATCTTGCTTGAGATGATGTAATCTTAAACACATTGCTATCTTGAATCATGAACACCTACATCACAAATGTTATGTCCATAACAAACATGATGCACCTAATCATTGACATGATGGATGATAATTGAAAATGTTGTAAAACACTTGAAAATATACTCTTGAAGACTGTTAAAAGCTCTTGTGAATATTTATGAACTTGCTTGAATTCTTAGAAGTCTAGAAAACTTGCTAGGAGATGAAAATGAAGGATTTAACCTTGTATTTATACTAAATCATGCAAAAAATCCTAAAAATGCAACACTACAGGTCAACCTTGGATGTTTGAGACCAAAGCTTGCCAAATTTTTAATTCAAATTTGAATTTTGGGTCAAGGGGTGACTCATTCACCATAAGTGGTGAATGGGTCCCACCTAAGTGGAATCATTCACCATGGGTGGTGAATGAGTCCCACATTGGGTATTTTTAAGTGGATTTGGGATTTGAGTGTTTTAAATGGCCTTGTTAGAATTTATCTCAAAATATACACAATTAAGGCTTAAGGATGCAATTTGGGGCCAATTAAAGCATAATAAAGCCCAAATATTGAGCAAGAACCCTAGGAGAATGTGAAAATGCCTTACAACACTTTACAACACCCTAGACAATGTCCTAGTTAAGCTAAATTTGGTTAAAAATAGGTTTCAGGCCTTAGAAAAGTGTGAAAATGTCTTACAACACTTTACAACACTTTTGCAAAGGGACAATTAAAGCATATTTTAGTGAAATAAAGGTCTTGGAACAATGCGAGTGTTTACAAGACTTCACAAAACTGTCTAAAGACATCAATTAAGCCTTATTTTACTAAAATAAAGGGTCTTAGAGCAATGCAAAAATTTATAAGATGTTACAACACCAATCCAAGATGTCCACTATAACACATTTTGATCAAATAAAGGTCTCAAGACATTACATTCCACCAGTTTCAAGAACACAAGAGGGGGCTAAACCATATGAAATTGTCACCAATGACAATTTATGTCACTACAAGAAGCTTGGTTGAGAATGAGACAGGTAAAAAGTTAAAATGTATCAGATTTGATAATGGTGGTGAGTATTGCAGCAAATATTTTGAATATTATTGTTCCTCTAATGGTATTTGTAGGCAAAAAATGGTTCCAAGGACTCCATAGGAAAATGGAGTGGTTGAGCACATGAATAGAACAATAATGGAGCATGGTTGGACTATGAGATTGCATGTTGGGATTCCTTTAAGCATGTTGGTAGAGGCTGTAAACACTATTTTTTATTTAATTAATAGAGGTCCCTCTAATCCTTTAGGTTGTGTTATTCTAGAGGAAGCATGGATAGGTAAGAATGTGAGTTATTATTTTCTCACAACCTTCGGTTGTGAAGCATTTGCACACATAGATTCGGAAAATAGAACCAAGATTGATGCAAAATTGAAGAACTTTATATTTGTTGGATATGGTATTGATGAATTTGGTTATAGGATTTGGGATTTTAAAAGTCAAAAAATTGTAACAAGCAAGGATGTCATATTCAATGAGAAATTGTTGTACAAAGATCAGTTGCAATAGCATGAGAAGAAAGAAAATGATTATGTAGTTCTAGATGATACTCTGAACAATGATGTCCTAGTGGTTCCTCATGCTTTGCAACAACAACAACAAAAAATACTACAAACTCCAATGAATGCTAGACGATCATCAAGGATAAGTAGACCTCCAAAAATTATTTCCTCCTTTGTATTATATTTTATTAACTGGTGAACATTGGTGAACTAGAATGCTATGATAAATCTATGCACATGGATTCTAAGGTTCAGTGGGAGCATGGAATGGAAGAAGAAATGGACTCCTTACTAAAATATATACTTAGGACTTATGCAAGTTTTCTGCAGCTAAAAAGGATTTACCAAACAAATTGGTTTATAAGTTGAAAAAGGAAGATGAAGGTAAGAAAATATTTAGAGTCAGGTTAGTTGTAAAGGGATTTACATAGGAAAAGGGTATTTATTTTTATGAAGTATTTTCTTTGGTTGTTAAAATGAATTCTATTTGTAGTTTTTTAAGTATTGTGGTTGTTGAAGATTTACATTTAGAACAACTTGATGTTAAAATAGCCTTTCTCCATGGTAATTTGGAAGAGGAAATATATATGGAATAGTCACAAGGATTTGACATAAAAGGTAAGGAGAAACTAGTGTGGAGATTGAATAAAAGTTTATATGGCTTGAAGCAAGTACCTCGACAATGGTATATTAAATTTGATAGTTTTATGGGCGAGCAAGGCTACATCCAATGTAATTCAAACATTTGTGCTTACTTTAAATGGTTAGATAATGATCTAAATACATTATTTTATGTTTATATGTTGATGATATACTTGTAGTAGGGTCTAACATGGATCACATAAATGAGTTAAAATAGTAGTTAGAAAATTCATTTTCTATGAAGGATTTGGGGGCAACAAAACAAATCCTTGATATGAAGATTACAGTTGATAAGGTTTTGCAGAGGTTTCATATGGAGAATGCAAAATTTATCAATACGCCTTTGCCCAATCATGTCAAATTTACTAAGTATAATTTTCCAAAGACTCAAGACGAGGAAGAAAAAATGTCCAAGGTACCATATGATTCAGTTGTAGGTAGTTTAATGTACACCATGGTATGCACAAGACTAGATATTGCACATTTCATAGGAGTTGTTAGTAGGTATATGAGTCATCCTAGAGTTGAGCATTGGAATACATTAAACTAGATTCTCATGTATTTGAGAGGCACATCCAATAAATGTTTATGTTTTGGGGGATCTAATACTAATTTAAGAGGTTATGTTGACTTAGATTTGGCAGGGGACATTGATACCTAGAAGCGTACCATGAGTTATGTATATATAGTTAGTGGGACAACAACGATTTGTATTTCTTGATTGCAAAAGGTGGTTGATTTATCCACCATAGAGGCAGAGTATGTAGATTCAAAAATAGTAGCAAAGGAGATGATATGGCTGAAAATTTTCATGGAAGAGTTGGGAAAATAATAGGCTGAAAGTTACTTGTTTATGGACAATTAGAATACTATACATCTTGCAAAGAATTTTTCTTTACACTCTAAAACCAAACACATATAGTTGAGATATCATTTCATTCAATCAGTCTTGGAGGATGGATAGGTAAAGCTGGAAAAGATACATACATATGAAAATCCAACAAATATGTTTACGAAGGTGGTGACAAGGGAGAAGTTGAGCTCTTCTTCAACTTCGGTTGGCCTTCAAGGTTGAATTTAAGTAAAAGAGATTTATAGGGTCCAAGGTGTTGATTTTCAATGGGAGTTGCAAGGGAAGTGGTGTTTTGAGTAGTCTCCAAGTGGGAGATGGTATGGAGTGGAGTTTGATCAATCTCCAAGTGGGAAATTGTTGTCTTATGGAGACCAATCTTACTCAGATAAAATCTTCATATTATTTTTTCATTAAATAATTTTCTGCACTTATTAAATATTTATATTTCACTTGTATCTAAAAGGTGGTTACAAAAAAATATTAAATTCTAAAAGTGATTAGTTACAATATTTTAATATAAAGTCAAAAGATAGTTAAAAATATTACATGAATCCTTCCAAAGAAAATTTTTTATTGGGTGCATGAGGCACAACCGATGGCCACACTTCATTGGTAATTAATGGTAGATGTGTGGGAGTCTATAAGAACACTTGGTGATGAGTTTTGAGAGTAGCATGTCATGAAAAATATTAGAAAAAATTTGTAGATTAGTGGATGGAAAAGCACAGGAAGTCTTATGGGTAACAATATCCATGGCTGTGTAAAAATAATAAGTGAAAATTGTTGCTACAAGTTGCAAATGTTGTTGCATGCATTGTAAAGGTTATTTTACTAGAAGTTTAATATATATTGGAAATTGTGTTGGTGGATGTAGCCCGGTTTTTGGTGAACCATGTTAAATCTTTGAGTTCTTCTTTTTCTATCCAAAATTTTTGTGTGTTCTATTTCTCTATTTTATTGATCAAATATGCATTTAATTGATTGCAATATACCTTCTAACCCTAACAATTCACACTACTAAGTTCAAATTCACATAACACATATCTTGCATCAATCTCACATCTATCTTGCTTCTTTCGTACATCAACTCTCAACAACTCCATACATATGTATATTTCCCTCAACTGTAAAAACCTTCTCCTATGTCAAAAAATAGTCGTTATACAGACAAATTCAAGATAGGTCAACACCAAAAATTATTGTGGTGGATAGGAATTGAGGGAACCTACATAAATACTTAATTATAATCCAAATATATCCCAACACATCTCAACATACTTTCATAAGCTTGCATGTAATGCTAAACATATGGTTAGCCAATACCCATGCTAGACACCATAAATATTAAGTACACGCTTTCCCAAATCTATTTGAAACTTCCAGAAAGCATAATTCACTTGAAAATGATACATAATAATCCACATACTATTTAAAATTCATCAAAAACTTCATCCAAGCTCGTATCATACAAATACTTCAACTCATAACAATTTGTAACCCTTATTTGGATATTGATAAATGAAACTCACTCTATACTACACCAAATCAAGTACAATATTTAATATAGAAAGAGACAAGAATTATAAGAAACTTCCCAAATTCACACAACCTGAAGCCAAACAACGAAGAAACATAGAGAAAATACATTTCTCCCAGACCATAGAAAACATCTGTAGACACCTAAAAATGACCTAGGCCTGCAAGCTTCATTTTTACCACTTTCATCCTAGCATAATTATGACATTTAATTATGTCCTTCGTCCACATTCGACTATGGATTAAATAATTTATAATTATTTAATTAATTCATGTCAGTTATTCTTCATGAATATTAAATAAATAAATTTTATTTATTTATTAAATACATCATTAATTGGCTAAGTCTTCCCTTAATTAAATAAATTTCTTAATTTATTTAATTTCCCTTTTTGCATTTAATTCTTCTCGATTATTAAATAAATGAATTTCATTTATTTATTTAATACGTCACTGATTGTCTTAATTAAATAAATTTATTAATTTATTTAATTAATTAGTCTTATCTCCTAAATTAAATAATTAAAATTAATTATTTAATTGCTAATTTCATATTCTTCTCATTTTAAATAAATTAAATTATTTAAACGTCATGTCAATCTTAACTGTCAGTCCTTTTTGATAAATAATCTGATAAAGATTATTTATTATCTTTCAAAATCCATAATTTGGATTATTTTAATTCAAATTAGTAATTAATCTTCCAAAAATCAAGCAATTAGGCAGATTCTTGATTTTCCAAATCTTATCTCTTTTATTTTTCGAATCTTGCAAATCAGGCAATCTTATCTTCTTATTTTTTTGAAAATCTTTATTTCTAATTAATTTGTCTCATTTATTCTCCACCGTCGATCTGATTTTATTGTGACCGTTCGATTAAGGATTTTGCCTTAACCCTAATCAGGGATTCTCAAGCTTAATCTAGATCGTTCATTTCATCAATTTATCTCGTCCGTCCATTCGAAATGGCCTTTTCTATAAAATTCTATCTTCTTCTCATTTTTTGAATACACACATATGCTGACATTTCACGTAATTACTATAGGCATTCATTTACTTTCACATATTTTGTTATAGGCAATTGTAGTACTAATTTTTATAGGCATTTGATTAACATTGGTATTTGTTTTAGGCATAGACATTGGAAATAGTCATAGACATTTAGATTTTTAGTAAATCCTTCAAAACTTGCTTTAGTCTTGTCATTCGTCATAATTTCTCATAAAAATCTGAGGGCATCTTCATTTACTATAGGCTAGGAGGTGTAACGAAGGTCAATCATGGAAGATGGAGATTCTGGGCAATATGATTCCTTTTGTTTTCATCATTTTCCTTTGTACTTCATTATTTTCAATGGATTTTAATGTTAACAATCTTTAATCTATTTTTCCCTTGATTACATTGGTGAACCCGACTCCGTTTTCTCGTTTCCATATGTTTTTTTTGGTTGTTTTTTGTTGTTTTGTAGGTATAGGTACAAAACGATGCAACTAATTTTTTTAAAAAATTGTGATGCATTTGATGCATCGCGACGCATATGCTGATAGAAGCGCCGCAATCGCCCTGACAAGCTACAACTGACAACCAGAACGATGCACCTGATCTACTAAGTCGCATTCGAAGACCTGAATGACACATCTGCCCTATCAAGCTACATCTGTCTGGTAATTTTTTTTGTTCAATTTTCTCATTCTAATTTTTGGATCTTAGGGTTTTTCTGGTTTATGATTTTCTACTTTTCTACTTTTCTATGTTTTGTTTTTATTCCTGCATGTTAACTAGATTAGATTCTTTTTGTGTTACTAGTTTTTTCTTGTAGCGTGTGGTGATCCTCATTCATGTTTCAAAGACCGTTGCATAAGAAACTACTAATATTCATTGTTTGCAGATTTGCATATCAAAGAAGGAATAAACAAACTTTGTGCTTATTTTTCTTAGATTAGCAAACATTTGAATTTGGTGCATATAAAAAGAACACATGTATTCTTTGCTTGATTGTGGTTGTGGAATGGTAGGTGAGTATGCTCTCACTTGGTGAAAACCTTGTGATCAGAAAACTAGACCCATTCTAATCTATTATTTACCCTGACTTGGTAAATCGGAGTATCCTCTCCCCTCGCGCTTTCGGGTGATCTTGGGTGTAAGAGAAATGGTTACCAACTCTAGAAATTGGGCCTACCTGGGGATTTCATCACCCCAATGTGACTCAAACCAGCAATGGAGCTAAAGCCAAGCTACCCCCGAATGGTATATAAATGTAAACCTTAAGGGAAAACCTAAGGTTGCGAGTGCGGATGTGTCATACAGACGGAGTTGTACTCCCTTAAACCCTATTGAACTTAACCTCTTTAGGCTGGAGTGCCACCTTAATGGTGATTAATATCTTGCCCCATGTATGGCCACTCAAATGGGGGTCCCGAACTAAAAACTCTTGTGTAGTAAGCCAAAATCCTTCTATTTGCTAGCACATCACCGGTCGGTGTGAAGGCATCCACACCTTCACAGTTTGTAGTAGAGGTGATCAGCTCGCCATGGGAGTTTCATGGGGGTTGGAAGCTTGGTTTGCCTAAGAAGAGAGTGCACTATAAGGGGAAGCCTGTGCAGCCAAGCTTCTGAATTCACATGCTACAAATGTGCAGTTATGTGGAATCTAGCAAATATTTTCATGGCCTAACCTAGGATCGTGCTTATCTGATGTGTGTTTGGTTACTTTACTTTAAAAAAAAAAAACACTGTGTTTGTGAAGTGTTTTTTTGTTCTATCATAGTTGAAACAAAACATTCATCAAATAAATCAAAAATACCATCAAAACGACAAGAAAATCATTTTGAAATTAAACTGTGTCGCATCTGTCGAACCGCAACTAATTTTCTGAAATGCAACTGCTCTATTAAACTGCATATGACACTTAGAATGCCACATCTATAGGCGTCACGATGCAATCAACAAATCAAGTCACATTTGATAGTTTAAAACCTGCAATTGCAAAACTGAACCGCATCTGCTAAACTACGACACATTTTCATTTTCAAGCGACGCATCTACCTATCAAAACTTAAAACTTCATATCCGAGACTTGAGGTCCTCAACTTGCCTACCATTTGTTAAAAATTGTTACCAAGAAGACTCTGTCAGAAACCAAACTCGAAATTGCTCAAAGTCTTGACCATTAGTTTGCATTAGTCACCATAGGTTTCATACCTCATTCATTTTTGTTGCATACATTTGGCATTAGACTATCCCTAGGTTCACATTGTGCATACTTAGGATTAGGAAAATCTTAGTACACTTTGTAAAATCATTGTTTTCAAAATTAGACTCTCTTGGACCAAGTTATCAAAACCTCCTTTTAGTCATTGTCCTCTTTTATGAGATTCTTCCAACTCAAAAGTCTAGTTGGGAAGACTCACTAGTCATTTAAACCTTGTCAACTTGTCATTTCCAACAAATTCCTTTAGCAGTCAAAATCAAAAACAAATTTTGAGCTTAGAAGTGCTTAGATAGCTTTGTCTCACATTGCATACACATTGCATACCTCATTTACGAAAATCCAAAAACATTAGTCATTCTAGGCGGCAATTTGAACTTAGACTTCACATAGTGTCATACTTACATTTAGTTGTCATCCCCTTTTGAGCAATCTCATTTATGGTTGAAACCAGACTTCAAAAACAAAAGAAACAAATGGAAAACTTTAGGCAAGAACCCCCATTTACTGGCAACAATCCTCCACATGACTCAAACTAGATCTTGTACGACCCATTTTCCAATTTAGACAATCAACCTCCAGTGACAACACAATCCTCATCAAATAGTACATTCAAACTCTAATTGCAAAGAGATGAAAATGGTCAACTACTTCAAGAAAACATAAAGGCATTGACACAAGACCCAGAGGCCTATCAGATGGCTGAAGTAATAGCTCATCAGGACAGAGACAGATTCGTAGCTATGCTCTTGAGTGAAGGAGCTAAGTTACCACAAGGATTTGATGTTAACACACTAAATTTGATACTTCATGACCCTAATGCCAACAATGCACATAACATGTCAAATAGTGGTCAACTTTTAAATACTATGAGCAATACTTCCTTTGGGACCACGACGACAACAAATACCACTCCCAACATTTCAAACACCATAAACACCACATCTATTGGGGGATCACAATCATCCACAACACTACCCCAATCGGATGGAACCACTCTCGGCTCCTCAAAAATATGGGAAAATTATTCCAATCCTCTTTTTACCACGACAGTAAATACCACAAGGGCATCATCAAGTCACCACAATCCCCCCTTGACAACTACATCTACTACCATGAACACAACTTCGACAAATCTGTTTAGTAGTAGTTCACAAAATCCTTTGGGAGGAGTCACAGGACGTATCTTTATCCAAGGACAACAACAAAACGTTAACATGACAACACAGTCAAATGTCCTTGCCTCTCAAGGTACAAACACAAACGTTCCCCTTGTACAAAATCAACAATTTACACAAGGTGGCCAAATAACACAACCCATGACATCATTGACCCACCATAACATTCAGGGTCACAACATCCTGCAAATAATGACACACATGGCTGGGGGACACATCCCAACATATTCATCCAACATTCATACTCATCAACATGCACCAAATCATAACTTCCAATACCAACAACACACGTCATATGTACCACAACAATCCATACCACCACAATACACCAACATTCATGCACACCAGACAGGAACACATGGTGTACTAGGCAATCCAACATATGGAAATGTAAACGACCCTACCATAGATGAACTCAAAGCAAGAATGAGGGATATGGAGAAAACTATGCAAAACATGTACATTTTAGGCAGGAAATCAGAAATATCATATGACCTGGATGTATACCCATTCGACATGAACTTACACATGCCTGCATTTCCACCAGGATACGTGTCACCCAACTTCACAAAATATAGAGGCAAGACAAATCCCATTGAACATGTTCGCGAATTCGCAACCAACTATATGGATATCACCTACGAACCAACATACTTGATGAGACTTTTTTCCAAATTTCTAGCGGGTCAAGCCCTTGAATGGTTTTCAACTCAAAAAGATATTCAGACATGGGATGAGCTCAAATGAAAATTCATAAGAAATTATGCGTACAACATTGACATGGATACCTCTATCACTAGCTTGTGCAATCTCACACAAGAAGATTCAGGCAAGACATTTGTCCCGTTCTTTCAAAAATGGAGAAGCCTCGCTAGTCAATGTCACATTGACATCCCCAAAAGGGAAAAAGTTTACATGTTTGTCCAAACACTCCTAGGACCCCTCAAATTCGCATTGCAAATACATTGTTGCACAAACTTCACAGAATTGGTCGAAAAGGGGGTCCAGATTGAGAAAGCCCTTATCACAAAGGGAGAACTAAGATATGGTTCCAAAAAAATGAATGCCAACCCACCCGCTGACAAAAACAAATATTAGGTTAAAAATAAGCACGTTACAAATGACGGTATTGTCGACGCCAAGACTGCAAACACTATAGGCCCTATATTGGCCCTGAAAGGGATTCAACAACAAAATAGACCAACAACAACATGGACACCTCCTCCCAATACTCCTTCAAACAACCAAAGTGGGAAAAACAATTAGGGACAATATCATCTGATGAGACAATTTCCTAGGGGTCACACATACACCCATTTGGTGAACCCATTAAAGAAGTCCTTAAGAAATGCATCCAACATGGGGTCATCACACTTCCGAAAATAAAACCATATGACCTAGGACAGTTTAAACCAACATGGTGGAATGACAATGCACTCTGCGAATACCATCGAGCCAAAGGGCATACAACCTCTAACTGTGGACAATTGAAAAACATAATACAAAACCTTATCGAAAATCGCACCATTGAAGTAGGTGGATCACAATTCACCTCCAATTCAGATCATACTATCCACAAGAATCCATTGCAGGACCATGGTTCTCATAATGCTTCCACTTCAGGTCCACAGAACCAAGCTAACTTTACTCGAGCCAAGTATGATTATTCTAGTGGACCCATTATAAATAATGTCAAAACTGACGATGAGTACATCAATACCATTATGGTCAAGAGAGCACCCCAATGTAATGCTACTACACGAAGTGGCAAGGTTACTATAGCTAGTCCACCTCCCCCTAGACAATCCAAAATCACTATACTGGGCCCATTTGCTACATAGTCATGACCTGCTTCATCTGCCAAATAGCCAAAACCTGTCCCAACCCCACACAAATGGAAACCCAAAAGTTAGTTCAACCTCATTGATCAACTAGGAAAGACTCCCATGCAAATATCTATCCTTGAGCTGCTTCGTATCTCTCCTGCGCCAAAGAAATCCTAGACAAAACTCTCCTAGAGTCGTCGGTCCCCAAGGACATCGATGTCAATCAATTTGAAACTATAGTGGGATATCTCACCATGCCGCACCACGTCACCTTCTCAAATCAAGACTACTCATCACATAAAACCAACCACAATGACGCATTACACATAGAAACTTTCATCCACAAGCACAAAGTTAGATGCGTTTTAGTAGATGGCAGAGCAGGGTTGAATATATGCTCCCTCAAATTGGTTAAGGCTCTTATTCTCTGATGCATGCATAGACCCAAGAAAAAGTATAGTGATCAAAGCATACAATGATGAGGAACGCTCTTCACGGGGTGTTATCTCTCTCCCTATTAGAGTGAGACCGGTCATTGTAGACACAACCTGCCAGGTCCTAGATTTGGAACTACCATATAACATCTTACTTGGCCGTCCATGGATCCACACATTAAAAGCCATTCCGTCAGCATACCACCAATGCCTCAAATTTCCATTTGGTAGCACAGAAGTAACCATATACGGAGACCCCGACCCTTTCCAATATTGTACCAACTTAAGGGGTATCTCTAAAAATTGAGTACCTATTAACTGAGAAGCACCTGGCTCCTCTTCATCCAAGTATATTGACCCTTTCACACTCATGTCATCTTCCACATCTACTCCATCCACGTCTTTCGTCATACCACCACCTTCCACTAGCCCTAAGAATGAATCAACTGTCAAAATCTAGGACCTTGGCTATGGAGAGTTCAAACTAAATACAGCTTACAGCATAACTACAATACCCACTCCTCCAAAGATATGTGGTCGGCCATTTTTCAGAATGGAACCTCAAGAAACCTTCAAAGTTCCACTGAATATAGTTTTTATCAAGTGGGGAGACATGAGTGATGAAGACCTTGCTGACATCACAGGATGGATCTATAAGGATATTGTCACATTACCTCCATTACAGTTTCAAAAATATGGCAAGGGTTACAACATCATGAAGGCTAAAGGCTATGATGGTACTAGTGGCCTTGGAAAAAATAAAACTGGCCGAAGGGAACCCATAGAGACTTTTCAAACTCTGAAGTATCTTGGATTAGGGTTTGGGTCACCTGAAAATGATGATCGACGTACCTCAGGACTTTCAAATGAGCGAGTACATGCTTCTGACAGTGTCGAGATTACTAGGGAAACCCTCACCAAAATAGACTCCCATGAGTGGGAATTTGGCTCAGAATGATCCCTAAGCGACTGTTGTCTTGATGATTTGTTTGTCGAACCAGGGAAACTGACCTCTAAACAACAATTTTGGCAAACATTCAAAATTGAATAGACACCAAATAGTCAAAGTCCTACTACCTCCTCCCATGCCGTATGACACCTGTCATTTGAACCCCCTTAGTCTAATCTATCCGAAGTGTTAGACGACACTAACAACTAGGGCTCTAAAACCTTCACCCCTTATTATGACAACGAATATGACACTAATGAAGGAGAATATTGGATAGAGTCCGATGTAGAGTTGGATGATGATAACCTCATTTACAACATCACTGAATCCATCTACATGTTGTTCGCATCCTCACCCCAATTCACTAGCCTTGACGACAGCATCTCCTTAGTTTACCCTAAACTAGTCGATTGGGACCAACAAGAATTGCTAGTTTTGGACACATTTTAGAATGATGAGGCAATTGCCAAATTCATGGGATTATGAGAAGGCATACCCAATGGGGACCACAAATTAGGATTTTCCATTGATTTAGATTGCACAACATACTTCGGCGAGACTGTTCAATCCTCTAGTCACAAAAATAAAAATAAAGTAAAAAATGAAACGTCTCTAGGTGAAAATCGAAGGGCACCTCTTGATGATAAAATAGTAAAAATAAAGGACGAATCTGTGGGTGAAAACCTCTCTGAGGCACCCAAAGATGGAGGACTAGACTTTCTCCCCGTGTAATAGGAGAAGTCAGCCATGCTTATTGAGGACACAATAGAGGATAACATTTCAACTGCAGAAGACCCCAAGATGGTCCTATTTGCCGCATCATTGACTAATGAAGAGAAACCAAAATTTCATAAATTCTTTGCAAAATAGAAAATCAACTTTTCATGGTCCTACACTCACATGCCAGGAATAGACCCCAAACTGGTTCTGCATCATCTACCACTATTACCCAATGCTAAACCAGTCAAGTAGAAGTTGTGCATAATGCACCCTCAAGTTGCCCTATTGGTCAAGGCCGAGTTAAAGAAATTACTGGATGCCAGATTCATAAGGTCTATAGATTATGTTGAATGGATTTCCAATCTAGTTCCGGTGACAAAGCCAAATGGGTTGATTCGGGTATGTACAAACTTTTAAGATCTAAACAAAGCATGTCCAAAGGATGACTTTCCTTTGCCCAACATTGACATCATAGTTGACCTAACTGTAGGACATGAGATGCTATCCCTTATGGATGGTTTCTTTGGCTATAATCAAATCCGCATTTCTCCTGAGGATCAGCAAAAAATAGCGTTTACTTGTCCATGGGGTACATATTGTTGGAACGTCATGCCCTTTGGTCTCAAAAACGCAGGTGCCACATATCAAAGGGCTATGACCACGATCTTCCATGACATGATGCACAAAATAATGGAAGACTATGTAGATGACCTATTGGCCAAATCAGTAACAAGGAAAGATCATTTGAAGGTACTTGACATAATTTTCAAGAGACTTGAAGAGTACAAAGTGTGGCTAAACCCTAAGAAGTGTGTTTTCAGGGTCACGACAGGTAAACTATTGGGGTACATCATTTCCCGAAGAGGCATAGAGGTCAATCAGCAAAGGTCAAAGCAATTATAAACATGCCTCCGCCTAGAGGGATCAGTGAACTTAGGACTTTGCAAGGTAGAGTACAATCTATTCACCGTTTCATAGCCCAATTGGTAGATAAGTGCCACCCATTCCAATACCTGTTGTGCAAAGGTGTCCCCTTTGTATGGATGGATAAATGTCAAGAGGCCTTCTAGAAAATCAAAGATTACCTACTCTTAACACCAGTCCTCATGCCACCCATTCATGGGAAGCCATTGATTCTATACATCTTGACTACTAGTTCAGCACTGGGGGCATTGTTGGCCCAAAATGATCATGAAGGAAAAGAAAGAGCAATCTATTACATCAGTTGCACACTGATAGGCTATGAGTTAAATTACACATACATTGAATGTGCATGCCTTGCTATTGTCTTTGCATCCCAAAAACTAAGACACTATATGCTCAGTCATTAGACACAACTGGTTGCCAAGATTGATCCATTGAAATATCTACTAAGTTGAGCAGTATTAATAGGCCGATTAGCAAAATGGGTCATGATCCTAAGTGAGTATGACATACAATATGTTGAGTGCAGGGCAATAAAAGGGCAAGTAATAGTAGATCAACTAGCAGATGCACCGATTCAAGCCACTCATCCATTAGTAACTGATTTTCCCGATGAGTCCATTTTTCATGCAGAACCGGCAGCACCATGGAAGCTATATTTTGATGGGTCTCATACTGGTCATGGCTCAGGTGCTGGAATCTTGTTTATCACACCACAGGGGGATTCAATTCCTAAGTCATTCAGGATCGCTTTCCCTTGTACAAATAACATTTTTGAATATGAAGCACTGGTCACAGGTCTCAAGTTGGCAATCAAATGGAAAATTCAGACATTGCTTGTATTTGGGGATTCCCAGCTAGTAATCAACCAAGTGAATGATGACTATGAAACAAAGGATGAGAAGTTGCTTCCCTACAAGAGGATGGTGGACAGTTTCCTAACATACTTTCAATTGATTACTTTTGAACAAATCCCCAGGGTACAAAATAAGGCAGCTAATGCAATGGCTACCATTAGTTCTCTCCTGGACATCCCTAAGAATGTGTCACAATTTGATTTCTTGGTAGAATAGCTTTTGATACTAGCATATGATATCCCAGAGTTAGAAATGGTTTGTGAACTTGTTGGTCCCAACTCCCCTTGGTATCAGGACATTTATGACTACCTAAAGTCTCAAACTCTTCCACCGAACCTATCAAATAACCAAAGGAAGTCCTTCATTAGGAAATCTGCAAGGTATGTCGTTGTCAGTGACACCTTGTACTGTCGTAGTTTCGATGATACCCTCCTTAGATGTCTTGACACCAATGAAGCATGTACGACATTACGAGAAGTGCACGATGGTATATGCGGATCTCATTCGAGTGGTCCTACATTAGCTAAGAAACTAATGAGACTTGGGTATTATTGGTTGACAATGGAAAAGGATGCAATTGAATGTCAGGACTTGTCACAAATGCCAAATACACAGTGACTTAGTCCATGCTCCAACACAAGAACTCTGGCCGATCACTTCTCCTTGGCCCTTTGCTCAATGGGGACTCAACCTCATGGATAAGATTCATCTAACCTCATCCAATGGCCATAAATTCATTATTACCACCACTAAGTATTTCATGAAGTGGATTAAAGCCATCCCATTGACATACATTACTGGCAAGCAAATATCAAAGTTCATCCTTAACTACATCATTTGCTGGTATGGCCTTCTGCAATCCATCATCACTGACAACGGATGTTTGTTCAAAAATTAAGACGTACGTGAGTTATGTGAACAATTCCATATCCAACACCACTTTTCATCTCCATAATACCCACAAGGAAATGACCAATTTGAGGCGTCCAATAAAACCATTGTCAAAATTCTAAAAAAGACTGTCAATGACGCTGGCCATGACTGGCACATACAACTTAACCCTGCTCTATGGGCTTACCAAACCAGCATTCGTACGCCTACTGGGGCCACTCCATTTTCCCTAGTCTTTGGCACTGAAGCCATCTTACCCATTGAGGTCAAAATTCCTTCGCTACGAGTCTCCTTGAAGGGTCTAACTAATGAAGAGAAGTACTAACAATCACGCTTGCACGAGCTGGAAATGTTGGAAGAAAGATGGAAAAACTCACTGAATCATCTCCAAGCATACCAGAATCACCTTTGTCACAGCTACAATAAAAAGGTTATGGTCAGAATGTTTGACATTGGCGACCTAGTTCTCATGCAGAACCCCAAGAACCAAGCAGACAAAGAAAAGCCAGGAAAATTTGAACCAAACTAGTTGGGTTCCTATATTATCATATCTTCCTTTGGTTCTGGGACATATCAATTGGCAACTCCAGATGGGGAACAACTGACTAATCCCATCAATAGTTTACATCTCCAAAAATTCTACGCATAGCATTAGAGGATGGAGCTCAAAGCCTTAAAATACAAAAAAATTGAAAAATGATAAAAAGCATCACCTTGATGAAAACCTAGCAAACAGGCATCTTGGTGACACAAAAAAAAATCAAAAAGACCAAGAAAATAATAAAGAGAAAAATGATTCGTTCAATAGTGAAAACCTGGCAAACAGACACTTTGGACAAGTACCATGGTGAAATCCTGGCAAACAGGCACCATGTGTAATCAATCATTGCTCTGCCATCTACTGTCACTTTTTCTAACTTGGCCTAGGATGAAAGGTATGTTCGCCATTATTCCGTAAATCGCCATCACATCATACCCTACCTATCATAGTGGATAAATGATTGACATCAAGTCCTGACGACTATTTGTCTAGCAAGTCAGCAACATCCCATGCTTATTCCTTGCAAATGGCTAAGTCTTAGACCTGACTAGGGGAAAAATGTTTATCATGCAACTGCAGTGGATGTCACATATGAACACAAAAACATCGTAAAAATTCCTGAAAAAAGATAAAAACATCGTAAAAAGTCCTAAAAAAAGACAAAAAATTGTAAAAAGTCCGAAAAAAGACAAAAACATCGTAAAAAGTCCGAAAAAGACAAAAACATCGTAAAAAGTCTTGAAAAAAAACAAAAAAATCGTAAAAAGTCCTGAAAAAAGACAAAACATCGTAAAAAGTCCTGAAAAAACAAAAACATCATAAAAAGTCCTGAAAAAAGATAAAAACATTGTAAAAAGTCCTGAAAGAAGACAAAAACATCGTAAAAAGTCCTAAAAAAAGACAAAAACGTCACAAAATGTCCTAAAAAAAGACCTAAAAATCATAAAACGTCCTGAAGAAAACCAAGCAAAATGTCAGATTGCTCGAAGCACGCAAGTGTAGTGCCATCTCTTGTCAAAGTCAATCAAGTTAATCAGTCCTTATCATTTGTCTGAACTACATTGTCTTTGTGCATTTGCTACGTAGGCAAGACTCATACTTGAGTCCCCAAGACATTAGGTTAGTCCTTCTAGGTTTGTCAAAATAAATCATGACGCAATCTTTGGTCATCAAGACAAAGTCATTGGTTGTTTCGAACTATGATGTCTTTGAGTGTATGACATAGGCAAGGCCATCTATCGATGAGCCCTTGAGGCCGCACTAGGTCAGTCCATTAGGGTTCATGGCACTACACTGGCACACATGTCAAAGGTCTTCAATCGTTTTCCACATGGGAAAATGACTAAAATAGAGTAAAACAATCATTTATTCAACATGGCAATCTCATCAGCATGTCACTCATATCATCATGACAATATCGACATATAGTCAAACACAAGTCAAACTCAATCAAAGCAAGTCAAATCATCATAACCCGGTCAAACTATCAAATTTCGGTTAGTCTTCAGATGAGTCCTTCTAAACGATAACCTCTATCATTTACACCTTAGGATGTGTCCTTCCTAAGCGTCATCATTGTCATTCAACATTTTGAGCAAATCTTCGTGGCATCTAAAGATCACTCTTCCTGACATCAGTATTCTTCAGATGTGTCCTTCTGAAGAACCAACTCTATCATTTATGCCTTAGGATGTGTCCTTCCTAGGCATTGTCATTAGTTCAAGGGACCCCTTACAGCCATTAGGGATCAAATCCTCTCGACGACATTATTCAGGATGTGTCCTTCCTAAATTCACCAATTCTCGACATTTTTCAAGGTCATCACAACTTTAAACATTTAGACATCTTGACATTATCAAACATGGCATCTTGACATCAGAACAATAGATATCTAGACGCACTTGGCAAACACTTGACAATTGTCTTTTGAATCTTCTATCATGTTATTAGTTTTTCAACGAGATCCCACCAAGCAGGATTTAGAGAAGCAGCGACGTAGCATGACAATTGAAATGCATGGCTACTAGCTTCTTAGTGAGGTCCTGATCCTAGGATTTAGAAAAGCAATGACATATCATGATAGGGATGTTATTTTGTATTTTGGTAATCATGTCACTAGTTTCTCAAGGATGTCCTGGAAATAGGATTTAGAGAAGCAACAACGTTTCATGATTTGTCCTTGTCTTTTTCTGCTTGTGGTTGATGATGACAACAAGACTGGGGCAATCACGCTCTTGGTATGAGTCATGATCATCCTTTTCTATGACTTTTTGTCTTACATAATGGTACGAACTTGCACACCTTTTATCTATGTCATATCATGGTGTTTGTTGGCCATTACAATAGTTTTCCCAATGATGATTAAGAGCAATAAATACTAAAAGTCCTACAGCAAAGTTTTGAAGGATTTGGTCTAGGTATTAACATGCATTTTCATAGATCTCATGTCTGCTCTTCTTTGGTCTGATCATCTTCTCTCATCAGTCTCGTCATATTCTCTCGTCCATCCCACGATGATATCCTCTAACATCCAAAAACATAAGTGCATACATAATATATACATTGCATTAGGTCCATACATACATCATCCATGGCATTAAATTATATACATAATCACAAGCATTGCATTAACATAATCATCAGCATTGCATCTTTTACATAAATACATCATGCACATCATTAACATAATCATATAAATAAGCATTGCATAATCATGACATCAAAAATCACAAATAAGCATCATAATACATACATGGCATCATAAATTAAACATCATACATAGCATAATACATAAAGCAAAGAGCATCACATAACACATGTAGGCTGCATCAAAACTGCATAATCATATAGAATCATCTCAAAAAGGTACAATGTCACAGGATAGAGTCAACGGATATCCCAGAAAATGGAGCTCACAGGCTCATATAATATACATAATGTGTCATAATACAAAATGCCCCTAGGGTAGGCCCTCATCATCCCCTTGAGGTGAAGAATGTGGTGGAGGAAACTCTATTACGGGCGCTGAAACAGCAGGTGGTCTTGTAGCAATCTCTGCCTATGCCACTATTGGAACTGAGAAGGCAGGTGCCATCTCAACAGTATAGAACACCTGTGAAGTCACTGCGGCTGGACTTTGAGAAGCAGAAGGATCAACTACTGACGGTTGTATCTATCCTGACCTCTGCACTGAATTGGTAGAACCATGACTATGCCCTGAATGATGACTTGGAGTGTGCCTGCACGAGTGATGTGACCTGTGACCCGAAGTGTGTTCTATAGAGGTAGACCCTCTGACACTGGTATGGCTCCTAGTACCACTGCCAGTACCTGACCTATGCCCACTGCCTGTCCTCATCTATGATCGGGACAAGGTAGGATCCCGTCGCTCTAGTGGCACTGCCTGCTCATACAGAGTTCGGTACTACCCAGTCTCGTGCTAACTCTGGCCAACTCCTGAGCCATGTCTCCCATAGGTCCTGTGCACGAGGCAGTAAACTCTGTACACCACTAGGCTGCATCCTATTGGTGGATCACCGCCTGATCCCTCTCTACCTGGGCAACCTCCAAAGCTGACTGTAAAGACCTAACCTATGCCAAGCTAGCGTCTAACCTCTACTAAAGGTCTGCCACTCTCTGATCTGCTATGGAATTTGGTGGCAACCCTGAAGAGGATGGTATCTCCTCCTCTCCCTCCACCATCTGCCATCTCAAGAGCCTCTCAGCCTCATCCATAGCATCATCCTCATCATCATCATCCTCGGCCTCTGTCTCCTCCTACTCGGCCACCTCCACATCCACCTCCTCTCCCCTCATCTCTGCCTCTTGCTCCTCTCCCCTCACCTCCGCTGCCTACTCCTCTCCCCTCACCTCTGCCTCATGCTCCTCCTGTCCCCTCACCTCTGGCTCATCCTCCTATCTGGGCTACTCCTCCTGTCTCTCCTCGCCCTCTCCCTCCTGTCTGGGCTGCTCCTCACCCTCACCTTTCTCACCAACCTCAGGGATAGCATAAAATGCCACTCTCACCACTCATGGGTGCACCCTTCGGACCTGTCTCTGTCCATCTTGCCGTCACCTCTTGCCATCTCCACCATCATCTCCGCCTCGGACTCCATCCCCACCCCTACCTCTGTCTCTGCCTCCATCTCCACCCCTGCCTCTTCCATCATCCCCACCCCTCCCTCCATCTCTGTCCCTACCTCTACCTCTCCCTCTGCCTCCATCCCTACCTCTGCCACCTCGTCTAGCTCGTGGCACCTGTGGAATAACTGACCGCCTGTCAACTAGTGCTGGCCCATCAAGATCTGTCAAGGGTACTGGTCTACGTGCCTGCCACCATAAATCATACGCCAGAGTCATACCAGGATCTACTGCTTCTCCTCTCCAACCCCAAGCCTAGGCTACTAACCCATCTATCTGCTGTGTCGCAAAGGCCATTGGGATGGCCGGCCCCCATGCATACTCTCTGGATGACTTGGCATACTTTGTTGTCCCCACAGGAACATCCTGCTACTCCCTGAACTACCTAAGGACATGCTGTGGGAGGTACATCTCAATGATCAGTGATGTCTGCACTGTCCTGCCAATTAGATATCTGTACTGCCTGCAGAAGTTGAGATGCTTATCCTCATCATCCCATGCCTCAAAATCTCAGTACGGCCTCCAAATGAATGTCACCATGGTATCAATCCTGTGTCGCCACCACCCTGTCTCACCCATATGGGTCTACTACAGCGCATCAACATAATAGTAGGAGTAGGGCATCCCCTTGGCTAGCTGCAGTCTATCAATGGGAGGGAAGAATATAGCAATGTGCTCCCATGCCCAGATCATCATAAGAGTGGTCCCGTAGGAGATACTCTCTCATCTCCTGTATACAACGTCATGAAGCTGATGGTAAAGTATCCCTAGCAAATAGGGACCCCACACATATACTGTCCTATCCCATATCATGTTGACTAGGACGTCCCCCCAACCAATTAGAAATCCATGTCCTCGCCAGTCATGAATCAAGATACCCATAATCATCATCATTAGAAATGCATCGAAGTGCCTGTAGTGCTCTACCAGGAACTCCCATCAGATCTCATAACCCTGAATCCCTAGTCCAGCACCCTGATCCTGATAATACACATGGAAGGTCTGCTTGCCATGCCGCGGATCATAGACAATCCGCTCCCCTCGAATAGGAATCTGGAGAATTTGGTAGACGTCCTCCAAAGTAATGGTGGCCTCACCTATTGGCATGTGGAAAGAATAGGTCTCAGAGTGCCATCGCTCACATAGTGCAGTCAATAATCCCCTGTTCACCCGAATGGCGGGCATGAACACAACATAGAATAAGCCCAGTCGCATCAATCGCTATCGCTATCGCGGGCCTAGCTGATTGGCAAACCGAAACGTGGTTGGTCTACTCTCTCTAGTGTAGATAGGGGAAAACTGCCTTTGCAAAAAGATGAACACTACATCAACACCTTTTGGACAACTGCCAACATTAGGCAAAACAACTAAGGTCATGCAAACATCAAAACAAGTTTTATTAAAGAGACAGGCAAGTGCATCGCAACCAAGCAATTGCGTCATGAAAAGACAACTGAGTCATCCAAAACATCAAATGCATCTTAATATGTCAATTGCTTCTCGATACGACATTTGCATCATGAAATTTTGTGAATGCATCATAACTTGATGAATGTGACACGACTAGACAATTATGGCATTGAGAACAGCGATTGCATCACAAAATAACAATTACGGCACTCGAGCGGTCAAATGCAACTTGATATGTCACTTGCGTCACACAAATTGTCAAATGCAGCACAAACCACTGGTACAACTTATTTTGTCTTGGCACTTGGGTTGCGATGCATCAAATGCGTCGAACGCGAAGGAAATTGCGGCTTACGTGAACACATATGCGTCGTGGCGCAAACGTTGACTATCCTATAAAGCATTAAATGACATGCAAAATGATAAAATGACAAAGTGAGTTTAAGGTACATACCACCGACTTCGAGCCCTCTGGCCATATGAAGGTCCTCACAATCTTCCCGCGGTGCTCTGACACTGGAATAACCATCCTTGCTGCTACGCCTTTCGCTCTAAGCTCTTAGGTTACGCAAGGTAAATAGTAAAAGTGAATTGACTTTCACCTCTTTGTCAACCTATTTATTGGGTCAAAATGAAAATTTTCAAACAAGGTCAATACTTGAGGCTCATTTGAACACCTTTGACTTCCTCGAAAGTTGCTTTAAACATGTCAGAATCCAAAACTGATTGTGACGTTATTTTTCTGGTCATCAAATTGATTTATCGGGACCCTTTGCAAATTTTTCTGGCACCGACCCAAAATTTGAAAATTTTCTAAGGGGGCAATGATATTTCGTACCTTTGCTGGGGCATATTTTTGACTTATTTTCTTTGTCACAATGCTACAAATGACATTATGACAAAGAGGGGAAAAATGTAGACACCTAAAAATAACTTAGGCCTACAAGCTTCATTTTCACCACTTTCATCCTAGCATAATTATGACATTTAATTATGTCCTTGGTCCACATTCAACTATTGATTAAATAATTTATAATTATTTAATTAATTCATGTCAGTTATTCTTCATGAATATTAAATAAATAAATTTTATTTATTTATTAAATACATCATTAATTGGCTAAGTCTTCCATTAATTAAATAAATTTCTTAATTTATTTAATTTCCCTTTCTACATTTAATTCTTCTCAATTATTAAATAAATGAATTTCATTTATTTATTTAATATGTCACTGATTGTCTTAATTAAATAAATTTATTAATTTATTTAATTAATTAGTCTTATCTCCTAAATTAAATAATTAAAATTAATTATTTAATTGCTAATTTCATATTCTTCTCATTTTAAATAAATTAAATTATTTAAAACGTCATGTCAATCTTAAAGTCAGTCCTTTTTGATAAATAATCTGATAAAGATTATTTATTATCTTTCAAAATCCATAATTTGGATTATTTTAATTCAAATTAGTAATTAATCTTCCAAAATCAAGCAATCAGGCAAATTCTTGATTTTCCAAATCTTATCTTCAGTCCAAATCTTATCTCTTTGATTTTTCAAATCTTGCAAATCAGGCAATCTTATCTTCTTGATTTTTTGAAAATCTTTATTTCTAATTAATTTGTCTCATTTATTCTCCACCGTCGATCTGATTTTATTGTGACCGTTCGATTAAGGATTTTTCCCTAACCCTAATTAGGGATTCTCAGGCTTAATCTAGATCGTTCATTTCATCAATTTATCTCGTCCATCCATTCAAAATGGCCTTTTCTATAAAATTCCATCTTCTTCTCATTTTTCGAATACACACATATGCTGACTTTTCATGTAATTACTATAGGCATTCATTTACTTTCACATATTTTGTCATAGGCAATTGTAGTACTAATTTTTATAGGCATTTGATTAACATTGGTATTTGTTTTAGGCATAGACATTGGCAATAGCCATAGACATTTATATTTTTAGTAAATCCTTCAAAACTTGCTTTAGTCTTGTCATTCGTCATAGTTGCTCATACAAATTTGAGGGCATCTTCATTTACTACAAGCTAGGAGGTGTAACGAAGGTCAATCATGGAAGATGGAGATTCTGGGTAATATCATTCCTTTTGTTTTCATCATTTTCCTTTGTACTTCGTTATTTTCAATGGATTTTAATATTAACAATCTTTAATCTATTTTTCCCTTGATTACAACATCATTGAATAACTAGTTCACATAGTGGTGAAAATATCTCACATTATACAATGATAAAAAAATCCAAATTATCAAGATATAAACCTCTAAAAATCTTGAATAACCTATAGGATTTGTACAAGTATATCACTACCATAGAGGAAATGCAAAGCGCAATACTAGAGCACATTTTGAACACTTGCACAAAAGAATTTACATTGTTTTTCAAATTTTCTCAAAAGAACTTGGAAACCAAGTACCAGAGACATTATCTCAGATCATTACTTCATTCCAACTCATATTTAGAATTTGCAACAAAAAGATAGCTCCATTTACTCATAAAACTTCCTCAAGGTCTCAACTACACATGCACAACCTATTTTCCTCTTCTTCACAATTTTCTCAATATCCTCAATATCTTCATCCCATAGTTGACATCAATTACAAAAGAATTCAATAGACTTCCTATTGACATCAATGACAACACCTTCATACTTGCAACAATATCCTCCTTTATCATTGATTGAAACATAAGATGTGAAAATCCACCATAGACAACATACACACTCTTCTATTTTTTTAGATTAGATAGCCTACACAAAAGTCTCAAACCATCTCCCCCTTATAGGAGTCTCTCTCCCTTTAACAATAATGATTAGACAACATACACAACTTTCTCTACTTTTTCACATGATTCTCTCTCCCACTTTGACACTGAACAAAAATACCTACTCTAAATACCCCCCCTTATGAGTATACTCAAATAAATTAGCAACTCATTGAAAACTCATGACATTACCTACTCCCCCTAAGAGGTAGCCACCAACATCAATATAGACAAGTTATAGATCCATAGATCCACTGGACAGATGCATCTCCATATGATTCTAGTTCAAGAAAGGATGGGTAATAACCCCCAACTTCTTTTTGAGATAGCCAAAAGTATCTTTAGGAAGATCCTTAGTAAATATGTCAACAATCTGATCCTTTGTAGGAACATTCTCAGTATTCACTTCATTCTCCATAACCTTCTCTCTCAAAAAGTGATACCTAATAGATATATGATTTTTCCTTGAATGCATCACTAAAATCTTTGAAATGTTTATTACACTTGTAGTATCACAAAAAATAGAAATAGGCTCATCATATACAACTTTGATATGCTTCAATATCTGTCTCATCCACAAAAAATTGTGTACAACATGATGTTTCTATAATATAATTAGCCTCTATAGTAGAAAAAGAAATTGAATCATGTTTCTTACTCAACCATGAAACAAATCTATATCCAAAAAAGAATGCACCACCACTAGTACTTTTTCTGTCATCAACACAACTAGCCCAATCTGCATCAATATAGGCACTTAATGTGAAATCAGTATCCTTAGGATATCACAAGCCATAATGTGGAGTGCCTCTTAAGTATCTGAATATCCTATTTTATGTTGCAACTTCTGTTTCTTTAGTATTTTCTTGAAATCTAGTTAGAAGACAAACTACATGCATGATATCCAATCAAGTACTAGTTAAATATAGTAGTCCACCAATCATAGATCTATATACTTGCTCTGATCAGCCTTTGGTGAATAATCATATTTGTTTAGTTTACAACTATTCACCATAAGAGTACATACCGATTTAGAGTCATCCATTCCAAACTTCTTCCACAACTCTTTGACATACTTAGACTGTGAAGTGAATATCTCATTATTTGTTTGATCGATTTGTATCCCAAGAAAGAAATAAAACTCCCCAAACATTGACATATCAAAATATTTTTGCATTTCCTCTAGAAAATTATTACACATAGATTCATTTCCACCAATGATAATACCATCCACATACTATTACTATCAATATTTTTTTTCCTCATTTTTAAAGTGAAGATTACTATCTGCAGTGCCTTCACTGAATCCTTGTTGTAACAAATATATGTCCAACCTTACATACTAAGATCTAGGAGCTTGATTCAATCCATATAGTGCATTATTCAACTTACATATCTTATCCAATTGATCAAAAATTGAAATCCTTTCAGTTATTCCATGTAAACCTCTTCTTCCAATTCTCCATTCAAAAAAATAGACTTCACATCTATTTGATAAAACTTAAAATATTTGTGTTGCAAATGGAAATTTTCTTTTGATAGCTTCCAACCTATCCACAAGAGAAAAAGTCTCCTCCAATTATATAACTTCCATCTATGAGTAACCCTTACACACAAGTCTTGTCTTATTTCTTACTACTTCTCCATTCTCATTCAACTTGTTCATGAATATCCATTTAGTTACAATTATGTTCATATTTTCTACTCTAGGTACCAATTCCCAAGTCTAATTCTTCTCTATCTACATAAGTTCTTCCTCCATTTCCTTCATCCAATGTTCATGTTTACATGCTTCACTCACTATTTTAGGTTCAAATTTAGAAAGTAAACACAAATTTACATTCAACTTCAACATATTTTCTTTTTGGCAATACACCTTTCCTCTTGTCCCCAATGATTTGATATTCAAAATGATTCTTTTACACATACTTAGGGGCTTTAGGGGTCTTCTCTGGAGCTTCTTTCTCTTCATTTTATACTTCTTATCCATCATCTTTTTCTTCTTCTCCTCTACAATCAGGTTCAACTAATCCATATCCATCTAAAACAACCAAATTTTGCAAGTTTTCATCAACTTTGACATTTTCACTTTCAATTATCTTTCTTTGCATTTTGTTGTAACATTTTTAAGATTTTCTTGTAGTAGAATATCCAAGGAAGATGCCTTTATCAAATATTGCATCAAATTTTCCTATGTTTTCTTCTCCTCTTTTGATGTAACATTTGCTTCCAAATACTCTAAGGTACTTCACAGTAGGAATCCTTCAATACCATAGCTCATAGGGAGTCTTTGTGCTATTAGCTTTTTCTTGAAATCTATTAAGTATGTAAAAATCATTATGAATACCTTCTCTCTAGTATAATTTTAGTAGATTTTCCTATATCATCATAGTACTTGTGACCTCTTGAACAATTCTATTTTTCCTTTTAAAAACTCCATTTTGCTGAGGAGTTCTAGGGGAAAACAAATGCCTCTTTATTCCATGAACTTCATAAAACATGTTAAACTCATTGGAGGTAATTTCACCTCCTCTATCAAACCTCAAAGATTTTATTTTCAAATCCATTTCATTCTCAACCATAGATTTAAATTCCTTGAATTTATCTAATGCATTATATTTTTCTCTGAGAAAAGTAACCCATGTCATTTTATAATAATCATCAATGAAAGCATAAAGTACCTATCACCTTGTAACTTATCACCCTTGTAAGACCACAAAGATCTATATGCACTAATTCCAGTAGTGTGGCCAAAAATTGTTCATTTCCTTTAAAGCTACTCCTTTTTTGTTTTCCAAATTGAAAACTCTCACAAATTCCATTGATAGGCTTTATGATTCTAGGTAAATATCTCACTGCATGAACTGAACTAATTCTTGCCAAATTATCAAAATTCATGTGACACATCCTCCAGTGCCATAACCAACTATCATTAATCAGTGACATAAAGAAATTTCCATCAACATCCATAAGCTTATAAATGTTTCCATTGGTTCTCTTACTAGTAGCAATCAAAGTTCCAAACCCTTTCTAGATCTTACATGTTTCATCCTTAAACACAAGATTTTGCCCCTTGCTACTCATTTTTCCAACACTCAAAAGGTTATGCCTTTAACCCTTAACATAGTAGACATTGTCAGTATTATGCTTTCCATAAAAAATTATTAAAACTATTCCACAAATCTTAGCTCCTAAATCATCTCCAAATTTAACTACTCTTACATCATACTTTTGAAGGTTAACAAACTTAATTTTATCTCTAGTCATGTGATTAGAGAAGCCACTATCAACAACCCAATAATTCTTATCCTCTTTGACATGAAAATAAGATACCAAAGTACCTTCAACCTTATACTTCATCTTTGAAAAACTTTCCCTCACACAACTTTCAAGGTTAGTAAAACCATATTGCTCTTTTATAGGAAAAAAAACATTCATTCTCATCAAAATCTCCATAATCAGATTCATCATTAGAAATTCCAGCATCTTCTCTCGTATAGTAAGATTTCTTAATCATTTTTCCTTTGTTTTATGTATTCTTATTGTCTATATCTCTTTTTGGACAACCAAAAAGAACACAAAAGAATGCAAAAAACTATAATTTACTATTTTTCCTGAGAACAGTCTGTACAACTCTTCTTCCAAGATGACCAACCCTATACAAATGAATATCTTAGGGTTATAAATCCATTCTCCAACTACCCAAACTATTTTAGATTGATTTTAATTCCTAATTAACTAAAAAATGCTACAAACTCGCTTTCTTGCCTAAACTGAAATTTGAAAATTTGAAATTACCAACTCTCATTTTATTAACATCTACCCCCTAAAAACTATTGGATATTCACTATCCAAGCTTATTTGACCTATTTAAAGCATAAGATCACTAATCAAGCCCCTAGAACATATTTTTCCCTTTACATTGCATTTTTCTCCGAGGATCCTTATTAGGAACCTTGAAACTTTGAACATTCTTATTACATTTATTCATCTCAAATGCCATTATAGGCTCCAATAGATCATAATTGATGCTTTGACATGCTTGGAAGGTCCTCCTGACCCCTGCACTCTCCTAGTTCTTGAACAACTCCTTGAAGGCCCTGGGTGCTCTTGCACCATCCTTTCTTTCTCTTTTCGGATGACGTTAGAGGCGAGCCCGGAACGAAATCTGAACCCGAAACTAGAAAAAGTTTATGGTTTGGGTTTGGTTTTAGTCCCGATTTTGCTTTATCCATTTTATCTCTCGTCCCCATCCCAACTTATTTCTACCTCCGCCAGCTCTAAGGAGGGCAGTGTATTTTTGGTTCAAGTTTGGTTTTGCCTCAATTGGAATTTGGATTTTCTCCTAAGTTTAGGATTTTCCACCCCATCCGAATTTTCTTAGATCTCGCTCGAACTCTGGTTGAGCATTGTGGGTTCACAGATTTTTGTTCTTCATAGAAATCTAGGTGGACTAGATTTAGGTAGATTTCTTTCTCCCCTAGATTTTCTTGGATCTCACTCGAGCTCCGACCAAATGCTATTGTTCAAGGATTTTTGGTCTTCGTGGAATTTCACATGGACTAGATTTTCCCAAAATCCTTGAGGCCTCCTAGGAGATATACCTTCTTTGCAGATTTCTTTCTCCTCCAGATTTTCCCAAAATCCATTGTTCCCTATTTGTTCTGGGTTTTCCAGAATGTCTTCTTCTTCATAGAAATCTGTCTCAAGCAGATTTTCCCAGAATCTGTTGAAATGTGAAGAAGTATGGAGTAACAGGAAGTTATTAAATGATGATGCTTTTTTTTTATTAATTGATGCTATTTTGAGATCTCACATGTTATTTGATTGATAATGATTGGATAATGTCTCTAATGGGTGTTTTCATGTTTATTTCACTGGAATCCACCTGACTCTAAATTCTTCGAAGTTCCCCTTGGCTTGGATTCTGTAGGTCGACCTAAAACCTAAACTATTTGTATGATCATTTTGTTCAAAGTTTTAATGGCTCCTTACTAACATAGGATTCTTTTTAGTGATGATATTGATTATTTAACTTCTATTTGCATGATTTTCACTATGGTTTTCTTTGTTGAATGTAGGATTAAATCCTACACTAGATGATATTTGCTAGAAGAGCTCAGTTGGAAGTCATGCCTCAATCTAGTTGGTCCTAAAATTTAGCTAAGGAAAAGGTTAGCAAGACTTTTCTAGGATCTTACCGACTGGTGGCTCGACTCTAACTATTTGAAAGCTAAAGAATCAAAATACTCCCCATTGTGCATGTTATGAGCATAGGGTTATCAAATTTTAACTGACCTATGGTTTGTTTGATTCGAATGTGTTTAGGTTGCCTATCGGCAAGACCCCAGAGATGTCACAGCGATCAGAAATCATATGCAAGATCCATCAGCAAGACAAGGGTCATCATCTCAGTGACATGAATTTTCTATCGACATGAGGGGTTTCCTTCGAAGAGAAGTCTCAGTGAGATCTTTGGGTCTCACCGATCGGCGAAAAAAGGCATGCACTATCAGCAGATGTTCTCTCTTCACCGAGATGTCTCAAAAAATCCCAAAGGTTTCACCAACTACCCCACCACTAGAAAATACTTCAGTGGGATTCATCTTCATTAGCGTATGGTGTTGGTGAAGTCTCCATGTCTCACCGACCACTATTAGGAGGTGATCCCTTTGGCATAAGGTGTTATCCCCACCAAGAAGTCCCAGTGAATATATCAGGTCTCGTCGACAAAGCATAAAGAGGGGGTCTATCGATATGAGATCTTGGAGTCTTGCCGACTCAGAATGTCCTACTAACATATTGCTTCATCGGGGAGGGAACAAAATTGTCACGGTGACAAAGATGGTCTTATAAAGGTTCCTCGGCAAGGAATAGGATGTCTCTAGGATGTCTTCCCAACAAAGGGATGTTACAGCGAAGCACATGCAATGATAGAGCCCATCTCGGTGTGACTACATCAGATATCTCCCCGAAATGAAAAGATCCCCAGAAGATGATACCTTCAGCACGGTGTCTTGTCGAATAGGGAAGTCATGCCAAAAGGCTCTAACTCAGGGAGACTCAGAATGAATGCAACAGGTTCAATAGGATGTCCTGCTGACTCGAGAAGGTCTCAAAAACACAAAAAAAACTCACCATAGGTCTTGCCAAAGGATTAGTATTCGGTATGACATGATGGGCTCGATATAAGGTCTCTCCGATCTAAGATTGTCTCAGTGAAAGGACAGAAGAAGCTTGCTGAAAGATTCACATCCTTGCCCAGAAGTCTCAGTGACTATGAAGGGTCACACTAATAGGATGTCCCTTCGGGGAGAGGAAAATTATGTACCAAAAGGTCTCTTTGAGATTGAAAGTCTTACCGAAAGGAAAAGGAGCTCACAAAGAGGAAAGATGTGCTCTAAGGTGTCTCAACAAAAGAAATAGAGTCTTGGTGACATAACATACTATCAACATAATCTCTTGTCGATTCAATAGTGTCTGGTTGAAAGGAAACAAAGTCACCGAAGGATAGATGGCTCAATGTAATGTCTCACTGACTCATGAGGGTCACACTAAAACAAAGGGAAATTAGGGAGACTCTAGAATCATAAAGGGGTTCAATGAAAGGTCTCCCTGAAATAGGATTGTCTTCCTGACATAAAAATGAGCTTGATGTGACTTCTACAACTCATTGAAAGGTCTCATCAACTGATCCATGCTATGTCGATAGCTGTGAAGAGATATAATTGCATCAGGGAGACATGATCAGTGTCTCACTAACATGCAATTACCAAGTGAACCACCTTTTCACCGCTCAAGATCCTCCATGGCAAGTGACCATCCAATCATGGGGAGCTAAGAGGGGCCTCTGACTGATTGACTGCCACTCTAGAGGGGACTTATAGAGTGCGACCAGATGGTTTCTTTCTGATAACAATTAATGATGAATCTACTCGGGTGGTGGTGCAAAGATATAAGGAGGCCTGATGGCACTTCCAAAAGGTGGTCAATGAATAGAGAAGTCTAGAACAAAAGGGAGGTAGAAGAATGAAGAAGTCATGACTCAGAGGGACACCTGTGGTGACCACTGACAGAGGCAGAGCAATATTAATGCAGATATCCTAGAGCATTCAAAGCAACTCCACGAGGGATTTCAAAGGTGGACATGAAGATGCTAGAGTTAATGTTGCAGTTGTCAAAATATCTAAAAAAAGACTTCTCCTACAAGTAGGAGTCCTTCATCAGCATGAAAAATGAGGATTCACATTGAACACCCCCAACCAACTTCCTTCAAAAGATCTAAGAGTTGACTCTCCTATCTGCAAATATTTTGTAAACCCTAGTGTAGGGGACAATGCATTCTTTTTTATGTATTCTATATATAAGGCATTTTTTGCCTCTTTGTAAAGGTTAGAAAGTGGTAGATAATTTTTTTTTATTATTAGCACTTCTAGATTGGAACTTCTAGGATTAGAGAACTTTTAGAATAAGAACTATTAGGAGTTAGTCAGTTACCAGAAGGAGATGGGGTTGCATCTTGATTCTTAGTAATAAGAGCTTCTCTTTGTCTTCTTGGTTAGCAACAAGATTTTACTACAGACCATAATGTATTTTCTAAATTCTCTTAGTGTAGTCGAAAGCAATCTAGAGCCTCAGATTCTCTATACACTGGTGATTGTGCCAGCTTTGTAAATATTGCTTATCTATTTTAATAATAGTAGAAGCAATTAGAGTTTAATCTACTTCATGTCGTGTTCCTGAATGATACTTGTCATAATTGATCATTTGATTCATGAACTCTCCAAGGAATGAAATGTTATTTTTGTTTTATTTAAATGGTAGCTAAAAGAAAATATGTTATGCAAATTAGCACTGTGAATGAAAGAGGTTGTCTCAATCACAAGTTTACTTTGTTATGTAGTTTTGGTTTACAAATTCCTTGAAGTTAACAAGTCTGGTTAAGGTTGGATGAACTATTTTTCTTTTCTATTTCAAAACTCTGACTTATCATTTTTTATATTTCTTTAAAAAACCCCTGTTAGAGTAGGTTTTATTTCATGCTTGATCTTAGAACAATCTAGAAGCTCAACACCAGTAGGCCCCTTTAATATTACTGTTGCATTGACCACTAAGTAACATTAGCATAGTTGAGACCCAACTACAAAGACCTTGGGAGCTAAGGCATTCGTGTGTTGCATATCTCTTTCAGGAGAAACATAATAGCAATATTCTGCTTGCATTGTTGTGGTGCCAAAATTGCCATCAACAAGAAATTGGTGCTAGAAGGAGGGCCTAGAAGGGAAAGTTGGATAAAGTTAGGTTTTCATCCCCAGAGAAGTCCCACTGAGTTCTTCGATTAGCTAAAAATCCACCACCTTTGATAGAACTCAAGACCTCAATAAGACATAAGATTCATAAAATTGGGGCAATTATTATACCACCCTTATCAGCTCCACTCACTCCACCAAGCTTTTCACCAATACCCCAGTGGATACCTATCAACCCACCATCACATCCATCTCAATTGTCATCACAGCTAGTTCAACCCATACAACAGCTGGCTCAACCACCAACACCATCACCACCACCAATGGCATTCTTTCAGAATAATCCCTCTCCATTGGGGACTATTCTTGGAGGTTTTCATGACCTTCCTAAGAACCCTGAGAAATTCTTTCCTAAGTACATTCATGGTGAATCAAGGAGTACTGAAGAGCACATACAAGCTTTCAAGGATGCTTGTACTAGAGCTCAGATAGCCCACCAGAATGTAGTCTGTAGGTTGTTTCCTTATTCCTTAGGGGATATGGCCTACAATTGGTACCTTAATCTCCCTCAAGGTTCTATTCTATCTTGGAAACACCTAGAAAATGTTTTCATTAATTAGTTCAGAATCTATGTTGATCTAGCTCTTTTATATCACCAATTCGCTACCATCAGAAAGGAACCAAGTGAACCTTTGCCTTTATTCAATACCAGGTTCCAACGAATGTATAGAAGATTGACAGATCCCTATTTAATCATTGAGGATAGTGCCATTCAAGCTTACTTTAGGGTTATAGACCCCTTGCTTGGGTTGTTCTTGCAAAGAACCTATCTACCAGTTGAGATTGATTCTCTATCCAAAGTCTATCACCTAGCTATCGAGCTGCAACAACAAACCAGTTTTCAACAAGGAGGCCTAGTAGGAGGTTTCCCTCCAATAGGCTATCATATGTCTACCCCAACTCCTCTATTTAACATTGTCCCAGGAATGTCTCCTTCCCATTATGGACCTATATCTAAATTGAAAACTCAACCACCTATCCCATTCTTTGCTATTGGAACTTTTGATCCTTTTCAACAATCACAGCTCCCTCAAAGTTCCCATGGTCATCAAAACCAAATTGGAACACCAAATCATAGTGGTCAGCCACCTACTCCTAAGAATATGAAAAGTGAAAAGATAGTCCAGCTTACAAATGAGGTAGAAACCTTGAAGAAAATGTTGTCTTAGGTTACAAATGACATGGCTCATCTTCAATTGAACCCTATTCAAAACTGAGGGAACTACCCTAATCAAAATAGCAGCTATCAGGTTACTTATTATAATAACAAAAATTATAACCAAAGGGTTATCAAGGCCAAAATTCCTCTAATCAGGGCTATCAGAATCAAAATAGAGGGTATTATCAAAGTCCAAACAATAACAGACAATGGAACACAAGGCCCAATAATGGGGGAGTTCCCCATAACTATTAAGAAAATGAGGAGAGATCACATGCTGCAAATGTAGATGACCTGAATTTCATGACTAAATGGTGTAGGCTACATAATATGGTGGCCATTTTGAGGTAAATTTCCCTCAAATGGAGAAAGTTGTCAAGATGGCACACAAAGATGCCCAAACTTTCTAGGGGAATTCCAATAAAGGAGGTGACTCAATGGATACTACAATGACTTATGAGCTCTTCAAGGAGGAGCCCTCATTCCCAGGGCAAGAAGAAAATGAACTAGAGGAAGATTCATATGATGCCCAAGCCTTTAAGTCAAAAGGAGGACACTTCCTGAGAAATCAAAGTAAGGGGCCATTCACTACATCAACACCCCCTAATCACATGGTCCCTCCAAATCAAAGTGCTGATAATAATCCTCCTCCACTAAAAGGCCCACCTGACTTCCATAATAAGGGTAACTCCTCTGTCATTTTAAAAAGTAATTCAAGTTATAACAAGGAATTTGATGTTGTTTTTGAGATGCAAAGACAAAAAACTTCTTTGTCACTCTTTGACATCTTGAAGTGGTGCCCTACTCAAAGGGAGATAGTGTTGAAGGCTCTAGAACAAACTGATAAGTCAAAAGGAAAGAGCAAGGTGCTACCTACTGAGGATGTGAATGCATCCTTATACAAAAATAGGATAGGTTCTCCACCTTTCCTATTAAGTTTAAGAATTTTTGGCAAGAACCTACATAACTGTTTATTGGACTTGGGGGCTTCAGGAAATGTCATGTCATTTTCCATATGCAAGAAGTTAGGATTAAACCCCATTCAAACCAATAAGGTCATTCAACTTGAAAAAATAGAGGTTAATGTGGTAGGGCAATTAAGAAACATACACATTCAAGTAGGATCAGATCCCAAGATCCTAACCAACATAGACATTAGAGTGGCAGATATTCTTGAGACCTATGGTATGTTGCTAAGATAAGATTTGATGAAAAATTTAGGGGGATATTTGGCCCTTGACATTTCACATATGTGGCTATCATGGAAAGGGATTCCTAATCAGATTAGGATTGAAAGTGAGCCTCGCCTCAAGCATATCATCACTGAGTATGATTGTCTCAATGAGGTGGCTTACTTTGAGATTGAGATGGGGATTTATAAACAAGAGGAAATCCTAACCTTCTCAGTTCTCAATGCTAAAGATATGTCAAAAAAAAAAACCTGACCCTACCATTAATGAAAATCAATAGACCTTGGTTAGAAAGCTGCAATAAGACCAACTAGTCTTAGGGATAGATATAGATTTGCAAAGTCTCCCGCTCCCTAACTAGTGCAGGGTACATTATCAAAGTCATTATGAATTGACTTGTCAACCTTGCAGGGACATTTTAAATCATGTTTCCCAAGCTGAAGAAGTTGGCACAAGTCATCCTAAGACCATTGTAGACTACTTCTCATTTGAGGCCAAGGAAGCAACCATGTTAACCAAGGATACAATACTTTCAAAAGAAATCCCTTCTTAGATCAAACTTACTCTAGATACATGCCCAAATCAATATACTAATGAGGAGCAGCCCCAAGATTTTTTTAACACCCCTTCACCTACAAATGTACCAAAAACTAAGGGGTCATCCAAAGAAACAAGTGACTATCAGAAGGATAGCCACAGGTCATATGATACAACTGAGCCAACATTGGAAAGTGTACCTAGAGAAACTACAAAACACTTTTTCCTTGTATCTGATGCAGAAGATCAAATAGCCCTACCTATGGCTCCTTCTATCCAAAAGCCCACAATAATTTCAAAAGGATCAACCCCAGCTTGTGATCAGCTATGGACCCTCACCTTTGATGGATCCAAATCTAAGACAAACAATGGTGTTGGAATTGTACTAACCAGACCTCAAGGGAAAACCTTCTTTGCTTCTTATCGGTTACAATTTGGATGCACAAACAATGTGGTAGAATATGAAGCTCTGGCATGGGGACTGATGTTTGCACACAAGAAGGTCACTGCCTTGATAGTTAAGGGAGATTCAGAAATAGTTATCAAGCAAGTACACAACCAATATACATGTCACAACAAGAGGCTGGCAGCATATAGGAACAAGATATGGAACTTGATCGAGGATTTTTATGCTTTTGGGATTAGCTTCATCCCTAGAGAAGAAAATCAGGTAGCCAATTCACTAGTTGTTGCTGCAAGCACCTTGGAACTTATGCAAGGCTCCAAATTCAAAAGATTCTCAATAGAACTGATGTCCACCCTAGCTATTCCTGACAATATCAAGAATTTTTAGGTCTTTGATGACAATCGACATATTTTGGCCTTTTTAGCAAGCTTGGATGTTTTTGAGGGGAAAATTATTGATGATTCCAATAGAGATCAAGGAGACTGGAACCCTGGAGATTGTGATATAGAAGGGGTTCTTAATCTAAAAAGTAATAACATTCCCAAGGGAATGGTTGCTCTAGAAAGAATCTTTGACTCAAATCCCAGGGCTCGAGAGAAAATATCAGCTGAAGAAAAGGGAGGCGAATATGAAACAATTAACTTAGCCAAAATTGGCCTTGAAAGGAATGTCTATATAGGGAAGGCCTTCCCTGAAGCTATTAGAGAAGACATACTGAGGGCACTTAAAAAGGATATTGTTGCGATTGCCTGGGGGTATGAAGACCTCCAGACATTTGATGATTCTATTATAACTCACACTATTCCCTTGAAGCCTGAAGCTAAACCTTTCTGGCAAAAGCAGTGCCCTATTAATGCTTTGATTGAACCATTCATCTATAAAGAAGTCCAAAAATTGTTATTTGCAAGGACAATCTTTCCTATGCACCATTCAACATGGGTAGCCAACTTAGTTCCAGTCCATAAGAAGAATGGGGAGATCAGACTATGTGTGGACTTTTGAAACTTGAATAGGGCTTCTGAGAAGGATAATTACCTGCTCCCTTCCTTGGATGAGGTACTACAAACTGACAATAGAGCATAGATGATGTCATTCTTGAACAATTACTCTGGATAAAATCAGGTAATGGTCAACTTTGAGGATAGGATGAAGATGATTTTCACTACAAAGTGGGAGAAATTTGCATACAAAAGGATGCCATTCAGTCTAATAAATGTTGAAGCAACTTTCCAGTGTTCCATGGATATGGCGTTCAAGGACCTAATCGGTAAGTGCATCATTGTCTATATGGATGACCTGATAGTGTTTTCCAGGGACTAACTGAATCATGTTGCAGACTTGGCCAAAGTTCTCGAGAGATGGGTCCAATATGGTGTCTCCCTTAATCCAAAAAAATGTGTGTTTGGAGTTTCTAAAGGGAAGCTATTAGGGCACATAATTTTTGAAAGAGGGATTTCTATTGACCCCGATCAAGTCGAATCCATTCTGAAGATCACTAGGCCAGGAAGCAAGAAAGAAATGAGGTCTTTCTTTGGGAAAATCAACTTCATGAGAAATTTCATCATGAGCTTTGCAAAGATTGTAAATCCACTAAATGAAATGATGAAGAAGGATGCCAAGGTGGAGTGGACTGATCAAGCAAAGGATGCATTTTCACAACTCAAATGGTCTATTTCAGAAGAACCTATTCTCACCAACCCTGATTACAAGAGGCCATTCTACATTTACTCTTTTTCCTTTGACCATTCCTGTGTAGTTGTATTAACCCGACGACAAGAAGAGGTAGAGGAGAGACTGATTGCATTCATGAGTTCTCCATTCAAAAATGCAGAGATCAAATACCCACCTTTGGAGAAGCAAGATTTTGCATTGGTTCTAGCTGTTAAGAAATTTTGACATTACATTCTCCGAAGTCAAATCATTGTTGTGGTTCCAGATGTAGCTGTGAATTCTTTACTTATGCAGAGCAAGCTGGGAGAAAGGAGGAGAAAATGGATGGCCATCCTGCAAGAATTTGATCTGGAGATACACCCTATGAAGCTAGTCAGGGGTACATGCTTGTCTCAGTCCATGGAAAACGTTGGTGACAATATCATCTGTCAGTAGTATATGACCCAATCTTTCTCTAATGACCCATGGTATGTTGGCACCATTTACTTCATGCTCAACAATTGCTATCTAGAAGGAATGAATGCTACTCAAAGGAGAGCTCTGAGACTGAAAAATTCTCATTACATGATCAAAGGAGGGATGTTGTACAGAAGGAATTTCGAAGGAGTTTACTTGAAATGCCTTGATCATGAAGAGGCCAAGTAGGTGATCTATGAGTTTCATGGGAAACATGGCACATGTCATGGTTCTGTAGATTCTCTGGCACACTAGATCCTCAGGTCTAGTTATTATTGGCCCTGTGTATTCAAGGATGCTCATCAACACGTAAGAACCTACCATGAATGTCAAATTTTTGTACCAAGGGAACACCATCCAACCATGCCACTATAGCTAGTTTATGAGGTAAGGCCCTTTGCCCAATGGGCACTAGATTTCATTGGGGTGATCAACCCAAACTCTTCTGTAGGACACAAGTTCATTCTAACTACCACTGACTACTGCACAAGATGGACAGAGGCTATACCCTGCAAGAACAACACCATAGAGGTAGTGATCAAGTTCCTCACAGAGTGTATCATTACAAGGTTTGGGGTACCCTTCACTCTGGTATGTGACAATGGCTTTACCTTCTCTTTTGCTAAATTTATTTCATGGGTATATGATCACAAGATTGTCTTGAAATATTCTTCAAATTATTATCCACAAGGCAATGGAGTTGCAGAGTCAACCAATAAGAATCTCTTAGTAGTGATTAAGAAACTATTAGAGCATAACCTTAGAGACTGGCACACCCAGCTTAGATTCACATTATGGGAAGATAGGACTAGGATTAATGCTGCTTTAAACATCTCACCATTCAAGTTGGTATATGGCCAAGAGCTTGTCTTTCCTATCCATCTGCAAATACCTTTCCTTGAGTTCATGCATAAATTTTACTACAGTGACAATAGGATAGAGGTAAAACTAGCTGCTCTGTTAAACCTAGAAGAACAAAGAGATGTTGCTTTACAAAAGTTCTTCAAACATCAGGCTGTTGTCTAATGCTGGTTTGAAAGAAAATCCAAGATAAAAGCTTTTAGGATATCAGACCTAGTACTATTATGGGATAAAGCCAACGAAAAGAAGGGAATCCACCAAAAGTTTGACAAACTATGGCTAGGTCCTTATCAAATTGCTAAGATCCTAGGGGAAAATGCTTTCAAACTGAGTAGCCTAACTGGAGAACTGGTTCCTTTGCCTATCAATGGGAAGTTTCTCAAGCACTATTTTGAGTCTTGAGGCTTGTTAATTTTTGTTTTGTGTATAATTTTTTCATTGTTCTTTATATAAATAATTTTATTTTGTCTCTTGTTTGTAAATAATTTGTATTTTTATACTTTTTGTGTTTCTACTTGTGAATAATCTGCTACTGCTGTTTGTGTAAATAACTTGCTCTTTGTCTATGAATAGTTTTCTATTTGTTTCTCTTTCCTTTTTTTCTTTCTATTTCCCTAAGTTTGGGGTTTTTGTTTTATTTTTATTCTTTGGGGTTGATCTGTTTCTCTCCATCTTGGAATGGTGGCTATTATCTAAAGCATAATTTGGTCATTAGGAGAGAAGTGGTTTAGATATTTTTAGGTTTTCTGATTGGATGATTGTGTCCTCAATTCATTGTTTCATGCTTGTTGTTAATAAAAGTTGTGGTAAGTTTTGAAAACAAGGTGCCAAATAAGAAATCCTCCATTAGCTCCCCTGAATCTCTCACAAATCATTAAAATCATCTCCCCTTCTACTAGTGTGTTTGTCCTAGGATGACAGTGTTGTAAGATTTCAATGAAAAATCTAACTTCCAAGTGTTGTTATGAGGCCCATTGTAGTTTTCAAACTAGATCAAATATTAAATATCATACATATTGAAAAGAAAAGAGAATTAAATGAAATATCTGAAACTTCGAAAAAAAAAAAAGAGAATTATCAAAAGAAAAAGAGGATTCAATATGAATGGGTGATTTCAATATCTCTACTGGGGCTATGGATGCCTAAATAGCAGTAGAGAAATGTTGTGAGAGAACTGGAGGTATCTTCGTTAGAGCTATGGATGCCTAACTAGCAGTAGAGTAATGCCCAGGATATCATTGCACGAAGGAAATCGACTCACATAGCTCAAATCTTCCACATTCTTATTCAAAAGATGAAGAAACTTTACAAAAGGGTGATGCACAATCAAGCACACACATAAATTTAGGGGTAGCCATTGATTAACTTATATTTAAGATTCTAGCTCTACCTTTCTTGTGATAATTGACCCAACTGGAGTTGTGATCTTCATGAACTAGGAGTTCTGGGTAGCTGAATCCTTCAAATTCTTGAAAATAGTTAAACCATTTTCCCATCCGAGTTGCCATTTGTTATGCCTTGCATAACCACCCCACTTTGTTTTGGAACAAAATGGGTCCCCCTTTGTCTTTTCCCTTTTGGCCTTTGGTTTTCTACCTTAGGAATTTTATTTTTTGGAGTTCTATCAGAGGAAGAACCAAAACCAATACCCGACTTGGAAATTCCTTCCAGGTTCTAGTCTTGTTCCATTCTTGGTTCCAGTTCTGACTGTTCTTTATCTCCATTTTTTTCTTTCTCAGAGTCAGGTCCTGATCCGTTTCAGGGTGTTAAACTTTCTTTGAGTCCCATCCCAAGTCTGACCCTGCCTTTTCTCTCTCTTTGTTGGTTTTTTTCTCCTGTGCCTTGGATGTTTTTTCCTTGCACATCTTTTTCTTTTTGTTTCTAGTGGACTCAGAACTGGAACAGGGATCGAACCTTGAAACTTGAAAAGTTTTTGGTTTGAGTTCCATTCTGATCCTGATTTCGTGTGTTCTTTCTATCATTTTCCTTTTCTTCTTTGGTTTCATCATGGGCTTTTCCCTCCTTTTTCTCTTTCTTTTTCTTTTCCTTTCTTTCTCTTTTCAGATGACGTCAGAGGTGGGCCCGGAATAGAATTTGAACTCGAAACTAGAAAAAGTCTCTGGTTCGGGTTTGGTTCTGGTCCCAATTCTGCTTTATCCATTTTGTCTCTCATCCCCATCCCAACTTATTTTTGCCACTACTAGCTCTAAGGAGGGCGGTGTGTTTTTAGTTCAAATTTGGTTCTGCCTCAGTTGGAATTTGGGTTTTCTCCTAAGTTCAAGATTTTCCACCCCATCCGTATTTTCCTAGATCTCACTCAAACTCTGGCTAAGCATTGTGGATTTGCGGATTTTCATTCTTCATGGAAATTAGCGTGGATTGAATTTTCATGAATTTATTTCTCCCTCGGATTTTCCCAGATCTCACTCGAGCTCTAGCCAAACACTGTTGTTTAGGGATTTTTGGTCTTTGCGTAATTCCACGTGGACCAGATTTTCCCGAAATCCCCGAGGCCTCAGAGGAGATATACCTTCTTTGTGGATTTCTTTCTCCTCCGGATTTTCTTGAAATCCGTTGTTCCTTGTTTGTTCTAAGTTTTTCAGAATGTCTTCTCCTTCATGGAAATCCATCCCAAGTGGATTTTCCCAAAATCTGTTGAAATGTGAAGAAGTATGGAGTAATAGGAAGTTAGTAAATGATGATGCTTTTTTTTAATTAATTGATGCTATTTTGAAATCTCACATGTTGTTCTTTGATTGATAATGATCGAATAAGGGTGTTTTCATGTTTATTCCACTGGAATCTGCTTGACTCAGAATTCTTCGAAGTTCCCCTTGGCTTGGATTTTGTGGGTCGACCTGAAACCTGAACTATTTGTATGATCATTTTGTTCAAAGTTTTAACGATGCCTTACTGACATAGGATTCATTTCAACGATGATCTTGATTATTTAACTTCTATTTGCGTGATTTTGACTATGGTTTTCTTTGTTGAATGTAGGATTAAATCCTACAGTAGATGATATTTGCTAGAAGAGCTCATTTGAAAGTCATGACTCAATCTAGTTGGTCTAAAAAATTAGCTAAGGCAAAGGTCAACAAGAATTTTCTAGGCTCTTACCGACTATTGGCTCAACATTGACTGTTTGAAAGCCAAAGAATCAAAATACTCCCCATTGTGCATCTTATCGGCATAGGTTATCAAGGTTTCACCGAATTATGGTTCATTTGGTTTGAATCTTCATTTAGGTTGCTTATCAGCAAGACCCCAGATTTGTCACAGTGATCAAAAATTATATGTAGGATCCATCGGCAAGACAAGGGTCATCATCCTAGCGACATGAATTTTCTTTGGCATGAGGGGTTCCTTCGGAGTGAAGTCTTGACGAGATCTTTGGGTCTCACCCACCGGTAGCAAAAGGCATGCACTGTCAGCAGATGTTCTCTCTTCGTCAAGATGTCTTGATGAATCCCTAAGGTTTCATTGACTACCCCACCACCAGCAAACACTTCGGCGAGAGTCATCTTCATCAACATATGGTCTTGGAAAAGTCTCCATGTCTCACCAACTGCTATCAAGAGGTGATCCCTTTGACAGAAGGTGTTATCCCTGCCAAGAAGTCCCAGTGAATATATCAGGTCTCGCCGACAAAGCATAAAGAGGGGGTATATCGATATGAGATCTTGGAGACTTTCCGACTCATAATTTCCTATTGACATATTGCTTCATTGGGGAGGGAACACAATTGTCATGGTGACAAAGATGGTCTTATAAAGGTTCCTTGGCGAGACATAGGATGTCTACAGGACATCTCCCTAACAAAGGGATGTTACAGTGAAGCGCATGCAATGACGGGGCCCATATTGGTGTGACTGCATCAGATGTCTCCCTAAAATGAAAAGATCACCAAAAGATGATACCTTCGGCACGCTGTCTTGTTGAATAGGGAAGTCATGCCGAAAGGCTCTAACTCGGGGAGACTTGAAATGAATGCAACAGGTTCGGTAGGATGTCCTACCGACCCGAGAAGGTCTTGGCGACACAAAACAAAGTGGCCATAGGTATTTTTGAAAGGTTAGTCTTCGGTATGACATGATGGGCTCAATATAAGGTCTCACCGATCTAAGATTGTCTCAAAAAAAGGATAGAAGAAGCTCACTAAAAGATTCACATCCTCACCAAGAAGTCTCAATGACTATGAAGGGTCACACTGATAGGATGTCCCTTTGGGGAGAGGAAAAGTATGCACCAAAAGGTCTCCTTGAGATTGAAAGTCTTTCTGAAAGGAAAAGGAGCTCAGAGAGAGGAAAGACATGCTTTGAGGTATCTCAACAAAAGAAATGGAGTCTCGATGACATGACATACTATTAGCATAATCTCTTTCCAATTCAATAGGGTCTGGCCGAAAGGAAATGAAGTCACCAGAGGATAGATGGCTCGGTGTAATGTCTCACTGACTCATGAGGGTCATGCCAAAACAAAGGGAAATTAGGGAGACTCTAGAAGCATAAAAGGGGTTTGATGAAATGTCTCCCTGAAACAAGATTGTCTTCCTAACATAAAAATGAGCTCGATGTGACTTATGCAGCTTGCTAAAAGGTCTCATCAACTGATCCACACTACATCGATAGTTGTGAAGAGATATAATCACATCAGGGAGACACGATTAGTGTCTCACCAACATGCAATTACCAAGCGAAACACCTTTTGACCGCTCAACATCCTATGTGGCAAGTGATTTTCCAATCAAGGGGAGCTAAGAGGGGCCTTTGATTGATTGACCACCCGTATGGAGGGGACTTATAGAATGCAACCGAATGATTTCTTTTTGAGAATAGTTGATGATGAATCTGCTTGGGCGATAGTGCAAAGATCTAAGGAGGCCTGATGGCACTTCCAGAAGGTGGTCAACAAATAGAGAATTCCAAAATAGAAGGGAGGTAGAAGAATGAAGAAACCATGACTTAGAGGGACACCTATGGCAACCACTGATAGAGGCAGATCAATATTAATATAGATATACATGAGCATTCAAACAAATCTGCAAGGGATTTCAAAGGTGGACATGAAGATGCTAGAGTTAAAGCTCCAGTTGTTAAAAGATCTAAAAAAAGACTTCTCCTACGAGTAGGAATCCTTCATCAGCATGGACAATGAGGATTCACATTGAACACCCAACCAAATTCCTTCAAAAGATCTAAGAGTCGACTCTCCTGTCTCTAGATATTTTGTAAACCCTAGTGCATGGGATAGGTCATTCTACCTTATTCATTCTGTATATAAGGAATTTTTTGCCTCTTTGTAAAGGTTAGAAAGTGGTAGATAAATTTTTATTATTATTAGTACTTCTAGATTGGAACTTCTAGGATTAGAGAACTTTTAGACTAAGAACTGTTAGGAGTTAATCAGTTAACAGAAGGAGATGAAGTTGCATCTTAATTCTTAGTAGTAAGAGTTTCTCTTTGTCTTCTTGGTTAGCAGTAAGATTTTAGTATGGACTGTAATGTATTTTCTAAATTCTCTTAGTGTAGTCGGAAGAAATCTGGAGCCATAGATTGTTTGTACACTGGTGATTGTGCTAGCTTTGTAAATATTGCTTATCTGTTTTAATAACAATAGAATCAATTAGAGTTTAATCTACTTCATGTTGTGTTCCTAAATGATACTTGTCTTAGTTGATCATTTGATTCGTGAACTCTCCAAGGAATGAAATGTTATTTGTGTTTTATTTAAATGGTAGCTTAAAAAAAATCTATTATGCAAATTAGCACCGTGAATGAAAGAGGCTATGTTTCAATCACAAGTTTACTTTGTTCTGTAGTTTTGGTTTACAAATTCCTTGAAGTTAACAAGTCTGGTTAAGGTTGGATGAACTATTGTTCTTTTCTGTTTCAAAACTCTGACTTATCTTTTTTTATATTTCTTTAAAAATCCCCTATTAGAGTAGGTTTTATTTCATGCTTGATCTTAGAACAATCCAAAAGCTCAACACCAGCAGGCCCCTTGAATATTACTGTTGCATTGACTACTGAGTAACATCAGTACAGTTGAGACCCAACTATAAAGACATTGGGAGCTAAGGAATCCATATGTTTCCTTTCTCTTTCAGGAGAAGCAAAATAGCAATATTCTACTTGCATTGTTGTGGTGCCAAAATTGCCATCAATAGATTCCTTTATCTGATCTTGCATCAAACTTTCCTAAGTTTTCTTCATCCCTCATGATATAAAATTTACTTCCAATCACTCTAAAATATTTTGTAGTAGGATTTTTTGTATAGCATAGCTTATTGGGGGTATTTTAATTATTCACTTTTTCTTTTCCTCTATTGAGAATGTAAATTATAGTATGAATAACTTATCTCCAACAGAAATTTAAAAAATTTCTTCCTTCAACATGTTCTTGTTGCCTCCTAAATTGTCCTATTTTTCCTATCCACAACTCCATTTTTTCATGGAGTCCTAGGAGATAATAAATATCTTTTTATCCAATGATCCTCACAAAAAATTGTAGACTCATTTGAGGTGAAATCACCACGTCTATTAGACCTTAAGCATTTTTTTCAAATCCATTTCAATCACAACCATAGATTTCAATTCTTTAAACTTGTCTAGAGCTTTTGATTCTTCTTTGAGAAAGGTCACCCAAGTCATTCTAGAGTAATCATATATTAACAAGATAAAATACCTATCACCTTGAGAGATTATTATGGTTGGTCCATATAGGTATATATGCACAAATTCTTATGGTCTCATACTAGAATATTCCTTAGTTTTGAACCTATTCCTTATCAATTTTCCAAACTAACACTCTTTGCACATTGTATTCATAAGATTTGTAATTCTTGGAAATTATATCATAGCATGAGTAGAATTGATCTTTACAAGGCTATCAAAATTGATATGGCACATTATTATGTGCCACAACCAACTTTCATTGATTTGAGTCATAAAGAACTTACCACCAACACTTTTCAGATAATCATTTCCTTCTATCCTTGTTCCTATTGCAACCAATATTTTAGAGCTTCCTATTTTAATTTCACAACCATCATCTTGAAATACCAAATTGTATCATCTACTACACATTTGTCCTACACTAAGAAGATTATACCAAGGATTCTTGACATAAAGAACTATTGGCATATGGCTTGGGGAGATTATTGGTATGGATTCTAGTGTTTTCATTGATGGAAACTGAAGTCACTGTTGTGGTCCACAAATTTGAACCTAGTCATACCGACATCTAAAGTCAAATATAATGTATTACCAATAGAGAACATGATGAACATGGTATCTGGTTAGTATGCCAATCTGTATGCTTCACTTAATCATCATCTTCTATTGTGGATCCCTAGGACAGGTTGTTAAGCATGTATGGTACCTTATTGGTAAGTTTTGTGATGTTGCATTAATCTGTGTATGAGTAAAGAGATCAAGCAAAAAAAAATTCTATTCATTTTCTCATTGTGGCTGACCTAATCAATGTAGTGTGTTGCGGATGTATAAGGGATTATTGTTTAATTGTTTCTATGTTTGAGAATTTCATTTTGGGTCCTAGCTATGGTTTTTACAATGTATGTGGGCACACATAAAAAATTATTTATGATTTGAAGCCAACATGTAGAGAATACTATATTTTGTGTGAAGCCGACATATAGTGTTTGAATTCTTAATAGTAGGTATTTATGTGAGTTTGGGAAATTCATTTTGTGTGCATGAGATATATAAGAGCAGTTGTAGGGCAGAAAAGTTGGGTGCGTGAATATCAAAATATCAGCTATGAGAATTTTGTTGGTATAGAAGAGGATTTGATGACATAGAAAAAGAGAAGTGTAGAGTTTGATAGAAGGTCAAAAACTTGATTTATGAGCTTCACCAAAACTGAAACTAGGAATTTTTATATGTTATCTTCTTAGTTCAACTTTTTTTTAATCTCTAACATTTTGTAAGTTAGTGAGCCTTCCTTGTTTCAAGCAATGGGCTCTAGGTAGTTTCCCTGAATGCATGTGCATTCCATTTTCTTCTTACTTTTAATAGAGTATATAAATTGTGGATTAATCTCCACCGTGGTTTTTCCCCTAATAGGGTTTCCATGTAAAAATATTGGTGTTATGGTGCTTTTATTATATTTTCATGTGCTTGCATCTTTATTTTTGTTTATTTCTTGTTAATGGCTTAAGATCTAGATTTAAAGTTTAAATCTATGAATATTGATTCACCCCTACTCTCAGTGTTTCTTGAGTCCAACAATTGGTATCAAAGCGGGTTCCTCTTTGAAAGTTTAATAGCTTGAGGTGGATCTTGAAATAAAACGAAATCTAGTGGTTTTGAATTGCAACTTATTGTGGCACTTGATGATCTTGATCAGTCTAAAGAAAAAGTTCTGGAGTTAAAAGAAAACCTTGTGGATGCTGAAAAATTCATTCAATCATTGAAGGATAAAATCAATGAGTCAAGAGAAAAGAGGAAGGAACTTTGTGATCAGCTGAAACAAAAAGAAAATAAAAGTCTACATGATGTTCACCTAAATTAGACCCAGAAATAAATAACTAAAGAATGTGAAAAGCTTTCTAGGGATAATGCTACTCTAAAGCTTGAGATGGAATCTATGGCGATGAAGCTAATAAAGGAGATTGAAGAAAGAAAGAAGAATGACTAGAATTTGGCTCAGTCCTTGAAATAGAAATCTAAAGAATGCAATAGAGTTAATAGTGGATTCATTCAATTGGAGATTGAACTACAACATTCCTAAAGTAATTAACAAGAGCTTGAAAGACATATGGTTATTCTCAAAGATGAACTCTCTACTACAAATGAATACAAGGAGAAGTTTAGGATCAATTTTTATAAGCTTGATGAGATGAATAAAGGACAAAAGGATGCAAATTATAAGTGAGGCCTTGGATATGAGAAGAAAGAAAACTCTAGATCTAGACACAAGGTTCCCATACAAAGAAATCAGATGAACAAAGATAGAAGGTATCTAGTAAGACAACCTAATGCTTAGAAGTTTAATGGTTACTACTTTTCTTGTATTAGATTTGGTCATATGGATTTTTAGTGTAGAAGAAAAGTAAATTCAAGCAGTCCATCATTTCTTGGCCAATTTTTTAGTTGTAATAAGTTTTTTCATAAGTCAATTGAATGTAGAAGTATGTCTATCAGTATAAGCAGTGTAAAATGCTACACGTGTGGAAGATTTGGACATCTTTCTAACCAATGAAGATGAAGGGGAAAACAATGGAATGAATGGCCTAGAAAAAGGAATCTAGTGTGTTACAATTTCAATAGATTTGGTCACATTGCAAGATTTTGTAGGGACAGGAACATGGATAGAAGAGGTTTGGTATATCAAGAAAGAAATTCATAGAGAAATGAAAAAGAAAAAAGAAACGTGATTGTGAAAGAAATAAGATATCAAATGAAGAAAAAATGGATAAAGAAGAGTGAATCTGATAAGCTCGTACTAGAATCTTCCTCCAGTAATCCCTCCAATAATTCCTCCAGAAATTGATCTCAGGCCATCAGCCTAGGGGGTTTCTTTCAAGTAAAATCCTTTGCCCCCTATCAGTAGCTGGCACTGGAATACAAGAATTTGTAAGTAGTTGTGCCATCAGCCAACAAATGTATCCATGATCACTTGTTCTGTAAGTTGAGATCTTGAAGTCCCATAGATGGATTCTTCTCTTGTTGTTTGAGAGAGCAGTGTAGCCAGAACTTCTAGGGAAAATCATTTATTGCAGCAAAAATTTAGGTGCGTGAAGCTATAAAATGATACTTGGATCCCTTATTTGTCACTTTGTATTGAAAAGGAATAGTGAAAGAGCTTCTGGAGCAGAATTTTAAAGTAGTCATGTTGATTCAGTGGTGAATTCATCAGGTATTCCATTCACTTGTAGAATTTCTTAATTTTTTCTCAATAGAAAAACCTTGTTCAGTACGAAAAAATGAAGAAAATAAGGGAATTGTTGAGATAGTGAATCAATTCAGCTAATGAAATCTACAATTATTGTCTATGTTGGCATCATGTTATTGGAAAATACAAAGTCAAGCTAGAGGAAATTGAAAGTGAATTGAATAAAATTGGTCAGGACTATAATATGGCTTAGAACCAAGATGGAGTAGTAAAGAACATAATTCATGACTTCGAAGTTGAGCATGCAAAGATTCACTTTTCCAGAAACACTCCTATGGACACCTTCTGGAAAGTAAAGGATCAAACTAAATGCAAGTTGGAATAGCTAATTGAAGTCTCGAGGAAAGGAAAGAAGTTGAAAGAAGCAATTACAACTCCAAACTCCCTTATTTAGATCATTAATTGGACATCAGAAAATAACAACCTAATAATAATTATTGGGATTGTTGTAGATCCTTGGAAGAAATTCCTTTCAAAGATGAAAAATAAGTATAAAATAATTTTTTGATTTGTGCAACAGCTGTAGTTTTCCAAATTTTGATCAAATTTCTATTTAGCAAAGGGAGAGAGAGAGAGTAGTAAAAAAAAAAATAGCAATTAAAAAGGAAGAAGTGCAGTAAGAATACTAGAAAAAGGGGAGAAAAAGCAGTAAATTTTTCTCATTGATGTCAAAGGGGGATAGAATGCAATGAAAAAATCCTTGACATCCTAAGGGGGAGCAGTGTTTTCTTATGTTTTGAAATTTTGGATTTTAGCAACATACCTCTAGTTTTGACACTTAGTCATTTTTCACTAAGTGTTGCCATCAATGCCAAAGGGGGAGATTGTTGGCATATGGCTCAAGGAGATTATTGGTATGGCTTCTAGTGTTTTCATTGATGGCAACTGAAGTCACTATTGTGGTCCACAGATCCAAACGTGGTCAAATTGGTAGCTAAAGTCAAATACAATGTATTATTGATAGAGAACATGATGAACATGTTATCCGATTAGTATGCCAATCTATATGCTTCACCAAATCAATATATTTTGTTGTGGATCCCCAAGATATATTGTTAATAATGTATAGTACCTTATTGGTAAGTTTTGTGATGTTGCATTAATCCATGTACGAGTAAAGAGATCGAACATAATGTTTTTCTATTTATTTTCTCATTGTGGCTGACCTAATCAATGTAGTGTGTTGTGGATGTGTAAGGGATGATTGTTTAATTATTTATATGTTTGATAGTTTTTTTTTGTGTCCTAGCTATGGTTTGGCCAATGTGTGTGGGTATGCATAAAAAATTATTTATGATTTGAAGCTGACATGTAGAGAATATTATATTTTGTGTGAAGCTAACATATAGTGTTTGAATTCTTGATAGCAGGTATTTATGTGAGTTTGGGAAATTCATTTTGTGTGCATGAGATATATGAGAGAAGTTACATAGGGTAGAGAATTTGGGTATGCAAATATTAGAACATCAGTTGTTAGAATGTTGTTGGTACAAAAGAGGATTTGGTGACAGAGCATAAGTGAATTGCAGAGTCTCACAGAAGTTCCAGAACTTGATTTATGAGCTTCACTGGAACTAAAACCAAGAATTTATAGATGTTATTTTCTTAGTTCAATTTTTTTTTGTAATCTCTAATATTTTGTAAGGAAGTGAGCCTTCCTTGTTTTGAGTAGTGAGCTCTAACCAGTGTGCCTGAATGAATGTGCATTCCCTTTTCTTCATACTTTTAACAAAGTCTATAAATTGTGGATTAATCTCCACTGTGGTTTTTCCCTAGCAAGGTTTGCACGTAAAAATATTGGTGTTATGGTGCTTTGATTATCTTCTTCATGTTCTTGCATCTTTAATTCTATTTATTTGTTGTTAATGGCTTAAGATATGGATATAAATTTTAAATATGTGGAACATTAATTCACCCCCCTCTCAGTGTTCCTTGAGTCTGAAGAGAACATCATCTATCTTAAGCTTACCATCTATTGGAACTATAAAATTTTGGGGTTGTTACATTGGTTTTCATTCATCAATTTTTAGTTTTGATCCTACTGTATGCATATTTCACCCATTCTTGCCATATTCTCCCAGTGAATCCTTTGGGTCATGCATATTTTTCATTCTTGGTCATATCGGTATAAGTCTCCCATTGTATCCCTGACCCACCATGTTTTTCTACTAATATTTTTTGTTTCAGGTCTTTCGATGTGATAGCAGTGAGGTCTCCCTAATCTATTTTCTCATGGAAAATGTCTGTTGCCTATCGGCAAGACATTTCTCTTGTGTTGGTGACAACGTAGGCATCTATCAGCATGTGTTATGGCTATCGAGATAGGGTCTCATTGATTTCAATGTGTCTCCCCGACTTGTGCTTAGAATGGTTTATCGATAGGAGTCAGGTCTTCGCTGAAGGGTCTTAGAAATGTGTGTGTATTTCACCAACAAAGCATAAAGTTCTTTCATGTGGCTTTCGGCATAGGTATTGCTCTATCTTAGTGATGTGGGGATGATTGGTGACTTTCAGTGAAGTATTGTTCTCTACAGGAGGTCCCCTTGACATTGATTTGTCTTGCTGATCGCTCGAGGGGTATTCTTTTTGGTGAGAAGGCCTTGCGGTCTTGGAAAAAGTGAGTATTATAAAGGATGGCTCAATGTAACCTATATGTTTCAGTTTGTGTTCTTGGTGAGGAGCCTCGGGTCTTACTGAATGGAGTGCAGTGTTGGTGTTATCGGTAGGACATTTGGGTGGTCACAATGACATAAAGTTACATGATGACTTTCAGTGAGAGACATGGTAATTGGTATTGTGTTTCCCCAATGCTTGATGGCTATAGCGATGTGGATTGAATAAATTATGCAGTTTGGTGGGAGATTTCTTTTGTCCTGGCGACTTGGGTATATGAGGATCTTCGGCTTGGAATTGTGATCTCAGTATATGGTCTCCCCGAGAGCGATGGCTACAGTGACACTTCTTTCTTTGATGAAACTCAAGATGGTCTATGTGACATCTTATCGGCATGGGTGAGCTATGACGAACGTGAACACAGTGGACGCAGGATGGTAGCATTTGAATTGCCTTCAACAGGACGATATGGGTGTCTTGCCGACTTCTCACTGGTGAAAATGGATTTTCATAATCTTATGACTGACATGTTGAATGTTTTGAGACCATTGTTGGCCGACTTGAATTGAGGTCGATTCTTGTGGAGGGCCAACATAATATTTTATTTTGATATTTTTCTCATGCTAGTGTATAAATAAGCATGTTGTAGTTGTTAATAGGACTGGAGATTGAACATTAGATTTTCAATACACTGCAAATAGATATAGTAGAATAAAGCTATCAGATCAGAGGCTATTATTGCATGACTTTCACAATGGAGGTATTTATGAGATTCAGTTGATGTTGCTACATTTCTCTAGTGTCAGTTATCTATTGAATTGAAATGAAGAATATTTCTAAGTTGTCTACATGAATGATTTTTCTGGTTATTTAAATTAACATAGCAAGTTTATGTTTGATTTATCGATACACATTTGTTGTATTTGTGTGATCAATCAATTGGTTCTTTCAAGCAAAGATTAAATCCTCTTATTGATCACAATAATCAAAGAAACTCATTTTGGATTATTGAAGTAGAACTTAGTAGTTACATGGTTGCATGTTTATACAAGTTGTAAACAAAGCATATGCCAGATAATTTGTGTCTTCTCCAGAAAGTGTTTTCTATCTTTATCTCATTTGACTCTGCATACTCAACAAGGCACTAGTCTCTGCACCTCATCATTATAAACTCATTTTGTTACTTTTAATTGAGTATTTAGGACCTAGAGTAGAATATTGTCACTATTTTTTTCAAATTGAATTTCGTCTGTTCACTCCCATGTGCCATTGTGAACAAGTGTTGAAAGTGGATTGATTGCAAGTCAAGTCTGCATTATTTAGAGAGGTATACCTACCTTGGTCTTGCAGCACCTAAAGAGTAGAAGGTTTGATTGTTTCAAACCTTTTTCTATTACCCTAAAACATCGTGAAAGCTTGGCAACCTTTTGTGGTTAAAACTTGCATTTTTGAGAGCTAACAAATTGGTGACTCTGCTGGGGAACAATCAGAATCAAAGCCTTACTTATAGAGTCAGAATTATTGCATAGAATCTACTAGGAATTAGAAGTATTAAACATTTTTCTCATTTTTTATAAAAGTGAGTGGTGACTCTGACATAATTTTTGCAGCTATTCATCATGAATGGAAGAAGATCTCAGTTCAAGGGAGGCCATACTAGAGCTCCTACTGGTAGCAATAAATGGGCACATAAGGATGACAAAGCTGATAAGGGAAAATAATAAATGAAGACATGTTCATAACAAACAAAGGTAAAGCACAAATATCGCATTATGAAATAGATAACTATTATGATACATGGAGAGATGATGCAAGTGCAGAGCTTCATACTCCTGAAGACCAAAGAAATCCTTTTTATGATTCTTAGAATCAGGTTGAGTTCAAAGCTATGAAACAGGCTGAGTTTGAAGCTGAACAAGAGGTAGAAAGAAACCAAGAGCTCTTAGTTTCTGATGAAGTAAAAGCATAGTTGGAACATCATGAGGAGAAGATAAAGGAATTGGAAGCTAAATTATAGAAAGCCCAAATTACTGATCAGATAGTTGGCGGCCCAAAGTATGTCCCACCTCACAAGCAGGGTGATCATGGCACAGGGCCCTCCAATCAATGAAATGCTCCTCAAAATCAGATTGAGAATCATTACAAGCAGCCGAATCATCCACCTCACATTCCCACATAGCATATGGGTATGTATCCACCTCCTAGTTAGCATTATATCCCACCTCTTAATGCATAGTATAATAACCAGATTCCTTAGTATCAGCATCCGCCTATGCCTCCACCTCACCAACATGCAACCATGATTAGACAATTTGATTTAATTGGTTTTCAGTTGTATCCTTACCCTATGGATGGCAGTTGGAGGAATATGGTGCCCAAATTTACAGGGAGTAATGCAATCACAGATAAAGACCATTTAAGAAGTTTTAATATTTTCATTCAGGACATAGATATGCCTTATGAAGATTTACACATGAAGTTGTTCATGATGTCACTTCTTAAAGACGTCAGGAATTGGTTCAATAGCCTGCCAACATTCTCAATTAATTCTCTCCAAGAATTTCAAGACAAACTCTTAGAGCGATATGGGAATCAAAATGCTCTAGATGCAACTCTTCATGAATTAATGAGAATTCAAAAAAATCATAATGATTCAATCTATGATTTCAACAGAAAATTCAACAAGTTGCATACTAAAGTTCCTCCTGGATCAAGGTTGTCATATTTTGTTGCATTGAGTATCTATCTAAGTGCATTTGATCCTAAGATAGGGTATGAATTGAGATGTAGATCTCCAAGAGATTTGGTTGAAGCATAGAAAATTGCATTGATAATTGAAAATAATAGGAAGGCTACTAGTATAACTAATAAAAGAGACAACCTGAGGCCTCCTCAGCAAAACAATAATTATCAATATAGATAAGAGAATGCATACAGAAATGAAAGGCCAAGGCTGCACGATATGCCTTACAATACATACTAGAAAGATGGGAAACCTCTATTAGCTAGGCCCAGAAATAAAGAAACTCAAGATCCATTGAGCAAGAAAGGGACGTACATGGTGAGTAATAATTACTTTTGTGAAGTTTGTAATCAGCCGCAATCTCTAGACTATTGTGTTGTAGCTCAAAGGATGCATGAAGAGGGAATGTTGATGGAAAATGATGGAGAAGACCACAAATTGTATTTGACTTCAAATGTTTTTTACCATGTTGAGGAAAGAAATTCATCTTCAGAGGATGAAGGTTATGAATATGATGTTTCAAATCAGAAATATAATGTCCATGTGGCTGAACATCAGATCTTTTATGATTTTGATGAAGATTACACTCAGCCACATTCTATTGAGGTGCCTACTTAGTGTAGTGTGAGGAGACCTACTAAGGATGAAATAGAAAGGATCACTATTGCTGTAGTTGAGAAAGCTAAGAGTCAATACTAGTTGAGAAACATAAAATTAAATGAGCAAGATGGGGTTCTTGGGGGAATTTTTATAAGAGATCAAAAGGCAATACAAGAAATTGTAAAAAAGGCAGAAAACAAGCAGCATGATAAAATTGAAAAGAAGCCTGTCTAAGAGTAGAAAGTTGTAGAATTAAATAAAGAAATATAGACACCTGGCAAGCTTAATAAAAAAGAAAAAGAAGAAAGCAAAGGAGAAGCACCAGAATTGAGGAAGGCTGTTAAGACAAAGAACTCTTCTTTTGACTTCACACAGGCATTATCTCAGGTAAAGATGTCTGTACCACTACTTGAATTAATGAAAATTAAAGAATACAAAGATAATTTTGCTCAATTGATTACAAATCAAAATGAAAAACAGATGAATTATGAAGAAGTCAGTAGGTAGGAAAAGTTAAATAAATCAGAAAGCTGCATGGGTGATGTTTTAACAACTTCCCTACAAGAGGATCATTTCTTCACCACATTGCTTATAAATAATAAATTACTGAGGAACTGCATGATAGATTCTAGTGCTGCTATAAACATCATGCCAGTAAGAGTAATGAAGCAGTTGGGCATGTGGGTTGATACATGTGAAGGAAAGTGCTATGCAATAGATAACAGGCCTGTACCTATAGTGGGCATTATGAGAGGAGTTGAAGTCAAGCTGGCCACTTATCCATAGGTGGTTTACAATATATAAATAATAGTAATTGATATTCCTCCACAATTCGGGATGCTTTTGTGTAGGCAGTGGACCGCAGTAGTTGGGGGAAATGTTCAATTTGATTTATCTTATGCTACAATACTAGTGAATGGCTAGGAAGTCAAATTGTACAGGAAGCCAAGAATGAGCCATCTTGTTGAATGTGTGTCATAGGATCAAATTAATTATTTTTGTGATATTGATTTGGGAAGTTTTAAAATTGAACCAGCTCAGCCAGAATTAATTAATAGTGATCCAATCAAAAAACATATTTGCACAAAACTGTAATGGTGTTTGGAAGATGTTTTTTGATGGAGCCTGCAGCCAAGAAGGTAATGGAACTGGGATTGTATTTGTTTTGCCTCAGGGTACTACTTTGAAATATTCATTTTTGTTGGCATTTGAATGTACAAACAATGTGGCAGAGTACGAAGATTTATTGACAGGTTTGAACATAGCTGTGAAACACAAGATAAAGTTGCTAACTACTTTTGGTGATTCTGAGTTGGTTGTTTCACAAATTAAATCCAAGTATGCAGCAAAGTACAAAAGATTAGAGCAATACAGGAATGTTGCAAGGGACACAATTGAACTGTTTGATGCCTTCTCAATTGAGTGGATTGACAGGTCAAAGAATATAATGGATGATTTTTTAGCAAATGTGGCACTGAAAAGAGATGATATCACATTGGCTGGGTTACCACAAATTGAGTTCAAGACAAGGCCTGCTATTCTTGATAATGTTTATAGTTGGAAAGTCTTCAATGATGATACTGATCTTTTGAAATTCCTCAAATGTATTGATCAGTATGAAGCTTAGGAGATTGATTTCAATGCTTTTGTTGAGGAAGTAGATGGAAAACAAACTGTGCTTGGCAAGGAGATCTTATAGCTCAAAACAAATAAATTTCCCAAGGGTCTAGTGGCAATGGAAAGGGTGTATGATGGAAATGATAGATCTCTAATGAAGCAAACACCAGTCAAAAAGGAAGATGTTGAAGAGATTAACTTGGAGACTGACATAGCACCAAGAAAGGTATACATTGGAAAGAAGATCAGCCCTACAATTAGAAGAATTCTGATAGAGTTGCTAAGAAAGTACAATCATGTTTTTGCTTGGTCATATGAATATCTAAAAACATACAGAGAAGATTTACTTCAACATGAAATACCGCTAAATCCAGATGCCAAGCCTTTTAGACAAAAGCAAAGACATATAAATCCAACATTGGAGCCTAAAATGCAAGAAGAACTGACAAAGCTCAAAGATGGAGGAATTATCAAACCAATCAGACATTCAATGTGGGTCTCTAATCTATTTCCTACTATATGCATATTTCACCCATTCTTGCCATATTGTCCTAGTGAATCCATTGGGTCATGCATATTTTTCATTCTTGGTCATATTGGCATAAGTCTCCCATTGTCTCACTGACCCACCATGTTTTTCTGCTACTATTTTATGTTTCAGGTGTTCCAGTGTGACAGCGGTGAGGTCTCCCTAATCCATTTTCTCATGGAAAATGTATGTTGCCTATCAGCAAGACATTTCTCTTGTGTTGGAAACAATAAAGGCATCTATCAGCATGTGTTATGGCTATCGAGATAGGGTCTCACCGATTTCAACATGTCTCCCCGACTTGTGCTTGGAACAGTTTATTGGTGGGAGTCAAGTCTTCGCTAAAGGGTCTTAGCAATTTGTGTGTGTTTCACCAATAGAGCGTAAGGTTCTTTCATGTGGCTTTCAGCATAGGTATTGCTCTGTCTCGGTGACACGGGGATGATTGGTGACTTTCGGTGAAGTATTTTTCTCTACAGGAGGTCCCCCTGACATCAATTTGTCTTGCTGATCGCTCGAGGGGTATTCTTTTTGGTGAGAAGGCCTTGCAGTCTTAGCGAAAGTGAGTATTATAAAGGATGGCTCAATGTAACCTATGTGTTTCGATGTGTGGTCTTGGCGAGGAGCCTCAGGTCTTTCTGAATGGAGTGCAATGTTGGTGTTATTGGTGGGACATTTGGGTGGTCACAACGACATAAAGTTACATGATGACTTTGGGTGAGAGACATGGTAATCGGTATTGGGTTTCCTTGATGCCTAATGGCTATAGCGATGCGGATTGAATAAATTATGTAGTTTGGTGGGAGATTTCTTTTGTCCTGGCGACTTGGGTATATGAGGATCTTCGGCTTGGCATTGTGATCTTGGTATATGGTCTCCCTAAGAGCGATGGGCTATGACAACACTTCTTGTTTTCAATGAAACTCAAGACGATCTGTGTGACATCTTACCAGCCTGGGTGAGCTACGGTGAATGCGAACACAGTGGACGGAGGATGGTAGCATTTGAATTGGCTTTAGTAGGATGATATGGATGTCTCACCAATTGTTCACTAGTGAAAATGGATTTTCATAATCTTGTGACCGACATGTTGAATGTTTTGACACTGTTGTTGGCCGACTCGAATTGAGCCTGATTCTTGTGGAGGGCTGACATAATATTTTAGTTTGATATTTTTCTCATGCTGGTGTATAAATAAGCATGTTGTAGTTGTTAATAGGACCAGAGATTGAACATTAGATTTTTGATACACTGCAAATAGATATAGTAGAATAAAGCTATCAGATTAGAGGCTATTATTGCATGAATTTCACAATGGAGGTATTTATGAGATTCAGTTGATGTTGCTACATTTCTCTGGTGTCAGTTATCTGTTGAATTGAAATGAAGAATATTGCTAAGTTATCTCCATGAACGATTTTTTTGGTTATTTAAATTAACATAGCAAGTTTATGTTTGATTTATTGATACACATTTGCTATATTTGTGTGATCAATCAATTGGTTCTTTCAAACAAAGATTAAATCCTCTTATTGATCACAGTAATAAGAGAAACTCATTTTGGATTATTGAAGTAGAACTTAGTAGTTACATGGTTGCATGTTTATACAGGTTGTAAACAAAGCATATGCCAAATAATTTGTGTCTTCTCCAGAAAGTGTTGTCTATCTTGATCTCATTTGACTCCGCGTACCCAAAAAGGCACTAGTCTCTACACCTCATCATTATAAACTCATTTTGTTACTTTTAATTGAGTATTTAGGACTTAGAGCAGAATATTGTCACTATTTTTTTGAAATTGAATTTCAACTATTCACTCCCATGTGCCATTGTGAACAAGTGTTGAAAGTGGATTGATTGCAAGTCAAGTCTGCATTATTCAGAGAGGTATACCCACCTTGGTCTTGCAACACCTAAAGAGTAGAAGGTTTGATTGTTTCAAACCTTGTTTTTTTACCCTGAAATGTTGTGAAAGCTTGGCAACCTTTTGTGGTTAAAACCTACATTTTGAGAGCTAACACCATCTAAACTAATTTAACCTTTTCCACATATCTTAGCAGATGTGTCTTCGCCAAACTTAACAAAAGCAACATCATATTTCTTAAGTTCAACAAACTTACACTTATCAACTATCATATGATTTGAAAATTTTCTCTCAATTATCTAGTATTTTCTCTCCTCTTTTGCATGAAAGAAAGTCACCATAGTTCAATACCACGACTTGTTTTTGGAGATTTTTTTTCATAGATATCTTAGGGTTAGTTGAATTAGTTCCAACATTCAAAGCCATGAACATGCACTCATAACTTTCATTATCTTTGTAGTTGGATTCCTCACCATCAGATGTACCACTACCTTCTTTAACATGATAACTCTTTTTGAAAAAATTACATTTATGATCTTTATGTTTGTCATTCGAAACTTTACCTAGAAATTTTGAATCATAGTGACGTATATTTCCACAATTGGAACACTTGAAAGGTAACTTACCTATATATTTTCTAGTACCCTTTTTCAATCTTCTTACAATATTTGTTTCCACTTCATCAAAAACATCCAGATTAGATTCATCATTCCTCTTTTTCTTTCTGAATTTAAAAGAAATTTCTTTGCTTGAAGAATCTTTGTTGAACTCTCTTAATTAAAAAGTAGTTAAAAACCAAACAATTGATCTCTAGTATATTGATCAAGATTTTGAGCTTCCTCAATAGAAAAAAAATTAGCACTATAAAGTTTAGGAAGGAATCTCAATACCTTTTTCACAATTTCATTTTCCTCTAATTTTCCACCAAGACCATTGATGGAATTGATAATTTCATCCACCTTGTGCATGTAGCCTACAATATCTTCATCCCATGACATCCCTAGAGTTTCAAAATTGCCCTTAAAATTTTTTATCTTTGCTTTCTTGACCTTAGCATCTCCTTCACAAATGGTTTTCAACTTCTCCCAAACCTCTTTAGAAATTTTGTATCTCATCTCCTTCACAAGTTGTAAATCCAAAAGTCCACTCAAAATAGCATTCTTCATCATGTCATTATTCTCATACTCCTTGATATAATCTTCACTTTACAAAAGAGTATTAGGCATAGTATATCCATTTTCAATTGATTTCCATACATAAAACCCTAATGCAATAAGAACAACTTCCATACAGGCCTTCAAAAAAGTATAATTTGTTCCATTGAATATAGGATCTTTGGCATGGTCATTCCTATACACCATCCACATCTAACTCAAGTGGTTAAGCTTCTTCCAATGAACCTCTTCTCTAATACCAATTTTTAAACACACAACACAACTGAGAGGGGGGTGAATCAGTTGTGCATTAAAACCTTCAAAACCTTATTAAGTGTTAGTATGCATAAAGAAAAATGAAATAATAACACATCCACAATCATTCAAACAATAGAACACTATATTTTTATGTGGAAAACCCAATAAGGGAAAAACGATTAGTATATCAACTCCACCACCACCACCTTAAGGTGCTCTATTTAGGTAAGTGATAATTTTAGGGAAAAAATAAGTACGTGTTTGTCTGACCAACCTAACCACAATAAAATGATACTTTTTTTTTATAATATTTTAGATATAAGTAGAGGACTCATGTCACGATGTGATGCATACTTTTGTAATTTTTTTCCAAGTAAATAATTAATTATGATTTTTTTATTACAACATTTAAAAAATATGAAAACTTGTATGTCTGACCACCTTAACTTGGTCAAAACTTCATGAAATTCAATTTTTATTTTTTTAATCCTATAGTATGCAGAGCATAGAATGTGATGCATGTTTCATATTCAAAAATTTGATACCATTTGAAATCTATAGATTTTTTCAAACAGCCTATCAATCATGACTTTAGTAGTAATTCAAATAGAAAATGAATAATAATTATTTATTAAATTAAAAGTAAAGCATAATTTATATTGGTGGAAAGTTTAGAATATCCTTTAAAAACCCTTTTTTTCATCAATTTTGAGTAAAAAAATGATCGTCAACCACATACCCTACACATACGCACATATTTTATTATATATATACTAGTGGAAATACAAAATTCTCTGTCAATTACAAAAGAGAGCTACATAGTATCAAAATGATAATTGATTCAGGCACAAAGGGTGAACATTAGCATATCACCTCCACCACCACCTTAAGGTGCTCTATCTAGGTAAGTGATAGCAGGTTCTCATTAGACTGCAAAAATTGGGAAAATAGCCCCATCTTGTTTCTCACCAATCCCACGTGGAAAAGGGTCACTACTTCTTTGGTGGCTTCATTTTGGGTTGTGGTTTCAATGTAAATGGCATCAACCACCAATTCATTTTGTGGGTAATGTATGAGGCTAGAAATGGCTACATTCACTTGGTGGAGAAACTCAGGTCGAACCAATCTCTCCACTACTCTCATTCCCTAGTTGTGATGGTTGGAGGTGTGTATTATAGTATACACAAAATGATCTAGGAGCATTGCATTGTGCACATGCACCTAGTTCAGAAACACCTCTCCCAGTATGCCACAAAACACATCCTCTTCAACTTTTCTTAGGATGACAAAAACCTCTTTCAACTGGTTGGATGAATGCCTGAAGAGGGGAATACACTCCATCTCTTCAATGGAAATGAATCCATTCATGGACAGTCCATCACTCTAAGCACTCACCATGTTTGACACTTTAGGTTAGTGAAGTGAGGTGGTTCTTGTTGAATTTATAGAAGGTTGGTAAGACATTTGAGTTAAAAATAATACAGGTGATAGGATGTTAATGCAGTTGGTATTTATTTTTGATATGGCTGGAATTTGACTTATATGTCCAATTGATCAAGTCTTGCTAGACAGCTCGCATGTGTGTTTCCATTGTAACTCTGTAATAATTATTTAATACTTAATTTGTAAAGCATATAAATCAATCAAGAATTGATGGCCATGGGGTAGGAGTTTAATCAAGAAATGTGCAGAAATCACTTGAAGTCTTATCATTACCAATGTAATCATTTTTACTATTTATTAGGGTATGTGGAGGATCATGACGGGCCAAAAAGTGGTGATATGATGGATATGTGTAGGGTATGTGGCTGATGACTCTTTTAACCCAAAATTGATGAAATGAGAAAGTTTTTTAAAGGAGATTCTCATATTTCCACCAATATAAAATATACTTTACTTTGAATTTAATAAATGGGTATTGCAGGATCATCATGGGAAAAAAAGGCCCTTAAGTGGCAAAAAATTCAAAGAAATCAGATTTAGGCAACAACTCAAAATCTATGAGTTATGCATCAATTGTAATGTTGATCGTACTAACCTATGAGTCATGTTTGTAAACATAATATATTTTCTATGTGAAATCTATTCAGCGACATTTATTTCATCTATTGCAATTATGAAAACTTTCTTTTCTACTTGCATTCACATTCATCATTAGTCAGTACAGTCTGTGAGCTATTTGATTAATGATCTTTTGAATTCATTTCACTTTAGTTTAAATCTTATGGGCTAATATTCATTTCATTTACTTCTTTTTGGTTAAAAGCACACTCATTTACACATTTAAATCATACGAGGGAGTTGTACTTCTCAATTTAGAGGAAAGCAACAAATGCAATTGTGTGGCCTTTCTAGAGCTATTAGCGGCTTGGAACTAGTGCTTTGGGGCAAGAGATATTTATTATGAGCATATTTATCAAGGGTCAATCTATTTGCTAACATTTCCTCCAATGAATTTTGGCACACTAAACTATGGACATCTTCTTCTCACTACTTTTAGTAGTCTTAGGTGTTCTTGCTCACACACAAATCTCAAGACACAATCACATATACGTCATTCCACACCATACACTTCTCCAAAATTTTGACATTGCATATATATCTTTCACAACCTTGAATATCCTTCTCTAAGTTCACTTCAATAAAACATATACACCTCAAATGAGCAACCACCAAATAGTTTAGACCAAACACTTCCTTGGTGGAAATAAGTTAGGTTGGATCACATCAAGGGTTAACTAGGATGAAAATCTATACCGACATGCTATACCAAGCTTCCACAAACCATTAACCTTGTCTTCAAACAATAGTAACACACTAGGTTGGCCAACCTAGCATTATTAATATTAAGCAACCAAATTCACACTTCACTAGGGCCAAAACAAATTTATAGGCCATGTAGCAACATTACAAAACATCCGAAAATATTCTAATGCTAACAGAATATTTAAAAACACTTAGTACAAACACATGAAACTAAGAATATGTAACTCTAAGTCAAATGGCCATTTAGATACCACTCATGAACCAAGCTTTTGGAACACCTAAACACTAAATAAGGGAAGGGAAGGTAGGTATAGGAAATATTAGTGCATTCCCAAATCTAAAAGAAAATAAACTTCAACAAAGAGAAATGTGGATCAATTTCATTTCTCCTAGATATCCCTCTTCACAAGCTAGAGATAGTCCAACACAATATCAAACATATCTTGTAATGTCACACAATCTAAAACTTGAACCTCTGGATATAAAAACTTCAAATACCTTTGATCATCACATTCAAACTCCATAAGCACATCTTCAAGAATAATGTTTTTGGAGAAAAATACAAAAACCTTCCCAATCACTATGCTTGAGAAAGGCTATTTGAAGGATGATATTATCAAACCAATCTCTTTGTTTAAGGGAGGTCCACCTTACCAAGTTTGGTAGATGTGTGGGGGAGTGCAGTAAGTCCATGGTTGGCAAAAAAGTTCTTGAGTGATGCTTCTCCTCATGTATTTGGTGGCCAAGATTTGGGAGGACATTCTGGACCATTTGTAGTTCTAGTTCATGTAAGCTCGTTGAAGCTATGTATGTAATCATGTGTGTCCATCTATATGGAAATTGCAAATGTGAAAATTTATCTTAAATATATTTATGTAAAGTGAAATCATACTTGTATTATTGAAATGGTTCTTTCATTATGTAATGGAAAAGTTTGGAAGGGTTGTGTTTCAAATGGTGCATTTATTATTGAATAGAATTTTATTTTTATTTCTCATTATGTTAGATGCATAGACTATTCACTTGTGGGTAAAACATAGTAAAATTTATAGGTAGAACAATGGGAATGTTACAAATTTTCTCTTTATACAATTCAATTCCACATGGCCCAAAAACCCTTAGGTCAGAACCACACAACAAAATTGGTGAAGCAACAACTAAATGAACCAACTATTCATCCACAACTCGATATGTGGACCACCAAATCACTTGCCACTTGGAATGAATATACTTTTTCTATCCTCAAATACTTCCTCAAAAATACACAACATAATAGTCATCCGCGGTGGAATGTGGAGCATTCCAATATGCAATCTGCAATTGTAATTCTACCATTACTATGCCTAATACAATGTGATCAATATCTTCAAGTATAGAAGACATAGAACCTTGAAACTCTGGATATAGAATTCTTTCACATGTACCATTATTACCTCAAAACTATATGACAAGATGATGTACTGCAAAGCAATACAGACCACATAATTGATGCTCTATAACACCAAAAATGCACACCAAGACTTTCCCAATTCTCTACTATACTTGGTCTTCTTCGGACCAACACTTCTGCATTTCTACAATGGGTTTCTATCAATGGAAACACCATATACCATCATCCTCATGTTTCCAACAAGATCTTATGACTTTCTTGAGGATTAGATGTATGACTACCATTTTTATCTAAGTTCAATGTGTTTTGAAGAGATAAGAGCATGACTACTAGCTTTGGGTATATTCTATTATTGATAGAATATATATTTTGTTTGATATTCATTTTATTTCAGAGGCTCACATATTACATGTTTTATTGATATACTATATCTTTGACCTTGGGTTGGAATAAATACATATTTTTTTATTTTAGTTCTTTTGAAAGATATCATACTTATCACAACTTTGGTAGTATGATGTTGGTAGAGGGAGATGGTTTTTAGTTGTAGGTTTTCTCTCTATGGTCTAGTGCTTCTTTTTGTAGTTTTCTAGTTACACGACATCAAAGTTGAGGCTTGTGTGGAGCTTTCATGATCATTACAAAAAATATTTAATAATCTCTATGTTTTGTGATGTGAAGAACTTGGGAAAGCTATAGAGATTAGTGGTGAGAGAATGATTAATTTTGTAGTGGTTTCATTTATGGGTTTCCATTCACTAAGGCACTAGTAATCATAAGACAAAAACTATCCAACCAAAAGGATAAAATGAATAAATAAAATACACATTAATTTTATATATGATATAGAATTGCATACAAGAAATTTTACCATTTGTCAATCTTTTCTTTGAGTTTTTGTTTAAAGCCATTTAAAATTGGTCAATCTAGGTGTTTCACATAGGAGAATATGAAACTTAAATTTTCGTAGGTTCCTGAATGGTGTTTATAAACACCACAATCCTTGCAATTGTATTAATTAGTAGAGATAACAACAGGCATGATTTGATAGTTTACATTTCATAGGATAAATCACAACTATGCAACAATCTAGATCAAACTCACATTGTGCAAGATTGAACTATATATATTTACAAGTCAAAGGTATCTAATTTACAGATAGTATCAAGTATTTTATACCCATCAACACAGATTTATAAAGACAGATTCAAATTGCTTAGAAGAGTCAGTATATATTTATAAAGGCAAAGACAAAAATTGGTTAGCAGGGTCAATACAGATGCCTGCAAGACTTTAATGAACATAGTGTAGCCGCCCATCATCACAACCAGAAATCATGTTCCACATGCATGACTGTCATTTACATTCGAAAAGGACTTAATCCAACTCATTCAAAGAGAAATACAACTGTTTGACAAAATCAGTCATTCAAAGCGAAATACAATTGTTTCATAAAATCAACAAGATCAACATGCCATATCAAAGAATTAGTGTTTTGTTCAACCTGCGCATCCTTACAAAATGATTTGGATAAACCAGCACATAGAGATTCACATCAAGGCAATATCACATTAGTTTACTATAGTGAATTGTTACATAGAATTCAAATTTTTAATTCATAAACATACTCCAAAGAAAGCATTGATCTTGTTCCACAATAATCGTATTTACCTTTCATTGAGTAAATATGTTATCCTTTTTCTAGAAAATTGTAGAACATGCACATATATACATACATACACAAACACACACATGCACACAAACATACACATAAACATTCATATCATCATTCAATATAAACAATGTCTATATATATATATATGTAAATACATAAGTACATATTTATATCCTTTGGTAACACTACCACATAAAATTATATGCATGGAAAAAATACATACTACATACGTCATATTCCTTTTTATGGTAAAATAAGAATTACAATAATCCGCAAGCTTTTAGCCTATATTATAATCATGATTTTTCCTGATTTTGTTGAGCATAAAGACCTACTCATGGTCTAATAATCATCAAGTACATGACATATCTACATTATATGTTTGTTTGATGGTCTAATAATCATCAAGTACATGACATAGAACAACACATTTCACTCCATTTCATTGAAGGAAAACCCTAGAGGTCTCAATCTTTAGAAGATATGCAAAGTAGAAAGAAATCTTGCAATAGGGTTGTCTTCACATTAGATTATAAACTAAAAAGGGTTTCACCACCAGGCTAGGGCTTGGAAAGACTAATGAAATGCAATACTTCGCTAAATGACCTAAAAAAACATGTAAACCAAAATAGAAAGTTGAGAGATGAAAGGTGTGCACCTGGAAAACTGAAGAAGACACAATCAAGACTTCAAATGATAAAAAAACAAATTTTAATGTTAACTGGGACTCATATGCCGTACTGGGAAATTTCTTCCCATATAAGGGTTTCTGCGTAGAAACTAAAATTTGACAGTGATGTGTCGAAAACACTTAAAATATACAAATTTGACCAAACTGGGACTCATACGCCACTAGTGATGTATTAGTCCAGTTAGGGTTTACTAAAAATTCAAAGTCTAAAACTGCTCTTCAATGTCTACTCTATTCATTCCACCTAATTTCCTTATTTGAATCTTAAATTTAGAGGGGTCAATATAGATGCCTACAAGACTTGAATAAATGTAGGTAATTAGTGGATGTGGTTTATGAAGGAAAGCACTAAGAAATGAGAAAGAGAAGAATAGCATGTAGTTGCCCATCATCACAACTAGAAATTATGTTTCACATGCATGAATGTCATTTACATTTGGAAAGGATTTAATCCAACTCATTCAAAGATAAATACAACTATTTCACAAAATCAATCATTCAAAGTGAAATACAATTGTTTCATAAAATCAACATGATCAACATGTCATCAAAGAATTAGTGTTTTGTTCAACATGCCAACCAAAGAATGAGTGTTTTTTAAAAATATAAATAATATGAAATTATCATGAATCAAAAAATTAGTGTTTTGTTCACAATATAAATAATATATCATACAAGTATAGATACCCTCTACTTAAGTATGACCTATGTGACTAATTTGTAATAAATAGACACCATGAACTCACAATGCAACAAGTTATTTTGCATTACTTTTTCCAAGGATTTATATGCACATTTTCTAATGGATATGTGCTTCATATGTTCACATAGTTCCCTCTCAAACTCTTTATTGACAATTACAATTTCACATTCATGATCACAAAATGATTTTGGTAAACAAGTAGATACAGATTCACATCAAGGGAATGCCACATTGGTTTACTATATAGTGAATTGTTACATAGAATTCAAATTTCTAATTCATAAACATACTCCAAACTAGACATTGATCTTGTTTCCACAATAATCATATTTACTTTTTCTTGAGTAAATATGCTATCCCTTTTTCTAGAAAATTGTAGAACATGCATTTATATACATAAATTCATACACAAACACACACACACACACACACACACATGTACACACACACACACAAACATACACATAAACATTCATATCACCATTCAATATAAATAATGTCTATATATGTATTTATATTGACACTATATATATATATATATTGTATCAATGGGTTAATTTTTGGATTAAGGTTAGCAATGATTAGATCAATAATAAAACCCAAAGAGCTATAAAGCACATTAAAGGGAAATAATAAGAATGATTATACCAGATATTCGTTGAAGCCTCCATGATTCACCTCCATAGCACCTTCCAACTTGTTGATTGTTGCCCTCAGATCGAATGTGTGAGCAATCTTTGACTATGACAATGTCTTAAACAAGCTTTGAAGGATTTAAAAATGACCAACAATGACTATGCCTATGACTATGACAAATGACAATAATCAAATTAAATAAGCTAAGTGCATGTTAAATCTAAGCATGAATGTCTATAATTACAAAGTGGGGTGTAAATTGTGAGCAAAATTGACATTTTATAGAAAACATAATTTTGAGCGGACAAACGAGATTAAAAGCTGACAACGCCTAAAATTAGAGGTCAAGATTTCATGTGACAATCCCTAATTAGGGTTAGAGAAAATTTATTAAATGAGTGGTCAAGATGTCGATTGATAAAATCAAATCGGCGGTTGAGAATAAATATGACAAGATAAAAGATAAATATTTTTGAAAATCAAGAAGATAAAGACTACTTGATTTGTAAGATTTAAAAAATCAATAAAATAAGACTGGACAGAAAAGCAAATTTGGAAAATCAAGAATTTGCTCAATTACTTGATTTTTGGAAGAACATTACCTTTTTGAATTAAATTAATTCAGAATAAGGATTTTGTGTGACAATAAATAATCTTTTTCAAATTATTTATCAAAATGGACTGTCAGTTAATGAAAAGAGATCATTTTAAATAATTAATTTATTTAAAATGAGAGAAATGTTAAATTAGGTAATTAAATAATTAAAGATAATTATTTAATTTAGAGGATTATGCTCGATAATTAAATAAATTAATAAATTCATTTAATTATGAGAATTAGTCACATATTGAATAAATAAATGAAATTCATTTATTTAATAATCAGGAAGAATAAATGAATAAAGTTAATTAAATAAATTAAGAAATTTATTTAATTAAGGGAAGGTTTAGACAATTAATGACGTATTTAATAAATAAATAAATTTTATTTATTTAATAATCATGAAGAATAAAAGGACATGAATTAATTAAATAATTATGAATTATTTAATTAATAGTCAAATGTGGACCAAGGACATAATTAAATGTCATAATTATGCTAGGATGAAAGTGGTTAAAATAGAGCTTGTAGGCCTAGGTCATTTTTATGTGTCTACATTTTTCCCCTCTTTGTCATAATGTAGCATGTTGCATTGTGTCAAAGAAAATAAGTCAAAAATATGCCCCAGTGCAAAATAAGATGAGGAAGAATGACAAGGAGGGTTACAGTATGCCCCCTCGAGAGGACAGACAAGTTCCAAGAACATCGGTGTGCTCTCAAAATTAATGAGAAGACTAGAATATGAAGAGACAAAGAAATGTTAGTGCAAAAGATATGGATGATGATATGGATGCAATGCCTATATGAGATGGGTGAGAGAAGATGACAAGACAAAAGGAGATGCATGTTAGTTCCTAGACCAAATCCTTCAATACTTTATCATAAGACTTTTTAGATTTATTGCTCTTAATCATCGTTGGGTAGATTGTTGTGATGGCCAACAAACACCATAATATGACATAGATCAAGGTGTGCAAGGTCGTACCATCGCGTAAGACAAGAATTCATAGACAAGGATGATCATGACTCATACTAGGAGCGCAGTTGCCCCATTCTTTTTGTCATAACCAATCGCATGCAGAAAAAACAAGAAAGACAAGTCATGAAATATCGTTGCTTCTCTAAATCCTATTTTCAGGACATCCTTGAGAAACTAGCAACATGATTGTCAAAATACAACAATAAATCCATTATCATGATACATCATTTTTTTTTCTAAATCCCTTAATCAATACCTCACTGAGAAACTAGTAACATGTGTGTCAAGGGACAAGACAAACATCATGATATGTCACTGCTTCTCTAAATCTTGTTGTTGGGATCTCACTGAAAAAACTAGTAACATGATAAAAGATCCAAATACAAGATAAAACAATCATGATACATCGCTACTTTTCTAAATCCTATTGTTAGGATCTCGCTAAAAAAATAATAACATGATGAAATCCAAAAGACAAGATAAGACAATCATGATACGTCACTGCTTTTCTAAATCCTATTGTTAGGATCTTGTTTAAAAACTAGTAACATGATGAAAATAAAAAGACAAGTGCCAATTGCTTGCCAAGTGTGTCTGGATTCTGAGTGTTTTGATGTTAAGATGTCAGGTTTGATGATGTCAAGATGCCAAGGTGTCATTTTTTGATGATGCGAAGATGATGAAATGCCAAAGATTGTTAGATTCAAGAAGGACACATCCTGAATAATGTTGATGTCGAGAGGATTAATCCCTAAATTTCAAAAGGATCCCTCAAAAATGTCGGATGACAATGATGATGCATAGGAAGGAAAAATCCTAAGGCATACATGACTAAGGCTATTCTTCAGAAGGAATCATCTAAAAGAATAACCAAGAGTTGATAGTTTGACAGAGTTTGACTAAAATATGACCTAATTTGACTTGTGTTGTCCATATGATGATATGTCATGCTGATGTGATAGTCATGTTTGAATAAATGATTGCCTTACTTTGTTTTAATGATTTGTTTTTTCTTGTAGACTTTTGACGTATGTGCTAGTGTAGTGCCATGAACCCAAATGGATTGACCTAGTGTGGCCTCAAGGGCTCATCGACATATGGCCTTGCCTACATCATACACTCAGAGACCTCGTAGTTCAATGCGACCAATGACTTTGTTTTGATGACCAAAGATTGAATCATAATTTTATTTTGAAAAACCTAAAAGGATTGACCTAATGTCTCGAGGACTCAAAACTGAGTCGTTCCTACATAGCCAATGTGCAGAGACAATGTAGTTCAAACGGATGACAAAGAATGATTGACTTGACATGACGGACTTGACAAGAAATGACTATTTTTTTCGTTTTCTCGAGACAATTTTACATTTGTTGTGGTTTCTTCAGGACACTTTGATTTTTAGGTCTTTTGACATTTTACAATGTTTTTGGTCTTTTTTTAGGACTTTTGCGATGTTTTTGGTCTTTTTTCAGGACTTTTTTTAATGTTTGTCTTTTTTCGAGACATTTTGTGATGTTTTTGTCTTTTTTAGAACATTTTGTGATGTTTTTGTCCTTTTTTAGGACTTTTTATGATGTTTTTGTCCTTTTTAGGATTTTTAATGATTTTTTTGTCTTTTTGAATGGTTTAAGAGGATCATGACAAATGCATGTGATTGATGTCTAGACATGAGAATCCAAAGACAAACATGATTGTAGCCCTAGTCAAGTTGAATATCAATTGATGGGTGATGACAACATTGTTTGATGTGGGAAGGATGCATCCTGAAACAACATGAGGATGACGATAACGTGATGAAATGATTAAGGCCTATAGCCAGGCTAGGAACAAAGTCAAGTAATGTTTTGGATAATGTGCTTGTAAGTTTTAGACTCATTGCATTTGGAATGACTCAGTTAGGACTAGATGGGATGATGGAGTATCCTTAGACCGTTTGACAAGGGAAAGCAAAGATAGGTGACATACATGAAAGGGTGAGAGGTGGCCTTGATAAAGGACATGAGACATGAGACTAAAGGAATTGTCATATGATTTTCAAGGACTATGTTGCATAATGATGATGAGGTTATGAAAGTAATGACATGACATTCTGTGAATCGTATATGACCAAAGGATAGACATGTCGAGAGTTTTCCCAATGCATGATTTAAGTGTGCCAGTTTTATGTCAAGACCAAGGTAGGTGGGAAAATAGACAAAAATGATAGGGCTTAGATGGACGTAAATGTCATGAGGAAGGCATGGGAAATGAGACAACTTGCCCCCAAGTGTAAAAGTCCACATAGATGATTTATCTTACACATGATGCTTGTTTGCCAGGTTTTCACCATTGGATGAAATTTTTCTCTTTACTATTTTCTTTCCTTTTTAATTTTTTGGGTGTCACCAAGATGCATGTTTGCTAGGTTTTCATCAGGGTGATGATGTTTTACATTTTTCAATTTTTTTTGTATTTTTGATTTTGTGGATAGCCTAGATGCTTTAGATGACCACCGACTATTCTGAATCCATTGACGATGCTGATGTAGAGATTGGTACCATGATATGCCAATAATGACCTTGTTGAAGGAGTTGTCTTGTCAGGATCATAGCACTTACATACAACTAATTGATGCCATTGTGATCCTTTTTGATACTAGAGTTGGCCTTATTAGAATACACACATTGCGATAGAGTGCCATGAGAGTCCTTGTGGTAAAGAGTTGCTCCCATGATGTTCTGAATTTGTGACATGGGATTTTTGGACCTTAGAAAAGATGTAGGATTATGACGGATGATGGTAAGACATAGAAAGGTTGTTTGTACATTTGGATGAATTGCTTTTTATTTTCCAAACTTGGGATGGTGAATCACAAATTTTGGAGGGATGGCATTTGGAACCAACACCTTTAGATGCCTTGCTTGATGACCATTTTGAAAGAGGTGGACATGTGTTCTATGTGGAATTCCTCTTGTCTTGTGGCTCCACGTTGTGATTGAATTTTTCTTTTGAGATATTTGCTTTGCTTGATCCACTTGTCTTTGGGATCCATTTTAATTTCATTTGTCCACTTTTCTTTTTATTTGATTCAATGGTCATTGAAATTTGATTTTGATTTTTTGATTTGTATGAATTTTGTCTTTATTGGTTCCAAAGGGAAGGTTTAAGATGTTGACAATGACGATTTATGGTGTGGGTGGAAGGGGTGATGGCAATAACCTTATGACAAGGATTTCTCATGGAATCTATTTTGACGTTTGTATCTGACAAGGTTGCCCCCAGTATCGAGGAGGTTCCACTGACATTGTTTGATTTTCTAACTAAAGAATAGCCAAGACCTTGATCTCTGTAATTTTCTTAAAGTTGTATTGTTTCTTGAATTCCTTGCTCATGTATGCCTAGTCCTTTGCCTTGATAATGCAGTCTTTGACAGATTTTGTTTGCGATGGGGTATTTATTGTTTTGAAAGCAAGATTCTAATCCATCATGATGTATTGGACACTGTTACTTGGAATATTTTCTTCTGCAAGAAAGCCTACTTTAACAAAGATAGATGATCCTAGTTGATAAAGTATCTTAGCTTCATTGTCATGTTGGTCATATTTCTTACTGATATCTTCGGTCTGATCTTGTGACATATCAAGTTCAGATGATTCTATTGGTGCTTGCAAGTCAATTTTGAAGCCATTATTATGGTCAGTGTCATAGAGTCTAGTAAATTTAGCTATAGCTCAATCATTTGCAAATATGTCCATAATGGAAGACTCTTGTTCTTAAGGAATATCATCTATGTGTGTCATGGAGGCAAGTGTCTCATTTTGGGAAGTGTCAATAGTCAAGGCATGTATAGGGTCGGTAAGTGTTTGATCATGAATGGTGTAAAGGTCAAGGAGTGGATCATTTTGGATTTCTTGGTCAATGGTGGGGTCTTGGTCAAAGATGGGTTTGTCATGGATTTGGACTCCTTGGTCAATAGTATGTGTATTTTGGATGTCATGATTATCTTGAAGGACTTCTTGAATGGACTTTAAGATAGGGTCATGGGATGGACCACCCTATTCTTAACATGAGGGTTACATTATAAGATCATGCTTTGGGCTTTCGTTTTGACATGTATCCTCAAGTTTAGACAATGGGATGTTCCTTTGAGTAATGACAGAATTTTCAAGACTGGATGTGGCTTGTGATTGGGTGACTTGAAAAGGATTAATGAATGAAGGACTAGGATAGGACATGGGGACTTGGAATGGACTAGTATGTGAAGGACTAGGATATGACATGGAGACTTGGACTAGATTAGTATGTGAAGGACTAGGATATGACATGGGGACTTGGACTGGATTAGTATGTGAAGGACTAGGATATGACATAGAGACTTGGACTGGATTGGTGTAAGGTTGACTAAAATAGGATGTGGATACTTTGACGGGATTGATATAGTATGATGTGGAGACTTGACATGGGTTGGTAGATGGTTGATGGGGCATGTAGACGTGAATGAGATTGATAGGTGAAGGACTAGCATATGACATGGAGACTTGAAATGGACTAGTGGAAAATTGGTTTCCCTTGTCAAGGTTAGGATAAGGGTAATATGTGGACGTTTGTTGGAGACTAATGTCATGGATGGTGTTAAGTGACTTTTGGTAGTGAGTGTAGATGGATGGAGGACTACGACTCATGGATTGTTGGTATGAAGGAAATTGATTGTAGCTTTGGAGGAATTGTCTCCTAAAGTCTAAGGATTGTTGGTATTGACCTCTACAGAGTAATTGGTATTCAATTTTACTAGCGAGCCTACCAATATTTTGTTGAAGTGAAGACAAGGTAGTGGATATCATGATGTTGTTAAATGTAAAGTTATAATGACGTTTGTCTAAGGGAAATGACTAATGCAAGATGATGATGTTGTCAAAGCCAAAGTGTCAAATGTGCACTAAGATGATAATGTTGAAGAAGGACTAAAATGATTAATGCAAAGTCTATGTTCAAAATGAGGACTAACATGAACAATGCAAAGTCTAAGTTCAAAATGAGGACTAAAATGGATAATATTTGGAGAAAGGTTTGCCTAACCACTCTAAGCTTGACTTATGTCTCAATTTTGGTTACCCAAGGACTTGCTAAGGGGACTAAGTAAAAAGGTCAAAATGACAAGTGAGCCTGCCTAACTAGACTGTTGAGTTGGAGGTTCTTCAAAAAAGGGACAATGACTGAAAAAGGTAATGATGATGAAGTCCAAGATAACCTAGTTTTGAAACAATGGTTTTGCATAGTGTGGTGAGTTAGCCTAATCCAATGGAAATTTTGAGCAATTTCAATTTTTGTTTCTGGTAGAATCCTCTTAGAATTTTATTTTTTTGACAATAAACTGAGATTTTTTTTGATGTTTTGTTGAAAAGTCTAAGTTGTCTAAGGTCGATTGTTTGTGCCCAGATTTGTGAATGTTGTTTATATTGTTTGAAAATTTAGAAAAAACTTCACAAGCACAATGGTTTAGTGTAAGCAAACACACATAAGACAAGCACAATCCTAATAGGCCAATAGGCCAAGGGTTTGTATACCTGATATAGCCCACCGATATACCCCGGATTGGCGCTAAAGACCTTTCCTTCTCAAGAGTGGATAGCTTAGAAGTTTGGTGGCATTGGATCCCCTCCACAGCTTATTAACGTCATTCGAGCACACCAACTTTGAATTATTGTGTAGTGACTTCCCAAGAACTATTATCTCTACTCAAGGGGATTAGTAGTGAGTGTCTTCAAGCATGATACTATACCCTATACTATATCAAGCAATGACTGAAAGATGGTTGGCCTTTAAAATAATAGGTGTTTAGTAAGGGCATTCCATTCGTAGGGCATGATCCATGCAGCGAGAGTCCTCTTTTGGATCCATCTCATTAGAACCATACATGTGATTCTTGGGCTTTCCCAAAGAATCCACTTTTATATACCAGCTGGAAGTCCCTCGGGTTCAAGGTGCTATTGGTATGAGTCATCCTAGGGTGAGTACATTTTCCCACTAGAACAGGCCCAAGTTCTAGAGTTAGTAACCGTTTCTCTTACACCCAAGATTTCCCAAAAGTACAAGGGGAGAGGATACTTCGATTACTAAGTCATAAGGGTGTATAACAGATAGAATGGGTCTCATTTTCTGATCAACAAGTTTTCACAAGGTGAGAGCATAATCACCTACCATTTGCAAACACAATCAAACAAAATAGTAAAACATGTTCATTTTATGTCCACCAAAATAAATGTATACTAATCTAAAAAATACAAGCACAATCTTTAGTATTCAATCTTCAACACTCAAACTTGCAAACCACAAGTTAGGAGTTTCTTTGATTTTTAGTCTTTGACAAACATATGTTTATGCAAGCACAGGAAGTCAGTTGGCGGGGATTGGCCTGGGAAGCTGAGTTAACAGGCTGAGGTAGAAAGAGTTGACGTTGATCACAAAGATCTGAGGTGGTGACTATGAACAGGTGTTGATTGAGAATGATTTCTGGAGGCTAAGGTTGATCCTGGGGTGAGGTTTGGAGTCCTGGGTTAAGGTTTGGGCTAGGGAGTTAAGATGCGTTCTGGGTTAAGGGCTGGGCTAAGTCTGCGTTGAGGGTGAGTCTAGACTGGAGCTAGGTTATAGAGGCCAGAGATAGGGTCAGATGGGGTGTGGAGTTAGGTCGAGTTGGAACTGGGTTGGGTTTGAGTCTGAGTTGGAGACTGATTTGAGGAGTTAAGACTGGGTTAAGGCTGTAGCCAAGGGTGGAGCTAGGTTAAGGGTTGGAACTGCGTTAAGGGTTAGGGCTGGAGTCTAGATCAAGGGGACAGGTCTAGGTTAAAGAGATGAGGCCAAGGAATGGGTTAGAATGAGGCTAAGGTCTGGGTTGGAGTTAGAAACAAGGCTGAGTTGAAGATCACAAAGAACAGGGTCAGGTTAAGGATGAGAGCTAAATCTAAATTAGAAATAAAAAACCTAAATCTAAATTAGAAATGAAAAACTAAATCTAAATTAGAAATGAAAAGCTAAATCTAAATTAGAATTAATATTAAAAAAAAAAAATCTAAATTAGAAATTAAAAACTAAATCTAAATAAAAGTTAAAAACTAATTCTAAATTTAAAAGTTAAATCTATATGTTGTGACTGTGACTGCAGGATTCATGGAAATGTTGTGAATTTGTTGTGACTCAAGGATTTGTTGAAAATGAAAATGTTGTGCATAACTCCTTATCAAAAATTCTGCCAACATGCATTTACCTGTATAAAAAAATCACAAAAATTGTACGACAATGTGTCTGCAAAAAAAAGAAAAGTGTTGGGTTCACCAATGTATCAATGGGTTAATATTTGGATTAAGGTTAGCAATGATTACATCAATAATAAAACCCAAAGAACTATAAAGGAAAATGAAAGAAAATAATAAGAACGATTATACCAGATATTCGTTGAAGCCTCCATGATTCACCTCCATAGCACCTTCTAACTTGTTGATTGTTGCCCTCAAATCGAATGTGTGAGCAATCTTTGACTATGACAATGTCCTAAACAAGCATTGAAGAATTTTGAAAATGACAAACAATGACTATGCCTATGACTATGACAAATGACAATAATCAAATTAAATAAGCTAATTGCATGTTAAATCTAAGCATGAATGTCTATAATAATGAAGTGGGGTGTAAATTGTGAGCAAAATTGAAATCTTATAGAAAACACAAATTTTGAGTGGACGGGTGAGATTAAAAGCTGAGCATAAAATTAGAGGTCAAGATTTCATGTGACAATCCCTAATTAGGGTTAGGGAAAAATTATTATATGAGTGGTCAACATGTCAATTGATAAAATCAAATTGGTGGTCGAGAATAAATGTGACAAGAAGATAAAAACTGCTTGATTTGTAAGATTCAAAAAATTAATAAGATAAGATTAGATAGAAAAACAGATTTCGAAAATCAAGAATTTGCTCAATTACTTGATTTTGTAAGAAGATTACCTTTTTGAATTAAATTAATTCAAAGTATGGATTTCATGTGACAATAAATAACCTTTTTCATACTATTTACCAAAATGGACTGTGAGTTAATGAAAAGAGATCATTTTAAATAATTTATTTATTTAAAATGAGAGAAATGTTAAATTGGGTAATTAAATAATTAAAGATAATTATTTAATTTAGAGGATTATGACTGATAATTAAATAAATTAATAAATTCATTTAATTATGAGAATGTCACATATTGAATAAATAAAGGAAATTCATTTATTTAATATTCAAGAGGAATAAATGAATAAAGTTAATTAAATAAATTAAAAAAATTATTTAATTAAGGGAAGACTTAGACAATTAATGACGTATTTAATAAATAAATAAAATCTATTTATTTAATAATCATGAAGAATAAAAGGACATGAATTAATTAAATAATTATGAATTATTTAATTAATAGTCGAATATGGACCAAGGACATAATTAAATGTCATAATTATGATAGGATGAAAGTGGTTAAAATAGAGCTTGCAAGCCTAGGTCATTTTTATGTGTCTATATATATATATACATTTTATATCCTTTGATAACACTACCGCATAAAATTGTATTCATGGTAAAAATGGATACTACATAGATCATATTCCTTTCTATGATAAAATAAGAATTATAATAGTTCTCAACCTTTCAACCTATGTTATAATCATTATTTTTCCTAATTTTATTGAGCATAAAGACCTACTCATGGTCTAATAATCATCAAGTACATGACATATCTACATATTAGTAGTTGATGGTTAGTAGTGTTCATATAAATATTAACCCAATATGGGTCTAACATGTTTAATATTCAAAATACTTTGTTTAGTATAGAGAAATAATTGTGATTTAGTAAATTCTATAGACCCAGAAGGTCACTTATGGAACTTGTACAAAGACTAAATATTGGTATGGTCAAAATATCCGTATTCCATAATATGCTTTTATTTAAAGAAAAAATATCAAAGGGGTTGAGTCAAAAATAATTATTAACCTTATATACTTATTTGATAGGAAATCAAATAACATAATAAAAAATTCAAATATTTGACATAGCTCAATTACAATGGTAATGATGGGCGGGGGCCCTAGCTCGGTTGGCTAAGTAATTCCGTTGCGGCTCTGCTGGTCACGAGTTCTAGTCTCCCCCGTCCCGTGGTACCGGAGGGCGTGTCGCGCCAGTGCCGCCGGTCACGTTAAAAAGTTTACCAGGCGCACTGCAATTTATAGGGGGTCGTGCTACCCGATTCCTGCAGTCTAAAAATAAAAAATAAAAAAAATTACAATGGTAATGATCAAGGTAACATTCACAATGCCTAATAGGTACAAACCTATGAGATATACCGCAACTTTCATTGTGATCAAGTGAGAATCAACCTTATATGGTATATAATATTTACCACACTACTCTCTAAGGCACATGCCTTGGCTTGAGTTAGCATCGACATTATATGGTTTACTTTGTTTATTCTCAATTTTATATTAGGAAGATACCTTAACTCAAGTAAGAATTAGCCTTATATGGTCCATATTTTTTATTTATTATACTCTATTAGGTACATATGTTAATTTGAGTGATCATTGACCTTCTATGGTCTACATTATTTATTTACAATATTCTATTATGCATAGACCTTAAATGATAAAACAATAAAATCTACATTGCTCAAATAAGCTCCAAACCTAAATATTTATCAAATTATTTAAAATGAAATAAAAGTGTTTCTTCGTGGTTTAGGACATAGAACAACACATTTCACTCTATTTCATTGGAGGAAAACCCTAGAGATCTCAATCTAAGATATGCAAAGGAGAAAGAGATCTTGCAATAGGGTTGTCCTAATGTTCGATTATAAACTAAAGAGGTGTTCACCACCAAGCTAAGGCTTGGAAAGTCTAATGAAATGCAATACTTAAGGTTTAAACCTAATCCAATGCAATATTTCACTAAATGACCTAGAAAAGCATGTAAAACATAACAAAAAGCTGAGAGATGAAAGGTGTGCACCTGGAAACCTGAAGAGGACTAAATGAAGACTTGAAATGTTGAAAACACTAATTTTAATATTGACTAGGACTCATACGCCAGACTAGGCAATTTAGTCCTAGATTAGGGTTTCTAGGCAGAAACTAAAATTTGGTAGAGATGTGTCTAAAACTGTTGAAATCTACAAATATGAACAAACTAGGACTCATACACCAGTAGTGCCATATTAATCTAGTTAGGGTTTTTTGGAAAATTCAAAGTCTAAAACTGCTCTTCAATGTCTACTTTATCATTTCCACTTGATTTACAGATCTTTATCTTCAATTTGCATTCTATAAATGTTCTCTAATGATCTTTAATTCAAGGTGACAACTTTGACAACTTTGAACACTTGAAAACTTTCTCCAAACTTACTCCTCAATGTGTCTTCAACCTAGATCTGCAAATCACACATTAAAGAGAGGGAAATTTTAATTTTTTTTAGTAGAAAGGGCTTTTCCTTGGTCAAACCCCATTTTGGTAATAAAACCTTGAAATGAAATGAAATAGGAAAGAACAATGATGAATGAAGAAAATATAATGTTTCAACTCACCAAACCCTAACAATAAAGTGTTGCAAAAATGTGTGAAATGGCTCCAATGGATGTAGATATTGACTCTTACTTTAATGTGGTAGATCTTGACTTGAATGCTAGCTTGAATCACAAAACCCTACATCACAATTGTTAGCTAAAAAAAAATGAGGCAAGATGACTTTGACATGATGCTTGATACTTGAATCATTCTCTAAAACACTTGATAATTAGCCCTTGAAGACTCTTGAATGCTCTTTGAAGCTCATTAATGCTCTTGTGAACTTAAATTTTCTATAAGGATTCTCATTCAACTTGATAGGTGAAAAAATGAGTAAAATAACCTTGTATTTATAGTTGTTTATGCCTAATTTCCCTAAATTGCAACACTACAAGCCAACATTAGATCTAGGAGAATAAAATCCCACCAAAAATTTGAATTAAATTTGATTTTGAGCCACACAAGACTCATATACCAAAAGTGGTGCATGAGTCCCATTAGGCTTAATTATGGGACACATTTTCAAAAATTCTTAGAAAGGTGTGAAATCTAGATTGAGGCCCAAAACCCTAGATGGGACTCATGTGCCCAAGGTGGCATATGAGTCCCAGATCACTAAATTTGGGCCACACAACCTAAGAACACCTAAATTATGATTGGATGTTGTTTTATGTTAGGATTATCCTTGAAAAGATGCATTAAATGAGGCTTGTGGATGTAAAATAAGGCCAATTAGAGCATAAAGAAGTCCAATTATTTAATAAAAACCCTAGAAAAGTGTGAAAGTGTGTTACAACACTTTAAATAAGGCACCAACAAGGACATTTAGTTCACAAGGGCCCAAGACCTAATGTGAATATGTTAGACACATTACAACACTAAATAAAGGCCATGTTAGGGAGTAAATTTTCCATTATTACATCTAGCCCCCACTTTAGTGAGAGGAGGAACTTTCTTCCAACTCACACTAAATTAGATCAATGTACATCAAGAAGGGTCCAAATGTACCTAATATTTTCCATGTAAACTCTATGTTTTCCTCTTATGTTGCATAATTGTTAGATCATATGTGAATGATATTGTGCAATTGATACCATTGTGGTTGTTAGATTTAAAAAGTAAAAGTATTATATTATATTGATTCACCCTCCCTCTCAATATAATCATGTGGTCATTATGCTACATACATTTTGTGCACTTTATTGTGATAAAAAGACCAATTTATTTTATTTCAAATAAATTAGCTCTTCAGTAGATGATATCCTTTGTTGATATTTATCTTCAAAAAATAAAAATATATAGTTTATAAAAGCATAAAAAATACCAAATTCTCTCAACTAAGTTTCTTCTAATTTTGTAGAGATCTCTCTTCTTTCCCCAATTAGTGACCACTATTTTTTCTTCTCCCTCTTTCCTTTATTTTTTACCAATTGCAACCCTTAGGTTTTTTCTTATTTTTATGTTATTGCTACTTCTCTCCACTCTCTACCATTCTCTGAATCTTTAAGACCCATTAATTCACTTTATGTGAAGTACATGCAACTAACACTAAACATACTCTCGAGTATGTGTACTTTGACCACATTACAAGCTCTTCATTTTAAATCATCATATCATTAGTCATTAAACTTTCAAATTGGTATATACTTTAAAATATATATAGATATATACTTGTATCTATCATATATATATGCGTGTGTGCATGTTTGTGTGAATATATATACTCTATATATAATTTATATAATTAATTTAAATATATGTGATAATTATACATATATGTAATATTTATTATAGTGTAGGAAAATATACTCCTTTACATTTTCACACTTTTTTTTGGGTCCCCTCAATTAAATTGGAATTAATTATGCCTTAATAAGCCCTATTTCACATCTACAAGCCTAATAAATTATATTTTCTCAAGGGGAAACCCAACAAAAATTAATGCCAACACATAATAAATTAGCTTTAATAATGTGTGTTCCAAAAATAGGGACCTAGGACCCATTCACCCATGGGTGAATGGGTCCTCCCTAGGCCTTTGAAACAAAATCTAAAATTAAGGATTCATACCTATAAATACAAGGTTATTTTATCAAATCAACATTAGATTTTTAAAATCAACATAGAAATTTTAAGAGAGCATCAATTCAAGTTAAAAAGATCAGATTTATTGTCCCTGATTTCAAATTTCAATGTTAACTTGTAATGTTTATTTTTTGTGAAATTAAGGATACATACCTATAAATACAAGGTTATTTTATCAAATCAACATTAGATTTTTAAAATCAACATAGAAATTTTAAGAGAGCATCAATTCAAGTTTACAAGATCAGATTTATTAGTGATTTATTGTAGCAATCAAGATCTCAATCATCTCAAATCCCTTTTCAATCATGCATGTTTTTGGAGCTAACATTGTGATGTATGTTTCAAAGATTCAAGTCAAGCATTCAAATCATGATTCAAGCATCAAGATCCACATCCATTGTCCAGTCATTTCATGTAATATCAAGATCAAGATTTTAGTCCTCCAAAGGTTTATTCAAGGCTTTGGTGAGTTGCAACATACCTTTGTTCATTTAGCATTCCTTTTATGTTTCATTATTTCAATTCAAGGTTTAATTACCAAAATGGGGTTTGACAAAGGAAAACCCCCATTCATAAAAAATAAAAAAAAAATCCCTCTTGTGTTTGTATTGTAGATCTTAGATTGAATAGGATTGAAGATCTCTTAAAGAGAAAAATTGGAAAAGTTGCAAAAGTTGCAAAAGTTGTCAACAATATTGTTGATTCAAGGAAACTCACCTACAAACTTCATTTCCAAATCTTTGGCACTAAAACCTAGATCAAACAAAAGCTATAATTGGCATCAAAGGATCACAAAAGATGATTGAAACCTCTACCAAAAGATCCATTTTCCTATACATGAATGAGTCCCAATTAGCCTCCCAAATCTGCATTTTGGTGAAAAGTACACATCATTGTTCCATTTCCAAATTTGTCAAAATCTTGCTGTTTATATCTATATTATTATTTAAATTTATGTTTCAAGTTTTAATGAACATAATTGAGTTGATTTACTATTTTTAGTTTTTCTCCCAAAAGTATTGCTTAGGTTGATACCCCTATCGTCAATGATAAGGAAACCAACAAATTCCCCCATTGAGTTGACACACCTAAGGGTTGCAAGTCAATTCTTTGTGGGGATATCATTTCCTAATGAAATAAAGGAAAGATAGGCTCACCACCCCATTTTCCCCATTTCAAATTGGTGAACCTATTTTTCAATATTTCATTTTGGTGAACTTAACATTCTTGCAATATAAACTTTCTAAATTTGGAGTCCATTCAAACCCTAGATCTAGGATTTCTATTAATCTTCATTGCATTGCATTAATTTCCATCTCATTTAGCATTGTTAATTTTCATTAGTGCACTCATTTAGGGTTTTATGTTTGCATTTTGCATTCTTTAAAATCTAAAAAAAAAAAAATCATTAATTTTGTATAGTGCTTACATAACATTGCATGATCAGTCACTTGAACCAAAAAAATTAATCAAAGTTTCATCTCAAATTAGGTATTTCTGCTTGTCATTTAGCATCATTTCACCCTTACATTTAGATCTGATTTTCCAAAAGTATAAAACTGTAACTACCTATTTGCAACCAGAATATTGAAACATACAAATTAACCTAGAAATTTGTAATTTAAGTTTCCAAAACTGTGATAGAAGACCCATTCACCCATGGGAAAATGAGTCCTTAGTCAAGCCTGTTTCTGAATTTATGGGCACTAAAAACCCTCTGTCTACATTTCGTGTTTCTACATTCAACTTTCTGTTTTAGTCACTAGATTTTTTTATATAATCATCTTGTGCATTAGGTTTTGATGGAACCTTCAAATTTTGTGAATTTGAAGTGCCCATATATTGAAAATTTTGTCTCTACATACTTAGAAGTACCCTTGAAAAATCTACTTAAGTGACCTACTTTAGAGGGCCACAATTCAGAGCCAATTGTTTGTCATGCTGAAAGGATTGTTGCTTTACATTCTCCCCACATTAATGTACTCCTTGGTCTGATTTCAAAGCCCCATGGTCAGATTTTTTATTTTTACCAGGCCAAAAGAAAATGCATTTCACTCTATTTTGTACCTACATTTTCAAAATGTTTCAAAGTGGTCAAGATTGAACTTTAATATCTAGTGATAAATATGGACTGAAGGAAAGACCTCTTTCCCACATACTCAATGTACCTAGATGAGCTTATATTTCTAATGGCAGCCCCCCATAAGTGTTTTTGATATATTTTCAAAGTGGACTTTGAGAGCCCTGATTGGTTTCTAATAGGTGAAATTGCAAAAAAGTCCAAGTATGCAACTTTAGTATTTAATATCTTTCACCTCAGGAAGAAATTTTCCATATTGTTTATTACAATGAATTCTTGGGTCAAATGGTAACATGCCTACTCACTTTCAGGATCCCAGGATAAGTTCTGATGGGTTACCTAACCCTTTTCTAATTGCAACATGGCCAAAAATGGTGTCCTGAAAAGTTTCAAATTTTAAAACTCTAAGGACAACCCATTTCTTTTTTTGGTCTAAAACCTCTACAACTCTATTTTCATCAAGATCTTAGGTCATTTGATATATTAATTGAATGTATTTTTGTTGGAGTGAACATGTCCCGGGGGCCAATTTACAAAGGAGGTACCTGATTTTTTATAGATGGGTGAAATTTGAGGAAATGAGTTTTCTCTAAATAATTGATTATGGCTATACATAAAAAAATTTGGCTCAAGTGTCACCATTTGTTCGCAATAAATTTCTTCAAATGGGTTGTAGGCGTAATTTGAAGTCACAAATTTTTATAATGTTTCAAATGTTCATATTTAAAATATTTTGAATATTCTAAATATTGTGCAAATGAAAAGAGAAATTTAGGATAAATATAAAATACATTTCAAATGTTCTGGAGGGAAAGCAAGCTTAATTCTTGCTTCTGATTGGTCCAAAATTGACTTTGACAGCTTTCACCTATGTACCAGAACTCATCGTTAAATGTCATTTTGATTTGCATTTCCCATTTAAATTAGTGATGGTGCAATGGTTGTGTCCTCTCATCACCCATCGTAGATTCTAGGGCTCTTTCCTTTTGCACATTGGAAATGGAGTATGTTCTGAGTTCTTTCTCACTCATTGTTGATTGAAGACTTATTGTTCCTGGTGCATCCATGATGGAGCGATGACTTCGCTCATTACTCATCTCTAACCTATTCTCCATGATGAATCTTTAATTCACGATGGTGCACTCCTTGGCTTTTCTCATCGCTAATTTCTTATGATCTTCCCTTCTCAAATCTATGATTGGCGATGGTGGCTATTGTGAATAATGTTTTCACATATAAAATAAAGTTCTAAATTTGTTAAGGTGAAAAATGAATAGAGAAAGGTAATTGAATGTAAATATGAAGTTGCACAACTAAATTGATCAGAATGAACATTGTACATCACTAATTTATTCTATTTTCCCTCATCTTATTAGGAATGCACGATTGTAGTTACTAGACATTATGAACTCATGGGAAAATTGCTCTTTTTCCTGGAGGTAAAATGTGCATGAGTAATATGATTTTCATAGCCTGATAAAATAAGTTGAATGCTTTCCCAAGTAAGAAAAAGAGGTTTGGAGTTGTGGATATTTATAAATGATAAATTAATGGTAAAATAGGTATTTTATAGCCAAGGGATTTTTTAGAGTCGGAAGAGAAAAGTAAGGGCTCTTATTTGAGAGGTTTTTCAGCTGCAAGTAAAAAAGTGAATATTCTCTACAACAAGGCATTTTTCAAACGTGGGAAAAGGATTGAATGGAAATAATGACGAGTCTTCTAGAATGGGAATATTTTTTTGTTGCAGGATAGTGGAGTGAGAAGCAAGAAAATAGAGAGTAGATTGAAGATTGTTCTACAAGCAAAGGCAATTCAAGATCAATGAACCAGAATGTGCCAAGTGTCTTCTTCAGATGAACATTTAGGGTTTTTGTGTCTCCTTAAATTTTATCTTTCTACCTCATTTTCAAGAGAGGTTATTTTTCTAATTTAACATAGAGAACACTGTAGTGTTAATAGAGAGAATTTTAGAGTTAAGTCTTGGGATTTGATTCTGTTAATATTTATGTAATTTTGATTACAATACGAGAAAAAATAATGTTGAATATTTCAAGTTTGAGACTATTTTACTCTCCTATGTACTGATTTTATGAATTATGAATAACAAAATCAAGAATTATTTCATTCATCTACATTGAAGTTCAGTGGATGTTTAGTCTTATTCTTGCTTGTCTTTTTATGTTAGGTTGAGTACTAGGATGTGAGTAAGAAGTAAATGTTAAGATACACTATTGAAATGTTGTAGTCCAACATTTTAGAGCTTCAAATATTGTCAAGTGTGAAAATTGTAATCAGATTATGTATGTGTTTTAGTTGACTCTATTTGAAGGATGAGGCACTGATCTAAGTGTGCTATTCATGTTACATGTGTTAGTTATTACAACAGTTGATCATCTTTTAAATCAAGTATCAATCTCAGTTCATTTGTGTGAGGAGTTAAATGAGTTACATCTCTCGTGTTTAAATTAGGCATAACTATAGAGGTCATCCAAGCCATTATTGTGTCTATTAAGCACCTAAAGGAGAAATATCTATTTATAGTGTAATTGGAAATTCAGCACACAAGTATCTATAAATATACTATTTGGGATCAACCTCCCAGGTTTAATAGAGCCTAAAGTGTAGGGGAGAAAGGGGTATTTTATTCACTCTCCTGTTCATTGCCCTTATCAACCCATTGGGTCTAAATATGAGAGAGTGGCTACTCTTTAGGACTCATTGCATCTGTTGATTTGGGAACCAACAGATATGTGACTCTATTGGGGAGAACTTTTAATTTCCAATTGCAGACTGTTACATCATAGAGTCGAGAGTTTGATAAATCTAGACATCTGGTTTAGATATAAAGAAGTTTTTATACCTAGAGGTGAGTTTGTTACAGTGAAATTTCAATAGATTGGTGACTCTGCTGGAGAGAATTTGAGAAATATCTGATAGAAGATCATCTAGCCTTAAGATTCATTGAACTTTCTAAAATAATCCAAGGACCTACATATTTGAAGGAGATTGCTACAATACTTCTAGTGTATTCTTGAAGTCCAGTGCTCTGTTGGTGGAGAGAACTCAAAAATACCCAGATCTTGGAAGGAGCTTTTTGTTTCTTGAAGATCTTTTCCTCTTTCAAAGAGGTGGCAAATCTACATAAGTTTCTACATCATTAGAAGAGTTAGTTGCAATAGTTCTCAGTTATTTTTCTATTATAATATCTTTATATGAAGGTTTTCAATAAAAAGTTCTAGTTATATTGTCTCTTATTCAGTATTTCAAATACTAGTAGAAAGGGAAATGAGAAAGTAAGATATTCTAAACAAATATCTTGAGAAGAAATTAGTTGTAGAGGGAACATAATTTTATTTTCAAAAATGTATTTTTGTCCTAGTTTGATCCCTCTACAAGCTATAGTATCATGCCTAGGAAACAACCATGTCCTCAAAGGAAAGTATTCACTAGTGAGAGATATGACCCTTTGGATTTTAGTAAAATTCAAGGTTACCCACATTGTGTCCCAAGAAGAATTAATGAATATTTTCCTAAGTTTAGAGGAGGTTTTGAAGAATCAACATCACAACATACACAGGTTTTTCTTGATGTAATGGAATATTGTCAAATAGTAGAACAATATGCTATCATGAAGCTTTTTGTAATAACTTTAGAAGATACTAATGAATATTGGTTTTCTAGTTTACCAAAGCATTCCATATATTCATGGCATGAGCTCATAATGCATTTTATTGATTATTTTGAAGAAGAGCTAATATATAATGAATTCTTCTTTGAAGAAAGAAATTTTCATACCCAAGAAGAATATGAAGAGAAATCTGAAAATGAGGTTGAACTTATGTCACTTTTTGATGCATTATATGATGTAAAAATATTTGAGGGTGAATCCTCCTATGATTTTCATGCTAAATTCATGAAGATACTATTTGCTATACCATCATTAAATGGACCTGATGAATTAGTGTGTATTGATGTTTTTTGTGAAAGACTTGAGCTAGGTCTAAGTACCATGCCAACTCATTTAGTCTTAAATGTTTTTTATAAATGGCTATCAATAATTGAAGAAATGATAGAGAAGTATGGAACTAATTTGCTAAATAGCTTATGTGATGGTACTTTTTCAAGACTTAATCACATAAATGTAGAAGGTATAGAAAAATATAATGATAGTGCATCATGTAGTGATAGGGATGTTGTTTTTGAACAACCTACAAAAGAAATAAACTTAGATGAGGATTGAATCCATAATGGTCATGAAGAGATAGATGAAACATGTAAAGTTTCTTCTATTTGTTCTGAAAATATAAAAATAGAAATCATATTTTCTATATTAGATGAAGGCTTCAATGATGCAAATGATACTGAAAGTATTTATCTTCTATGGACTTTGAATATATAGTTGAAGATCATGATGATTCTAAAGTTTCATGTCTTCATGATAAGAACAATGGTGTTGTAGATGAAAGTTTGCAACTAGCTAGAAATCATTATTGTTTGGATAACATTTTGGAAGCTTCAATAGAAAAAGATGATGGATATGAACTGAATATTTTGTTTGAAGAAGACATGTGTGATCAACAATGAAATGGTAATTGGTCCTACCTCTTCTACAATTGTTCATTATAGCACCAATACAAGCTTTCATGATGATGAGATGAAGAGCCTGCTAATTTGAAGAGTAATTTTGAGAATTTCAGTATATCAAATGAAAGTGATAGAGTATGCAATTATTTTTAGTTAGAGAAATCATGTGTAAGCTATTGTAATGAAGAAACCATTGATGGTTTTCAGTTTGGAAATGAAGAAGGTAGCCCTACTAATTGTAGTAGGAGTATCAACAAAGAAAGAGATATGTATGTAAGAAATTCATTGAATGAATTAGTTCAAGTAGTTGGTTATGAGGAGCATGCATATATTGATCATGATAAACAAGGAGCTCCTCTTTTGTTTAATGCTTTACCTTCTTCTATTCATGTTGTTTCCTTTAATTTTTTCCTTGAATGTTTGCATGAGATCACCATTGAAGAAGTTGTACTTGATAGTGGACACATAGAGATAAATGAAAGTACAACTAATGATGCTCTTTATGATGAGTTTGCACTTGAAGAATGTGATTGTGTCAATCACATGGATGAATATGAGGACCTCTTTTCTGGATCTATAACTCATATTTTTCCTCATAACCATTATGCCTCAAATTGTCATGTTGATGTAGCAAGAGGTGATGTTGAATATGATACTACTTTCAACAATGAATGTGTTTTAAATAGTCATTATGAGGAGTTTGTTGCAAAAGTAAATTCTGAGTAATCTAAGCATGCTCTTGAGACTTTTGCATGTAATAAAATTACTAATGTTGACGATCTTGTCTATGAGATTGAAGTAGGAAACATTGCTTAGGATGCTAACATTTCTTCAAAATGCTATGATTTGAATGTGGATGAAGCTATTATGAGTGTTGGTGAATCTTTTTTCTAGGACATTGAGACATATGGTAATATCACTAACCTATGTTGTTGGGATGATGAAAAAATCATCAGTGATGCTATTCAGTTTGATGAGTTTCAAATGTGTGAGCAATCTTTGTTTGACACATAGATGGATTGCACATTTTTTCTAAGGAATGATTTATTTTATGACCTTTATCATTATGAGGGAATTGGTAAAGCATATGAGGTTTTGTTTTTAGATAGTCTTGATCAGTATCCTCACATTTTTTCACTTTCCACAGAATCAGAAAATGGAATGAGTGGCAGTGATGCAACTTATGTCATTTGGTTTCCATGTGACAATAAAGCTAAATTCAAAGGTATCCTAACACTTGTCTTTGAAAGAATAAAGTTATTAATATTATTGTGGTGTAGCAAAGGAAAGTATGGATTAAAAGAGATCAGATCTTTTAATAGATTGGTATTTGATAGAGGTAAGAACTAGCTTCCCTTTTCCATTTGGTGGCCTAGGGTTGCCAAATGGAGTTTTAAAAGTTGAAAAATAAAGAATCCTCAAATTTTTCAAATTTGAAGTGCCCATATTGAAATTTTTTCCTCTGCATACTTAGTACTTCTGAAAAATCTTCCTAAGTGACCTACTTTGGAGGGTCACAATTTGGAGCCAATTGATTGTCATGCTGAAAGGATTATTGCTCTCCATTCTCCCCACATTAATGTAATCCTTGGTTTGATTTCAAATGCCCATGGTCAAATTTTCTATTTTTACCAGGCCAAAAGCTAATGCATTTTGTTGTATTTTGTACCTGCATTTTCAAAATGTTTCAAAGTGGTCATGATTGACCCTTAATATCTGGTGATAAATATGGATTGAAGGAAAGCCCTATTGTACACATACTTAGTGTACCTAGATGAGATTATGTTTCTAGTGGCAACCCCCCATAAGTTTTAAATTTTTTTTCAAAGTGGTGACTTTGAGAGCCCTGATTGGTTTCTAAAAGGTGAAATTGTAGAAAAGTCCAAGTAGGCAACTTTGGTATTTAATATCTTTCACCTCAGGGAGAATTTTTCCATGTCATTTAGTGCAATGAATTCTTGGGTCAAATGGTAACATGCCTACTCAATTTTAGGATCCCACGATAAGTTATGATGGGTTAACTAACCCTTTTCTGACTGCAACATGGCCAAAAATGGTGTCCTGAAAAGTTTCAAATTTTTAAAATCTAACAACCCATTTCTTTTTTTGGTCTTGTTAGGAACCAAGATCAAACATACGAACCAAAAAAACCTTCCACATAATAGAAAAATAAAAAAAATCAAGAGCTTTGCATGAAGATGTGCAAATAATATTATTTAGGAATTCATGAATTACATGAGATGATTTTCTTTATAAAAGAAATGAATGCATAACCCTAAAGGAAACCATAAAAGGAAACCCTAGTGTGCACACTTAATAATTAATAAATAAATAATTATTAATGTGCCTAAGTTTAGCTTAAGTAACTAAAGTGATAAGTGAATTAATTAACCAATATGATGTAATTAATTAATTGAAATAACTTATTACTCTAACACCCCCCCCTTAATATGAACTTAGGAAGTAGCTAAAACACTAAGGAAAAGATGCTTGAAAGCATGAATGGGTCCTGACAACAAGGCCTGAATAGGTACCCATGTACAAATGCAATGAATGAGGTAGAGAAGAAAGACCCAGTGGGACAAAACCTCCCTACAATGAGATGACCTGCTACAAAGTAGCACTGGAAGAACACTATGGAGTAGCACTAGAATCTGAATCCAGCAAGCAAGGAATGATACTTCTATTTACAAGAAACCATATGAGAGTCACTAAAGGACTCAAGCAGAATCATAATAATGCAATAACATACCTGATACCATAGAACATTAGAAAACTCACAAACTAGAACAACCCTGGAATCTATGAAGCAACATTAGATGATAAAATGATGTGATACTAAAATGAAGTTAAAAGATTCAAGTTTCACCCTTCCAACTATCAAAACATCCAAGTAATCTCCAAAACACCCATTGAGCCAATTCTAGACTAACAATCAACCTGCCATAGATACAAAAACAGTGCATGGATAATAACGTAGAGCTCTTCAATACCTTTCCAATGCCGTAAAGATAGCAAAAATCAGAGATCGTGGCAAAAAGTTATGAGTTCAGAAGCCATAAATGAACATCTTACTTCAAATAGCAATAAATGCAGCTAAATAGAAAAACACTGAGAAATAAATTATACCACAGGATAGTTCTTGGAACTAGCTTTCCGACAATATCTCCTTTTCTCGTTCTTGATATTGTATCCCCAGGATATGCCAAAAAGAAAAAAATTGCTCCTTAAAGGAAAATCAAGGCTAGGAGGGGGCAAATAGGGCCATACGGTCGCTAACGTCATCAACTTACGAACTTAAATTTGAAGGACATCTAGCCATCATAGCAAAAAGGTTCCCCCTCTAAAAAAATTGACAACCATCATGACAATTATCCATGCATGAAATTCAAAGGCTGCTGCCAAATTTTTTGGGTCACCAAATGTTTTGAAGGCTATCGGATTTGTTGATGCTCACTGGAGTAGGGAACACAAGCCAGCTTTTGGAAAGCCAACACTGAAGTTTTCCATGCAGCCATAGATGTGTCGCTGGAGAACAAAGGGGCTCACGGATTTTAAGCTAGTGCCAGTCTGATTTGACCACCGATAGTGGTAGGTATGGCTGTAGAAGGCCTATGCAGGTGGTACCCTACACTGGTTTGAAAAAACCCTCTTTTTTATTGATTTTAAAAAAAAAATTAATAATATAAATGTTTTTTTAATATGTAGGATTAAAAAAATAATAAAAAATCTTAGAAATTTTTTTGATCAATGGAGAAATTTTGAAAAACAAAATAATAAACCCTATACCTGTGTGCATACAAAAATGAGGCACTTAGATCTGTATGAATATGCGTGCCTCTAATTTCTTTCCTTTTATTGCAACAGCTCAAATTTGAGCAAAACGACAAGCGATCTAAGCATTTTTGGGCACTATAAATGCAATGGAAATATCCATTTTGCTCCAAAATGCACCAAAAAAATGCTTAAGGTCAGATCCCTCAAGGAACCCCAAACATGCTCTACAATCGAATTCTTCAAAAATCTGAGAAGGGGCTACATATCAAGGCTTTGATACCATGTTAGGAACCAAGATTAGACATGCAAACTAGAAAAACTTTCCATAGAAGAGAAAAATAGAAAAAAGCAAGAGCTTTGCATGAAGATGTGCAAATAATATTATTTAGGAATTAATAAATTACATGAGATGATTTGCTTTATAAAAGTAATGTATGCATAACCCTAAAGGAAACCCTAAAAGGAGACCCTAGTGTGCACACTTAATAATTAATAAATAATTAATTATTAATGTGCCTAAGTTTAGCTTAAGTAACTAAAGTGATAAGTGACTTAATTAATTAACCAATATGACGTAATTAATTAAGTGAAATAACTTATTACTCTAATAGGTATAAAACCTCTACAACTCCATTTTAATCAAGATTGGAGGTCATTTGATACATTAATTTAATGTATTTCTATTGTGGCAAACGTGTCCCGAGGGCCAATTTACAAAGGAGGTACCTAATTTTTTATGATTGGGCAAAATTTGAGGAAATGGGTTTTCTCTAAATAATTAATTATGGTCACACGCAAAAAATCTCAACTCGAAGTGTCACTATTTGTCCACAATAAATTTCTTCAAATGGGCCATAGGCATAATTTGAAGTCACAAATTTTTTATAATGTTTCAAATGTTCATATTTAAAATATTTTGAATATTCTAAATATTGTGCAAATTTAAAGGGGCATTTAGGGAAAATATAAAATACATTTCAAATGTTCTAGAGGGAAAGCAAGTTTAATTCTTGCTTCTAATTGGTCCAAAAGTAGCTTTTAGGGCTTTCACCTTTGTACATCACCATTTTCATTTGCATTTCCCATTTAAATCGGCGATGGTGTGATGGTTGTGTCCTCTCATCACCCATCATGGATTCAATGGCTCTTTCCTTTTGCACGTTGGAAATGGAATGTGTTTTGAGTTCTTGATCGCTCATCACTGATTGAAGACTTATTGTTCCTGGTGCATCCGTGATGGAGTGATGACTTCGCTCATCACTCATCTCAAACCTCTTCACCATGATGAATCTGTGATGCATGATGGTGCACTCCCTGGCTTTGCTCATCACTAATTTCTTATAGTTTTCCCTTCTCAAATCTATGATTGGCGTTGGTGGCTATCCTGAATAATTTTTTCATATATAAAATAAAGTTCTAAATTTGTTAAGGTGAAAAATGACTAGAGAAAGGTAATTGAATGTAAATATGAAGGTGCACAAGTAAATTGAACAGAATGAACATTTTACATCACTAATTTATTTTATTTTTCCTTATCTTATGAGTGATGCGTGATGGTAGTTACTGGGCATTATGAACTCATGGGAAAATTGATCTCTTTATTGGAGGTAAAATGCCCACGAGTAATATGATTTTCACAACTTGATAAAATAATTTGAATGCTTTCCAAAGTAAAAGAAATAGGCTTGGAGCTCTGGATATTAATAAATTAAATATACATAGGTAAAATGGGTATTTTACAGCCAAGGAATTTTTTAGATCCGGAAGAGAAAAGTAAGGGCTCTCATTTGAGACATTTTTTAGTTGCAAGTAAAAAAGTGAATATTCTCTAGAGCAAGGAATTTTTCAAACATGGGAAAAAGATTGAATGGAAATAATGATGAGCCTTCTAGAAAGGGAATATTTTTCTATTGTAGGGCAGTGGAATGAGAAGCAAGAAAATAGAGAGTAGGTTCAAGATTGTTCTAGAAGCAAAGGAAATTCAAGATCAACAAACCAAAATGTGCCAAGTGTCTTCTTGAGATGAAAATTTAGGGTTTTTTTTGTCTCCTTAAATGTTAGCTTTCTACCTCATTTTCAAGAGGTTGTTTTGTATTTTAACACAGAGAACACTATAGTATGAATATAGAGGATTTTAGAGTTAAGTCTTAGGGTTTGGGTATGTTAATATTTATGTAATTTTGATTACAATACTGGAAAAATAATGTTGAATATTTCAAGTTTGAGACTATTTTACTGTCCTATATACTGATTTTATGAATTATGAATAACATAGTCAAGAATTATTTTATTCATCTCCATTGAAGTCCAATGGATGTTTAGTTTTATTCTTGCTTTTCCATTCAAAGAATGTATGTAAATGCTTGAGTGAAGCTGTTGGTTTATGTTAGGCTAAGTGCTAGGATGCTAGTAAGAATTAAATGTTCAAACACAATGTTGAGATGTTGTAATGCAACATTTCAAAGCTTCATATATTGTTAGGTGTGAAAATTGTCATCAAATTATGTATGTGTTTGAGTTGACTTCATTCCAAGGATGAGGCATTGATCTAAGTGTGCTATTCATGTTACATGTGTTAGTTATTAGAATAGCTGATCATCTTTTAAATCGAGTATGAATATCAATTTGTTTGTGTGAGGAGTTAAATGACTTACAAATCTCGTGTTTAAATTACGCATTACTCTAGAGGTCAGCTAAGCGATTATAGTATTGTGTCTATTAAGCACCTAAACAAGAAATATTTGTTTATAGTGTATTTGGTACTTCAGCATGCAAGTATCTATAAATATACTTATTTGGATCACCCTCCCAGGTTTAACAGAGCCATAAGTGCAAGGGAGAAAGTGGTATTTTTTTCACTTTCCCATTCATTGCCCTTATCAACTTGTTGGGATTGAATATGAGAGTGGCTACTCTTTAGGACTCATTGCATCTGTTGATTTGGGAACCAACAAGTTTAATTGGTGAAATTGAGTACATTATTCTAGAATAAAAATTGGAATTACAAGACATAATTTCAAGGTTTTTCCATAGTATAATTAGAAAATTATCTTGTAACTTAAAATTTACAATTTGTTGTCTTTTTGCATATTTGCATTGCACTTCCTATTGTTGATTGATCCTTGTCTATTCTCCATTTTGGGTGCACCTTAGGTTTGGTGAAACTTGTATGAGATTAACAACCTAGTTTCTTCTTTCCAATAATCTAGTGAGTTGTAGCTCTAGACTCATGAGATCTCACAATAGTACATCTATCATGTATCTTGAGTTCTCTATCTATTTCACCCATAATTTTGACACTAGTCAACCCATCATGGATCATACCCTTTACACTATGTTTCCTATGACCTCTTTACCAATAACCAATGTTACTAATTGAATCAATGGTTGCTAGTGTCCCTCAAGAACTAAGATAGATAGATAATTAATTATAAAAATTGCAAAACTTTGTGGGATCCAAATACATTACTAGTACTATAATTCTTGTCATAGATAACATGAGGATAATGATTGATAATGAACTAGGAATATAAATTGTGCATATCCTGTCTCATATCATTATTAAAAATGTTCCTATCATAGCTAGTTGTTCTCAAACTTTGGGATATACTCAAAGCCAAGTTGGAAATCCAATTCTCCCTTCCACAACTATGACTTCTATTCAGACACACACTAATCCAACTATTACTACAACCATACAACACACTAGCAACTTCAATACTACCTTACGTATTTCCACTAGGAATCCCTTTAGCATTGTGCATTCAAATCTCATATCTCCTAACCTATCTCCCCTCAAAAAATTACAATTCACTTATCCTCCAAACATATATACACCTCTAGCATATTCACCTCCATCTCAAAACATAAACAATGGTATGTCCTTAATCAACTCTTGCAAAGTGTTTCTTCATTACAACAATGAATCAACACATTGAGTCAAAATCAAAATGTACAACTTTCACAACATGTCAAAGAAACCCATTATCCTCAGAGATATTAAGAACACAAATACCACAAGGCATAGTGATTCCTAAATTTGAGAAATATGGTGGAATAGGAGATCCTATTAGCCATGTTTCCACATGCACAACCTTATGTAGTGACTTCATTATTGAAGATAAAATCTTGCTAAAATCTTCCTTAGATCCTTGAAAGATGCCACTTTGGAATGATTTTGTTCTTTACATCATAATTCAATACGTTCAACAAAATTTTTGATGCCTTTATTAATCATTTCCAAGTGCACATGAGTCCTCAGATGACCTTAGCAAATTTAATGAAATGTAAGAAAAGGATGATGAAAAGGTCACTAACTTTATTTCCCATTATCAACTACTTTACTCACAAAATAATATTAGGATTCTTGATCTTGATCCGCAACGAATGTTTTGTTGGAGGTATGAAGGTGTTGTCATTGATGTCAACCAGAAGTCTACTAGCTAGTGTTGTCATTGATGTCAACTATAAGATGAGGATGTCAAGGATATTGAGAAAATTGTGAAAAAGAGGAAAACATATTGTGCATGTGTAGTTGAGACCTTGAGAAGTGTTGTGAGTACATGGAGCTATGTTTTTGTTGTAGAGTTTAATGAAGAGTTGGAATGAAGTAATGAGTTACTTGATGATGTCTCTAGCACCTGGTTTCCAAGTTATTTTGAGAAAAAAATGATAAATAGGATAAATTGAATTGTGTAAATGTTTATAATGTGCTATGGTATTGTGCTCCACATTTCTTTTATGTTGATATTATACCTATATATATATTACAAGTTATTCAAGGTTTTTAGATGTTTTATATTTAGAATTTTGGTTTCTGAATCATTCTACAGTGTGAGATATTTTCACTAGTGTGTGAAATAGTTTTTTATTGATGTTTTCTATGGCCTAGGAGAAATGTATTTTCTCCATGTCTCTTCATTGTTTGGCTTCAGGTTGTGTGAATTTTGGGAATTTTCTTATATTGCTTGTATCTTTTTGTATTCAAGATTGTACTTGATTTGGTGTAGTATAGAGTGAGTTTCATTTATCAGTATGCAAATAAGGGTTACCCATTGTTCTAAGTTGAAGTATTTATATGAGATTGGATGAAGTTTTTGATGAATCTCAAGTATTTTTTGAATTATTTTGAATCGTGTTCAAGTGAATTATGTTGTCCAAAAGTTTCATATTGATTTGAGGAAGTGTGTACTTAATGTTTATGGTGTTTAGCATGGGTATTGGCCAACCATGTGTTTAACACTAAATGCGAGCTTATGAGAGTGTGTTGAGATGTGTTGGGATCTATTTTTGTCCTAATTAAGGATTTATGTATGTTTCATTTGTTCCTATCCACCGTGATAATGTTTTTGTACTAACCTATCTTGAATTTATATGTAAAATGGCTTGTTATCAACATTGGAGAAGGTTTTTGAGGTTGAGGTTGATATAAATATGTATGATGTTGAGAGTTGATGTATGAAAGAAGTAAGAAGAAAGATAGATGCAAGGTTGATGTGAGTGATGTGTGTGATGAAAATTTGAGCAAAGTAGTGAAAATTTGAATGTTATGATTCCCAAAGGCAGTGAGTTAAAAGCATTTGAAATCATTCATGCAAGATTGTGAAAGTGTGCAAGAAATTGTGGTGGATTCCTTATTTCATTGAGAAGTGTTCTTTGTGTAACATTCTTGTTCTATATTCTTGTATTATTTTTTTGGCAGTGAGCCTTGGCTATGTGCCCTTTTGGATAGTCTGTCCTATTCTGGAAGTTATCCCCTTTGTACTGATTTTACTATTACTTATATATTGTGCATTAATCTTCACTATGGTTTTTACCTCATTGGGTTTTTCCACATAAATATGGTTTTCTCTTGTGTATGGTTTTGTGATTATATTTTATGTTATCTACATTTCATGCTTAATCATATTAACAAAATAAGGGTTTAATTTATCCTAATTTTCTGCAACTAATTCACCCCCCTCTTAGTTGTCTTGTTTATTTCAATAATTGGTATCAGAGCAAGGTTCCTTGGAGAAGAGCTTAACTACTTAAGGTAGATCTAGGATGGAAAATAAGGTTGCTTTGGAATGTCCTAGGTTCTATGGAAATTATTATGCATTTTTAAATACAAAGATGGAAGGATATTTGATAGCTCAAGGATATAAGATTGAGAATTCTTATCAAAATGCATATACTCCACCAAAAAATGGTCCAAGTACAAGTGCAAAGATCAAGGTGCATGAGATTAATGCTAAGGTAGGATTTATTATTGTGAATAATCTTTCAAATGCTAAATTAGTAAAAGTTATAAGTTTGAAGACTGCTCAAGAGGTTTGGGATAAGTTAGAAAGCATTTATGAAGGAGACATAAAGGTCAAACAAGAAAAGCTATAGAACTTGAAGGAATGGTTTGAAATGATGCAAATGTCTGAGGAAGAAATAATTAAAGTATACATATTGAGATTTGATGAGTTGGTAAGTGCTATGAGAGGTCTTGATGCAACAGTTAAACAATCTAAAGTAGTGAAGAATGTTATCATATCACTTCCTGATTGTTATAGTGAAAAGGTATCTTCTATTTAGGAAATTGTATATTTTGACAATTATTCTAGAGATTAGTTGATTGGTATTCTAACTACACTTAAAATGAGAAATCTAAAGAAAGGAAAAAAAATAGAGACTATTTTCAAGGTTGATAAATCAGAGAAGGTTGAAGATTCAGGTGAAGAAGATCATGATGATTTCCAAGCTAACTTTGTGAGGAAGATGAAAAAGGGCATCCATAAGTACAAAGTTAAATTACCCTTCAATTGTTTTAGTTGTGGTGGTATAAGTCATTATGCTTCAAGATGTCCAAAAAGTGATATAGACAATAAGAATAAGGAAAACAAAGGAAAAATGATTAAGAAATCTTACTATATGAGAGAAGATGTTGGAATTTCTAATGATGAATCTGATTATGGAGATTTTGATGAGAATGAATGTTTTTTTTGCTATAAAAGAGCAATATGGTTTTACTAACCTTGAAAGTTGTGTGAGGGAAAGTTTTTCAAAGATGAAGTATAAGGTTGAAGGTACTTTGGTATCTTATTTTCATGTCAAAGAGGATAAGAATTATTCAGTTGTTGATAGTGGCTTTTCTAATCACATGACTAGAGATAAAAGTAAGTTTGTTAACCTTCAAAAGTATGATGGAAGAGTAGTTAAATTTGGAGATGATTTAGGAGCTAAGATTTGTGGAATAGGTTCAATCACTTTCTATGGAAAGCATAATACTAACAATATCTACTATGTTAAGGGTTAAAGGAATAACCTTTTGAGTGTTGGAAAAATGAGTAGCAAGGGGTATAATCTTATGTTTAAGGATGAAACATGTGAGATCTAGAAAGGGTTTGGAACTTTGATTGCTACTAGTAAGAGAACCGATGGAAACATTTATAAGCTTAAGGGTGTCGATGGAAATTTCTTTCTGTCTCAAATTAATGATAGTTGGTTATGGCACTGGAGGATGTGTCACATGAATTTTGATAATTTGGAAAGAATTAGTTCAGTTCATGCAGTGAGAGATTTACCTAGAATCATAAAGCCTATCAACGGCATTTGTGAGAGTTGTCAATTTGGAAAACAAAAAAGGGGTAGCTTTAAAGGAAATGAACAATTTTTGGCCACACTACTGGAATTAGTGCATATAGATCTTTGTGGTCCTACAAGGGTGATAAGTTACAAGGTGATAGGTACTTTATGCTTTCATTGATGATTATTATAAAATGACATGGGTTACTTTTCTTAGAGTAAAATATAATTCATTAGATAAATTCAAGGAATTTAAATCTATGGTTGAGAATGAAATGGATTTAAAAATAAAATCTTTGAGGTTTGATAGAGGAGGTGAAATTACCACTAATGAGTTTAACATGTTTTGTGAAGTTCATGGAATAAAGAGGCATTTGTTTTCCCCTAGAATTCCTCAGCAAAATGGATTTTTTAAAAGGAAAAATAGAATTGTTCAAGAGGTCACAAGTACTATGATGATATAGGAAAATATACTAAAATTATACTAGAGAGAAGATATTCATAATGATTTTTACATACTTAATAGATTTCAAGCAAAAGCTAATAGCACAAAGACTCCCTATGAGCTATGTTATTGAAGGATTCCTACTATGAAGTACCTTAGAGTATTTGAAAGCAAATGTTACATCAAAAGAGGAGAAGAAAACATAGGAAAATTTGATCCAATATTTGATAAAGGTATCTTCATTGGATATTCTACTACAAGAAAATCTTAAAAATGTTACAAAAAAATGCTAAGAAAGATATTTGAAAGTGCAAATGTCAAAGTTGATGAAACTTGCAAAATTTGGTTGTTTTAGATGGATATGCATTAGATGAACCTGATTGTAGAGAATAAGAAGAAAAAGATGATGGATAAGAAGTATAAAATGAAGAGAAAGAAGCTCTAGAGAAGACCCCTAAAGCCCCTAAGTATGTGTAAGAGAATCATTTTGAAAATCAAATCATTGGGGACAAGAGGAAAGGTGTATTGAAAAAAGGAACAGATGTTGAAGTTGAATGTAAACCTGTGTTTAATTTCTAAATTTGAACCTAAAATAGTGAGTGAAGCATATAATATGAACATTGGATGAAGGCAATGGAGGAAGAACTTATGCAGATAGAGAAGAATTAGACTTGGGAATTGGTCCCTAGAGTAGAAAATACAAACATAATTGTAACTAAATGGATATTCACAAACAAGTTGAATGAGAATGGAGAAGTAGTAAGAAATAAGACAAGACTTGTGTGTAAGGGTTACTCACAGATGGAAGTTATATAATTGGAGGAGACTTTTTCTCTTGTGGCTAGGATGGAAGCTATCAAAATAAAATTTCCATTTGCAACACATAAATATTTTAAGTTTTATCAAATAGATGTGAAGTCTATTTTTTTGAATGGAGAATTGGAAGAAGAGGTTTACATGGAATAACTGAAAGGATTTCAATTTTTGATCAATTGGATAAGATATGTAAGTTGAATAATGCACTATATGGATTGAATCAAGCTCCTAGATCTTGGTATGTAAGGTTGGACATATATTTGTTACAACAAGGATTCAGTGAAGGCACTGTAGATAGTAATCTTCACCTTAAAAATGAGGAAGAAAAAATATTGATAGTAATAGTATGTGGATGATATTATCATTGGTGGAAATGAATCTGTGTAATAATTTTTTAGAGGAAATGAAAAAATATTTTGATATGTCACTGTTTGGGGAGTTATATTTCTTTCTTGGGATACAAATCGATCAAACAAATAACAAGACATTCACTTCACAGTCTAAGTATGTCAAAGAGTTGTGGAAGAAGTTTGGAATGGATGACTCTAAACCGGTATGTACTCCTATGGTGACTATTTGTAAAATAAACAAATATGATTATTCACCTAAGGCTGATCAGAGCAAGTATATAGATCTATGATTGGTGGACTACTATATTTAACTAGTACTCGATTGGATATCATGCATATAGTTTGTCTTGTAACTAGATTTCAAAAAAATACTAAAGAAACACAAGTTGCAACACAAAACAGGATATTCAGATACTTAAGAGGCACTCCACATTATGGCTTGTGATATCCTAAGGATACCGATTTCAAATTAAGTGCCTATATCGATGCAGATTGGGCTAGTTGTGTTGATGATAGAAAAATTACTAGTGGTGGTGCATTCTTTTTTGGATATAGATTTGTTTCATGGTTGAGTAAGAAACATGATTCAATTTCTTTTTCTACTATAAAGGCTGAGTATATTATAGAAACATCATGTTGTACACAATTTTTGTGGATGAGACAATTATTGAAGCATATCAAAGTTGTATATGATGAGCCTATTTCTATTTTTTGTGATACTACAAGTGTAATAAACATTTCAAAGATTTTAGTGATGCATTTAAGGAAAAATCATATATCTATTAGGTATCACTTTTTGAGAGAGAAGGTTATGGAGAATGAAGTGAATACTGAGTATGTTCCTACAAAGGATCAGATTGTTGACATATTTACTAAGGATTTTCCTAAAGATACTTTTGACTATCTCAAAAAGAAGTTGGGGGTTATTACCCATCCTTTCTTGAACTAGATTCATATGGAGATGCATCTATCCAGTGGATATATGGATCTATATCTTTTCTATATTGATTTTGGTGGCTACCTCTTAGGGGGAGTAGGTAATGTCATGAGTTTTCAATGAGTTGCTAATTTATTTGAGTATACTCCTAAGGGGGGTATTTAGAGCAGGTATTTTTGTTTAGTGTCAAAGGGGGAGAGAGAATCATGTGAAAAAGTAGAGAAAGTTGTGTATGTTGTCTAATCATTATTGTTAAATGGAGAGAGACTCCTATAAGGGGGAGATGGTTTAAGACTTTTGTGTAGGCTATCTAATCTAAAAAAATAGAAGATTGTGTATGTTGTCTTTGGTGGATTTTCACATCTTGTGTTTCCATCAATGATAAAGGAGGATATTGTTGCAAGTATGAAGGTGTTGTCATTGATGTCAATAGGAAGTCTATTGTTTTTTTTTGTAATTGATGTCAACTATGGGATGAAGATATTGAGGATATTGAGAAAATTGTGAAAATGAGGAAAATAGGTTGTGCATGTGTAGTTGAGACCTTGAGGATGTTTTATGAGTACATGGAGCTATCTTTTTGTTGAAAATTCTAAATATGAGTTGGAATGAAGTAATGAGCTGAGATAATGTCTCTGGTACTTGGTTTCCAAGTTCTTTTGAGAAAATATGATAAACAATGTAAATTCTTTTGTGCAATTGTTCAAAATGTGCTCTAGTATTGTGCTTTGCATTTCCTCTATGCTAGTGATATACTTGTGCAAATCCTATAGGTTATTCAAGATTTTTAGAGGTTTATATATTCATAATTTTTATTTTTTTATCATTGTATAATGTGAGATATTTTCACCACTATGTGAACTAGTTGTTCAATGATGTTTTCTATGGTCTGGGAGAAATGTATTTTCTATGTGTTTCTTTGTTGTTTGGCTTCAGGTTGTGTGAATTTTGAAATTTTCTTATAATGTTTGTCTCTTTCTATATTCAATAGTGTACTTGATTTGGTGTAGTATAGAGTGAGTTTCATTTATCAATATCCAAATAAGGGTTACAAGTTGTTCTGAGTTGAAGTATTTGTATGATACGAGCTTGGATGAAGTTTTTGATGAATCTTAAATAGTTTGTGGATTATTATGTATCATGTTCAAGTGAATTATTCTTTTTGGAAGTTTCAAATAGATTTGGGGAAGCGTGTACTTACTATTTATGGTGTCTAGCATGGGTATTGGCTGACCATATCTTTAGCATTACATTCAAGCTTATGAAAGTGTGTTGAGATGTGTTGGGATATATTTGGATTATAATTAAGTATTTATGTAGGTTTCCTTCATTCCTATCAACCACAATAATTTTTGGTGTTGACCTATCTTGAATTTGTGTGTATAACGACTATTTTTTGACATTGGAGAAGGTTTTTACGATTGAGGGAAATATACATATGTATGGTGTTGTTGAGAGTTGATGTATGAAAGAAGCAAGATAGATGTGAGATTGATGCAAGATATGTGTTATGTGAATTTGAACTTAGAAGTGTGAATTGTTAGGGTTAGAAGGTATATTGCAATCAATTAAATGCATATTTGATTAATAAAATAGAGAAATAGAAAACACAAAAATTTTAGATAGAAAAAGAAGAACTCAAAGATTTAACATGGTTCACCAAAAAATAGGCTAAATCCACCAACACAATGTCCAATATATATTAAAATTCTAGTAAAATAACATTTACAATGCATGCAACAAAATTTGCAACTTGTAGCAACATTTTTCACTTATTATTTTTACACAGCCATGGATATTGTTACCCATAAGACTTCCTATGTTTTTCCATCCACTAATCTACAATTTTTTTCTAATATTTTTCATGACATGCTACTCTCAAAACTCATCACCAAGTGTTCTTATAGACTCCCACACATGTACCATTAATTACCAATGAAGTGTGGCCATCGGTGGTGCCTCATGCACCCAATAATATTTTCTTTGCGAGGATTCATGTAATATTTTCAGCTATCTTTTGACTTTATATTAAAATATTGTAACTAATCACTTTTATAATTTAATATTGTTTTGAACCACCTTTTAGATACAAGTGAAGTATAAATATTTAATAAGTGCAAAAAATTATTTAATGAAAAATAATATGAAGATTTTATCTAAGTAAGATTGGTCTCCATAAGACAACAATCTCCCACTTGGAGATTGATCAAACTCCACTCCATACCATCTCCCACTTGGAGACTAATAAAAACACCACTTCCCTTGCAACTCCCATTGAAAATCAACACCTTGGACCCTATAAATCTCTTTTACTTAAATTCAACCTTGAAGGCCAACTGAAGTTGAAGAGGAGCTCAACTTCTCCCTTGTCACCACCTTCTTAAACATATTTGTTGGATTTTCATATGTATGTATCTTTTCCAGGTTTACCTATCTATCCTCCAAGATTGATTGAATGAAATGATATCTCAACTATGTGTTTGGTTTTAGAGTGCAAAGCAAAATTCTTTGCAAGATGTATAGTATTCTGACTATCCATAAACAAGTAACTTTCAGCCTATTATTTTCCCAACTCTTCTATAAAAATTTTCAGCCATATCATCTCCTTTGCTACTTTTTTTGTATCTACATACTCTGCCTCTATGGTGGATAAATCAACCAACTTTTGCAATTAAGAAATACAAATCAATGTTGTCCCACTAACTATAAATACATAACCCGTGGTACTCTTCTAGGTATCAATGTCCCCTGCCAAATCTAAGTCAATATAACCTCTTAAATTAGTATTAGATCACCCAAAACATAAACATTTATTGGATGTACCTCTCAAATACATGAGAATCTAGTTTAATGTATTCCAATGCTCAACTCTAGGATGACTCATATACCTACTAACAACTCCTACGAAATGTACAATATCTAGTCTTGTGCATACCATGGTGTACATTAAACTACCTACAACTGAATCATATGGTACCTTGGACATTTTTTCTTCCTCATCTTGAGTCTTTGGAAACATATACTTAGTCAATTTGACATGATTGGGCAAAGGTGTGTTGATAAATTTTGTATTCTCCATATGAAACCTCTGCAACACCTTATCAACATAATTAGCCTAAGATAAAAATAATTTAATGTTTTTCCTATCACTTGTAATCTTCATATCAAGGATTTGTTTTGTTGCCCCCAAATCCTTCATAGAAAATGAAATTTCTAACTACTATTTTAACTCATTTATGTGATCCATGTTAGAGCCCACTACAAGTATATCATCAACATATAAACTTAAAATAATGTATTTAGATCATTATCTAACCATTTATATTTCTTCTTCCAAATTACCATGGAGAAAGGCTATTTTAACATCAATTTGTTCTAAATGTAAATCTTCAACAACCACAATACTTAAAAAACTAAAAATAGAATTCATTTTAACAACCAAAGAAAATACTTCATAAAAATAAATACCCTTTTCCTATGTAAATCCCTTTACAACTAACCTAACTCAAAATATTTTCTTACCTTCATCTTCCTCTTTCAACCTATAAACCAATTTGTTTGGTAAATCCTTGTTAGCTACAGAAAACGTGCATAAGTCCTAAGTCTATATTTTAGTAAGGAGTCCATTTCTTCTTCCATTCCATGCTCCCACTGAACCTTGGAATCCACATGCATAGATTTATCATAGCATTCTAGTTCACCAATGTTTATTAGTTAATAAAATAGAATACAAAGGAGGAAATCATTTTTGGAGGTCTACTTATCCTTGATGATCGCCTAACATTCATTGGAGTTTGTAGTATTTCTTGTTGTTGTTGTTGCAAAGCATGAGGAACCACTAGGACATCATTGTTTAGTGTATCATCTAGCACTACATAATCATTTTCTTTCTTCTCATGCTATTGAAACTGATCTTTGTACAACAATTTCTCATTGAATATGACATCCCTACTTGTTACAATTTTTTGACTTTTAAAATCCCAAATCCTATAACCAAATTCATCAATACCATATCCAAAAAATATAAAGTTCTTTGATTTTGCATCAATCTTGGTTCTATTTTCTGAATCTATGTGTGCAAATGCTTCACAACCGAAGGTTGTGAGAAAATAATAACTCACATTCTTACCTATCCATGCTTCCTCCAGAATACCACAACCTAAAGTATTAGAGGGACCTATATTAATTAAATAAAAAATAGTGTTTACAACCTCTACCAACATGCTTAAAGGAATCCCAACATGCAATCTCATAGTCCAAGCATGCTCCATCATTGTTCTATTCATGTGCTTAACCACTCCATTTTCTTGTGGAGTCCTTGGAACCATTTTTACGTACAAATACCATTAGAGGAACAATAATATTCAAAATCTTTGCTGCAATTCTCACCACCATTATCAAATCTAAGACATTTTAACTTTTTACCTGTCTCATTCTCAACCAAGCTTCTTGTAGTGACATAAATTGTCATTGGTGACAATTTCATACGATTTAGCCCCCTCTTGTGCTCTTGAAGCTAGTGAACTGTAATGTCTTGAGACCTTTATTTGATCAAAATGTGTTATAGTGGACATCTTGGATTGGTGTTGTAACATCTTATAAATGTTAACATTTCTCTAAGACCCTTTATTTCAGTAAAATAAGCCTTAATTGATGTCTTCAGATAGTTTTGTGAAGTCTTGTAAACACTCACATTATTCCAAGACATTTATTTCACTAAAATATGCTTTAATTGTCCCTTTGCAAAAGTGTTGTAAGACATTTTCACACTTTTCTAAGGCCTGGAACCTATTTTTAACCAAATTCAGCTTAACTAGGACATCCTCTAGGGTGTTGTAAAGTGTTGTAAGGCATTTTCACATTCTCTTAGGATTCTTACTCAATATTTGGGCTTTATTATGCTTTAATTGGCCCCAAATTGCATCCTCAAGCCTTAATTGTGTATATTTTGGGATAAATTCTAACAAGGCCATTTAAAACACTCAAATCCTAGATCCACTTAAAAATACCCAAGGTGGGACTCATTCACCACCCTTGGTGAATGAGTCTACTTAGGTGGGACCCATTCACCACTTATGATGAACGGGTCACCCCTTGACCCAAAATTCAAATTTGAATTAAAAATTTGGCAAGATTTGGTCTCCAACATCCAAGGTTGACCTGTAGTGTTGCATTTTTAGGATTTTTTGCATGATTTAGTATAAATACAAGGTTCAATCCTTCATTTTCATCTCCTAGCAATTTTTCTAGTCTTCTAAGAATTCAAGCAAGTTCATAAATATTCACAAGAGCTTTTAACAGTCTTCAAGAGTATATTTTCAAGTGTTTTAGAACATTTTCAAGTATCATCCATCATGTCAAAGATTAGGTGCATCATGTTTGTTATGGAGATAACATTTGTGATGTAGGTGTTCATGATTCAAGCTAGCAATGTGTTGAAGATTACATCATCTCGAGCAAGATTCAAGGATCACATCTATTGCAACCCTTCCAAGCATTGTTGTAGCACTTTATCACTAGGGTTTGGTGAGTTGTATCATCTCTATTTCTTCATTCATCATTCTCCTTCTTCATTTTTTTTCATTTCAAGGTTTAATTACCAAACAAAGGGGCTTGACCAAGGAAATCCCCCATCTACTAACCCCCCCAAACATTTGTCTCTCTCTTTGCATGTGTTTTGTAGATTTTTAAGACAAGTGTATTGAAGAGAAAGACTGAAAAAGTTGTCATCAAGTTGTAAAATAAATTCAAAGTTATCAAAGTTGCAAGAGAAGCTTGGAGAAGACCTACAGTTGGAATTTTGTAGTTTCATACTTAGATCTGAGTCAGGAGTAGAAAAGCAGACCAAAATCCATAGTTTCCAATTTAGAGTTTCTAGAAACCCTAAAGTGGACTAATTCACCATAGGTGGTGAATGAGTCCTACTAGAGCTATCTGATAGAGAATTTTCCATATCTGAGCACACAGTTGTCTAAAACCTATTCTAAAATAGTCATCGAGCATTTGGATTGATTCACCATGAGTGGAAAATGAGTCCCATTTGACATCATCAATAGAATTTCTAGGTTTTTAGGACTTCATTTTAGTCTCTAGGTGCATACATTCTATTTCCCCAATCGTTGTTTCATTTTCTTTGTTTTTTAGGTCATTTAGCATCTTGTTTGTATATCACACTATGTTTTAAAAAAAAATTGCATTTCATCCTTTATTGCATTTTCTTTCCAATTTTTCACTTGGTGGTGAAACCCTTAATAGTTTCTAATTAATATCCTTGTATTCAACCCTTAGCTTGATCTTGTGCCTTTCTAGGCTATAGATCTCAAGGGAAATCCTTGAATGTTTGTTGGAAATTGTCATCCTAGGTTACATCACACCAATTTTCAATTAAACATTTTGGTGAACCTACATTTATAGAACACCTTAAAGTCTAATTTGGAGTGCATTTACATCTTATATCTAGTGTGCATTGCATTAGGGTATTACATTGAATTAACTTGCATTTTAGAGTTTCAATTTTGCATTAGTGAAAAGTCATGTTTAGCTTTCATTTTTGCATTAGAAAACATTGAAAATCGAATATTTTGCATCTGCACTTTAATTCCAGCTCATACATCATCATAGATAGTAAAATTGCATTGAAATCAGTAACACCAAGAAAAATCATTTGGGACTCATTCACCACCTTGCGCGAATTAGTCCCTTTGCATATTTTGTACTACATTTTTTTGGGTTGAATTTCCTATTTTTAAGTTTCTGTTTGTTGTTAGTGCATTTTGATTTCAATTTTAAGAATTTTTGTTACAATAATTTCATTATTCTTAGCCTATACTTCATTTTCATTCACATTGCATTTAGTAGACCTTGCATGAGTATTTGGTTTCCTATTGTTGGTACTATAGTGAGATGAAGTTTGGGACTCATATCATTCCACGATAGTACAATTGTTGTGGGTATAGGGTTTTCTAACTCTTTCACTACTAGTGTTGACACTAATACACTAGGTATGGATATACCCTTCACAAATCTTTTCCTTCAAGTAGTGTGTCCCAAGTTGAAACAAGAGTTGATGAAATCCCTCAAGAAAACATATGCCAAATTCATGAAGATCTAGTGAACTTACAACATCAAATAAGTCTTGAAAACATTTCAACTATTGCAATTCCCACTATAGAAAACATTCATCATATGCTTGAAAGAGAATATGGAATTGAATTTATGAGGAATATAGTTCAAATATTTGGAAAAAACATTCCCTTAACCATTAATGGTTGTCAAGCTATAAACAACATAACAAACCAAGGAGGAACTAACATTCCTCTCACAACCATGACCTCCATCCCTACTTATACAAGTGCTCACATGACAACAACAATGCAACCGAATAGTAATGTGATAATTTCCTTAGGTGTTTCCACTAGCATTCCTAATACCTGTATGGCATCTCACATTATATATCCTACCACTTTACCACCTATGAGTATTCCATTCACTTTCTCTTCAAACACATACACCCCTCCACCTTTTTCACCTACATCTTATAACACAAGTAATGACCCTCTCATAGCTCAACTTTTTCAAACCATTTCATCCATGCAAAAGAAAATTTCCACCATCAACCAAAATAAAAATGGCCCACCTACAAGTTATGTCAAAAGTAGCCCACTATCCTTGGAGATATTGCAAACACCGATCCACAAGGTGTAGAAGTTCCCAAATTTGAGAAATATGTAGGAAAGGGAGACCTTCTAACCATATCAATGCTTACACAAACCTATGTAGTAATTTCATCCTTGATGATAAGCTCTTGGCTAAAATTTTCCCTAGATCCTTGAAGGATACTACTTTAGAGTAGTTTTCTTCATTACCAAACAACTCAATTCACTCATTCAATGAACTTTTGTAAGCATTTTTTAACCATTTCCAAGTTCATATGACACCTAAATTGACCTTGGATGACTTAATGAAATGTGAAAAAGAAACTAATGAAAAGGTAACTAACTTTATCTCACAATATCAATCGTGTTATTCCCAAATTGATGTTCAACTACCTGATCTTCATCTCCAAAATATGTTCATATAAAACTTACAAACCAATATACAAGATAGGATTACCATGATGAAATTACCATCCTTCTTGCACTTATGTACTACTCTCCATGATTATCATTTTTTTTTTGTTGGTTGTGATACAAGGGTTTCCTTCGATTCAACACTCCTCAACAAACAAATCAAAATACAAACAACTAGGTAGTTGTCGTTAAAGTTGTGATACCCTTTAGCTATGGTGATCTAAAAAGAGAGTTCACTCCCTTACCTGATAGCCTTCATAACACAATGACACAACTTATAGAACAAAAAATGATCACCTTACCCTATCAAAACACCCAATCCTAACAAGCCTTTACCTCCAAGATTTAATTCAAATGATTATTGTCATTTTCACAAAAAAAATGGACATGACATAGAACATTGCAAGCATCCTAAACATTTAGTATAAGACCTCATTGATTCTAATTGTTTGGACATTAAAGATGTGAATGATCAAGGAAATAAGTTTCTAGCACCTCCTAACCAGAATTTACAAATATTTACTAATCCCTTATTGAATCACAAAATTTTATTTATCAAAGCTAGTGAAACTAAAAAGAATGATGTGATGAATGTGGACACAGATGATGATAACATTGATAATACTCCATATGATGCTATATATGATCTTGTGGACACCATTATAGGAGTGATAGACATAATTCATCATAAGGGCTGAACTAAGAAGTCTCTTGATATCACATTTTCCTTAGTAGATATATGTAAAAATGTACCTGATTGTCCTCTTTACATAGCTGGTCGTATCTATGATAAGACCATTAATAGGATATTAATAGATCTCCTATGTGGAGATACTATGATCACAAAAAAATTCTTGGTTGTGCATGAACTTTACCAAGAAATATATGTTAAACTGAGAGCATGGATCAAGATGCATAATGGTATCATTTACCCTATGATAGGATTGATCATGCTACCTTTAACAATATGACCAAAAGAATTAGATGTTGCATTCTATATCATCCCAAATTCGGATCAATTTCATGTGAAGTTAGGCTATCCATGGCTTCACTCTATGAAAGTGGTCCCTTTGGTCATACATCAATGTTTAAAGTTTCCATTTGGGTATGTGCAGGATCATCATGGAAAAAACAAGCCCTTAAGTGGCAAAAAAATTAGAAAAATTAGAGTTAGGCAACTTGACATAAAAAAATTAATAAGTTATCTATATTATTTCAAAAATAAGAATATAATTTGTAGAAAATTGAATGTATTTTCTAAACTACTAGGTTTTTTTAAATAAAAAAAATCTATTTGGCAAAAATTTGAAATTTCAATGCAGTAGTACTTAAATTTCAGGGAAAAAATAAGTAGGTATCTATTTGACCACCCTAACCATAGTAAAATATTAATATTTTTTTAATAAGATTTTAGATATAAGTAGAGGACTCATGTCCTAATGTGATGCATATTTTTTTGTAACTCCTTTCCAAGTAAATAATTAATTCTAAATTTTTTATTACAACTTTTAAAAAATATAAAAACTTGTATGTCTAACCACCTTAACTTGGTCAAAAATTCATGAAATTCAATTTTTATTTTTTTAATCCTATAGTATATGAAGCATAGAATTTGATGCATGTTTTGGGTTCAAAAATGGTGATACCATTTGAAAGCTATAGATTCTTTTCAATCAGCCTATCAATCAGGACATTAATTGTAATTCAAATAGAAAATGAATAATAATTACTTATTAAATTCAAAGTAAAGCATAATTTATATTGGTGGAAAGTTGAGAATATTGTTTAAAATCCCTTTTCTTTTCATCAATTTTGGATAAAAATAAGTTGTCATCCACATACCCATCATATTGCCACTTTTTGTCCCATCATGATCCTACACATACCCATTTGAAAATGATATATACATTGTGCATCATAGTAGATTCAATCCTACATCAGAGAAAGGGAACTTTTCTTTATATTTCTCTTAGCTTGAGCCCTTGGATCCCATTAGACCCCATGATGATTTCTTTTTCAAACATTATGAATGGTTCAAGGCAGCAAAAATAGCATAATTATCCCTTAAAAACATGCCCGAACCTCCAACCAAGCCAACCATCATTAACAAAACCATGATAGAACCTAAAGACATGCCAAACAATACAGATAAACTAGAAGAAATAACAAAATATCAAGAAAAACCTATCAGAGTCCCTCTCATAACAACTAAAAAACCAAGAGAGAAGGAAGCATATCCTTCCCTCTCCTCCTAGCGTAAAAAAAGTTTACAAGCCTAAATAGAAGGTGGTTGAACAACCTCTTGTGATACCTTCTATTCTTCTTCCTAAATAAGAAAATAATCTAGTGGTCGATAAGCTCTTTCCTACACAAGTGCAAATAGAAAGCTATATCAAAAGAAACCGAGGTACTAGAGAGCGTAGACGTAGATGTCATCCTCTTGCTAAAAAATTCAATGAAGAAAAAAACAAAGAAAATCAAAATATGAACTTGACTCAAGTAATAGCAACACCAAAACAAGAACATTGTATAAACATTATCCTTCATCCTTTGGTTGTGATAAATTTGGATGACGATGATGAAAGTGCAAAAATTGATGAAGAAGTGCATAATGAATTGAATACACTACTTTCTTCTTCTATGAGCTTACATGATGATGTTGGACTTGGTGATTATTCTAGTTCATAAATTGTTGTGATTCCTTTGGCTAGTTGCTTTCATTTTGCATACAATGAACAAGACTCGGAGGCAGATGACCTTCTTTAGGTTGATTCATCTCTACCTTACTACTATTACTTTTCTTTTCTTTTTCTTTCTTTTTTGGGTATTGCATGTGCTTAATGCGATCCCTTCTGATGTTCTATTTGATGTTTCCCCTATATGTGAATTCCTCTATTTTTACCTTCATTCTTCTTTATGTTGTGCAACTTTTCTCCTTTTCACTTATCTTTCCTTTATCTTGTTTTCATTTATCTTGTGTTTTCCTTCTGGGGATGGCACAAGGTATTGATACATTTAAGGATCTTTCATGTTAACCCAAAACCTTTTTCTAACATTTTCATTTTTTTCTTTTGTTTTCCTTTTGGGGATGACAAAAGTCATCAAGACACCCTATGTCTCCTCCATGTTGACTAAAAAGGATTTTTTGTTGTATTTTCCATCTTTGTGTCATTCTTCTAGTTCTTTGTGTATTTAGGGGATGATGATAGTTCTTGGCTCTCTATAAACATTGTGGCAAGAACATACTGACCTCAAATCCATAGATCCCTTATGTGTTTGTTGTTTTCATTTTGGAGGCAACACCTCTCTTTTCTTTTTCTCTTTCATTCCATAGCTTGATTCAGAAACATATGACTTGGTATAGGTCTTTCTAAGTTAGCTCACATGTATTTATTACATTTATCATTTTCTACTTTAAAGTAATTTCTCACAGCATGGTGTTTAGCCATTTCCTTAAAGTGGGGGCATACATTGAAATTATCATCTTTAGTATTTTTCTTGTTCATGGTTCATAGTGTAGTGTTCTTACTTCATTCGATGCATTAGCCACTTTGTGGTGACATTGGATGTGATGTCCTTTAGGAGCGTGATCTCTCTTAGCATATTACATTCCTCTTAGTGATTTGATGCAATGCAATGCATCCCCTAAGTTGTGAATATTTTATTCTATGATTGGTCTTCACTTGGGGGCATTGGGCACAATGTACCCTAAGTTAAAGACCTTTCATGAACTAAACAAGACTCCTTTGAATTTTCTTTGCATTTTCATCTTTGATTATATGGCCAGCTTGCATAACACAACTTGCATTTCTATGGTGCCATCACCTTTTTTCATGAGTTCTATGCATATGAAGCTTTTCTTGTCTCATGGAGCTCAAAAAATATTTTCCTCATTAAGCATTATTAAAGTTATTAGGAGGTATAACTTTTATATGGTTGAGTGGGAAGTTGAATGAGCGCATGAATTTCCCCATATCCACCAACACATTATGGATTTCTCACCTTGCGGACAGCCAAAAGTTCTATTGCCTCAAAGTCAATATACTATGGATTTCTCACCTTGTGGATAACCTAAAGTTTTATGGCCCCAAAGTGAGTGTACATTTTTAGAAAAAAAACCTAGATCTAGAATCCAAAATACATTGGAAAAACAATCGAAGCTTGATCTGCTTTCTTTTTCCTTTTTCCTTTTTCTATTTTCATTTTCATTGCATATTTGACATTGTATGGTTTTGCTTTTAATATGCTCTTATATCTTTCTCATGTGTGTTATCTTGTGCTTACATTGGTTTATCATAGGATCTTGATCCTAGGGGCTTGATCATCCCTCTTGATTGGTGTCATCCTTTCTTACCAGTGTTTGTACATTTGAATGCCTCTTGAAGCTTGTTGCTCTACTTTAGTGTGAGTTTGAAGCAAGTTCATCCTCTCACTAAAGTTGGGGATAAATGTAGTGATTGAAATTATTGTTAGTGAAATTTTCATATGGTTTAGCTCCCTCTTGTGATCTTGAAGTTGGTGTTGTAACATCTTGAGACCTCTATTTCATCAAAATGTGCTATAATAGATGTCTTGGAGTGGTGTTGTAACATCTTGTAAATGTTCATATTGGTCTAAGACCCTTTATTCCAGTAAAATGAGCTTAATTGATGTCTTGGGATAGTTTCGTGAAGTGTTTTAAACACTCACATTGTTCCAAGACCTTTATTTTACTAAAATATGCTTTAATTATGTTGCAAGTATGAATGAGTATAGTGGTGTTGTCATTAATGTTTTCATTGATGTCGACATAGTAGAGGTTGTTGTAGAGAAAGGGAAAAAATGATTGTAATTTGTGTATGTATAGTTAAGATATTGTAGAGATGTTGTGAGTATATGGAGCTATCTTTATGTTGTTGCAGGTGTGTTGATATGATGAGTTATCAAGTGCTTTTGAGATAGTGAAGACAAAATTGTGTGTATGTTTAGAATGTGCTTTGGTATGTGCTCTACATTTCTTATGTGTTGATCCTATGCTTGTGTGGATCTGAATTTGTTTTATTATGGACATCCTTGGGTTATATATCCTAGAATATGGAATTTATTTTTTATGTAGAATGAAAGTTGCATTCATCGGTTGTGAACTGGTTTGGCAGATTTGTTTGTCTGTGGACTGGGAAAAATGTATCTACTCCATAGTCCTCCACTATTTTGTTTTAGGTCTTACAAATCTGGTAGAAGGATTTTAATGGTGTTATTTATGTTCTATCAAGAGTATTTGTGGTTTGGTGCTCTGAAATACTAGTTTTAAATTTACGATGTGTCTGTATAGTCCATATGGACTAATGGAAGGTGTTTGTTGTATGAAGGTTATTGTAGTTGATGAAAATGAATATGAAGGAATCTAAGATGTGTTACAGTGTATGGTGAAGCATGTTATGTGGTCCACACATGTGCTCTCTTTTTATTACAAAAGTGTGTACTTCAAAGTTCATTGGTGTTCTCATTAGGTTTGGTTGACCTAGTTTTTACACGTCATGTGAAGGATAAGTATCAATTAAGGAAGTGTGTGGTTGATCCAAGATGTTATTTTGGGTCCTGGTTAAGTGCTGGTTTGGTCCACTCTCATTCTCATCCATCACAAGAATTTTGAGTTGTTGACCTAATTTGAATTTGTAAAATGAAGTGTTTAGCCGACCTTGGAGAAAAATTCTATGATTGAAGATGGTATAAATACAAGTCAAGATGTTAAGGATTATACAACACAAGTGTGAGAAGCAAGATAGATGTGAGAAAGTGTTTGAAAGTAAGTTGAGGTAGCAAGGAATTCAATGTGCTAGATTCTTGAAGGCAATGAGATGATGGTGTATGCAATTCTCTAATCAAGGTTGTGGATGCATGCAAGTTGCAGTGATGGGTCTTCTATTGCACTGTGACAATGTTCTCTGTGTAACATTCTTCTTTCTATCTTTCTTTATATGTAGGTAGTGAACCTCCCATTTAGATAGTGAGTCCTATCTTTGGAAGTGAGCCCTCTGGTATTGAGCCTCTTTGTAAATAGTTTTTCTATTATTCATATATTGTGAGTTAATCCTCACCATGCTTTTTCCCTTATTGGATTTTCCATGTAAATCTAGCATTTCTTGTGTTGATATTGCTTTATGTTATATACAATTCATGTTCATACTCAATAACAGATTAAAGTGGATTGTTTAGGATCTATGGTGAAGGGATTTGGTACAAATGATTGACCCCCCCTCTTAGTTGTCTTGTGCATTTCAACAATTGGTATCAAAGTTTTGGTTTCTAGAAGAAGAGATTAACCACTTGAGGTAGATACAATGGTGCACAAATTGATGCTCCCTTTGTTTGATGGATTTGACTATAGTTTCTAGAAAGTGTGGAAGAGACATTACTTGATCTCCCTTAGTTACAAGACTTGGAAAGTTATTGAGACAAAATATGTTGAGCCTATTGATGGTCCTTCTTCTCTGGATGAGATTACCACTTATGAAGAAAAATTAAAATCAAGGTATGTAATCTATAGTGTTATATCTAAGACTAAACTAACAAAATTTGTTTCATTGGGTACTGCTTATGAGATTTGGGAAATGTTGAAAGATATTTGTGAAGGAAATGATGGAGTCAAATTATCAAAGATGTTAAAATCTAAGCACATATATGAGAACTTGAAAATGGAAGAAGGTGAAGACATAACAAGCTACTTTCAAAGAGTTGACAGTGTAGTAAATGAAGTCAAAAATCATGGAGGTACTATGATAAATGAAGATGTAATGGAGAATATTTTGATGATCCTACCAGAGAGCTATAGTGATAAGGTCTCAACTATTGAAGAAGTTTATGAACCAAAAAAAATCACTAGAGAACATCTATTTGGCACCTTGATTTCATTTGAAATGTGTAAATTTGGAAAAGAAAAGGGGAAGTTAGAAAATAACTTTAAATCTATAAAGTCAGAAGATGATATGGATAATGAAAGTTCAGAGGAGTTGGAAGAAAATTTTACAAGGAAATTGAAGAAAGATATTGGAAATTACAAAGGTATGATACCCTTTAAATGTTTCAGTTGTTGAAATATTGGTCACTATGCTTCTAGATGTCCAAATAGAGTCATACACAAGAATATAGATGATAAAGACAAAAAGTTCAAGAAATTGTATTATGTTAGAGAGGATGCTAGAATTTCTGATGATGAATCTAATATTGAGGATGAGAAAGATGAATTCATGTTTCTATCCTTAAAGAATAAATTGGTTTCTACTAACCATGAAAGATGTGCAAGGGAATGTGGTCTAAAAAATAAGAAGGAAGAGATGGAAGGTACTTTCATGTCTTCCTTTCATGCTAGACAAGATAAATAATATTGGGTAATTGAAAATGGCTGCTCAAATCACGACTAGAGACAAAAGTAAATTTTCTAAACTTGAAAATTATGATGGAGGATTAGTAATGTTTGGAGATGGTTCTTGTGCAAATATTGTTGGAAAAGGGACAATTAGTTTTGATGGAAAGCACAATATTGATGATGTCTATTATCTTAAGGGCTTATGACATAATCTCTTTAGTGTTGGAAAAATGTGTAGAAAACGATTTAAGATTTTTTTTTTTAGGATAATACTTGTGAGATCAAAAAAGGGTCTAGAACTGTGGTAGCTATAGGAAGGAGAACATATGGAAACATTTATTAGCTTAAGGGTGTTGATGTGTCAGTGTTTTGTGTCTCATGTTAATGAAAGTTGGCTATGGAACTAGAGGATGGGACATATAAACTCTAAAAACCTAATTAGGATTAGTTCAAGAGAATATGATAGAGATCTCCCAAGAAACACAAAGCCTATCAATTTTGTATGTAGAAATTGTTAGTTGGGAAAACAAACAAGTTGCAGTTTTAAAGGAAAAGAGTAATCAACTACCAAAATGTTGGAATTGATTCATATAGATGTCTGTGTGTTGGCCTTTTGATTGCACCAAAAGACTAGCATGTCAATGCCTGATACAAGTGTTAGTTAAGATACATAGGAGGCAGTTAAACCATGTCACAAACCCAAGTGTTGTGCTCAACAAGGAAGACCAAGAGACACACTATGTTGCAGCAATCCACCCCCCAAGCACAAGAAAGGGATTTGAACCTATGACCTCCGCTATGATACTAATTGTTGGAAACACAAGGGTAGAGAACTAAGAGGGGTGGATGACTCAGTTGTCACAAAATTTAAATTTTTTTAAACTTATTAACCTTATTCTAAAATCTAATTAATAACCATGAAAGCATAAATCATCAACACATCAAAAACACACATAACACCAAGATTTTTTATGTGGGAACCGTGTTAGGGGAAAAACCATAGTGGAGGTTAGTCCATAAGATTATACCCTATTAAAATTATAAAGAAAAATAAATGGGGAATGCACTTGCATTCAGGCACACTACTCAAATCTAGAAAGGCTTACTACCCAAAAGAAGAGACACTATCTTACAAAAACATTCAGATTACATCCACAGGATTTTGAACAGAGAAAATAACATCTACTAATTCCTAATTAAAGTTCTATTTAAGCACATGAACACTTTTTCACACTTTTCTCACTCTTCTTCACACTCTTCTTTTTCCTTCAAATGATTAGGACATTATTCACACATCTCATACACACATACCTTCAAATGGAATAAACAATCGCTTATATATATATCCAAAAAAAGAGATTACATCAATACATGTTAGCTTCAATAAAATAATATAACATATGCAAACTATGAGCGCAAAATAATAAATCATTTTCAATGTGAATAGACCAATTCTGACCACAATATAATGAAGACCCAAAAAAATCCTCGAACATGAAACATCTTTAAAAATTATTCCTCGAAGATCCAAAACACACTACAACACCCTATCGTCCAAGAACATGAAAAAAATGAACACACAAGATAAAATCTCTAATGATGAGCACACCGATCAATGTGGATGTGCAACACAAATAAAGCATGATTTAGAAATATCCACAAGAATAATTATTCATCAAAGAAGCATCCACAACAATTGAACTTACTAGAATCACATCATCTTCATTCAGGAACACCAACAGAAGTAAAGAAAATGACTATCTGAACACAACTACCCATAACTCGATGAAATCTTAATGCACATCTCTAAAAATTAATGTGGATAAACTATATATACTCTAAGAAAACCCTTTAATCCACAACTTATGATCATCAACATAATAAGCTAACTAATAGACTAAACTTTGATTTACCACTAACAACCTACAACTTATTTTATTGCAATTTTCTCAATATCCTCAACATATACATCCTTTATGACACTAATGAAAATAGTATTGACATCAATGACAACCACATACCAACAAAATCCAACAATCTCCCCCTTTGGCATTGATGGCAACATAGGATGTGAAAAAAACCATCAACGCAACTTTCTTTTAACACTTTTCTCCACCTTAGATTTTGACTCTTTTCTCCTCAACTCTTTCACATAACTCTTCTCCCCACAATTTTTTCACATGAATCTTCTTCCCCTTTGACATCAATGAAAAATATACACACAAGCTCTAAAACACATATCTGAACATCTGACTACTCCCCTTGAGTAGTAGCCACCACAACATTAATCTGGATCAAGATATGACTATGTAATGCATAGAATGATGCAAGTCAATGCATCTTAGTTCTGATTACGAGGGGTAATCACCCCTATCTTCCCTCTCAGATACTCAAAAGTATCCTTAGGAAACAATTTTGTAAACATATTCGTAATTTGTTCCTTAGTAGGAACATACTCCAATCTAACTTCCTTTTCACTCACCTTCTCTCTCAAAAACTAAAACTTGATAGATATATGCTTGGTCATTGAATGCAGCGCTAGATTCTTAGAAATTTTAATTGCATTTGAATTATGGGTATGCACATGATCATGATGGTCCAAAAAGTGGTGATATAATGGGTGATTGGCAAGGTCATTGATGTCACAACTTGCATCATTTAATTAATTCTTTTTATCGAACCAAGTGTGTCTCAGAGCAATATGCGATAAGGATAGTTGTCACAAATTCTTTTTGGGGGGTTTGCACTATAAACAACAAATTCAGATATCATTTTTCCTACTTTAGGAGCTTTCAAAAACTCTTGGGGGCTCTTCAAGAGCTTTCAGGATTCCTAAGATTAAATCTACTTTAACTTCTCATTTAAAATTCTACTAACTTAATTCTAACTTTATTGACTTCAATTTAGACCAATTCATGGAGATAATTAATGATTACTTTAATCCTTAATCTAAAATGAAGAATTCCAAATTAATCTATTTTTCTTTAAAAGAAATCCATAATTTAATTCTTGGAAAGTAAATGCTAATTTAAAAGTAGAAATGAATTGCAGAAAAAAGATGATTATTCTAAAAAACATAAAGACTAATCTCCACGAATAGATTCTGAATAGACTTCAACTCCATCTTTCCATAAATTCCTAACATTTCTTTAATGAATCCTAACAAACAAACGCTAATTCTAATTGATTCAGATGGTATCTAAACCTAATTTAAAAAAAAACTTGTTTAACAATTCTAATGGTTCAATTTATCATTTCTCATAAATAAATCTAAACATTCAAACAATTTGATCTTAACCATAATAACTGAAACTTTAAAACACAATTGCAAATAGATTATCTAATCTTAACATTTACCAAGATATAAGATGATTTTAATGTTTGAACAATTCAAAATCAGTTTCTACTATAGATTTTAATATCAAAAAATAGCAGCACTTTAACAAAATACCATATGATCGTTCCAAAGGTTGAGTGGGCCTTGCTCTTCCTCAGGTAAGATCCTTCAACACAATGAATTAATTAACTTCTTGCTTCCTTTCTCATTGATCAAAAGTAGAATGCAGAATAAAGTATTGCTTATGATTACAGAAAATTCTAATTGCAAATTATCTTACTCCTAACTAAGACCGAAATGTGGATATTTATAAAATATCCTTATTAACTTCTAACATAGTGTTAACTACCAAAACTTAAGGTGAAAATAAACATTTTACAAAATGAAACTAAAAATAGAACTGAAGTTGACTATGGAGAACTATGCCAGAACAACACCAAATTGGCGCTAGAAGTAAAAGTTCCTCAACTGACTATGAAGAATTTGATTTAGATTTTGAGTGAATCATTATCCAACAGGGCCTATCTATGGTGTAGTCATTCCTTAGGATTAGATAGAGATTTTAACTGTCTCATCAATCTTTAAGATACCCTATTAAAAACCCTTATGAAAAGGACAACAATCATGGCAATAAAGATTAATGCAGCATAATCATCTCATCCAAAGTTATCATAAAGAAATGCATTTAACATAAGCTATCACTTCCAAAATATCCACTAATTTAGTTAAACATAAAGTAAAATAAGAAAGTATGTTAATCTATTTTCTACCACCAGTTATGTCAATTAATAATAAAAACAAGTCTTTTTAAACATAAAAATCCTTAAATGAAATTATTTTAATCTCCCATCATTTTCTCCCCAACTTGCTTTGGACAATGTCCTCATGGTTCATCATCCAAAATTATGGTGTTCTCTCTCCCTGTTTAGTGCCTCCATCTAGATGCAATAGTCAAAAACACCCTCTTTGTACTATTCCAACAATTTGGTATTAATTGCATAGCCATAGTTTCCTCTTAAGTTCTCAAACCACATCCTCATTTCCAAAGCTGGTACATTTGTCATTTCCCTTAGCTTTGGTGATAGCATTATAATAATTGGCATTTTGAATCTCATGCCTATCTAGAATTCTTTCTATTGTTGGATTAGAGTGATGGCATGCCTAACTCTGACTAAACTCCAACTAATATTATTCAGACTAATTGGCTCCCTTCTCTTGACTAATTTTGGAATAAGCTGGTACCTTTCTTCATAGGACCATATTGCCAATGGTGGGAGTGTTGCTTCCACATTCTAGAATGATGCAATGCTATCAAAAAAAATTGAGACATAGAGGGGATTAACATCATTTAACCTGACAACTGATCTTACAACCTTGATATATTTAATTCAACATGTGGATTTTTAGGTCTCATTGGAAATCCATATTTTTTTTGAGCCTCTTTGTACTTATTCATTCTATTTGACCAATCCACTTGGTTTTGCATTAAAGAAAAAAATGACCTCATCTGAAGCTCAACACCATATATATTGAACATTGTGTCATCATTATCCCCCATTAAAAACCCATGTTGGTAGAACTCACACATTAGATTCTAAATGTCAAATTGAATGTTAAAGTAATCTTTAAGGAAATCATGATTTTCATTGTAGTCTAGACTCCTTCCTAGAATTAACTGTTTATTTTTCATTCAAAAAAAAATTCTCTAAGAAATAAAGAATATGTTACAACCGGTCTTCTCATGGAAAGTTGATGTAGGAGCATCTAGTGGTGTAAGGGCAATCTTGCATCACCCAAAAATAGTTAAATTTCAATTTTTTTGGTTTTTAGATGTGTTTACATTATTGAATATCCTTTTCGTCATAATGAAATTCCCAATTTATGGTTTTTATTTTCTATTCCTGGGTTGACAGATATTGCAGTTTTAGTTTCATAGATTTGCACCTAAAAATATTCTGAGTTAGATTTGAGGCACTTAGAGCTCCTGGATTGGCCCCAAAACTTGCTGAAATTAGCTTAGTGGATTTCAAGCGCGTTCTTGACTTCGAGACCTTTCCAACGGTTCAAACGGTTCACGAATCGGAGTCCTAGATCAAAAGTTATGGCCCTAGGAAGTTGGCGCACTTTCTAGAAGATACAATTGCAAATGTTCTTTTGAAATTTGAACTTCAAGTTGTAATTTTTCAGCGCCAAACTGCCTAAACTCAAATAGGAATGTTATTTTGGCTCCAAACTAAAGAGAAGCTCTATTTATGGGTGGGTTTCTAATTTTTGGGTAACTTTTTGGGGACAAGCTCGCATATTGTGAAAGGGTTATTCTATAGTTTTTTGTAACTTGCATGTGTTGTAGAACTTGGGGATTTGAGATCCTCTGCATGTAAGAAGCTCCATTTTCTGAATAATAAAATTATTCTCTTGTTTGTGGGTTATTTTCTAAGTCTTGGGCTGCGCCCTCATCAAGTGGTATCAAAGCAAGGTTTTCTTGAGCATGTGGACAGATCGCTGATCATGAGTTAGTTCACACTAGGACCGTGGTTGTGGGTTGAGGTCAAGAAAGATGCCTCCAAGAGTGATGCCTAGTAGGCATGGTGGTGCCAGAGGTGGTCGAGGTGGCATAAATGCTAGTGGAAGAGATGCACTGGCAGCCCTCCAAAGACAGATTGATGCATTACAAGAGCAGTTGAGAAGAGGGTTAAACCCAAGGGAGAAAAGTGAGGATGAAGGAGAGGAAGAAGGTTCAAATGCAGAAGAGGAAGAAGAAGCAATTGTTCAAGACCAAATGTGGCTAATAAGGGTCATTTCAAAGATCAGGAAAATACCTAGAGCAGAAGTCCACAGTTATTCTAGAAGTCTAAACCTAAAAGAGTTGATTGACTGGATCAACAAGCTAGAAGAATATTTTGAGTATGAGGAAATAGAGGACCCAGATCAAGTTAAGTTTGCAAAAATGAAGCTGAAGGGCCATGCCAGTATTTGGTGGAAAGAGGTCCAATTGTGGAAAGAGGTCCAATTGTAAATACATCGAAGAGGAAAAGGAAATATTACCAGATGGGATTGCATGGTAGAGAAACTGAAGAAGCAGTTCATACCAGTGGACTATGAATTAGATCTATTGAAGAAATTGCAAGGGTTGAAGCAAGGAAGTGGATCTATGAAAGAATATACTTAAGAATTTCACAAGATAATCATCAAAATAGGCCACATAGAGGCCAATAAGGAGAAGGTAGCCTGATACCTTAATGGGTTACGAACAAGCATTCAGGAGGAGTTAAGCTTAGTCAGAATGACCACCATTGAGGATGTGTATCAGTTTGCTCTAAAGGTGGAAGAGAAGTTGAACAAAAGATTTGATGGAAAGCAAAAAAGATGAGGAGGTCAAAGTGGAAGGGGCAATGGAAGACCTTCAGGAAGCCGAAATGATGATGAAAAGAAAAGTGAAGATGTGGGTACTAGCCGAAGCCAAAGGAATGTCAACTTCTACTGCCCTTGTGATCAAAATAGTGGTGATCAAAGAGGTAGAGGTTGAGGGAGATATGGAAAAGGATTTGGAAGAGATTTCAAAGGAACATGTTTCTAGTGTGGTGAAGAAGGCCATCAAGCCTATGAATGTCCACAACACCAAGGAAGGGCAGATAAGAGGCCAAAAGGTTGTGGAAGGGTTGCACATATAGATGAGGAAGCCCAATCTGAACATTCAAATGATGCTGAAAGGGGAGAAGCCCTAATGATTAGGAGAGCCCTGGTGACTGAGGAAAAGGAACTAGAATAGAGGAAGAATCTATTTCGCACAAGGTGCAAGTGTGAAGGAAAATGTTGTGATGTCATTATTGACGGCAGGAGCACCAATAATCTAGTGTCAGAAGAGATGGTCACAAAGCTGAAGCTAAAGAGGGAAAGGTACCCACATCCGTATCAAATTGCCTGGTTGCAAAAAGACCACAAAGTTTTGGTCAATGAGTAGTGCCTAGTAAAGTTCAAGATCAGAAGCTACCATGATGAGGTACTCTGTGATATCATCCCCATAGATGCATGTCACATGTTGTTGGGGAGACCGTGGCAGTTTGATAGGTGAGCTATACATGATGGCCATGCAAACACTTATTCCTTGACAAAGGATGGGGTTCATCACAAGTTGAAACCCTTGAAGGAGACCAAAGGAAAGGTATGCAATAGTGCTAGAATTTGTTATGTAGATGGAAGAAAATTTTTAGAAGGTATGAAGCATGAGCATGTGTGTTATGCATTGATTCCTAGAGTGAGTAAGAAGGATAGTGAGAAGGTTCTAGAAGAAGTTTCTGGGATGTTGGATGAGTTTCAGGATATTATTTCTAATAATGTACCTAAGGGTTTACCACCAATAAGGAAGATTAGTCATTAGATTAACTTGATTCCTGGAGCCAGTTTGCCAAATAAGGTAGCTCATAGAATGACTCCAATAGAAAATGAGGAGTTGAACAGACAAGTTCAAGAGTTGTTGAGAAAGGGTTTGATATGGGAGAGTTTGAGTTCATGTGCAGTACCTGTAGTAATAGCACTAAAGAAGGATGGAAGTGGAGGATGTGTACAGATTCCTGAGCCATAAACAAAATAACAATCAACTACAGATTTCCCCTGCCAAGGATGGATGACCTGATGGACTGTTTGAGTGGAGCTCAATACTTCACAAAGATTGATCTAAAGAGTGGATATCACCAGATCTGGATTCAAGAGGGAGATGAATGGAAGACTCCCTTCAAGACCAAAGAGGGCCTGTACGAGTGGTTAGTCATGTCTTTTGGGCTGACCAATGCACCGAGCACATTCATGTGGCTCATGAATGAGGTACTAAAAGAATTTATGGGAAGTTTTGTTATTGTGTATTTAGATGATATTTTGATTTTTTAGTAAGACATTGGATGAGCATCTGATGCATATTCGGAGAGCCTTTGAGAAGTTAACAAAAGAAAACTATTGATTAATCTGAAGAAGTGTAGTTTTGTGTGAGGGAGTTAGTGTACTTGGGGTTTGTTGTCTCAACAAGGTCTCAAGATGGACCCAGAGAAGGTGAAGGCTATTCTAGAATGGCCTACCCCAAGAACCTGCTATGAGGTGAGATATTTCCATGGTTTGGCTAGTTTTTATAGAAATTTCATTAGAAACTTTAGTAGTATTTGTGGACCCCTAACTAAAACAATGAGAGGGGATAGAAAAAGAATTGAAGTGGAGCAATCGAGCGGAAAAACTTTGAACTGCTGGAAGGTAGGTAACAGAGCAACCTATTCTAGCCCTCCTGATTTCAACAAGGTATTTCAGGTGGATTGTGATGCCAATGGTTGTGCCAATGGAGTAGTGTTGAGCCAAGAAGGTAATCCCATTGCCTATTTCAGTGAAAAGTTAAATGATGCCAAGAGAAAGTATTTTGTATATGATCAGGAATTTTATGCAATAGTTCAAGCATTAAAGAAATGGAGACATTATTTGTTGCCAAAGGAATTTGTTATATATATTGATCATCAGGCCTTGTAGTACCTAAATAGTTAGGGAAAATTAAATCAGAGGCATATGAAATGGTAGAGATTTTGTAGAGTTATACGTTTGTTTTGAAACATAGGAGTGGGAAGTCAAATAGGGTTGTAGATGCCTTAAGTAGGAGGCATGCATTGATAACAAAGATGCAGATTGAAGTGGTTCGGTTCAATGAACTTAAGACACTATACGCAAAAGATCCTGATTTCATAGAGGCTTGGAAAGCTTGCAAGCAACCTATTACAGTGGATAGGACAAGGTGGCTAGATTTCATAATCCAGGATGGCATGTTATTTAAGGGAAGTCAATTGTGTATCTCGAGGAGTTCCATGAAGGAGAACCTAATAAAGGAGAAGCATAGTGGAGGAATGGTAGGACATTTTGGTAGGGATAAGACCATTGCCATTATTAGTGAGCATTATTGTTGGCCTTAGTTATCACAAGATGTGAAGAAGTTTGTACAAAGCTACAGGGTATGTCAGATAGCCAAAGGAGTGAGCCAGAATATAGGGTTATATCAGCCCTTACCTATACCAGAGAGGCCATGGGAGGATATAAGTATGGACTTTGTTCTTGGTTTGCCAAGGACACAATGAAGGAATGATTCAGTCTTTGTGGTGGTTGATAGGTTTTCAAAGATGGCACATTTCATTCCATGTCAGAAGACCCATGATGTAGTCCACATTGCTGACTTGTTCTTCAAATAAGTGGTGAGGCTACATGGTCTGCCAAAGAGTATTGTTTCATATCGTGACACCAAATTTGTGGGGTACTTTTGGAGGACCTTGTGGAAGAAGTTGAAGACAGAGTTGAAGTTTGGTTTGCACACCATCCACAAACAGATGGGCAGACAGAGGTTGTTAACAAGAGTCTAGGTAACCTACTGAGATGTTTGGTAGGAGACAAACCCAAGGGATGGGACTTGATCTTACCCTAGGCGGAATTGTCTTACAACAATTTTGTCAACAGAAACACTGGTAGATCATCGTTCCAGATTGTGTATGGAGGTAGCCCCAAAACAGCTCCAGAATTGAGGAAGATGGACTAAGAGAAGAAAATAAATGCTGAAGGTGAAGATTTTGTAGAGCAGATGAAGAATATACATGAGAAGGTATGGGAACACATTAATAAGATGAATATACAATATAAGGCTAAGGAAAATCAAAAGAGGAGGTATAAGGAGTTTCAGATTGGTGATGAAGTGATGGTCCACTTGAAGAAAGAAAGGTTTCCAGTGGGAACATATAACAAATTGAAGATGAAGAAGTTCAGTCCTTGTAAAATTTTGAAGAAGCATGATTCAGAGAATGCATATGAGGTAGAGTTGCCAGATGGATTCAAAATTTCCCCTATGTTCAACATTTTAAATTTGACAGAGTATCATGAAAGTGGCATAGAGGAAGTACCAATGATGGAACAATGTGGGATTCTAACACCTACTTCAGAAAAGGAGGAGATTGAAGAAATCCTGGATAGTCATGTGGGAAGGAGTACCAGGAACAAGCAGTATGAAGAATATCTAGTGAAATGGAAAGGAAGGTCTATTGAAGATTCATCCTGGTTGCCTAAGGTAGACGTTTACCATTTGTGTTTTCCTCCACCATCTGAGACATGATGGGGTCACTTCTCAAATTACCCTGGGTGTCTGATGCAGGAGCATCTAGTGGTGTAAGGGCAATCTTGCATCACCCAAAAATAGTTAAATTTCAAGTTTCTCAATTTTTAGATGTTTTTAAATTTTTGGATACCTTTTTCATCATAATGAAATTCCCAATTTATAGTTTTTTATTTTATATTCCTGAGTTGAAAGATATTACAGTTTTAGTTTCCTAGATTTGCACCTAAAAATCTTTCGAGTTAGATTTGAGTCACTTAGAGCTCCTGTATCAGCCCTAGAACTTGCTAAAATCTATGTAGTGAACATTGAGCGTGTTCTTGACTTCAAGACCTTTCCAACAGTTCAAACGGTTCACGAATCGGAGTCCCAGATCAAAAGTTATGGCCCCGGGAAGTTGGCGCACTTTCTAGAAGATATAATTGCAAATGTTCTTTTGAAATTTGAACTTCAAGCTGTAATTTTTTAGTTCCAAATCACCTAAACTCAAATAGGAATGTTTTTTTGGCTCCAAACTAAAGAGGAGCTCTATTTATGAGTGGGTTTCTAATTTTTGGGTAACTTTTTGGGGACAAGCTCGCATATTGCGAAAGGGTTATTCTGTAGTTTTTTGTAACTTGCATGTGTTGTAGAACTTGGGGATTTGAGATCCTCTGCATGTAAGAAGCTCCATTTTCTTAATAATAAAATTATTCTCTTGTTTGTGGGTTATTTTCTAAGTCTCAGGCTGCACCCTCATCAAAAGCATGGCATAACTGATTTCTGCCACCCATTCAAGTCTTCTCTCAATCTCATTCTTTTGTTTTTCTAAATTTTGTATATACTCTTGTAATACTTTTTTTCATCCTTATATTTGAAAAATGCCAAAGAACTGTATCAAGGTTGAACTAGATTTGGTTGCATAAGAGGAGTGGAAGGAATATGAGGAATTATGGAAGGTAATGCAAGCCTGGATGGAGGAGCAGAGGAAGTAGAGGCTTCTTGTGTATAGAACAACATGGATTGCTATTTTAATTCTTCTTCTTTTCATTGCAACTCTTCCTTCAATTTTGAAATTTCCTCTGCACTTACTAATGCTTCCATACTAGCTTGTTGTAGGGCATCCTCCATTTTATTTAACTGTTCTTTAATCCTTGCCTCATTTTGTTCAACTTTCCTTTCCATTGCTTGATTCTTGTAGACTAATTTTTGCAATTCTTCTTCTTTTCTTCTTAATTTTTCTTCATAGAATTTCACATTTCTTCTTTGCTATTCTAATTCAGCCTCTAAGTGGGACATTTTCATTATTCTCAACAATTCCTCAGTTTCTAATTCTTCTTGGGGTCCCTTTTCTTCAATTAAGGGTTGTTTCCCTTTCCTCTTCTCATGTTGTGGAGAAGGTATAGGAGACTTCACAGTCTCTTCTTCTTCAAATTCTTTAGAGGCCTCTTTCTCTGCAAATTATGTGCCAAACTCTTCAGCAAAGTCATAAACTTCAAAAATAGGGTTATCTTCAGGAGTCAACACTGGGTTTTTAGGGGGACTTTGAGGTCTTTTAGGAGATTGTACTGGGGTATGGGTATCTTCATGTTCATGGGATTTTATAGGGCTTTTGAAAACAGGGGTTTGACTTATAGGTGCATCTTTAGGAGTGAACACTATAGTTTCAATAGGTCTAGGGTTTTCCTCTTAGACATCTTGTCTCCTTCTTTTTGACCTAGTACAGGTTACCCTAGATGTCTCTAGAAATTTTCTTTTTCCCCTTTTCTTGGAAGATTCTCCTTCATTTTTGTCTTTTTGGCTAAGGGTCCCCTTGTGGGTCTCCCTTTTTAATTTCTTACAGGTGCAGACCAAAAATTCTAACCATCCCTAATTCCTAGTTTCTTTCTTTAAGAAATGGTATTTAATTATCAAATGTATCAACCCCTAGTATTTCATAGAAGATTCCCCCCTTGCTTTTACTCTCAAAATCATGGAAGAAAATTGTTGAAATAAGAAAATGGGAAAATTTATCCTAGCTGAAAGTTTTGTTTGACCATACCTTAAATGTATGAAAATTTGCATTCTTGGACCTAGTATTGTACCATACTACCCATCGTAGGTGAAGAACTTCATAAACCAAGTCACAGCAGTCCTCCATGGCTCGTCCAAACTATTACGAGCTATGCCACGCTGGTCTCCTTTGTGCATTTATATCTCTGGCTTTCTTTCTGACTCTTGGTGAAGTGCAACCACCAATTTATCAAACTTAACTCGGCCTTTGTTAACCGGTTTTCCTTCATTTGGAATTCTAGAAATTTCACTTATAATTTCTGGTGTGACTTTTATTACTTCTCCCCTCACCCTAGTGATATTAACGTTGAAATTTTTTACAAATTCTCTAACCATTTCTGTTTGGAAGCCTTCATACTGCATCACAAAATTTAGCCACCAAGCTTCTTCAAACAATATTCCTTACTACCCTGGACGATTCGTATGCCACAACTTGAAACTTGCAATTCAATTTGCAAGGTTGGTGGCATTCATTACACATGTCATCACGTACTTGGGAGGATTTTTGAAAAGACAACAAAATCATGAAGAGATCCATTTTCCTCGACTGACATCATCCATGTCACATCATTCCTTATTCTAACAATCCACCACTTTTTGAAATGATTAAAAGTGGACTTATTATTATCATTGAATTAACATTGTGGCAGAGATGTCTAGATTCATAAATATTTACCTATTTTAAATTAGTCTAACTACTTTAGAAAATTAATTTGAAAAAAATATTCACATTAAATGCACACCTTAATTTATTTTATCCTTTGAGTTCTTCAGGAGCTCTCAAGAGCTTGGAATTTTAGGAGTCTTTAGGAGCTTTAGAGAAAATATGGAGTCTTCAGAGTCTTCAGTCTTCAAGATCTTCAGGAGCCTTCAAGACCTTTTGAGGGGTTCTTCAAGAGCCTTTAGGAGCTTGCAAAAGTTAACTTAGATAGACCACCATTTCTAGTTTTCAGTCATAAAAAAAACAATTATTATTATTTTTTTATTTTTTTTATTTTTCTTTATTTTTCTTGAAAGTAAACCGTCATTTGTTGGTTTTCAATTTACTTCCATTTTTCTCAAGGTAAACTGCCAATTGTTGGTTTTCAATTTACCTTGTTTATTTGTGCTTTCTTCAAATGTTCAAAGATCTTCTCTCATGGAAGAGATATCTTCCATGAAAAAATATTTAATTATGTGTTGCACTTCATCCAGAAATTCCTCTTTTGTTGTTGGCTTATGGTAATTTTTTAGTTGATGACCATTAACTAACATGACTCTTTTCTCCCCATCAATTGGAACTAACTAGACAACTCCATTCTCAAACACTTTTTGTATCTCATAAGGTCCCAACAATCTGGTATGGAACTTTCCTTTAAAATCTTCAAATCTAGAGTCAAATAATAGCGCCCAATCTCCCTCTCTGAACTGTCTAGACACAATATGTTTATCATACCATTCCTTCCTTTTCTTTTGAATCACTTATGTATGCTAAAGTTCCTCCATTCTCATTTCATCAAGTTTATTAAGCTACAAAATTCTACTTTTCTCTGCTTTTGGCAAGTCAATTCCAACTTCTACTATTGTCTTCAATGTTTTCAACTCAAATTCAATTGGCATGATTGGTTTCTTTCCATACACTAGTTCATATGGAGAGAACCCAGTCGTTGTTTTGCATGTAGTGTTATAGGCCCAGACTGCTTCATCTAGCCTATCTACCTAATATTTTTTCTTCAAAGAAACTATTTTTTGTTAGAATATTCTCTAATTCTCTATTTGTGACCTCTACTTGTCCATTCACTTGTGGGTGGTAAGGCGAAGATTTTTTGTGACTTATTTGGAACCTTTGTAAAAATGCTTCCATCATTGCTGACACAAATTGTAGTCCCTAATCTGAAACAATTTCTCTGGGTGCACCAAACAATTGGAGAATTTTCTTGTACAAAAAGTATGTAACTTTATCTTCTTTTGTTGCTAGTAATTCTTTCACCTTAGCCCATTTTGTTCCATAATCAGTACAAACAAGGATATATCTTTGACCCCTAAAAGGTGGATCTATTGGTCCTACAAAATCGATGCCCCAATTTTCAAATGGTTCAAGGGCTATTTGTGGCTGCGTCGGCATCTCCATGGCTATTGTAGGTTTCCCCATTCTTTGGCACTCATCATAGTGTCTGAAAAAGAATGTTGCATCTTTTGTCATTGTTGGCCACAAGTAGCCAACCCCCAAGATTTTGTGAACTATTCATACAACTGAAAAGTGTCCTCCTTCAGGTTCATGATGGAAAGCATGCACTACATCCTAAACATCCAATTCTATTAGATATCTACATAAAACATGGCCAAGACACAATTTAAATAGAAGACCATTAATCCATTGAAATCTAGAACTTTCACGGATTAACCTCTTTTTTTGCTTATTACTAAATTGAAAGCATGCACGGATTAGCACTCATCATAGTGTCTGACAAAGAATGTTGCATCTTTTGTCATTGTTGGCCACAAGTAGCTAGCCCCCAAGATTTTGTGAACTATTCTTACAACTGAAAAGTGTCCTCCTTCAGGTTCATGATGGAAGGCATGCACTACATCCTAAACATCCAATTCTATTAGACATCTACATAAAACATGGACAGGACACAATTTAAACAGAAGATCATTAATCCATTGAAATCTAGAACTTTCATGGATTAACCTCTTTTTTTTGCTTATTTTCCTGTAACAAGTTAATTTTCCAAATCAGAAAACCATGGTGGATGAACTGATATAGAAGATAAGTGTTCATCTAGAAATGCATCATCCACTAGTTCTTGATTATCCTGTAAAACAATTCTAGAAACAAAGTCAGCAACAACATTGTCCTTTCCAGGCTTATCAATAATAGTCACATCAAATTCTTGCAATAAAAGTGACCATCTGATAATGTGTCCACCTACCATTTCCTTATTCATTAGAAATTTGATTGCAGCATGGTTTGTATGTACTTAGATTTTATAGTCTATAATATAATATTTGAATTTATTTATTGCATATACCACAATTAAAAATTTCTTCTTCGTTGTTGTGTAGTTTCTTTCAGCGGGATTTAAGTTTTTGCTAAAATAGTAAATTGCATGCATGACATCATTTTCATATTTTTGTCCTAAAACTACACCAATGGCCAAAATAGATGCATTTGCATGTATGTGAAAAGGCTCTCCCTAATTAGGTCCTTTGATAATGGGTGAAGTTGTTAGAGCTATCTCAATTGTTTGAAAGGATTTCTGACAATCCTCTATCCATACAAATTGTTCTTTTTTGAGCAGGTGAATAGCGGTGATGCTATTTTACTAAATCCTTCTATAAAATCTTTTGTAATACCCTATATGTCCAAGAAAAATTCTTACTCTAGTTTGGTTCTTTTGGATTTTAATGTTCTATATGATCTCAACTTTCTTGGGATCAACCTGTATCCCCTCTTTTGAGATGTGATGTCCCAGAACAATTCCCTCTGTCATCATAATTAAACTTTTCTCATGATTGAGTGATAACTTATGATCTTTGCAACATTGTAAAAAAATTTCTAGGTTTTGTAATGCTTCATCATATGTTTTAGGATGGACTGTAAAGTCATCCATATAGATTTCTACACATGAAGTGGTGAAATCTGCAAATATTGCAAGTACTGCTCTTTGAAATGTCGCAGGTGCATTGCATAGTCCAAATGGTAAGAATCTATATGCATACATACCTCAAGGATAGGTATAGGTAGTTTTGTCTTAATCTCTAAGGGCTACTTGGATTTGGTTATATCCACTAAATCCATCAAGAAATGAGAAGTAGTTGCTACCTCCAGGATTGTCTAGTACCTGGTCGATAAATGGCAATGATAAATGGTCTTTTTTAGTGGCCTTATTCAATTATCTATAGTCTATGTAGACTCACCATTTACCATTTTTATTTGGAACTATAACCAGTGGAGAGACCCACTGACTATTGGATATTGGGTATATGAATCCCACCTTAAGCAGCTTCTAAATTTCTTTTTTTACAATGTCATGAAGAATAGGATTAATTTGCCTTTGTCCTTGTCTTATTGGTCTAACATATTTTTTGTAGATGTGATGACTATATATTGAAGGATGGATACCTCTCATATTAGTATATCCTCAAGCAAACGCTATGGTGTGTTTTTCTAAAATTTATTTCAATTTTTCCTCTTGCATTGGGGATAAGGTTGAATTTATATTAAGGGGTTTATCTCCTACGACTATAATATCCATTACGTCTATTTTAGAATTTATTGATTCTTCAACAAGAGTGTTGAGAGGACAACAATGTTCATGTAATGTTGTTTGACAATTATCTTGTTCACTTTATGAAGTTATCTCTTGTTCTTCACATTCATGGATATGTTCAGTTATGGTTACCATTGCTAATTCCACAATACCGTCACCTTCTGAATCTAAATCCTCATCCACCCAAAGTTGAGTGTTTGTTTGAAGTGATGGTTGTGCAGGTGGATAAAGTGACATTTTTTTTTTCCATTAGTGATTATGATGCTTCTTGATCTACAATCTATTAATGTTGCAGCAGTAGCCAACCATGGTCCACCTAATATGATTGGGTATCCAAAATATTTTCTTCTGGATTTGAGAACCAAAAATTATATTGGGTAATACCATGTATCAATTGTGACCATGATTTCTTCAATAATACCTTCTAGTTTTGTAGTTGATTGATCAACCAACTACAGAATAGTTGTTGTTGGCTGAATTGTTGTCATCCCTAGCCTTTTGACTGTATCAGATGTAATGACATTTATGGCAGCTCCTAAGTCAATCAAGACATTTGGTATTTTAATTCCATTTATAATCATTGTTATGACAGGGCTACCAGGATTATTATATTTTTGTGGAAGCATTCTTCTTGATAACACATCAGTAAGTTTAGTCCCTACTTGAATTGTTGAAGGCATTTTCTTTTTCCTTCCCAGTGTCTTCATGCAAAGGAATTTTACTAACTGATTGATCTCTGGTATATCTTTTATTTCCTGTAACAGAGGTATCTCAATGTTAATCTTTTTCAATGCTCTAAGAAGTTGTGAATCAATTGCATTCATGTAGGGAGGGGAAGAGGTTTGAGGAATAGTTTTCTCTTCATGCAATCTCTCGATATAGGGAGCTTATTCGACAATTTGTTCTTCTTCAAACATTTGTTCAATGTTTTCTTCCTCTCTTTCTAGAATTGTCTTGGATGGTGCAGTTTGTACATTTCAACTTCACAACTAAATGTCACTAACATCTACCACATTTACATTTGGGTTATTTGTATCAGTTCATGCATTTTTTGGATTGGAAACTAATTGAGATGGCATTTGGCATTGATTCACTTGCTCATTGGAAGCATTAGGGGCATTAAGGGTTGGAGGTGTTTGTACCCATGGTTATTTTTGTCCCTAATTCTACCATGGTTGGAATTGGTTTCGATTCTGCTGCCATGAGGATTGATTTCCTTTCCATTGTGGTTGCTAGTTAGACTACCACTAGGATTAGTTCCATTGGGGATTCATCCACTCTGGTTTCTCCCAATATGTAGGTTTGGGTTGTGGCTGATATTGTGGGGTCCACTAATTTTGGTTATGCCATGGATTTTGATTCCAATTTGATTGTGAAGCATATTTTCTTGTATTTTTGTTATACCCTTGGTTTTGAGGTCTTTGGCCAACGTAATTGAGCTCTTCCTCGATTACTGGTGCTTTCTTGATATTGTTCTTTATTCCTTCCAAAAGATTGCAAGAACTGGTCAGGTGTGGTTTTTCACAAATATCACAAATTTCAACGTGATTTAATGGGCATTCCCTCAAAAGGTATTTTCCCCTACATTTGTAACAATAAATTGATAAAGTTTCAGTGGTCCTCTTTTCTCCTTGCATGTTAAGATGTAGTATCAAATTAGTCTTCATGTTGGTCAATTCTTCCATTACTTCTGATACATCAGTGGTGTGACTCTTGTTCCTCCTAGAGTTTCAAGTCCCCACTCTAGTTCTAGAGTAGTTTCTATAGATCTCTACAATTTCATCCAAGGAAAGCTTGTTATTGTCTCCCTTTCCCATTAGGTTCAAGGATTCTCTAGACTCATCTTCAATCCCTCTCAAGAAAATTGTTCTGTTGATTTCGTCACCCAGCCCATTAGTGCACCTTTGATGTACAAATTGAAATCTATCAACATAGTCTTCTAGACTTTCATCCTTTAATTGCTTTATGTGAAACAGTTCTTCCTTTCTATCTCTCACTTGACAATAATCTTGGTATTTGTCCAAAAATTTGGTCTCCATCTGCTACCAAGTCCTAATCATTCTTGACCCTAAACCCATAAACCATCTTAAAGTTTATTCTTTCAAAGTTGAAGGAAATAGCTTCAACTTCTGATTATCAATTGAATAATCATAGGTTTGGCATAAGATTTTGAATTCAAACAAGAATTGATCAAGGTCTTCTACAGTTTTTCCCCTAAATGTTGGAAGAACTAAGGGCAAAAAATTTTTCATAGGGGGTTCATCAAGTTGTATTTCAAGATTGATAGGATTTGAAAAGGTTTTATTTGTTGGTGGACGTACTGATTGATCACCCATTTCTTCTCTTAGAATTGGGTTTATGTTCTCTTCTTGAATTTCAATGGGGTTTTCCTGATTAATTTCTTGATTTTGAATCTGGTATCATTGGATATCCTCTTGATTAAAATCAAGATTTCTTCTATGTCAATGTTTCATGGAACAAACCTTCCTAGTTGGTCTCTACTTCATCTCATCCACTATTTCAAATCTCTCTTCCCTATCAACAGTAAGGCTTCACACTAAATAGCCAAATCATTTAAGTATCCCTGAAAATGGTGCCAAAAATGATGGGCAAGGTCATTGATGTCACAAATTGCATCATTTAATTAATTCTTTTATCAAACCGGGTGTGTCTCATAGCAATATGCGATAAGGATAGTTGTCACAGATTCTTTTTTGGGGGTTTGTATGCTAAACAACAACTTCAAGTATCTTTTTTCCTACTTTAGGAGCTCTCAGGAGCTCTTGGGGGCTCTTCAAGAGCTTCCAGGATTCTTGATATTAAATCTACTTTAACTTCTAATTTAAAATTCTACTAACTTAATTCCTAACATTACTTTAATGAAGCCTAACAAACAAACATTAATTCTAATTGAGTCAAACACTATCTAAACCTAATTTATAAAAGAAAATTGTTCAACAATTCTAATGGTTAAATTTATTATTGGGTATGTGCAGGTTCATCATTGAATAAATAGGCCCTTAAGTGGCAAAAAAATAGAAAAATTAGAGTTAGGAAACTTGACATAAAAATTTGAATAAGTTATCTATATTCTATCAAAAATATGTAAGAATATAATTTGTAGAAAATTGAATGTAGTTTCTAAAACTACTAGGTTTGTTTTTAAAAAAATAAAATCTATTTGTTGAAAATTTGAAATTTCAATGCAGTAGTACTTAAATTTCAGGGAAAAAATAAGAAGTAGGTGTCTGTTTGACCACCCTAACCACAATAAAATGATAATATTTTTTATAATATTTTAGATATAATTAGAGGATTCATGTCCCAATGTGATGCATAATTTTTTGTATGTTTTTTCCAAGTAAATAATTAATTATGAATTTTTTATTACAACTTTTAAAAAATATAAAAAACTTGTATGTCTAACCACCTTAACTTGGTCAAAATTTCATGAAATTCAAATTTTATTTTTAATCCTATATTATGTGAAGTATAGAATGTGACACATGTTTTGATTCAAAAATGTGATACCATTTGAAAGCTATAGATGTTTTTCAATCACTATCAATCAGACTTTAGTTGTAATTTGAATAGAAAATGAATAATAATTACTTATTAAATTCAAAGTAAAGTATAATTTATATTGGTGGAAAGTTGAAAATATCCTTTAAAAACCCTTTTTGTTTCATCAATTTTGGGTAAAAAAAAAGTCATTAGCGACATACCCATCATATTGCCACTTTTTGGCCCATCATGATCCTACACATACCCCATTTCTCATAAAAAATCTAAACATTCAAACGATTCAATCTTAACCATAATAATTGAAACTTCAAAACACAATTACAAATAGATTATCTGATCTGAACATTTACTAAGATAGAAGATGATTTTAATGATTGAACAATTCAAAATCAATTTCTACTACAGATTTTAATATCAGGAAATAACAACACTTTAACAAAATACCATAAGATTGTTCCAAAGGTTGAGCAGGCCCTACTCTTCCTCAGGTAAGATCCTTCAACAGAATGAATTGATTAACTTCTTTCTTCCTTTCTCATTGATCAAAAGTAGAATGAAGAACAAAGTATTGCTTGTGATTACAGAAAATTCTAATTGTAAATTATCTTACTCCTAACTAAGACCGAAATGTGGATATTTATAAAATATCCTTATTAGCTACTAACATGGTGTTAATTGCCAAAAATTAAGGAAAAAATTTACATATTACAAAATGAAACTAAAAATAGAATTCAAGTTTACTATGGATTACTATGCCAGAACTATGCTAGATTAGCGCTAGAAGTAAAAGTTCCTCAATCGACTATGAAGAAGTTGATTCAGATTTTGAGTGACTCATTATCCAGCAGGGCCTATCTATGGCATATTCATTCCTTAGGATTAGATAGAGATTTTAATTGTCTCATCAATCTTTAAGATACCCTGTAAAAACTCCTTATGAAAAGAACAACAATCATGGTAATAAAGATTAATGTAAAATAATCATCTCATCCAAAGTTATCATAGAGCAACACACTTAACATAAGCTACTACTTCCAAAATATCCCTGGCTAATTTAGGTAAACATAAAGTAAAATAAGAAAATATGTTAATCTATTGTCTACTACCAGTTATGTCAATTAACAATAAAAACAAGTCTTTTTAAACATAAGAATCCTTAAATGAAAGTCTTTTAATCTCCCATCAATGGGTATGTGTAAGGTGTGTGGTTGATGATTTTTTTTTTACCCAAAATTGATGTTCAATGAAAAGGGTTTTGAAAAGATATTCTCAGCTTTCCATCAATATAAATTATGCCTTACTTTGAATTTAATAAATTATTATTATTCATTTTCTATTTGAATTATGACTAAAGTCCTAATTGATAGGCTGATTGGAAAATATCTATAACATTCAAATGGTATCACATTTTTTTAATCTGAAATATGCATCACATTGTATGTTTCACATACTATAGGATTAAAAAAAATGAATTCATGAAGTTTTGACCAAGTTAATGTGGTCAAAGATACATTTTTTTATATTTTTTAAATGTTGTAATAAAAAATTCATAATTAATTATTTACTTGAAAAAAAATGAAAAAATATGCATCACATTGGGACATGATTCCTCTACTTATATCTAAAATATTATAAAAAATATTATCATTTTATTGTGGTTAGGGTGGTTAGACAGACACCTACTTCTTATTTTTTCCCTGAAATTTAAGTACTACCATGCATTGAAATTTCAAATTTTCACCAAATAGATTTTATTTTTTTAAATAAACCTAGTAGTATAGAAACTATATTCAATTTTCTATACATTCTATTCTTACATATTTTTGAAATAATATAGATAACTTATTTATTTTTTTCCATCAAGTTTGATAACTCTGATTTTCATGAATTTTTTTCCACTTAAGGGCCTATGTTTTCCATGATCCTGCACATACCCTTATCATACAATATAACAATAGGTTCATCATACATAAATTTGATATCTTTCAACATCTGCTTCATCCAAAATACTTGAGTACAATTATTAGCAGCAACAATGTATTCTACCTTTGTAGTAGATAAAGAAATGGCATTATGCTTCTTACTTAACCATGAAATCAGCTCCTTCCCCAAGAAAAATGCACCACTACTAGTACTTTTTCATTCATTTACATCTCTTACCCAATTAACATCAGTAAAAGCACTCAAAGTAAGATCATCATCTTTAGGATACCACAACCCAAAATCAACTGCCCCCTTCAAGTATCTAAAAATCCTCTTTGCAAATGTCACATGAGATTCCTTAGGATCATCTTGAAATATTGCAACAATGCCTACAACATTCATGATATTAGGTCTAGTTTGATTCAAATAGAGAAATCCACCAATCATCTATCTATATCTAGTCTGATTTGGTTTCGGAGAATCATCATCTTCTCTCAACTTGCATCCAATCACCATAGGTGTACCAATTGGCTTTGAATCTTCCATACCAAACTTCTTTAGCAATTCTTTCACATACTTGGACTAAGAGATAAAAATTCCTTTATCTAGCTGAGTAATTTGTAGTCCCAAAAATAATTTCATCTCTCCAATCATAGAAATCTCAAACTCATTATGCATCTCATCAACAAACTTCATGTACAAAATATCATCTCCTCCAAAAATTATATCATCAACAAATAATTCAACAATCAAATCTTTATCATGATCAATCTTTAAATACAAATTACTATCAGCAATACCTTTATTAAATCCAAGATTGAACAAATACTTGTCCAATCTAGCATACCATGCTCTTGGGGCTTTCTTGAGTCCATATAATGCTTTCATCAACTGAAAAACCATATCTCCCTGATCAGTCAATTGAAATCCATCAAGTTACTCAACATATACTTCTTCTTTCGGTTCACCATTTAGAAATGATGACTTGACATCCATCTAATAAACCTTGTAGTTTTTGTAAGAATCATAATCAAGAAATAGTCTCATAGCTTCAATCCTAGCAACAACAGAAAAATTTTCTTCAAATTCAATTCCTTCCATCTAAGAATATCCTTTACACACTAGTCTTACTTTGTTTCTAACAACTTCACCTTGCTCATTCAATTTGTTTCTAAAGACCCATTTAGTTCCAATTAAATTTTTGTCCTTAGGTCTAAAAATAAGAATTCATGTATTATTCTTCTCAATTTTTTGTAGTTCTTCTTTCATTGCTTCCACTCAATGTTCATCTTTGCATGCTTCATTGACACTATTAGGCTCAATTTTTGAAATCAAATTGTATTCTTCTACAATTTTTCTCCTAGTTTGAACACACTTGTTTTAATCACCTATAATCTAATCTTTTGAATGATTTAGTCTTACATACCTTGGAGTCTTGGATGTTCTTGAACTTCAGGCTCTCGTGATCTCACTTCTACACTTCCACTAGTTTCTTCCTCTTGATTTGGTTGATTCACCGGAATGATCTGAACTTGATTTTGAGTCTGAAATTTCTTTCCTCTAACTGAATTGTTATTCTAATTGTCTAAATCATATCATAGGTTCTAGATGTTCTAGGTATGTCTTCATCAACCTTGACATTATAACTTTCAACTACTTTCCTCAATCTCTTGTTGTAGCACTGGTAGGCCTTACTCTTAGTAGAATAACCAAGAAATATTCCTTCATCACTTCTACCATCAAACTTTCCTATATCCTCATCTCTTTTGATATAGCATTTACTCCCAAAGATTTTGAAATATGTAACAATAGGCTTATAACCAAACCATAGCTCAAAAGGGGTCTTCTCGATATCACCTTTGATTTGTACCTAGTTGAGGGTGTAAACAATAGTACTCATAGCTTATCTCCAATAGATATGTAGAAAATTTCCATCCAGCATCATAGTCCTAGCAATATCTTGAATTGTCTTGTTCTTTCTTTCCACAACTCCATTTTGCTAAAGGGTTTGTGGGACAGATAATTATCTCTTTATCCCATGATCTTCACAAAAAGAATTAAACTCATGGGAAGTGAATTCACTACCTCTATCTAATCTCAGTAATTTAATCTTTAGACCTATCTTTGTCTCAACCATATCCTTAAAAATATTGAATTTCTCTAGGGCTTCAATTTTTTCCCTCAAGAAAGTAACCCACATATATCTAGAGTAATCATCAACAAGTAACATGAAGTACCTTTCTCCTTGTAAACTTCTAATTATAGAAGGACCATAGAAATCAATATGAACAAGGTCCAACACTTTATTTGAACAATGGTTTTTGCTCTGAAATGAGATTCTACTTTTCTTCCCTAACATACATTCCTTGCATATAGTATTAGTAGGCTTTACAAACTTAGGAAGAACTCTCACTGCCTGAGTAGAACTTATCTTGATAATACTGTCAAAGTTTACATGATACATTCTCCTATGTCACAACCAAATTTCATCAACTTGAGCAATTAGACAACTTTTACTAGTAGAATTTAGGTGAAAGATGTTACCTTTTATTTTTGTACCTGAAGCAATCACATTTCTGGAACTCCCCAATATTCCAAACTTTACATTCTTGAGTTGAAGATTATATCCCTTTTCAACCATTTTTCCAACCCTTAAGAGATTGTGCAACCCTCCACATATAGAATATCATCAATATTATTCTTATCATCAAGAGAAATGGATCCTCTTCCATAGATTACACCAGCATTTTCATCACCAAATCTTACAACACCACCATCATACTTTTCCAAGGTCACAAATTTTCTTTTATCACCTATCATGTGATGAGAGCATCCACTATCAATCACCCATTCATATTTTTCTTCAACTCTGGCTGCTAGAGCTTTCTCCACATTTGAGTAACTAATAGATTTAGTAGGTACATGAAAATTTTCCTTGAAATTAATAAATTCCCATTCATCTTCACTTACATTCCCTTTATCAGATTCATCATCTATCACACCTTCATCAACAACATAATAACACTTTCTTTGGAATCTAGGCTTGTTAGGTCTTGGCCTAGAATTATTTCTAGACACCTTGATGCAAAATGACCTATCTTATTGCAAGAAAAACATTAAAGGTGTTGTGTAATCTCACAACATGCCCCATTTTCCCCGTTGGAAAAATGTGGACGCCCTTTTTCTTTTCTTTTCCCTTTTTTCTTTATTGTTTTTTCTCTCTTCAACATTATTTTCAAGCTTGGCCAATTATTGGTTTTCCTCTTTCTCACTTGGTCTCTTTGTATTATGACCTCTTTCTTTTCCTGGTCTTTTCGTGTTTTTGTATGTTCTTAATGTTTAGTATGTTACCAAAAATAGAAAAACTAGAATCCTGTGTTGAGCCAAAAGAGTTTGTATCTTCAAAAGATTCTAGCTTCGCTCAATATTTCATTGATTGAATTTTCTAAACCCAATAATATTCCCTTTTATGGGAGTCTGGTGCTTTATACTTTATTTGATGTAAAAGTTGGAAACCAGAAAGTCTTCTTTGAAATTTCGTTAAGTTTATCTTTTAGTTTTGGTTTCCAATCTTTCTCTTGTTTCGATTTTTTTTATTTTTCATAGAAAGTATTTCTAGGAACCTAGTGTTATTTGATCCTTTCAAAAGCATTATCAAAATCCTCAACCCCAGTGGTCATCATTAATCACATATCTTTAATGGTGTATACCTTGTAAAGAATTAGCATGGCATATAATTACCACATACAACCACTGCACTTTCTTTCTTCTCAAATAGCGAGCCAACATAGAAATCTAGGTGTTCATGATTTGAACCATAATTTTAAATTCATTGAACTTTTATTATAGGAATTCATGTGAAGTAACAGGTAATTAATGAAGGTGGTGAACTACTTATATACTTGGCACCACCTCAAGCATGCAATTGCTTTTACAACACTCCACTTAGCATCATATTGTAAATTTTTTAAAGATTGAATTCGTGAAGTGACATTGGCATGCAAAGAGAGGTAAAATTTCAAGAAACTAAGTCATAGCTATCAAGGATTTTGAAATTGTATTATGAAGAATCACCATTTTTAACTAGAATTAGGTATGTTCCAAATAACCGATACAATGATAAGAGTTTCTCAAGCTAGAAATTTTGATGATGGTATTTCCTCATTCTGAAATTTGAATGTTATTTTTTCTCTTAGTTGTTAAATTTAATCAAAAAATGAGTTAATTCTTTTTTTAAATGTAAGTTTTGGTTAAATTTAACCTAAACTCATACATAGAAAAATATTTTGAAAATTGCAGAGCACATTATATCCAAAATGAGCACTTCTAACGAAAGAGTAGAAGATGAATTCGAGTACTGCAATTCACAAACAATACCCATTAATGTAGTGGTTATAGATAACGGCATGGGATGGTCTTCCAACATTGAAATCCATTCACAGTTGTTGTAAGAAAATGCTACCTAATGCACCAAAAAAGTTGTATTCAATGGGTTACTTCCTGTAGGAGGGTTTCCACTAGCAATGGAAGCTCCAAAATTAGTTATGCAATGAATAAATGATTATAATTCAACCAAAAGGATTCTTGAAAAAGAGGGAAGAATTTATGCATACTTGTCTCAAAAAGGAATTATGCATACATTCAGTCTCCCCTCCTACACATAGATGTTCAATGTTGACCTAAAAGACAAGGCCAAGACATATCAGAGTGTTGAAGAATGTAATAGAGAAATTATGAGCACCCAATGGTGTCAACAACCAATCTCACCATAGACCAAGGTAATTCAGAGGTCTATGTTCAAACAAGAAATACACGACATAATAACTTTGCTGAGCAGAGTAGCTAGTTTGAGAGATGCAAGAAAATTTGAACCCTGGATATTCTAGATAATATCCAAAATGATAGAAGGTCCTATAGAGTTTCATTGGGGAAAATTGATAAGTGACAAGCTACATGAACAAATTACTACATTCCCCAGAACTAGATGTCTAACTACCTCAGTGCTTGGGTTTGTGACATGGTCTAACTGCCTCCTGTGGATCTTAACCAAAGCTTGTATCAACCATTCATAGGTCATTATTTTGGTGCAATGGAAAGTCCAACAATTGGTATCGGAGTTGATCATAGGTTCAAACCCAATGCTTGTGTTGGGAGGGGATTGTTGCAAGGTGTGACCCCTTGTCTTCCTTGTAGCACTAGCATTTGGGTTTGTGACATGGTCTAACGGCCTCCTGTGGTTCTTAACTGAAGCTTGTACTAGGCATTGATAGGTTGATCTTTTGATGCAACGACAAGTCCAACATATGCTTCTACATGCCATCATATGTTATTTACTCATGTGCTATGAGAGCCAGTAAACAAGGATTAAAATAGATGGGTACTTTGGGCACACAAGTTGGCAATAGTTTGATATATGCACATTTACCCCAAATCATTGTTCACGGGTATAAAGGTGATTACATCAAAAATTATTTTTTCTCCATGAAACTAGTGAGAATAATGAAAGGTGATAAATCGAAGAGAATATCCCTAGAAGCACAAAGTACCATTCGGCCTATGTGAGGCTAGTGCATACAGTTCCCAACTTACTCCTACATCAGAGTGGAGGGATTTGATGGAAACCCATTCATGTTTCCCAAGTATCCTTCAGATAAAATTGTCTTATTGGAATTAGTGAGATAGTTAAAACCATCCTAGGCTCCTTATAGCCATGCTCGCAAAAAGGCCTCTTTTAAATTTCCCATCACAATAGGAAATTATAAGTGTAGTTCAATTAAAGTAACTAATTTATGTGAAGAGGAACTAAGGACCTACCATTTTGAATAATTTCCACTTTAGAGAGTGTACTATGATATTGAAGGAAATATTTGCAAAAAATCTATAGCTAGTTTTCATGCTCATGTGCCTCATTTAGAAGATTATTGTCTTAGCTATGAAGATGAGCATGTGGTCAGAAGGAAAAAGTGTGAGAGAATGAATTTAGGGTTTGCTCAAATTTTGAAACTCTATGACATCCCAAACCAATTGGAAGAAGATGATGGTCAGGTGTTGAATCAGTTTTAGAATGATGATAGGGTATGTGATGGACCCATTCCAGCTCCATGTGTTGATGACAAAGAAATGACATCAATTGATGATTTTATTAGGTCAGTCCTAAGGTATAATCAACACTAGATTAATGATTTTTTCAAAATTTTAAGAGAAAGAGGAATTGAACCCATCTACTAGGAAGATAAAAGAAGAAAACAAAGAGATGAAACTACTTTTGAAAGTGGAGAGCCTACCAAGAAGAAAAGAAAGAATAGTAAGGTTACTCTAGGTATTAGAATTGATGAAAGAACCCTTGAAAAAATAAGACAAGAAGTTACCATAAAATTATCAGAAAAATAGAAAGATGTAGAGATAGGTAAAGATAAATCAAAAGCAAGACCTAAAGGTGCATCTTCTTCTACAACTAGACCCAGAACTAGAATAACTATTGATGAAGGAACATGAGCAATTGGGAATGTCGATACACAAACTAGGTCTACATCTAAAAGAGCTACAACATTATTCACTTCTCCCCCTTCTGTAAATATGCAAGTATGAAGCAAGCACTGGGCGAGACTCTTGTGACTTTAGAGGAAATTTCTGAGGAAGATGAAGCTAGAATTAACGAACAAGTAGATAGATGGGGTACTATGTGGTAAAGGTACAGGAAAAGAAATCCAAGAACAAGCCCATGGTACACCTAGTGATAGAAAAAATTCAGGATATGAGCTCTAACCCCATAAATATTGAAGAACAATTTATTCAAGGAACACTCGCCTCAAAAGAAGGAAATCCTAGCGTACTTGAAATGGAAACAAGGGAAAATGTAGAGAAAAATCCTACTAATGAGAGAGTTTTTGGTTCCGAAGGGAAGGTTTAATATGTTGAGAATGATGGTTTATGGTGTGGGTGGAAGGGGTGATGGCAACAATGTTATGACAAGGATTTCTCATGGACTCTATTTTGACATTTGTATCTGACAAGGTTTCCCCCAGTATCGAGGAGGTTCCACTGACATCGTTTGATTTTCTAATTGAAGAATAGACAAGAACTTGATCTCTATAATTTTCTTGAAGTTGTATTGGTTCTTGAATTCCTTGCTCATGTATGCCTAGTCCTTTGCCTTGATAATACATGCTTTGACAGATTCTATTTACGATGGGGTATTTATTGTTTTGAAAGCAAGATGCTAACCCATCATGATGTATGTGGACACTGTTACTTGGAATATTTTCATCTACAAGAAAGCCTACTTTAACAAAGATAGATGATCCTAGTTGATAAAGTGTCTTAGCTTCATTGTCATGTTGGACATATTTCTGACTAATACTTTGGTCTGATCTTGTGACATGTCAAGTTTAGATGATTCTATTGTTTCTTGCAAGTCGATTTTGAAGCCATCATTATGGTTAGTGTCATAGAGTCTAGTAAATTCAGCTATAGCTTGATCATTTGCAAATATGTCCATAATGGAAGACTCTTGTTCTTGAGGAATATCGTCTATGTGTGTCATGGAGGCAAGTGTCTCATTTTGGGAAGTGTCAATAGTCAAGGCATGTATAGGGTCGGTAAGTGTTTGATCATGAATGGTGTAAAGGTCAAGGAGTGGATCATTTTGGATTTATTGGTCAATGGTAGGGTCTTGGTCAAAGATGGGGTTGTCATGGATTTGGACTCCTTGGTCAATGGTAGGTGTATTTTGGATGTCATGATTAACTTGAAGGACTTCTTGAATGGACTTTAAGATAGGGTCATGGGATGGACCACCTTGTTCATGACATGAGGGTGACATTATAAGGTCATGCTTTGGGCTTTTTTTTTGACATGTATCCTCAAGTTTAGACAATGGTATTTTCCTTTGAGTAATGACATAATTTTCATGACTAGATGTGGCTTGTGATTGGGTGACTTGAAAAGGATTAATGAATGAAGGACTAGGATAGGACATGGGGACTTGGATGGACTAGTATGTGAAGGACTAGGATATGACATGGAGACTTAGACTAGATTAGTATGTGAAGGACTAGGATATGACATGGGGACTTGGACTGGATTAGTATGTGAAGGACTAGGATATGACATAGAGACTTGGACTAGATTGGTGTAAGGTTGACTAAAATAGGATGTGGATACTTAGACGTGATTGATATGGTATGATGTGGGTTTCTTGACATGGGTTGGTAGATGGTTGATGGGGCATGTAGACATGAACGAGATTGATAGGTGAATGACTAGCATATGACATGGAGACTTGAAATGAACTAGTGGAAAATTGGTTTCCCTTGTCAAGGTTAGGATAAGGGTAATATATGGACGTTTGTTGGAGACTAATGTCATGGATGGTGTTAAGTGACTGTTGGTAGTGAGTGTAGATGGATGGAGGACTAGGACTCATGGATTGTTGGTATGAAGGATGCTAATTTTAGCTTTGGAGGAATTGTCTCATAAAATATAAGGCTTGTTGGTATTGACCTCTACAAAGTAATTGGTATTCAAATTTAATAGCAAGACTACCAATACTTTGTTGAAGTGAAGACAAGGTGGTGGATATCATGATGTTATTAAATGCAAAGTGATAATAATGTTTGTCTAAGGGAAATGACTAATGCAATATGACGTTGTTGTCAAAGCCAAAGTGTCAAATGTGGACTAAGATGATAATGTTGACGAAGGACTAAAATGATTAATGCAAAGTTTGTTGGAACTATCAAAATTTAATGATTTTTGCATACCTTTCATACCCCTTGAGTCTCCATATGAGTCCTTCTATTGGAATTTTCCTCATCTCGTGGTATTTTTACTTGCATCTTGCCCATTATTCCCCTTAGAATTTATCCATGTTTGCATTTTCCACATTTTGGTCCTTATCGGTGTAGGTTCATTTTTGTCTCCCCGATCAATTTTGCATTTTCCGCTTGCATGAGTCTGTGTTCCTTATCGGCAAGACTCATTTAATGTCACAATGATTGACGTTTGTATGCAGGGAGTGTTCGACAAGACCTTTGTATTGTCACAACAACTGGATTTCACCTGCGGGCTATTGGCGTAACGTTCATATTGTTTTGGCGACAATGGAGACATCTATCAGCATATGTTTTGGCTATCAGGGTAGTATCTCACTGAATTTTGTATGTCTCCTCGACTATGCTTGTGGTGGTTCATCGACAAAGGCATGTGTTTGCGGCAAGAGGTTATAGTGAAATGGTCGGGTCTTGCTGATAAGTATAAAGAATGACATTTGATGGGAGATATTGCTATCATTGTAAGGTCTTGGCGAGTGACCTTCAGTCTCACTGAACTTAGACATGGATTTCCTCTCATGGGCCTTTCGGTAAGAGTTGAATTTTGCAGCAAGAGGTCATGGCAAAGTATATGTGTCTCGTCGATGGGTTACTAAATGGTTTCTACTGAACCACTTTCAGAGAGATATTGGCTATGTCTTGGCGAATAGGTGTGAGCTCAGTTGTTTCGGTATAGCAATTTACTCTACAAGACGTCTCACCGAGGGTCAAAGGTTATAGCGATAGAAGATCCTCGTCGGCAGGAAAAATATTTTGTCTCAGCGACTTGGGATGGTTGAAGACTTTCGGTGAAACATAGTAATCTACAAGAGGTCTTGCCAATGTCAGAATGTTATGGCGACTATGATCAAAACCAAAGGAACTCATTAGTGAGAGATATCTGGCATCTTAGCAAATGAAAGCATGTGAAGAATTAAATTTTGATATAAAATTTTCTTATTTGTAAGACATCTCCCCGATATCACAGGGCTATACCGAAACATAAAGAAGAAAAATGGATACTTATTGACTTTGGCATAGCAAACAATTTGTTACGGTGAAAGTGAATAGCACAAGGAAAAGAGGGATGTAGGATGATTAATGATTGACGATATAGTTTCCTTCGGCATACCTTCTATGTTGTCCTGGCGAGTAGTTCACTGGCGAATAAAAATATAAATTCGAATGTTGTGGCCGACATGTATACATTTGATGACCATTACTGGCCAGCTTGATTGGAGCCTAAATCTTGTGGAGGGTCGACATGATATTTCAATATGTTTTATTTTCTCACGCTGGTGTATAAATTGGCATCTTTGTAATTGTAAAAGGACACCAATTATCAGTTATTCGATATAGTAGGAAAATTGTATGCATACAGAATAGTAAATTTATCAAATCAGAGGCTATGATGCATGTTTTAAAATGGAGGTATTTATGAATGTCAATTGATGTGGCTGCATATGTCTGGTATCAGTTATCTATTGAATTTAATAAGAGAATTGCTAAGTTGTCTCCAAGATGGATTCTTTCTAATTGTTTAAATTGATATGACAAGTTTGTATTCAATTTATTAGCACACATTTGTTGTACTTGTGTGATCGATTGATCGATTCTTTCAAGTAAAGACTAAATCCTTTTAGTTAATCATAGTAATCAAGAGATTCATTTGTATTATTCAAGTAGAGTTTAGTAATTACAGAATTGCATGTTTATACTAGTTGTAAGCATAATCTATGCTAGATAAGTTGAATTTTCTCAAAGAAGTGTTGCTCATCTTGATCTCATTTGACTCCGCATACCCAACAAAGCACTAGTCTCTGCACTTCATTATTTGAACTTATTCAGTTTTCTTTACATCTATTAGTCAAGCATTCATTTTAGGATTCAGATTAGAATATTGTTGGGTATGTGCAGAATCATGGTGCGCCAAAAAGTGGCAATATTATGGGTATTTGTAGGGTATGTGGCTGACGACTTTTTTTCACCCAAAATTAATGAAACAAAAAGGGTTTTTAGAGGAGATTCTTAGCTTTCCAAAAATATAAATTATTATTTAATTTGAATTTAAGAAATAATTATTATTCATTTTCTATTAGAATTACGACTAAAGTCCCGATCGATAGGTGATTGAAAAACATCTATAAATTTCAAACGGTATCATATTTTTTGAATCTAAAACATCGTCACATTCTATGCTTCACATAATATAGGATTAAAAAAAAAAAATTAAATTTCATGAATTTTTACCAAGTTAAGGTGGTCCATTGACACGAGTTTTATATTTTCTAAAAGTTGTAATAAAAAATTCATAATTAATTATTTACTTGAAAAAATTACAAAAAATATGCATCACATCCTGACATGAGTCCTCTAATATATATAAAATATTACAAAAAAATATTATCATTTTATTATGGTTTGGGGTGGTCGGACCTACTTCTTATTTTTCTCCTGAAATTTAAGTACTATGCATTGAAATTTCAAATTTTCACCAAATAGATTTTATTTATTTTAAATAAACCTAGTATTTTAGAAACTACATTCAATTTTCTACAAATTCTATTCTTACATATTTTTAAAATAATATAGATAACTTATTCAAATATTTACATCAAGTTGCCTAACACTGATTTTTCTGAATTTTTTGCCACTTAAGGGCCTATTTTTTGCATGATGATCCTGCACATACCCTGTTACTGTTTTCAAGTTGGATTTCATTTGTTCACCTCCTATTGCCATTGTGAATAAATTTCTTTAAGAAGATAATCACAAATTAAGTCTACACCATTCGGAGAGGTACACCCACCCAAGTCTTGCAGCACCTAAAGCATAGAAGGTTGAATTCTTTTGATCTTGTCTGTTACCTTGAAGCCTATCAAGAGATTGGTAGCCTCTTGAGGCATCTTGCCTGTATTTTTGAGAGCTAAAAAATTGGTGACTCTACTAGGGAACAATCAGAATCAAGTCCTAAATCATAAAGTTATAAATCTTGCACAGACTCCATTGGGAATAGAAAGTATGAGTATTTTTCTCAGTTTTTGATAAAAGTGAGTGGCGACTCTGACAAAATTTTTATAGCTGTTCATCATGAATGGAAGAAGATCCCAGTACAGGGGAGGTCATACTAGAGCTCCTATTGGTAGTAGTAAGTGGACTCATAAAGATGACAGAGCTGATAAGGGAAAAGGAATAAATGAGGACATGTGCATAACGAACAAAGGTAAAGCAGCAAGAGCACATGGTGAAACATATAATTGCTTTGATATATGGAGAGATGATTCAAGTGTAGAACTTTGTACCCCTGAAGATCAAAGAAATCCTTTTACTTTTCACGATTCTTAGAAATAGGCTAAGTTTGAAGCTAGACTTGAGCCTGAACGAATCAGAATTCAACATGAATATGATCAAAGGATGGAGGGTAATCATGAAACTTCTAAAGGAAACCATGAGCTCTCGATTCCTGATGAAGTAAAAGCACAGTTGGAACTAAAAGAGAATAAGATAAAGGAACTAGAGGCTAAATTGTAGAAATCCCAAATTACTGATCAGATAGCTGGTGGCCCAAAGTATGTCCCACCTCACAAGAAGGGTGATTATGGCGCAGGGCCCTCCAATCAACAAAATGCTCCTCACAATCAGATAGGGAATCACTACAAGCAGCCAAATCATCCACCTCACATTCTCACACAGCATACAGGTATGTATCCACCTCCTAGTCAGCAATATATCCCACACCATAATGCACAGTACAATAATCACATGGATCAATATCAACATCCGCCTATTCCTCCCCCTCACCAGCATGCAACCATGATTAGACAGTTTGATTTAGCTGTTTTTCAGTTATATCCTTACCCTATGGATGGAATTTGGAGGAATATGGTGCCCAAATATACAGGGAGTAATGCAATCATAGCTAAAGAACATTTAAGGAGTTTTAATATTTTTGTCCAAGACATAGATATGCCTTATGAAGATTTACACATGAAGCTATTCATGATGTCACTTCTTGAAGATGTTAGGGATTGGTTCAATAGCCTGCTAGCATTCTCAATTAATTCTATCTAGGAATTTCAAGACAAATTCTTAGAGCAATATGAGAATCAAAATGCTCCAGATGCAACTCTTTATGAATTAATGAGAATTTAGAAAAATCAGAATGATTCAATTTATGATTTCAACCAAAAATTCAACAAGTTGCATACTAAAGTACCTCTTGGATCAAGGTTGCCAGATTCTATTGCATTGAGTGTTTATTTAAATGCATTTAATCCTAAGATAGGGTATGAACTAAGAAGTAGATTCCCAAGAGATTTGGCTAAAGCACAGAAGATAGCATTGACAATTGAAAAAAATAGGAAGGCTACTGGTATAATTAATAAAAGAAACAACCCGAGGCCTCCTCAGCAAAGCAATAATTATCAGTACAGACAAGATAATACATACAGAAATGAAAACAAAAATGAAAGGCCAAGGTTGAATGATATGCCTTACAATACAGATTGGATGGGAAACCTATATTAGCTAGGCCCAAAAATAAAGAAACTCATGATCCATTGAGCAAGAAGGGAACTTACATGGTGAGTAATAATTACTTTTGTGAAGTTTGTAATTAGCCACATTCTTCGGACTATTGTGTTGTAGCTCAAAGGATGCAAGAAGAGGGAATGTTGATGGAGAATAATGGAGAAGATCACAAGGTCTACTTGACTTCAAATACCTTTTACCATGATGAGAAGGATTATTCATCTTCTGAGGATGAAGGTTATTAATATGATGTTTCAAATCAAAAGTAAAACGTCCATATGGCTGAACAATAGATCTTCTATGACTCTAAAGAATATTGTGAAGAGGATTATACTAAGCCACATTCTGATGAGGTGTCTTATCAAAGTAATATTAGAAGACTCACCAAAGAAGAAATAGAAAGACTCACTATTACAGTAGTTGAAGAAGCAAGAATTAAATACTGGTTGAGAAACAGAAAATTAAATGAGATGGAAGGCATGCCTAGGGGAATTTTTATGAAAGATCAGAAAGCAACACAAGAACTTATGAAAAAGCCAGAAAAGAAATAGCCTGGTAAAAATGGAGAGAATCCTATCCAAAAGTAGAAAGTTGAAGAATTACACAAGGAGATGCAAAAGTCTGATTAACCTAATAAAAAAGAAAAAGAAGAAAACAAGGGAGAAACATCAGAACTGAAGAAGACTATTAAGATGGAGAGCTCCTCTTTTGACTTCACACATGCATTATCCTAGGTAAAAATGTCTGTTCCACTACTTGAATTGATGAAAATTAAGGAATACAGAGATAATGATGTTTAATTGATTACAAATAGAAATGAAAAATATATGAATTCTGAAGAAGTCAATAGGTAGGAAAAGATAAATAATTTAGAAGTCTATTTGGGTTATGTTTTAACAACCTCTCCACAAGTGGATCCTTTCTTCACCACATTGCTTATAAATAACAAACTACTAAGAAAATTGCATGATAGATTATGGTGCTACTATAAACATTATGCCAATAGGAGTAATGAAACAGCTTGGCATGTGGGTTGATACATGTGAAGGGAAGTGCTATGCAATGGATAATATACCTATACCTATGGTAGGAATTATGAGAGGTGTTGAAGTCAAACTAGCTACTTATCCACATGTGGCTTATAATATAGATATAACAATGATTGATACTCCTCCTCAATTTGGGATGTTTTTGTCAAGGTAGTGGACAGTAGTTGTTGGTGGAAACGTTCAATTTGATTTGTCTTATGCTACAATCCCAGTAAATGGTTAGGAAGTCAAGTTATATAGAGAGCCAAGAATGAACCAACTTGTTGATTATGTGCCTCAAGATCAAATTAATTGTTTTTGTGATGTTGATCTTGGAAGTTTTAAGATTGAACCAGTTCAGCCAGAATTAATTAATAGTGATCCAATTGAAAAACATGCTACATAGAATTGCAATGGCATATGGAAAATGTATTTTGATGGAGCCTACAGTCAATAGGGTAATGGAGCAAGGATTGTATTTGTTTCACCTAGAGGTATTGCTTTTAAATATTCTTTTCTGTTAGCATTTGAATGTACAAACAATGTGGAAGAGTATGAAGCTTTATTGACAGGCTTGAACATAACTGTGAAATACAAGATTAAGTTGTTGGTTGTTTTGGGAAATTCTGAGTTGGTTGTTTCGCAGATTAAATCAAAATATGCAGCAAAGCACAAAAGATTAAAACAATATAGGAATGTTGTATGGGATACAATTGAATTATTTGATGCATTTTCAATTGAGTGGATTGACAAATCAAAGAACATAATGGCTGATTTTTTAGCAAATGTGGCACTGAAAAGAGATGACATCACATTGGCTAGGGTATCACAGATTGAGTTCAAGACAATTCCTACTGTTACTAATAAGTTTATAGTTGGCAGGTCTTCAATGATGATGCTAATCTTTTGAAGTTTCTTCATTATATTGATCAGTATGAGGCCCAGGAAATTGATTTCAATGCTTTTGTTGAAGAAGTTGATGGGAAGCAAACAATATTTGGAAAAGAAATATTGTAGCTCAAAACAAATAAGCTTCCTAAAGGCTTAGTGGCACTAGAAAGGGTGTATGACAGAAGTGATCAGTCCCTTATGAAGCAAACACTAGTTAGTAAGGAAGATGTTGAAGAGATTAACTTGGAGAGTGAAATAGCACCAAGAAAGGTATACATTGGAAAGATCAACCCTACAATCAAAAGAATGTTGATTGAGTTATTAAGAAAATATAATCAGGTTTTTGCTTGGTCTTATGAGGATCTGAAAGCATACAGGGAAGATTTATTTCAGCATGAAATACCATTGAAGCCAGACGCCAAACCTTCCAGAAAAAAGCAAAGACCCATAAATCCAATGCTGGAGCCTAAAATGCAAGAAGAATTGACAAAGCTCAGGGATGGAGGAATTATCAAACCAATCAGGCATTCAATGTGGGTTTCAAATCTGGTTCATGTGAGAAAGAAGAATGGTGATATCAGATTATGTGTGGACTTTTGGAATTTAAATATGGCATCTCTCAAAGATAATTATCCTTTACCCAATATGGAGGCTATATTGCATAAGGTGACAAGGTGTGAACTACTCTCCATGATGGATGGGTTTTTAGGATACAACTAGGTTAAAGTCAAAGAATTTGAGCAATAGAAGACAACATTTACAACTCCTTGGCGAACATATGTGTATATAAGAATGTCATTTGGTCTCACTAATGCTGGAGCAGCTTTCCAAGAGCCATGGATGTAGCATTTGTAAAATTGATCAATGTTATCATGGTAGTATACCAGGATGACTTGACTGCTTACTCAAATATGGTTGAAGATCATGTGCAACATCTTGAAAAGGTATTTATTAAAGCTCTTGAATATGGTATTAGTTTAAATCCAAAGAAGTGTCATTTTGTAGTCATAGAAGGTAAACTCTTGGGGCATATTGTTTCAAAAGAGGGAATTAGAATAGATCCTGAGAGAGTTGAAGCTATTGATAAAATTCCTATTCCCAAAACTGTCAAGGCAATACAATCGTTCTTTGGACAAATTAATTTTGTTAGGAGATTTGTTTCTAATTTTGCTGAGATCATTAAGCCCATATAAAAAATGTTGAAGAAAGGAAAAAAAATGGATTGGACTGCTGAAGCTTTGGATGCTTTTATGTCTATCAAAAGGGCTATCAAAGAGGCTCCCATTCTTAAGTCTCCAAATTTTACAAAGCCTTTTCAGATTTTTTTCATTTGCCTCAATGCATACTATTGCTGCTATTATGTTATAGGAGAATGAAGGTGGTTATGAACAGCCTATGTCTTTCTTTAGTAAATCATTACAAAGGTCTAAATTGAAGTATGACATAATGGAAAAACAAGCATTTGCATTAGTAAAGGCCACAAAGGCATTTAGACCATATCTTGTTGGAGCCAAGGTGATTGCTTATGTCCCCCATCCTGCTGCCAAGGATATTTTGACACAATCTGAACTTATAGGGAAAAGATACAGATGGATCAACAAGATTCAAGAGTTTGACATGGAGATATGGATCACTAAGCTAGTAAGAGGTCAAGGCTTGGCTAGGCTGATGGCAGAATCAAATATTTAAGCAAGTCAAGTCTATAATATAGAAGAGGGGAATGCAATTGCAAGCATTGAGCACACTCCTTGGTATACTGATGTTATGCATTATCTTAAATATATGAAGTGTCCATATAGATTGAGTGACAACCAAAAGAGAACTTTGAAGTTGCAAGCATCAAAATATGTCTTCATGGATGGAGATCTATTTTGGAGAAACAGAGATGGCATATTGTTATTGTGTCTAAATGAGTCATAGGCTAAGCATGTTTTTAGTGAAATTCATGAAGGAGTTTGTGGAGGAAATTATTCAGCAAAGACAACTACACACAAAATTCTTAGGGTAGGTTATTACTGGCCAAAGGTTTTTAATGATTCTTTCACACATGTAAGAAGATGTGAGGCCTGCCATAATTTTTCTAGAAAATTAAAGTGCCAAGGTGCTTTGCCACTTCAACCCTTGCAAGCTAATGCCCCTTTCCATCAATGGGGAATTGATTTCATTGGAGAGATACAAGAAAATTCAAGTGGAGGACACAAATGGATACTAGTTGCCACTGATTATTTTACTAAGTGGGTAGAGGCAATCCCAACTAAGCAAGCTACAAGTAAGGTAGTTAATAATTTTCTGATGGACAACATTATCACTAGATTTTGTACACCAATGAGGTTGATCATAGATAATGGGATGTGTTTTAGGTTAGATGAATTCAAAAGCTTCTGCAATAAGTATGGAATTACTATTTCTTATACAGCCCCTTATCATCCACAAGCTAATGGACAAGTAGAGTCTAGCAATAAAAGTCTTTTGAAGATTATAAGGAGAATGCTAGGGCAAAACAAGAAGACTTGGGATTCAAAGTTAAAACTGGCTGTGTAGGCTGATTCATGAAAAGGGAAATTGGAAAATCTCCATTTGAATTAGTGTATGGAGTACAGGCCAGGATGCCTCTGTAGAATTAATTACCAGTCTACAAGTTTGTCTTATAGGAAGATGTGGAAGTTCCTAAGCCCATGGAAGACAGAATGGAACAACTTGTTGAACTTGATGAAGTAAGAAGAGAGGCCCAAAGCTAAAACATGAAGTTATAGACACAGATGAAGTATCTATTTGACAAGAAGGAAAAGAATAGAAATTTTGAAGAAAATGATTTGGTATTGATGTGGAATGCAAGGTGTCAGGAGAAAGGCAAGCATGGTAAATTTGAAGCTCTTTGGCTAGGACCTTTTGCTATTGTTGGAAAGAAGGGTGAAGACTCATATTATCTATAGAACATGACTAGTGAAGATCAGGAATTGCTTGTTCATGGACAATTTTTGAAGCTTTTCTTCTCTTGAGCAACATAGAGGATTAAGGGTTGTCAGTGCATGGACAACTCTTGTGTATCCTCTTTAAAATTATTTTCCATGCACAGTAGTCTAGGATTCTGTCATTTTCCATTTCACTATCATTTTCCATTCACCTCCATCTTGCATTCATTTTGCATTCATTCCTTCATGCTTCATTTCCATTTCCATTTTTCTCACTGGCTCATCATTTTGTGTCTGATCTGCTCAACCAAAGATTCTGGATCCTTGCAATGATCTAACTATCATTCATCCCCAGACGGAGCCACTATTGGAACTATCAAAATTTGATGATTTTTGCATACCTTTCATACCCCTTGAGTCTCCATATGAGTCCTTCTATTGGAATTTTCCTCATATCATGGTATTTTTACTTGCATCTTGCCCATTTTTCCCCTTAGAATTTATCCATGTTTGCATTTTCCACATTTTGGTCCTTATCGGTGTAGGTTCATTTTTGTCTCCCTAATCAATTTTGCATTTTTTGCTTGCATGAGTCTATGTTGCCTATCAGCAAGACTCATTTGATGTCACAACGATTGAAGTTCTTATGCAGGCAGCATTTGGCAGGACCTTTGTATTGTCACAATGACTAGATTTCACCTACAGGCTATCGACGTAACATTCATATTGTTTTGGTGACAACAGAGACATCAATTGGCATATTTTTTGGCTATCAGGGTAGTATCTCACTGAATTCTATATGTCTCCTCAACTATGCTTGTGGTGGTTCATCAGCAAAGGCATGTTTTTGCGACAGGAGGTCATAGCAAAAAGGTCAGGTCTTGCTGACAAGTATAACAAATGACTTTCGGTGGGGGATATTGCTATCATTGTAAGGTCTTAGCAAGTGACCTTCGGTCTCACTGACCTTACACATGGATTTCCTCTCATGGGCCTTTCGGTAAGAGTTGAAGTTTTTGGTAGGAGGTCATGGAAAAGTATATGTGTCTCGCCAATGGGTTACTAAAGGGTTTCTACTAAACTGCTTTCAGCAAGATATTGGCTATGTCTTGGTGAATAGGTGTGAGCTTGGTTGTTTCGGTATAGCAATTTACTCTACAAGATGTCTCACTGAGGGTTGAAGGTTATAGCAATAGAGGATCCTCGTTGGCAGGAAAAATATTTTGTCTCAGTGACTTGGGATGGTTAAAGACTTTCAGTGAAACATAGTAATCTACAAGAGGTCTTGCTGATGTCAGAATGTTACAGCGACTATGATCAAAACCAAAGGAACTCATCAGTGAGAGATATCTAGCATCTCAACAAATGAAAGCATGTGAAGAATTACATTTTGATATAAAATTTTGTTATTTGTATGACATCTCCCTGATATCACAAGGCTATACTAAAATAGAAAGAAGACAAATGGATACTTATTAACTTCGGCATAAATAGTTTGTTATGGTGAAAGCGAATAGCACGACGAATAGAGGGATGTGGGATGATTAACGATTTAAGATACAATTGCCTTCAACATACCTTCTGTGTTGTCCCGGCGAATGGTTCACTGGCGAATAAAAATAGAAATTTGAATGTTGTGACTAACATGTATACATTTGATGACTGTTGCTAGCTAGTTTGATTGGAGCCTGAATCTTGTGGAGGGCCAACATGATATTTCAATATGTTTTATTTTCTCATTCTGGTGTATAAATTGGCATCTTTGTAATTGTAAAAGGAAACCAATTATCAGTTATTCGATATAGTAGGAAAATTGTATGGATAGAGAACAATAAATTTATCGAATTAGAGGCTATAATGCATGTTTTAAAATGGAGGTATTTTGAATGTCAATTGATGTTGTTGCACATATCTGGTATCAGTTATCTATTGAATTTAATAAGAGAATTGCTAAGTTTTCTACAAGATGGATTCTTTCTGATTGTTTAAATTGATATGACAAGTTTGTATTCAATTTATCAACACAATTTGTTGTACTTGTGTGATTGATTGATTAGTTCTTTCAAGTAAAGACTAAATCCTTTTAGTTAATCACAGTAATCAGAGAGATTCATTTGGATTATTCAAGTAGAGCTTAGTAATTATAGAATTGCATGTTTATACCAGTTGTAAGCATAATCTATACCAGATAACTTGAATTTTCAGAGAAGTGTTACTCATCTTGATCTCATTTGACTTTGCATACCCAACAAGGCACTAGTCTCTACACTTCATTATTTGAACTTATTCAGTTTTGTTTACATCTATTAGTCAAGCATTCATTTTAGGATTTAGATCAGAATATTGTTACTATTTTCAAGTTGGATTTTATTTGTTCACCTCCCATTGCCATTGTGAACAAATTGCTCTAAGAAGATAATCACAAATTAAGTCTGCACCATTCGAAGAGGTACACCCACCTAGGTCTTGCAGCACCTAAAGCATAGAAGGTTGAATTCTTTTGATCTTGTCTGTTACCCTAAAGTGTATCAAGAGATTGGAAGCCTCTTGAGGCATCTTGCTTGTGTTTTTGAGAGCTAACAAAGTCTACGTTCAAAATGAGGACTAACATGAACAATGAAAAGTCTAAGTTCAAAATGAGGACTAAAATGGACAATATTTGGAGAAAGGTTTGCCTAACCACTCTAATCTTGACTTATGTCTCAATTTTGGTTACCCAAGGACTTGCTAAGGGGACTAGGTGACAAGGTCAAAATGACAAGTGAGCCTACCTAACTAGACTATTGAGTTGGAGGTTCTTCATGAAAGAGACAATGACTGAAAAAGGTAATGATGATGAAGTCCAAGATAACCTAGTTTTGAAACAATGGTTCTACAAAGTGTGGTGAGTTATCCTAATCCAATGGACATTTTGAGCAATTTCAATTCTGGTTTCCAATAGAATCCTCTTAGAAATTATTTTTTTGACAATAGACTGAAATTGTTTTTTGATGTTTTGTTGAAAAATTTGAGTTGTCTAAGGTCGATTGTTTATGCCCAAATTTTTGAATGTTGTGTATATTGTTTGACAATCTAGAAAAAACTTCACAAGGACAATGTTTTAGTGTAAGAAAACACATGTAAGACAAGCATGATCCTTATAGGCCAATAGGCCAAGGGTTTGTATACTTGATATAGCCCACCGATATACCCCAGATTGGTGCTAAAGACCTTTCCTTCTCGAGAGAAGATAACTAAGAAGTTTGTTGACATTGGCTCCCCTCCACAATTCATTAATGTCATTCAAGCACACCAACTTTGAATTATTAGGTAGTGACTTCCCAAGAACTGCTATATCTACTCAAGGGGATTAGTAGTGAGTGTCTTCAGGCATGATACTATACCCTACACTATATCAAGTAATGACTAAAAGATGGTTGGCCTCTAAAACAATAGGTTTTTAGTAAGGGCAGTTTATTCGTAGGGCATGATCCATGCAGCGAGAGTCCCCTTTCAGATCCATCTCGTCAGAACCATACGCATGATTCTTGGGCTTTCCCAAAGAATCCACTTTTATACACCAGCTGGAAGTCCCTCGGGTTTAGGGTGCTACTGGTTTGAGCCATCTTGGGGTGAGTACTTTTTTCCACCAAAATAGGCCCAAGTTCTAGAGTTAGTAACCATTTCTCTTACACCCAGGATTGCCCGAAAAAGCAATGGGAGAGGATACTTTGATTACTAAGTCATAAGGGTGTATAACAGATAGAATGGGTCTCACTTTCTGATCAATAAGTTTTCACAAGGTGAGAGCATAATCACCTACCATTTGCAAACACAATCAAACAAAATAGTAAAACATGTTCATTTTATGTGCACCAAAATAAATGTGTACTAATCTAAAAAATACAAGCACAATGTTTAGTATTCAATCTTCAACACTCAAACTTGCAAACCACAAGTTAGGAGTTTCTTTGATTTTTAGTCTTCGACAAACATATGTTTATGCAAACCTGCAGAAAATCCCAATTAGCAAAATTAGCCACAAAGCTAAAATTAAACTAAAAAATATAAAAAAATTAACATTTAATCTAAAATATAAAGTAATGTTAATATAAATTAAACATAAATTAAAATTAATTTTAAACTAAATTAATCCTAAAGTAAATTAAATCTAAATTAAATTTAAACTAAAAATTAAATTTTCCTTCTAAATTAAAAACTAAAACTAAATCTACATTAAAAATTAAATCTAAACTAGAAACTAAATTATCAAGCAAAAATAAAATCCAAATAAAATATAAATTAAATCTAAATTAGAAACTAAATTAAAAATTGAATCTAAATTAGAAACTAAATTAAAAAGCTAAATAAAAAGTAAAACTAAATTAAAAATTAGAAACTACATTAAAAATTACAACTAAATCTAAATCAAAAGTTAAATCTAAATTAAAAATTAAAAATCCAAAAATAAAATAAAAAATAAAAGCTAAATCTAAATTAGAAATTAAAAAGCTAAAATTAAATTAGAAATGAAAAACTAAATCTAAATTAGAAATAAAAAAACTAAATCTAAATTAGAAATGAAAAGCTAAATCTAAATTAGAAATGAAAAACTAAATCTAAATTAGAAATGAAAAGCTAAATCTAAATTAGGATTAATATAAATTAAAAAAATCTAAATTAGAAATTAAAAACTACATGTAAATAAAAGTTAAAAACTAATTTTAAAAGCTAATTTAAAAGTTAAATCTATATGTTGTGACTTTGTTGTGACTCAAGGATTTGTTGAAAGTGGAAATGTTGTGCATAACTCCTTATCAAAAATTCTGCCGACATGCATTTACCTGTACCTGTAAAAAAAATCACGAAAACTGTATGACAATGTGTCTGCAAAAAAAAAAGTGTTGGGTTCACCAATGTATCAATGGGTTAATTTTTGGATTAAGGTTAGCAATGATTACATCAATAATAAAACCCAAAGAAAACAATAAAGGACAATGAAATAAAATAATAAGAATGATTATACCTGATATTAGCTGAAGCCTCCATGATTGACCTCCATAGCACCTTCTAACTTGTTGATTGTTGCCCTGAGATCGAATGTGTGAGCAATCTTTGACTATGACAATGTCCTAAACAAGCTTTGAAGGATTTGAAAATGACAAACAATGACTATGCTTATGACTATGAAAAATGACAATAATCAAATTAAATAAGCTAAGTGCATGTTAAATCTAAGCATGAATGCCTATAATAATGAAGTGGGTGTAAATTGTGAGCAAAATTGACATTTTATAGAAAACACAATTTTGAGTGGATGGACAAGATTAAATGCTGACAAAGCCTAAAATTAGAGGTCAAGATTTCATGTGACAATCCCTAATTAGGGTTAGGGAAAAATTATTAAATGAGTGGTCAACATGTCAGTTGATAAAATCAAATAGGTGGTCGAGAATAAATGTGACAAGAAGATAAACACTACTTGATTTGTAAGATTCAAAAAATCAATAAGATAAGATTGGATAGAAAAATAGATTTGAAAAATCAAGAATTTGCTCAATTACTTGATTTTTGCAAGAAGATTACCTTTCTGAATTAAATTAATTCAAAATAAGGATTTTGTGTGACAATAAATAACCTTTTTCAGATTATTTACCAAAATGGACTGTCAGTTAATGAAAAGAGATCATTTTAAATAATTAATTTATTTAAAATGAGAGAAATGTTAAATTAGGTAATTAAATAATTAAAGATAATTATTTAATTTAGAGGATTATGACCGATAATTAAATAAATTAATAAATTCATTTAATTATGAGAATTAGTCACATATTGAATAAATAAATGAAATTCATTTATTTAATAATTAGGAGGAATAAATGAATAAAGTTAATTAAATAAATTAAGAAATTTATTTAATCAAGGGAAGACTTAGACAATTAATGACGTATTTAATAAATAAATAAAATCTATTTATTTGATAATCATGAAGAATAAAAGGACGTGAATTAATTAAATAATTATGAATTATTTAATTAATAGTTGAATGTGGACCAAGGACATAATTAAATGTCATAATTATGCTAGAATGAAAGTGGTTAAAATAGAGCTTGCAGGAATAGGTTATTTTTATGTGTCTATATATATATATATACATATATATATATATAATTACATTTTATATCCTTTGATAACAATACCGCATAAAATTATATGCATGGGAAAAATGGATACTACATAGATCATATTACTTTCTATGATAAAATACGAATTATAATAGTCCTCAACCTTTCAACCTATATTATAATCATTATTTTTCATAATTTTAGTGAGCATAAAGACCTACTCATGGTCTAATAATCATCAAGTACATGACATATCTACATATTAGTAGTTGATGGTTAGTAGTGTTCATATGAATATTAACCCAACATGGGTCTAACATGTTTAATATTTAAAATACTTTGTTTAGTATAGAGAAATAATTGTGATTTAGTAAATTCTATAGACCCAGAAGGTCACTTATGGAATTTGTACAAAGACTAAATATTGGTATGGTCAAAATATCCGTATTCCATAATATGCTTTTATTTAAAGAAAAAATATCAAAGGGGTTGAGTAAAAAATAATTATTAACCTTATATACTTCTTTGATAGGAAATTAAATAACATAATAAAAAATTCAAATATTTGACATAGCTCAATTACAATGGTAATGATCAAGGTGACATTCACAATGCCTAATAGGTACAGACCTATGAGATATACCACAACTTTCATTGTGCTCAAGTGAGAATCAACCTTATATGGTATATAATATTTATCACACTACTCTCTAAGGCACATGCATTGGCTTGAGTTAGCATTGACATTATATGGTCTACTTTTTTTATTCTCAATTTTATATTAGGAAGATACCTTAACTCAAGTAAGCATTAGCCTTATATGGTCCATATTTTTTATTTATTGTACTCTATTAGGTACATATGTTAAGTTGAGTGATCATTGACCTTCTATGGTCTACATTATTTATCCACAATTTTCTATTATGCATAGACCTTAAATGATAAAACAATTAAATCTACATTGCTCAAATAAGCTCAAAACCTAAATATTTATCAAATTATTTAAAATGAAATAAAAGTGTTTCTTTGTGTTTTAGGACATAGAACAACACATTTCACTCCATTTCATTGGAGGAAAACCCTAGAGATCTCAATCCAAGATATGCAAAGGAGAAAGAGATCTTGCAATAGGGTTGTCCCAAGGTTTGATTATAAACTAAAGAGGTTTTCACCACCAAGCTAGGGATTGGAAAGACTAATTTAATGCAATACTTAAGGTTTAAACCTAATGCAATGAAATATTTCACTTAATGACCTAGAAAAGCATGTAAAACATAACAAAAAGTTGAGAGATGAAAGGTGTTCTCCTGGAAACCTAAAGAGGACTAAATGAAGACTTGAAATGTTGAAAATACTAATTTTAATGTTGACTAGGACTCATATGCCAAACTAGGCAATTTAGTCCCAGATTAGGGTTTCTTGGCAGAAACTAAAATTTGGTAGAGATGTGTCTAAAACTCCTGAAATCTACAAATATGACCAAACTAGGACTCATACACCAATAGTGGCGTATCAATCCAGTTAGGGTTTTTTGGAAAATTCAAAGTCTAAAACTGCTCTTCAATGTCTGCTTTATCCTTTTCACTTGATTTCTAGATCTTTATCTTCAATTTGCATTATGTAAATGTTCTCTAATGATCTTCAATGCAAGGTGACAACTTTGACAACTTTGAACACTTGAAAACTTTCTCCAAACTTACTCCTCAATGTGTCTTCAACCTAGATCTATAAATCTCACATTAAAGAGAGGGAATTTTTTTGTTTTGTTAGTAGAAAGGGCTTTTCCTTGGTCAAACCCCATTTTGGTAATAAAACCTTGAAATGAAATGAAATAGGAAAGAAAAATGATGAATGAAGAAAATATAATGTTTCAACTCACCAAACCCTAACAATAAAGTGTTGCAAAAATGTGTGAAATGGCTCCAATGGATGTAGATATTGACTCTTACTTGAATGTGGTAGATCTTGACTTGAATTCTAGCTTGAATCACAAAACCCTACGTCACAATTGTTAGCTAAAAAAAACATGAGGCAAGATGACTTTGACATGATGCTTGATATTTGAATCATGCTCTAAAACACTTGATAATTAGCTCTTGAAGACTCTCGAATTCTCTTCTAAGATCATGAATGCTCTTGTGAACTTAACTTTTCTATAAGGATTCTCATTCAACTTGATAGGTGAAAAAATGAGTAAAATAACCTTGTATTTATAGTTGTTTATGCCTAATTTCCCTAAATTGCAACACTACAAGCCAACATCAGATCTAGGAGAATAAAACCCCACCAAAATTTGAATTAAATTTGATTTTGAGCCACACAAGACTCATTTACCAAAAGTGGCATATGAGTCCCATTAGGCATAATTATGGGACACATTTTCAAAAATGCTTAGAAAGGTGTGAAATCTAGATCGAGGCCCAAAACCCTAGATGGGACTCATATGCCCAAGGTGGCATATGAGTCCCAAATCACAAAATTTGGGCCACACAACCTAAAAACACCTAAATTATGATTGGATGTTGATTTATGTTACGATGATCCTTGAAAAGATGCATTAAATGAGGTTTGTGGATGTAAAATAAGGCCAATTAAAGCACAAAGAAGCCCAATTATTTAATAAAAACCCTAGAAAAGTGTGAAAGTGTGTTACAACACTTTAAATAAGGCACCAACAAGTACATTTAGTTCACAAGGGCCCAAGACCTAATGTGAATATGTTAGACACATTACAACACTAAATCAAGGTCATGTTATTGCTACTTCTCTCCACTCTCTACCATTCTCTGAATCTTTAAGACCCATTAATTCACTTTATGTGAAGTACATGCAACTAACACTAAACATACTCTCGAGTATGTGTACTTTGACCACATTACAAGCTCTTCATTTTAAATCATCATATCATTAGTCATTAAACTTTCAAATTTGTATGTACTTTAAAATATATATATATATATATATACTTGTATCTATCATATATATGTGTGTGTGTGTGTGTTTAATAATAGTGTGAAAATGTAAAGGAGTATATTTTCCTACACTATAATAAATATTACATATATGTATAATTATCACATATATTTAATTACTATATAGATATTAGATATTATATATATGATAGATACAAGTATATATATATATATATATATATATATATATATATACTTGTATCTATCATATATATGTGTGTGTGTGTGTTTGTGTGAATATATATACTCTAGATATAATTTATATAGTTAATTTAAATATATGTGATAATTATATATATATATATATATATATATATATATATATACTTGTATCTATCATATATATGTGTGTGTGTGTGTTTGTGTGAATATATATACTCTAGATATAATTTATATAGTTAATTTAAATATATGTGATAATTATACATATATGTAATATTTATTATAGTGTAGGAAAATATACTCCTTTACATTTTCACACTATTTTGTGGGTCCCCTCAATTAAATTGGAATTAATTATGCCTTAATAAGCCCTATTTCACATCTAAAAGCCTAATAAATTATATTTTCTCAAGGGGAAACCCAACAAAAATTAATGTCAACACATAATAAATTAGCTTTAACAATGTGTGTTCCAAGAATAGGGACCTAGTACCCAGTCACCCATGGGTGAATGGGTTCTCCCTAGGCCTTTGAAACCAAATCTAAAATATGTTTTTTGTGGTATTTTATTGTCCCCAATTTCAAATTTCAATGTCGACTTGTAATGTTTATTTTTTGTGAAATTAAGGATACATACCTATAAATACAAGGTTATTTTATCAAATCAGCATTAGATTTTTAAAATCAACATAGAAATTTTAAGAGAGCATCAATTCAAGTTTACAAGATTAGATTTATCAGTGATTTATTGTAGCAATCAAGATCTCAATCATCTCAAATCCCTTTTCAATAATGCATGTTTTTGGAGCTAACATTGTGACGTATGTTTCAAAGATTCAAGTCAAGCATTCAAATTAGGATTCAAGCATCAAGATCCACATCCATTGTCTAGTCATTTCATGTAATATCAAGATCAAGATTTTAGTCCTCCAAAGGTTTATTCAAGGGTTTGGTGAGTTGTAACATAGCTTTGTTCATTTAGCATTCCTTTTATGTTTCATTATTTCAATTCAAGGTTTAATTACCAAAATGGGGTTTGACAAAGGAAAACCCCCATTCATAAAAAAAAAAATTAAAAATTTCCCTCTTGTGTTTGTATTGCAGATCTTAGATTGAATAAGGATTGAAGATCTCTTAAAGAGAAAAATTGGAAAAGTTTTCAAAGTTGCAAAGGTTGTTAACAATATTGTCGATTCAAGGAAACTCACCTACAAACTTCATTTCCAAATCTTTGACACTAAAACCTAGATCAAACAAAAGCTATAATTGGAATCAGAGGATCTCAAAAGATGGTTGAAACCTCTACCAAAAGATCCATTTGCCTATACATGAATGAGTCCCAATTAGCCTCCCAAATCTGCATTTTGGTTAAAAGTACACATCACTGTCCCATTTCCAAATTTGTCAAAATCTTGTTGTTTATATCTATATTATTATTTAAATTTATGTTTCAAGTTTCAATGAACATAATTGAATTGATTTACTATTTTTAGTTTTTCTCCCAAAAGTATTGCTTAGGTTGATACCCCTATCGTCAATGATAAGGAAACCAACAACTTCCCCCATTGAGTTGACTCACCTAAGGGTTGCAAGTAAATTATTTGTGGGGATATCATTTCCTAACGACATAAAGTAAAGATATGTTCACCACCCCCATTTTCCCCATTTCAAATTGGTGAACCTAACATTCTTGCAATATAAACTTTATAAATTTGGAGTCCATTCAAACCCTAGATCTAGGATTTCTATTAATTTACATTGCATTGCATTATGTTTAGGGTTTTATGTTTGCATTTTGCATTCTTTAAAATTTGAAAAAAATAAAAATTTCATTAATTTTGTATAGTGCTTACATAACATTGCATGATTAGTTACTTGAACCAAAAAATTGAATCAAAGTTGCATCTCAAATTAGGTATTTCTGCTTGTCATTTAGCATCATTTCACCCTTACATTTAGATCTGATTTGCCAAAAGTATAAAACTGTAACTACCTATTTGCAACCAGAATATTGAAACATACAAATTAACCTAGAAATTTTAAATTTAAGTGTCCAAAATTGTGATAGAAGACCCATTCACCCATGGGAAAATGAGTCCTTAGTCAAGCCTGTTTCTGAATTTATGGGCACTAAAAACCCTCTGTCTACATTTCATGTTTCTACATTCAACTTTCTATTTTAGTTGCTAGATTTTTTTTATATAATCATCTTGTGCATTAGGTTTTGATGGAACCTTCAAATTTTGCGAATTTGAAGTGGCCATATTGAAAATTTTGTCTCTGCATACTTAGAAGTACCCTTGAAAAATCTACCTAAGTGACCTACTTTAGAGGGCCACAATTCGAAACCAGTGGTTTGTCATGCTAAAAGGATTGTTGCTTTACATTCTCCCCACATTAATGTACTCATTGGTCTGATTTCAAAGCCCCATGGTTATATTTTCTATTTTTACCAGGCCAAAAGCAAATGCATTTCCCTCTATTTTGTACCTGCATTTTCAAAATGTTTCAAAGTCGTCAAGATTGATCTTTAATATCTGGTGATAAATATGGATTGAAGGAAAGCCCTCTTTCCCACATACTCAATGCACCTAGATGAGCTTATATTTTTAATGGAAGCCCCCATAAGTTTTTTTGATATATTTTCAAAGTGGTGACTTTGAGAGCCTTGATTGGTTTCTAACAGGTGAAATTGCAAAAAAGTCCAAGTAGTCAACTTTAGTATTTAATATCTTTCACCTCAAGAAGAAATTTTCCATGTTTATTGTAATGAATTCTTGGGTTAAATGGTAACATTCCTACTCAATTTCAGGATCCCAGGATAAGTTTTGATGGGTTACCTAACCCTTTTTTGACTACAACATGGCGAAAATGTTGTCCTGAAAAGTTTCAAATTTTAAAACTCTAAGGACAACCCATTTCTTCTTTTGGTCTAAAACCTCTACAACTCGATTTTCATCAAGATTGAATGTCATTTGATACATTATTTTAATGCATTTTTGTTGGAGTGAACATGTCTCAGGGACCAATTTACAAACGAGATACTTGATTTTTTATAGATGGGCGAAATTTGAGGAAATGAGATTTCTCTAAATAATTGATTATGGTTGTATGCAAAAAAAATCGGCTCAAGTGTCACCATTTTTGTGCAATAAATTTCTTCAAATGGGTTGTAGGCGTAATTTGAAGTCACAAATTTTTATAATGTTTCAAATGTTCATATTTAAAATATTTTGAATATTCTAAATATTGTGCAAATGAAAAGAGAAATTTAGGATAAATATAAAATACATTTCAAATGTTCTGGATGGCAAGCAAGCTTAATTCTTGCTTCTGATTGGTCCAAAAGTGACTTTGACGGCTTTCACCTATGTACCAGAACTCATCGTTGAATGCCATTTTGATTTGCATTTCCCATTTAAATCAGTGATGGTGCAATGGTTGTGTCCTCTCATCGCCCATCACAGATTCGAGGGATATTTCCTTTTGCACATTGGAAATGGAGTATGTTCTGAGTTCTTTCTCATTCATTGTTGATTGAAGACTTATTGTTCCTGGTGCATCCATGATGGAGCGATGACTTCGCTCATCACTAATTTCTTATGATCTTCCCTTCTCAAATCTGTGATTGGCGATGGTGGCTATTGTGAATAATGTTTTCACATATACAATAAATTTCTAAAGTTGTTAAGGTGAAAAATGACTAGAGAAAGGTAATTGAATGTAAATATTAAGTTGCACAACTAAATTGAATAGAATGAACATTGTACATCGCTAATTTATTTTATTTTCCCTCATCTTATTAGCGATGCACGATTGTAGTTACTAGACATTATGAACTCACAGGAAAATTGCTCTCTTTGCTGGAGGTAAAATGTGCATGAGTAATATGATTTTCATAGCCTGATAAAATAAGTTGAATGCTTTCCCAAGTAAAAAAAAAAAGAGGTTTGGAGTTATGGATATTAATAAATGATAAATTCATAGGTAAAATGTGTATTTTACAGCCAACGGATTTTTTAGAGTCGGAAGAGAAAAGTAAGGGCTCTCATTTGAGATATTTTTCAGCTACAAGTAAAAAAGTGAATATTCTCTACAACAAGGAATTTTTCAAACGTGGGAAAAGGATTGAATGGAAATAATGATGAGTCTTCTAGAATGGGAATATTTTTCTATTGCAGGGCAGTGGAGTGATAAGCAAGAAAATAGAGAGTAGATTGAAGATTGTTCTACAAAGCAAAGGAAATTCAAGATCAATGAACCAAAATGTGCCAAGTGTCTTCTTCAAATGAACATTTACGGTTTTTGTGTCTCCTTAAATTTTATCTTTCTACCTCATTTTCAAGAGAGGCTATTTTTCTAATGTAACATAGAGAACACTGTAGTGTTAATACAAAGCATTTTAGAGTTAAGTCTTGGGGTTTGATTCTGTTAATATTTATGTAATTTTGATTACAATACGAGCAAAATAATGCTGAATATTTCAAGTTTGAGACTATTTTACTCTCCTATGTATTGATTTTATAAATTATGAATAACATAATCAAGAATTATTTTATTCATCTACATTGAAGTTTAGTGGATGTTTAGTTTTATTCTTGCTTGTCCATTCAAATAATGTATGTAAATGCTTGAGTGAAGCTACTCATTTATGTTAGGTTGAGTGCCAAGATGCGAGTAAGAAGTAAATGTTGAGATAAAATGTTGAAATGTTGTAATCCAACATTTCAAAGCTTCATATATTGTCAGGTGTGAAAATTGTCATCATATTATGTATGTGTTTGGGTTGACTCTATTTGAAGGATGAGGCACTGATCTAAGTGTGCTATTCATGCTACATGTGTTAGTTATTACAACAACTGATCATCTTTTAAATCAAGTATCAATCTCAGTTCATTTGTGTGAGGAGTTAAATGAGTTACATCTCTCGTGTTTAAATTAGGCATAACTATAGAGGTCAGCCAAGCCATTATTGTGTCTATTAAGCACCTAAAGGAGAAATATTTGTTTATAGTGTATTTGGAAATTCAGCACACAAGTATCTATAAATATACTCATTGGGATCAACCTCCCAGGTTTAATAGAGCTTGAAGTGTAGGGGAGAAAGGGTATTTTATTCACTCTCCTATTCGTTGGCCTTATCAACCCATTGGGTCTAAATATGAGAGAGTGGCTACTCTTTAGGACTCATTACATCTATTGATTTGGGAACCAATAGATATGTGACTCTACTAGGGAGAACTTTGAATCTCCAATTGCAGACTGTTACATCACAGAGTCGAGAGTTTGGTAAATCTAGACATTTGGTTTAGATATAAAGAAGTTTTTATACCTGGAAGTGAATTTGTTATAGCAAAATTTCAATAGATTGGTGATTCCACTAGGGAGAATTTGAGAAATATATGATAGAAGATCATCTAGCCTTAAGAGTCATTGAAATTTCTAAAATAAGCCAAGGACCTACATATTTGAAGGAGATTGCTACAATATTTCTAGTGTATTCTTGAAGTCCAGTGCTCTGTTGGTGGAGAGAACTCAAAAATACCTAGATCTTGGGAGAATCTTTTTGCTTTTGAAAGATCTTTTGCTCTTTCAAAGAGGTGGAAACTCTACATAAGTTTCTACATCATCAGAAGAGTTCGTTGTAGCAGTTCTCAGGTACTTTTCTATTATAATATCTTTGTATGAAGGTTTTCAATAAAAAAATTCTAGTTAATATTGTCTCTTATTCAGTATTTCAAATACTAGTAGAAAGGGAAATGAGAAAGTAAGATATTCTAAAATGATATCTTGAGAAGAAATTAGTTGTAGAGGGAACATAATTTTATAGACAAAAATGTATTGTTGTCCAAGTTTGATCCCTCTACAAGCTATAGTATCATGCCTAGAAAACAACCATGTCCTCAAAGGAAAGTATTCAGTAGTGAGAGATATGACCCTTTGGATTTTAGTAAAATTCAAGGTTACCCACATTGTGTCCCAAGAAGAATTAATGAATATTTTCCTAAGTTTAGAGGAGGTTAGAATCAACATCACAACATACACAAGTTTTTCTTGATGTAATGGAAGATTGTCAAATAGTAGAACAATATGCTATCATGAAGTTTTTTGTAATAACTTTAGAAGATACTAATGAATATTGGTTTTCTAGCTTACCAAAGCATTCCATATATTCATGGCATGTGCTCATAATGCATTTTATTGATTATTTTGAAGAAGAGCTAATAGATAATGAATGCTTGTCTAAATAAAGAAATTTTCATACCCAAGAAGAATATGAAGAGAAATCGCAAAATGAGGTTGAACTTATGTCACTTTTTGATGCATTATATGATGTAAAAATATTTGAGGGTGAATCCTCCTATGATTTTCATGATAAATTCATGACTATTCTATTTGCTATACCATCATTAAATGAACCTGATGAATTAGTGTGTATTGATTTTTTTTGTGAAAGACTTGAGCTAGGTCTAAGTACCATGCCAACTCATTTGAAGCCTCATAGTCTTAAATGTTTATATAAATGGCTATCAATAATTGAAGAAATGATAGAGAAGTATGGAACTAATTTGCTAAATAGCTTATGTGATGGTACTTTTTCAAGACTTAATCACATAAATGTAGATGGTATAGAAAAATATAATGATAGTGCATCATGTAGTAATGGAGATTTTTTTTTGAATAGCCTACAGAAGAAATAAACTCAAATGAGGATTGAATCCATAATGGTCATGAAGAGATAGATGAAACATGTAAAGTTTCTTCTATTTGTTCTGAAAATATAGAAATAGAAATCACATTTTCTATATTAGATGAAGGCTTCAATGATGAAAATGATACTAAAGTATTTTATCTTCTATGGAATTTGAATATATAGTATCATGATGATTCTGAAGTTTCATGTCTTCATGATAAGAACAATGTTTTTGTAGATGAAAGTTTCCAACTAGCTGGAAATCATTATTGTTTGGATAACATTTCTGAAGCTTCAATAGAACAAGATGATGGATATGAACTGAATATTTTGTTTGAAGAAGACATGTGTGATCAACAATGCAATGGCACAATTAGTCCTACCTCTTCTACAGTTGTTCAGTATAGCACCAATACAAGCTTTCATGATGATGAGATAGAAGAGCTTGCTGATTTGAAGAGTAATTTTGAGAATTTTAGTATATCAAATGAAAGTGATAGAGTATGCGATTATTTTCAGTTAGAGAAATCATGTGTAAGCTATTGTAATGAAGAAACCATTGATGGTTTTCAGTTTGGCACTGAAGAAGGTAGCCCTACTAATTGTAGCAGGAGTATCAACAAAGAAGGAGAATTCATTGAATGAATCAGTTCAAGTAGTTGGTTATGAAGAGCATGCATATGTTGATCATGATGAACAAGGAGCTCCTCTTTTGTTTAATGCTTTACCTTCTTCTATTCATGTTGTTTCCTTTAAAATTTTTCCTTTAATGTTTGCACGAGATCACCATTGAAGAAGTTGTACTTGATAGTGGAAATGTAGAGATAAATGAAAGTACAACTAATGATGCTCTTTATGAGGAGTTTACACTTCAAGAATGTGATTGTGTCAATCACATGGATGAATATGAGGACCTCTTTTCTGGATCTACAACTCATATTTTTCCTCATAACCATTATGCCTTAGATTGTCATGTTGATGCAACAAGAGGTGATGTTGAATATGATACTACTTTCAACAATGAATGTGTTTTAAGTAGTCATTATGAGGAGTTTTTTTTAAAAGTAAATTTTGAGTCATCTAAACCTGCTCTTGAGACTATTGTGTCTAATAACACTACTAATGTTGACAATCTTGTCTATGAGCTTGAAGTAGGAAACATTGTTTGGGATGCTAATATTTCTTCAAAATGTTATGAATTGAATGTGGATGAAGGTATTATGAGTGTTGGTGAATCTTGTTTTTAAGACATTGAGACATATGGTAATATCACTAACCTAGGTTGTTTGGATGATGACAAAATCACCTGTGGTGCTATTCAGTTTGATGAGTTTAAATGTGTGAGCAATCTTTTCTTGACACATAGATGGATTGCACATTTTTTCTAAGGCATGATTTCTTTTCCGACCTTTATCATTATGAGGGAATTGGTAAAGCATATGAGGTGTTTTTAGATAGTCTTGATCAGTATCCTCACATTTTTCAACTTTCCACAGAATCAGAAAATGGAATGGCTGGCAGTGATGCAACTTATGTCATTTGGTTTCCATGTGACAGTAAAGCTAAATTCAAAGGTATCCTAAACTTCTCTTTGAAAGAATAAAGTTATTAATATTATTGTGGTGTGGAAAAGGAAAGTATGGATTAAAAGAGATTATCTCTTTTAATAGATTGGTATTTGATAGAGGTAAGAATTGGCTTCCCTTTTCCATTTGGTGGCCCAAAGCTACCAAATGGAGTTTTAAAAGTTGAAAAATAAAGACTCTATCACCCAATATTTCTGGCACTTGGTCTATTCACTGAGGAACAAACATCCCTAGAAAGAGCCACTAATGACACCTTCAAATTTTTCAAATTTGAAGAGCCCATATTGAAATTTTTTCCTCTGCATACTCAGTACTTCTGAAAAATCTTCCTAAGTGACCTACTTTGGAGGGTCACAATTTGGAGCCAATTGATTGTCATGTTAAGAGGATTATTGCTCTCCATTCTCCCCACATTAATGTACTCCATGTCATTTATTGCAATGAATTATTGGGTCAAATGGTAACATTCCTACTCAATTTTAGGATCCCAGGCTAAGTTTTGATGGGCTAACTAACCCTTTTTTGACTGCAACATGGCCAAAAATGGTGTCCCAAAAAGTTTCAAATTTTCAAAATCTAAGGACAACCCATTTCTTTTTTTGGTCTTGTTAGGAACCAAGATCAGACATGGGAACAAAAAAATCCTTCCACATAATAGAAAAATAGAAAAAATCAAGAGCTTTGCATGAAGATGTGCAAATAATATTATTTAGGAATTCATGAATTACATGAGATGATTTTCTTTATAAAAGAAATGTATGCATAACCCTAAAGGAAACCATAAAATGAAACCCTAGTGTGCACACTTAATAATTAATAATTTATTAATTATTAATGTGCCTAAGTTTAGCTTAAGTAAGTAAAGTGATAAGTGAATTAATTAACCAATATGATGTAATTAATTCACTAAAATAACTTATTACTCTAACAACCCCCTTAAGATGTACTTAGGAAGTAGCTAAAACACTAAGGAAAAGATGCATGAAAGCATGAATGGGTCCCGACAACAAGGCCTAATCAGGTACCCATGTACAAATGCAACGAATGAGGTAGAGAAGCAAGACTCAGTGGGACAAAACCCCCTCCAATGAGATGACCTGCTACAAAGAAGCACTAGAATCTGAGTCCAACAAGCAAGGAAAGATACTTCTATTTACAAGAAACCATATGAGAGTCACTGAAGGACTCAAGCAGAATCATAATAATGCAACAACAGACCTGATGCCACAGAACACTGAAAAACTCACAAACTGGAACAACCTTGAAATCTCTGAAGCAACATTAGATGATAAAATGATGTGATACTAAAATGAAGTTAAAAGATTCAAGTTTCACCCTTCCAACTACCAAAACATCCAAGTAATCTCCAAAACACCCATTGAGCCAAATCTATACTAATTATCAACCTACGATAGATACAAAAAAAGAGCATGGATAATAATGTAGAGCTCTTCAATACCCTTCTAATGCCATAAAGATAGCAAAAATCAGAGATCATGGCAAAAAGTTATGAGCTTGGGAGCCATAAATGAACATCTTACTTCAAACAAAAATACATGTAGCTAAATAGAAAATTACTAAAAAGTAAACTATACCACAGGATAGTTCTCAGAACTAGCTTTCTGACAATATCTCCTTTTCCCATTCTTGATATCGTATGCCCAAGTTATGCCAAAAAGAAAAAAATTGCTCCTTAAAGGAAAATCAAGGCTAGGAGGGGGCAAACAGGGCCGTACAGTCACTAACATCATCAACTTATAAGCTTAAATTTGAAGGCCATCTAGTCGTCATAGTAAAAAGGTCCCCCCCTCTAAAAAAATTGACAACCATCATGACAATTGGCCATGCATGAAATTCAAAGACTGCTGCCAGATTTTTTGGGTCACCAGATGTTTTGAAGGCTGTCAGATTTGTTGATGCCCACTAGAGTAAGGAACACATGCCATTTTTTGGAAAGCCAATGCCTAAGTTTTCTAGCCAGCCATAGATGTGTTGCCGGAGAACAAAGGGGCTCACGGAGTTTAAGCTAGCGGCAATATGATTTGACCAATGATAGTGGCAGGTACGGCTGTAGAAGGCCTGTGCAGGTGGTATCCTACACAGGTTTGAAAAAACCCTCTTTTTTATTGATTTTTTCAAAAAAAAAAAAATTTAATAATATATATATTTTTTTAATATGCAGGATTAAAAAAATAATAATAAATCTTAGAAATTTTTTTGATCAATGGAGAAATTTTTAAAACCAAAATAATAAACCCTGTACTTGTGTGCATGCAAAAATGAGGCACTTAGATCTGTATGAATCTATGTGCCTCTAAAAAAAATTTCCTTTTGTTGCAACTGTTCAAATTTGAGCAAAACAACAGGCGATCTAAGCATTTTTGTGCACTGTAAACGTGATGGAAATATCCGTTTTGCACCAGAATGCACCAAAAAAATGCTTAAGATCAGATCCCTCAAGGAACCCCAAATTTGTTCTACAATCAAATTCTTCAAAAATATGAGAAGGGGCTACATATCAAGGCTTTGATACCATGTTAGGAACCAAGATCAGACATGCGAACCAGAAAAACCTTCCATAGAAGAGAAAAATAGAAAAATGCAAGAGCTTTGCATGAAGATTTGCAAATAATATTATTCAGGAATTCATAAATCACATGAGATGATTTTCTTTATGAAAGCAATGTATTCATAACCCTAAAGGAAACCCTAAAAGGAAACCCTAGAGTGCACACTTAATAATTAATAAATAATTAATTATTAATGTGCCTAAGTTTAGCTTAACTAAAGTGATAAGTGACTTAATTAATTAACCAATATGACCTAATTAATTAAGTGAAATAACTTATTACTCTAACAGGTCTAAAGCCTCTACAACTCCATTTTAATCAAGATTGGAGGTCATTTGATACATTATTTTAATGTATTTCTGTTGTGGCGAACGTGTCCCGAGGGCCAATTTACAAAGGAGATAACTATTTTTTTATGATTGTGTGAAATTTGAGGAAATGGGTTTTCTCTAAATAATTAATTATGGTCGCACGCAAAAAACCTCAGCTTGAAGTGTCACTATTTTTCCACAATAAATTTCTTCAAATGGGCCATAGGCATAATTTGAAGTCACAAATTTTTTATAATGTTTCAAATGTTCATATTTAAAATATTTTGAATATTCTAAAAATTGTGCAATTTAAAGGGGCATTTAGGGAAAATATAAAATACATTTCAAATGTTCTAGAGGGAAAGCAATTTTAATTCTTACTTCTAATTGGTCCAAAAGTAGCTTTTACGGCTTTCACCTTTGTACCTCACCATTTTCTTTTGCATTTCCCATTTAAATCAGCGATGGTGCAATGGTTGTGTCCTCTCATCACCCATCATGGATTCGAGGGCTCTTTCCTTTTGCACATTGGAAATGGAGTGTGTTTTGAGTTCTTGATCGCTCATCACTGATTGAAGACTTATTGTTCCTGGTGCATCCGTGATGGAGCGATGACTTTGCTCATCACTCATCTCAAACCTCTTCACCATGATGAATCTGCGATGCATGATGGTGCACTCCCTGGCTTTGCTCATCGTTAATTTCTTATAGTCTTCCCTTCTCAAATCTGCAATTGGCGATGGTGGCTATCCTAAATAATTTTTTCACATATAAAATAAAGTTCTAAATTTTTTAAGGTGAAAAATGACTGGAGAAAGGTAATTGAATGTAAATATGAAGGTGAACAAGTAAATTGAACAAAATGAACATTTTACATCACTAATTTATTTTATTTTTCCTCATCTTATGAGCGATGCATGATGGTAGTTACTAGGCATTATGAACTCATGGGAAAATTGATCTCTTTATTGGAGGTAAAATGTGCACAAGTAATATGATTTTCACAACTTGATAAAATAAGTTGAATGCTTTCCCAAGTAAAAGAAAGAGGTTTGGAGCTGTGGATATTAATAAATGACAAATACATAGGTAAAATGGTTATTTTACAGCCAAGGAATTTTTTAGAGCCGGAAGAGAAAAGTAAGGGCTCTCATTTGAGACATTTTTTAGTTGTAAGTAAAAAAGTGAATATTCTCTAGAGCAAGGAAATTTTAAAACATGGGAAAAAGATTGAATGTGAATAATGATGAGCCTTCTAGAAAGGGAATATTTTTCTATTGCAGGGAAGTGGAATGAGAAGCAAGAAAATAGAGAGTAGGTTCAAGATTGTTCTGCAAGCAAAGGCAATTCAAGATCAACAAACCAGAATGTGCCAAGTGTCTTCATGAGATGAAAATTTAGGGTATTTTTTTTCACCTTAAATGTTAGCTTTTTGGCTCATTTTCAAGAGAGGTTGTTTTGTATTTTAACACAAAGAACACTACAGTATGAATATAGAGCATTTTAGAGTTAAGTCTTAGGGTTTGGGTATGTTAATATTTATGTAATTTTCATTACAATACTATAAAATTAATGTTGAATATTTCAAGTTTGAGACTATTTTACTCTCCTATTTACTAATTTTATGAATTATGAATAACATAGTCAAGAATTATTTTATTCATCTCCATTGAAGTCCAATGGATGTTTAGTTTTATTCTTGCTTTTCCATTCAAAGAATGTATGTAAATGCTTGAGTGAAGCTACTGGTTTATGTCAGGCTAAGTGCTAGGATGATAGTAAGAATTAAATGTTCAAACACAATGTTGAGATGTTGTAATGCAACATTTCAAAGCTTCATATATTGTTAGGTGTGAAAATTGTCATCAAATTATGTGTGTTTGAGTTGACTTCATTCCAAGGATGAGGCACTAATCTAAGTGTGCTATTCATGTTACATGTGTTAGTTATTAGAATAGCTGATCATCTTTTAAATCGAGTATGAATATAGATTTGTTTGTGTGAGGAGTTAAATGAGTTATATCTCTCGTGTTTAAATTAGGCATTATTGTAGAGGTCAGCTAATCCATTATAGTATTGTGTCTATTAAGCACCTAAAGGAGAAATATTTGTTTATAGTGTATTTGGTACTTCAGCACGCAAGTATCTATAAATATACTTACTAGGATCACCCTCCCAAGTTTAACAGAGCCATAAGTGCAAGGGAGAAAGTGGTATTTTTTTCACTCTCCCATTCATTGGCCTTATCAACTTGTTGGGTCTGAATATGAGAGAGTGGCTACACTTTAGGACTCATTGCATTTATTTATTTGGGAACCAACAAGTTTAATTGGTCAAATTGAGTACATTATTCTAGAATAAAAATTGGAATTACAAGACATAATTTCAAGGTTTTTCCATAGTATAACTAGAAAATTATATTGTAACTTAAAATTTACAATTTGTTGTATTTTTGCATATTTCCATTGCACTTCCTATTGTTGATTGTTCCTTGTTTGTTCTCCATTTTGGGTGCACCTTAAGTTTGGTGAAACTTGTATGAGATTAACAATCTAGTTTCTTCTTTCTAATACTCTAGTGAGTTGTAGCTCTAGACTCATGAGATCTCGCAATAGTACATCTATCATGTATCTTGAGTTCTCTATCTATTTCACCCATAATTTTGACACTAGTCAACCCATCATGGATCATACCCTTGACATTGTGTTTCCTATGACCTCTTTACCAATAACCAATGTTACTAATTGAATCAATGGTTGCTAGTGTCCCTCGAGAAGAACTAAGATAGATAGATAATTAATTATAAAAATTGCAAAAATTTATGGGATCCAAATACATTACTAGTACTATAATTCTTGTCATAGATAACATAAGGAGAATGATTGATAATGAACTAGGAATATAAATTGTGCATATCCTGTCTCATATCATTATTAAAAATGTTCCTATCATAGCTAGTTGTTCTCAAACTTTGGGATATACTCAAATCCAAGGTGGAAATCCAATTCTCCCTTCCACAACTACGACTTCTATTCAGACACACACTAATCCAACTATTACTACAACCATACAACACACTAGCAACTTCAATGCTACCTTACGTGTTTCCACTAGGAATCCCTTTAGCATTGTGCATTCAAATCTCATATCTCCTAACCTATCTCCCCTCAAAAACTTACAATTCACTTATCCTCCAAACACATATACACCTCTAGCATATTCACCTCCATCTCAAAACATAAACAATGGTCTGTCCTTAATCAAATCTTGCAAAGTGTTTCTTCATTACAACAATGAATCAACAAATTGAGTCAAAATAAAAATGTACAACCTTCAAAACATGTCAAAGAAACCCATTATCCTTGGACATATTAATAACACAAACACCATAAAGCATAGTGATTCCTAGATTTGAGAAATATGGTGGGATAGGAGATCATATTTTCCATGTTTCCACATGCACAACCTTATGTAGTGACTCCATTTTTGAAGATAAAATCTTGCTAAACTCTTCCTTAGATCCTTGAAAGATACCAATTTGGAATGGTTTTGTTTTTTACATCATAATTCAATACGTTCAACAAAATTTTTGATGCCTTTATTAATCATTTCCAAGTGCACATGAGTCCTAAGATGACCTTAGAAGATTTAATGAAATGTAAGAAAAAGGATGATGAAAAGGTCACTAACTTTATTTCCCATTATCAACTACTTTACTCACAAAATAATATTAGGATTCTCAATCCTGATCCGCAACAATTTTTTTGTTGCAATTATGAAGGTGTTGTCATTGATGTCAGCAAGAATTCTACTAGCTAGTGTTGTTGAAGTATTTAGCATGGGTATTGGCCAACCATGTGTTTAACACTAAATGCGAGCTTATGAAAGTGTGTTGAGATGTGTTGGGATCTATTTTTGTCCTAATTAAGGATTTATGTATGTTTTCTTTATTCCTATCCATCGTGAGAATGTTTTTGTACTAACCTATATTGAATTTATATTTATAATGGCTTGTTATCAACATTGGAGAAGGTTTTTGAGGTTGAGGTTTATATAAATAAGTATGGTGTTGTTGAGAGTTGATGTATGAAAGAAGTAAGAAGCAAGATAGATGCTAGATTGATGTGAGTGATGTGTGTGATGAAAATTTGAGCAAAGTAGTGAAAATTTGAATGTTATGATTCCCAAAGGCAGTGAGTTAAAAGCATCTAAAATCATTCATGCAAGATTGTGAAAGTGTGCAAGAAATTGTGGTGGATTCCTTATTTCATTGAGAAGTGTTCTTTGTGTAACATTCTTCTTCTATATTCTTGTATTATTTTGTGGCAGTGTGCCTTGGCTATGTGCCTTTTTGGATAGTCTATCCTATTTTGGAAGTTATCCCCTTTGTATTTATTTTACTATTACTTATATATTGTGCATTAATCTTTACTATGGTTTTTACCTCATTGGGTTCTCCACATAAATATGGTTTCCTCTTGTGTATGGTGTTGTGATTATATTTTCTGTTACCTACATTTCATGCTTAATCATATTAACAAAATAAGGGTTTAATTTATCCTAATTTGTTACAACTAATTCATCCTCCCTCTTAGTTGTCTTGTTTATTTCAACAATTGGTATCAGAGCAAGGTACCTTGGAGAAGAGCTTAACTACTTAAGGTAGATTTGGGATGGAAAATAAGGTTGGTTTGGAATGTCCTAGGTTCTATGGAAATTATTATGCATTTTGAAATACAAAGATGGAAGGATATTTGATAGCTCAAGGATATGAGATTGAGAATTCTTATCAAAATGCATATACTCCACCAAAAAATGGTCCAAGTACAAGTGCAAAAATCAAGGTCAATGAGATTAATGCTAAGGAGGGATTTATTATTGTGAATAATCTTTCAAATACTAAATTAGTAAAAGTTATAAGTTTGAAGAATACTCGAGATGTTTGGGATAAGCTAGAAAGCATTTATGAAGGAGACATGAAGGTCAAACAAGAAAAGTTGTAGAACTTGAAGGAATGGTTTGAAATGGTGCAAATGTCTGAGGAAGAAGTAATTAAAGTATACATATAGAGATTTGATGAGTTGATAAGTGCTATGAGAGGTCTTGGTGCAACAGTTAAAGAATCTAAAGTAGTGAAGAATGTTATCATATCACTTCCTGATTGTTTTAGTGAAAAGGTATCTTCTATTTAGGAAATTGTAGATTTTGACAATTATTCTAGAGATCAGTTGATTGGTACTCTAACTACACTTAAAATGAGAAATATAAAGAAAGGAATAAAAATAGAGACTACTTTCAAGGTTGATAAATCAAAGAAGGTTGAAGATTTAGGTGAAGAAGATCATGATGATTTCCAAGCTAACTTTGTGAGGAAGATGAAAAAGGGCATCCGTAAGTATAAAGGTAAATTACCCTTCAATTTTTTTAGTTATGGTGGTATAAGTCATTATGCTTCAAGATGGTTATTGAATTCCTATTAAAGTTTAATTCATGGTGATAGATTGAGGATTAGTACTTGCATATTTTCTAACCCTTGAATGCTTTGAAAGACAATAAGGATCAATCCTTGTATGTTTTTTGCTGACTATCTACAAGAAAAGACAAATTTGCACTATTTTGAGGGCTTTAAAATGAATGAATGATCCATTTCAAGGAGTGTATGACTGGAACCCTATGAAATGGATCAAATCTAACATGTACCAATAGAAAATAACAAATAAATGTGTAGGAAAGGTGGAAAATTGAGTGTGCACAGTGATTTAGCATGAAAAAAGGCATGAAGATGGACCCTAGGGTATAGCAGCGAATGATTTTCCTTAACAAGTGATATGTTTTTGAGTTCTAATAATTGTGAAATGATGAATGAATTGTGAAAAGTCAAAAATCAAGTCTTGGAAGTGTTTGGAAGCCCTAGAATAAAAAAGGCCTATTTTTAAGCCAAATTAGGGAGGGTTTTGTAATTGAGCATGTTAAGAGTAACATAGAAGATTAAAAACCTAAAAAATCTTTGGTTTGGGAGTGTTTTGGAGGACTGTTGAGAGTTTCAAGGTGAGGGGACAAATTTGAAGAGGGGTTGCTTTTTAAAATAGGGCTAATTAGGCCTAATTTTGAGGAAACAACAGGGTTTGAAGAGAGGTTGTCTGAAACAAGTGATACCTTGGAGTTGATATGATTTTTTTCATCACAAAAGACATCTGCTACAATCATTAGATTCAAGATTCATTTGCAAAGTTTGAGGGAAAAGTCAAGAATCCATCGCCAAAGGCCTAATAGGGCTAGAAGGCTAGTTGTGGAGCAAAGGTGAGTTTTGTTCAAAACAGAGGGTTAGGGCTTGAAACCCATTTGAGTTAGGTTAAGTTGAGTCCTTTGAGATCATTTCAGTGGTTTGGAACCATAAGGGAAACAATTAAGTCTTGAGTGCAAAGTGGAGGCCTTATCTTTAGGTTGGTACCTAGTTGAGAGATTGAGAAGTGAAACATTGTTATTCTTGTTATCTTGTGTTTCTTGCAAAGTCCCTGACCCTCTACATCAGAGTAGTATCAGAGCAGTGAGTAGGTCCTTTAGGGATTGGAGAAATAGCAATGGCACCAAAGAATCAACTGGCAAGAGAGTTGGAAGAGTTGAAGGAGATCTTGGAGAGGGAGAGAAGAGAAAGAAGGGAACAAGAAGCATCAAGAGCAAGAGAAGAAAGGAAATGGAGAAGAGAGAGAGACACTATGCAGGCAAGGATCAATAACCTTGAGAGGGGTAGGAGGAGAGAAGACTAAGAATACCAACAAAACAATGATGAAGATGAAGAGCATGTGAGGGTAAATCAGGAACAACAAATGGATGATACAGAGGACCCTGAGGAAAGGAGGTTAGTGAGGTTGTTGAAAGTAGTACAAGGTCATGGAGGGAAGAGTCACATAGACCTGCCTATCTATCAAGGGAAGATGGATAGTGGGGAGGTATTGGGATGGCTTGATGCCTTGGAAAACTACTTTGAGTTTGAGGAGATGGATGAAGAGAGGTAGGTCAATTTTACCAGGACCAAGTTGAGAGGCACAACATTGACATGGTCAACTAGTTTCCAGAATGATAGGATGGCTAGAGGATTGGCAAAGGTCTCTACATGGGCAAGGATGAAGAGTTTGGTCAAGGAGCAGTTTCTACCATCTGATCATACCATTCATGTGAAAAGGGTGAGGCAGAATTTAAAGCAAAAGGACTTGGATGTGATGTCCTATACTGAGCAATTTCACAAGCTTAGTATCAGAGGAGGTTATGAGGAAGAGGATGAGAAAATAGCCAGGTACATCAATGGCTTGAGGTACAATCTGCAAGATGAGATTGGTTTGCAATTGCCAAGGACATTGGGAGAATGTTTTCAATTGGCCATTAGAGCAGAAGAAAAGGTGAAAAGGAAGCAAGAAAGATCAAACAATGGTGGAAGAGGAGGTATTTCAAATAGGGGCAGAGGGAATAGACACCAAGGATAAGGTAGTAATGATAAAAGTAGCAATGACAAGGGTAAAGAGATGTTTTCTGATCAAAGAGGTGGATACACTCCAAGAGGAGGAGGTAGATTTGGACAAGGTAGAGGACCATTCACAGGTAGATGTTTCAATTGCAATGAACTAGGGCATCCTTCCTTCAAGTTTCCTAAATGGGAACAAGTTGATAGGGGCATAGAAAGGAGAGCTAACTTGGTGCAAGAAGAAGATAAGAAGGAGGAACCAAAAACATTCATGGCAGACCCTGTGACTGATGGTGAGTTTCTCATGATCAAGCAAGGAGAAAGACTTCATCAAGAACCAAAGGTAACCATTTTCAAAACAAATTTTATTAGTCATGGTAACATCTGCAGATTGCTCATAGATTCAGGGTCACATAGCAATTTAGTTTCACTTGATATGGTAACCAAGCTAGGGATTGAAACTTTTGATCTCCCTACTCCCTACAAGGCCACTTGGGTAACTCAAGGATAGCATGCAGAGATTGGTAAGAGAGCTTTTGTTGATTTCTCAATTGGTTCATATCAGGATAGAGTGTTTTGTGATGTCATTCCAATGACTTGTGGTCATATTATCTTGGGAAGGCCATGGTAGTATGTTAGAAGAACTTTGCATGATGGGTTTCTTAACACCTATTTGGTTCACAAGGGAGATGTTAAATATTAGTTGGTTCCTTTTCCTTTGGAGCAGTCTAATGATAGTTTTGTGATTTGTTTTGAGAAGAGTTTGCAGGTGATTAAGTAGGGTGAAATAGGGGAAAGCATTGGTAAGCTGAAAAAAGATAAGTTGCAACAGGGTTATGTGGTGGATAGTCCTTCAAATTAGACTTTGTGTGATTTGGATAGTATCAGGGTTGGAGGCATTGAATTCCCTATGAGTAAGGGTGATAATGGTGGATTTATTTCACAAATGAGGTAGTGGAATGAGGGCAGGAGTAGGGCACAAGAACCCACTGTTATCAAGCAGCAACGAAGACAAACCAGACCCTGTTTTGGTTCTCATATGATAAATGTTAAGAATGCAGATTGGAAGAAGAGAAATATAGTGACTTTGGGAGACAACATACCTGCTCATTGGAAGATGAAAACACATGAGAACAAAAGGTCTTTTGGTGGCAACACATGGGACACTTCTTGGGGCAAGAGTTCTTTCTTTCCTGGGGAAAATGGTGCAAGAGCACCCAGGGCCTTCAAGGAGTTGTTCAAGAACCAGGAGAGTGCAAGGGTTAGGAGAACCTTCCAAGCATGTCAAAGCATCAATTATGACCTATTGGAGCCTATAATGGCATTTGAGATGAATAAATGTAATAAGAATGTTCAAAGTTTCAAGATTCCTAATAAGGATCCTAGGAGAAAAATGCAATTTAAAGGGAAAACTATGTTCTATGGGTTTGATTAGTGATCTTATGCATTAAATAGGTCAAATAAACTTGGATAGTGAATATCCAATAGTTTCTAGGGGGTAGATGTTAATAAAATGAGAGTTTGTAATTTCAAATTTTCAAATTTTAGTTTAGGAAAGAAAGGGAGTTTTTAGCATTTTTGAGTTAATTAGGCATTATAATCAATCTAAAATAGTGGGCAGTTGGAGAATGGATTTATAACCCCAAGATATTCATTTGTACAGGGTTGGTCATCTTGGAAGAAGAGTTGTACGGACTGTTCTCAGGAAAAATAGTAAATTATAGATTTTTTGCATTCTTTTGTGTTCTTTTTGGTAGTTTATTGAAGTCCTATTGAAGTTTAATTCATGGTGATAGATTGAGGATTGGTATTTGCATATTTTCTAACCCTTGAATGCTCTGAAAGACAATAGGGATCATTCCTTGTACATTTTTTGCTGACTGTCTATAGGAAAAGATAGATTTGCACTATTTTGAGGGCTTTAAAATGAATGAATGATCCATTTCAAGGAGTGTATGACTGGAACCCTATGGAATGGATCAAAGCTAACATGTACCAATAGAAAATAACAAATAAATGTGTAGGAAAGGTGGAAAAATGACTATGCATAGTGATTTAGCATGAAAAAAGGCATGAAGATGGACCCTAGGGTATAGCAGCGAATGATCTGCCTTAACAAGTGATATTTTTTTGAGTTCTAATAGTTATGAAATGATTAATGAATGGTGAAAAGTCAAAAATCAAGTCTTGGAAGTGTTTGGAAGCCCTAGAATCAAAAAGCGCTAGTTTTAAGCCAAATTAGGGAGGGTTTTGTAATTGGGCATGTTAAGAGTAACATAGAAGATTAGAAACCTGAAAATATTTGGTTTAGGAGTGTTTTGGAAGATTATTGATAGTTTCAAGGTCAGGGGACAAATTTGAAGAGGGGTTGCTTTGTAAAATAGGGCTAATTAGGCCTAATTTTGAGGAAACAACAGGGTTTGAAGAGAGGTTGTCTGAAACAAGTGATACCTTGGAGTTGATATGATGTTTTTCATCACAAAACACATTTGATACAATCACTATATTGGAGATTCATTTGCAAAGTTTGAGGGAAAAGTCAAGAATCCATCGCCAAAGGCCTAATAGGGCTAGAAGGCTAGTTGTGGAGCAAAGGTGAGTTTTGTTCAAAACAGAGGGTTAGGGCTCGAAAACCATTTGAGTTAGGTTAAGTTGAGTCCTTTGAGATCATTTCAGTGGTTTGGAACCATAAGGGAAACAATCAAGTCTTGAGTGCAAAGTGGAGGCCTTATCTTTAGGTTGTTGCCTGGTTGAGAGATTGAGAAGTGAAACATTGTTATTCTTGTTATCTGGTATTTCTTGCAAAGTACTTGACCCTCTGCATCAAAGGACAAGAAAAAGAAAGAGAAAAAGGAGGGAAAACCACATGAAAAAACCAAAGAAGAAAAGGAAAATGACAGAAATAACACATGGAATCAGGATTAGAACAAAACCCGAAGTAGAAACTTTTCAAGTTTCAAGGTTTAGTCCTCGTTCCGCTTCTGAGTCTGCTAGAAACAAAAATAAAAAGATGCACAAGGCCAAAAAAATCCAAGGCACAGGATACAAAAACCAACAAAGACCAATGAAGAGAGAGAAAAGGTGGGGTTGGACCCAGGATGTGACTTGAAGAATGTTTAACAACCTGAAATGGACTGGGACCCGAATTTGAGAAAGAACAAAAATGGAGATAAAGAATGGTCAGAACTAGAACCAAGAACGGAACAAGACCAGAACCTGGATGGAATTTCCAAGTCTGATATTGGTTCTAGTTCCACCTCCAACAGAACTCCAAAAAATAAAATGCCTAAGGTAGAAAACCAAAGGCCAAAAGGGAAAAGACAAAGGGAGACCCATTTTGTTCCAAACCAAAGTGGGGTGGTTATGCAAGGCATAACATAATCTTCCCTAGATACTCTATAAAGACCAAGGAATATGTATGTGATACAAAAAGAGGCTAAAGAAGATAATTGAAATTAATGGAGTCAAAGTGGATGAAGAATCACATCATAACTTAGTGTTGGTAGAAGGATATGAATCTAATGAATCCCTTTGCAGAGAAGAAGAAAAATAAGTGAAAGAAGAAAAAGGGATGTTCGTGTAAGAGGAAAAAGCTCTAGAAAATAACCCCAAGACTCTTAATTATTCCTAAAAAATTAATTCTAAGGATCAAATAATTTGAGACAAGATAAATGGTTTGCTGACAAGAAGAAAAGTTGTTATGGCAAAGGAAAAGATAATTTTTTGTTTACATTATAAAATAGATCCTAAAATAGTTACGAAAGCATGGATGGATGAAAATTGTATCAATGATATGGAAGAAGTGAGGGAGATTGATAATAATAATACGTGGTAGTTGGTCCAAATGCCAACAAACAAGAATGTCATAGGAACTAAATGGTTTTTCAAGAACAAGTCGAATGAGAATGGAGAAGTTATGAGAAACAAGGCTAGAATTGCATGTAAAGTCTACTCTCAAGTGGAAGGAATATATTTTGAAGAGTCATTTTCTCTAGTAGCAATAATGGAGGATATTAGGATGTTTTTGGATTTTGGGGCACATAAATACTTCAGGGTATATCAAAGGGATGTAAAATTCAAGGTATATCAGAGGGTGTAAAGTTTTCATTTTTAAAGTGTGAGTTAGAAGAAGTGTGCATTGAACAATTGGAATGTTTTTTGTTATCAGAAGATCATGATATGGTATAGAGGTTGAATAAGGAGTTAAATGGGATAAAAATTCTCTTAGATCCTAGAATGTAAAATTGGATAGATACCGCATAATGGATTCAAAAAGGAAACCACAAAAAATAACCTTTACATCAAAATTGTGAAAGATCAAATCTTGATTGTGGGTGTGTACATTGATGACATAAGATCTTTGGAGGAAATGAGACCATGTGTAAGAATTTTGTATAGGATACACAAAATGAGTATGTCAATGCTTTGGGAGATGGATTTCTTCCTTGGGCTACCAATTAGTCAATTAAAAAAGGTATATTCATTTCACAACCACAATATGTAAAGGAAATGTTACAGAAGTTTGGAATGGAAGGTTCTAAACTAGTATGTACTCCCATGGTTACTAGTTGTAAATTAAACAAAAAAAATGAATCTCATAAGAAATATTGGACTAAGTATAGATCTATGATTGTTGGATTAATATGGGATGATCCCACAATACCAGTTTACAATTTTTGGCCAAAATGGACACTAAACTAGTTTTTTTTAACTAAATCTTCACTTTGAAGCACCTATAGTTGGTAAACCATGAGGAATTTGAAGATGATGCAAACTAGTGATTTGTGAAATTTTGTTTGTAGATTGTAAATATATTTTTTTCAAAAAATTTGGAATCATATTACACTTCTTTTTCCATCTTCAATAACAAGTTTTGTCCAGTAAACACCATTTTTAAGGAGTGATGCTCAACGTATACAACATAACTTTTTCTTCATGAGGGATTAAGCTCTATTTTTTTTTAATTTAGATTTGTAACTACAATATCTAGTGCTATGATTTGGTTTCCTAGTTTTTTATTGAATTTTTTTTCCTTAATCAAGTTTTTAAGTCAAACCAATTACAATTCAAACATAGGCAGACTATATAAAGCATAACTTTTTTTATATGTTTCAAAATTCAACTTATTTTTGTTGGATTAAGGACTTCAATATCTAGTGCACTAATCCTTTTCAAAAACAAATTTGATAATTTGCTAATTTTCCACATGTGCAAAACAAAGAGCTTGATTTTCAATGAAAAACCTACATTCACAAGAAATAAATAATATATATAACAATAAAATTAAATTTATTTAAAATTATACTTTTTGGGAAGCTTATAATAAGGACTACATACAAAAAATTCTTGGGTCTATGTGAGCTCTTGCACTTGTAGGGTTTTTCACATAAAAGGAGAGAGATAGGACAAAAATTGTGGTTCTCTCAAACTAATGCAAGTATGATGGAAATATGACTAAATAAAATGTCCTAAATCCAAAATAATAATAAAAGAGATTGATTATTTATACAAAACCAAAGAAATGTGAAGTGTTTAAAAACATGTTGTGATATGCAAAAAGAACTAGAAACATGAACAAATATTATTTTTTTTGAATGAAACTAGAGAGGTGCACCTAGATACTAAAAAATGATGTGGAGAGGATCTTGAATGCTACATAAATCACTGATGAAGCCCACTCATTTTCCACAGATGGAAAATTAGTCTTGTTTCTGGTGAAAATTGTTGAAAAAAGTCTTGGGATGCTGAGAATACAAAAATTTAGAAAATGCTTTTTCAAGCCTGGTAGTGGGACTCATTCACCATAGATGGTGAATTAGTCCACTTGTAGAATTCTAAAAATTCAAAGGTCAACTCTGTGGGTCTTGGTCTACACTTCCATTCCTGATAGGTTACAGGATCTGAAACTGGAAAATCTAATGAGAAATTAGTCTCCAAGCTTCAATTAGGGATTTGTTAACTTTGAATGATCCTTGAAAAGTTGATGACACATGTTAACACCTATCTTTTTGATAAATATGCATACAAGACCTGCAAAAGACACATGCAAAGAGGGGAAAAGTGTTAACGGTTAGAATATCGGGGTTTTCCTTGGTCAAACCCCAATTTGGTAATCAAACCCTTGAAAATGAAATGAAATGGAAAGAGAATGATGAATAAAAAAACATGCAATGTCACTACTCACCAAACCCTTGATTTTGAAATCTAAAGATATGTTGCTCCAAGATGCTTGAAAATTGCTTGATTGAATGATTAGGAATGCTTGAGTGCTTGTATGAATTTAATGGGTTGAATGCTTGAATGAAGAGTTGAATGGGGGTTAAAATGAATAGAAAAACATATATTTATATACAATTATGCCCTAATTTCCCAAAAATAGAACATCACGGGCCTACCTTAGTTCTTATGAAATAAAAACCCACCAGAAATTTAAACTTATTTTGATTTTTATGCCAAGAGGGACTCATTTTCCCCTAATGGTGAATGGGTCTTACTCAAGGCACTTGAATGGGTGTCAAGAATTATATTGCATTAAATGATGTTTATCAGGTTTATATTTAAAAATACACTTAATTAAGGCATGTAAATAACTGTAAGTGCATAAAGGGGCCAAATAAGGCATAAGAAAGGTGTAATTATTGATGAAAAGCCTAGAAAAGCATGAAATTTTATTAAAAAACTTTATAAAACTTTGAAATAAGACTTGGTAAGTGATAAAAAGAGGTTATTTAGGTGAATTATAATAAGAAGATTCTAGAAAAGTGTGAAAATGTGTTACAATACTTCACAACACTTTTACAAAACATCATAAAGTTCTTAATGATTTATAAAGACTCAAGACCTAATGTGAATGTGTTAACCACATTACAACATTAAATCAAGGTAAAGTAGGCCAAGAATCATAAGAAAAGACCCAAATAACTGTGAAAATTTCCAAAGATCCATTTTTTGATAATACAATTTTAAATGAATTCATTTGATCCCCCAAAAAGTAAATCAATTTTTTTTTTTATCATCATTTTGATAGGTATAAAGGAGACTCCATTATAGGTATGGTTTAAAAATAGTGAGATTCTATCCAAGGGGGCTTGATCTAAGGTGGTTCAATCAAGGCCTCTTCAATTAGAATCTTTTAAATTGAACTTTTAAAGTCTTAAATCATTATATTTTCTAAAAATATTTGATGTCAACTAAAAATAGGATCTCTTAGAAATTTTAAACTAGTATTGTGGGATATGCTTATGTCTAACTGTAACTAGACCTAACATTATGCATGTAGTATGTCTTGTGGTAATATTACAAGAGGATCATAGAGAATCAAATGTGGTAGCATTCAAAATGATATTTATATATTTGAATGGAACTCTGGACTATGTTCTATGGTATTCTAAGGATACTAACTTCTCTTTGAGTGCTTATACAAATTCAAATTGGATAGGTTGTGCAAATGATAGAAGAAATACAAGAAGAGGTTCTCCCTTCATTTGAAATAGGCCATTTTATTGGATAGGTAAGAAGAAATATTTAGTGTCATTATATAATATAGAGGAAAAATATATTACTGTAGCATCTTGTTGTACACAGTTGTTGTGGATGTTGTAGACATTGAAGGATATCAAAATATCATATGATGAACCTATTCCTATCTTGTGTGATAATACAAGCACTATCAATATTTCAAATATTCTTGTAATGCATTCAAGAATAAAGAATAGCTCTATCTAGTATTTCTTTCTAAGAGAGAAATTTTTTCATAAGGAAGTGAGGTTGGAGTATGTTCCTACAAAAGATCAAATAGTAGGCATTTTCACAAAGACTCTTTCAATCTAAGATATATTTGAGTGTCTTAGACATAAGTTAGGTGTTATTGACCCTCCTTTCAACTAGATGCATAAGATTATGTATCTATTGACAAAGGCTACCTCTTAGGGGGAGCAAGTAGTGGTGCCTTTGGTTGGTGCAATTAGGGGGAGAATATATTGTGCCTTCAGTGAAGTGTGCAAGAGTTTCCCTTTATAATTGATGTAAAAGGTGGAGAGAGAAGCATGGAAAACATAGGGAAATAAATGTTCAAGTAAGGGAGAGAGCTACCTGATTATAGGTGATACACAAATGCTTTTTTTTTATGGTTTTTCAATAGATGTTGCCATCGATGACAAAGGGGGAGATTATTTTACTATGTTATCATCAATGTTTTCATTGATATCAACCTCTAGTGTGTATATGTTGAGAAGGTGTTTATGGTGTTGAGCAGGTGTTTTAGATGCAATAGGGTTACTTGGTTTCCAAGTGCATTTGAGAAAATCTATATAAATACTATACAAGGTTACAAAGAAGTTCTTTATATTTTTCTCTACATTTCTTCATTCTTGAAGTGTTCTTGTGTGATTTTGTTATCGTCAAATTTAGTTAGCTTAATTTGTGGGATAACCTTTATGAAACTTGTTTGTTTGTAGCCACATAGACTCTATACATGTGAAACAAGGAAAACCTTAATCTACCTCTATCTGTAGTCCTTAATCTTGAATTGTCCATTCGATCATTTTCCTCTTTTGGTTTTATGAAATTCATCTTTTGTGTCAAGTTGTCAAAATCTAGTTGCTAGTGTTGGAAAAATTTTATTCACTTGTAAGGTCAGGGTTTTTCCCTGACCCAACAAGGGAGTTGTTATTTTACTTGTAGAGGCATCAAAAAATACCAAACCTGCAAGTGAATAAGCGGAAGTGAAATTTAGTTGTAAAGTCAGCATTTTTTTCCAACTCTACAAGTGACCAAGTCTTTATTTGCAACTTCGCCAAAATTTACTAAAATTACAATTCATAGTAAGTCAACTTGTATGTGCACCATTTTCTACTGCTTCTAAACTTTTTATTCACATTGATGCATTTATTTTCATTTTCATTTTCGTATTTAAACCAATTGTAAATGTCTTATAATTCATTCCTCTTCTTCATTTTTTCTTCTTTCCTCTTCCTAAATTTGTTGAGAACTATCTAGAACCTTATTTTGGTTGATTAGATGTGAGGATCAAGTGGATTTGGAAGGATTCCAATCATTTTTTCATGTTAGGGTTTTAGCTTGTTGATCGAATGGGTATGTTTCATTTTCTAGATTTCTTTGTTCTTGATAATTAGGGTTCCTTTCATTTTATTTCCCTGTGATATTCATTTTTTTTTATGCAAAGTTTTTTGTTTTGATTTTTTTGAGTCATTTGTTTTTGTGTGTTCTTCCTATTAGAGTGTGTTCACATTCTCGGTGCCCTAATTTATAAATGTGGGTGTTACCATTTACATTTTTATGTTTTAAGGATTTACATGTTTTGGAAGTTTGTCAACTATCCTTCATTGATCAAGAAAATGAATGATTTATATTCCTTTCTATATTAGTGATTTTCATCATGGTCTGTTTTGATTCTATGGTCTTTGTAAATGTGAGTAATGTCATTTGTACATGCATCAAAAAGTCCCATGTCACTTACACCATTGATAGTTTCTTCCAATGATGTAAAGTTGCTTCCCTAGCCAAAGTTGCAATATTGCCAAAATTTCTCAACCCCACAAAGTGTCATACCATTGTCAAACCCATAAATATTCAAAAGGATTTGTAATTTTAGTGTTGCTTTTTTTCAAAAGTTACAAATGATTTAAATCTTACTTATATCCTCAACATTTCTTCCCAAAAATGAAATTAATTCCAAACCCATGGAGATATTTGTAAGTTCTTTGAAAATAAACAACATAACAAGATTGGTCTTATCCTCATTTGTAAAATTTGGTATTTTTCCTGATTTAGAAAAATAGTGTCTACCCACTTGTTGGTTCTAGTATTTTTCTCGATTTAAAAAAAATTCTATCTGTCACTTGTAATGTCACCATTTTTTTACCAAAAAACAATGGTCCTATGCATTACTTTCACAATCATCATTTTTTGGTTGAACCTACAAACTACAATACCCCTCATTTGTAAAATCAAGAAATTTTCCCAATTTGACAACACTATCACTCTTCACTTGTAAAGTCGGTAATTTTTACCAAATTTACAAGAAAGCCCAAGGTTACTTGCAGAAGTAGATTTTTTTTAATTCAATAAAAAATTATTTTTCCATTTGAAAAATTGGTGAATTTTCTTGGATTTGCAAGAAAGTGATTTTCCCACTTGTAATTTCAAATATTTTTCCGAAATTACAACTTTTGATCAAGAACAATTTTCACTTCCACATCCTTTATTTTCAAGCATAAATGGTCATTTCATGCCAAGTTTTCATATCACTAAAAATATTTCTACTTTTCCAAATTAACCATTTTGTGCTTCATTTTTATTTCCATCGCACTCTAAACCCTAGTTTTGGCGCAGTCATTCCATTCTCTATTCTTAGTTATTTTATGAAAATGTAAGGTTATCCTAACATTTGAATCAAGCTAAGCTTTTTTAGGGTTCTCTGTGCACATGTATCAAAATATCACCTTTGCATTCTTTCAATGTTAGTTTTTTGTGAATGTCTGATCCATCCTCTTCAAAGTGAAGGCAATAAAGTATAAATACCAAGGAGTGATTCCACCTACAACGGTCACATAAAATGTGGATGAGATTAGAGACACTCAGATTGGCCATGTGGATACACAAGAGTTTGTGGAAATAAATGAGAAGCAACCAATTACCAATGAGATGAAATCAATACTTTATACCAACATACACATTGTGGTCTCTTTCCATGTGGCTACTCAAAATCTAGAGTTCATGTTGTGGGTTGCTACTCATTATAGAAAAGATGCTAGGAGGTTTCAAGACTTCAATGGAAATGTGATCATTCATTTAGGTGTGGATTTCTTTCATAACATGTTCAAGTGTCCAAATGTTGAATCATATGTGGAAATTTACGAGTCTGCATAATTGAAATATAATAAGGACCTTGAATTTGCAAAGAAAATGATCAATGGTAATTGGATGAAGGCTCCAAGGATAGGTATCACTTGATGACCCAAAAAATATCCTCAAAGTGACTTTATTGAAGAGGTAAATGACCTCATCACTCTTCTCAACAAAGTGCATGGTTCGTCAAACTCATTTTATTTTGAGGATTGGATGTATCAATACATCAAGATAATTTTGAGGAGAAAGCAATACATATTTTGGGGGGGTGAGATAAGTAATGCTCTTCATGAGCAATTGACTCAAGTAAACACAACACATAAGTTCTACATGACATCATACTTGGTCTATGTTGTAGCCTCAATTTGAAACTTTTTAGATCTATCTTCTAAAGGTGATAGAAAGGTTGTACCAGTTCACAATGACTTTCCATATATCACTCTCAAGGGAAGTATCAAGCACTTTAGAAGAGTGAATGATGCCTTTTTAAGACAAATAATATGTGCTTTTGATCCCAATCTAGAGAACAAGAGGGTGTCAGATGAAGCATGGAAGACTGTAAACAAATATGGATGCATGTTTTTGTAGTTTCCTTCACTTATTTGAGAGTAGGATTCTATGCAAGCTATCCACACATGCTTATTCAATATCCCAGTGACAAAATTGTAATAATGTAGCTATGAAAAAAATTATGGTGGTTCACAATCAAAGAATGAAGGCTCATAAGCCAGGATTCAAATTTACATTGGTGATTAGAAGATACTCCATTCTAACCTCGCATATGGAAAAAGTAGTTGAATATGAAATAAAACAAGTGAGCATCAAATTATACAAGGCAGGGTCCAACTTTGACTAGGCTCAGGTCAAAATGGCCTTCTCCATGGATGTGCATCAAATTGAAGATATTTGGGCCAACATCAGGATAGAAAGATAAATTAGGAGGGATTATTGCAGATTGACTTTAGATCAAGTAAGAGAGTTAGACCTTTTTGATGTTCCGAAGGACATGGAGGATGAGGATAATATTTTTAATGATGAATATGAGAGGAAAAATATAGCAATGGCCCCTCTTCCCCCAATCTAGTGTAAGGAAAGCTTAGGTGTGAAAAAAACTCTCCTAATGCCAAAACCTCATGGAAGAATGTAGATATGACTTTAAATTTTGTATTTAAAATTCAATAAGATACACTCAAAAATAATTAATAGAAAAGAGAAATGTACACATACACAATTGGACACCAGATTTACATGGGAAAACCCTTATGGGAGAAAAAACCTCCACACCAAGAAAAGCCTCTTTGTATTACAGTAAACAGAATTACATATAGAGTACAGACTTCACTTTCTGATGTCAATTTTACAACAAAATTAATTGACCAATCTTTTACAGAACATTAATCTCACAATGCTCTCATATACATACAATGAATCCACTCATATCAATTTGTGTTCAGTATCGAACAAAAAACTCCATAAATCAAACCCCACAACTGTCATATGTTATAGAGTACATCTCATCTTGTTCATGGTTTGTTGATCTTCCACACATGAATGACCACAACTGTTCAACTTCCAATGGCTCACATTCCACTTATCTCATTGGCTCAAAATGCACCACGTAGGACAAATGTTTGGTCAAAGAAATTCAAATGGAATCACATGTCGGTGAGACACCATGCTGTGTCTCCCCGATGCCAAAATACCTGATCACATAGCTATCAACAAGAGCAACACTATCAACAAGAGGTTACACAGAAGTTCATAAAAAAATCCATTGGTGAGACTTACACTCTCGGAAAGAGTTCATACTGACTGCAAACTCATCAGCGAAGAGTCTCCTCACTGATCACATCTACCAATGACATGTGTTCACTACTTGTTCATTTCTAGAGAATCAAGTTGGGAATCTTCAATATTCTCAACGAGACTCCCATAATTCCAAGTGTTCCCCACATCCTTCGGCTTAAGTTAGGATAATCCCAAACACCGCGACACGGAAGGATATTGCCTTGTCAGAGAAAACAAAAACTTAGTAAATTCACGACAAGGTTTCAAAGTTACAAAAAACACCAATGCCATGACAATGAAGGAAGTTAGTCAATCAAAAAATTCTATAACTTACAAAATCTGTGAAATGGTTCCAAATTTAGCAACTCCAGTGATTGGCCAACAATGAGGACTAATAAAGGGTAACTCCACCAAGTCTTAACAAAGATACAAGCCAAAAAATTGAGGCATCATTTACAACAATATCCCACTTGACAAAGACTTATTGGCTTTCTTCAGACTTGAAGTTAATGAAGGTCATGGGCTCCAAGGCCCATTGAATTGGAACACCACTTGTACTTGTCTTTGCTCACTGGTTTTATCAATGCATCTACAACATTTTCTAGAGTATCCACTTTTTCTAAAGAGACCTTTCCATCCTCCACCATATCTCATACAAAATAATACTGCACATCAATATGTTTCATCCTAGCATGGAAAGTAGGATTTTTTGCCAAAAAAATAGTGCTCTGACTATCACAGTAAATTGTAATTATCCTTGCATCAAACCCAATGTTAGAAAAAAATGATTTAACCAGATTGCTTCTTTACATGCATGTGTTGCTGCCATGTATTCTACCTCTATAGTGGAAAAAGTAACTACAACATGTGGCTTACTCATTATACTAATTGTGCCACCATTCATCATGAAAATATATCCATTGGTGGATCTTTTGCTGTCAATGTCCCCTACTCAATCAGAATCCACATAGCCTCGAATGTTGAGAGTCCTCTGTGATTCAACCAAATTTCCATGGTAACACAAAGCATATTATGAAGTTCCCTTTAGATATCTAAACACTCTTTTCACAGCATCCCAATGTGTCCTTCTAGGATTTTCCATAAAATGACTAAGTACTCCCATTGCTTAGGAAATGTCTAGCCTTGTACAAACCATTGCATACATTAAACTACCAGCTACACTAGCATAAGACACTATGTTCATGTCCTCCATCTCAGTAGGAGATTTTGGATAGTCCTCAATAGAAAGCTTCATTCCCTACAAAACTAGAACAACTAGTTGCTTGCATTCATTCATACAAAATCTCTCTAGAATAGTATTAATATACTTACTCTGACTGAGCCAAAGTTTTCTACTCTTCCTATCCCTGGTTGTTTCCATTCCCAGAATATACATGGCTACACCAAGATCTTTCATTTCGAACTTTGCAAACAATTGAGATTTTAGATTAGAAATTATTAACTTACTATTTCCTATGAACAACATATCATCAACATAGAGGGCAATAATAAGAAGATGATAATTTTCAGCTTTGAAGTACACACAATGATCATATTTTGATCTTACAAATCCCAATGAAAAAACAAACGTGTCAAACATTTGGTACCACATTCTAGGAGATTGTTTTAATCCATACAGAGATTTTCTCAACTTGCAAACTATATTTTCTTTACCTTTATCCACAATGTGCTCCAGTTGGGACATATAAATTTCTTCTTCAAGGTCACCATGAAGAAATTTTGTCTTGACATCCATTTGTTCAATCTCTAAGTCATACGCTACTGCAAGTGACAAAATAAATCTAATAGACATTAGCTTAGCTACAAGAGAAAAAAATTCTCCATAATCAATTCCCTCTACTTGGGAATAACCCTTTGCAACCAACCTCGACTTATACTTTTCCACACTGCCATCTAGACCTATTTTCTTTTTAAATACCCATTTTTAGCCAATAGCTTTTTTGCCTTCAAGCAATGGCACCAAACTCCAAGTATCATTCTTTTCTAATGATGCCATTTCTTCATTCATGGATTCCAACCAAGAGATTGAATCAAACATTTTAAATGTCTTTTTCAAAGTCCTAGGTTCATCAATGCTAGAAATTAAAGCATAGGCACAAGTAGAATCTAACATAGAAAACCCATACCTCTCAAGTTGCTTTCTTTCATGTGTTGACCTCCTCACAGGCTAAGGCTGAGGTTGTTGTTGCTCTTCATAACTCTCAAAACTACTTGAGCTCTCCTCAGTTTCAGGTACATTTTGAATTTTGAATTCCTCTTTATTTGGTGTGGAAGGAATTTCAACTACACCCTTTTTATTTTCTATGTTTGTCTCTAACTACAGATCCAAAGTAGAAGGTTTCAACTCATGAAAGATAACACTTTTATTGTATATAACCTTCTCTATATTAGGATTCCAAAGCTTGTATCCTTTTATGCGAGCACTATAACCAATAAAAATACATTTAACAACCTTGTTTTTCAATTTAGACCTTTTTTCATTTGGCACATATGCATGTGCCTCATAGCCAAATACGCAAATGTGTCTCAGAAAGGGCTTCTTTCCAGACCATGCTTCCAAAGGTGTTTTCTCAACAAGAGTGGAATTTGGAGAATGGTTTCTTAAATAACACATTGTTGCAACTACCTCAGCCCAAACTCATCAGGACAAAACTCACTGCCATTGTTAGTCCTTAAAAAAATTATTTTTCTTCTAGTTTGATTTTCCACAAGGTTTTTAAATTCCTTAAAATGATTGAACACTTCTTATTTACTTTTCAAAAAATAGACAAATTCCCTTCTTGAATAATCATCAATGAACGATACATAATATCTTGATTTAGAAAAAGGAACATTTACTGGACCAAAAACATCAGAATGTATGTTATCAATTAAAGTAGAATATTTACGAGGACTAGAGTAAAATGAAACATTGTGTTGTTTACCATATATACAATATTCATAAAACTCAAATTCAAGATTACAGTCATCGAGCCCTTCAACTAGGTTTTTTATTTTTCAAGGTTTTTAAACCTTTTTCTCCAATGTGGCCCAGCCTATGATGCCAAAGCATAGTCTTTTCTACTAGAAGTCTAACTTCCATAGATTTTACACTATCAAGAAAATTTTCCTCTTTTTCTCCATGAGTAGCTTTGTGTGACTTTATAGAGACACTATTGCATTGCATAACATGTGCATCCAGCTTATACAAGGTACAAATACGAGCACCCCTAGCTAGCACCATTGAGCCTCTAGTCATCTTGCAACCATTTCTAGAGAATGTGACTTGTACTCCAACATCATTCAACATACTAACAAAAAGTATATTTTGAGCCAGACCTGGTATATGCATTACATCATTGATTCCCTTCACTCTTCCATCAAGGAACTGAATTCTTACTTTTCCATGGCCAACTATTTCCAGAGATGAATCTCTTGCAAAATACACCCTTCCACCATCGCATTTTTCATACTTAGTGAACCAATCTCTATGAGATGTTATGTGGAAAGATGTTGTAGAATCAATCATCCAGAAATCATCTGATGCCTATGTAGCCAAGGCTGCATTGAAGGTGTTTTCATCACTCTGAGAAGAATCATAGTCAGAAGAATAATTCTTCTTCTTCTTTTTCTCCTCTTTACAACTCTTTCGGACATGACCAGAATGCCCACAATTCCAGCACTTGACCTTGGATTTCTTTCCAGGAGACTTTGATCTCCCTTCTGATTTCGATCTAGACTTCTTGTCCTTCTTCTTGCCTTTTTCTTTCAATCTGCTTCTAACAGCAAGAGCCTCCTTCACCATCTCAAAATATTTTCTTCTCATCTCTTCTGATAACAAAGAAGCAACAACATCTTCCATCTTAAAAGTGGATTTCATACTCCCAATAGCCATCACCAAGTGATCCCAAGAATCTAGAAAAGAACACAACAATAGCATACAATGATCTTCTTCATCAATCTTCACACCCGCAGATGCTAATTGAGCAATCAACATGTTGAAAGCATTCAAATGATCAGCAATAGATGCTCCTTCCTGTATTTTCAAGTAATAAAACTTCTTTCTCAAGAACAACTTATTCACCAAGGACTTGCCTTGATAAATAGCTCCTAGTCTTTTCCACAAAGAAGATGCAAGATTTTCTTCATGAACATTCAGAAGAACAAAGTCTGCTAAACAAAGCCTTATCAGCCCCTTTGATTTTCGATCTATAAGGTCCCAATCCTCTTGCTTCATTCTTGTAGGCTTCATTCCAAACACAAAAAGCCAAAGATCACGGTCAACTAACAAATCTTCCATTTTAAGTTTCCACAACTCAAAATTGTTGCCATTGAATTTCTCGATTTCAATCTTTCCTAACATGCTTTCCATCTTAATCTATAATTCAAATTATTAGACTTCTCCAAGACTCCCATTGAATAGAATTGACACAAAAACCCAATGTACCCACAAGGATAACACAACTGGCCAAGCTCTAATACCACTTGTAAGGAAATATTAGGAGTGGAACAAACTCTCCTAATGCAAAAACCTCAGGGAAGAATGCAGATATGACTTCAAATTTTCCAATTACAGTTCAATAAGATACACTAAAAAATAATTAATAGAAAATAGAAATGAACACAAACACAATTAGACACAAAATTTACGTGGGAAAACCCTTACAGGGGAAAAACCCACCACACCAAGAAAAGTCTCTTTGTATTATAGTAAACAAAATTACATACAGATTACAGACTTCACTTTCTGATGTCACTTTTATAGAAACATTCACTAATCAATCTAGTATAGAACAGTAATATGACAATGCTCTCACACACATACAATGAATCCACTCAGATCAAACTATGTTCAGTATCAAACATAAAAGTCCATTAACCAAACCCCACAACTGTCATCTGTTATAGAGTATATCTCATCCTGTTCATGGTCTATTGATCTTCAACACAAGAATGGTTGCAACTATTTAACTTCCAATGGTTCACATTCCATTTATATCATTGGCTTAGAATGCACAATGTAGGATAGGCATTCAATCAAAGAAGTTCAAATAGAATTGCATGTTGGTGAGACACCACATCATGTCTCCTCGATGCCAAAATACCCAATCACATAGTTATCAACAAGAGCAACACCATTGGCATTAGGTTACACCAAAGTTCATAAAAAAATCCATCAGTGAGACTTACACTCTTAGAAAGAGTTCATACTAATCGCAAACCCATCAACCAAGAGTCTCCCTAATGATCACCATCCCCCAATGACACAAGTTCATTGCTTGTGCATTTCTGTAGAATCAAGTTGGGAATCTTCAATATTCTCAATGAGACTCCTAGAATTCCAAGTGGTCCCTAGATCCATTAGATTAAGTTAGGAAAACCCCAAACATGGTGACATGGAAGGAGATTACCCTATTGAAGAAAACACAACTTAGTAACTTTGTTACATGGTTTCAAAGTTACAAAAAACACCAATGCTATGACAACAAAGGAAGTCAGTCAGTTGGAAAATTCTGTAATTTCCAAACTCTATGAAATGGTTCTAAAGTTAGCAACTTCAGCGATCGGCCGACAATGAGGACTAATAAAGGGTAACTCTACCAAGTCTTAACAAAGATACAAGCATGTAAGTTAAGGCACCATTTACAACATCTAGTTGTCTCGAAAGGAGGTGATCTTATTTCAAGAAAGGTTCCAACTAATATTATCCAACACAAATGTTTGGTTGGATGAAATGGATCTTTAATTAAAACCTTTCTTCATGGGATCAAAGGATGAAGCTAAAATACAAGCAGGTTAGAGACCTAAATTGAGAACTAAAAGTAAAAGTGATTCTCCAAGCTCAAGAAGAGCCTCAAAGCCTCAAATCAAATTTTTAATCAAGGTTGGAAAAAAGGATGGAAAATATATAGAAGATCTATCCATAGAGGCTCAAAAGGAGCATGTATAAGAAGAGGGAGAGCTTGATGAAGAAGTTCATGAAGAAGCAAAGAAGTCTCTCCATGGAAATATTCATGAGGAACCACCTATCATCTCATCTCATCTTGACAATGTTGTATCATCTTTCATTATTCCTCATAAGAATACATTTGCATTTGATGTTCATGTGAACCCTCCTCCCATAGTCATGAGTGTTGTGGAACCTTCTATTTTAATTCATTTTTTTTAATTCTTCACCCATTTCAGGATTTCCTTTTAAGAGTCCAATTCAAGGTCTAGACAATGTGTCTGGTTCTCCAATGTCATTATTTATCTTGTCATCACCATCTTTTGATTAATTCAACTTTGCACAACTTGCTACTACAAAGATTGTAGAAGTTGTCAAGAGCAACTTTAGAGTCCAAGTACACCTACATGCAAAGAGATACTTGTCATACGGAAGATAATGGATAAAAAAAGAAAGAGAGGGTTCTAAAGCTCGATAATATGAGAGATACATTATTAGAACAATGGAATGAAATATTTACAAAGATCAATCCTTAAAAGGAGATCAAGGAAAACCTAAAAAGTAACCCTAATAGGTAGACATTTAACAATTAATATAATTATTAAATGTCACAATATGCAAACTAAAGTGAAATCTTAAGAGAGAAATAAAGGTAACTTAATTAACATAATTAAGTTAAAATCTTTCCCCTAACACCCTCCTTAAGATGAACAAGAGTGAAAATACAAACATGTGCAAAAAATCAAAGGTAACTATAATGCATGAAAGCAAACAAGGGTCCTGACAACTAGGCCTAATGAGATACCCGAATACAACCAAATCTTTATAAAGTGGAGAAAATGAGAAAACAAAGTGGGAAAAAACTCCTCTACAAAAAGACATGAAAAACAAGAGTGAAAGAAGAAGAGAGATAGAAGGAGGACTCAACATGAGCCCCCAAGAATTTATTCTATCACACAAGTACAAAATATGTTCCCCCCATAGGAGATAGAAGAGACTCCAAAGCCCCCCCAGAATGAGAGAACCCCTATGCCAATGAACAAACCAATGTGTCACCTCGAAGGAAGAAATAGATCCAATAGTCGAGGAAGAGGAAATCCCTAGATGGGAGGTGAAAATGGAAGTCCTAGATGATGCTCACTAAAGAACTGAACTGCAGTATGAGTGTTTGAAAAATAGGATGGTGAATCAAACAACTCAAAATGATCCTAAAATGGAATCTCCAATGAAGATGGGATAACAAGTGTGTGTTGAAACTGTCATATATGAGGAAAGGAATATCCTTTGATATGGCCTCAACAACTATACTTGATGACTTGATGAGTGGAGCTATAATGTCAATCATAGATGAAGAGGAATCTTGTTGAACAAATGTGATCTCAATAGGAGGTAGAGGTGTAGAAGTCTCAACACTAGTCTCATGAACAGATTGAAGAACACATAAGTTTAAGTGACCAAAATTCACCTCAGATACTACATGCTCTCTTGTAGAAAGAGAGGAAAACTCAGATAGTGGAGATGGTGGACCAAAGTGTGTGAATGCATACAATCAGGAAGAATGATCAACTATCCATGTTGCAACAATGTTTCTAGTCTAAATGTCTCTGATGTGCACTGAATTAGGTGTGAACTCAACTATCTTCCATGTCCCATTGTGAGCAATCTGATAGATGGAGAGAAGGTTAGTGGAAAAAGATGGTACACATAGTACATCATTGAATGTACTATCATCAATGTCAATAGAACATTTCCCACATACACTCATATAACCATTATTACCCATCAATATGTGTGGTGAGGACACAACCTTGAAAGATGAGAACATGTCCTGAGAAGATGCCATATGGTGTGAAGCACCTGAATCTAGTAGCCATCTAGATGAATGTGAATTGGTGGTTGCACATAATGCATGAACCTTATGTGAGGCCTGTCCATCTATCTAGAATGATGGTGAAGAAGAAGACCTGCCTGATGTAGATGAGGAAGAGTGATGAATATTGTTCCTCTCAAGAAGAGCTGTCAAATCTAAAACTTGTTTTGCATATCCATCTATCTTCTTCTCATAACACTTGGACTCATCATGTCCTGACATAGTACAATAAGAACACTTAGGTCTATCTTTCTTTGATGATTTCCCCTTTGTTGAAGGTGAATCAGAGGTGTTCTATGAACTAGAATCCTTCCAATGCTCTATGGTCTTTGGTTTTTTTCTGCTTCTGCTTCCCCTGAGATGAGTGTGCTACCAATGCTTGGTGTTGTGATCCTATGAGAGCATCCAATTGTGATATCTTTGCCTTCTCTCATGTCAACCGATCATAGAACACCTCAAAAGTAGGCATGGTAAATTGGTTTCCCAATGCATCTATGGTGGAATAAAATGTCGAAGAGAATATTTGAAAAGGACCTTGAAGCTTAGAAATAATTAGATAAATACACTCCTCATCTATTTTGTTCTTACCACAACCCTATAGAAGAGATCTTTGTTGTTTGAACTTCATTAGAAATTCCTAAATAGAGGGAAAATAATTAGGTACAAGTGAAGTCAACTCTGACTCAATCTATATTGCAAAGAACTGATTGATGGTACCAAATAAATCATTGAACTTGGCCCACATTTAAAGAGTACTGTTACACCCATCAAGATGAACAACAATTTGTCTGAAACATGTAAGGAAATCAAACCCATAGCCTCATCCATCTTATTTCTATGTTGCATAACCTCAAATGGCCGTGTCAAAATTGGTTGACTATATCTAAACAGGACCACAACCCCTTTGATCTAAGAAGATGTGTCATGAATGCCTTCCAAGTATGATAGTTATGAGGTGTGAGAAATTCAATAGAAGAAGGGTTTTCAGCCATGTTTGGAGAGGTTTAATGAATGTTTAATGTGAAGAGTTTCTATTTTTCTAAAGTAAATGATAGAAATAAAGAGAAAAGCTCCCACACAATGCAAGAAACCAAACCCCAGTAGTGATTTTTTAGCAAAAAAGTAAGAAAAAGAAAAAAAATCTCCAGATTAAATCTTGTGTACCTAATTATATTTCTGGAAAAATAAAAGTATATCTGAATAGAGCACAAGAGGAGCTTTCCAACGCCTATTCATTTTCAAAAAATGGAGCACAAATGACTAGGTTATGGCCCCCAAAGTGCAAAAAAATCATCTGCCTTTGACTGCAAGAAAAGGAAACCAAACTAGAATTTTTTTTAAAAATCCTATACCATTAGGACCAACTCAGAGCTAGCTTTCAAATGCCTATTTTCATTTGAAAAATGGAGAAAAAATGACTATTTTATGCCTGATTTAGTGAAAGCTGAAAATGAACGATCATACCCCTTAAGCACCAGGGGCTAAAAAAAATCTCCTAGTCCTCTTAGCGACCAGGGGGCTTGGAAACTAGCTCTTTAGTGGATCCCTTGGTTAGCAATATGATCAAAAACAAGGGCTACTAGAGCGGGTCAGGCTAAGTGCGGGTGCTTGGACACCTATATGACCACAACCTGCATTTGATGGGGGCAGGGGCTTAACTTTGAAGTAGTGGACCAACAGATGAGTGGAGGCCGTCAGGCAGCAGTGGTGGATGGGAGGCCATGGGTCGAAGCTTCGGTAGTGGTTTCCTTTTATATGGGCGGCGCCCCCAAAAATTTAAAAAAAAATGTTTTTTTTAATGTTTTTGATTTTTAACCTCGAAGATCATGCCCTGAGGTCATACGACCTTGGGGAAATTTTTTTTTTGCCTCCCTGATCAACTGTGGCCAAATTGGACAAGCTTTATATGAAAATAGGGGTTTTCAGGCACTACGAATCCAATGTCGAGGTTTGCTTGGGCCCAAAATGAACCCAAAAAATGAAGTATGCTAGATCCAAAAAAAATCAACCTCAAAACTTGTTAAAGCCTAATCAAACCCTCGTAGCTCCAAATTCTTCAAAACAAGAATAGGCTACAACATGTACACTCCGATACCATGTAGAATTTGTCAAAACCAACTTCAGAGTCCAAGAACTCTTGCATGCAAAGAGATACCTATCATAGGGAAGAAAATGGAGAAAAAACCAAGAGAGGGTTTTGAAGCTTTGTAATATGAGAGATATATTTATCAGAACAATGGAATGAAATATTTACAAAGATGAATCCTTAAAAGGAGATCAAGAAAAACCTAAAAGGTAACCCTAATAGGTAGACATTTAATAATTAATATAATTATTAAATATCACAATATGCAACCTAAAGTGAAATCTTAAGAGAATAATAAAAGTAACTTAATTAACATAATTAAGTTAAAACCTTTACTCTAACAAAGAATAGGACAAAAAACAATGCAAACAGTCTCTAAAGGATGATTTTTGATAAGGATGGTCTCGAATATGTAGAGATAGCTCAACCCCCACCAAATAAAACTTATGAGGAAGTGGATCTTGAAAAATATTATGTCATTAAGATATAATTTGGTAAAATAACTCTTGATAATGGAAAGCAAGATGTTCAACAAGCCTTAGATTCTCTTGTTAACACATATGATGAGAAGAAAATGATAGTTCATTACAATGCCAAGACAAAGTAGCTCACATCCATGTTGCAAAAGATCACTCAATCCTTTTGTGGACATTGAAATTTTACTCCCTTCATGGAGATAGTACAATCCTTGGACTAATTCGGACCTATCTTGGGCACCCTTCCATTAATTATCCTTTAAATTAATATTTATAGTCCCCTACGAGCAATTATTTTGGACCTTTAGGCTTATTCCACTCAAAAATCATATAAAATCCCAACAAAAAGCATTTAAGACATTCAAATCTTGAAAACCCACCTCAAAAACCTTAGGTGGGACCCATTCACCACCTTGGGAAAATGAGTCTCCTCTAGTGGGACCATTTCACCAATGGTTTCAAATAAGTCCATTTTGAGGCATTTTTTAAGTTTGAGTAGGAAATTCACCTACTTAATTTAAAATTCTAGTGGATGTCAGCCTTTGAGGTCTAAATAATAGACAATTAGGTATTGATGCCTATCAATATAAGTTTTTAGGTCATTTTCAAGTAATCTAAGCAATTTTTAATAAACAAATTCAATAATAAAGTGTTGAAAATGTTTCAAAAGAATATTCACAAGTTTATTTGCAGCAAAGTTGAAGCTTTAGAGCAACATTCAAGGATTTTTATAGGTCTTCAAGCTCACTTTTTGTTCAAGATCTTGCACTATATAGGGTTGATCATGGATTCCTATGGTGATCATGAAGAATTCTAGTTTGGGGAGGTGCAACTAGCCATCAAGCCAAGCCTAAGGACTTGTTTTCTAAGTGATTCCATCTTCCATTATCTCTCTAGTTTCAACCTAAGGAAGGTTTGTGTGTCCTTGAGATCAATTTGTGGTGATTTAGGGTTTCCTAATGTGAGTTGTGAATTATTCAAGTTTCATTTATGCATCTTATTCTTGCATATTAGAATAGGGTTGCATCTTGCTTCACATTTCCTACTATTAGACACACTTAGGGGTAGGTGTTTTTGACATATTTCATTATCTCTTTCAAGGTTTAACTATAAAACTATGGGTATGATAAAGGAAAACCCCCATTAGCAATCAAATTATATTCTTTTTTGCAAGTATTTTCAAAAATTTGAATTCGAGTTTCAATCTGGAAAGACAATGTAAGCATTGGAGTATAGATAAGTGATTTTGGCTTTCAGAAAAGCATAACAAGACTGATTCGCTATTAGTGGTGAATGAGTCCCACTAGGGGTGTTTGTTTGATCAGTCAATAGATTCTAGTACCCTTTACCCAAAAAAGACTTTCTGGGTAGAAACCCTTATCTAGGATTGATTCCCCAAGTTTGCGAATGAGTACTAGTTGGTCAAAAGTAAACATTTCCAAATTTTTAGAGTTACTCTCAGTCATTCTGAAGTTTCTAGGTGTACATCATTTTATTGTTATATTTTCTTGTTCTATTTTAATTGCATATTTAAAGGATTTTATAAGTCATTTAGGTCTTTTTGTATTTCACACTATGCTTTCAAACATGTTACAATTTCCAAGTTTACACTCGATGGTGAACCCCTTTTTTATCTCATCTATCTCCAAAGAAATCCTTTAGTTAGATCTCTCACATTGTTCATTTGGTTGAGGTCTCTAAGATACCTTTGGGTGTGGATATTGTGAAATTGTATCCCTTCCTTCCCTATTCCATTTTATGTGGACAAGGAAGTGAAGCACCCATTTTCCAAGTCCACATTTTGGTGAACCTGACTTTTGAATATCATATTTTGATTTTGAGTGTATTTACATCCTATATTTAGCTTACATTAACATTGCATTAGGTTTTTCATTAGTTAATTTGTATTGTAGGGTTTCAAAATTAGCATTAGTGAATAGGCATTGTAGGGATTCAAAATTTGCATGTACATTTAGTGAAAATCATTGAAATTTGTATTTGCATCTTATTTTTGCATCATACCATACAATCAAAAAAGATCTCTATTCTTCTTCAACATGCTAGCTCACAGACAGACTAAAATAGCCAAAATACTTGGCTGTAGTGTGGAATCCTTACCTTCCACCTATCTTGGTTTACCCTTAAGCCTTAAACCTCCTGATTCTTTTTGTCTTTTGCTAGTTGAGAGATTCAACAAGAAGCTTGCTGGATAGAAAGGAGCCCTATTAAGTCAAGTAGGAAAACTTCAACTCCTCAAAGCCTCCCTCCAAAATTTTTTGATTTACACCCTGAGACTTTTCAAGATTCTTGCTAAATTTGTTAATGCCATAAAAAAGATTCAAAAAAGATTTCTTTGGTTGGGTGTTGAAGAAAAAAAAGGACTTCCTTTAATTGGTTTTAATTTGTTTTGTAGACCAAAAAAAGTCGGAGGTCTTGATCTTAGAAGAATTAGAACAGTTAACAAAATTCTTCTCTCAAAACAAAATTGGAGAATTTTCTCATCTTTAGGGGAATGGACAGATATCATGGCTAGCAAATATTTAGAAAACAATCATTCCTTTATTATCCTGAAAGATTCCCACCTTCTTCCTAGGGGTTCTACTTGTTGGAATAATCTAATCAATGGAAAAAATATTATGGACTCAGGAACTAGATGGCAAGTGAGAAGCAGAAACCATACTAGATTTTGGGAGGATGGATGGCTCTTTAAGGAGCCACTTTTAAGAATCAATTCATTTAATGAATGGGTTGAGAATTGCAAGGCCCATTATGGCTCTTATGTGAAAGACTACAGAGTGAATGGTAAATGGGTGGATCTATTCCTTGTCATTCAGGCTCTTGCTCCTATTTAGTCTTCTTTGCCAACTATTAGGCTTTGTTCTAACCAGTTGGATGATCATCTTGTCTGGTTTTATGAACCTTTAGGTAATTATTCTATTTCATCTACTTTTTCCAGGATTACTTCTTCCCAGGAATCTCCTCCTTTCTGGTCGAAGGCTTGGTTCAAACATTTGATTCCTAAAATCAACATTTTTTTTCTAGATCCTTCTCAAAAACAAGGTGCTCACAATTGACAACCTTAGCAAACACAGATTTCAAATACCTAATAGATGTTATCTTTGTAAGATGAAGGCCAAATTTGTGCATTATTTGTTCCTTCATTGCTCATTTGCTATTGCTATTTGGGAAAAAAAAATTAGTTTGTGGCATCTTTCTTGGGTTTTTCCTTTGTCCATTGAAAACTTCTTCCTTCAATGGAAAGCCCCAACTAAAAATACTTTGCTCAGGATTTTATGGGATTTCTCTTTCCCTCATGTTGCTTTGGGTCTTTAGAAAGAATGCAACAATAGAATTTACAAAGATAAAGAAGCTTCTGCGGATATAGTTTTTGATAATATTGTCAGATTTTTGAAGGAAATTTTCAATGTCTTTTCATAGAAGGTTTTCTTTTCTGAGAAAGTGGTTCATTCATCCTATGACCTTATTGTTGCTAAGGATTGGAATATTAGCCTTGAATTTCCCTGCACTCCTAAGAAAGCTAAAAAGGATAGAGAGGCTGTTCACTGGTCTTTTCTGCCTAATGGATGGGTCAAAGCTAACTTTGATGGTGCGGCTAAAGGTAATCCTAGGGTGGCAGGTTGTGGTGGAGTCATAAGGGATCCCTTTGGAAATTTCCTTGGAGTGATGGCCTCTCCCCCCAGCTCCCAAACCAATCATTTGGTAGAGGCTACTGGCGCTTATCACATTATAAATTTAGCCCAAAGTATTAACTTTTAGAATCTTTGGCTAGAAGGTGATTCCAAAATAATAATTGATTGCCTCCATGGCAAGTCTCACCCCTCATGGACAATAAAATCTTGGATCGATGATGCCATCTTCACATTGGCCAAGTTTGATAAAGTTAAAATATCACATGCTTATAGAGAAGCTAATGCTGTTGTAGATTATTTTGCTAATGAAGGAGTTAGGAGTAATAATTTGCACACTTGGCTTAATGTTAGTGATCTAAGTTCAAATTTCTGTGCTTTATTGAATTATGATAAATCACATGGACAAGAGGCGTGTCATCCCTTTAATGAGGATAGGTTGGATCTTTCACATCACAATCATTAGATTGTATGGGACTGAGCTTAGAGGCTTAGTCTGCAAGGAAACTTTGCATGCTTTGTGGGTTCTCAGATTTGGTGGGGCCAGTTCTAGTAAATATTTTGACTATGTCTACCCCACTTTGTTGGCCAAGATGGGTGGAGAAAGGAAGAGAATCGAGCAGGACAACTATGAGGTGCACACCAAAAATGTTAAGGTTTGGAATAAAGTAAAAAGTGGTAGGTTACTTCCTTTCCTGGAGAAGCTCCATGGTTCCAATCAGGAGGCTATAGACCTTTTTGAGAAAAACTAGAATAATGGTAACCTTACCCTATTTGTTAGGAATGTGGAGCTCAATGAAAATTTGATTGCCGAAGTGATGGGCTTGTCTATTGATTGAAAGAAGTTCTTTAGGGACAGGGTTTTTTCTGACGATGTTATTAGATTCCCTAAAAAAGAAAAAGAAAGGTTGAATCTTCTGAAAATAGCTAACATCTACTTTGAAGCTGACACCATAAAATCCCTTTGGATAAAATTCCTACGGGTCATCATGGAGTACATTACGGTGGATAGGAACTTCACCAGGGTCTATGGCTATCACTTTGCTCTGCTGAATCACTTTTGCTACAAGGTAAGGGTTTCAATCCCCTACTATCTTTTTTGTTCTCTTAGGAAAAGGTTGGATGATCATAAGAAAAACCCTAGAAGATTCCCTATTCTGCATACTGCATTGATTAGGTTGATTGTAGAGCATTATCAAAATTCTCCTAACCCCGCTAATCTAGAAACCCTTCCTGATTCTGAGGAAGATGATACTAGGCCCAACTATTCAGAGTATTTGTCCAATTTAAGTTCGACCAAAATTGTCCCTAGCACGCATGCTATCTTTTCTAGCAAAAAAAACCCTATCCCTTCTTCTGATAAGGCTCATGCTGAGTTTGAGCTAGGAAGCCCCTCCTTCAAGACTAGAACTATTGATAAGAATCCCCAGGCTAAAAATCTTGTTTCCTATTTCAAAGATTCCCCTGAATCTGAGGCATCTGGTGCCAATAATACTGAGTCTAGTGCCAACCCATTGTTGGAAAGAACTGCTTGAGATAGGTCCCCTGTTACTCTTGACACTGAAAAAACATGTTTAAACGCTAGGAGAGATGCCGCTTTGGACATTCTGAATTTAGCCAAAACTAATGCTAATTCCCATTTAAACTTTTTGGAATGGACTTTCAATGAAATTAATGAGTTAAAGATAAAAAATTGGGCCCTCCAAAGCAAACTGGATGAGCTAGGAAACAAGATTGTGGCGATTGAAAAGATAGATGTGGATCATGGTGATCAAGGTCTCAACAAAAAAACTCGATACCAGGCTGACAATAACAAAAAGATTGAAATTAAGGCTAAGAATATGAGGAAAACCATCAAAATTGTTGTAGAGAAAAACAACCAAATGGCCAGACACAATGCCATTATAATAAATGTGATGACTAAGAAGCTCGACAGAACCCAACAAGGGTCTTTGGTGGTGGACCTGGAGGAGACCAATGATGATAGTTAGGAAATGGATGCTGGCATATCAAAGAGAACCAGAGCCAATCTGAAGAGAAAGGCTCCCCCACTCTGAAGATGATTCAAATTTTTAGAAAGGGAGTCCATGACATGCAGAATTTGGAGGTGGAGATGGAGTCTGTCCTCAAGACTCTGGGTTAGTCATGACTAGTTTTTTGTTGTCTACTCTGCTCTACTTTTTTGCTTGACCTTTATGGTATGTTATGGTTGGCTGTTGTTTGCTCTATCCTTTTCCTTTCTGGCAGCTGGTGTTTTCTGTTGGACTTTTGTTTCGTTTCCTTATTTTTGTAAACTTTGTGGTTTCGGGTCCCTATAAAACTCGTTTTACCCTTTATCAAAAACATAAAATTCTACCAAATAAATTAGATAAACTTAAAAAAAATCCCTACTGGGACTCATTTTCCACCCTGCGTAAATTAGTCCCAGTGCATATTTTTCTTTACTATTTTCATAATCTAGTTTCGAGATTGTAAGCTTCTCCTTATCTCAATTGCTTTTATGTTTCATTTCAATTATTTTCTATTACATTGAAATCATTAGAACTATCATCATTTAATTTCAGGGAAATTATGGATAGCAATATATTTTAACAATTTTCATTTTCAGCATTAGTTCCTAGTTCACTTAGATCAAAATCATTAGAAAATGAAAAAAAAAAAAAACATCAAATGAAAAAATACACAAAATGCTTCAATTTAGAAAAAGTATGTCATCCAAACCTTTTAGTAGTGATGACTTAGATATGTTAGATGAAGCCCTTCGGGACTTCCTATCACTAATATCATCCACTAAGGCTTGTCATGAAACACCGAAACCAACCAAAGTTAACTTACCCTTCAATCCTTTTAGTCATGATGACTTTGACATGCAAGATGAAGCCCTTGAATGATACATCTCACAAAGTCAATCCACTAAGGCTTGTAGTGAGAAACTAAAAACAAAAGAAGTCAATGTCATTCAACCTCAACTAATCCTTTACCCACCTTTGCACACACTGCAACCTTAAAAAAGCCTGAGTTCACTATTTATCAGCCTAAGAATAATGTTTTGTAACAACTGAGTCAAGATACTATTCTCACACATATAATACTAGAAACAATCTGTAACCACAACAACCCACCTCAACAACTCTACCTTTTCCTAATCCTATATTTCCTAGTTCCCCTCACTTGCCTAGATGGATGGATACATTGGCTAATGCTCTTCCCCTCCCATGGATATTAGATCTTAAATGGGATAGCCAACTACCCCTAGCCTCCCTAAGGAAAATGAGTATGATCTTGTTGAACAACTTAAGAATACTCCTGCAAAAATATCCCTTTTGAACCTAATTCATAATTCACCAAACTATCACTATGCTTTAAACAACCTTACAACAAGTAGTGGTTTCTCCTAGTATAGATTTAAATGATGTGGTAGCTCTAATACATGGGATGAATATAGTTAATGTAGACATTACCTTTTACCAACATCAGATCCCTCCTTTGGAATTGAGAAAGAAAAATGATGCTTTTATGATAATAGCCCAATTCAATCGAATAGGTATCAAAAGGATCTTTGTTGATAATGGCTTAGCTTTCAATGTGTGTAGTGTGAAAATTTTAAACAAATTGTGTGTAGAAAAATCTAAAATTGAGTGTGATTCATTATCAATTAAAGGATTTGACAATGTCAGCAAGCAACCACTTAGTGTAATTACCTTAGCTATTACAGTTGGAAAGGATACGGTCCTACAAAATCCCATTCATGTCATGCCTCATGACCTTTCATACAATCTTCTCTTAGGAAGACCATAGATTCATGAGATGCATGTGGTGCCTTCGACTCTCCATTATATCATGAAATGTGTCTATAACAACTGTAAGGTATACCGAGTTGACATAGACTGAAGCCTGAAAGTTGCTTACAACTTGAAAAGGGAATGAAAAGTCCTCTAATTACATTAATTCCAACATCCCACATAAAACCTATAAAATTTGAAAAAAAAGAAGAAATAGTGTACAAATTATTTTGTGATGATTGGGGTTCCTTGGAGTTTGCACCTTCATTTATGGTAGAGTATGTAATCACAAAAAGGAGGTTGAAAAAAAAGAACAACCAATGGTTATGTCAACTTAAAATTCAGAAGAACCTTCACATGTATCCACCTCATCTATTTTGGAAAAGAATACAAGTTACACAACTAATTTTGATGAGATTGATTATTAATAGCCACTGAACCTAAAAGAAATGGAAAAAAATTATGGGAAAGGTTATGAACTTGTAAAAAAATTGGGATACATCGGTAAAGGATGTGGAAGGAATGAACAAGGAATTCATGTTCTTATAAAACCTAACACACAAGAGACAAAAACTAGTTTATGGTACTCTTCTTCTAAAACAACAAAAGTAACCAAGAGACCATCATTAAACATCAACATTATAATGTGCAAGTGGGTATGTGCAGGATCATCATGGAAAAAAAAGGCCCTTAAGTGGTAAAAAAATTAGAAAAATAAGAGTTAGGAAACTTGACGTAAAACTTTGAATAATTTATCTATATTATTTCAAAAATGTGTAAGAATAGAATCTGTAACAAAATGAATGTAGTTTCTAAACTACTAGGCATGTTTAAAAAAAAAAAATCTATTTAGTGAAAATTTGAAATTTCAATGCAGTTAGGAGTTTTTGATATAAGTATAGAGCAATATGGCCCTAAATTTCCAAAGTCTAATGCACTCCCTTTGGGAGATACAATTGATATACCAATGGATATTGTAGACACTTAAAAATGACCTAGGCCTGCAAGCTCTATTTTTACTACTTTCATCCTAGCATATTTATGACATTTAATTACGTCCTTGGTCCACAATCAACTATTAATCAAATAATTCATAATTGTTTAATTAATTCATGTCCTTTTATTCTTCATGATTATTAAATAAATAAATGTTATTTATTTATTCAATACGTCTTTAATTGTCTACATTCTTCCTTTAATTAAATTAATTTGTTAATTTGTTTAATTACCCTTATCCATTTATTCTTCCTGATTATTAAATAAATAAATTTTATTTATTTATTCAATATGTCAAGTGTAATTTCCATAATTAAATGAATTTATGAATTTATTTAATTATCAGTCATAATCTTCTAAAATTAATTAATTATCTTTAATTATTTAATTGCTCAATTTAACATTTCCATCATTTTTAAATCAATTTATTATTTAAAATGATTTCATTTTATTGACCGTCACTTTATTTTAGTAAATAATCTGAAAAAGATTATTTATTGTCTGACAAAATCCATATTTTGAGTTGATTTAATTCAAATTAGTAGCTTTCTTCTAAAAATCAAATAAAGCAAGTAGATTCTTGATCTTTCAAATTTTCTTTTCAATCCACCTCTTATCTTTTTGATTTTTCAAATCTCATAAATCAGGCAGTCTCTTATCTTCTTGATTTTTGAAAATCTTTATTTCTCTAATTAATTACCTCATCTTTTCTCCACTGCCGATTTGATTTTCTTAGATGACATCTCAACCACTTGTATAAGGATTTTTCCCTAACCCTAATTAGGGATTATGAAATTAAATCTCATCCTCTGATTTTAGGTTTCTGTCAAGAGTCGATCTCGTCCATCCATTTAAAATTACATTTTCTATAAAATTTCAATTTTGTTCATAATTTAGGGACCACTTCATGATTATAGGCATTATAGTCATTTATCAATTGTTATATTCATTTATAATTGGCATAGGCATAATTTTACTTAAATCCTTCAAAAATTGCATAGGACATTATCATAGTGAAAATTGCTCACACACTTAATCTGAGGGCATCAATCATACACTGCAAGCTAGAAGGTGCTATGGAGGTGAATCATGGAAGCTTCAACAAATATCTGGTATAATTGTTCTTATTATTTTCTTTCTTTGTGCTTCATAACTTCTTTGGATTTTATTATTTGATCTAATCATTGCTAACCTTAACCGTGAAATTTTACCCATTGATACATTTGGTGAACTTGACATGAATCCTTTGATCTAGCTTGTTATTTTGCAGGTTTTATTGATATTTTGTTGTAGATCTACCAATTTTTAGATAAAACTGTAGGTTTTACAAATTTATTCATATCTTCTACACAACTACTAATTTCTCCGCATGATATACAAAAAATATTTTACATCATTTCAAGAGCCTACAATAAAAAAATTCAAGGGTTTATCATCATTTTTGTGGGAGTTATTGTAATTTTATGTTTTTCATAAAATTGGTTTTCTAGACACAAATCGATGAATTTTTCAAAAAAAATTATAGTTTTGGAATGCTCTTTAAATTCTAATTGGATTCTATGTTTACATATTAAATTTGGAGGTCAAATACAATTCAAAAAAATTTGATCTTCATTTTCTGTATAGTTTTCACAAATCAGCGTTTCTAAGAGAAAAACAGGGAATTTTTTTTACTTCTTTACATTTCTGGAAGCTCTTAGAAAATTAGCAGGGATCTCTTCTTTGATTTTTCATTTTTTAGATCAATAAAATCATCAAATAATGAAATCTAATTCGGCTATGTCAAAAACATGTATCTGAAATTGCAATTTTCTGACGAGCTTTTTTTTTTCTTTGGCTGCATTTTAATATTATTTTTTGATCTTGTAGGTGATCATGAGGAGATATAGTAGCAGAAATATTAGTAATATATAATATATTGGAAAGCAAAAACTTTTGGGTTTGCATAAACATACATTTGTCGAAGACCAAAAATCAAAGAAACTCCTAACTTGTGGTTTGCAGGTTCGAGTGTCAAAGATTGAATGCTATACACTATGCTTGTCTTTTTTAGATTAGTACACATTTATTTTGGTGCACATAAAATAAACATTTTTTAATATTTTTTCTGATTGATTTTGCAAATGGTAGGTGATTATGCTCTCACCTTGTGAAAACTTTGTGATCAAAAAATGAGACCCATTCTATCTGTTATACACCCTCATGACTTAGTAATCGAGGTATCCTTTCCCCTTGCACTTTCAGGTAATCCTGGGTGTAAGAGAAATGGTTACTAACTCTAGAAATTGAGCCTGTTCTGGTGGGAAAAAGTACTCACCCCAGGATGACTCAGACTGGTAGCACCCTGAACCCGAGGGACTTCTTGCTGGTATATAAAAGTGGATTCTTGGGGAAAGCCCAAGAATCACGCATATGGTTCTGACAATATGGATCCAAAAGGGAACTCTCGCCACATAGATCATGCCCTACGAATGGAATGCCCATATTAAACACCTCTTGTTTTAGAGTCCAACCTTTTTTGGTCATTTCTTCATATAGTGCAAGGTACAATATCAGGCCCGAAGACACTCACTATTGATCCCCTTGAGTAGAGATAGCAATTCTTGGGAATTCATTACCCAAGAATCTGAATTTGGTGTGCTTGAATGGTGTTAATGAGCTATGGAGGGGAGACAATGCCACCAAACTTCTAAGCTATCTGCTCTCGAGAAGGAATGTTGTTTAGCACCAATCTGGGTTATATCAGTGGGCTATATCAAGTATACAATCCCTTGGCCTATTGGCCTAATAGGATCATTCTTGTCTTATGTGTGTTTGCTTACACTAAAACATCATGCTTGTCAAGTGTTTTCTAGATTTTCAAACAATATACACAACATTCACAAATTTAGACAAAAACAATCAACCTTAGACAACTCAGACTTTTTCAACAAAACATTAAAAAACAATCTCAGTCTATTATCAAACATTTTTTTTCTAAGAGGATTCTATCAAAAACCAAAATTGAAATTGCTCAAAATTTCCATTGGATTAGGCTAACTCACCACACTTTGCAAAACCATTGTTTCAAAACTAGGTTATCTTGGGACATAGTCATTAATCCTCTTTTTTGGTCATTTTCATTTTGTGAGAATCTCCAACTCAATAGTCTAGTTAGGTAGGCTCACTTGTCATTTTGACCTTGTGACTTAGTTCCTTAGCAAGTCCTTGGGTAACCAAAATTGAGACATATGTCAAGCTTAGAGTGGTTAGGAAAACCTTTCTCCAAATATTATACATTTTAATCCTCATTTTGAACTTAGACTTTGCATTGTTCATCTTAGTCCTCGTTTTGAACTTAGATTTTGCATTGTTCATCTTAGTCCTCATTTTGAACCTAGACTTTGCATTAATCATTTTAGTCCTTCATCAATATTATCATCTTAGTCCACATTTGACACTTTGGCTTTGACAACATCATCATCTTGCATTAGTCATTTCCCTTGGACAAACGTCATTATCACTCTGCATTTTAACAACATCATGACATCCACCACCTTGTATTCACTTCAACAAACTATTGATAGGCTCGCTAGTAAAGTTGAATACCAATTACTTTGTAGAGGTCAATACCAACAAGCCTTAGACTTTAGGAGACAATTCCTCCCAACCAACAATTAATGTCCTTCGTACCAACAATCCATGAGTCCTAGTCCTCCATCTGTCTACACTCACTACCAAAATTCACTTAAGACCATCCATGACATTAGTCTCCAATAAACATCCACTTATTACCCCTATCCTAACCTTGACAAGGGAAACCAATTGTCCACTAGTCCATTTCAAGTCTCCACATCATATCCTATTCCTTCACCTATCAATCTCATTCACGTCTGCATGCCCCATCAACCATCTACCAACCCATGTCAAGTCCCCACATCATACCATATCGATCCTATCCAAGTATCCACATCCCATTTTAGTCAACCTTACACCAATCTAGTCCAAGTCTCTATGTCATATCCTAGTCCTTCACATACTAATCTAGTCCAAGTCCCCATGTCATATCCTAGTCCTTCACATACTAATCCAGTCCAAGTCTCCATGTCATATCCTAGTCCTTCACATACTAGTCCAGTCCAAGTCCCCATGTCCTATCCTAGTCCTTCATTCATTAATCCTTTTCAAGTCACCCTCTAACAAGCTACATTTAGTCATGAAAATTCTATCATTACTCAAAGGTACATCCCATTGTCTAAACTTGAGGATACATGTCAAAATGAAAGCCCAAAGCTTGACCTTATAATTTCATCCTCATGTCAAGAACAAGGTAGTCTATCCCATGACCCTATCTTTCAGTCCATCCAAGAAATCCTTCAAGACAATCATGACATCAAAAATATACTTATACTTGACAATGATTATATTCCCAATTATATCATCCATGAAAACCCCATCTTTTACCAAGACCTTACCATTGACCAAGAAGTCCAAATCCATGACAACCCCATATTTGACAAAGACCCTACCATTGACCAAGAAATCCAAAACGATCCAATCCTTGACCCTTATGCCATTTATGATAAAACACTTGACAAACCTATTTAGGCCCTAACTATGGACACTTTCCAAGATGACACACTTGCCTCCATTGGAACCATAGATGATCTTCTTCCAAAAAAAGATTCTTCCACTATGGATGCATTTCTAAATGATGAAGTTATAGCTAACTTCATGGGACTCTATGATAATGACCATCAAGATGGTTTTGACATTGACTTCGAATCACCAGTAGAATCAACTGAACCTAACATGTCACAAGATCAAACCAAAGATATCAGTTAGGAATATGTCCAACATGACAATGAAGCTAAGACACTTTATCAACTAGGGTCATCTATCTTTGTCAGAGTAGGCTCTCTTGCAGATGAAAGTATTCCAAGTAACAGTATCCACATACATCATGATGGGTTAGCATCTTGCTTTCAAAACAATAAATACCCCATCGCAAATAGAATCTATCAAAGCATGCAATATCAAGGAAAAGGACTAGGCATACTAGAGCAAGGCATCCAAGAACCAATACAACTTCAAGAAAATTACAGACATCAAGGTCTTGGCTATTCTTCAGTCAACAAATCAAACAATGTCAGTGGAACCTCCTCGATACTAGGGGCAACCTCATTAGATACAAACATCAAAATAGAGTCCATGAGAAATCCTTGTCATAAGGTTGTTGCCAACACCCTGTCCACTCACACCATAAACCATCATTCTCAACATCTCAAGCCCTCCCTTTGGAACCAACAAAAGAAAAAGTCTTACAAAGTCAAAAATAAAATGTCAAAGGGCATCGAATCAGACAAAAGACAAGTGGACAAATGAAATTAAAATGGATCCCAAAGAAAAGTGGATAAAGAAAAGAAAATATGTCAAAAGGAAAGTTAATTACAATGTGGATCCACAAGGAAAGAGGACTCCTACATATAATAGATGTCCACCTCCTTCAAAATTTTCATCAAGCAAGGCATCTAAAAGTGTTGGTTCCAAACATCGTCCCAATCAAAATTCCAAAATCCATCATCCACCATCCCAAGTTTGGAAAATAAAAAGTGATTCATTCAAATGTCCAAACAACCTTTCCACATCTACCATCATTCGTCATAATCCTACATCTCATCTAAAGTCAAAAAATCTCACGTCACACATATGTCACATCTTGGAAACAACTCTTTACCATAAGGACTCTCATGGCACTCTATCACAATGTGTGTATTCTGATAAGGTCAACTCTAGTATTAGAAAGGATCACAATAACATCGATCAGTTGTATGCAAGCGCTATGATCCTGACAAGACAACTTCTTCAGTAAGGTCATTATTGGAATATCATGGCACCAATCTCTACATCAACACCGTCAATGGATTTGGAATAGTTAGTGGTTATCTAAAGCATCTAGGCTATCCATAAAATCAAAAATACAAAAAATATTGAAAAATATAAAAAAAATTGTCACCCTAATGAAAACCTAGAAAACAAGCATCTTGGTGACACCAAAAAGATAAAAAAAAATGCAAATTCATGAAAATAGTAAAGAGAAAAATTTCATCCAATGATGAAAACCTGGCAAACAGGCGCCCTGGATAAGTACCATGATGAAAACTTGGCAAACAGGCATCATGTGTAAAATAAATCATCTATGTGGACTCTTACACTTGGGGGAAAGTTGTCTCATATCCTAGGCCTTCATCTTGACATTGGCATCCAACCATTTAATCCATATCATTCCCACCTATCTTGGTCTTGACATAAAACAAGCACACATAAATCATGCTTTGGAAAAACTCGACATTTCTATCCTTTGGTTGTATATTAGTCATGAAACATCATGTCATTGCTGACATAACCTCATTATTCTTATGTGACATAGTCCTTGAAAATCATACGAAAGTTCCCTTAGTCTCATGTCCCTTGTCATTTACCAAGCCCACCTGTGGTCCTTTCTTGTCTGTCACCTATCTTGGCTTTCCCTTATCCAATGGTCTAAGGATACTCCATTATCCCTTTTAGTCCTAACCAAATCATTCCAAATTCAATGAGTCTAATCTATACAAGCACATTATCCAAAACATTATTTGAATTTGTTCCTGGCCCAACTATAGACCTCGATACTTTTGTCACATTATCGTTATCCTAACATTGTTTTAGGATGCATCCTTCCCATGTCAAACAACATTGTGATCACCTGTCAATTGGTATTCAGCTTCACTAGGGGCACAATCATGTTTGTCCTTGGATTCTCATCTATAGGCATCAGTCACATGCATTTGTCACTATCATCATAAAAAGTCCTGAAAAAAGACAAAAACATTGTAAAAAGTCTAGAAAAAAAAAGATAAAAACATTAGAAAAGTCCCTGAAAAAAGACAAAACATCATAATATGTCCTAAAAAAAGACAAAAGAAATCATAAAAAGTCCTAAAAAAACAAAAACATCACAAAAATTCCTAAAAAAAAAGACCTAAAAACCGAAAAAAGTCTTGAAAATGTAGAAATAGAGTAATTTCTTGTCAAGTCTGTCATGTCAAATCAATCAGTCTTCATCATTTGCCTAAACTACATTGTCTCTGCACATTTGCTATGTAGGCAAGACTCATATTTGAGTCCCTAATAAATTAGGTCAGTCCTTTTAGGTTTGTCAAAATAGAACCATGACACAATCTTTGGTCATCAAGACAAAGTCATTGGTCATGTCAAACTATGAGTTCTTTGAGTGTATGAAATAGGAAAGTCCATCTATTGATGAGCCCCTGAGGCTGCACTAGGTTAGTCCATTAGGGTTCATGGCACTACACTAGCACACACATCAAAAATATTCAATTCAAGACAAATCATTTTCCAAACAGGAAAACTCCTAAAATGAAGTATGACAATCACTTATTCAAACATGACAATCACATCAGCATATCAAAGATATCGACATATAGTCAACACAAGTCAAACTTTAGTCAAACTCAGTCAAAACAAGCCAAAATTGTCACAATGAGTCAAACTGTCAACTCTTGGTTATTCTTTCAGATGAGTCCTTATGAACAATAGCCTCTATCATTTATACCTTAGGATGTGTCCTTCCTAAGCATCATCATCCAAACTTTTTTTGTAGAATCCTTTTGACATTTAAGGATCACTCCTCTTGACATCAGTATTTTTTAGATGTGTCCTTCTGAAGAACAATCTCTCTTATTCATGCCTTAGGATGTGTCCTTCCTAGGCATTGCCATTGTCATCTGACATTTTTTAGGGATTCCTTTTGAAATTTAGGGATCAATCCTCTCGACATCAACATTATTTAGGAAGTGTCCTTCCTAAATTTGTCAATCTTTGACATTCATCATCTTGGCATCATCAAAATCTTGACACCTTGACTTCTTGACATCATCAAACCTAACATCTTGACATTAAAACAATGGGTATCCAGACACACTTGGAAAACACTTGGCACTTGTCTTTTGGCTTTCATCATGTTACTAGTTTTTCAACGAGATCCTAACAATAGGATTTAGAAAAGCAACAACGTATCATGATTGTCTTATCTTGTCTTTTGGCTTTCATCATGTTACTAGTTTTTTAGTGAGATCCTGACAATAGGATTTAGAAAAGTAGTGACGTATCATGATTGTCTTATCTTGTTTTTTGTCTTTCATCATGTTACTAGTTTTTTAGTGAGATCCTGACAACAGGATTTAGAAAAGCAGTGACATATCATGATTGTCTTATCTTGTCTTTTGGATTTCATCATGTTACTAGTTTTTCAGCAAGATCCTAACAACAAGATTTAGAAAAGAAATGAGGTATCATGATTGTCTTATCTTGTCTTTGAATTTTTTTTTAATCATGTTACTAGTTTTTCAACGAGATCCCAACAACGGGATTTAGAGAAGTAGCAATGTATCATGATGTTTGTCTTGTCTCTTGACATGCATGTTACTAGTTCTCCAGTGATGTCATGATTAAGGGATTTAGAGAAACAACGACACATCATGATAATGGCTTTATTTTTTTTATTTTGAAAATCATGTTGCTAGTTTCTCAAGGATGTCCTTGAAATAGGATTTACAGAAGCAACGATATTTCATGATTTGTCCTTTTTGTCCTTTTTGTTGGCAATTGGTTATGACAAAAAGACTAGGGCAACAACACTCTTAGTATGAGTCATGATCATCCTTGTCTATGACTACTTGTCTTATGTGATGGTACAACCTTGCATACCTTGATCTATGTCATATCATGGTGTTTGTGGGCCATTACAAAAATCTGCCTAGTGATGATTAAGAGCAATAAATATTATAGTCATATGGTTAGGCTTTGAAGGATTTGGTCTAGGAACTAACATGCATTTCCTTCTGTCTTGTCATCTTCTCTCACCCATCTCATATAGGCATTGCATCCATCTCATCATCCATATCTTTTTCACTAACATATCTTTGTCTCTTCATATTCTAGTTTTCTCATTAATTTTGAGAGCACACCCATGTTCTTGGAACCTGTCTGTCCTCTCGAGGGGGCATATCGTAACCCTCATCATTCTTCCTCATCTTATTTTGCACTAGGGCATATTTTTGACTTATTTTCTTTGTCACAATGCGACATGCTACATTATGACAAAGAGGGGAAAAATGGAGACACTTAAAAATGACCTAGGCCTGCAAGCTCTATTTTTACCACATTTGTCCTAGCATAATTATGACATTTAATTATGTCCTTGGTCCACATTCGACTATTAATTAAATAATTTATAATTGTTAAATTAATTCATGTCCTTTTATTCTTCATGATTATTAAATAAATAAATGTTATTTATTTATTCAATACATCTTTAATTGTCTAAAGTCTTCCTTTAATTAAATTAATTTGTTAATTTGTTTAATTACCCTGATCCATTTATTCTTCCTAATTATTAAATAAATAAATTTTATGTATTTATTCAATGTCACTAATTTCCATAATTAAATGAATTTATGAATTTATTTAATTATCAGTCATAATCTTCTAAAATTAAATAATTATCTTTAATTATTTAATTGCTCAATTTAACATTTCTATCATTTTTAAATCAAGTTATTATTTAAAATGATTTCATTTTATTGATTGTCACTTCGTTTTAGTGAATAATCCGAAGAAGATTATTTATTGTCTCACAAAATCCATATTTTGAGTTGATTTAATTCAAATTGGTAGCTTTCTTCCAAAAATCAAATAAAGCAAACAGATTCTTGATTTTCCAAATTTTCTTTTCAGTCCACCTCTTATCTTTCTAATTTTTCAAATCTCATAAATCAGGCAGTCTCTTATTTTCTTGATTTTTGAAAATCTTTATTTCTCTAATTAATTATCTCATCTTTTCTCCATTGCTGATTTTATTTTCTCATATGTCATCCCAACCACTTGTCTAAGGATTTTTCCCTAACCCTTATTAGGGATTATCAAATTAAATCTCATCCTTTGATTTTAGGTTTCTATCAAGAGTCGATCTCATCTGTCCATTCAAAATTATGTTTTCTATAAAATGTCAATTTTGCTCATAATTTAGGGACAACTTCATGATTATAGGCATTATAGTCATTTATCAATTGTTATAGTCATTTATCATTGGAATAGGCATCATTTTACTTAAATCCTTCAAAACTTGCATAGGACATTGTCATAGTCAAAATTACTCACACACTCAATCTAAGGGCGTTAATCATACGCTGCAAGCTAGGAGGTCCTATGGAGGTGAATCATGGAAGCTTCAACGAATATCTGGTATAATTGTTCTTTTTATTTGCTTTCTTTGTGCTTCATAAATTCTTTTGGTTTTATTATTTGATATAATCATTGCTAACCTTAACCTTGAAATTTTACCCATTGATACAGATATAAATGATAATGATAAATTTATTAAGATAGGATAGTTCCTCGATGATGAAGAACAAGAGGAGACTGCAACATTACTTCATGAATTTCCCCAATGTTTTTCTTGGAAATATTTGGATATGCCAAAAATAGACCCAAAGATAGTAACACAGAACATTGTCCTTACTAAAATTGCTAAACCCATTCAAAAATATATATGAAAGATGAATCCTAAACTAGATTTACATGACTTATATATTATTCCCCTTGACACTAGTTTTATATGACTTATATATTATTCCCCTTGGATCTCAAACATTGTCACAGTTGCAAAACCTGACAATTGTAGTAGAATATGTATAGATTTCGTGATCTAAATAAAGCATATTTAAAAGATTATTTTCCCCTTCCTAATATTGATATGATAATAGACTCAACTGTGGGACATGCTTTGTTGTCCTTCATAGATGGATTTTATGGATATAATCAAATCTTTATCAACCTCAAGATCAATATAAGACAACATTCACAATAGTTTGAGGAATGTTTTGTTGGCTTAAAGAATGCAAGTGCAACATATCAAAGAAATATGACATTGATATTTAATTAATACATACATAAGATTTTGGAAGATTATGTTGATGATATCCTCGCTAAATCTCTAACAAGACAAGATAATGTGAGTATCCTTCAAAAGATCTTTTAGAGGGTGCAGAAATATAATATGAGATTGAATCCACAAAAGTGTCTTTGATGTAGATAGTGGAAAATTTTTAGGGTTTATCATATCTCACAAAGGCATAGAGGTGGACATGAATAAAATTGATGCTATAATAACATTCCACCTCCTAGAAATATTTCTCAATTGTGCATGCTAGAAGGAAGAATTCAAGTCATCTATCATTTTGTGTAATTTTTGGCCAATAAAACATTACATTTTACACATCTCAAAAAGGATGTGCATTTTGATTGGAATGAAGATAGTAAATAGGATTTTTCTATGTTTGAAAGTGTACCTAGAAACCACACCCATTTTACAACCTACCATGCCAAACAAACCATTCATACTTTACATCGTTACATCAACTCATGCTCTTGTAGCCTTGCTGGCTCAATAAGACGAAAATAGTAAAGAACATCATGTTTATTACATTAGTAGAACTTTGATAGATTATGAAAATCATTATACAAAAATTAAAAAATTATGCTTGCCCCTTGTATTTGCTACTAGTAAATTATGACATTCTTTACTAAATGTGAAAATACAAGTGATGACAAAATTTGACCCTCGTAAACATCTTTTCAATAAAAATGATTTATCAAGATGCCTAGCCAAGTGGATAATGTTGATTGAGTTTCACCTTAATTTTTTTCACAAAATGAAATTAAAGGCCAAGCCTAAACTAACCACTTTGCTAATGCTCCTTTTCCTCTAACATTACCTAGCACTCACTCTTTGCTCAACGATAATATATCAAAAATTGACATTAATTCGTAGGAGCTATAATTCAATGGATCTAAGTGTAGAACTGGCTCTAGCACTAGGGTTATACTAATCTCACCTGTAGGTAAGCCTATTCCCTTATCATATTAGTTAAACTTATGATGTACAAATAATACTACTAAGTATGAAGCCTTGCTCATTGGATTATGTGTTACTCTAATCTTGGGTGTAAAAGACATTAAAATATTTGGTGATTCACAATTAGTAATTAAACAAATAAATGGAACATATCAAGCAAAGCATGAAAAATTATCAAAATACAAGGATCTTATAATGCACTTGTTAGAGAAGTTTGAGTCATTTACCATTGATAACATCCCATGAAAAGATAATCGGCATGTGAATGCAATGGTAAGTGCAAAATCTCTTATATCACCTCAATATCCTTCAAAAGACTTCACATTCACTATTCACCCAATCATGAAACCTTCAATCAATGATAAATTGGAAGAAGCTTTAACAATTTAACTTAGGAAGACTCAAGTGAATGGTATGATACAATATTTAACTATTTGAAAAATGGTACCTTTCCTGAGCTGACAACCAAAAACCTCAAAGCTCAGTTATGAAATCTTGCATCTAAGTATATAATTATTGCTAATGTGTTGTACCGAAGATCATTCCATGGTATCTTACTTAGTTGTCTAAAAAAAATTGAGATACCCATAGCACTTAAACAAGCCCATGTAGGGGCTTGTGGTGGTCATTTTGGAGGAAAAAAATTGGTTCAAAAGCTTATCCGCATTGGGTACTATTGGCGAAACATGAAACAAGATTACTTTGATTATGTCAAAAAATTCCCCAAATGTTAGGAACATAGCAATCTAACCCATGCTCCTTCTTTTGAAATTCAAGTTGATGTTTTGATATGGCCCTTTATGGTTTGGGAATTAGATATTATAGGAAAAATATCACCCTCTTCTTCTACCAGATATACATTTATCATCATTGCAACCGATTACTTCAAAAAATGGGTAGAGGCTATTCCCCTTTGATCTACAACAACTAAGGTAATATATCTGTGATAGGTCGAATGTGAGTGTTAGAAAGCAAGCAACAAGTAAGAGAGTGCAAATAAACACTAAGACAACCTACACTTCAAGATTAGCCTAAGTTGGAAACAATGCAAGACAAAGCAACGAAATGGAACCTTATACCTTGCGTTGAGTCGATCCTTTGGTTGGCCCTTCGATCTTGGATGTGTATGCTCCTTTGATGGAAAGTAGAGGATGTGAAGATGGAAATGATGCTTGGAAACATGAAAATAACTAAGTGTTGGTTGAGAAACAAAACTGCAAGAGTTTGGCTAACACAAATGATCCTCCCTAAAATGAGAGCAAAGAGGGGGTATTTATAGGATTTTTCGGAAATCCTAGGGGAAATGGATAGTTGAGATTGATCCACCAAATATCAAGATTTAGGGCTAAGGTGAGTTGAGAACTCACAGGCCCTCACATCTTGACATGTGGCATGTGATGAAGCCCTAAAAGGTGAAGTGGACATGAGGTGGAAGGAGAAGGACATGACATGTAGGGAGGTACAAAGTACCTTGGGATTGGACAAGATCTCCTCATAAAGGAGGTCCTTGTCCCCATGTGGGTGAGAGGACATGTGAGGAATTAAAAATTCCTCAAATATTCTCATGGGGATGAGAGAAAGAATAAAGAATGAATAGAGGACATGTGGGAAGAAGTGAAGGAATTAAAAATTCCTTTTGGGTGCCTTGGGGGATTAAAAGGTGAATTAAAAATTCACATGGGGAAGGGAGATGCCTTGCCCAAAATGAGAAAGCCTTTAATAATGTTGACTCAAGGACATATGCCATAAATAGGATGAGGATTGGGTTAGGTTAATCAACTGATTAAGGTTGTGCAAGTACTTAGTTAGATGGACTAATGACTCATTAGAAGCAAGTGGGGAATTATGGAGGATGTGACCTTAATGATGATTAAGGGTGTGCACATGCTAACCCTAGTTAATTAGAAGAAGATGAAGTAATTAAAATAGATTAAGGACCAACTTGCAAAAGTTGGAGGATGTGACTATGAGAGAGAAAAGAGGAATTAAAAATGAATTTTAATTCAAAAGGGAATATGGCTAAATTAAATAAAAGGGTATATTTATTTAATTTTAGAGGAAGAAGAGGGGTAAAGGATTAAATTAAATACTTTAGGACCCTTGTGCAGGATGCAGGGTATTAATTAAACAACTAGCTTAATTAATATTGATAGAGGGGATGAGCAACTGGATGAATAAGGGGATGGGTTTGATCATATGGGAGTGATCAAATTGGATGTCTATATTTTGCCCCTCTTCGAAAGACTATTAGAATAATAGGGTTTCGAAGAAAAACAAAATGCAGATGACTCTGTAGAGGAAGAGACCAGGAAAAGAGATGCCCCATCATGGGGGAATGCACATGAGCTGCCCTAAATGGAGGGAAAGTGGAGAGGATGCCCTATTCAAGAAAAGGTAGTGTTAGAGCGATGGATTAGGAGGAAATGGTAGGGTATGCCCCCTCGAGAAGGGGGAGGAAAAAGGAGACCCAGTCAACTTCTCAAAAGTATAGAGTGGTACATGTTGTTGGAAAGAGCACGGAAAAATGAGAACGGCGCTTGAACAGAGTCAATCGCACAAACGGTGTGCAAATGGCGGCTCTGGGAAGAAAGAGGTTGGATGAATTAATTAGAGGGATTTTTGGTTAAAAAAAGGAAAAAAAGACCAAAAGGTGTAAATGGTGGGAAAAAGGTGAAAATGGATAAAAGGTAAGTGTGGGCTTACTTTGGGCCCATTGTGACAGCTGACAAGTGGAGAAGGAGGAGAGGAAGAAAAAGGGCGGCGAGTGAGTGGAGACACGATGCCAGAGTATGACAGTGAGGTCATTCACCGGGCAGACGAGAGGCGTATATTTTTCACCCACTGCGTCGTACCCCGCCAGGTTAGCTAAAAATCGAACTTTGTATTTTTTAGTCATTTACACACGTATTTTAAAAAAACAAAAACATGGGTTTTTTTCGGGGCGTCGAAAGGTCAAATGGGTAGAATTTTTTTTTGCATAGCTTCCTTAGTGTGCATGCTAGAGGGGGATCAATGGGGCGGCCGCGGCCCGCTCCGTTGCCGCCACCGCGGGCAGACCAGTCTGCCTCCATGGGGGCGGACCAGCCCGCCACCGCGGGCAGGTCAGCCCGCCACCGCGGGGGCAGACCAGTCCGCCACCGCGGTAGCGGGCCCGCCACCGCAGGCGGGCCAACCCGCCGCCGTGGGGGTGGATGGGTCGGCAATGGGGATGGTGGATGGGGGGAATGGAAGGAAGGATGGAATGGAGGAAGGAAGGAGGGGGAATGGAATGGATGGCCGGATGGAATGGATGGAAGGAAGGAATGGACTGGATGGAATGGACGGAGGGAACAAACTGATGGAGGGGGTGGAGGGGTGGATGGACGGGGAATGGACGGAAGGAATGGAATGGATGGAAGGAATGGATGGAATGGAATGGAATGGAATGGATGGATCAAGGGGGCGGGGACGAATGGATGGAATGGAATGGATCGGAATGGAATGGAAGGAGTAGGGGGTAGAAAGGGGATAGGGGGAAATGGATGGGGGGCACATAAAAATGAAAAATAACAAAGACGTGTTTCCTGTGTGCAGAAAATAGGGATTTTGGGCATTCGAGAGGCGATCAGAGGTGTTGAGGAGATGCATGGCGAGGATGACCAGGGAGGATCATCAGAGGCTAGCAGAGGCTGGACTACTACACATGCTGACATATCCCATGATCAAGGCCCATGGGGCCATGTTGACAGCCCTGATAGAGCGGTGGGATTCAGTGACGTCAACATTTCACCTACCGACAAGGGAGATAACAGTGACACTAGAGGACGTGTGGCAGATTCTGAGGCTCCTAATATTTGGGCTCCTGATTAGCGAGTGTTGGTCAGAGGATGAGGCGCTGGAGGAGTTCGTGTGCGTGGTGTTTAGTAGTGACGAGCTACCAGTGCAGAAGGGGCAGTTAGATGTGGACAGGATGGTGGGATGCAGGGTGCTAGTATTATTGCTGTATTTGTCCGGGCTGATTAGTGGCATACTATTTTCGGATCGGGGTGGTCGATATTTTCCTATGAGGTCGGTTGAGGTGATCCGACACATCATCAAGGGCCGGGAGGGGCAGTTTGCGTGGGGGACGTGCATATTAGCCCAGCTATATCGGGACCTGCACGTGATTTGCTACAGGCGATAGTTGAGTGTGACCCATGTGACATTACTACAGGTGTGGGCCTGGGAGCATATCCGCATTACCAGGCTAACTATGGTGAGGGTGGGCGAGTAGGATGACACACAACCCGTAGCATGGTGGTGAGGAGCAGAGGCATGGACACTAGTGTTGTATTGAGAGGTGCAGTAGGTGGATGTGTGGAGAAGGCAGTTTGATGATGTGCACGCAGTAGATATAGTATGGAGGCCATATATGATCCGGCAATTCAGGGGGTGGTCGAGGGAGGAGGGGCTGCATAGTGGTTATTTCTTCACTCGATGCTACATTATTGGGAGCAGGCCATACATAGTGGAGTTGCACCGACCAGATCAGGTGACGAGACAGTTCAAGGTGAGACAGGATATCCCAGTAGGTCGAGTGCAGTTTGCATGGTAGGTACGGGAGTAGTAGGTATGGGGAGATAGGCTAAACCTGCGCAGTGTATGGAGTGACATTGAGAGACTAGTGTTCAGGCCCTACCCGGAAAGGCGAGAGGGGCCATGAGATGTAGGGACGACGGATCAGTATGAGGAGTGGTTTGGGTGACACCCAGTGGAGTGGATTACACCAGCCATGCCGATTGAGGAGACACGAGGATTTGGGTCAGTGGATGAGAGGCGAGTGTGGGTGATTAGGTCGCGTGGACCGCCGAGGGGGGATAGAGGAGGCCAGGGGGCACAAGAGCAGGTGATAGGCAGGCGGAGGAGGTTACGACAGCAGAGAGGTCGAGGAGGCGACAGAGGAGAGGGGAGAGGGGCGGAGACAAAGGAGGTGAGAGAGGCTGGGGCTGAGGAGGTGGGAGTGAGAGGCCGAGGAGGATCACAGGGTACACTGGGTGAGGCCAGTGGGGCTAGAGGAGAGGAGGGAGCAGAGGATGAGGTCAAGGAGGTGGCAGAGGATGAGGCCGAGGAGGTAGTGGAGAGGAGGCTGAGAGCCCGAGGAGGGAGTCGACAGGAGAGGAGGTTGAGAGCCCGAGGACAGAGTCGACAGGAGAGGAGGCCGAGAGCCCGAGGAGGAGTGTCACAGGGGACACAGGGCGAGGTCAGCGGGGCTAGAGGGGAGGAGGCATATGGAGCCTGAGAGGAGATGGATGGAGATCTAGGAGGACAAGGGGGATAGGAGACAGGTGGAGGGGAGGAGACATATGGAGCCTGAGAGGAGATGGATAGAGATTTAGGAGGACAGGTTGGGCAAGAGACAGTCAGAGGAGAGGAGACATATGGAGCCTGAGAGGAGATGGATAGAGATTTAGGAGGACAAGTTGGGCAAGAGACAGCTGGAGGGGAGGAGGCATAGCCACAGCAGGGATCTCCTAGGGTGATAGATCTGGACGAGATGGAGAGTGAGGGGTACTCAGCCGAGAGTGAGGATATCATCTGCGGGAGATGGAGATTGACTTAGATGTGCACGATGTAGCACCGACACCACCCGCAGGGGAGGATCCAGTGGTGGTGTTGAGAGAGACAGTGGAGAGGCTGCGACAGAGTGAGTAGCGGGTGTGGGAGGCAGGGGAAAAGTGGATTGTAGTAGAGGTAGAAAGGGATGAGTGGCAAGCCCGTTTTGCTCATGGTGAGAGAGACTACATGGAGCTAGTTATGCTAGCATTAGAGCAGGAGAAGAGATTGGTGAGGGAGAGGGATGAGAGCCGGGATGAGGCCATGGACTTGCGGGCTGAGGTGGAGAGGTTGCAGGCAGAGGTGCATAGCAGGGAGACAGGGGATGTTGAGAGTATGCAGATAGAGCTAGCTAAGCTTAGGAATAGGGTGCATACAGTGGAGGCAGAGAGAGGGGTGTTGGAGGCATAGGTTCAGATGCTAGAGGCAGGGAGGGATGTGATATAAGCACAGGTTCAGGTAGCAGAGAGCGAGAGGCAGGTGGCTGAGTTAGAGATACAGTCATTGCGCAGAGAGAGAGATACAGCGACAACATAGGCATCTAGCTTGTGACGAGAGCGAGATTCGGCTGAGCTGAGATTGCAGGCCCTGCAGAGGGACAAAGATGTAGTGGTGGTGCATGGCCAGGCTGCATAGAGGGAGAGGGATGCTATAGAGTCATGGATGTAGACTTTATAGGGTGAGAGGGATGCAACACGGGCTCAGTTAGACGGGGTACTGGTTGAGGGGGGAGGTGTAGGGACAGATGTACAGGAGCTGCACATACAGTTATAGGCGATGCAGGCTGAGAGGGATAGAAGCTCTGAGCAGATACGACAGTTGATACTAGCTCAGGAGGCTTGGGCATGGGAGCAGTGGGTTATCAGTGCAGATCGAGATCGGTATAGGCATGAGCGAAATGTCGCGAGACTGATAGCAGGACAGTGGGATGAGTTTATGCAGCAAGCTAGCTATTGGAGAGGGGTATATGAGTAGGTTGTTCCAGATCTAGTGCAACACATAACACGCTATGTCAGTCAGGCTCCACTGCCACTAGGGCCATCCCAGTCACTAGGGACACGCACCTAGGGTTTCAGCGACTACCGGCAGACTCCATCTCTATACGGCAACTATCAGGGGACACCCACCCATGAGTACTAGGGGACACCCACCCGCGAGTACCAGGGGACACCAAGACATAGGGGGTCAACACCCGATTCTTCGCAGAGGTCAGATGTGGGCAGCTCACAGTAGAGCAGGCAGATGCAGGACAGTGGTTATTTTTGGCAGATACATGATGGATGGTTTGTGCACATCGCCAGAGGGCAGAGGTGATCCACATCTCTGGGTTTTGTATTTTATGATGTGATATATGATGGAGATGTATTGTATTTATGAAATGATGTTTAGTATTTTGATTATGCGATGACCTTTATTGACATTATGTATGATGTTTCCTTTACGTGACTATATGAGATGATTCATGATGTGGTTCCATATACATATATATACACATGTTTATATGGATGATTTATGTTTTATGCTTTATGTTTTTATGGATGGATGATTTATGATTGATATAAAGGTGTCTATGATTTATGATGTATATGTTTATATGATTTATGATGTATATGTTTATATGATTTATGATGTATGATTTATGGATGCACATGTGGTTGGATGATTCATGCATGTTTATATGATTTATGATGTATGATTTATGGATGCACATGTTTATAGATGATTTATGTATATTTATATGATCTATGACATATAATTTATGGATGCATATGTGTATGGACGATTTATGCATGTTTATATGATCTATGACGTATGATTTATAAATGCAAAAAGGAAAATATTTATACTACACCTAAATGTCAATAAAGACCGTTATGAAAATGCAGATAGGCGATAGGCAGATGGAAGATTGCATTTTCCAAAAACAACCGTTAATATCCTTAGAGGAAGAGAGTCGACAAGAGAAACCAAGAACGAGAGTACTTGCACAACCGAAATCATAAGCGGTGGTTATGATGGAAATGAAGGGTGTATGCAAAGTGGTGGAAATGCATTGAAAATGAGATTTTGCCATCTTTGGAGCATTGATTTTACTATAGCGTAGGGTACCAAGCACCTTGATATAGAAGACCAAGGCAAGCGAGTACTCTATGCATGAAACAAACACAAAAAACAATAAGGTTATCCCAACACCCCGAGGTCGCGATGAGCTCGGTCGGGCCTGGTGTCGTAATAACCACAAACACAAAAAGTTGTGCCAGAATAACACAAGGTCTTTGAGATCTTGGTGGGTCTTACGAGGGACAACCGAAAAGACAGCAACCAACACAAAAGATCAAGGTATGCCCCCACTTCGACAGATCAAAGCACGCCTTGGTATGGTGGACCAGGGCAACCTTGACAAGTGATAGGAAGGAACCCAAAATGATAAACAAAATCTGAAGGCATAAAAAGATCAAAATCAAGACAACAGGTCCTTTGCCATAGGATCACGGTGAGGTCTGCTAGGAAGGATTCATCCTATTGAGACCCAAGATGTATACGAAATAAGGTGACACAGTTGGTGTGGGATATTACCGAGGGACAAGATCTTGTAACACAAGGTAATTTTGTTTGTTAAGAACCAGTTAGATGTGGGCATAACTTGATAACGAAGCACAAAAGGCTGACATAACCTACAGACCTAGGGGCTCAGGGGCCGATTATAGATTAGCCTTGCCTACGTGAAAGTGCAGAGCCCTCGTAGTTCCAGAAGAGACCATGGATAAAGTGAAAAGAAGACCAATGGTAACCAATGGTGATGGAAAAATGCCCAGGGGGTGAATCAAATAATCAGCCCTGCCTACGTGACAACACAGGGGCAACGTAGTTCGACTGACGGACATGACGTGATGGGGTCTAGGTGAGGACCGACGTGATGGATGACCCTACTTGATGACACAAACATGAATGACGTAAGCTCAGAGTGGAATACCGAAAAGCTCAAGAATGGGGGATAGACTAGGTGGGTCGTCCAATGCTCAACCAATGTTTACCAAAAGCCTGGGATGGGATGGGTGAGGGCAATAATGCGAAAGGGGGGATATTGCACGAAAGTCGTCATAAAATAACTAGGATGTCGGGTAGATACTGATTAAGCCCTCTATGGATGATGCCTGTTGCCAGGTTTTCACCACCCACACTTGTCCAAGGCGCCACAAAAAGGTGGTTTTCACCATATGATGGATTTATTTCTCTTGACTATTTTCACATTTTTGCTTTTTTTTGTTTTTGTTTTTTTTTCTGACTTTTTTTAATTTTTTTGATTTTTGACCAGGTGGGGTAACTGAGCAGATTTTAGGCATAAAACTTTTTCAAATGCATGACATTGATAGGCTCATCAAGGGGGTCTCTTTCAAGAGTAGTCAACCTGTATGCCCTAGATCCATATTTAGCAGCTATGATATAGGACCCCAACCAATTTGCCTCAAATTTTTCTTTCTTGTCTCGGTCTTGCTGAGTATGTTGGTTCTCCTTAAGGACAAGCTCACCCACCTAGAATTGGCGAGGATGAACCTTCTTGTTGTAACTACGCTTGAGGCAATTTTGATATGCTTGCAGATGGTCGTATGCCTTCATTCTGCGTTCATCCAGTAACTCTAGCTGTGCAAGCCATGCAACACGAGCATCCTCTTTACTGATAAGGTTCTTAAGAGAGATTCTCAATGATGGAAGTTCAACCTCAATTGGCAAGAGGCTTCGGCACCAAACACCAGAGAGTAGGGGGTGGTGCCTGTTGGGGTGCGGATGGATGTGCGATATGCCCAGAGGGCAAGATGAATGTGGAGGTGCCAATCTCATCCAGTGTGATTGACCACCTTTTTGAGAATACGAATGAGGGTTTTGTTGGTCACTTCTGCCTAACCATTACCCTGGGGGTAATATGGCGTTGACCAACGGTGTTGAATATGGAAGGTATCACATAGGTGTTTCATGGCTTGGTTCTTGAATGGTTTTCTGTTGTCAGAAATGATGGTGGATAGGATACCATATCTATAGAGAATATGGTAAAGGATGAATTTGGAGATTTGAATGTCGGTGATTTGTGAGAGGGGCATTGCCTCTACCCACTTGGTGAAATACTTAGTGGCAATGATTATGAAGGTATGGCCATCGGATGATGGTGGGTGAATCTTGCCAATCAAGTCAAAACCCCATTGAGAAAATGGCCATGGTGCTAGGAGGGGCTGAAGATCTTGTGTTGGAGCATGGATTAAATCTGCATGTTGCTGGCATGGGAGACACTTCTTTACAAACTCGCAAGCATCATGTTCCAACATAGGCCAATAATATCCTGCTCATAAGATTCTCTTGGCTAGAGCCATACCATTTGAGTGTGCTCCGCAAACACCGCTATGTACCTCTGTTAGTGTAGCATGGGCTTCGGTCTCATTTAGACATCTGAGGAGGATTCCATCATACCCGCGATGATAAATTGTATCGCCGACGATGACGTATTGAGAAGAGTGATGAATGAAGGATTTTTGTCGGTTACAGGTAAGGTCTGGGGGTATAATGTTATCACGGAGGTAGGTATAGATGTCTTGGTACCATGGGGAGGTGGGACCCACAATTTCACACACCATTTCAGTCTCAGGGATATCGTATGCTAGGATTAACAGTTTTTCTACAAGGAACTCACACTCTGTTCGATCCTTAGGCATGTCTAGGAGGGAGCCGATAGTGGCCATTGCATCAGCTGCTTTGTTTCGTACCCTGGGAATCTGTTCAAATTGTATGGAGGTGAAGTATTTCTTGAAATCATCCACCATGCATTTGTAGGGTAACAACTTATCATCCTTGGTCAGAAACTCATCATTAACTTGTCTAATGACTAGCAAGGAATCACCAAAGACTTTCAACTGAGTTATGTGCCACTGTTTGGCAATTTTGAGGCTGGTGAGGAGAGCTTCGTATTCGGCCATGTTGTTGGTACATGGGAACGCTATCCTGAATGACTTGGGAATGTAATCACCCTGAGGGGTAACTAATAAAATTCCTGCCCCCAATCCATTATGTGTATATGATCCATCAAAATATAGTGTCCACATGGGGGTTTCCTCAACTAAAAAGACTTCCTCATCAGGGAATTCCATGATCAATGGGTGAGTGTCAACTAGAGGAGCTTCTGCCAACTGATCTGCAATTATCTGTCCTTTGATAGCCTTGCGGTCCATGTATTCTATGTCGAATTCACTGAGGAGCATGACCCACTTAGCCATACGGCCAGTCAGAGTGGTTCTAGATAACAGGTATTTCAATGGATTGATTTTGGCGATTAATTTTACTAGATGGCTAAGCATGTAATGCCGAAACTTCTGTGTGTTGAAGACAAGTGCAAGACAGGCTTTTTCCATGGGAGAGTAGTTTAGCTCTTAGCCAACCAATGTACGACTGATGTAGTAGACTGCCCTTTCTTTTGACGACTCATCATGCTATGCCAACAATGCCCCCAGTGCGACTGAAGTGGTAGAGATGTAGAGCAAGAGGGGCTTGCCGGGGATAGGTGGCATCAATATTGGTGGATGGGCTAAATATTCCTTAATTTTATTGAACCCCATCTGACACTGTTGGTTCCATTGGAATGTGGAGTCTTTCTTCAAAAGGTGAGTGAATGGCTGACATCTATCTGCGAGCTGGGCTATGAACTGACGAATGGACTGCATCTTTCCCTGGAGGCTTCTTAACTGCTTTAGATTGCATGGAGGCAGCATGTCCAGAATAGCCTTCACCTTAGCGGGATCAACCTCAATGCCTCTATGAGAGACTATGAAACCCAACAGCTTTCTGGAAGTGACCCCAAAGACACACTTTTTTGGATTCAACCGCAACTTATAGTGCCCTAACCGCTCAAATATCTTCTTCAGGATGGCAGGATGTTCTGCTCGTGTTCTAGATTTCTCTAATAGGTCATCAACATAGTCTTCCATGATGATATGGATGAGGTCATAGAAGATGACCGCCATTGCCCTCTGATATGTCACCCCCGCATTTTTAAGACCAAAGGGCATAACATTGTAGCAGAAAGTGCCCCAAGGAGTGGTGAAGGCGGTTTTGTGTTGGTCTTCTGGGGCAATTTGAATCTAGTTATACCTAGAGAAGCCATCCATAAGGGACAACATCTCATGTCCTGCTGTTAGGTCGACCAACATGTCAATATTGGGTAGGGGGAAGTCGTCTTTGGGGCAGGCTTTATTGAGATCCATGAATTCCATACATATCCGAATGTCACCATTTGGTTTAGCAACTGGCACTATGTTAGAGATCCATTCGGAGTAGTCAATTGGCCTAATGAATCCTGCCTCCAATAACTTCTCTAATTCCTTCTTGACTAACAATGCAACTTGCGGAGTTTTTGCTTGATAGGCTTAGTGTCTGGGTGGATGTCTAGGTGATGAACCACCAAGGCGGGATCTAAGCCTAGCATGTCTGAGTATGACCAAGCAAAGTTAACAATTCCCTCCTGAAGTAGCTATGCAAAGATCGAAAACTCTTGTTCGAAAAGTGACTTGGCTACATCGGTGATCTTAGGATTGTCAGCAGTTCCCAAATTAATCTCCTGCATCTCTTTAATCAAAACTGATGATCGGGAAGATAGCTGAGTTCCCATAAGGGGAAGATGAACATCTCCATCTTCTAGTGCCTCTTCGAGGTTTTCACTATCAGATGCGTCCTTTATTTTTACTTTTTCAAGGTCATAAAGTGCCTCAGGGAGGTTTTCACTAGACGACCATTTGTTATTTTTCTTATTCTTACTTTTGCGACTGGAGTGTTCATCCTCCCCCAATCCCATGAGGTTAACATAGGTATTCGCAGACATACTAACAGGTGTGCTAGTTTGTAGGTCCCAATCAATGAGCTCAGGATGGCAAAGGGATAGGCTAATGGTGCAGATGGATAGGCATTTGAACATGGAGGATAGGTCGGCGTGATCGACGTCATCGTACGCGTGTATGATGGATTCTTCCTTAGGTATGTCTTCTAGTGAGCCATTGTCCACAGCTACACTATTGGAAGCATTAGACAATGTTTCGGGGCCTTTCTACTTTTGGTCATACCCGATGCCCACATTTTTTGGTAGCAGAGACGTATCAATGGGTTGTAACCACCCTTGTTCTTGCTTTCCTAGGCCTCTGCCTTGATAGTTATGCTTTTCCACAAACTTTGTGGGCCAAGGGTACTTTTCTTGGAAGTATTCTTTGAGAGGAGTTTCCGGCTGAGGCTCTTCTCGGTAAACCCATTGGCTTATGTCTTCTTCTGGTGCATCTGTCTTGATACTTGGGGATACAAAAGTGGTGGTAGGGATATTTTTGCCATGGAAGGTGACAGTCTTTTCTGCTTTTGGGGTAGCATGGGAAGGTTGACCATACTCATGTGGCGATGGTGGCATGGTTGCTATGTTAAGAATAGTGTGCATTTCGTACTCACCACACCCTTTGTCGATGATCTAGAATTTTGTGACCGTAGGATCGGTGGAAGATGGAGTGGCTATTACAGTGGATAGTGGATTAATGGGTGATGACTGAGATGCCCCCATTTTGACCCTAGGACAATAATGTAAATGGGGAAATGATGCCTCTAGAGCGCGACAATATTCGAATGGTTGGGGGTCGGCATAGATGGTGACCTCTTGTCCGTTGACGGGGAATTTAAGGCACTGATGATAGGTGGAGGGCATGGCTTGCATAGCATGGAGCCATGGATGGCCGAGGAGGAGATTATATGGTAAGTCCAGATCAAGGACATGGCAGGTGATGTACTAAACTATCGGTCCCACTTGGACAGGAAGATTGATGATCCCTTCTGAATTTCTTTCTACATTGTCATAAGCCTTGATAGTAATAATCTGGTTGCGTAAGTTTGCTTGGGTATACCCCACCTGCTATATGAATTTTAAAGTGCACAAGTTGAGGGCAGAGCCATTATCTACCAAGACCCTTTTTATTTTATGCCGAGCAACCACGACTTCAATATGTAACGGGCGATTGTGATTGGCATCGATGTTGGGCATATCATCGTGGTTGAAGTGTAGTTGGTGAGATGAAGCTAGGTGTCCTACCAAGGCTTGGAACTATGTAGGATCCATATTATTAGGCACATGGGTTTCCTGTAGGGCTCTGTTGAGGATTTCTTGATACACGAGGGAAGACTTGAGTAAATCCAGGATGGAGATATGTGCAGGGGTCTTTCCTAGGTGATCAAGGATATTGTACTAGGAAGTTACAAGAGTCGGTTGGGCAGGTGTAGAGGCTACAGGAACGGTTATGCAGGCTTGTTGGGTGGTCACAACACATTGAGAGTCTTTGGCTTTGAGATGTATCATGGACACATGAGGTTCCACCTGCTCAATGTAATGAATAATACCCTCGTAATTGAGGGGTACATTCTTGTAGCTCACGTTATTTATGCTGTTGTTTGGAGGATTACTATTGGAAGTGCTCGAGCCTTGGTTATGGTTTGGGAAGGCATTTTGATAGATCTGCAACTGAGCATTGGATGACAGAGCTGGATTAGGATCAACCTTGATGTCACCTCGATCTATGAGATCCTGGACATAGTTTTTTAGACCTTGGCACTTATTCAAAGAGTGTCATTTGATTTTGTGGAACTCGCAATATTCATTTTCCCTAAACCATGTGGGCTTAGGTTTGGATTCATCGAGTGGCTTGGTGATAGGATATGTGATTGGATAGCTGATCTGCAGCAATTTATTGAAGACGACACTCAAGGGTTCTCCTAGTTGAGCATACTGGCGTGTATTGTTCCCTTGGTTGTTTTGATTGGACTGTTGGGGAGGACGGGGCGTCCCTTGCGGTATAGATATGGCATTAGGCATGGATTGTTGTTGTTTCTGAGATGTGTTGGCCACATGGACATGTTTAGTGTCAGTGACACCATCATTGACTGCATTCTTGTTCTTGTTTCAAAAATGTGGCTTGTCATTGAATGTCCTTTCCCTATCTTGGTTATATATTTTGATGTGCCCCTTGGCAAAAAGGGCACACTCAAGGATGGGTCCTTTCTCCACTACTTCTGCGAAAGTGGTGACACAATGTAATCGAAAGTTGTGGGCCATGTCAGGATGAGAAGTTTCCACAAAAAGGGTGACCATGTCCTTCTCTTTTAGAGGGGTTTTCATTCGGCTTGCTAGGGCACGCCACCTCTAGAGGTAGCTAGTAAAGGTTTCCCCTTCACCTTGTTTCTCTTAGAGAAGATCCAGGGTATCAGTATCCTTCTCCAAGTTGAAGGAGAAGTAGGAGACAAACCTTTCTGACAAGTCCGCAAAATATTTTATAGATCCTTTGTCGAGGGTCATGAACCACCCTAGTGCATCGCTTCCCAGACTTCGAGGGAATAGACACAAGAGATAGTTGTCATTGTGGATCACTTCTTGACACTGGGATTAAAACTCCCATAGGTGGGCCTTAGGATCTTTGTTCCCCTTATATTTGTCAAATTTTGGCATCTCAAAATGTTTGGGGAAGGGAATCAATGAGATGGAGGGATCATACGGATAAGGGCAGATATCTTCGAACTTGAACAATTGTTTGCTAGTCCCTGCCTGGAGATCTTTTCATGCGGCTTTGATTTCCAGGATGTTCGCATTGGCTAGTGTGTTGGATGGGTATTGATGGTAGGACGACTGTGGATTCTGAGAGGATGTTTGGAGATGGGCATATGGATGAGGAGGTGGCAACCCTTGTTGATACACCGATGGACCTTGCTGATAAAGAGGTTGTTGTTGTGAAGCGGAATATGGATGGATCTGGTAGTTATGGGTGGCGTACTGTTGGGCAGTAGGGAGAAGGTGTTGTTGATTGGCTTGCAGATATTGGGGGTGTTGATATGACTATTGTGATGCCCCATAGGAGGGTTGTTGTTGATATTGTTGCTGGTTATAATAGTTGTAATGATGGGGTGGTTGTTGATGCACAATTGGTGGTTGTGGTTGGCGAGATGGGATGTTATGTGATGGTTGCGCTTGCGAGTGTAAAATGGATGCAAGGAAGGGAGATATGGTAGGGACTGAAGGCCGAGGTTGATTTCCCTGCGGTTGATGTTGTGATGGTTGTGCTAAAAATGGGGGATTGACCAATGGTTGTTGTTGAGGTTGAGGTGCGATTGAGATGTTGTGCGAGGGAGGTTGTTGAGCACTAGTGGGAGTGTAGGATTGGGGAGGTTGTTGGGATGCAAATGATGATGATGGAGGGATGTTAGATTGAGACGGCTGTTGGGGTATGAATGACGATGGTGGAGGAATGTTGGATTGGGGCAGTTATTGAGGTATGAACGATGATGGTGGAGGATTGAATGACGATGGAGGAGGGATGTTGGATTGGGATGATGGTGGGGGATTGGATGTTCTGAGAAGTGGGTGTAAGGAAGTGAAAGGGTTGCCCCCAGTGTTGGCATGAGGCGGGTTCGAGGGGGGCGGTGCCGATAGCATTAATGATTGTGGTTGCAGGATGTTTTGCGGGTTGCCATAGGCATAGGGATCATTGGTATCAATGGTTTGAGGTGCTCCCATGACCGAGATGGGGGGATGTGTGGGATTGGGAACAGGATACAGGACTGCATTGCCAAATTCAGGTTGATGCCAACCTTCTATGGAAGGAACGTTGGGGACATACGAGCTGCTAGGGATGTCATGTGAACCTTGGGGTACGTTAGATGTTGAGGTGCCATGCTTGGACAAGTCAACACTTGACGGTAGCTTAACACACTTGTCAATCAAGTGAGCCAAGATTTTGTCCCCATGTCTTTCGAGGAGGCATTCTTTCATTTGTGCATTGACAGGGTTGCTAAAGTGTTCTTCAAACGTGAGCTCGAGTTGATCGGCCATGTTTTCCTCCCCAGGGGGTGATGTGTTTTGACCATCCACATTGGATTGTGATGAGGTGCCATTGTGGGGATCGTGAGGGATATTAGCACCATAGTTAGGATCTGATGTGATGTTGACTGTGTTGGTGGGATTTTGAGGGTTGTTCGATTGGGAATTTAGGGCTTGTTGGTTGGCCATTTTCTTTGCTTGTGATCGAGTTTTAATGGGCATGCAAGATGATGAAGTAGATCAAGATATTAGAAACCTTGATGATGAAAGATTGATTTGATTTTGATGGGTGACTAGTTGACGATGAGTGATTAGGTTGACGTAGATTGTCTTGACGGAATTGGAGTGGATTGAATGGTAGATATTGGATTAACCTAGATTCTGGGTTTTGATCCGAATAGGTTTGATGATGTGGGGTTCAGATCGATCTGATGATTAGGATTGATGTGATGATGGATATGATGAAGACTGAGATCCACAACCAAGTTTAAGAAGGATCCTTGGTAACACTAGGTATTGACTAAAAGGTGGATATACGACACTGAATCCAACTTGAGATAGAAGTGGATTGATTGGGTCGAAAGGGATAACTGACCTAAGATGGATAGCAATCCTAAGCCAGTAATGATGATTGTGATTAGGGATGAATACCTAGGTCAACTTGGATGACAACTCCAATGGGGTTTATATGGAATAACAGAGATTAAGGATGAAAGCGGAATTAGGATGGATGGGTAGCGTCTTAGGGTAGATGAGTGGCTCTCGAAACAAGAAAAAGAGTGTTCAGAATAAAAGACCTTTAGAATGAAGGGATGGAGGCTCGGAATGGACGTTCAAAAGCTTGTTTTTGGATGCTAAATGGTTGTATCGCTGGTCAAAACAGAGGGACAATGAATGCCTAGTGATGATGTAGGATGGTCAAAGGACAGGTCTGCCACTACACAAGGACAGGTCCACCACTGCACTGGGACAGGTCCGCCACTGCACTGGGACAGGCTCGCTAATGCACTGGGACAGGTCCGCCAATGCACTGGGATAGGTCCGCCACTGAATTGGGATAGGTCCGCCACTTAATTGGAACAGGTCCGCCACAGCACGAAAATAGGTTTACCAAAGGATAAGGTCAAGTCTGCCAAAGGATAAGTTTAAGCTTGATGTTTTGATGGATAGCAAAGGCAAAGGACCCAAATTGTAGCAATCATAAAAAGACTTGGCCTAACTGATAATCACTGGTTTTTGCACAAGAAAGATAGTTCAAACAACACAACCCTAAGATTAGTAGAAACGGGTATGGTCAACAAAGTCTTCTACTCTAGGATGCACATGGTTTCTAAGGAGTCCTCGATATACACCCAGTACGTGAGGCCCAAACCATGAACACCAACCCGTTACAAGCGTGAGTCGGGAACCTTAGCGAGATACTAAAGGCTCGGACCAACTCTTCACATCATCCCGACACTTCACCAATTACAACGTGGTTGGATTGAGGTACAACTTTTGCTCTCCCCCTTTATATACCCCACCGGTGCGTGGTTGGAATCGTCCCTTAGGGTGATGAAATCCCCAAGCAGGTCCCACTAAGAAATTAAAAAAGGGTGACTCAAAAGGACTTGGAAAGCTACGATTTCTCGTCACCTAGGATCGCAAAATGGCCCAAGGGGATTGGATACGTCAAATAGCCTCCCCAAACATGCCAATCAAGGTTTATTGACACCCCTTTAATTAAACTATGTTCCTATTTTACCAAAAGACAATTCGGAAAAACTTGAAATTTTTACCTTCTAGAGGATAGGTCTGCCACTCTGTAGGGATAGGTCCACCACTCTATTAGGACAGGCCCACCACTGAATTAGGACAGGTCCGCCACTGCACTGGGATAGGCCCGCCAATGCACTGGGACAGGTTCGCCACTCCAGGACAGGTCTGCCACTGAATTAGGACTGGTCTGCCATTGCACTGGGACAGGGCCGCCACTACACTGGGATAGGTCCGCCACTCTATTAGGACAAGCCTACCACCCCTGGACAAGTCTGCCACTCCAGGACCAGTCCACCACTCTGCAACTTGGACCTGCAAAAATGCAAAAAATAGCAAACGTGAAAGAAAGAGACCCATTTGTGGGTCCCACCGGGTGTGCCAGAAATGTGATAGGTTGAATGTGAGTGTTAGAAAGCAAGCAACAAGTAAGAGAGTGCAAATAAACACTAAGACAACCTACACTTCAAGATTAGCCTAAGTTGGAAACAATGCAAGACAAAGCAACGAAATGGAACCTTATACCTTGCGTTGAGTCGATCCTTTGGTTGGCCCTTCGATCTTGGATGTGTATGCTCCTTTGATGGCAAGTAGAGGATGTGAAGATGGAAATGATGCTTGGAAACATGAAAATAACTAAGTGTTGGTTGAGAAACAAAACTGCAAGAGTTTGGCTAACATAAATGATCCTCCCTAAAATGATTGAAAAGAGGGGGTATTTATAGAATTTTTGGGAAATCCTAGGGGAAATGGATGGTTGAGATTGATCAACCAAATATCAAGATTTAGGGCTAAGGTGAGTTGAGAACTCACAAGCCCTCACATCTTGACATGTGGCATGTGATGAAGCCCTAAAAGGTGAAGTGGACATGAGGTGGAAGGGGAAGGACATGACATGTAGGGAGGTACAAAGTACCTTGGGATTGGACAAGATCTCCTCATAAAGGAGGTCCTTGTCCCCATGTGGGTGAGAGGACATGTGAGGAATTAAAAATTCCTCAAATATTCTCATGGGGATGAGAGAAAGAATAAAGAATGAATAAAGGACATGTGGGAAGAAGTGAAGGAATTAAAAATTCCTTTTGGGTGCCTTGGGGGATTAAAAGGTGAATTAAAAATTTACATGGGGAAGGGAGATGCCTTGCCCAAAAGGAGAAAGCCTTTAATAATGTTGACTCAAGGACATATGCCATAAATAGGATGAGGATTAGGTTAGGTTAATCAACTGATTAAGGTTGTGCAAGTACTTAGTTAGATGGACTAATGACTCATTAGAAGCAAGTGGGAAATTATGGAGGATGTGACCTTAATGATGATTAAGGGTGTGCACATGCTAACCCTAGTTAATTAGAAGAAGATGAAGTAATTAAAATGGATTAAGAACCAACTTGCAAAAGTTGGAGGATGTGACTATGAGAGAGAAAAGAGGAATTAAAAATGAATTTTAATTCAAAAGGGAATATGGCTAAATTAAATAAAAGGGTATATTTATTTAATTTTAGAGGAAGAAGAGGGGTAAAGTATTAAATTAAATACTTTAGGACCCTTGTGCAGGATGCACGGTATTAATTAAACAACTGGTTTAATTAATATTGACAGAGGGGATGAGCAACTAGATGAATAAGGGGACATGTTTGATCATATGGGAGTGATAAAATTTGATGTCTACAATGTCATTTCATATTAGAACACATTATTGCTCACTTTGGACTCCCTTCTACATTAGTTTCTAATAATGGTACACCATTGAAGAATAATGATGTGAAGAAATTCTTAGAGACATTTAATATACTGATGAGGGCATAGCCTGACACACAGAAAATAACCCACAAATAAGAGAATAATTTTATTATTTAGAAAATGGAGCTTCTTACATGTAGAGGATCTCAAATCCCCAAGTTCTACAACACATGCAAGTTACAGAAAGCTACAGAATCACCATTTCACAATATGCGAGCTTGTCCCCAAAAAGTTACCCAAAAACTAGAAACCCGCCCATAAATAGAGCTCCTCTTTAGTTTGGAGCCAAAACAACATTCCAATTTGAGTTTAGGCAGTTTGGCGCCAAAAAATTACAACTTGAAGTTCAAATTTCAAAAGAACATTTGCAATTCTATCTTCTAGAAAGTGCACCAACTTCCCAGGGCCATAACTTTTGATTCAGGACTCCGATTCGCAAACCGTTTGAACCGTTGGAAAGGTCTCGAAGTCAAGAATGTGTTTAAAATCTGCTATGAAAATTTTGGCAAGTTTTGAGGTTGATTCAGCAGCTCTAAGTGCCTCAAATCTAACTCAAAATATTTTTAGGCGCAAATCTGGGAAACTAAAACTGCAATATCTTTCAACCCAGGAATAGAAAATAAAAACCATAAATTGGGAATTTCATTATGATGAAAAGGGTATCCAAAAATGTAAAAACATCTAAAAATTGAGAAACATATCAGATGGTGAAGGAAAACCCAAATGATCGACCTCTGCCTTAGGTAACCAGGATGAATCTTCAATAGGCCTTCCTTTCCATTTCACCAGATATTCTTCATACTACCTATTCCTAGTACTCCTTCCCACATGACTATCCAGGATTTCTTCAATCTCCTTTTCTGAAGTAGGTGCTAGAATCCCACATTATTCCATCATTGGTACTTCCTTTGCACCACCTTCATGATACTCTATCAAATCTAAAATGTTGAACACAAGGGAAATGTTGAATCCATCCGGCAACTCTAGCTCATATGCATTCCCTGAATCATGCCTCTTCAAAATTTTACAGGGACCAAACTTCTTCATCTTCAATTTTTTATATGTTCCCACTGGAAACCTTTCTTTCCTCAAGTGGACCATCACTTCATCACTAATCTGAAACTCCTTATACCTCCTTTTTTGATCTGCCTTACCCTTATATTGCATATTCATCTTGTTAATATGTTCTCTTACCTTCTCATGTATATCTTGTTAAAAACTAGCCAAACCATGGAAAGATCTCACCTCAGTAGCAGTTCTTGGGGTAGGCCATTCAAGAATAGCCTTCACCTTCCTTGGGTCCATCTTGAGACGTTCTACTAAGACAACAAACCCCAAGTACACTAACTCCCTCTTCACAAAACTACACTTCTTCAGATTAATCAACAGTTTCTCTTCTCTTAACTTCTCAAAGGCTCTCTGAATATGCATTAGATGCTCATCCAACATCTTACTGAAAATCAAAATATCATCTAAATACACAATTACAAAACTTCCCATAAATTCTTTTAGTACCTCGTTCATGAGCCGCATGAATGTGCTTGGTGCATTGATTAGCCCAAAAGGCATGACTAGGCACTCATACAGACCCTCTTTGACCTTGAAGGCAATTTTCCATTCATCTCCCTCTCGAATCCGGATCTAGTGATTCCACTCTTCAGTTCAATCTTTGTGAAGTACTGAGCTCCACTCAAATAGTCCATCATGTCATCCATCCTTGGTAGGGGAAATTTGTACTTGATTGTTATCTTGTTTATGGCTCGTGAATCTGTACACATCCTCCACTCCCCATCTTTCTTTGGTGCTAGTACTGTAGGTACTACACATGGAATCAAACTCTCTAGTATCAAACCCTTTCTCAACAACTCTTGAACTTGTCTGTTCAACTCCTCATTTTCTATTGGAGTCATTCTATGAGCTGCCTTATTTGGTAAACTAGCTCTAGGAATCAAGTAAATGTGATGACTGATCTTCCTTATTGGTGGTAAACCCTTAGGTACATTATCAGAAACAATATCTTGAAACTCATCCAACATCCCAAAAACTTCTTCTGGAACCTTTTCACTATCCTCCTTACTCACTCTAGGAATCAATGCATAACACACACACTCATGCTTCATACCTTCTAAAAAATTTCTTCCATCTACATAACAAATTCTAGCACTACTACATACCTTTTCTTCGGTCTCCTTTAGGGGTTTCAACTTGTGATGAACCCCATCCTTTGTCAAGGAATAAGTGTTTGCATGGCCATCATGTATAGCTCGCCTATCAAACTACCATGGCCTCCCCAACAACATGTGACATGCATCCATGAGAATGATATCACATAGTACCTCATCATGGTAGCTTCTGATCTTGAACTTTACTAGGCACTACTCATTGACCAAAACTTTGTGATCTTTCTGCAACTAGGAAATCTGATATGGATGTGAATTCCTTTCCCTCTTTAGCTTCAACTTTGTGACCATCTCTTCTAACACCAGATTATCAGTGCTCCCACCATCAATAATGACATCACAACATTTTCTTTCACACTTGCACCTTGTGCGAAACAAATTCTTCCTCTATTCTGGTTCCTTTTCCTCAGTCACTAGGGTTCTCCTAATCACTAGGGCTTCTCCCCTTTCAGCATCATCTAAATGTTCAGATTGGGCCTCCTCATCTACATGCACAACCCTTCCACAACCTTCTAGTCTTTTGTCTGCCCTTCCTTGGTGTTGTGGGCATTCATAGGCTCGATGCCCTTCTTCACCACACTGAAAACATGTTCCTCTGAAACCACCTCTTCTAGATCCTTGTCCATATCTCCCTCATCCTCTATCTCTTTTATCACCACTATTTTGATCACAAGGGTGGTAGAAGTTGTCATTCCTTTGGCTTTGGCTGGTACCCACATCTTGAATTTTCTTTTCATCATCATTTTGGCTTTCTGAAGGTCTTCCATTGCCCCTTCTGTTTTGACCTCCTTGTCCTTTTTGTTTGCCATCAAATCTTTTGTTCAACTTCTCTTCCACCTTCAGAGAAAATTGATACACATCCTCAATGGTGTTCATTCTGACTAGGCTTAACTTCTCTTGAATTCTTGGTCCTAACCCATTAAGATATCAGGCTACCTTCTCCTTATTGGCCTTTGTGTGACCCGTTCTGATGATTATCTTGTGAAAATATTCAATATATTCTTTTACAGATTTGCTTCCTTGCTTCAACCCTTGCAATTTCTTCAACAGATCTAACTCGTAGTCCACTGGTATGAACTGCTTCTTCAGTTTCTCTACCATATGATCCCATCTAGTGATCTTTCCTTTTCCTCTTCGATTTATTTCCAACTGGACCTCTTTCCACCAAATACTAGTGTGGCCCTTCAGCTTCATTTTTGCAAAATTAACCCTATCTAGGTCCTCTATTTCCTCATACTCAAAATATTCTTCTAGCTCATTGATCCAGTCGATCAACTCTTCTGAGTTCAGGCTTCTGGAATAACTGGGGACTTCTACTCTAGGTATTTTACTGATCTTTGAAATGGCCCTTATTAGCTTCATTTGGTCTTGATCAATTACTTCTTCTTCCTCTTCTACTTCTGAACCTTCTTCCTCTCCTTCATCCTCACTTTCCTCCCTCCGGTTTAACCCTCTTCTCAACTGCTCTTGTAATGCATCAATCTATCTCTGGAGGGGTGCTAGTGCATCTCTTCCACCAACATTTCTGCCACCTTGACCACCTCTGGCACCACCATGCCTACTAGGCATCACTCTTGGAGGCATATTTCTTGACCTCAACCCACAACTACAGTCCTAGTGCGAACTACCTCACAATCGACGATTTGTCCACACACTCAAGAAAACCTTGCTCTAATACCACTTGATGAGAGCACAGCCTAAGACAGAAAATAACCCAAAAATAAGAGAATAATTTTATTATTTAGAAAATGGAGCTTCTTACATGCAGAGGATCTCAAATCCACAAGTTCTACAACACATGCAAGTTATAGAAAGCTACAGAATCACCCTTTCGCTATATGCGAGCTTATCCCCAAACAGTTACCCAAAAATTAGAAACCCACCCATAAATAGAGCTCCTCTTTAGTTTGGATCTAAAACAACATTCCAATTTGAGTTTAGGTGGTTTGGCCCCAAAAAATTACAACTTGAAGTTCAAATTTCAAAAGAACATTTGCAATTGTATCTTCTAGAAAGTGCACCAACTTCCTGGGGCCATAACTTTTGATCCGGGACTCCGATTCACGAACCGTTTGAACCATTGGAAAGGTCTCGAAGTCAAGAACACACCTAAAATTTTCTATTCTAATTTTGGAAAGTTTTGGGGCCGATCTGGGAGATCTAAGTGCCTCAAATATAACTCGAAAGATTTTTAGGTGCAAATCTGGGAAACTAAAACTACAATATCTTTCAACCCAAGAATATAAAATAAAAACCATGAATTGGGAATTTCATTATGAAGAAAAGGGTATCCAAAAATGTAAAAACATCCAAAAAATGAGAAACTTGAAATTTAACTATTTTTGGGTGATGCAAGATTGCCCTTACACCACTGGATGCTCCTACATCATATACAACACCATTTTTTGACACCCTATTACCCATAATCTAATGGTCATGTTGACTCAACTAATAAATTCCTTGAACAAATCCTGAAGAAAACTATTAACAAACATCATAGGGATTGGCATACACAATTACACTATGTGCTTTGGGCTTATCACACAAGTGTTAGATCTTCCATAGGGACTACACCTTACAGTCTTGTCTATGGAAGCTAGACAATAATTCCCTTAGAGTTAGAGATCCCTACATTAAGAATCACTCTTCAAGGACATAATGATGGTAGAAACTATAAAAAGAAAAGATTACACCAGTTTGAGATGCTTGATGAACAATGCATTAATGCTCTTGAACACCTTCAAGCTTATTGCAAAAGAAAACAATGATATTACAATCTCCATGTCATCCCTCACACATTCAACAAAGGTGACTTAGTTCTATCTAAAAATCAATGCAATGTTAATGTTGACCCAAATCAAAGAGGAAAATTTAGTTCTAATTAGTTAGGACCGTGCATAATTGAAAAAACTTTTGGGTTTGGTGCACACATGTTAACAAAACTAGATGATACACCCCTCAAGGAACCTATTAATGTCATGCATCTGCATTGGTATTATGTCTAATCCCTTTGAATAGTATGAATGATAAAGCAATGTTGTTAGAGCTATTGGATTATATCCTATATGCTTTCGCATTTATTCATTCTGGAAAAATAGTTATGTGTATGTCTTGAGCACTAAAGTAATTATTTAATTTATATTTTATAGTTACTTTAGGTTTCATGCTATTCAAGTTCACCTTGTGTGTTATGTTAAGCTAGATAATTATATAGATTTTAGGTGAATTTAATTTATCATAACATACTTAATCATAACGGTGTATCTAAGAGAAGTTTTAATAAGTTTTAATTAGATCACATCAAATGCGTTAAATCATGAAGATATTAATTATGTAATTTTATAAAGGTTATTTAATTAATCACATTGTCATTTAACATTCAATACATAAATACAAGTAATAAAACATCAAATCCTCATATACATACATATATATATATAAGTTTTTTTTACATGACATCCATATATACAATCTCACTATGGTTTATGACTTCCAAATCCCTCATAATATGGTACTCACACTAGTCTAGTAGTGATACACTGGGAGATGGTAGTGTGAAATCATGATCGTGACCCATTAAATCTAAGAGAAAAATGTGATCCCTATATCTGTCCAAGGGCCTCTAGATGTGCCCCTATTATCTGATCCCTTTTTCTGTAGCCAAGCTACCTCTAACTCTAGTCTCTCAAACTTTGCTAGGTTCCAAGATGACTGTGCCTCTTCTGTAGCATTAGCTTGGTAGATTCACCTCCTCAAACTCTCATATGTTTCCTACAATCTTGTGAATGGCCAGAGTGACTTTGGATCCTAATCCACAAAAGGTCAGGGCACATAGTCTGATTCCATCACCTCATTGAATGATGTCAGCACGATCTCTACAACTACCTATTTGTAGAAATCTCAATAATTTCTCCCAACTCCTACAAGGTAGAAACAATAAACAATCAACACTCATCATGATACATATATATAGAGAGAGAGAGCATAAGAATCCACACAAAGTACATGAATAAATATAATATCATCACCTATATCTCTTACAAGTTGAGAAACATCAACCTCATCCTATGTAGGGGACATGGAAGATGTGATAGCTCCTCCATGATCGTGGATATTGATGCCTATATATTGGCTACTACTCATGATCTAGTCATACGAATGGTTGAGGGCTCTCCCCACATGTATTGTGATTGATCCTCAGCTACTTCCTCATCACCCTCACTCATTGGTGGCTCCTCCTCCTCATCCTCCTCATGTTACTCCTCTTCTTCATCCTCCTCTCCTCTTTCTTGGCCATCATATTCAAGATCTACATTCTCATCATACTCCTTAGCTATAGCATTTGTAAATATGTTTGTAGTCTTGTACCATATTTCCTCGGCCCTATCCTCTACCTCATCCTCTATAGGCTCATCAATTAGAAATATGAAAATTGGTCATGATACTGTCCACCACTCCTCATAATCATCTATGGCACTGAGGTTATCCATGTCAAAGATTGGTGGTTTGTCATGATCTGAGTACTTGGAGTCACTCTCGACAACATTGTCAATAGTGAGTCATACTATATCACTTGGCCTTTGGGCACTCTGCATTGATCTCCTAAAAAAGGGTCATTCCTTAGGTGGTGTCTAGATCTACCTAAACTATGAGATGACTTGATCATAATAAAAAGGATGCACTACATAGTCATGCTATCCAACCATAAATCTATTTTGTTGTAATATCCTCAACTACCTCATGGGATCTAGCCACTTAAGTGTAAGCTGATAGGGTCTCCAAAGGATCTCATCCTCCTCCAGCTGGTCAAATCTAACTCTCCAAAAAATTAAACCTTTGTACTACCATAACTTTTATAGAGGATAGCTAAAGCCTCAAGGATAACCCATGGTTGTTGCAAAAAATAAGTTGGTAGGTCTAGTACACGTGATATGCTCAAGGCACCAAACTTGTAGAAGCGTATAGTGCACCATGTTGTCCACCTCCTAAAAAATGAACCACCCAATATCATAATACAAATATGCTAGGATACAAGACCCCCACACATACACTATCTTGTGCTCTTCCATCTCATGTCTCAGGTGTACTAGTCCTCCATCTAGATTCATTGCATTCCCATAAAGGATGATTACTAGTGAAATATGTGCATCATTATTTGTCTCACCACTAAGTCTCATGAATATAGTAGCATCAGAACCTTGATCCATGCCCTCACCCACTCATTGTGAACTGACCCTATGTACCTTAATGTTTTACCCTACTCTAATGTGCAAAATAACTAAAAAATGCAAGTGATAAAAGACTAAGGACACTTCAAGATTAGCCTAAAGAGTGATAAAACAAGAAAGAAAATGGACAAAACAAGATACAAACAATTTCACCTTCCTTGTTGTTGATGTCTCCTTGATTGCCCCTTGCTTGGGATGATTTTGTGTGCTCCTTTGATGGTTTCTTGAGTGACTAAATGCAAGATTGTATGTGAAAAGTGATTAGAATGAATGGCTAAATGATAATGGATGATTGAGAATGCAAATTGGCAGCATGTAGTTATCAAATGGCTAAGTGTTGAAAATGCCCTTGAGGAGGGGGTATTTATAGAAGAATTTAAACTCTCTAGAGAATTCAATGGTCAAGATGCATCCAACAAGGTCAAGATGAAGGGCTATGGTGGGTTGAGAACCCACAAGCCCTCACATCTTGACATGTGGATGGTGAAGTGGCCAAGGGGATATGAGATGGAGGTGAGGTGTCAAAAAGGTACATGAGGTGGAGGAAGGACAAGTACCTTCCAATCACCTTGGGGAGTGAGAAGATTTCCTCAAAAAGGGATTTCTTGTCCCCAAGTGGGAGTGAAAGGGACATTTGAGGAATTTTGGAATTCCTCAAAAATCTACATGGGAAAAGGAAAGGTGGTTGAAAACATAAATGTGAATTAAAAATTCACATTCTTAGGAGAATCTAAAGTATAAAAGGTGGACTCCAAAAAGGTGGGACTTGGTCACATGTGGAGATTGTGACAAGTCCAAGGTTCCAGAAGCCTTGGAAGGATAGAATGTGAATTAAAAATTCACATATAAAAGAGGGGAATCTAAGATAAATAAAAAGGAATTAAAAATTCCTTGGGGGGGTGGAAGAGTTGACCAAGGTACTAATTAGGTTTGACTAATCAGTAATTAGAGGATAATTAGGAGTTAATTAGGATTAAAGGCCAACTTGCAAAAGCTGGAGGATGTGACACATCCTAATCAAGGATTAGGCATGTGCAAATCCCTAATGAAGAAATTAGGAGATGGATTAGGATTAGATGAAAATGACATGTGAGGAATTAAATAAATGTAATATTTATTTAATTTATTTGATGAAAAGAGGATTAAGAAGGGTAAGATATTTAATTATTAATTAAATACCTTGGGGATTTGGCAGAGTTAAAGATATTAATTAAATAATAGTAATATTACTTAATTAACTCAGATAGGAGGATGTTTAGATGAAAAGTGATAAATTTGGATAAATTAAGTGTCCAAATTTGGATGTCTATAGACCCATATAGGAAATACTACATATTGACCTTCTTCTCATTAAATGTATGATCTCCCTAGAAGCATACCTACTCTCCCTGAATAGGAACTTAGAGAATGTAGTGGAAATCCTCTAGAGTGATCGTCATTTCACCAATAGGGAGGCAGAATGTACAAGTTTTTAAATCCCAACACTCAACTAGAGCCATTAACATCACATCATGGTACCTCATGGGGGGCATGAGGTACACCAAATATATCCCTATAGCCTGCAAGTGCTCTGTGTCCTTTTTTGAAAGTGTGGGGGCTAGGTATCTAAGAAAGCTAAGTTGCTTACCACCTAGACGTTGACGTGGATAGGTGGGTACCTATTGAAAAAAAAAATTCCCTATAGAAATTTAAAATATTTAATTTCTACATTATTCATGATAAAAGTGTGCTAAAGTCCCTCTAGTGTGCTCTCCTAAAGGCCCTAGACACTTTAGACCCATTTTGGGACACTTTGCGAAGAAATGGGACACAAGTTGGACACTTTGTGAACAAATGGGACACTCTGCAAATAAATGGGATACTTCATGACAAAAGGGGAAACTTTGTGAATATTTTATCTAGGATCCTAAATTAAGGTAGAAATGCATAAAATCATCAAATAATTGCATAGAAACTAAGTGAAGGTAGTCAAATAGACTCACCTCGTGTTGATGCTCATTGCGTCCCACTTAGTCTCATAGAATGTCAAGTCTCATAGGCTTTTAGTCTCTCTTGCTTGGAATCTTTCACTATTCTCCTGTTATCTCAAGCTACAAGAAGGTAAAATTGAAAAGTAAGTTACATTTTACTTCACTTTTAGCTGTTATGTATGTTTAAAACTAGGGTTTTTACTATATTAGGATTAAAAAATGGTTTTTATCCAAATCAACATAATGGGTGCTATAGAGCTCCATTTTCAATGCAATTTGTTGCATTGAAATAATAATTTTCCTCCCAACATCCTCAAAATTCTATCATCATGTGGCATGGTACTTGGAAATTCCCTATGATATGATGTGCCATATTCAACATGGCTAGATATCTACCTTGACTCCACCTCTGTAAAGCAAGCAAAATCAAGGGGGGCATACATCTACCTTGAATTTCATTTCAAAAAGTTAGATAAGACAATTTTTGGAAAACTAAGAAATTTGTGTTGTAGGATGTTGTTCCTAATGTTGTGGTTTTGCAGATAACTACACTGGGGGCTTCATTCTCTCATCGTTTGAATGAATATCCTTTTATAAGATAGGGTGTAATTTTTAGATTCCTTTAGCTCGCATTTGCATGTAGAGTCATATGGGTGCTAAAGTGTGGGCTAAATGTGGACACTAAAATTGTATTCCCTTCTTTGAGATAGAACAATCCTTGGCCTAATTTTGACCTATCTTGGGCAGTATTAATTATCCTTTAAATCAACATTTTTAGGCCCCTAGGACCCATTATTTTGAACCTTGAGGCTTATTCCACTCAAAAATAATATAAAATCCCAACAAAAAGAATTTAAGACATTGAAATCCCAAAAACCCACCTCAAAAAACTTAGGTGAGACCCATTCACCCTTGGGTGAATTGGTCCCCTCTGGTGGGACCCATTCACCAAGGATGGTGAATGAGTCCCTTTTGGGACATTTTTTAAGTTTGAGTAGGAAATTCACTGACTTAATTTAAATTTCCAATGGATGTTGGCCATTGAGGTCTAAATAACATATAATTAGGTATGCATGCCTATAAATATAAGTTTTTAGGTAATTTTCAAGTAATCTAAGCATTTTTTAATAAAAAAATTCAAGAATCAAGTGTTAAGAATGTTTCATAAGAAGATTCACAAGTTTATTTGGAGCAAAGTTGAAGCTTTGGAGCAAAATTCAAGGATTTTTGCAATCTTAAAGCTCACTTTTTGTTCAATATCTTACATTTTCTAGGGTTGATCATTGATGCCTATGGTGAATTGTGAAGAATTCTAGGTTGGGGAGGTGCAACTAGCCATCAAGCCTAGCCTAAGGACTTATTTTCTAAGTGATTTTATCTTCCATTATCACTCTATTTTCAACCTAAGGAAGGTGTGCATATCATTGAGATTCATTTGAAGTAATTTAGGGTCTCCTAAAGTGAGTCTTGGATCATTAAAGTTTTATTTATGCATCTTATTCTTGCATATTAGAATAGGATTGCATCTTGCTTCATATTTCCTTGTCTCAAACTCACTTAGGGCTGGGGTTTTTCTACATATTTCATTATTGATTTCAAGGTTAAACTACCAAACTATGGGTTTGACTAAGGTAAACCCCCATTAGTAATCAAATTATATTCTATTTTGTAGGCATTCTCGTAGATTCAAATCTGGGTTTCGATTTGGGAAGAAAGTGTGGGTGTTGGAATACATATTAGTGATATCAATTTTTGGAAAAGCAGAAAAAGACTGATTTTCCATTAGTGGTGAATGAGTCCCACTGGGGGTGTTTGTTTGATTAGTCTACAGATTCGAGTACCGTTTTCCTTGAAACAACTTTATGGGTACAAACCCTGATCTGGGACTGATTCGCCTAGGTTGGCGAATGAGTCCCAGTTGGTCAAAAATAAATATTTCCAAATTTTCAGAGTCACTCTTATTCATTCTAAGGTTTCTAGGTGCACATAATTTTACTGTTAGATCTTCTTGTTCTATTTTAATTGCATATTAAAAGCATTTTAAAGTCATTAAGGTATTTTTGTATTTCACATTATGTTTTGAAACATCTTACTTTCCAAGTTTACACTTGGTGGTGAACCCATTTCTTATCTAACATACCTTCTACAAGGATATCCTTTAGTTAGATCTCTCACATCCTTCATTTGGTTGAGGTGTCTAACATACCTTTGATTGGAGATATTGTCAAATTGGATCCCTTCCTTCCCTATTCCATCAAGGAAGTGAATCACCCATTTTTTTAGTCCACACCTTCAAATTCATTGAACTTGAGGCAATTGCAGTTGCCACTGAGAATCCCATCATTTAGAAGGTAGAAAAGGAACAAGCTAGTGGTAGGGTAGTTGTTGATTATCTTGACTATTTGAACACATTGGGTTTAGAGATGCTAGGAGGAGCCATGGGAAAGCTAGAGAAAATAGAAAACATAAGGGAAAATTTAGATGACATAGTTAATGATTTTTCTCAAGAAAAGGAAGATATATCAAATAAAGTATGGTCTTGGACTTGCATGAGGAAACTCAAGAGAGAAAGATTGGAGGAGTTTGGGATCACTCCCAATTGAGATATGTATGTGGAGATTAAGGAGCCTTTGATCCATGTTGTCTAAATTTTTGGCCACCCATTGTAAATACACACTCCCAAGTTAAAATTTTGGTTAAGTCTATACCTGGGTAGTATTTACATTTATTCTCCTAACTTCCTATTTTTCTACCCAAGTTGTTTATTTCTCCATTTTCTTAAGCCTGGTAGTATTTTGGGCTTCTTTTATAACTGGCTACATGTTCTATGTCTTTCTTTCGAAAGCCTAGTGGTTCATACCTGAGGTTTGTGAATTCATTGAAATGACCACTAATGATTTTTTTAAGGTTTTCAAAGATGAGCAAGAATTGAAGTGGTTTCTTTAACTATAGCAATGATTTGTATAGTTCTGTGAACTCTCCACATTACCACTAAAGTACATTTTCAAATAAATTAAGAATTCATAGTGTAGATTGATTTGTTTAGGCACATTCCAGATATAAAAAGCTGCTTGTACAAAAAATGAATAAACAAGAATTAGAAAAAAATTGTTTGTAATACAGAGAATCGGTGCTAGAATTATAAATGATATATATATATATATATATATATATATATATATATATATATATATATATATATATATATTTATATGTGTATTGGTTGAGATACAAAATTTTCTATTGATTATAAAAAAAGAGGGCTGGTTAATATCAAAATAGATATTTCTTCATGCACAAAGGGAAAACATAAGCACATGGATCACTTCTACCACCAGTTAAAAGTTCTCTATTTGGGTGGGTGATAGAATTTTCTCATGAGACTATAGAATCTGGGTCAACAACCGCATGTTGTTCCTCACTAGGCCACTGCAAAGGAGGTTCATGGCTTTTTCAGTGGTCTCATTCTAGGTAGTAGTTGCAATACAAATAACATCACCTGGTAGACCTCTTTGAGGATGTAGTGTTGAAAATTTTCATCATGCACATTTTTACACTTGATATGGGAATAATTAATGATAAACTAGACATAATGTTACCTTGATCGAGTGTTGTGAGGTGTTTTACACATCCATATTAGGTCTTGGGCCTGTTTTAAGCTAAATAAACTTAAATTTTCCCTAATTTAATATTGTAAAGTGTATTTATTTATACCATCACATTGAATTTAGGAGGATTGTAAATCAAATGGACCTAATCTAGTGTTGTAATGTGTTTTACACATTCACATGGGATTTAGGGCCTTTCTAAGCTAAATAGACCCAACTTTTCCTAAAATTAATGTTGTAAAATGTATTTAATTACATTTTCACATCCTTTTCATTTATGACCTTTTAATATGCCCCTATGACCCCATATTGTGTATCCTAAGGCATATTCTAACTAAAAAAGCTAATAAGATCAACATATAAGCCTAATTTCCTGACTCCTCGACATTCTAGCTAGAAAAATAGCCCCTATGGGGCCCATTCATCACTTTCAATGAATAAGTCCCATCCAAGTGGGACTCAATTGTCTAGATGGGTGAATGAGTCCCATTTGGCCTATTTTTAAGGTTCTAAGTAGGAAAATTGAGTTTTTAATTCAAATTTCTTCCATGTCAGCATTGGGGATAAAATTAATAGTCATTTAAGTGCATTACCTATATAAGAAAGCCTACAAATCATTATTTCAGCAAGCATTCATGTTATTAAGCCAAGCAAGCAAGAGTTAAGCATTCCAAGAATTTTCAAGATCGCCAAGAGAGCATTCAAGATCATTTTTAAGGAATTCAAGGGAAGAATTCTTCATCAATTATTGTAGAAATTCAAGATCCATCATCATGTCAAGCATATTAACCATCAAGCATGTTATTTAGCTAGTGTTGTGATGTATCATTGAAGATCCAAGATCAAGCATTGTTCTACACCTATTGTCAAAGATCAAGATCTACATCCTTCATGGCCATTTCATGTTGATTTACAAATTTGTAAGACATCATTCAAGGTATCATTGTTCATGTTTAATATCCTATTTTTATGTTCCATGCCCATGTTTCATTGTTTCATCATTTGGTTTAATTACCTAAAAGGGGTTTGACCAAGGAAAACTCCTATTCCCTAACTATTAACACTTTTTCTCTCTTTCATTGTGTAATTGCAGATCTAGGTGCTTTGAAGACTTGAAGACCATTGAAGATTAGGTTAAAAGCTTGTTGGAGTTATCTCCCCATTTGATAGGTCATAATCTTTACTAAAAGGTCATCTACAGCCTCAAAATTAGAGTTTCAGATTTGGGAACCTGGAGGAGTAGATTGAGAAGAGTAGATTTAGACTTTAAATTTCCAAAAAATTCAAAGTGGAAAATGAATCCCATTCTAGCTATTTTTGAGATCTATTTACATATTCAGATACCCTTTTTCCTGAAACAAAATCCCATGTCGAAACCCAAATCTAGGACTGATTCACCTAGTTTGGCGAATGAGTCCTAGTTGGTCAAAAGTTCAAAATTTCCAATATTTCAAAGCTTCAATTTTTCACTTCTATATTTCTAGGTGTGTACTATTCATCTTTCTTCTTTTTAGTTATGTTTTTCTTGCATTATTAAGCCATTTCACAAGTCTTTGAATTGAATTAGGGTTTTTATTACATCTTGAGTTTCATTGAATTTTCCAAGTCTAAACTTAGTGGTGAACCACTTAAAAGTTTTCAAACAGCCCCTAGAACATTTTATTCACAAGATCTCTTTCTCTTTTGCATTGAGATCTCAAGGGTTTGTTCTTGAGTGAAAGTTGGTGAAAATTGCTCTCTTTTAGGTTGAAAACCCTAAAGGTAGGAGAATACTCAAATTTTCCACCTTTTGTTTTAGTGAACCTACATTTAGAGCATCATAATTCTTATTTGGAGTGGATTTTCATCCTAGATTTTACTTGCATTAACATTGCATTAGGTTTTTCATTAGTGAAAGCTCATTTAATTTGCATTTTTGCATCTAATATCATGGAAAATCATTCAAAATATGCATTTGCATGGTAGACATAGATCAAAAAGCATAAAAAGCATAAAATATAATTCTAAAATTCTAAATTTTTTGAAAAAAATCATTATTGGGACTCATTCACCACATTGGGATAATAAATCCCTTTGCATATTCTAAACTGCATTTTATAGAGTTAAATTCCCTATTTTAAAGCTTTTGTTTGCTATTATGGCTTTTCTATTTCAGTTTTCCTGCTTTTTGTTACATTCAAATCATTAGAAGCAACATAATTTATAATCATTGCAATTTTGGATGGAATTATACTCTTGCATCTTTCATTTTCAACATTAGTTCATAGTTCAACTAGATTAGATTACATTTAACATTCATTAGTGAATAAGTATACAATCATCAATGATCATGAGAAACACATGTATATGTAGGATATGTTGATATTAAGAGAACCAATAATTGAGAGCTATGACAATCCTACCTCTCCTACTTGGGAAGACATTATTGGATATGGGGATGAAAATATTGATAATCATGACAATCAAACCTTTCGTTCTCCTAGTATCTTCTCTAGACATGAAGAAAATAATTTAGTGTTAGAAGATATCCTTATTGAGACTCATGAGAATCTTATTCCTCCTTTTCCTAATGACCCTACCATTTGGGAAAACTTATTTGAATGAAAAATTCCAATCATTGGTAACCATGAAACTCATAGTTATCCTTCTCTTGATGCCTCCCTTATGTGTGATGAAGCTACTTTACAACATCTAACCATGAAATGTGATGAACCTCTTGTTTGTTACTTTCCTAAAAGATGTCCTACCAGGGTGAATATTCTGGCACAAGACAGTGAGACCTTAGAGAAAAAGGATGAAATTATGGATAATAAACACATTTCCCCCTCTCCTAAATCTCGCCTATTGGTGAAGAAGATATTATGGTGTTAAGAGATCCAATCAATGAGAATCATGAGGGAAAAATTATTGAACAAGAAAATGCCATCATTGATACACAAGAAAATAAAACAATTGATAACCTCCTCAATTGTGATGAAATTATTTTAGAAGAACCCACCTTTGAATGCAATGAACATTTAGTTTTTCACTCTCCTAAAAACTCTCCTACTAGGAAGGTATTATGGTGCAAGAAAACAACAACATTGACACACTTCTTTCAAACAATAGTAATATGAATTCCTTAGATGAAGATGATGAAGATAAATTACACTCCTCTTCACTAAGAGCTCATGAAACTAATGATAAGTCCTTTGAAATTATGAAAATTAGACATCCCCTGACACCAACCACACATGTAGAACTCATACAAGGGTATGTGCAGGATCATGATGGGCCAAAAAGTGGCAATATGATGGGTATGTGGCTGACAACTTTTTTTTACCCAAAATTGATGAAATGAAAAGGGTTTTTAAAGGAGATTCTCAGCTTTCCACAAAAATAAATTATCATTTACTTTGAATTTAATTAATAATTATTATCCATTTTCTATTTGAATTATGACTAAAGTCCTAACTGATAGGTTGATTGAAAAACATCTATAACTTTCAAACAATATCAAATTTTTTGAATTAGAAACATGAGTCGCATTCTATGCTTCACATACTAGAGTATTAAAAGAAAAAAAATTAATTTTATGAAATTTTGACCAAGTTAAGGTGGTTAGACATGTGAGTTTTTATTTTTTTTAAAGTAGTAATAAAAAAATCATAATTAATTATTTACTTCAAAAAAAATTACAAAAAAATATGAATCACATCGGAACATGAGTCCTATAGTTATATCTAAAATCTTATAAAAAATATTATCATATTATTGTGGTTAGGGTGGTCAGACAAACACCTACTTCTTATTTTTCCTTGAAATTTAAGTACTACTACATTGAAATTTCAAATTTTCACCAAATAGATTTAAAAAAAAAAAAAAAAACCTAGTAGTTTAGAAACTACATTCAATTTTTTACAAATTTAATTCTTACATATTTTTGAAATAATATAGATAACTTATTCAAATTTTAATGTCAAGTTGCCTAGCTCTGATTTTTCTAAATTTTTCACCACTTAAGGGTTTGTTTTTTCCATGATGATCTGAAACATACCCACAATCTAGATAGCAAAAAAAAAAAAAAATTGAAGAAGCCACAAAGTTATTGGAAGATGCTTTTGAAACATTTGATTTCAAACCTATATTTATGGGAGAATAAAATATCATAACAAAAGAGTCTAAAAAGGGAAAAGAGAAATTGGTGATGGAAATAGAAAATTTGAAAGCATCCAATTCAACCAACTTAGAAGGAAAGATAACATTCAAGAAAAAATTTGAGGTAATTGAACAGCCACCAAATATAAAAGTAGTGATAAAGCTTTATGAAAGATGTTTTGAACTTATGGAGCAACTTTGGAAAGAATGTGATTCTATAGAACAAGGTATCCATGTACCTATAAAGCCTAAAACACAAGAAATAATTAATGATATTGGTTATTACCCCTCAAAATAAAATCCTTCATTCAATGTCAACACTATCATAAAAGATTCTTCCAAGACAACTTTAACTTTGATGTATCCAAAACTAATAGATATATCATTAATTATGTATCAATTTGACACCTTATTTACTCATCATAATAAATAACATTAGTTGTTGTTTCTTTCCATTTAATAGTTGTAGGATCATATCATACTGACTATTGCATTTTTTACATTCATCGCAAGTTGTTCCCTTTTTTGCAAGGAGCAACATATCATCATCCATTTTGGGCTCACCCTTATCCTACACTAAGTGGGGGAAATGAGGTTAGAAATCCTTATCCTCATATGTCACTTGCCATTGTCTCTTTTGGCTAGTCAAGAACGCTTTTCATGTATATATAAGAGCAAGCGTAGCATGTGAATGACATGCCTTAAGTTGGATCACATGTGATATACTTATTCATAATGTAGTTCAATTTGGAAACATATGACTTGGCATAGGGATTTCCAACTGACTCTGGTGTCTTATTTCATGTTAGCATTTATCATTGGCTACTTTAAAGTAATTTCTCATAGTGATGGTGTAGCAACCATTTTAAAGTGGGGGCATACATTGATGACATCTTTTGGAAAAAAATCATGGTGTGGTTTTTACTTGTGATGTTTCCTCTTCTTAGTGGTATCATTGGGTTTAATGCCATCCAAGAGTGTATGATCTACTAACATGGCATGATGTGAATGAGGCATCCCATGGGAAATGATCTGACACTTTTGACTTTTCCTATCTTGGAGACATTAGGCACAATGCTCCCGAAGAGGAAGACTGTTACACAAACAAAGAAAAATCCCCTTTAACAATTTTTTTTACAAAATTATTTGCAAAAAGAATCACATTCTAATGCCTTATTGAAGTTACCAAGAAGATAACTTTGGTATGGTTAGTATGATGAGAATTCGATACACTAGCTTGAATTTCTCATCATACGGTGGGAAGCTGACATACTTGCATGAATTTCTCACTAAACAACTTTGTTGGGACAACTCACCCCATGGATGACCTGAAGTTTCATGGCCCCAAAGTGAGTGCATTTCTTAAGTTGGATCCACCTATCTTATTCTTTTATTTCTTCTTAATATCTTTGACATTATATGTTTGTGTATCTTTTTTTGGTGCACATCATACACCTTTGTGTGTGTCCTTTTTGTGCTTATGATGGTTTGACTTAGGATCTTAGATCCTGGGGGCTTGACCACCTTCTCAATCTCTATTATCTTAGACCATCCGAATTGGTGCACTTGGACCCCTATTGAATGTCTACTTTAGTGTGAGTTTGAAGTAAGTTCATCCTCTCACTCAAGTGGGGGCTAAATGTAGTGTCAAATAATGTCATTGTGAACATTTTCACACTTGATATGGGAATAACTAATGATAAATTGGACTTAATGTTGCCCTGATCTAGTGTTGTGAGGTGTTTTACACATCCATATTAGGACTTGGGCCCATTTTAAGCTAAATAAACTTAACTTTTCCCTCGTGTAATGTTGTAAAGTGTATTTATTTATACCTTCACATTAAATTTAGGAGGCTTGTAAATCAAATGGACCTAATCTAGTGTTGTAATGTGTTTTACACATTCACATGGGGTTTAGGGTCCTTCGAAGCTAAATAGACCCAATTTTTCCTTAAATTAATGTTGTAAAATGTATTTATTTATAGTTTCACCTTAGATTTTTGGCCCCTTTGCATTTATGACCTTTTAGTAGGCCCCAACCCCATATTGTGCATACCAAGGCATATTTCAACTAAAATTTTTGACAAGATCAACATATAAGCCTATTTTCCCAACTCCTCGATATTCTAGCTAGCAAAATAGCCCTTGTGGGACACATTTGCAACTTTGGGTGAATGCATCCCATCTAGGTGGGACTCATTTTCCCAGCTTGGCAAATGAATCCCATTTGGCCTATTTTAAGTTTATGAGCAGGAAAAATGGGTTTTTAATTCAATTTTCTTCAATGTTGGCCTTGAGGATCAAATTAATAGTCATTTGAGTACATTTCCTATATAAAAAAGCTTTCAAATCATTATTTCATCAAGAATTCATGTTATCAAGACAAGCAAGAAAGAGTTAAGCATTCCAAGACTTTACAATATCATGAAGAGAGCATTCAAGATCATTTTTACGACATTCAAGGGTAGAATTCTTCATCAATTGTTGCAGCAATTCAAGATACATCACCATGTCAAGCATATTAAGCATCAATAATGTTCTTGAGCTATTGTTGTGATGTAGCATTGAGGATCCACGATCAAGCATTGTTCTACACCTATTGTCAAAGATAAAGATCTATATCCTTCATGGCCATTTCATGTTGAGTTACATATTTTTAAGACATCATTTACAAGACACCATTAAAGGTATCATTATTCATGTTTCATGTCCTTGATTCATTGTTTCATCATTTGGTTTAATTACATAAAAAAGGTTTGACCAAGGCAAACCCTTATTCCCTAACAATTAACACTTTTGCTCTCTTCTTTTGTGTAATTGTAGATCTAGGTGCTTCAAAGACTCGAAGATAATTTAATATTAGGTTACAATATTTTTGGAGTTGTCTCCCCATTTTCAATTTCCTAATCCTCAATAAAATTTCACCTACAACCCTAAAATCAAAGTTTTAGATCTGGGAACCTGGAGGAGTAGATTGAGCAGATTGAGAAGAGTAGATTCAGACTTTGAATTTCTAGAAAATCCAAATTGGACTCATTTTCCACAAGTGGTGAATGAGTCCCACTATAGCTTTTTTGTAGATATTTTTGCATATTCAAATACCTTTTTTCCCAAAAAAAACTTTCATGTTGAAACCCAAATCTACGACTGGTTCAGCTAGGTTGGTGAATGATTCCCAATATGTCAAAAGGTCAAAATTTCCAATGTTTTAGAGCTACAATCTGTTACTTCTATATTTCTAGGTGTGCACTATTCATCTTGATGTTTTTCTATTCTATTTTGCTTGCATTCCTAAGCCATTTCATAGGTCTTTTCATTGAATTGGGGTTTTCATTACATCTTGCACTCCATTGTCCTTTCCAAGTCTAAACTTGGTGGTGAAACCCTTAAAAGTTTTCAAACATCCCCTAGAATAGTCCCTTTAGAAGATCTCTTTCTCTTTTGCATTGAGATCTCAAGGGTTTGTTCTTGAGTGAAAGTTGGTGAAAATTTCCCTCTTTTAGGTCCAAAAGCATAAAGGTAGGAGAGTACTCCAATTTTCTACCTTTTAGAGGATAGTTGTCGGGGCTAGCAATGGCTATATTCATGCAGTGGATAAACTCTGGACAAACTAGTCTCTCTACTGCCCTCATGCCCGAGTCACGAAACATGGAGGTGTAGAAATTATAGTGTACACAAAATACTCCAATAGTGTTACATTGTGGACATGTACCTAGTATAGAAATGCCTCTCTGAGTATGTTATGAAAAACCTCTTCTTCAACATCACTTTCAACTTTGAAAATTTCTATCAACTAGTTAGACAAATGCCTAGAAAGAGGACTACATTTGATTTCATCAATGATAATGAAGTCATTCATGGAAACTCCATCACTATGAGCACTCACCATGTTTGACACTATTGGTTGGAAAAATGAGGTTGTTCCTGTTGAATTTATAGAGGGTTGTCAAGAAATTTGAGCTAAGGGTGATCAAGATGATAGGATGGAAATACGATTGGGATTAATTGTTGATGTGATAGGAATTTAAGCTATATTCCCAATTGATCATCTTGCTAGATAACTTGCATGTGTGCTTCCATTGAACCACTGTGATAGTTATTTAATGCTTAATTTGCAAAGCATACAAACCACTCAAGAATTGATGGCCATAGGGTAGGAATTTAATCAAGAAATTCTTGAAAATTGCCTAAGGTCTTATCATTAGCAAAGCAATCATGCTGACATTTATTATTTCTTGGCCATTAATTTTTAAGAGGGAAATTTAGTGCATTATCATAACTAATTGGTAACCATCAAGAGAGAAACATGACCCCTATATATGGGAGGAAATCCATTCAACAAGGGTTCGATTCATGGAGAATACACTACAATGTAGTCAAGGAACATTATTTTAGCTTAAAAAAATTATTTACTTTTTGATTGCAATAACTTTCAATTTATGAGTTGTGGTTTGAAATGTAATGTTGATTGTATTGAACTATAAGTCATGTGCTATATATGATATATTTTATGTTTGAAATCTATTCAACTACATTCATTTCATCTATTGCAAAATTTATGTTGCAGGGAATTAATTATAATTGGAGGGAATTCAAGCTAGATATTATAAAATTTGTCCTATATCATTTACTTGGGATTGTGTATGTGCTGAGGATATCTTGTGGTGAACGATATTCAAGACTTTGTGCTTGAAATTATTTATTGGTATGTGGATATTTATGTGGCATAGATCAAAATACTTTGTGCTCCAATCTACATCATGGTATTGTGGAACTTATCATTAAAAATAACGGGAAGAATTTATGCTTTTATTGGTTTTTTGTTTATGAATATTTAATTATGCTGGTATTCTTAGATTATGCTTTCATAAATTAAGAATATTGGGAATTACGGCTTTGGTTTTTACTTAGATTTTAAGAGAATCATGAAGTGACAATGTGGAACATTGCAAACATATTCTTTAAAATTAGAGAGAATTATGAAAGTAATACACCCCTACATGATTAAGATAGTGTAAATATTGTAAGTCTAGAATAGTTTACTTTTAATTCCAATAAGTAGTAAGAAAGGAGCCTCCCTTTCTGAGAGGAGAGATCTTATCTCATCATATTTGTGCCTAAAATTCACATTTTGTAATCCATAAAGGGATTACAGAATATTCACCCAAAAAAATTTAATGTAATGATTAGAAGTATTCAAAGGTGTTATATCCAAATGTTCAAGTTCTAGATCATGTGGTAGTATAAGATATGTTTGATAGTGTGTTGAATTGTCTCTATCTTGTGAAGAGGGATATATGGGAGAAATGGAATAGCTCCACATTTCTCCATGTTGAAGTTTATTTTCTTGTGGATTTGGGAAAGTGCTAATATTTCTAGTACCTACCTTACCTTTTCTTTTTTAGTATTCAACTATTTTCCAAGCTTCTAGTTCATGAGTGGTATCTCAATGGTAGTTTGACTGGTTGTACTAGATGATAGTATTCTTAGTTTCATGTGTGTGTGCCAATTTTTTTGAATATTTTGTTAGTGTTGGAATACTCCAAGATTTTTTATAATGTTTCCACATAGTCCACAGGATGTTTTCAGCCCTAGTGAAATGTGAAATTAGTTACTTGGTAGTGTTAATGCTGATTTTCCCAACTTGGTGTTAGTGTTATTTGTGGAAGATATTCATAGTTTTTGGAAGCCTAGTATAGCATGTTCATGTAGATCTAGGTCCTAGTTAATCCTTAATGTGGTCTTCCCTTCTTTTCACCATGGAGGTGTTTGGTTCCAACCTATTTGGTGGTTGCAAGTTTGAGGTGCATACGTTTCATTGAAGATGACTTAGAGAAGGTTATTTGAGGTTGTAAAAGATATATACAAATTCAAAATTTTGGAGAATTGTGTAGTCTAGAATGATGATTATGTGATTGTGTGTTCAGATCTGTGTGCGAGAAAGAACACCTAAGAGTACTGGAAGTAATGAGTAGAAGGTGTTTCAAATTTCATGTGCTAGAAGTTGTAGGAAGTGAGCCAATCGTTGTGGATGGTAAAGATATATTGTGGTGGTTTCTCTAGCTTCTTTGATGTAGTGAACCTCCTTTTAATTGTTTATTTGTAATAAAAAAAATTGATCTTATTGGCTAGTGAGCCCTTGATAGTGAGCCTTTTTTTTTGGATAGTGAATCCTCTAGGAAATGATCCCTTTAGGTAGAGAGTCTCTTGTAATACTTTTTGGTTTTCATATAGTGAGCTAATCCTCACCATGGTTTTTCAATTATTGGATTTTCCACAAAAAATTGGTGCTCTATTCTGAATGATTGTGGATGTGTTTTTGTTTCATTTGTCTACATTCATACTAATACTTAATAAGGTTTCTAATGTTTTAATGCACAACTAACTCACCCCCTGTCTCAATTGTCATGTTTTTCTAAAATTTATTATAATTATTAGGACTATAATTCTTAGTATGGTTGACATGGGTACATACCTAGTAAAAACTAGTCCTCACTAGTTGTTGTGTGGTTCTCATTTGCTACCCTTTTAGACTACTCACCTAGCAAACATGAGACTTCACTATCCTGTGGTGCCTTGGTTCATGGTTCACCTACAATATATCAATTTATTTTATCTTTTGAGTCATGAATTCCTTGGCTATATATCCTAGTAATATTTTGTAGAGCTTGCTAGTCTGTGTTTCTCATACCATTCTTTTTTGTATCTTATTTGAATTATGCTTGCATTGTGTTTGTTTGCATTTTTTATTGTCTTTATGTTTTTTTTTTTCATCATGTATGCTTCATGTTTTTTATGCTACATCACATATCATACATTTTTTTCCCCTTTTCCTTATGATGTCTTGCCATAGGATCTTGAATCCTAAGGGCTTACATTCTCCCCATATATTCATTTTTACCCAATCTTTTCAATATTTGGATAATTGAACCTCTCTTGACATTTTATTACTTTAGTGTGAGTCTTAGCATAATTTCACACTCTCACTAAAGTGGTGGATAAATTTAGCATCATAAATTGTCACCCTTGACAATTTCACACTAGGTTTTATTCCCCCTATGTACTTGGACCTAATTGTGCACCTAATTTCCAGTATAACCAATCAATACATTCATCCTCCATCTAATTTGCCACAAACTACATTACCATATATGTAGAAATTAATTCAATTCTTACTAGCTATATCCATATCACAACAAACACTTTCTCAACTAAACATGATTCCATCACACACATCACATTAAAAAAAATATTTTTAAATCAAAAATTCTTGTAGGTGTTCATATTAATCATTCTAATATTTGTTCTTTGCCTCTATAAATCATATTCACTCATTATTTGTGCATAATTTATTGTTTCAAGAGTCCTGAATCATGATTCTCTATTGACCACTCTACATATTTTTAGTATCGCCATGGAACATTCCATAAATTAGCTTTACAGTTTTATGAGAGCCTTATAGAATTTTTTATAAAATTAGTTATAAATTGCTCTTAGGAACATTTCAATTTGGAGTTTATTTTTATGATTTTTATTAATAGATTTAGGGTAATTAAATACATAATTAATAAGTACAAGTTAATTTATTTTTAATATTATTTTCAAATATTAAATCATAAATTATATATACTTTTTATATGTGGATAGTTAATTTTTGTAGTGATATGAGTGTTTTGTAGGATTTTAGTTATAAAATTTATCTTAGGAAAATTTTAGTTTCAATTTTTTTTTTATTGTTCATATTAATAAATTTAGATGAATTAATTAAATATAATAAATTTAGATGAATTAATTAAATATAATTAAATTTAGATGAATTAATTAAATATAATTAACTCACCTATTAATTTCAATAAATTAGGGTTGAGTTGATAATTATAACAAATATTTAAAAATTAAATATAGAGGATTGTGAGACATAGCTCTAGAATTAGTGATTTGAAGTTGTTGATGGGCATAATTGTTTTTCCACTATCCATGAATTTGACACCCTCAATAGGGTTACTATTTCATATTTTGTTATGATTCAAAACCTCTACAATTCTATCTTGAATAGTATGAGATTGATTTGGATTGTTACAAATTGTATCCATGTCGCATAGATTTGACCTTATAAAATATGCTTGTAAGAACTATGGTGTTAATAAACACTACTATGTAATCTACCAAAATTCATAAGGTTTTCATCATAATATTTGAACCACCTAAATCAACGAATTTTTAATACCCCAAAGATAAGACTCAAAAAAAATTCTACAAACCATGCCTATATTTAATTCTATATCCATTACAAAATCAAAGTTTGATATAATTTTTTTTTATCCTTTTGGTTAAAGTTATCCCCCTTACTATCAAATGTAGCTTTTTTGACCAAGTTGACAATGTTATTGTATCTACCTTTAAGTCAAGTACCTTGATGTGTGTTTTAAATTATGATAAAAAACTATAATTTTATAAAATTTTATATTGTGAATGTTCTTCTATGTTTATGTTATGGAAAGGAAAATATCAATTATATATTTAGTTAGAAAGATGTGAATGCGTATTTTTTATCCTTAAAATGTTAGTGAATGATTTATATATTTTTTTATGATAATGTGATTAATGGACTAACTAGCTTTTTATTTTAATAAGTTAGATGAGGAAAATTAGTTTGTTTGCTCCTAAACAAGGAGGGAGAGAATCATCAGGGAGAAGGGAGTAGATTCAAGAGAATTACCTAAGCACCATGACTGTGAGAAATCACACACAAAAATATTAAAAAAGGTCTTGTTGCTTATATTTTTATAATAGTTTCCTTGAGTCATGAGTGAAATGGTACCTTATGTTGCAATGTTATTTTGGTTGTGATTGTTCTTGTCTCTTTGTTCATACTACATTGATAAGTCATTTGACTTCACATCTCATGTTATCTATGTATATCACATATTTAGATTATTTGCAATAGTATATATAAAACTATATAAATATGTGTCTCTACACACACACAAATATGCACACACAAACACATATATAAATATTACATACATATTCATATGTATAATTATTACATATATAAAATTTAATTATATAGATTATATAGAGCATATATATTCACATACACACACATATACATATGATAGATACAAGAATATATAAATATATATTTTAAAATATATATCCAATGTGAGAATTCTAATGACTAAATATACCGTGATCTTAAATGTAGAAATCATCAAGTGGTGAAACTCCATGTAGTGGAGAGTATAGTTAGTATAAATGGTATTTACTTCACATAAAGTGAATTAATGGGAGTCTTGAAGACGCAGAGAATAGTAGAGAGTGGAGAGAAGTAGCAACATACATAAAAGTAAGAAAAAACTTAATGGTTGCAGTTGGTAAAAAATAAAGGAAAAAGTGAGAAGAGAAAATAGTGGTCACAAAATTGGAAGGAATTCTCTCTTTCTCTCCTTACATGTCTCTTTCTCATTCTCTCATCCCCTCTCTACTTCTCTCCATCTCACCACTCTCTCTCTCTCTATCCCTCTCTCCCTCCATCCCTCCCTCTCTCCTTCGCTCTCTTCTTCCCTCTCTACTCTACATCTAACTTATATATGTCTCTACCTCTCCCTCCCTCCCTCTCTCTCTATTTCTTTATATCAAACCTCTATCTCACCTCTCTCCCTCCCTCTCTCCCTCCCTCTCCACTTCTCTCTATCTCCCCTTCCCCTCTCTCTACCTACCTCACCCTCCATCACTTCCCATTAATCTCTCCTTCATTGCTCTCTCCCTCCCTACATATCCCTTCATATCTCCTTCCCTCTCTAGTTCTATCTATCTCACCTATCCCTCTCATTACCTACCTCTCCCTCTATCACTCTATACCACTCTATCTAGCTCTCTCTACACCTCTTATCTCACCTCTCTCCCCCATCCTACCTCTTAGTCACTTCCTCATTCCCATTATACTTATCTCTATCTCTCTACTCCCTCTTTCTACCTAAATCTCCCTCCCTCTCTCTATGTTTCTCTATATCTCACCCTTGTATCCCTCCCTACCTCTCCTTCCCTACCATAAAAAAATAGGTACCTCTTTTGTAAATTGGCCCCAGGGACATGTTCGATCCAACAAAAATTCATTAAAATAATGTATAAAATGACCTACAATCTTGATGAAAATGGAGTTGTAGATGTTTTAGACAAAAACAAGAAATGGGTTGTCCTTAGAATTTTAAAATTTGAAACTTTTCAGGACACCATTTTTGGCCATGTTGTAGTCAGAAAAGGGTTAGCTAACCCTTAGAACTTATCCTTGGATCCTGAAATTGAGTAGGAATGTTACCATTTGAGCCAAGAATTGATTTTAATAAATGGCATGGAAAATTTCTTCCTAAGGTGAAAGATATTAAATACTAAAGTTGCCTACTTGAACCTTTTTGCAATTTCGCCTATTAGAAACCAATCAAGGCTCTCAAAGTCACCACTTTGAAAAAATATAAGCTCATATAGGTACATTGAGTATGTGGGAAAGAGGGCTTTCCTTCAATCCATATTTATCATTAGATATTAAAGATCAATCTTGACCACTTTGAAACATTTTGAAAATGCAGGTGCAAAACAGAGTGAAATGCATTTGCTTTTGGCTTGGTAAAAATAGAAAATATGACCATGGGACTTTGAAATAATACCAAGGAGTACATTAATGTGGGGATAATGTAGAGAAACAATCCTTTCAGCATGACAAACAACTAGCTCTGAATTGTGGCCCTCTAAAGTAGGTCACTTAGGCAGATTTTTCAAGGGTATTTCTAAGTATGCAGAGACAAAATTTTCAATATGGGCACTTCAAATTCGCAAAATTTGAAAGTGCCATCAAAACCTAATGCACAAGATGATTATATAAAAAAAATATAGCGACTAAAACAAAAAGCTGAATGTAGAAACACGAAATGTAGATGGAGAGTTTTTAGTGCCCATAAATTCAGAAATAGGCTTGACTAAGAACTCATTTTCCCATGGGTGAATGGGTCTTATATCATAGTTTTGGAAACTTAAATTACAAATTTCTAAGTTAATTTTTATGTTTTGATATTTTGGTTGCAAATAGGTAGTTACAATTTTAGACTTTTGGCAAATCAGATCTAAATGTAAGGGTGAAATGATGCTAAATGACAAATAGAAATACCTAATTTGAGATGCAACTTTCATTCAATTTTTTGGTTCAAGTGACTGATCATGCAATGTTATGTAAGCACTATACAAAATTAATGAAAATTTTATTTTTTTCAGATTTTAAAGAATGCAAAATGCAAACCTAAGACCCTGAATGAGATACGCATTAATGAAAATTAACAACCCTAAATGAGATGAAAATTAATGCAATGCAATGTAAATTAATAAAAATCCTAGATCTAGGGTTTGAATGGACTCCAAATTTAGAAAGTTTATATTGCAAGAATGTTAGGTTCACCAAAATGAAATATTGAAAAATAGGTTCACCAATTCAAAATGGGGAAAATAGGGGTGGTGAACCTATCTTTCCTTTATTTCATTAGGAAATGATATCCCCGCAAAGAATTGACTTGCAACCCTTAGGTGAGTCAACTCAATTGGGGAATCTATTGGTTTCCTTATCATTGAGGATAGGGGTATCAACTTGAACAACACTTTTGGGAGAAAAACTAAAAAATAGTAAATCAACTCAATTATGTTTGTTAAAACTTAAAACATAAATTTAAATCATTATATAGATATAAACAACAAGATATTGACAAATTTGGAAATGGGATAGTGATGTGTACTTTTCACCAAAATGTATATTTGGGAGGCTAATTGGGACCTATTCACATATCAACAAATGCATCTTTTTGTAGAGGTTTCAACCATCTTTTGTGATGCTCTTATGCCAATTATAGCTTTTGTTTGATATAGGTTTCAATGTCAAAGATTTGGAAATGAAGTTTGTAGGTGAGTTTCCTTGAATCGACAATAATGTTGACAACTTTTGCAACTTTTGCAACTTTTCCAATTTTTCTCTTTAAGAAATCTTCAATCCTCATTCAATCTAAGATCTACAATACAAACACAAGAGGGAAAAATTGTTTTTTTTTTTTGAATGGGGATTTTCCTTTGTCAAACCCCATTTTGCTAATTAAACCTTGAATTGAAATAATGAAACATAAAAGGAATGATGAATGAACAAAGCTATGTTGCAACTCACCAAACCATTGAATAAACCTTTGGAGGACTGAAATATTGATCTTGATATTACATGAAATGACTAGACAATGGATGTGGATCTTAATGATTTAATCTTGATTTGAATGCTTGACTTGAATCTTTGAAACGTACATCACAATGTTAGCTCCAAAAACATGCATGATTGAAAAGGGATTTGACATGATTGAGATCTTGATTGCTACAATAAACCACTGATAAATCTGATCTTGTAAAATTGAATTGATGCTCTCTTAAAATTTATATGTTCATTTTAAAAATCTAATGTTGATTTGATAAAATAATCTTGTATTTATAGGTATGTATCCTTAATTTCACAAAAAATAAACATTACAAGTCAACATTGAAATTTGAAATCAAGGACAATAAAATACAAAAAATATATTTTAGATTTGGTTTCAAAGGCCTAGGGAGGACCCATTCACCCATGGGTGAATGGGTCCCAGGTCCATATTCTTATAACACAAATTGTTCAAGCTAATTTATTATGTGTTGGCATTAATTTTTGTTGGGTTTCCCCTTGAGAAAATATAATTTATTAGGCTTGTAGATGTGAAATAGGGCTTATTAAGGCATAATTAATTCCAATTTAATTGAGGGGACCCAAGAAAAAGTGTGAAAATGTAAGGGAGTATATTTTCCTACACTATAATAAATATTACATATATGTATAATTATCACATATATTTAAATGAATTATATAAATTATATATAGAGTATATATATTCACACAAACATGCACACACACACACACACATATATATGATAGATACAACTATATATCTATCTATATATTAAAGTATATACCAATTTGAAAGTTTAATGACTAATGATATGATTATTTAAAATGAAGAGCTCGTAATGTGGTCAAACTACACATACTCAAGAGTATGTTTAGTGTCAATTGCATGTACTTCACATAAAGTAAATTAATGGGTCTTAAAGATTCAGAGAATGGTAGAGAGTGGAGAGAAGTAGCAATAACATAAAAATAAGAAAAAACCTAAGGGTTGCGGTTGGTAACAAATAAAGGAAAGAGGGAGAAGAAAAAATAGTGGTCACTAATTGGGGAAAGAAGAGAGATCTCTACAAAATTAGAAGAAACTTAGTTGAGAGAATTTGGTATTTTTTTATGCTTTTATAAACTATATATTTTTTATTTTTTGAAGATAAATATCAATAAAGGATATCATCTGTTGAACAACTAATTTATTTGAAATAAAATAAATTGGTCTTTATCACAATAAAGTGCACAAAATGTGTGTAGCATAATGACCACATGATTATATTGAGAGGAAGGGTGAATCAATATAATATAATACTTTTACTTTTTCAATCTAACAACCATAATGGTATCAATTGCACAATATCATTCACATATGATGTAACAATTATGCAACATAAGAGGAAAACATAGAGTTTACATGGAAACTCTTAGGTACATTTGGACCCTTATTGATGTACATTGATCTAATCTAGTGTGAGTTGGAAGAAAGTTCCTCCTCTCACTAAATTGGGGGCTAGATGTAATGATGGAAAAAGTACTCCCTAACATGACCTTGATTTATTGTTGTAATGTGTCTAATATTTTCACATTAGGTCTTGGGCCCTTATGAACTAAATGTCCTTGTTGGTGCCTTATTTAAAATTTTGTAAAGTAACGCACTTTCACACTTTTCTATGGTTTTTATTAAATAATTGGGCTTCTTTATGCTTTAATTGGCCTTATTTTACATCCACAAGCCTCATTTAATGTATCTTTTCAAGGATAATCCTAACATAAATCAACATCCAATCATAGTTCAGGTGGTTTTAGCTTGTGTGGCCCAAATTTAGTGATATAGGACTCATATGCCACCTTCCAGGTGTATGAGTCCCATCTAGGGTTTTGGGCCTCGATCTAGATTTCACACCTTTCTAAGCATTTTTTCAAATGTGTCCCATAATTAAGCCTAATGGGACTCATACGCCACTTCTAGTGTATGAGACTTGTGTGGTCGAAAATAAAATTTAATTCATATTCTTGGTGGGATTTTATTCTCCTAGATCTGATGTTGGCTTGTAGTGTTGCAATTTAGGGAAATTAGGCATAAACAACTATAAATACAAGGTTATTTTACTCATTTTTTCACCTATCAAGTTGAATGAACATCCTTATAGCAAATTAAAGTTCACAAGAGCATTCATGAGTTTAGAAGAGCATTCAAGAGTCTTCAAGAGCTAATTATCAAGTGTTTTAGAGCATAATTCAAGTATCAAGCATCATGTCAAAGTCATCCCAGGTGCCTCATGTTTTTTTTAGCTAACAATTGTGATGTAGGGTTTTGTGATTCAAGCTAGCATTCAAGTCAAGATCTACTACATTCAAGTAAGAGTCAATATCTACATCCATTGGAGCCATTTCACACATGTTTACAACACTTTATTGTTAGGGTTTGGTGAGTTGAAACATTATATTTTCTTCATTCATCATTGTTCTTTTCTATTTCATTTCATTTCAAGGTTTGATTACCAAAATGGGGTTTGACCAAGGAAAACCCCTTTCTACTAACAAAACAAAAAATTTCCCTCTTTAATGTGTGATTTGCATATCTAGGTTGAAGACACATTGAGGAGTAAATTTGGAGAAATTTTTCAAGTGTTCAAAGTTGTCAAGGTTGTCACCTTGCATTGAATATCATTAAAGAACATTTACAAGATGCAAATTGAAGATAAAGATATAGAAATCAAGTGGAAAGGATAAAGCAGACATTGAAGAGCAGTTTTAGACTTTGAATTTTCAAAAAGACCCTAACTAGACTGATACACCACTACTAGTGTATGAGTCCTAGTTTGGTCATATTTATAGATTTCAAGAGTTAGAAACACCTCTACCAAATTTTAGTTTCTACCTAGAAACCTAGGTAATCTGGGACTAAATTGCCTAGTCTAGTGTATGAGTCCTAGTCAACATTAAAATTAGTGTTTTCAACATTTCAAGTCTTCATTTAGTCCTCTTCAGGTTTCCAGGTGCACACCTTTCATCTCTCAGCTTTTTGTTATGTTTTACATGCTTTTATAGGTCATTTAGTGAAATATTGCATTGCATTAGGTTTAAACATTAAGTATTGCATTTCATTAGTCTTTCCAAGCCCTATATTGGTGGTGAACACCTCTTTAGTTTATAATCAAACCTTGGGACAACCCTATTGCAAGATCTCTTTCTCCTTTGCATATCTTAGATTGAGATCTCTAGGGTTTTCCTTCAATGAAATGGAGTGAAATGTGTTGTTCTATGTCCGAAACCACAAAGAACACTTTTATTTAATTTTAAATAATTTGATAACTATTTAGGTTTTGAGAGTATTTGAGAAATTTAGATTTTATTGTTTTAGCATTTAAGGTCTATGCATAATAGAATATTGTGAATACATAATGTAGACCATATAAGGTCAATGCTCACTCAAATTAACATATGTACCTAATAGAGTACAATAAATAAAAAAATATGGACCATATAAGGCTAATGCTTACTTGAGTTAAGGTATCTTCCTAATATAAAATTAAGAATAAACAAAGTAGACCATATAATTTCAATGCTAACTCAAGCCAAGGCATGTGCCTTAGAGAGTAGTGTGATAAATATTATGGGTATGTGCAAGATCATGATGGGCCAAAAAGTGGCAATATGATGGGAAAGTGGATGACAAGTTTTTTTTACCTAAAATTAATGAAAGGAAAAGGGTTTTTAAAGGTTTTTCTCAGCTTTCCAACAATATAAATTATGCTTTACTTTGAATTTAATAAGTAATTATTATTCATTTTCTATTCAAATTATGACTAATGTCCTAATTCATAGGTTGATTGAAAAATATCTATAGCTTTCAAACAATATTACATTTTTTGAATCTAAAACATGTGTCACATTCTATTCTTCACATACTATAGGATTAAACAAATAAAACTTGAATTTTATGACGTTTTGACCAAGTTAAGGTGGTCAAACATTAAAGTTTTTTATATTTTTCAAAATTTGTAATAAAAAATTCATATTTAATTATTTACTTAGAAAAATATTACAGAAAAATATGCATCACATCAGGACACGAGTCCTCTACTTATATCTAAAATAATATAAAAAATATTATCATTTTATTGTTGTTAGGGTGTTCAGATAGACACCTATTTCTTATTTTTCCCTAAAATTTAAGTACTACTACATTGACATTTTAAATTTTCACCAAATAGATTTGTTTTTTTTAAAGAAACCTAGTAGTTTAGAAATTACATTCAATTTTCTCTAGATTCTATTCCTACATATTTTTGAAATAATATAGATAACATATTCAAATTTTTTATGTCAAGTTGCCTAACTCTAATTTTTCTAAATTTTTCGCCACTTAAGGGCTTGTTTTTTCCATGATGATCCTGCACATACCCTTATATATCATATAAGTTTGATTCTCACTTGAGCAAAATGAAATTTTTCGTATATCTCATAGATCTATACCTATTAGGCATTGTGAATGTTACGTTGATCATTACCATTGTAATTGAGCTATGTCAAATATTTGAATTTTTTATTATGTTATTTGATTTCCTATCAAAGAAGTATATAAGGTTAATATTTATTTTTGAATCAAATGCTTTGAGAGTTTTTCTTTAAATAAAAGCATATTATGGAATATGGATATTTTGACCATAACAATATTTAGTCTTTGTACAACCATAAGTGACCTTCTGGGTCTATAGAATTTACTAAATCACAATTATTTCTCTATACTAAACAAAGTATTTTAAATATTAAACATGTTAGACCCATCTTGGGTTAATATTCATATGCACACTGCTAACCATCAACTACTAATATGTAGATATGTCATGTACTTGATGATTATTAGAACATGAGTAGGTCTTTATGCTCAATACAATTAGGAAAAATAATGATTATAACATAGGTTGAAAGGTTGAGGACTATTATATTTCTTATTTTATCATAGAAAAGAATATGATCTATGTAGTATCCATTTTTCCCATGCATATAATTTTATCTGGTAGTGTTATCAAAGGATATAAATATGTACACACACACACACATATTTATATAGTGAAGATATAAATGCATATATAGACATTATTTATATTTAATGGTGATATAAATTTTTATGTGTATGTTTGTGTGTGTGTGTCTGTCTGTCTGCGCATGCATACATGTGTGTGTGTGTTTTTGTATGTATGTATGTATATAAGTGCATGTTCTACAATTTTCTAGAAAAAGGGATAGCATATTTACTCAATAAAAAGTAAATATGATTATTGTGGAAACAAGATCAATGTCTAGTTTGGAGTATGTTTATGAATTAGAAATTTGAATTCTATGTAACAATTCACTATATAGTAAACCAATGTGACATTCCCTTGATGTGAATCTGTATGTACTTGTTTACCCAAATCATTTTGTGATCATGAATGTGAAATTGTAATTGTCAATAAAGAGTTTGATAGGGAACTATGTGAACATATGAAGCACATATCCATTACAAAATGTGCATATTTGATTATTAAATCTTTGGAAAAAGTAATGCAAAACAACTTGTTGCATTGTGAGTTCATGGTGTCTATTTATTACAAATTAGTCACATAGGTCATACTGAAGTAGAGGGTATCTAGACTTGTATGATATATTATTTATATTGTGAAAAACACTAATTATTTGATTCATGATAATTTCATATTATTTATATTTTAAAAAAACACTCATTCTTTGGTTGGCATGTTGAACAAAACACTAATTCTTTGATATGGTATGTTGATCATGTTGATTTTATGAAACAATTGTGTATAAATCATAGTCTTGAAAAAGACTTTAGACATCCGTATTGACTCTTCTAACACTTAGATGAATATATAAAATTGAATGGAGTAAATACTTGGTTTCTTTTCAACTGTGAAAAATGTTACAATGCTACATTTGAATACTTCGCTAGCTTTAAATTCTAAACGAGTGATTTTATGAAACAACTAGATTTCTCTTTGAATGAGTTGGATTGAGTCTTGTAAGGATGCGTGGCTACACTTCACTTGTCTTTTGGAATGAGTTGGATTGAGTCTTGTAAGGATTTGTATTAACTTGTGAGAATTAATATTTATAATAAATATTTTAATATTAAATTTGAAGGATCGGGGGATTTAGCTTTAGAATTGATAATGTGGTGTTTGTGTTGATGGGTATAAAATACTTGACACTATCTATAAATTAGATACCTTTGACTTGGAAATCTATATAGTTCAATCTTGCACAATGTGAGTTTGATCTAGATTGTTGCATATTTGTGATTAATCCTATGAAATGTAAACTATCAAATCATGCTTGTTGTGATCTCTACTAATTAATACGATTGCAAGGATTGTGGTGTTTATAAACACCATTCAGAAACCTAACAAAGTTTAAGTTTCATATTCTCCTATGTGAAACACCTAGATTGACCAATTTCAAATGGCTTTGAACAAATACTCAAAGAAAAGATTGAAAAATGGGAAAATTTCTTGTATGCAATTCTATATCATATATAAAATTAATGTGTATTTTAATTATTCATTTTATCCTTTTGGTTGGATAGTTTTTGCTTATGATTACTAATGCCTTAGTGAATGGAAACCCATAAATGAAACCACTACAAAATTAATCTTCTCTCACCACTAATCTCTATAGCTTTCCCAAGTTCTTCACATCACAAAATATAGGGATTATTAAATATTTTTTGTAATGATCATGAAAGCTCCACACAAGCCTCAACTTTGATGTTGTGTAACTAGGAAACTCCAAAAAGAAGCACTAGACCATAGAGAGAAAACCTACAACTAAAAACCATCTCCCTCTACCAACACCACTCTACCAAAGTTTTGATAAGTATGATATCTTTCAAAAGAACTAAAATAAAAAAAATATGTAGTCATTCCAACCCAAGGTCAAAGATATAGTATATCAATAAAACATGTAATATGTGAGCCTCTGAAATAAAATGAATATTAAACAAAATATAAATTCTATCAATAATAGAATATACCTAAAGCTAGTAGTCATGTCCTTATCTCTTCAAAACACATTGAACTTAGATAAAAATGGTAGCCATACATCTAATCCTCAAGAAAGTCCTAAGATCTTGTTGGAAACATGAGGATGCTGGTATATACTAGTGTTTCCATTGATAGAAACCCATTGTAGAAATGTAGAAGTGTTGGTCCGAAGAAGACCAAGTATAGTAGAGAATTGGCTAAGTCTTGGTGTGCATTTTTGGTGTTATAGAGCATCAATTATGTGGTTTGTATTGCTTTGCTGTACATCATCTTGTCATATAGTTTTGAGGTAATAATGGTGCATGTGAAAGAATTCTATATCCAGAGTGTCAAGGTTCTATGTCTTCTATACTTGAAGATATTGATGACATCATATCGAGCATAGTAATGGTAGAATTACAGTTGTAGATTGCATATTGGAATGCTCCACATTCCACCATGGATGACTATTATGTTGTGTATTTTTTATGAAGTGTTTGAGGATGGAAAAAGTGTTTGCGTTCTAAGTGGCAAGTGATTTGGTGGTCCGCATATTGAGTTGTAGATGAACAGTTGGTTCATTTAGTTGTTGCTTCACCAATTTTGTTGTGTGGTTCTGACCTAAGGGTTTTTGGGCCATGTGGAATTGAATTGTATAAAGATAAAATTTGTAACATTCCCATTGTTCTACCTAGAAATTTTACTATGTTTTACCCACAAGTGAATAGTCTATGCATCTAACATAATGAGCAACAAAAAAAATAAAATCTATTCAATAATAAATGCATCATTTGAAACATAACCGTTCCAAACTTTTCCATTACATAATAAAAGAACCATTTCAATAATACAAGTATGATTTCACTTTACATAAATATATTTAAGATAAAATTTCACATTTGCAATTTCCATATAGATGGACACACATGATTACATACATAGCTTCAACAAGCTTACTTGAACTAGAAATACAAATGGTCCAGAACGTCCTTCTCCCAAATCTTGGCTGCCAACTACATGAGGAGAAGCATCACTCAAGCACTTTTTTGCCAACCTTGGACTTACTGCAGTCGCCCACTCATCTACCAAACTTGGTAAGGTGGCCCTCCCTTAAACAAAGAGATTGGTTTGATAACCTCATCCTTCAAATAGCCTTTCTCAAGCATAGTGATTGGGAAGGTTTTTGTATTTTTCTCCACAATTTTTTATTCTTGAAGATGTGCTTATCGAGTTTGAATGTGATGATCAAAATTATTTGAAGTTTTTATATCCATAGGTTCAAGTTTTGGGTTGTGCAACATTAGAAGATATGTTTGATATTGTGTTGGACTATTTCTAGCTTGTGAACAAGGATATCTAGGAGAAATGAAATTGATCCTCATTTCTTTGTGTTGAAGTTTCTTGTCTTTTAGATTTGGGAATGTGCTAATATTCCCTATACCTACCTTCCATTCGCTTGTTTAGTGTTTAGGTGTTCCACAAGCTTTGTTCATGAGTGGTATCTAAATGGAAATTTGATTAGTTGCATATTCTTAGTTTCATGTGTTTGTACCAAGTGTTTTCGAATATTCTGTTAGCATTAGAATATTTTAGTATGTTCTGTAATGTTGCTACATGGCCTATAAATTTTTTTTGGCCCTGATGAAGTTTGAATTTGGTTGCTTAATATTAATAATGCTAGGTTGGCTAGCCTAGTGTGTTACTATTGTTTGTGGACAATGTTCATGATTTGTGGAAGCTTGGTATAGCATCTCAGTGTAGATTTTCATCCTAGTTAACCCTTGATGTGATCCAACATAACTTATTTCCACCAAGGAAGTGTTTGGTTCTAATCTATTTGGTGGTTGCTCATTTGAGGTGTATATGTTTTGGGTATGTGCAGGATCATCATGGAAAAAACAGGCCCTTAAGTGGCAAAAAAATCAGAAAAATCAGAGTTAGGTAATTTGATGTAAAAATTTGAATAAGTTATATATATTATTTCAAAAATATTTAAGAATAGAATCTATAGAAAATTGAATGTAGTTTCTAAACTACTAGGTATGTTTAAAAAAAAATCTATTTGGTGAAAATTTGAAATTTCAATGTAGCGTTAAATTTCAAGGAAAAAATAAGAAGTAGGTGTGTCTGACCACCCTAACCACAATAAAATGATAATATTTTTTTAGAAGATTTTATATATAAGTAGAGGACTCATGTCCTAAAGTGATGCATATTTTTTTGTAATTTTTTTCCAAGTAAATAATTAATTATGGTTTTTTATTACAAATTTTAAAAAATATAAAACACTCGTATGTCTAACCACCTTAACTTGATCAAAACTTCATGAAATTCAATTTTTCTTTTTTTAATCCTATAGTATTTGAATCATACAATGTGACGCATGTTTTGGATTCAAAAAATATGATACCAATTGAAAGTTATAGATTTTTTTCAATTAGTCTATCAATCAGGACTTTAGTCGTAATTTGAATAGAAAATGAATAATAATTACTTATTAAATTCAAAGTAAAGCATAATTTATATTGGTGGAAAGTTGAGAATCTTCTTGAAAAACCCTTTCCATTTCATCAATTTTGGGTAAAATAAAGTCATCAGCCACATACCCATCATATTGCCACTTTTTGGCCCACCATGATCCCGCACATACCATTTTATTTAAGCGAACTTAGAGAAGGATATTCAAGGTTGTGATAGATGTATATGCAACGTCAAAATTTTGGAGAAGTGTATGGTGTGGAATGATGTATATGTGATCGTGTCTTGATATTTGTGTGCGAGCAAGAACACCTAAGACTACCAAAAGTAGTGAGAAGGTGTCTATAGTTTAGTGTGCCAAAATTCATTGGAGGAAATGTTAGCGAATAGATTGAACCTTAATAAATATGCTCATAATAAATATCTCTTTCCCCAAAGCACTAGTTCCAAGCTACTAACAACTCTGGAAAGGCCACACAATTGCATTTGTTGCTTGCCTCTAAATTGAGAGGTACAACTCCCTCGTATGATTTAAATGTGTAAATGAGTGCTTTTAACCAAAAATTAGTAAAGGCGATGAATATTATCCCATAAGAATGAAACTAATGTGAAATGAATTCAAAAGATCATTAATCAAATAGCTCACAGACTGTACTGACTAATGATGAATGTGAATGTAAGTAGAAAAGAGAGACTTCATAATTGCAATAGATGAAATAAATGTAGCTGAATAGATTTCACATAGAAAATATATTCTATTTACAAACATGACTCATAGGTTAGTACGATCAACATTACAATTGACACACAACTTATAGATTCTGAGTTGTTGCCTAACTCTTTTTTTTTTAATTTTTTGCCACTTAAGGACCTATTTTTTCCATGATAATCCTACACATACCCATTTATTAAATTCAAAGTAAAGTATATTTTATATTTGTGGAAACTTAAGAATCTCCTTTAAAAACCCTTTTCATTTCATCAATTTTGGGTAAAAAAATTCATCAGCCACATACCCTACACATATCCATCATATCACCACTTTTTCGCTCATCATGATCCTGCACATACCCTAATAAATAGTCAAAATGATTACATTGCTAATGATAATACTTCAAGTGATTTATGTGCATTTCTTGATTAAACTCCTACCCCATGGCCATCAATTCTTGAGTGATTTATATGCTTTACGAATTAAGCATTAAATAATTATTACAGAGTTACAATGGAAACACACATGTGAGCTGTCTAGCAAGACTTCATCAATTGGACATATAACTCAAATTCCAGCCATATCAGAAATTAATCCCAACTGTATTAACATCCTATCACCTGTATTATTTTCAACTCAAATGTCTTACCAACCTTCTATAAATTCAACAAGAACCACCTCACTTCACCAACCTAAAGTGTCAAACATGGTGAGTGCTCAGATTGATGGAGTGTCTGCGAATGACTTCATTTTCATTGAAGAGATGGAGTGTATTACCCTCTTCAGGAACTTATCCAACCAGTTGAAAGAGGTATTCATCATCCTAAGAAAAGTTGAAGAGGATGTGTTTTGTGGCACACTAGGAGAGGTGTTTCTAAACTAGGTGCATGTGCACAATGCAAGGCTCCTAGATCATTTTGTGTATAATATAATCTGTGACACCTCCAAGAGTCACAACTAGGGAATGAAAGTGGTGGAGAGATTGGTTTGACTTGAGTTTCTCCACCAAGTGAATGTAGCCATTTCTAGCCTTAGCCATGACCCAACAAATGGACTGGTGGTTGATTCCATTTTCATTGCAACCATGACCCAAAATGATGACACCAAATAAGTAGTGACGCTTTTCCATGCGGGGTTGGTGAGAAACAAGATAGGGCTATTTTCCCAATTTTTGTAGTCTCATGAGAACCTGCTATCACTTACCTAGATAGAGCACCTTAAGGCGGTGGTGGAGGTGATATTCTAATGTTCACCCTTTGTGCCTAAATCAATTATCATTTTGATACTATGTAGCTCTCTTTTTGTAATCGACAGAGAATTTTGTATTTCCACTAGTATATATATAATAAAATATGTACGTATGTGTACGGTATGTGGTTGATGACCTTTTTTTTACCCAAAATTGATGAAACAAAAAGGGTTTTTAAAGGCTATTCTAAGCTTTCCACTAATATAAATTATGCTTTACTTTTAATTTAATAAATTATTATTATTCAATTTCTATTTGAATTACTACTAAAATCCTGATTGATAGGATGATTGAAAAACATCTATAACTTTCAAATGGTATCAATTTTTCTGAATATCAAACATGCGTCACATTCTATGCTCCACATACTATAGGATTAAAAAAAGAAAAATTTAATTTCATGAAGTTTTGACCAAGTTAAGGTGGGTAGACATACAAGTTTTTATATTTTTTAAAAGTTACAATAAAAAATTTATAATTAATTATTTACATGGAAAAAAATTATAGAAAGTATGCATCACATCAGGACATGAGTCCTCTACTTATATCTAAAATATTATAAAAAATTTATCATTTTATTGTGGTTAGGGTGGTCAAACAAACATATGTACTTATTTTTTCCCTGAAATTTTAGTGCTACTGCATTGAAATTTCAAATTTTCACAAAATAGATTTGTTTTTTTAAATAAACCTAGTAGTTTAGAAACTAAATTCAATTTGTTGTATATTCTATTCTTACATATTTCTGAAATAATATAGATAACTTATTCAAATTTTTATGTCAAGTTGCCTAACTCTAATTTTTATTAATTTTTTGCCACTTAAGGGCCTATATTTTCCATAATGATCTTGCACATACCCATGTCATTTTGTATCTCTAATGTCACCTCTTTTTCTCTTATGAAAAACTCTTTTTTTGGTTTTGGATTAATTCACTTTATTTGAATGGCATCTATTTATTAATTTCTACAAAAGTGGCTTATCGTTTATCTAGAATGCATTTAAAACTACACCCTGACTTCTTTAATTCCTTTGAAACTGCACTTTAGTGGTAATGTGGGGGCTTCACAAAAATAAACAAATCACCACTGGCATTTTATTAACTACTTCAATTCCTACCCAGCTTGAAAGTCTTCGAAACTCATCATTGACAATCCTTTTAATAAGTTTGTGAACCCTAGGTACAAGCCACCAACCTTTCAAGAGAATGACTTAGAGTATTTGAGAAGTTATAATGGTACCATAAAAAACCACCTAACCTAATAAAACAAAGAAGTAAAAGGAAAAGGTGATAAGTTAGGGAATTAGACAAACTTTTGAACACACTTCCTATGTTAGATACAATTAATAAAACATTGCCCGACTTAAGACTTAACTAAAATGATGACATGGGGTGTCAATTTAAGAGAGGGACCCAAAATCTAATTAACAAGACACAAGTAGAAGGTTGTAGATGGTAAAGAGACATTTTGGTGGTTTCTCCAATTTCTCTAATTTAGTGAACCTCCTTGTAACTATTTCATTGTAATCTAGAAGAAGTGATCTTCCTAGGTAGTGAGTCCTCTGGGTTTTGATCCTCTTGTAATCCATTTTGGTTTTCATATAGTGAGTTGATGTGGTTTTTCCCTTATTGGGTTTTCCACATAAAAATATATTGTTCTATTGTTTGAATGATTGTTGATGTGTTATTATTTCATTTTTATTTATTCATACTAATACTTAATAAGGTTTTGAAGGTTTTAATGCACAATTGATTCACCTCCCTCTCAGTTGTATTGTGTGTTTAAAAAATGGTATTAGAGTAGAGGTTCCTTGGAAGAAGCTTAACCAGTTGAGTTATATTTGGATGGTGCACAAGAATGACCATGCCAAAGATCCTATATTCAATGGAACAAATTATAATTTTTTGAAGGCCTGTATGGAAGTTGTTCTTATTGCATTAGGTTTTGGTGTATGGAAATCAATTGAAAATGGATACACTATGCCTAATACTCCTTTGTAAAGTGAAGATGATATCAAGAAGTATGAGAATACTAACATGATGAAGAATGCTATTTTGAGTGGACTTTTGGATTTAGAAATTGTGAAGGAGATGAGATACAAAACTACTAAAGAGGTTTGGGAGAAGTTGAAAACCATTTATAAAGGAGATGCTAAGGTCAAGAAAGAAAAGATACAAATTTTTAAGGCCAATTTTGAAACTCTAAGGATGTCATGCGATGAAGATATTGTAGGATACATGCACAAATTCCTTACAAAATGTTAGAGATTACAAAAAAAAAATGAACTGAGAAAATAACATCTACAAATGCCTGGTTTCGGTTCTAGTGAAGCTCATAAATCAAGTTCTGGACCTTCTATGAGACTCTGCACTTTGCTTTTGCTCTATCACCAAATCCTCTTTTGTACTAGCAAAATTCTCACAACTAATGTTCTAATATTTGCATACCCAACTTCTCTACCCTATGTAACTTCTCTCATATTTCTTATGCACACAAAATGAATTTCCCAAACTCGCATAAATACCTATTATCAAGAATTCAAACACTCTATGTTAGCTTCACACAAAATATAATATTCTCAACATGTCGGCTTCAAATCATAAATAATTTTTGATGCATGCCCACACACATTGGCCAAACCATAGCTAGGACCCAAAACAAAATTCTCAAACATATAAATAATTAAACAATCATCCCTTACATATATGAAACACACTAGATTGATTAGGTCAGCCACAATGAAAAAATAAATAGAAAAACATTATGTTGGATCTCTTTACTCATACACGGATTAATGCAACATCACAAAACTTACCAATAAGGTACTATACATGAATAGCAATCTATCCTGGGGATCCACAACAAAAGATATTGATTTAGTGAAGCATACAGATTGGCATACTAATTGGAAAACCCATTCATCATGTTCTCTATCAATAATATAGTTTATTTGACTTTAGCTACTTGTATGACCAGGTTTGGATCTGTGGATCACAATAGTGACTTCAGTTACCATCAATGACAACACTAGAAGCCATACCAATAATCTCCTCGATCAATATGCCAACAATCTCCCCCTTTGGCATTGATGGCAACACTTAGTGAAAAATTACTAAGTGTCAAAACTAGAGGTATGTTGCCAAACTTTGAAATTTCAAAACACAAGAAAAACTATTGCCCCTTAGGATGTCAAGGCATTTTTCATTGCATTCTCTCCCCCTTTGACATCAATGAGAAAAAATTACTGCTTTTTCTCCCCTTTTTCTAGTATTCTTACCGCACTTCCTTTTTATTTGCTAAAACAAAATTTTACTACTCTCTCTCTCTCTCCCTTTGCTAAATAGAAATTTGATCAAAATTTGGAAAACTACGACTGTTGCACAAATCATAAAATTATTTTATGCTTATTTTTCATCTTTGAAAGGAATTTCTTCCAAGCATCTACAACATTCCCAATAATTATTATCAGACTGTTATTTTCTGATGTCCACTTAACGATTTGAATGAGGGATTTTGGAATTGTAATTGCTTCTTTCAACTTCTCTCATTTCCTCAGGACTTTAATTAGCTGCTCCAATTTGCATTTAGTTTGATCCTTTACTTTCCAAAAGGTGTCCATAAGAGTGTTTCTGGAAAAGTGAATCTTTGCGTGCTCAACTTGGAACTCATGAATTATGTTCTATACTACTCCATATTGTTTTTGAGCCATATTATAGTCCTGACCAATTTTATTCAATTCACTTTCAATTTTCTCTAGCTTGACTTTGTATTTTCCAATAACATGAGGCCAACATAGACAATAATTGTAGATGTCATTAGCTGAATTGATTCACTATATCAACACATTCATTTTGTTTTTCAATTTTGTAAGAGTTAACTTGAACTAGTCCTTCAAATGTAGGATTATTTCCCCCCCTTTCTTATCCTGGGAGTTAGAGGCCGCAACTTCCTTAATACACTCAATCAACTCTTCAGGGAATACATTCTACAAAATTTTCAATTCAATGTTATTTTGCACAAAGTATCTGTACAGAGTACTCTCAATTAGATCCTACTCATATGGGGGTCAATTAAACCACATGTCAACAATCTATTGCATTCCATCTTTCTCCTGAACTATTTGCAGTATCTTTATTTTGAATAAAGTTCCTTCTTCTTCATTTCCTTCAGCCATTGCTTCATCTAGTTCAACTATTTCTAGTTCATATCTTGGGGTGTATTCCTCAGGGTCTTCATCAATTATGTTCACAATTATATGTTATTTTCGTTTTCTTTTAGTTTTTGGAGACTTGAGTACAAGAGGAGTATTATTAGTAAACCCTATTGCTCTTTTCTACTTCCTCTCTGTCTTATCAGAAGATTATCCAACTTCAACTATTTTTACTAGAAGAGAAATACCAACTACTCCAAATTTTCCTAACAACTCTCTAAATAAATTTGAATAAACTTGCTCACAATTTTGTAGAGTATTGAAATGCTTAAAAAATTCTTACAAACCGGTTCAGTCTCCTTCCATACAACATTATCATTCTATGGCAAGAAATTTAGAAAATACATCATGATACATATGATCAAAGTGCCAAACCTAAAAGGATAATCTATATCCATTTTCAATTTTACATTCTCCATCCGTTGATCTTTCAACAAACTACATAGGTCAAAGTCTTGGTCCTCCATTATCATCTTATGTGAAATGTAAATTGCACCTACAGAGGTTGATCCTCACTTGTTTTTGAAGAAAATTTTGTATGAAATTCCATATATAATGTACCTTGTCAATGGATCTTTGATTTTTGAAATTACCAAATCCCTCTGATCTCTTATTACACCGGTTAGGGTTTCAAATTCCTTATTTTGAATTGACTTCTTCTTCAGAATATCTCCAACATTGCATAACCTAGTTAAATTTCTAATCACTTCCTTTAACATAAGACATGGTTTGTCAAAATTTAGAGTATCTTCATTCAATCTACTCAAGATGAACCAAACCACTTTCACATTGTCAAAATAAGGAAATTCATTCCAAATGTCCAAACTCCTATGTTTCACTTCTTCGAGCCACTTCAATTTGTTGGAAGGCAACATATCTCTTACATCCCTAATCTTCCTACTACTGTATTCATCCAAACTCACAATTCGCTTGATTTTCTTCATTTTTCGTACTGAACAAGGTTTTTCTATTGAGCACAAATTTAGAAATTCTACAAGTGAATAGAATACCTAATGAATTCTCCATTGAATCAACATGACTCCTTCAAAATTCTTCTCCAAAAGCTCTTTCACTAATTTTTTTCAATACAAAGTGATAAATAAGGGTTCCAAGTATCCTTTTATAGCTTCACACACCTAAATTTTTGCTACAATAAATTATTTTCCCTAGGAGTTCTTGCTACACTGCTCTCTCAGATAATAATAGAAGAATCCATCTATGGGCCTTCAAGATCTCAACTTATAGAACAAGTGATCATGGATACATTTTTTGGCTAATGGCACAACTATTTACAACTTCTTGTATTCAAGTGCCAAATATTGACAGGGGGCAAAGGATTTTACTTGAAAGACTCCCCCTAGGCTAATGGCCTGAGATCAATTTCTATTTGAATTCTTGGAGGGATTACTAGAGGAAGCTTCCAATACGGGCTTATCAAATTCACTCTTCTTTATCCATTTTTTCTTCATATGATCTCTTATTTCTTCCACAATCACATTTCTTTTTCCTTTATCATTTCTTTGTGAATTTCTTTCTTGATATACCAGACCTCTTCTATCCATGTTCTTATTCTGACAAAATCTGGCAATGTGACCAAATCTATTGCAATTGTAACACACTAGATTTCTTTGTCTAGGTCATTCATTCCATTGATTTCCCTTTCATCTGCACTAGGTAGCAAGATGTCTAAATCTTCCACAGGTGTAGCATTTTACACTGCTTATATTGACAACCATACTTCTACATTCAAATGACTTATGACCAAACTTATTACAACTAAAACATTGTCAAGGAAATGATGGACTGCTTGAATTTACTTTTCTTCTACACTGAGAAGCCATATGACCAAATTTAATACAAGAAAAGTAGTAACCATTAAACTTATAAGCATTAGATTGTCTTACTAGATACCTTCTACCTTTGTTCATCTGATTTCTTTGTATGGGATCCTTGTGTTTAGATCCAGAGTTTTCTTCCTTCTCATTTCCAAGGCCTCACTTATAATTTGCATCCTTTTGTCCTTTAGTCATCTCATCAAGCTTAGAAAAAATGATCCTAAACTTCTTGTTGTATTCATTTGTAGTAGAGAGTTCATCTCTAAAAATATCTATCTATCTTTCAAGCTCTTGTTCATTACTTTAGGAATGTTGTAGTTCAATCTCTAGTTGAATGAACCCACTATTAACTCTATTGCATTCTTTAGATTTCTCTTTCAAGGACTGAGCTAAATTCTAGTCATTCTTATTTCTTTCTTCAATCTCCTTTATTAGCTTAATCACCACAGATTCCATCTCAAGCTTTAGAGTAGCATTGTCCCTAGAAATCTTTTCACATTCTTCAATTATTTATTTCTGGGTCTGATTTAGGTGAAGATCATCTAGACTTCTATTCTCTTTTTGTTTCAGCTAATCACAAAGTTCCCTCCTCTTTTCTCTTGACTCATCGATTTTATCCTTCAATGATTGAATGAAATTTTTCAGCATCCGCAAGATTTGATTTTAACTCCAAAACTTCTCCTTTAGACTTATCAAGATCATCAAGTTCCACCATAAGTTGCAATTCAAGACCACTAGATTCCATTGTATTTAAAGATCCACCTCAAGCTTTAAACTTTCAAAGAGGAACTTGCTTTGATACCAATTGTTGGACTCAAGGAACACTTAGAGGGGGGCCGAATCAGTATTCCATAGATTTAAACTTTAAATCCAAATCTTAAGCCATTAACAATGCATAAAAATAAATAAAGATGTATGAACATGAAAAAGATAATAAAAGCACCATAACACCAATATTTTTACGTGGAAACCCTACTAGGGGAAAAACCACGGTAGAGATTAATCCAAAATTTATATACTCTATTAAAAGTACGAAGAAAAGGGAATGCACATGCATTTAGGCACACTACCTAGAGCTCATTGCTCGAAACAAGGAAGGCTCACTAAATTACAAAATGTTAGAGATTAAAAAAAAGTTTGAATTGAGAATATAACATCTAAAAATTCTTGGTTTTAGTTTTAGTGAAGCTCATAAATCAAGTTCTGGACCTTTTGTCATGCTCTACACTTTGATTTTGCTATGTCACCAAATCCTCTTCTATACTAGAAAAATTCTCACAACTAATCTTTTGATATTCACATACCCAACTTTTCCACCCAACAACTGCGCTCATATATCTCATGTACACAAAATGAATTTCCCAAAATCACATAAATACCTACTATCAAGCTTTCAAGCACTATATGTCGGCTTCACACAAAATATAATATTCTCTACATGTTGGCTTCAAATCATAAATAATTTTTGATGTGTGCCCACATACATCGGCCAAACCATAGCTAGAACCCAAAATGAAATTCTCAAACATAGAAACAATTAAACAATAATCCCTTATACATCTGCAACATGCTACATTGATTAGGCTAGGAACAATGAGAAAATGAATAGAAAAAAATTCTGCCGAATCACTTTACTCGTACATAGATTAATGCAACATCACAAAACTTACCAATAAGGTACCATACATGCTTAACAACTTGTCCTAGGGATCCACAACACAAGATGATGATTTAGTGAAGCATATGGATTGGAATACTAACCAGATACCTTGTTCATCATGTTCTCTACTGGTAATACACTATATTTGAATTTAAATGTTGGTATGAGTAGGTTTAGATTTGTGGACCACAATAGTGACTTCAGTTGCCATCAATGAAAACACTAGAAGCCATACCAATAATCTCCTCGAGCCATATGCCAATAGTTCTTTATGTCAAGAATCCCTGGTATAATCTTCTTAGTGTAGGAAAAATGTGCAGTAGATGATACAATTTGGTATTTCAAGATGATGGTAGTGAATTAAAAAAAGGAAGCCCTAAAATCTTGGTTGCAACAAGAAAAAGGATAGATGGAAATGACTATCTAAAAAGTGTTTGTGGTAAGTTCTTTATGACTCAAATAAATGAAAGTTGGTTGTGGCACATAATAATGTGTCATATCAATTTTGATGGCCTTGTAAATATCAATTCTACTCATGCTATGATAGAATTTTCAAGAATTACAAATCTTATCAATACAATGTGCAAAGAGTGTTAGTTTGGAAAATTGATAAGGAATAGGTTCAAAACTAAGGAATATTCTAGTATAAGACCATTAGAATTGGTGCATATATACCTATATGGTCCTACCATAATAATCTCTCAAGGTGATAGGTATTTTATCTTGTTAATAGATGATTACTCTTGAATGACTTGGGTGACCTTTCTCAAAGAAAAATCAATAGCTCTACATAAGTTTAAAGAATTTAAATCTATGGAACTGTTATTGAAATGGATTTGAAAAAAAAGTTCTTAAGGTCTAATAGACATGGTGATTTCACCTCAAATGAGTTTAAATTGTTTTTTGAGGATCATTGGATAAAAATAAATTTATCATCTCCTAGGACTCCATGGAAAAATGGAGTTGTGGATAGGAAAAATATGACAATTTAGGAGGCAACAAGAACATGTTGAAGGAATAAAATTTGAAAAATTTATGTTGGAGATAAGCTATTCATAATGTAGTTTACATTCTCAATAGAGGAAAAGAAAAAGTGAATAGTTAAAATACCCCCTATAGGCTATGCTATACAAAAAATCCTACTATAAAATATTTTAGAGTGATTGGAAGTAAATTTTATATCATGAGGGATGAAGAAAACTTAGGAAAGTTTGATGCAAGATCAGATAAAGGAATCTTCCCTATATACTCTATAAAGAGCAAGGCATATGTATGTGCTACAAAAAGAGTCTAAAGAAGATAATTGAAAGTAAAGGAATCAAAGTGGATGAAGAATCACATCATAACTTAGTGTTGGTAGAAGGATATGAATCTAATGAACCCCTTTGCAGAGAAGAAGAAAAATAAGTGGAAGAAGAAAAAGGGATGTTAGTGCAAGAGGAAGAAGCTCTAGAAAATAACCCTAATAATCTTAATTATTCCTTAAAAAATAATTCTAAGGATCAAATAATTTGAGAAAAGATAAAAATTTTGCTGACAAGAAGAAAAGTTGCTATGGTAGAGGAAAAGGTAATTTTTTGTTTACATTATAAAATAGATCCTAAAATAGTTACTAAAGCATGGATGGATAAAAATTGGATCACCGCTATGGAAAAAGTGAGGGAGATTAATAATAATCATACGTGGTAGTTGGTCCAAAGGCCAAAAAAAAAGAATGTCATAGGAACTAAATAGGTTTTCAAGAACAAGTCGAATGAGAATGGAGAATTTATGAGAAACAAGGCTAGAATTGCATGTAAAGTCTACTCTCAAGTGGAAGGAATATATTTTGAATTCATTTTATCTAGTAGCAATAATGGAGGATATTAGGATGTTTTTGGCTTTTGGGGCACATAAAGACTTCAAGGTATATCAGAGGGTGTATAGTTTGCATTTTTGAATTATGAGTTAGAAGAAGTGTGCATTGAACAATTGGAATGTTTTTAGTTATTAGAAGATCATGATATGGTCTAGAGGTTGAAGAAGGAATTATATGGGATAAAAATTCTCTTAGATCCTAGAATGTAAGATTGGATAGATACCGCATAATGGATTCAAAAATGGCACCACAAAAATAACCTTTACATCAAAATTGTGAAAGATCAAATCTTGATTGTGGTTGTGTACATTGATGACATAAGATTTTTGGAGGAAATGAGACCATGTGTAAAATTTTTGTAGAGGAGACACAAAATGAGTATGTCAATGCTTAGGGAGATGGCTTTCTTCCTTGGGCTACCAATTAGTCAATTAAAAAAAGGTATATTCATTTCAGAAGCACAATATGTAAAGGAAATGTTATAGAAGTTTGAATTGGAAGGTTCTAAACTAGTATATACTCCCATGGTTATTAGTTGTAAATTAAACAAAAATGATGAATCTCATAAGAAATATTGGACTAAGTATAGATATATGATTGTTGGATTAATATGGCATGATCCCACAATACCAGTTTACAATTTTTGGCCAAATTGGACACTGGACTAGTTTTTCTAACTAAATCTTCACCATGAGGAATTTGAAGATAATGCAAACAAGTGATTTGCGAAATTTTGTTTGTAAATTGTAAATATATTTTTTCAGAATTTTTGGAATCATGTTGCACTTCTTTTCCATCTTCAAAAACTATTTTTTTCAGTAAACACCATTTTTAAGTAGTGATGCTCACTGTATACAACATAGATTTTTCTTCATGGCGGATTAAGCTCTATTCTTTTTTTAAGTTGGATTTCTAACTACAATATCTAGTGCTATCATTTGGTTTCCTAGTTTTTTATTGAATATGTTTTCCTTAATCAAGTTTCAAAGTCAACCCAATTACAATTCAAACATAGGTGGACTGTATACAGCATAGCTTTTTTTATATGTATCAAAATTCAACTTTTTTTTGTTGGATTAAGGAATTCAATATCTAGTGCATTTATCCTTTTCAAAAACAAATTTGATAATTTTCTAATTTTCCAACTAATGCAGGTATGATGGAAATACGACTAAATAAAATGTCCTAAATGCAAAAAAATGATAAAAGAGATTTATTATTTATACAAAACCAAAGAAATGTGAAGTGTTTGAAAACATGTTGTGATATGCAAAAAGAACTAGAAACATGAACACATAAAAAAAAATTAATGAAACTAGAGAGGTGCACCTGGATACTGAAAAATGATGTGGAGAGGATTTGGAATGCTACATAAGTCACTGATGAAGCCCACTGGGACTCATTTTCCACATATAGCAAATTAGTCATGTTTCTGGTAAAAACTACTGAAAAAAGTTATGGGATGCTGAGAATACAAAATTTTAGAAAATGCTTTTTCAGATTTGGTAGTGGGACTCATTCAACATAGATGGCGAATTAGTCAACCTATAGAATTTTAAAAATTCAAAGGTCAACTCAGTGGGTCTTGGTCTACACTTCCCTTCTTGATAGGTTGCAGCATCTGAAACTAGAAAATCTAATCAGAAATTATTCTCCAAGCTTCAATTAGGGATTTGTGGACTTTGAATGATCCTTGACAAGTTGACGACACTTGTTAATACCTATCTCTTTGATAAATATGCATACAAGCCTTGCAAAAGATGCATGCAAAGAGGGAAAAAGTGTTAAGGGTTAGAGTATAGGGGTTTGCCTTGGTCAAATCCAAATTTGGTAGTCAAACCCTTGAAAATGAAATGAAATGGAAAAAGAATGATGAATAAAAAATATGCAGTGTCACTACTCACCAAACCCTTGATGTTGAAATCTAAAGATATGTTGCTCCAAGATGCTTGAAAATTGCTTGATTGAATGATTAGGAATGCTTGAGTGCTTGAATGAATTTAATGGGTTGAATTCTTGAATGAATAGATGAATGGGGATTAAAATGAAAATCATATATTTATACACAATTATGCCCTAATTTCTGAAAAATAGATCATAGGCCTACCTTAGGTCTTATGAAATAAAAAACCACCAAAAATTTAAACTTATTTTTATTTTTATGGAAAGAGGGACTCATTTTCCCCTAATGGTGAATGGTCCCCACTCAAGTCACTTGAATGGGTGTCAAGAATTATATTGCATTAAATGATGTTTATCAGGATTATATTTAAAAATACACTTAATTAAGGCATGTAAAGGCCTGTAAGTGCATAAAGGGGCCAAACAAGGCATAAGAAAGGTGTAATTATTGATGAAAAGCCTAGAAAATCTTGAAATTTTGTTACAAAACTTTATAACACTTTGAAATAAGAGTTGGTAAGTGATAAAAATAGGTTATTTAGGTGAATTATAATAAGAAGATTCTAGAAAAGTGTGAAAATGTGTTACAAAACTTTTACAAGACATCATAAAGTTCTTAATGATTTATAAAGACTCAAGACCTAATGTGAATGTGTTAACCACATCACAACATTATATCAAGGTAAAGTAGGCCAAGAATTATAAGAAAAGACCCAAATGACTATGAAAATTTCAAAAGATTCATTTTTTGATGATACAATTTTAAATGAATTCATTTGATCCCCCAAAAGGTAAATCAAAATTTGTTTTTTATCAACATTTTGATAGGTATAAATGAGACTCCGTTATAGGTATGGTTTAAAACTAGTGAGGTCCTATCCAAGGGGGTTTGATCTAAGGTGTTTCGATCAAACCCTCTTCAATTGGAATCTTTTAAATTGAACTTTTAAAGTCTTAAATCATTATATTTTCTAAAAATATGTGATTTAAACAAAATAAGGATCTCCTAGAAATTTTAAACTAGTATTGTGGGATATGCTTATGTCTAACTATAACTAGACCTAACATTATGCATGCAGTATGTCTTATGGTAAGACTTCAAGAGGATCTTATAGAATAAAATGTGGTAGCATTCAAAATGATATTTGTATATTTGAATGATATGGTAGCATTCAAGAGGAACATTATGAATGCAGTATGTCTTATGGTATTCTAAGGATACTAACTTCTCTTTGAGTGCTTATAGAAATTCAAATTGGGTAGGTTGTGTAGATGATAGAAGAAATACAAGAAGAGGTAATCTATTCATTTGAAATAGGCCATTTTATTGGATAAGTAAGAAGAAATATTTAGTGTCATTATATAATATAGAGGAAAAATAAATTATTGTAGCATCTTGTTGTACACAGTTGTTGTGGATGTTGTAGACATTGAAGGATATCAAAATATCATATGATGAACCTATTCCTATCTTGTTTGATAATACAAGCGCTATCAATATTTCAAATATTATTGTAATTCATTCAAGAATAAATAATAGCTCTATCTAGTATCACTTTCTAAGAGAGAAATTTTTTGATAAGGAAGTGAAGTTGGAGTATGTGTCTACAAAAGATCAAATATTAGGCATTTTAACAAAGACTCTTTCAATTTAAGATAGATTTGCAGACATAAGTTAGGTGTAATTGACCCTCCTTTAAACTAGATGCATAAGATTATGTATCTATCTAGGTGAGAAATTTAAGATGTATTTTTTGTCATATATTGATGAAGGCTACCTCTTAGGGGGAGCAAGTAGTGGTGCCTTTGGTTGGTGCAATCAGGGGGAGAATATATTGTGCCTTTAGTGAAGTGTGCAAGAGTTTCCATTTATCATTGATGTAAAAGGTGGAGAGAGAAGTATGAAAAACATAGGGAAATAAATTTTCAAGTAAGGGAGAGAGCTACCTGATTATAGGCAATACACAATTGCTTTTTTTGTTGATGGTTTTTTAGCAGATGTTGCCATTGATGACAAAGGGGGAGATTATTGCACTATGATATCATCAATGTTGTCATTGATATCAACCTCTAGTGTGGATATGTTGAGAGGGTGTTTATTGTGTTGACTGATGTTGTAGATCCAATAGGGTTACTTGGTTTCCAAGTGCTTTTGAGAAAATTTGTATAAAGACTATACAAGGTGACTAAGAAGTGCTTTATATTTTTCTCTACATTTCTTCATTCTTGAAGTGTTCTTGTGTGATTTTGTTATCATCGAATTTAGCTAGCCTAATTTGTGGGATAACCTTTACGAAACTTGTTTGTTTTGTAGCCACATAGACTCTATACATGTGAAACAAGGAAAACCTTAATCTACCTCTATGTGTAGTCCTTAATCTTGAATTTTCCATTTGAGCATTTTCCTCTTTTGGTTTTTTGAAATTCATCTTTTGTGCCAAATTGTCAAAATCTAGTTGCAAGTGTTGGAAAAATTTTATTCACTTGTAAGGTCGGGGTTTTTCCCTGACCCAACAAGGGAGTTGTTATTTTACTTGTAGACACATCAAAAAATGCCAAACCTACAAGTGAATAAGAGGAAGTGAAATTTACTTGTAAAGTCAGCATTTTTTGCCAACTCTACAAGTGACCAAATCTTAATTTACAACTTTTCAAAAATTTACTAAAATTACAATTCATAGTAAGTCAACTTGTATGTGCACCATTTTATACTGCTTCTAAATTTTTTTTTCACATTGATTCATTTATTTTCATTTTAATTTTCTCATTTAAACCAATTGTAAATGCCTTATAATTCATTCCTCTTCTTCATTTGTTTTTCTTTCCTCTTCCTAACTTTGTTGAAAAATCTCTAGAACCTTATTTTGGTTGATTAGATGTGAGGATCAAGTGGATTTGGAAGGATTCCAGTCAGTTTTTCATGTTAGGGTTTTAGCTTGTTGATTCAAGTATGTTGTCATTTTCTAGATTTCTTTGTTCTTGATAATTAGGGTTCCTTTCATTTTATTTAACTGTGATATTCATTTTTTTTATGCAATTTTTTTATTTTGATTTGTTTGAGTCATTTTTTTTGTGTGTTCTTCCTATTAGAGTGTGTTCACATTTCTCGCTGCACTAATTTATAAATGTGGGTGTTACCATTTACATTTTTACTTTTTAAGGCTTCACATGTTTTGGAAGTTTGTCAGCTATCCTCCATTGATCAAGAAAATGAATGATTTCTATTGCTTTCTATATTAGTGATTTTCATCATGGTGTGTTTTGATTCTATGGTCTTTGTAAATGCGAGTAATGTCATTTGTACATGCATCAAAAACTCCCACATTAATTGCAACATTGATAGTTTCTTCCAATGATGTAAAGTTGCTTCCCTAGCCAATGTTGCAATATTGCCAAAATTTATCAATCCCACAAAGTGTCATACCATTATCAAACTCATAAATATTCAAAAGGATTTGTAATTTCAGTGTTATTTTTTTGAAAAAGTTACAAATAATTTAAATCTTACTTATATCCTCAACATTTCCTCTGAAAAGTTAAAGTAATTCCAAACCCATGGAGATATTTGTAAGTTCTTTGAAAATCAACAACATAAAATGATTGGTCTTATCCTCATTTGTATAATTGGGTATTTTTCCTGATTTAGAAAAATAGTGTCTACCCACTTGATCATTCTAGTATTTTTCTTGATTTAACGAAAATTCTATCTGTCACTTGTAATGTCGCCATTTTTTTTTACCAAAAAACAATGGTCCTATGTATTACTTTTAAAATCATCATCTTTTTGTTGAACCTACAAACTGCAATACCCCTCATTTGTAAAATCAAGAAATTTTCCCAATTCGATAAACACTATCACTCTTCACTTGTAAAGTCAGTAATTTGTACCGAATTTAAAAGAAAACCTAAGGTTACTTGCAGAAGTAGATTTTTTTTAATTCAATAAAAATTTATTTTCCCATTTGAAAAATTGGTGAATTTTCTTGGATTTGCAAGAAAGTGATTTTTCCACTTGTAATTTCAAAGATTTTCTGAAATTACAACTTTTGATCAAGAACAATTTTCACTTGAAGATCCTTTATTTTCAAGCATAAGTGGTCATTTCATGCCAAGTTTTCATAACACTAAAAATATTTCTACTTTTCCAAATTAACCATTTTGTGCTTCATTTTTTGTTCCATCGCACTCTAAACCCTAGTTTTCAGGCAATCATTCCATTCTCCATTCTTAGATATTTTCTAATGCAAGGTTATCCTAACATTTGAATCATGCTAAGATTTTTCAGAGTTCTTTGTGTTCATGTATCAAAATATCACCTTTGCATTCTTTCAATGCTAGTTTTTTGTGAATGTTTGATCCATCATCTTCAAAGGGGAAGGAAATAAAGTATAAGTACCAAGGAGTGATTCCACCTATAGTGGTCACATAAAATGTGGATGAGATCAAAGAAATTGAGATTGGCCATGTGGATACACAAGAGTTTGTGGAAAGAACTAAGAAGCAACCAATTACCAATGAGACAAAATCAATACTTTATACCAACATACACATTGTGGTCTCTTTCCAGGTGGCTGCTCAAAATACAAAGTTCAAGTTGTTGGTTGCTACTCATTATAAAAAAGATGCTAGGAGGGTTAGATACTTCATTGGAAATTTTATCATTCATTTAGGTGTGGATTTCTTTCATAACATGTTCAAGTGTCCAAATGTTGAATCATATGTGGAAATTTCTAAGGAGTCTGCATTATTGAAATATAATAAGGACCTTGACTTTGCAAAGAAAATGATCAATGGTAATTGGATAAAGGCTCCAAGGATAGGAATCTCTTGATGACCCAAAAAATATCCTCAAAGTGACTTTATTGAAGAGGTAAATGAACTCATCACTCTTCTCAACAAATTTCATGGTTTGTCAAACTCATTTTATTTTGAGGATTGGATGTATCAATACATCAAGATAATTTTGAGGAGAAAGCAACACATATTTTGGGGGGATGAGATAAGTAATGCTCTTAATGAGAAATTGACTCAAGTAAACACAACACATAGGTTCTACATGACCTCATACTTGGTCTATGTTGTAGCCTCAATGAGAAATTTTCTAGGTCTATCTTCTAAAGGTGATAGAAAGGTTGTACCAATTCACAATGACTTCCCATAGATCACTCTCAAGGGAAGTATCAAGCAATTTAGAAGAGTGAATGATGCCTTTTTAAGAAAAATCCTATGTGCTTTTGATCCTAAGCTAGAGAACAAGAGGGTGTCGAATGAAGCATGGAAGACTATAAACAAATATGGATGCATGTTTTTGTAGTTTCCTTCACTGATTTGAGAGTAGGATGTTTTCCAAGATATCCAAACATGCTTATTCAATATCCTAGTGACAAGATTGTAATAATGGAGCTATGAAAAAAATAATACTGGTTCACAATTAGAGAATGGAGGCTCATAAGCCAAGATTCAAATTTCCATTGGTGATTAGAAGATACTCCATTCTAACCTCGCATAAGGAAAATATAGTTGAATATGAAATACAAGTGACCATCAAATTATACAAGGCAAGGTCCAACTTTGACTAGGCCTAGATCAAAATGGCCTTCTCCCATGTGCATCAAATTGAAGATATTTGGGCCAACATCAAGATAGAAAGAGAAATTAGGAGGGATTATTGCATATTGACTTTAGATCAAGTAATAGAGTTAGATATTTTTGATGTTCCGAAGGACATGGAGGATGAGGATAATATTTTTAATGATGAATATGAGAGGAAAAATATAGCAATGGCAGCTATTCCCCTAATTTAGTGGAAGGAAAGCTTAGGTGCATAACAAACTCTCTTAATGCCAAAACCTCGGGGAAGAATGGAGATATGACTTTAAATTTTGTAATTTTAGTTCAATAAGGTACACTCAAAAAGAATTAACAGAAAAGAGAAATGAACACATACATAATTGGACACCAGATTTGCAGAGGAAAACCCTTAAGGGAGAAAAACCCACCACACCAAGAAAATCCTCTTTGTATTACAGTAAACAAAATTACATATAGAGTACAAACTTCACTTTCTAATGTCAATTTTATAGCAACATTCACTAATCAATCTTGTACAGAACATTAATCTCACAATGCTCTCAGACGCATACAATGAATCCACTTAGATCAATCCGTGTTCAGTATCGAGTAGAAAACTCCATTAATGGAACCCCACAACTATCATCTGTTATAGAGTATATCTCATCTTTTGCATGGTCTGTTGATCTTCCACACAAGAACAGTCGTAAGTGTTCAAATTCCAATGGTTCACATTCCACTTATCTCATTAGCTTAAAACACACCATGTAGGACAAACGTTCAATCAAAGAAGTTCAAATGGAATCACATGTTAGTGAGACACCACGCCATGTCTCCCCAATGCCAAATACCTGATCACATAGCTATTGGCAAGAGCAACACCATTGGCAAAAGGTTACACCGAAGTTTATAAACAAATCTATTAGTGAGACTTACACTATAGACAAGAGTTCATATTGACCGCAAACCTGTCAACCAAGAGTCTCCTCGATGATCACCATCCACCAATGACACATGTTCACTGCTTGTTGATTTCCAGAGAACCAAGCTAGAAATCTTCAATATTCTCAATGAGACTCTCAGAATTCCAAGTGGTCCCCACATCTATTTGGTTAAGTTAGGAAAATCCAGAACACCACGACACAGAAGGAGATTGCTCTGTCAAAGAAAAAAAAAACTTAGTAACTTTGTGACAAGGTTTCAAAGTTACAACAAACACCAATTCTACGACAATGAAGGAAGTTGGTTAATCAAAAAATTTGGTAACTTCCAAACTCTGAAAAACGGTTCCAAATTTAGCAACTCCAAAGATTGGACAACAATGAGGACTAATAAAGGTTAACTCTACCAATTTTTAATAGAGATACAAGCCAACAAGTTGAGGCACCATTTCCAACAATCTCCCAATTGACAAAGACTTACTAGCTTCCTTTAGACTTGAAGTTAATGAAGGTCATGGGCTCCAAGGCCCATTGAACTGGCACACCACCTATACTTGTTTGTGCTCACTATTTTCATCAATGCATCTGCAACATTTTTTAGAGTGTTCACTTTTTCTAAAGAGACCTTTCCATCCTCCACCATATCTCATACAAAATGATACTGCACATCAATATGTTTCATGCTGGCATGGAAAGTAGGATTTTTTTCCAAAAACATTGCACTCTGACTGTCACAGTAAATTGTAATTATCCCTTCATCAAACCCAATGTTAGAACACAAATGTTTTAACTAGATTGATTCTTCACAAGCATGTGTTGCTTCCATGTATTCTACCTCTATAGTGGATAAAGCGACTACAACCTGCTACTTACTCATCCAACTAACTACACCACCATCCATCATGAAAATATATCCACTGGTGGATCTTCTATTGTCAATGTCCCCTGCCCAATCAGAATCCACATAGTGTCGAATGCTAAGAGTCCTCTATGATTCAACCAAATTTCCATGGTAAAAGAAAGCATATTCTGAAGTTCCCTTCAAATATCTAAACACTCTCTTCATAGCATCTGAATGTATCCTTCCAGGATTTTCCATAAAACCACTAAGCACTCCCACTGATTGGGAAATGTATGGCCTTGTACAAACCATTGCATCCATTAAACTACCAACTACACTAGCATAAGGCACTCTGGTCATGTCCTCCATCTTAGTAGGATATTTTAGATAGTCCTCAATAGATAGCTTTGTTCCCTGCAAAACTAGAACAACTAGCTGCTTGCATTCATTCATACAAAATCTCTCTAGAACAATATTAATATACTTACTCTAACTGAGCCAAAGTTTTCTACTCTTCCTATCCCTGGTTATTTCCATTCCTAGAATATACCTGGATGCACCAAGATCTTTCATTTCAAACTTTACAGACAATTGAGATTTTAGATCAAAAATCATTAACTTGCTATTGCCTATGAACAACATATCATCAACATTGAGGGAAATAATAAGAACAAGATTATTTTCAGCTTTGAAGTACAAAAAAATGGTCAAATTTCAATTTTACAAATCCCAATGACAAAAGAAATGTGTCAAACTTTTGGCATCACATTCTAGGAGATTGTTTTAATCCATACAAATATTTTTTCAACTTGCAAACCACATTTTCTTTACCTTTTTCCATAATGCTCTGGCTAGGACATATAAATTTATTCTTCAACATCATCATGAAGAAATGTTGTCTTCACATCCATTTGTTCAATCTCTAAATCATACACTACTGCAAGTGACAAAAGAAATCTGATAGACATCAACTTAGCTACAGGAGAAAAAATTTCTCCATAATCAATTCCCTCTACTTGGGAATAACCCTTCGCAACCAACCTCACCTTATACTTTTCCACACTACCATCTATACCTATTTTCTTTTTAAATACCCATTTGTAGCCAACAGATTTTCTTCCTTCAGACAATGGCACCAAACTCCAAGTATCATTCCTTTCTAATGATGCCATTTCTTCATTCATGGCTTCCAACCAAGTGTTTGAATCAGACATTTTAAATGCCTCTTTTATAGTCCTAGGTTCATCAGTGCTAGAAATTAAAGCATAGGCAGAAGTAGAATCTAACATAGAAAACCCATACCTATTAGGTTGCTTTCTTTCATGTGTTAACCTCCTCACATGCTGAGGCTGAGGTTGTTCTTGTTCTTCAAAAATCTCAAAACTACATGAGGTCTCCTCAGTTTTAGGTACATTTTGAATTTTGAATTCTTCTTTATTTGGTGTAAGAGTAATTTCAACTACATCCTTTTTATTTTTATTTTTGTCTCTAACTACAAATCCAAAGTAGAAGGCTTCAACTCGTGAAAGATAACACTTTTTTTGTATAGAACCTTCTTCATATCAGGATTCCAAAGCCTGTATCCTTTTATGCCAACACTATAACCAATAAAAATACATTTAACAACCTTGTTTTCCAATTTAGACCATTTTTCATTTGGCACATATGCATATGCCTTACAACCAAAGAAACAAATGTGTCTCAGAGAGGGCTTATTTTCAGACCATGCTTCCAAAGGTATTTTCTCAACAAGAACAAAATTTGAAGAATAGTTTATTAAATAACATCGTGTTGCAATTGACTCATTTCAGAACTTCTCCTCCAAGCCAACACTACTTAGCATACTTCATGCTCTTTTCATCACTATCCTGTTGAACCTTTCAACAACTCCATTTTGTTGTGGAGTGTAGGGTGTAGTTTTATGTCTTTTAATTCCATGATGTTTACAGTACCTCTCAAACTCATAAAAAAAACTCACCACCATTGTTAGTCCTTACACATTTTATTTTTCTTCCAGTCTAATTTTCCACAAGGTTGTTAAATTCCTTAAAATGACTGAACACTTCTTATTTACTTTTCAAAAAATAAAAAAAATCACTTCTTGAATAATCATCAATGAATGATACATAATATCTTGATTTAGACAAAGAAGGAACATTTACTAGACCAAAAACATCAGAATGTATGTAATCAAGTAAACTAGAAGATTTATGAGGACTGGAGTAAAATGAAACACGGTGTTTTTTACCATATATACAATATTCACAAAACTCGAATTCAAGGTTACAATCATCAACCCCTTCAACTAGGTTTCTAGTTTTCAAGGTTTTTAAACTTTTTTCTCCATTGTGGCCTAGCCTGTGATTCTAGAGCATAGTATTTTTTGCTAGAATTTTAACTACAATAGAGTTTACACTATAAGGAACTTTTTCCTCTTTTTCTCTATGAGTAGATTTGTGTGACTTTATAGAGACACTATTGCATTGCACAACATGTGCATCCAGATTATACAAGGTACCACTATGAGCACCCCTAGCTAGCATCATTTAGCCTCTAGTCATCTTGTAGCCATTTCTAGAGAACATGACTTGCACTCCAACATCGTTGAACTGAATTTTGACTCTTCCATGACCAAATATTTCTAGAGATGAATCACTTGCCAAATACACCCTTCCAGCATCATATTTTTCAGACTTAGTGAACCAATCTCTATGAGATGTCATGTGGAAAGAAGCTCCAGAATCAATCATCTAGACATCATCTGATGCCTGTGTAGCCAAGGCTACAATGATGGTGTTTGCATCACTTTGAGAAGAATCATAGTTGAAAGAATAATTCTTCTTCTTTTTCTCCTCTATACAATCCTTTTAGGCATGACTAGGCTTCCCACAATTCTAACACTTGACCTTGGACTTCTTTCCAGGATACTTTGATCTCCCTTTTGATTTCAATCTAGACTTCTTGTCCTTCTTCTTTCCTTTTTCTTTCAATTTTCCTCTAATAGCAATAGCCTCCTTCACCATCTCAAAATATTTTCTTCTCATCTCTTCTGATAACAAATAAGGAACAACATCTTCCATCTTAAAAGTGGATGTCATACTCCTAATAGTCATCACCAACTGATCCCAAGAATCTAGCAAAGAATACAACAATAGCATACATTGATCTTCTTCATCAATCTTCACACCCATAGATGCTATCTAAGCAATCAACATGTTGAAAGCATTCAAATTATCAGCAACAAATGCTCCTTCCTGCATTTTCAAAGAATACAACTTCTTTCTCAAGAACAAATTATTCACCAAGGACTTGCCTTGATAAATAGCTCCCAGTCTATTCCACAAAGAAGATGCAGTCTTTTCTTCATGAACATTCAAAAGAACAAAGTCTGCTAAATAGAGCCTAATCATCCCCATTGATTTTTGATTTGCAAGGTCCCAATCCTCTTGCTTCATTCCTGTAGGCTTCATTCCATACATAGTAAGCCAAATATCACAGTCAATTAATAGATCTTCCATTTTAAGTTTCCACAACTCAAAATTGTTGCCATTGAATTTCTGAATTTCAATCTCTCTTGACATACTTGCCATCTTAATCTATAATTCAAATTACCAGACTTCTACAAGACTCCCACTAAATATGATTGACACAAAAAAACCAACATACCCACAAGGATCACACAACAAGCCAGGCTCTGATACCACTTGTAAGGAAAGCTTAGGTGCAGAACAAACTCTCCTAATGCCAAAATCTAAGGGAAGAATATAGATATGACTTTAAACTTTTCAATTACAGTTGAATAAGATACACTCAAAAAGAATTAACAGAAAATAGAAATGAACACATACACAATTGGACACCAAATTTACATGGAAAAAGCCTTACAAGAGAAAAACCCACCACACCAAGAAAAGCCTCTTTGTATTACAGTAAACAAAATTACATACAGAGTATAGACTTCACTTTCTAATGTCAATTTTATAGCAACATACACTGATAAATCTTGTACAAAACATTAATCTCAAAATGCTCTCAGACACATACAATGAATCCACTTAGATCAATCTGTGTTCAGTATCAAACATAAAACTCCATTAACTGAACCCCACAACTATCATCTATTATAGAGTATATCTCATCTTGTTCATGGTCTATTGATCTTCCACATAGGAATGGTCGCAACTGTTCAACTTCCAATGATTCACATTCTGCTTATCTCATTGGCTCATAACACGCCACATAGGACAAACATTCGGTCAAAGAAGTTCAAATGGAATCGCATGTTGGTGAGAGACTACGCCATGTCTCCCTGATGCCAAAATACCTGATCACATAGCTATCGGCAAGAGCAACACCATCGGCAAGAGGTTTCACCAAAGTTCATAGGAAAATCCATCAGGAAAACTTACACTCTCAGAAAGAGTTCATACTGACTACAAACCTATTAGCCAAGAGTCTCCCTAATGATCACCATTCACCAATGACACATGTTCACTGCTTGTGTATTTCTAGAAAATCAAGCTGGGAATCTTCAATATTCTCAATGAGACTCCCAAAATCCCAAGTGGTCCCCACATCCATCAGGTTAAATTAGGAAAATCTTGAACACCATGACACAGAAGGAGATTGCCCTGTCGAAGAAAACAAAAACTTAGTAACTTTGTGACAAGGTTTCAAAGTTACAAAAAACACCGATGCCGTGACAACCAAGGAAGTTGGCTAGTCAAAAAAAATTGTACCTCCCAAACTCCGCAAAATGGCTCCAAATTTTAGCAACTCCAGTGATTGACCGACCATGAGGACTAATAAAGGGTAACTCCATCAAGTCTTAATAGAGATACAAGCCAACAAGTTGAGGCACCATTTCAAACATCTAGTTTTCTCGAAAGGAGATGATCTCAATTTGAGAAAGGTTCCAACTAATATTATCCAACATCTATGTTTGGTTGGATGAAATGGATCTTTAATTAAAACCTTTCTTCATGGGATCAAAGGATGAAGCTAAAATACAAGCAGGTAAGTGATCTAAATTGAGAACTAAAAGTAAGAATGATGCTCCAAGCTCAAGAAGAGCCTCAAAGCCTTAGATCAAATTTGTAATCAAGGTTGGCAAAAAGGATGGGAAATATATAGAAGATAAATCTATAGAGGCTCAAAAAGAGCATGTACAAGAAGAGGGAGAGCTTGATGAAGAAGTTCATGAAGAAGCAGAGAAGTCTCCCCATGGAAATATTCATGAGGAACCACATATCATCTCATCTCCTCTTGACAATGTTGTATCATCTTTCATTATTCCTCGTAAGAATACATTTGCATTTGATGTTCATGTGAACCCTCCTCACACAGTCACGAGTGTTGTGGAACCTTCTATTTTAATTCATTTTGTGTATTCTCCACCCATTTCAAGATTTCCTTTTGAGAGTCCAAGACAAGTTCTAGACAATGTGACTGGTTCTCCAATTTCACTACTTATCTTATCATCACCATTTTTTGATGAATTCAACTTTGCACAACTTGCTACTACAAAGACTATATAGAAGTTTTCAAAACCAACTTCAGAGTCCAAGTACACCTACATGGAAATAGATACCTGTCATAGGGAAGATAATGGAGAAAAAATCAAGAGAGGGTTTTGAAGGTCTGTAATATGAGAGATATATTATTAGAACAATGAAATGAATAATTTACAAAGATCAATCCTTAAAAGGAGATCAAGTAAAACCTAAAAAGTAACCCTAATAGGTAGAGGTTTAATAATTAATATAATTATTAAATGTCACAATATACAAACTAAAGTGAAATCTTAAGAGCGGAGTAAAGGTAACTTAATTAACATAATTAAGTTAAAACCTTTACTCTAATAATCCCCCTTAAGATGAACAAGAGTGAAGCTACAAACATGTGCAAAAAAGAAAAGGTAGCTACAATGCATGAAAGAAAACAAGGGTCCCAACAACTAGGCCTGATGAGGTACTCAAATGCAACTAAATCTCTATAAAGTGGAGAAAAGGAGAAAACCTAGTGGGAAAAAACTCCTCTCCAAAAAGAGATAAAAAAATAAGAGTGAAAGAAGAAGAGAGATAGAAGGATGACTCAACATGGCCCCCCAAGAATTTCTTCTATCACAAAAGTACAAAATATGCTCCCCCCATAGGAGAGAGAAGAGATTCTAAAGCCCCCTAGAATGAGACAACCCCTGTGCCAATGACCAAACCAATGTGTCACCTCAGACGAAGAAATAGATCCAACAATCGAGGAAGAGGAAATACCTGGATGGGAGGTGAAAATGGAAGTCCTGGATGATGCTCATTGAAGAACTGAACTGCAATATGAGTGTTTGAATAAAAGGATGGTGAATCAAACAACTCAAAATGATCCTAAAATGGAATCTCCAATGAAGATGGGATAGCAAGTGTGTTGAAACTGTCATATGTGAGGAAAGGAATATTCTCTAATATGGCCTCAACAACTATACTTGATGGCTCGATGAGTGGAGCTATAATTTCAGTCACAACTTAAGAGGAATCTTGCTCAACTAATGTGATATCAATAGGAGGTAGAGGTGTAGAAGTCTGAACACTAGTCTCATGAATAGATGGAAAAACACATAATTTCAAGTGACCAAACTTCACCTCAGATACTGCATGCTCTCTTGTAGAAAGAGAGGAAAACTCAAACAGTGGAGATGGTGGACCAAAGTGTGTGAATGCATACAATTGGGAATAATGATAAACTATCCCTATTGCAACAATGTTGCTAGTATGAATGTCTCTAATGTGCATTGAATCATGTGTGAACTCAACTATCTTCCATGTCCCATTGTGAGAAATCTGATAGATGGAGAGAAGGTAGTGGACAAAGATGGTACACATAGTACATCATTGAATGTACTATCATAAATGTTGATAGAACCTTTCCAACATACACTCATATAAGTGTTATTACCCATTAATATGTGTGGTGAGGACATAGCCTTGAAAGATGAGATCATGTCCTAACAAGATTCCATATGGTGCGAAGCACCTGAATCTAGTAGCCATCTAGATGAATGTGAACTGGTGGTTGCACATAATGCATGAACCTTATGCAAGGCCTGTCCATCTATTTAGAATGATGGTGAAGAAGAAGACTCATCTGATGTAGATGAATAAGAGTGATGAATATTGTTCCTCTCAAGAAGAGCTGTCAAATTATAAACTTGTTTTGCATATCCATCTATCTTCTTCTAACACTTTGACTCATCATGTCCTGACTTAGTACAATAAGCACACTTAGGTCTATCTTTCTTCAATTATTCTCCCTTAGGATAAGGTGAATCAGAGGTGTTTTATGAACTAAAATCCTTCCAATGCTTTGTGGTCTTTGGTTTCTATCTTTGCTTTTGCTTCCCCTGAGATGACTGTGCTACCAATGCTTGGTGTTGTAATCCTGTGAGAGCATCCAATTGTGATATCTTGGCCTTCTCTCATGTCAACCGATCATAGAACACCTCAAAAGTAGGCATGGTAAAGTGATTTCCCAATGCATTCATGGTGGAATAAAATGTTGAAGAGAATATTTGAAAAGGACCTTGAAGCTTAGAAACAATCAGATAAATACACTCCTCATCTATTTTTTTCTTACCATAATCCTATAGAAGAGAGATCTATTGTTTGAATTTCATCAGACTATCCTCAATAGAGGGAAAAGATTCAGGTACAAGTGAATTCAACTCTGGGTCAAACTATATTGCATGTAACTGATTGATGGTACCAAATAAATCATTGATCTTGGTTCACATTTCAAGAGGACTATTACACCCATCAATATGAAATAAAAAGTTGTCTAAAACATGTAAGGAAATCAAACCCATAGCCTCATCCATCTTATTTCTATGTTGAATAACCTCAAATGGCCATGTCAAAATTGGTTGAACTATATCTAAATAGGACCACAACCCCTTTGATCTGAGAAGATGTGTCATGAATGCCATCCAAGCATGATAGGCATGAGGTGTGAGAAGTTCAACAAAAGAAGGGTTTTTTTCCATGTTTGGAGAGGTTTAATGAATGTTTAATGTGAACAATTTCTAGTTTTCTCAAGTAAATGAAAAAAAGAAAAAAAATCCCCCACAATGCAAGAAACCAAACCCCAGTAGTGATTTTTCAGCAAAAAAGTAGGAAAAAGAAAAAAAAACTTCAAACTAAATCTTTTGTACTTGATTATTTTTCTAGAAAAAAATAATAGTAGATCTGAATAGAGCACGAGAAGAGATTTCTGATGCCTATTCATTTTCAAAAATGGAGAAAAAATGACCAAGTTATGGCCCCAAGAGTGCAAAAAAATAGCATTTGACTTTGACTATGAGAAAAGGAAACCAAACTAGAAAATTTCAAAAAAAATCCTTTACCATTAAGACGAGCTCTGAGCTAGCTTTCCAATACCTATTTTCGTTTGGGCTGAGTGCGAGTGCCTAGGAACCTATATGACCACAAGCTATGTTTGATGGGGGTGGGGGCTTAACTCCGGAGTGATGGACCAGCAGATGAGTGGATGTTTCTAGGCAACAGTGGTGGATGGGAGGCCACTAGGTGGAGCTTCGATGGTGGTTTCCTTTTATACGGGTGACACCCCAAAAATTAAAAAAAAGAATCTTCTTTTTTTTTTAAATTTTTGATCTCGAAGATCATGCCCTGAGGTCATACAGCCTTGGGGCCAATTATTTTTTACCTCCTTGATCAACTGCGGCCAAATTGGAGAAGCTTTATATGAAAATAGGGGTTTTCAGGCACTATGAATCCAATTTTGAGGTCCGTTTGGACCCAAAATGAACCCAAAGAATGAATTATGCTGGATCCACAAAAATCAATCTCAAAACCTCTGAAAGCTTAATCAAACCCTCTTAGCTCCAAATTCTTCAAAACAAGAATATGCTGCAATAGGTCCACTCTAATATCATGTAGAAGTTGTCAAAACCAACTTCAGAGTCCAAGAACACCTACGTGCAAAGAGATACCTATCACAGGGAAGAGAATGGAGAAAAAAACAAGAGAGGGTTTTGAATCTCTGTAATATGAGAGATATATTTATCAAAACAATTGAATGAAATATTTACAAAGATCAATCCTTAAAAGGAGATCAAGCAAAACCTAAAAGCTAACCCTTCAGATAGACATTTAATAATTAATATAATTATTAAATGTCACAATATGCAAACTAAAGTGAAATATTAAGAGAAGAATAAAGGTAACTTAATTAACATAATTAAGTTAAAACCTTTATTCTAACAAAGAATAGGACCAAAAACAAGACCAAGACTCTCTGAAAGGATGATTTTTGATAAGGATGGTCTCAAATATGTAAAGATAGCTCAACCCCCACCAAATAAAACTTATGAGGAAGTGGATCTTGCAAAATATTTTGTCACTAAGATATAATTGGGTAAAATAACTCTTGATAGTGCAAAGGAAGATGTTCAACAAGCCTTAGATTCTCTTGTTAAGAAATATGATAAGGAGAAGAAAATGATAGATCATTACAATGCGAAGACAAAGTAGCTCACATCCATGTTGCAAAAGATCACTCAATCCTTTTGTGAACATTGATATTTTACTCCCTTCATGGAGATAGTAAAATCCTTGGCCTAATTCAGGCCTATCTTGGGCACCCTTGCATTAATTATCCTTTAAATTATTATATATAGGCCCCTAGGAGCCATTATTTTGGACCTTTAGGTTTATTCCACTCAAAAAGCATATAAAATCCCAACAAAAACCATTTAAGACATTCAAATCTTGACAACCCACCTCAAAAACCTTAGGTGGGACCCATTCACCACCTTGGGAAAATGAGTCTCCTCTAGTGGGACCATTTCACCAAGGGTTTCAAATAAGTCCATTTTGAGGCATTTTTTAAGTTTGAGCAAGAAATTCACTGACTTAATTTAAATTTCTAGTGGATGTCGGCCTTTGAGGTTTAAATAATAGACAATTAGGTATTGATGCCTATAAATATAATTTTTTAGGTCATTTTCAAGTAATCTAAGCAATTTTTAATAAACAAATTCAAGAATAAAGTGTTGAGAATGTTTCACAGGAATATTCAAAAGTTTATTTGCAGCAAAGTTGAAGCTTCAGAGCAACATTCAAGGATTTTTATAGGTCTTCAAGCTACTTTTTATTCAAGATCTTGCACTATATAGGGTTGATCATGGATGCCTATGGTGAATCATGTAGAATTCTAGTTTGGGGAGGTGCAACTAGCCATCAAGCCAAGCCTAAGGACTTGTTTTCTAAGTGATTCCATCTTCCATTATCTCTCTAGTCTCAACCTAAGGAGGGTTTGTGTGTCATTGAGATCCATTTGAGGTGATTTATGGTTTCCTAATGTGAGTCTTGAATTATTCAAGTTTCATTTATGCATCTTATTCTTGCATATTAGAATAAGGTTGCATCTTGCTTCACATTTCCTAGTATTAGACACACTTAGGGCTAGGTGTTTTCCACATATTTCATTATCTCTTTCAAGGTTTAACTATCAAACTATGGGTTTGATTGAGGAAAACCCACATTAGCAATCAATTTATTTTTTTTGCAAGCGTTCTTGCAAATTTGGATTCGAGTTTCAATCTGGGAAGACAGTGCAAGCATTGGACTATAGATCAGTGATTTTGAATTTTAGACAAGAATAACAAGACTAATTCGCTATTAGTGATGATAGAGTCCCATTAGGGGTGTTTGTTTGATCAGAAGGTAGATTTTGGGTAGAAACCCTGATATGGGATTGGTTCACCTAGGTTGGAGAATGAGTACCAGTTGGTCAAAAGTTAACATTTCAAAATTTTTAGAGTTACTCTCTATCATTCTAAGCTTTCCAGGTGCACATAATTTTACTTTTATATCTTCTTGTTCTATTTTAATTGCATATTCAAATGATTTTATAAGTCATTTAGGTCTTTTTGTATTTCACACTATGCTTTCAAACATGTTGCATTTTCCAAGATTACACTTGGTGGTGAACCCCTTTTTTATCTCATCTATCTCCAAAGAAATCCTTTAGTTAGATCTCTCACATCCTTCATTTGGTTGAGGTCTCTAAGATACCTTTGGTTGTGGATATTGTGAAATTGGATCCCTTCCTTCCCTATTCCATTTTATGTGGACAAGGAAGTGAAGCACCTATTTTCCAAGTCCACATTTTGGTGAACCTAAATTTTGAATATCATATTTTTATTTTGAGTCAGTTTACATCCTATATTTAGCTTACATTAAAATTGCATTAGGTTTTGCATTTGTTAATTTGCATTGTAGGGTTTCAAAATTAGCATTAGTGAATAAGCATTGTAGGGTTTCAAAATTTGCATGTACATTCAGTGAAAATCATTGAAATTTTGTATTTGCATCTTCTTTTTGCATCATATAGTACACATAACATAAAAGTCTACCAAATAAATCAAATAAATTTTAAAAAATACTCCTACTGGGACTCATTTTCCACCCCGGGCGAATTAGTCCCACTGCACATTGTGCTTTACTATTTTCAAAATCTAGTTTCTAGATTGTAAGCTTATTTTTATCTCAACTGCTTTTATGTTTCAATTCAATTATTTTATATTACATTGAAATCATTAGAAATAGAATCATTTAATTTCATGGAAATTCAGAAAATTATGGATAGCAATAGATTTTTACAATTTTCATTTTCAGCATTAGTTCCTAGTTCACTTAGATTAGATTCATCAGAAAACGAAAACAAAAAACCAAAAACATCAAATGAAAAAATACACAAAATGCTTCAATTTAGAAAAGTATATCATCCAAACCTTTTAGTAGTGATTACATAGATATGTTAGATGAAGCCCTTTGGGACTTCCTCTCACTAAGATCATCCACTGAGGCTTGTCATGAAAGAACCAAACCAACCAAAGTTAACTTGCCCTTCAAGCCTTTTAGTCGTGATGACTTTGAAATGCTAGATGAATCCCTTGAAGGATACATCTCGCAAAGTCTATCCACTAAGGCTTGTAGTGAGAAAGTAAAAATGAAAGAAGTCAATTTAATTCAACCTCAACAAATCCTTTACCCACCTTTTCACACACCACAACCTAAAAACAAACCCGATTTCACCATTTATCAGCCTAAAAATAATGTTTTTTAACAACCGAGTCAAGATACTGTTGCTCACACATATAATACTATAAACAATATGTAACCACAATAACCCACCTCAACAACTCTACCTTTTCCTAATCCTATATTTCCCAGTGCCCCTCACTTGCCTAGATGGATGGATACATTGATTGATGCTCTTCCCCTTCCATGTATATCAGATCTTAAATGGGATAGCCAACTACCCCTAGCCCCCCTAAGGAAAATGAGTGTGAACTTGTTGAACAACTTAAGAATACTCTGCAAAAATTTCCCTTTTAGACCTAATTCAGAATTCACCAAACTATCACACTATGCTTTAAACAACCTTACAACAAGTAGTGGTTTCTCCTAGTACAAATTTAAATGATGTGGTAGCTCTAATACATGGGATGAATATAGTTAATTTAGACATTACCTTTCACCAACATCAGATCCCTCCTTTGGAATTGAGAAAGAAAAATGATGCTTTTATGATAATAGCCCAATTCAATCGAAGAGGTATCAAAAGGATCCTTGTTGATAATGGATCAGCCCTCAATGTGTGTAGTGTGAAACTTTTAGACAAATTGTGTGTAGAAAAATCCAAAATTGAGTGTGACTCATTATCAATTAAAGGATTTGACAATGTCAGCAAGCAAATACTCGATGTAATTACCTTAGCTATTACAGTTGGAAAGGATACAGTCCTACAAACTCCCATTCATGTCATGGCTCATGACCTTTCATACAATCTTCTCTTAGGTAGACCACATATTCATGAGATGCATGTGGTGCCTTTGACTCTCCATTGTGTCATGAAATGTGTCTATAACAACTATAAGGTATACCAAGTTGACATAGACCCTAAGCCTAAATGTTGCTTACAACTTGAAAAGGGAACAAAAAGTCATCTAATTACAATAATTACAACATCCCACATAAAACCTATAAAATTTGAAAAACAAGAAGAAGAAATAGTGTCCAAATTATTTTGCGATGATTGGGGTTCCTTGGAGTTTACACCTTCATTTATGGGAGAGTATGTAATCACAAAAAAGGAGGGTGAAAAAAAAGAACAACCAATGGTTATGTCAACTTAAAATTTAGAAGAACCTTCACATGTATCCACCTCATCTACTTTAGAAAATAATACAATTTACACAACTAATTTTGATGAGATTGATTATCAACAGCCACCGAACCTAAAAGAAATGGAAAAAATTTATGGGAAAGGTTATGAAATTGTAAAAAAAATGGGATACATCGGTAAAGGATGTGGAAAGAATGAACAAGGAATTCACGTTCTTATAGAACCTAACACACAAGAGACAAAAACTGGTTTATGGTACATTTTTTCTAAAACAACAAAAGCAACCAAGAGACCATCATTAAACATCAACATTATCATGTGCAAGTGAAAAACTAATCTTACTCTAAAAAATCTTAATTTTCTTGGCATGAATTCACCATCATCATTAGAGTATTTTGAAAGTGATGAAGCCTTGAAACAAATATTAGGAGTTTATGATAGGTCATCTGCAACTCATCCAAAGAAAAAGGTTACATGTGTTATGATTAGTACGAATCACAAAGATGTGGCAAAGAAAAGTCATGACATGGATATAAGTATAGAGCAATATGACCCTAAATTTCCAAAGTCTACTACACTCCATTTGGGAGATACAATTGATAAACCAATGGATATAAATTATAATGATAAATTTATTAAGATAGGATAGTGCCTCGATGATGAAGAACAAGAGGAGACTACAACATTAATTCATGAATTTCCCAAATGTTTTGCTTGGAAATATTTGGATATTCCAAAAATGGACCTGAAGATAGTGACCCATAATATTGTCCTTACTAAAATTTCCAAACCCATTCAAAAAAATATATGAAAGATGAATCCTAAACTAGATTTACTTTTTAAAGGGGAACTTGAGAAACTCCTTGATGCTAATTTTATATGACCTATATATTATTCCCCTTGGATCTCAAACATTGTGGTAGTTACAAAACCTAACAATCGTATTAGAATATGTACAAATTTTTGTGATCTAAATAAAGCATCTTTAAAAGATTATTTTCCCCTTCCTAATATTGATATGATAATAGACTCAACTGTGGGACATGCTTTGTTGTCATTCATAGATGGATTTTTTGGATATAATCAAATCTTTATCAACCTCAAGATCAATACAAGACAACATTCACAGTAGTTTGGGGAATTTTTTGTTGGGTCATGATTCCCTTTGGCTTAAATAATGCAAGTGAAACATATCAAAGAACTATTACATTGATATTTAATGACTACATACATAAGATTTTTGAAGATTATGTTTATGATATCCTCACTAAATCTCTAACAAGACAAAATAATGTGAGTATCCTTCAAAAGATCTTTTAGAGGGTGTGGAAATATAATATGAGATTCAATCCACAAAAGTGTCTTTGGTGTAGATAGTGGAATTTTTTTAGGTTTTATCATATCTCATAGAGGCATAGAGGTGGAAATGAAGAAAATTGATGTTATAATCAACATGCCACCTAATTGTGCATGTTAGAAGGAAGAATTCAAGTCATCCATCATTTTGTGTAATGTTTGGCCAATAAAACATTACATTTAACACATCTCCTCAATCTACCATGCAAAACAAACCATTTTACAACATACCATGCAAAACAAACCACTCATACTTTAGATCGCTACATCAACTCATTCTCTTGTAGCCTTGCTAGCTCAATAAGATGGAAATGGTAAAGAACATCCTATTTATTGCATTAGTAGAACTTTGATAGATTATGAACACCATTATACAACAATAAAAAAATAATGCTTGGCCCTTGTATTTTCTACCAATAAATTACAATATTCTTTACTAAATGTGAAAATACAAGTGATGACAAAATTTGACCCTCTTAAACATCTTTTCAATAAAACAGATTTATTAGGATGCCTAGCCAAGTGGATAATGTTGTTGATTGAGTTTCAGCTTAATTTTTTTTAACAAAAAGCAATTAAAGGCCAAGCCTGAACCGACCACTTGGCTAATACTCCTTCTCCTATAACATTACCTAGCACTTACTCTTTCCTCGACGATAATATATTGAAAATTGACATTAATATGTGGGAGCTATAATTCGATGGATCTAAGTGTAGAACTGGCTCTAGCATTGGGGTTATACTAATCTCACCCATAGGTAATCCTATTCCCTTATCATATCAGTTAAACTTATGATGTACAAATAATACTACCAATTATGAAGCTTTCCTCAGTGGATTATATGCTACTCTGATTTTGGGTGTAAAAGACATTAAAATATTTGGTGATTCACAATTAGTAATTAAACAAATAAATGGAACATATCAAGTAAAGCATGAAAAATTATCAAAATACAATGATCTTACAATGCACTTGTTAGAGAAGTTTGAGTCATTTACCATTGATAACATCCCTTTAAAAGATAATTGGCATGTTGATGCAATGGTGAGTGCAGACTCTCTTATATCACCTCAATATCCTTCAAAAGACTTCGCATTCACTATTCACCCAATCATGAAACCTTCAATCTATGATAAATTGGAAGAATCTTTAAAAATAACTTAGGAAGACTCAAGTGAATCATATGATACAATATTTAACTATTTGAAATATGGTACCTTTCCTGAGCTGACAACCAAAAACCTCAGAGCTCAGTTATGAAATCTTGCATCTAAGTAGATATAATTATTGCTAATGTGTTGTATCAGAGATCATTCCATGGTCTCTTACTTAGATGTATAAAAAAAATTGAGATACCCATAGCACTTAAACAAGCCCATGTAGGTGCTTGTCCTGGTCATTTTGGAGGAAAAACATTTTTTCAAAAGCTTATCTACATTGGGTACTTTTGGTGAAACATCAAACAAGATTTATTTGATTATGTCAAAAAATTCCACAAATGTTAGGAACAAGGCAATCTAACCCATGCTCCTACTTTTGAAATTCAAGCTCAAGTTCTAATATGGACCTTTATGGTTTGGGGATTAGATATCATAGGAAAAATATCACCCCCTTCTTCTTCTAGATATACATTTATCATCACTACAACCAATTACTTCACAAAATGGGTAGAGGCCATTCCCCTTTGATCTACAACAACTGAGGTAATATGTCATTTCATATTAGAACACATTATTGCTCGCTTTGGACTCCCTTCTACATTAGTCTCTGATAATGGTACACCATTTAAGAATAATGATGTGAAGAAATTATTAGAGACATTTAATATACAACACCATTTTTTGACACCCTATTACCCACAATCTAATGGTCATGTTGACTCAACTAATAAAGTGCTTGAAAAAATCCTGAAGAAAAATATTAACAAACATCATAGGGATTGGCATACATAATTACACTATGTGCTTTGGGCTTATCACACAAGTGTTAGATCCTCTATAGGGACTACATCTTATAGTCTTGTCTATGGAAGCTAGATAATAATTCCCTCAGAGTTAGAGATCCCTACGTTAAGAATCACTCTTCAAGGACATATTGATGGTAGACACTATAAAAAGAAAAGATTACACCAGTTTGAGATGCTTGATGAACAACACATTAACGCTCTTGAACACCTTCAATCTTATTGCAAAAGAAAAAAATGATATTACAATCTCCATGTCATCCCTCATAGATTCAACAAAGGTGACTCAATTCTATCTAAAAATCAATGCAATGTTAATGTTGACTCAAATGAAAGAGGAAAATTTATTTCTAATTGGTTAGGACTATGCATAATTGAATTTTTTTTTGGGTTAGGTGCACATATGTTAACAAAACTAGATGATGCACCCCTCAAGGAACCTATTAATGTCGCACACCTACATTGGTATTATGTCTAATCCCTTTGAATAGTATGAATGATAAAGAAATTTTTTTAGAGCTATTGGATTATATCCTATATGATTTCACATTTATTCATTCTTGACAAATAGTTATGTGTATATCTTGAGCACTAAAGTAATTATTTAATTTATTTTTTATAGTTACTTTAGGTTTCATACTATTCAAGTTCACCTTGTGTGTGACGTTAAGTTAGATAATTATATAGATTATAGGTGAATTTAATTTAGCATAACATACTTAATCACAATGGTGTATCTAAGAGAAGCTATAATAAGTTTTAATTAGATCACATCATATGTGTTAAATCATGAAGATATTAATTATGTAATTTTATAAAGGTTATTTAATTAATCACATTGTCATTTAACATTTAACACATAAAGACAAGTATTAAAACATCAAATCCTCATATACATATGTATGTATCAAAGTTTCTTTTACATGTCATCTATATATACAATCTCACTATGGTTTGTGACTTCCAGATCCCTCACAATACGGTACTCGTAGTAGTTTGGTAGTGATAAATCAGGAGACGGTAGTGTACAATCATGATTGTGACCCATTAAATCTAAGAGAAAAATGTGAGCCCTATATCTGTCCAAGGGCCTCTAGATGTGCCCCTGTTATCTGATCCCTCTTTCTGTAGCCAAGCTACCTCTAACTCTAGTCTCTCAAACTTTTCTAGGTTCTAAAATGACTGTGCCTCTTCTGTAGCATCAACTTAGCAGACTCACCTCCTCAAACTCTCATATGCTTCCTACAATCTTGTGAATGGCCAGAGTGACTCTAGATCCTAATCCACAAAAGGTGGGGGCACATAGTCTAAGTCCGTCACCTCCTCATTGAATGATGCCAACACCATCTCTACAACTACCTATTTGTAGAAATATCAATAATTTCTCACAACTCCTACAAGGTAGAAACAATAAACAATCAACATACATCATGATATATATATATATATAAAGCATAAGCATCAACACAAAGTACATGAATAAATAAAATATCATCACCTATATCTCTTAAAGGTTGAGAAACATCAACCTCATCCTGTGTAAGGGACATGGAAGATGTGCTAGCTCCTCGATGACTATGGATACTAATGCCTATTGTGGCTACTGCTCATTATCTAGTCATACAAATGGTTGAGGGCTCTCCCCACTCGTATTGCGATTGATCATCAACTGCTACCTCATCACCCTCACTCATGGGTGGCTCCTCCTCCTCATCCTCCTCCTGGTCCTCCTCTTCTTCATCCTCCTCTGCTCTTTCTTGGCCATCATATTCAGGATCTACATCCTCATCATACTCCTTAGCTATATCATTTGTAAATATGTTTGTAGCCTTGTAGCATATGTCCTCAGCCCTATCATGTACCTCATCCCCTATAGTCTCATCAATCAGAAATACGGAAACTAGTCATGATATTGTCCACCACTAATCATAATCATATATGGCACCGAGGTTATCCACATTGAAGATTGGAGGCTTGTCATGATCTGAGTACTTGGAGTCACTCTTGAAAACATTGTCAACAGTGAGTCATACTATATCACTTGGCCTTTGGGCACTCCACATTAATCTCCTAAAAAAGGGTCATGCCTTAGGTGGTGTCTAGATCTACCTAAACTGTCACATGACCTAATCATAATAAAAAGGATGCACTACATAGTCATGCTAGCCAACCATAAATCTATCTAGTTTTAATATCCTCAACTACGTTGTGGGATATAGCCACTGAAGTGTAAGTTGATAGGGTCTACAAAGGATCTCATCCTCCTCCAGTTGGTTAAATATAACACTCCAAAAAAGTAAATCTATGTACTAGCACAACCATCATAGAGGATACCTAAAGGCCCAAGGATACCCCATGGTTGTCACACACAAGAAGTTGGTAGGTCCGGTACATGTGATATGCTCAAGGCACCAAACTTGTAGAAGCATATAGTGCACCATGTTGTCCACCTCCTAAAAAATGAAACACCCAATATCATAATATAAATATGCTAGGATACAAGACGCCCAAGAATACACTATCTTGTGCTCTTCCATCTCACGTATTAGGTGTACTAGTCCTCCATCTAGGTGCATTGCATGCCCATCGAGGATGATTACTAGTGCAACTATGTGCATCATTATTTGTTTGACCACTGAGGCTCATGAATATAGCAACATCAGAAGCTTGATCCATGCCCTCAACTACTCATCATGGACTGGCCCATATAGGAAATACTAAATGTGAACCATTTGAATCTATACCTTGCACAAACACAATAAACATGCAAACAATTAGATCAAACCCAAGATTAGAAACCAATGATTCCTCAAGAAATCCATTTGAAATTTTCAAAAGATAAGAAATGAAAATGAAGAACACAAATGAAACAATTAAATCCTATCTCATGCAAGAAAACTCTTGATCTCTTGAGGGAGTTGGTGCAAATAGGTGTGTGGAGATTTTCCCTTTCCCAACTCCTTGAATGCAAATGTTGATTGAAGATGATTGATCCACTTGATGAAGACTTTGAATGTATGCTCCAAGCTTAAAATCTGCAAAAAAACCTAGCTATGATTCAATGAGATGGATGAGAATTGCTAAGTATTTTAGCATGGTAACTTTGCTTGAAATGTGGATGATAAAATGAATGGTGAAGCATTGTATTTATAGAATGATAAGTTGAAGAGATGTCCAAATTTGATCAATGTGGGACAAAGATTCAACCAATGATATAATGCCACTTGTCAACATGTGAGAGGATGAAGGTTGAGCAAGTTTTGAGGATTGTGCAAGTTTGAAATTTGAATTTGATGAGATGACATGTTTAGGGGGGATGAAAAATGAGTTAAATGCCAAGTGGGAGACATGTAAGAGACAATGTAAGAGCTTTAAATGCTTTGTTGGATGGACAAGTCCTTTTGGGGGGAGATTTCAAATTTGAGGAATATTCCCACTTAGATGCCTTTTTTGAATGAAAATAGGGAATTATTAAATCAAATAAATGATTTAATTGTGCAAGTTGCAAAATCTAGAGGATTTGAGATTATGATTAAATTAATCGATTTGATTAATTTAAGGGATATTTAGCTGATTTGACAATTTGATTTAGATTTTGGATTAATTTAAATCAAAAAGAGAGGAATATGATAAGAGGCTAATTAAATAAAGATTTTGATTTATTTAATTAAAAGGGATGGTGTTAGATTAAATCAAATAAGGTTTTAATTTATTTAATTTAACAGATAGACTTTAGAGATTTAATCAAATAAATTGATTATTTAATTAAATAGGGATAATTAGATAAAATTAATTGATTTAATTAACAAGGGAAAGTGACTTAATTAGACAAAATAAATTATCTAATTAAGAGACGAATATTGATGAATTTAATCAGATAAGGGAATTTGATTAAATAGTTAGACCGGGGGATGATTTAGGAAGAAACAATGTTAGTAGATCAGAGTTAGATGCGCAATGCCAACTTGTACATTTTGCGTGTCTACATTTTGCCCCTCTTTGAAGCAATGTACTTGTTGTATTGATTCAAAGAATGATCTTGTCATGATCAAAATCAAAAAAATTCTGATTTTTCGAATGCCCCACTATTGCCCCAGTGAGAAGAATTGCACTGGTATATTGCCCCCTCGAGATGTTGAATGGGAATGCCAATTTCCAATCAAAATCACGATAAAATGCGAGAGGAGTGGTTGATGTAGATGAATGGACATTCATTAGCTGTGGGTAGCTTCATGTACCAATTGGGATAGAAATGTTAGTAAAGATAGAAGAATGTGATGGAAGAATGAAAGAATGAGATGATCATGCCAATGGTGATGACTACTTGCCGTGGAGTTGGGATTTTCAAAAGGTGAATTTCCTTATGTTTGATAATACACGCAGTACGATGCATCAAGGTATTGAGAACTAGGATGGAATTGTACCTAGTGTGATGGACTTTGACTCGACAAATCATATAGGAGTATTCTTGTTCACACCTGACATACAGAACCCTGTCTAGAAAATAGTTCAGATATTTCAAATATCTCGGACCAAAACATAGGAAGGTGAGCCTTTCTATGTGGTCAACAAGAAACTTAAAACACCCTTGCTATAGACTAAACAAAAGCACACATGACCAAGGCTATATTACAAAGATATCCAACAAGCACAGCAAACAAAAGATAATGATCGTTGCCCCATTCCTATCTCTCTAAATCCTTCATTCGGACATCATCGAGAGGTCCTTGGAATGAGCACAATGAGATAAATCAAACAAGATAAAGTAAGTGAGCAAACAAACTAATGTTCTTCATACCGTTAGCTGAGAGAAATGATGTTTCGAAAGATGGGAGCCAAAACTTATTGCCAAAAGATAATGTCCATTGTCATAACGGATCCTAGGACATGTTAATGACACATCGGTTCATTTACCCAACGTGGTTGGTTTGATAAAAGTGCCCATTGTCGGAACGGATCCTAGGACATGCTTTTAGCAAACGATGATGAAATTGATTTATAATTTATATGCCATTGATAAGAAAAGAGTTGACCAACTTGTTTGCTGACTGACCTATACTTGAGATTTTGACAGTTTCGGTTTTCACATTTGACTGCTAGACTTGTTTCCGACTATTTTACCAAAGGTTGAGGGTGATGACGATTTATTATGGATGATTGATTATTGCGAGTGTAAGCGAGATGAGGCAGATGGATTTTTTCAAATATTTGGATGTTTTTGGAGTTTTGCAATGTTTTGAGGCTGTTTTTTGGTATTTTTTCAAATGTTTTCAAATGTTTTGATTTTCAATTTTCCAATGTTTTTAGATTTTTTGAGATTTTGACCAAGATACTAACCTAAAGACCTATACTAGGGGCCTCGGGGGCTGATCAACAGATAAGCCTTGCCTACGTTATACACGCAGAGACCACGTAGTTCGACTGACGACTTGACCGATTTACAAATGAAGATATACATGATGAGATGTCAGTTTATTATGAAGGACTCCTATAGGACTGACCTAAATGTCTTGGGGGATAATCAAAGATCAACCTTGCCTACGTTCAAGCTCAGAGACAACGTAGTTCGACAAGATGACTCTATTTTTTACATTTAAATGACTTTTTTAACTTGTTTTTGGATTTTCTGATTTTCTGATGTTTTTGGATTTTTTGATTTTTTGATGTTTTTGGATTTTCTGATGTTTTGATGTTTTTGGATTTTCTGATATGAGGATTTTAAGATCATACACGAATCCAATCCAATGAGAACGTGCCCCCAGTGTGAAGCGATAGACTACTCTGATATAGGCAGGACAAACTGACCTTTTAAGTGGGCTGAGTAGCTCTAGGAGGAATCATGACACAAATGAAAGACCAAGCTATGGTGCAGATGCAGATGGAAGGGTGAAATGCGATGATATGCGATGAGTGAATGAATGATGCAAAGCAAGTCACGGAGACCAAGATGGATGGAGAGTGCTTATTTACACAAGGTGCCTATTTGCCAAGTTTTCACCAAGGTACTTGCCCAAAGTGCCACCGAAGTGGTTTTCACTAGAGGACGATTTTTTCTCTTTACTGTTTTCTTGATTTTTTATTTTTTTTGTCACCAAGACTCCTGTTTGCCAGGTTTTTGCCAAAGTAACCATTTTTTAAGGACTTTTTATGATTTTTTGGATTTTTTGGTTTTATACCTTGAAAGATTTAGGCATAAAACTTTTTGAGATGGGAGCTATTCATTGGCTCCTGTAGGGGTTCCCCTTCGGGTGTTGATAACTGATATGCCCCTGATTTGTAGCTTGTTGTGATGACAAAGGGTCCCAACCAGTTGGGTTCAAACTTGCCCTTGCCATTTGGGTTCAAGACATTCTTCTGATTCTCTTTTAGCACCAATTCTCCAACCTGGAAAGTTCTACTTCTGATTTTCTTGTTGTAGCTCCTTTTGAGTCTATTCTGATACACTTGCAGATGGTTTAAAGCATCCAAACGTCGCTCGTTCAGTCTTGAAACTCGATACTCCTCGTCCGTGATGAGGTTTTGCAATGATACTCTGAGGGATGGCAACTCAATCTCAATGGGCAAGATGGCCTTTGATCCGTAGACCAAGGAAAATGGTGTGGCACCAGTGGGTGTGCGGATGCTAGTTCGGTAAGCCCAAAGGGCAGGATTAAGCTGCAAATGCCAGTCACGACCTGCGTCATTGACTGTTTTTCTTGAGGATTTTCAGAATGGTTTTGTTTGTAGCTTCTTCTTGGCCATTGCCTTGGGGATAGTATCGGGTGGAGAAGCGATGTTGGATTTTGGATTTTTTGCATAAGTCATGGACCTCCATATTATTGAATGGTGTCCCATTATATGAGATAATAGCCTTGGAACACCATAGCGGCATATGAGATAGTTTAGGATGAACTTTGAGATCTGCTTTCCTGTTATGTAGGTCATAGGTATGGCTTCAACCCACTTGGTGAAGTACTCAGTTGCAGTTATAATGAATTTGTGACCGTTGGATGAGGTGGGTGCGATTTTCCCAATGAGATCGAGTCCCCACTGTGAAAAGGGCCATGGTGTGATGATTGGATGAAGCTCTAAAACTCAGGTCTCGGTCCGTGACAAAACGAGATGCTTTCTTGATAAAGGTTCATCTAAGGCTTGAACGCAAATCGGCGGGAATGATACCTATCCTAAGGTATGTGTAAATGTCTTGGTACCACTGATCATTTGGACCAACGATTGCGCACACAAATTCTGACTCTGGTACCTTGAATGCTGGTACGAGAAGCTGCTCTACCAAGAAGTCGTATTTCGGAACATTTTGAGGGATCTCTAAGAGTGATCCAATAGTTGCCATTGCGTCTGCTGCTCTGTTGTTGGTTCTTGGTACTTGCTCAAATGTGATGTCAACAAAATATTCCTTGAGATTTTCCACCAGCCTTTTGTATGGAGTTAGCTTATCATCCTTTGTTTGGTACTCATTATTCACTTGATTTATGATAAGCTGCGAATCTCCATATACCTTCAATGCCATAATGTTCCACTGTACTGCTATCCTGAGACCTATAGTTAAAGCCTCGTATTCTGCAATGTTGTTGGTACAAGGGAATGCTAGTTTGTATGATCTTGGTATACAATCCCCTTGTGGAGTGATGAAGAAGATACCAGCTCCTGACCCATGTTTTGTGTAGGATCCATCAAAGTATGGCTTCCAATGAGTAGCTATGTCAATGTTGAAAATGGATTCATCTGGAAATTCTGAAACAAGTGGGTTCTCCGCATAGATAGGTGCGTCTGCCAGTTGGTCTGCAATGACCTGTCCCTTGATTGCCTTGCGCTCCACATACTCAATGTCATATTCTGATAATATCATTACCCACTTAGCCATTCTTCCCATAAGCATTGCCTTTGAAAGAAGATACTTTAAGGGATCAATTTTAGCTATGAGTTTGATCTTGTGTGCCAACATGTAGTGTCTGAATTTTTGGGATGCAAACACCACTGCTAGGCAAGCTTTTTCAATGAATGTATAGTTTAACTCATGGCCCACCATTGTACGGCTGATGTAGTAGATGGCTCTTTCTATTCCATTTTCATCATGTTGTGCTAGGAGAGCACCAAGGGCTGCTGCAGTTGCTGAGATATAAAGGATCAATGGTTTGTTCTGAATTGGAGGCCTTAGTACTGGAGGTGTTAACAGATATTCCTTGATTTTGTTGAAGGCTTGTTCACATTTGTCATCCCATTTGTACGTTACCCCCTTGTGGAGTAAGTGAGAGTAAGGGATTTGTTTGTCTGCTAATTGTGCTATGAACCTGCGAATTGACTGAAGCCTGCCTTGGAGACCTCTCAGTTGTTTCAATGTCCTAGGAGCTTCCATTTCAAGTATTGCTTTCACCTTTGCCGGATCAATCTCAATGCCTCTCATTGACACTATGTAGCCCAACAACTTTCCTGATTGTACGCCAAAGACACACTTCTTGGGATTCAAACGAACCTTGTATTCTTCTAGTCTGTCAAAGATAGCACTCAAGACTGATATATGATCCTTCCTCTTTTTGGATTTTCCCAAGATGTCATCGACATAGTCCTCAACTGTTTTGTGGATCATGTCATGGAATATTAGTGTCATGGCCCTTTGGTATGTGGCCCCGGCATTCTTTAAGCCGAATGGCATTACGTTCCAGCAGTATGTGCCCCAAGGACAAGTGAAAGATGTTTTATGTTGGTCTTCCTCTGCAATTCTTATCTGATTATAGCCTGAAAATCCATCCATCAAGGAAAGCATCTCATGCCCTGCGGTCATGTCTACAATCATATCAATGTTAGGCAACGGAAAATCATCTTTTGGGCAAGCCTTGTTCAAGTCCCTAAAGTCCGTACAGATTCTTATGCCCCCAGTTGGTTTTGAAACCGGTACTAGATTGGAGACCCACTCAGGGTAGGCGATCGTTCGTATGAATCCCGCCTCTAGTAGTTTCTGGAGTTCCATCTTGACTAATAGAGCAATCTGTGGGTGCATCTTTCTCAACTTCTGTTTTACAGGTTTAGCTTCAGGATAGACTGCCAAGTGATGAACCACTACCTCTGGATCCAATCCTGGCATATCAGCATAGGTCCACGCAAAATTTATCTTCCTCTCCTTTAAGAAGGTAGCCAACTCCTCTTGTTCTTTGCATAATAATGACTCAGCGTAGAATGTAATATGAGGAGTTTCTTGTGTTCCCAGATTGATGGGGTTGCACTTTTCTGCTAGCATAGCTGACTTTTCTTGGTGTATAGCTGTAAGAGGAAGATTGAATCCCCCATCCTCAGGCGCCTCAGAGAGGTTTTCACCATTGGATGCGTCCTTTCTTTTTACTTTTTTAGAGTCGGAGAGTGCCACAAGGTGGTTTTCACTCAAGGACTTGGAGATTATTCTCAATTTTTTATTTTTGCGACTGAGGGATTCAATCGTTTCTCCATAGTATGCATGTGTATCCAGCTCTATGATAAAACCTGCCTTATGATCCCCACATGGAATGTCATCCCTAAGTCCCATGAATTCTGAGAGCGCCTCATCGTTTTCAAACATGTCAAGAATTGGTGGTCCTCGTTGGTCGTAATCAATCAGTTGGGGATAGACTAATCAGATTTCATTGCTTTGGTTTTCAGACTCATAAGACAAGGTGCTAATCATAAGGACATTAGTATCCTCAAACAGCAAAGGTAATCCTATTTCTGGTGACTCAGTTAAATCAGTGGGCATTCCTAAAGTCATGGAGGATTTTGGAGTAGCTACAGATTCCTGAGGAGGCGTTCGGTTCCGTCTATCCTGGGCACCTCGACCAAGTACAGTTACCTTAGGAGTAGGATGACCAATGCCAAGATTTTTTATTTGCTTCTCAGGTATAATGGGTATTACACGCCCGTTATTATCTTGGCCTAACCCTTGGTTCCGGTTATAGCCCATCAAGAGCATCAGCTTCATACCTTTGTTTCGTTCATCCATAGGCAATTCAACTGCCGGTATATCATCTCGATAAAGGAGATGAGATAGGTCCCCCTCTAATGTTTCCTGACCAAGATCTCCTGCACTTGTGAAGGTAGGGTTTCGTTCATAGGATCCTTGAGATGTTGAAGCTTCTTGTGATTGTGGACGTCCTCTTGATCTAGGAGATTGTGGTAGCTCTCCTACTACAAAAGCATTCTTAGGCATTGAATAGTTTCCACAACCATCATCTTGTATTATGACTTTGATATTAGAAAAGGTGGGGATGGCGGGGGTGGAGGGTGTCTCTGTCACAGAAGTGAGAGTGGCGGGATCCACGTAAGGTGTTGATGGGCCTTCATCGTTCTTGGGTACTTGTGGGATCTTGTAGTATTTTGCCTCTAGATTTTTGCAGTAGGCAAATGGCTCAGGATCTCCATGGATAGTAACCTCTTGACCTTCATGTGTGAATTTCACACATTGATGAAAGGTTGAAGCTACAGCTTGCATTGCATGTATCCATGGTCGCCCTAGGAGAATGTTGTATGGTAAATCGAGGTCCAAGACCTGACAGTTGGTTTGCATGATGGCGGGTCCAACCTGGACAGGAAGCTGAATGGTGCCTTGGGATACCCTTTCCTGGTCATCATATGCTCTTATTGTGATGCCTTTTCCTTTGTCAATTGAATCCTCTGAAATGTTCAAATTCTTTAGAAGCTTTAAGGAGCAAATATTTAAGCCTGCACCTCCATCCACCAAGACTCTCTTGACTTTCTTTTTATTTACGTACACCTCCAGATGAAGTGCACGGTTGTGAGATGGTTGTGTGGGGAAGTCTTGTTCAGAAAATGTAAGAATGTTAGGTGTGGTGATACTTGCGACCATAGCTTGGAATTGTTCTGTATCTAGATCTGCGGGGACAGTAGATGACGCCAAAGCTTCTTCTAGAATCTTTTTGTGTGCAGATGAGATTTTGAGTAACTCCATGATGGAGATATGTGCAGGGGTTCTTTTCAATTGATCCAAGACATTATAGCCACTAGGGTTAGACCTTGGATTGGATGTGGAATTTCTGCTTGGTTGGGATGGTGCTGCAATGGTAACCTTTCCACCTCTTGTGGTGACTCCACAATCGGCTTGGGCCCCTTTGATGGTGATGACTCCACAAAACTCGTCTAAACAAGCAACAACACCCTCGTATGTGTGGTTGACATTTTTATAAGCCCCTTTTCCTTTGTCTTGATCTTTGTTTCCTTTGTTACCATGATTCGGCATCGGATTCGTGTAAATCTTGAGATCTTTGTTTCCTGATGGTGCTTCCACATCTATGATTTTGTCATCTATGAGGTCTTGAATTAGATTTTTGAGCCTCATGCAGTTGTTTGTCATGTGTCCCTTGAGTTTGTGGAAGTCGCAAAGATAATTCTCATTATACCATGATGGCTTGACCAATGGTTCTTGATAATTATTATGTGTAGGGACCGTTATCAATTTTTCATCTACCAATCTTTTCATGATTGCTTCAGCAGGTTCCCCAAGGAGTGTGTATTTTCGTTTGGGGAAGAACTTGTTTCGCTGTGGTCCTCCCTGATTATCAATGTTGTTTGTGTTTTGGTTATGGGATGGTTGGACCACAGTATTGACTTGTCGATTGCTTTGATTGGTATTTTGGTGTTGTTGTTGTTGGGATGGTGGATTGTTCTTCCGTGGGGCACTAATGACAACTTTGGCGTCAACAACACCATCATTGGTTACATTACGATTCTTTGCCCATGTTCGTGGTTTGTCATGATAATTGGATGATGAGCGGCCTTCTTGATATGATGAAGTTTCTCCCTGTGTGGCAAGGGCTCGTTCGATATTGAGCGCCCTAGGGATCAACTGGTCGTAAGTGGTGATGTTTTGCACTTTGAGGTGGAAGGCCAAGGGCCCATCAAGATTCGCAATGATAGTTCCCACTTGTTGCTCTTCAGGCATGGACCACTTGCTTTGATTAGCTTTGGATCGCCATCGTTGTAAGAAAGCACCGAATGATTCATTTTTCCCTTGTTTGAGAGATGATAATTCCTGTAAGCTAACCTCCATGGGAGTGTTGAAGGAATAATTATGTATGAAGGCATCTATGATTTCCTGGAATTTTTTGATTCCAGAAAGTCGAGAAAACCAATCAATAGCGTTTCCAGCCAAGCTTCTTGGGAATAATCTCATCAAGTACGTTTCGTCGTGAGCCACCTCCATGCAATGTACTTGGAATTCCCTGATGTGATCTTCAGGGTTACCCGTTCCGCGATATTTGTCAAATTTAGGGATCTCAAACCCTTTTGGGAACGGTTTCATTTCTACGCTCCTATCAAATGGATAAGGGCATAGGTTTTTTTGTGGTTTTGGTGTCCTTCCTGATTGAAGGTCAAGCACTTGTTGTGACAGAAATTTTATTTGTGCGGTGACATCCAATTGTGGATCAGGAGGTGGAATGAAGGTGTTCTGGGGGGGTGGAGTGGGTGTTTGAATGGGTGGAATGTTTGCTTGTTGTGCCATGTATGCTTTCAACAACGCTTGTTGTTGATCTTGTTGTTGTTGCGCTAATAGAGCTTGTTGTTGTGCTTGATGTTGTTGGTCCAACAATGCTTGTTGTTGGTCAGCTAGGGCTTGTTGGGCTGCTTCTTGTTGCTCTTGGTATTGCTCTAACGCTTTCTGATATGCGAGTTGTTGGGCTGCTTGTTGTTGTGCAAAGTACTATGCTTGTGCTTGCACTCATGCTTGGGCATCTTGGGCATCTTTTGCAGCTTGAGCAGCTTGTGCAGCTTGTGCGACTTGAGTAGCTTGTGCAACTTGTGCATCTTGTGCAACTTGTGCAGCTTGAGCAGCTTGTGCGGCTTGTGTAGCTCGTTGTTGTTGTTGCAACAAAGCTTGGGCTTGTGCTGCTTGTTGTGCTTGTTGTTGTTGCAGCGATGTTTGAGCTTGATTTTGCCGTGAAGCTTGAGAAGCGTGTGTGGCTATAGGTGCTTGCTGAATTGTTTGATATTGTTGGAGCAATTGTTGGTATGCTTTGAATGCAGCATTGTAATGGCTTACTTGGCTTGGTCGCAATGGTGGTGGTGGTGGGATCGGAATTGTGTTGGAAGTTTGAGATGTGCTTAGAGCGATGGTGGTGGTGGGAGGTTGCGATGTAAGGGGTGTGATGGGGGTAGTGGAAGTTTGAGGTATAGTGGATGTAGTGGTTGGAGTGAATGTGGTGATAGGTGCATTTGGGATGGGTGAAGTGATAGGAATGGTGGGACTAGGTGAAGTGGTAGGAATGGTAGAGATGAGCGAAATAGTGGGTATTTGAGAGACCGTATTTTGATTAGCTATCATGTGTTGGTTTGATGTGGATGGTGTGTTTGAAAGATGTGATGTACCCCCTTGGTTGGATGAATTGATTTGGATGGGGCGATTTATGTTAGGGAAAGGTGGAAATTTAGGTAAAGGGGGGATCCCTAAACCAAAATATGGTGTTGACGTGGTGGGAGGTGTGAATGATTTGAAGGGTGGAAAATTTTCTTGTGCAAATGAAGAGACAAATCCGTAAGGTCTCTCTATTTCGGATGAGCTTGCTTGTACCAAAGGTCTAGACACTTGCGTGTCAAGGGAAAATGATGAGGTGGTATGGTAAGGAACCTCAGATGTATCGATAAATCCAAGTGGGTTGTAAAGTGGATTTTGATGCGTGTTGAAGAGGGTATCATCCTCATTGATAGTAGGTTCTATGGTGGTAATGGAAGTGGTTGATTATGGAAGGGTGTTTTGGTCATTTGGTACAAGAAGCTCATCCTCAATAGTGTTGAGAATTGATGGATTTATTTTAGCCATTGCGCGAAGAAACTTTTGTAGTTTTGGTTGTTTGAGCATCTCAAGAACTTCTTCCTCACTTAATTCTGTTGGTGTGATGTCTTCCACCAAGACCTCTTTTTGTGGATCGTGTGTAGTGATAGTGAGGTCTGGAAGTGGTGTGTTTTGGATTTCTGGAATGTTTTGGCTTAGATCACTTGTGGTTGATGTTTCTTGATTTAACTCCATGTTCCTCTTGTGTTGTGATCTTGTTTGAACCATAAAAGAGCAAACTAGGATGTGTAAAAGATCAAAGATGTGAAGATGAAAGGTGTATGATATATGGGTGAGAATGGAAGTTTTGAATTTGTATTGAAAATCTTGATGTGATGCTAGGTACTTTGGGTTTGCTTTGATTGATGTTTGTTTGATGTTTAGACTTTGAATTCTGTCTTTTGAATGTTGATGTTTGAGCAAGAGATATCCCCAAGATGTTTGGATGATGATCTAAAAAAGATAACTAATGCTCATAAAGGATAATTTGATTTAGGAGTGAGAATAGGATGTGTCTACTCACAAGCTAACCAAAAGATAATCCAAATTAGTGATGGGAGAAGGATGCATCTATCCACCATTAATTTGAACAAAGTGATAATTCAACTAAGCATGTGCAAAAGGATTCATTCACACACAATTGAGTTGAACAAGTTTGATGTTTGATGTTTGAAGAATTCAAAGTCTCATGTTTGAAAGGTTTTGATGTCTACCAAAGGAGCCTAGCATAGTTGTGTCAAGATTTTCTCAAAATGTTGGTGAGATGTTTATGGTTGATGATGTTTTTGATGGATGAATGTTTGTTTTGATCTTAGAATGACCCTAGTTTAGACTTTTGTTTAACAAGACCAAGGTATTGAAGAACATGTTATGCCCTAAGCAAGGTATCCAATCCCTTGAAACAATCTTGGATTTTGTGTGTAGTAAAATGAATATAAAGTGGGGTTGTCTCTTGAAGCATGTCTATAGAAATTAGCCAACAACTTTTCTCTAAAATCATATAACCTTTTGAGTCTTTGTTGATGTTGTTTTGGGCTAAGTTTCCTTTTCTTGGGTTTTTGTATCTTGATCTTGCGAGAAATCATTGAAAAGACATGTGTGGGGCTCAATTGCTTATCTTTGCTTTTAATGACTTCTTTTTACCAAATACACTTTCTTGATTATGTTTCAAACTAAAGATATCCTATGTCAAAATTCCTTTTCTTCCCACAAAGTGTTGTGTGGGAGTTCCAAGAAATTGAGGCAAAGGGATTTCCTAGGTTAACCCTAGTTAGAGCAAATGACGATATAAATTCAAGTGCTAAGAAACCTCTAAGGACATAATCCCAAGGGAAAGCAACAACACTTAAATTTGTCAAAAGGTATTTGCTCTATCAAAAGGGGTTTGAAATTTGCATGATCATGTTTAAGTGTGTTTGTTTTCCAATGTTTACGAACAAGCATGTGTTTTTGTAACCCAAAAGCATGTACAATCCTATGGATGTGATAGACAATGTTTGTTGAGTCCCCACTTGGACAAGTCCAGCTACGCCTACTTTTAGCGGATGGTTAGATGCTTGACCCCACTGGCTCCCCTCCACGGCACTCACTTATACGGGGCAGCCAAGCACCAACACCCATGAAACTCCCATGGCATGTTTTCCATCTCTACTAAAAGCCGTAAAATTGTGGGGCGGCTTCAGACGCGTTCTTGCACCAACAAACAGATTAAGGTTTGGCAAATTCTAGCACATGGGTTCTAGTAAGGACTTTCCATTCAGAGATTGACCCATACTACAAGAGTCCCCTTTAGATCCATCTTGTCGGAGTCAACCGTGTGATATTGGTGTTTCTTCCAATATCCACATTTATATCCCGGCTGGAAATACTCTTGGCTTTAGAGTGTTACCGGTTGAGTCATTCCTTTGGTGAGTACTTTTTCCCCAAGGCGGCCCTCTAAGATAAACAAAAGTGAATGAAGAACAATATTCATAACTCGATCAATCCTTGTAGGCAACAAGGAAAGAGAATGTACTAACAAAGTTCCCACTCACACTCACACAAAAGTTTGTTCAATTTTAAGCCCAAATCGAAGTGTGGAGGTGATTGCTTTATCTCAACCCAAAGTCATGGAAAAGACCTTTTGATTCTCAAGATCGCTATAAAGCGTGAGAGAATCGCATACATCCTTTTCCAATGGCTTTAGTCTAAGTAAGCCTTCACAAACAAACAAAACTACACTTATTCTTTTTAAACCCTCAAAGCAATGATGATTTCATTTTAAAGCACCAAATGAAGTGTGAGAAATTGCTTTGTTCAATTGTTAATCCAATAAACCAAATCTAGTAAGTTGTGATCCTAAAGTTCATTTTATCCTTTGCAATAAATGAAAATGGTTTTTTTAAGCCCAATTGAAAACTAGTGTCCTAAGAAGGAGAAGGATGACAAATTCTTTGAAGAAGTGTTAAACAAACACTTAAGTGTTAAAAAACACTTTGATTAGAAAAAAAATCATCCCCATGCTCCTCTTTCTTTTGACTTTTATTTCCAACCTGCAAAAGTGATCAAAATGTTAGATGATATCAAAATAAACAAAAGGATATAGGGGTTAGATGAATCATTTACCAAAACACCATAAAACTTAGCCAAGTTATCATGTGTTTATTTTAAATGTAAATTTGAAAATTTTAACTAATTTATAGTTAAGAAAAAACTACACCATTGGATAGCTTGTGAAATTCTATCCTATTTTAAAAAAAAAGCATCAAAAAAGACCTACGTATGACCAAGATATGGTCATTTTAAAATTGACTCTAAAAACACTAAAATAGTGATCATATGCGGGTTAATGAATAGTGCTGTCAAAAAACAGCAAAATTTTATAAAAAAAACGTGTTGGATTTGAGGTGTATGCCCTCCTTCTAGCGCCAATATGTGAACCATTTGAATCTATACCTTGCACAAACACAATAAACATGCAAACAATTAGATCAAACCCAAGATTAGAAACCAATGATTCCTCAAGAAATCCATTTGAAATTTTCAAAAGATAAGAAATGAAAATGAAGAACACAAATGAAACAATTAAATCCTATCTCATGCAAGCAAACTCTTGATCTCTTGAGGGAGTTGGTGCAAATAGGTGTGTGGAGATTTTCCCTTTCCCAACTCCTTGAATACAAATGTTGATTGAAGATGATTGATCCACTTGATGAAGACTTTGAATGTATGCTCCAAGCTTAAAATCTGCAAAAAAACCTAGCTATGATTCAATAAGATGGATGAGAATTGCTAAGTATTTTAGCATGGTAACTTTGCTTGAAATGTGGATGATCAAATGAATGGTGAAGCATTGTATTTATAGAATGATAAGTTGAAGAGATGTCCAAATTTGATCAATGTGGGACAAAGATTCAACCAATGATATAATGCCACTTGTCAACATGTGAGAGGATGAAGGTTGAGCAAGTTTTAAGGATTGTGCAAGTTTGAAATTTGAATTTGATGAGATGACATGTTTAGGGGGGATGAAAAATGAGTTAAATGCCAAGTGGGAGACATGTAAGAGACAATGTAAGAGCTTTAAATGCTTTGTTGGATGGACAAGTCCTTTTGGGGGGAGATTTCAAATTTGAGGAATATTCCACTTAGATGCCTTTTTTGAATGAAAATAGGGAATTATTAAATCAAATAAATGATTTAATTGTGCGTTGAAAAATCTAGAGGATTTGGTGATTAGGATTAAATTAATCAAGATTTGATTAATTTAAGGGATATTTAGCTGATTTGACAATTTGATTTAGATTTTTGGATTAATTTAAATCAAAAAGAGAGGAATATGATAAGAGGCTAATTAAATAAAGATTTTGATTTATTTAATTAAAAGGGATGGTTTTAGATTAAATCAAATAAGGTTTTAATTTATTTAATTTAACAGATAGACTTTAGAGATTTAATCAAATAAATTGATTATTTAATTAAATAGGGATAATTAGATCAAATTAATTGATTTAATTAACAAGGGAAAGTGACTTAATTAGACAAAATAATTTATCTAATTAAGAGATGAATATTGATGAATTTAATCAGATAAGGGAATTTGATTAAACAGTTAGATCGGGGGATGATTTAGGAAGAAACAATGTTAGTAGATCAGAGTTAGATGCGCAATGCCAACTTGTACATTTTGCGTGTCTACACTAAATATTGACCTTCTTCTCATAAAATGTATGATCTCCCTAGAAGCATACCTACTCTCCCTCAATGGGAACGTAGAGAATACAATGGACATCCTCTAGAGTGATCTTTATTTCACCAAAAGTAAGGTGGAATGTACAAGTTTTTGAATCCCAACACTTGACAAGAGCCATTAATATTGCATCATGGTACCTCATGGGGGGCATGAGGTACACCAAATATATCCCTATAGCCTCTAGGTGCTTTGTGTCCTTTGTTGAAAGTGTGGGGGCTAGGTCTCTAAGAAAGCTAAGTTGCTTACCACCTAGACATTAACATGGATAGGTGGGTACCTATTGAAAAAACTAAAATATGCCCTATAGCAATTTAAAATATTTAATTTCCACATAATCCATCATAAAAGTGTGCTAAAGTCCCTCTAGTGTGCTTTCCTAAAGGCTCTAGACACTTTAGACCCATTTTGGGACACTTCACGAAGAAATGGGACACAAGTTGAACACTTTGTGAACAAAAGGGACACTTTGCAAACAAATGGGATACTTCATGAAAAAAGGGGAAACTTTGCAAAAAAAATTTTGGGATCCTAAATTAAGCTAGAAATGCGTAAAATCATCAAATAATTGAATAGAAACTAAGTGAAGGTAGTCAAATAGACTCACCTCGTGCTGATGCTCGCTGTGTTCCACTTACTCTCATAGCATGTCAAGTCTCATAGGCTTGAGGTCTCTCTTGCTTGGCATCTTTCACTATTGTCTTGATATCTCAAGCTACAAGAAGGTAAAATGGAAAAGTAAGTTACAATTTACTTCACTTTTAGCTCTTATGTATGTTTAAAACTAGGGTTTTTACTATATTAGGATTAAAAAATGGTTTTTATCCAAATCAACATAATGGGTGCTACGGAGCTCCATTTTTTATGCTATTGGTTGCATTGAAATCATAATTTTCCTCCCAACATCCTCAATAGTCTATCGTCATGTGGCATGGTACTTGGAAATTCCCTATGATATGATGTGTCATATTCGACATGGCTAGATTGTTACCTTGAATTCACCTCTGTAAAGCAAGCGAAATCAAGATGGGAATACATCTATCTTGAATTTGATTTCAAAAAGTTAGATAAGAGGATTTTAGGAAAACTAAGAAATTTGTGTTGTAGGATGTTGTTCCTAATGTTGTGGTTTTGTAGATAACTATATTGGGAGCTTCATTCTCTCATCGTTTGAATGAATATCCTTTTATAAGATAGAGTGTTCTTTTTAGATTCCTTTAGCTCGCATATCCACGTAGAGTCATATGGGTGCTAAATTGTGGGCTAAATGTGGACACTGAAATTGTATTCCCTTCTTTGAGATAGTATAATCCTTGGCCTAATTTTGACCTATCTTGGGCACCCTTGTATTAATTATCCTTTAAATTGGCATTTGTAGGGCCCTAAGACTCATTATTTTGATCCTTGAGGCTTATTCCACTCAAAAATAATATAAAATCCCAACAAAAAGAATTTAAGACATTGAAATCCCAAAAACCCACCTCAAAAAACTTAAGTGAGACCCATTCACCCCTTGGGTGAATGAGTCCCCTCTGGTGGGACCCATTCACCAAGGGTGGTGAATGAGTCCCTTTTGGGACATTTTTTAAGTTTGAGTAGGAAATTCAGTGACTTAATTTAAATTTCCAGTGGATGTCGGACTTTGAGGTCTAAGAAATAGATAATTAGGTATGGATGCCTATAAATATAAGTTTTTAGATAATTTTCAAGTAATTTAATCAATTTTTAATAAACAAATTCAAGAATCAAGTGTTGATAATTTTTCACAAGAAGATTCACAAGTTTATTTGGAGAAAAGTTGAAGCTTTGGAGCAACATTCAAGGATTTTTGTAGGTCTTCAAGCTCACTTTTTGTTCAATATCTTACATTTTCTAGGGTTGATCATTGATGCCTCTGGTGAATTGTGAAGAATTCTAGGTTGGGGAGGTGCAACTAGCCATCAAGCCTAGCCTAAGGACTTATTTTCTAAGTGATTTTTTCTTTCATTATCACTCTATTATCAACCTAAGCAAGGTGTGCATGTCATTGAGATTCATTTGAGGTGATTTAGGGTCTCATAAAGTGAGTCTTGGATCATTCAAGTTTTATTTATGCATCTTATTCCTTCATATTAGAATAGGGTTGCATCTTGCCTCATATTTCCTTGTCTCAAACTCACTTAGGGCTAGGGCTTTTCTACATATTTCATTATCAATTTCAAGGTTAAACTACCAAACTAGGTTTTTGACTAATGTAAACCCCAATTAGTAATCAAATTATATTATGTTTTGTAGGCATTCTCGTAGATTCAGATTTTGGTTTCAATCTAGGAAGAAAGTGTGGGTGTTGGAATACATATAAGTGGTTTCAATTTTTGGAAAAGTAGAAAAAGACTGATTTTCCATTAGTGGTGAATGAGTCCCAATGGGGGTGTTTGCTTGATTAGTCTACATATTTGAGTACCCTTTTCCTTGAAACAACTTTATGGGTACAAACCCTGATTTGGGACTGATTCGCCCAAGCTGGCAAATGAGTCCTAGTTGGTCAAAAGTGAATATTTCCAAATTTTTAGAGTCACTCTTAGTCATTCTAAGATTTTCTAGGTGCACATAATTTTACTATTAGATCTTCTTGTTTTATTTTAATTTCATATTTAAAGCATTTTAAAGTCATTTAGGTTTTTTTTTTCACACTATGTTTGGAAATATCCTACTTTCCAAGTTTACACTTGGTGGTGAACCCATTTCTTATCTCATCTATCTCCATGGATATCCTTTAGCTAGATCTCTCACATCCTTCTTTTGGTTGAGGTCTCTAAGATACCTTTGAGTGTAGATATTGTGAAATTGGATCCCTTCCTTCTCTATTCCATCAAGGAAGTGAAGCACCTATTTTTTGAGTCCACACTTTCAAATTCATTAAACTTGAGCAGTTGCAGTTTGCAACGAGAATCCCAATATTTAGAAGGTAGAAAAGGAACAAGATATTGGTAGGGTAGTTGTTGATTATCTTGACTATTTGAACACATTGGGTTTAGAGATGCTAGGAGGAGCCATGGGAAAGCTAGAGAAAATGGAAAACATAAGGGAAAAATTAGATGACATAGTTAATGATTTTTCTCAAGAAAAGGAAGATATATCAAATAAAGTATGGTGTTGGACATGCATGAGGAAACTCAAGAGAGACAGATTGGATGAGTTTGGGATCACTCCCAATTGAGATATGTATGTCGAGATTGAAGAGCCTTTGATCCATGTCATCTAAATTTTTGGCCGCCCATTGTAAATCAACACTCCCAAGTTAAAATTTTGTTTAAGTCTTTACCTAGGTGGTATTTACATTTATTCTCCTAACTTCCTATTTTTCTACCCAAGTTGTTTACTTCTCCATTTTCTTAAGCCTAGTAGTATTTTGAGCTTCTTTTATAACTAGTTGCATGTTCTATGTATTTCTTTCGAAAGCCTAGTGGTTCATACCTAGGGTTTGTGAACTCATTGAAATGACCACCAATGATTTTTTTCAAGGTTTTCAAAGATGTGAAAGAATTGAAGTGGTTTCTTTAACTATAGTAGTGATTTGTATAGTTCTGTGAACTCTCCACATTATCACTAAAGTACATTTTCAAATAAATTAGGAATTCATAGTGTAGATTAATTTGTTTAGGCACATTCCTAATAAAAAAAGCTACTTGTACAAAAAATGAATAAACAAAAATTAGAGAAAAAAATGATCGTAATACAGAGAATTGATGCTAGAATTATAAATGATATATATATTTTATATATATATTGGTCGAGATACAAAATTTTCTATCGATTATAAAAAAAGAGTGTTGGTTAATATCAAAATAGATATTTCTTCATGCACAAATGGAAAACATAAGCACATGGATTGCTTCTATCACCAGTTAAAGGTTCTCTATCTAGGTAAGTGATAGAAGGTTCTCATGATACTACAGAAAATGGGTCAACAACCATATGTTGTTCCTCACTAGCCCAGTGCAGAGGAGGTTCATTGATTCTTTAGTGGTCTCACTCTAGGTAGTAGTTACAATACAAATAACATCACCCACTAGACCTATTTGAGGATGTAGTTTTGAAAACTTTCATCAAGCACGTTTTCAGACCTGATATGGGAATATTTAATGATAAACTAGACTTAATGTTGCCTTGATCTAGTGTTGTGAGGTGTTTTACATGTCCATATTGTTTTCCTATGGAATGTAATTCAAACCTTACATACTACTGGAAAACTAGTCATGTGCAGAACGGGCATGTGCAGGATCATGGTATGCCAAACAGGCCCTTAAGTGGCAAAAAATTCAGAAAAATCAGTGTTAGGCAACTTGACGTAAATATTTGAATAAGTTATCTATATTATTTCAAAAATATGTAAGAATAGAATTTGTATAAAATTGAATGTAGTTTCTAAAATACTAGGTTTATTTAAAATAAATAAAATCTATTTGGTGAAAATTTAAAATTTCAATGAGGACTTAAAATTTCAGGGAAAAATAAGAAGTAGGTGTCCTATTCGAATTCACCCCAACCATAATAAATATTTTTTTGTAAGATTTTATATATAAGTAGAGGACTCATGTCCGGATGTGATGCATATTTTTTTGTAATTTTTTTCCAAGTAAATAATTAATTATGAATTTTTTATTTCAACTTTAGAAAATATAAAAACCTCATTCTGCCACCTTAACTTGGTAAAAATTCAAAATTTAATTTTCTTTTTTTAATCCTATAGTATGTAAAGCATAGAATGTGGACGATGTTTTGGATTCAAAAATATGATACGCTTGAAAGTTATAGATGTTTTTCAATCGCCTATCGATCGACTTTAGTCAGTAATTCTAATAGAAAATGAATAATAATTATTTATTAAATTCAAATTAAATCATAATTTATATTTTTGGAAAGCTAAGAATCTCCTCTAAAAACCCTTTTCATTTCATTAATTTTGGGTGAAAAAAAAGTCGTCAGCCACATACCCTACAAATATTGCCACTTTTTGGCATACCATGATCCTGCACATACCCGAACATAGAATAAAACAGTAAACTAGAAAGATAACATGTTTCAACTCCAGAAGCTTTATTCATTATCAGAAATATCATGTACAATCACAAAGTATCACAGTGCTAAACAACATAACCATCGGCACATAACTCCCTCCCGACTATCCCAATAGACTACATATAATGCTCGATGGTGGTTAGATAACCAACTGCCACCACATTTTGTAAGAACATTAATATTAACACTAATCAAGACTTGATTACCTGAAAGTACATGACATGTTTTATTCTCACTAACTATTTTTTTATTATAAATTGGTCGATTATGACCAAGACTAACTACGGTTGACAACAAAGTAAAATATACTACTAACATCATCCCCCCATGAAAGAAGTCATCTTCCAGATGACATACATATAGAAAGACAAGTTCAATGAGAAGTAGGGGGAAGTGAGTGCATCCCTGGATGCACAGATGATGTCTGAGTAGTAGAAGAATGGTCTGCTCGCAGTCACCTCACCTCCTAAGTACGTGTGAAAAGCTGCCGATTGGCCAGTATCTCCCTCTCCCTCGTAGCCTTTACCATATGGGCTGCCTCCATCAGTTGACTTTTTGCCTTCTCCACCTCTGCACTCTTAGCTGCTAAATCAACATCTTTTGCAGCCAACTGATCCTCCAATGCTTTTACTCACTGCTACCATGCTTCCTCTTTTTCTTTGCTTCCTCCTCCAAGGTAGCCACCCAAGGCTCCAAGACTTCCAATTGAGCACCCCTCTCACTGGCAAGCCGAGTTTGTTCAGCCAAGTCATTCTAGATGTTCATTATGGTAGCAGTGGACTCCTACTTAATCCTCTGTAGGAGTCTATAAGCTTCCACTCTTCATGATACTACTACCTCAGTGGAAAATACTTGGTGTTTCATGAGGAGAAAGACATCACGAAAGGCAAGCTCTATGTGATATAAGCTTTCCAGAACCCCTGCATCTCTTCTTGCTAGCCTTGATGATTGACCTCGCTAGGCTCTCATCATTGTAGAAGTCTCTCTTGCTGGCCACTCTTCACAAAATATCTATTTGAACTCAGCTTCACACCCCATTTGTACAAATCCTTAGATGTGCTGAACCTCCTGGTCCACTAGAGGAGATCAGCCAATCCTGAGGTCTCTAGAAACTTGTCCCACTCAGATCATTAACCTGCCCATATGCTCTAGCTCTTGTACATATCATTGCACCATGCCTAGTGGGTCTGATGGGTTTGGTTGTGACATCTCCACAACGAATCCCTTCATGGAGTCACCCTCCTTGTTCTCCTCATTTCCAGAAGCTATAAAAGGTTTTGCCTCCTCCTGGGGTGGTTCCTCAACTATCTGCTGAGGCTCATGTATGGCAATCCTTGGCTCCTCTTCTGTTCTAGTCTCCAGGTGTGAAATTGTGTCCTCGACACTTTTGGTCATCTCACTTTGCTGATTGTGAATGACTGGCTCTTCCTCACCCCTAGTCCCTCTGAGGGACTCTTCTCTTGTTGTACTGGCTGCTCGACCACTTCTAAGGTGAGGCCTACTGATCCCAAACAACTATCAATCTGGGCTACCCTAGGTGCTCCTGGGGTTGGGGTAGTCTTGTCAGTGGCCATAATCATTCCCCAAGTTCCTACTACTAAAGTTGCCACTCCTGACACTATCAAACCTGGCAGTGGTGTATGGGAATAGGCTACTGGAAATATCTCGACAGAGGCAGTGGAACCTACCGATACAGTGGCTACCCCTTGTGATGTCATGGTGGCAAGTGGTGCCCATCCTGGTGATGCACTAGGTAATGAGGTAGCTACCCTCAACATTCACCTGGCTCCAATTGGCAAAATAGGAAGAGTGAATGTCACTGAGTGTGTGTTCTCCCTGGCTGATGGTGCGGGAAGAGTAAACCCTACTGGCTATAACATTGTTATGTTGATCTCCCCTACTTCTTAACCATTGATGGGGATAGATACCTCCTCATTGGCTGGTGGACTAGACTCCGAGGATGAGAAAGATAAATCAATGGGCTCCTCCTTATCTGATGCATTACTCTATTCAGAGGCCTCCTTCACTGATGTTTCCTCTTCCACTCATGCCTCCTATTTTCTCTTCTTCCTTGAAGCCATGCCCTCACCAGCTTGCTTCGCTTCTAGTTCAGACTAGTAAAATACTGTCAGCAACCCAAGATCCAGTGAGTGAGTGGCTGCAATCTTCCTCATTTGCCTTCAGGAACCTATGTGTGAACGACATCAAGAAAGAGGGCTATAGCATGCTAGGTCATGTAGAAGGCCTTATGCCTCTGTGATAAGAAATCTCTCATCTGCTCTATGAGTAACCTTGCCTAGTTGTACACTTGGCCGACGTGGAGTCCTACCATGTATTCCACCATCCAAATAGCAATATCAGACGCTCGGTTGGCACCTATGAGCCAGCATTTCATTAGGTCCAGCAAGCACATACATTCCGCTGTTGCCAAGTAGTGTTTTCAGAGACCTCTATTGCTAGCACTCCATATGGTATTCCATTCCTCTAATGCCAAATCACTTTGACACACCTATTTGACAAACACTTCCTTGTGCTCCTATGTCATCTTCTTAGGTTTGTTAACCCCTATTCTAGAAGCTAGTATGCCAAACACTCGCTTGAAGTCCTATGGCCAAAATGAAATGGTAACTGGGCAACCTCTGTAATCAATCACCGATTTGTAAGTATGCCTGTAGTAATTGTCTACTATCACCTTCAGCCATGGCTCGAAACTCCCGAGAATCGAAGAAAGGTACCAACATAGCTTTGTCCACCCGAGCATGCTGAAGTGCAACCTTCAAGGAGTGGTCATCAGGAATGCTTCACCACCATTATTTGCACTTGTTTCCAGTCAGATTCTCCCATGTCCTCATCTCATTATTAGAGTCCATCTTCTTTCTTTTTCCAACTGAGGCTACCATCGGCTTGTGCTACACAACCTTCTTACCTTTGTCCATTTTGCTATCAGTTCGGCGATTCTATCCAATTTTATAAACTCCAAAATGGTTACAAAAATTGTCAAAACTGTTGAAATTCAATAACTGTCGTACCTCATAAATCTAAATATGCCAAGGTTTTGGGAATTTCTGAAAAGGCCATACGCCCTGAAGAGCCTGTGTAACCCGTACGCCCTGGAGATTTTATACTGGTGGTATGATTATCAATGAAATTTGTTCATTCTGGATACCCAGTGGAGGTCGTACTATATGGAAACTGATTGCAACTTGAGGCCATACAACTTGAAAATCTTGGCAAGTCCATATGATGTGAATGATCTACCAAGGTCGTATGGTTTGGCAAGGTCGTACGATTTGAATGGATGGCCATATGACTCTGCAACTCTGAGGCCGTATGACTTGAAAATCTTCTGGATGTCATATGATTTGAAACTCCTATGGATGTCGTATGATTTAAAAATCCTATGGATGCCATACGATTTGAAACTCTTGTGACTTCTATATGATTTGAAACTCCTGTGAATTCTGTATGATTTGAAACTCCTGTGAATTCCGTATGATTTGAAACTCTTGTGAATTCCATATGATTTGAAACTCCTGTGAATTTTGTATGATTTGAAACTCCTGTGAATTCTGTATGATCTCAGGACTTAGTGAATGATGGGAGTGCCATACGATTTCCTCCCCTGTGCTTGACTTGATGAATTCATACGGATTTTTGTGTTCTCCTCTCCCTTTGTGATTTCTGTGTATTCTACCCTTTTTCCAATATGTCCTTGGCCGTATGATTTCCTCCTTAGTTAAGTATTGGTGACTTTTTATTTTAATGTTCCCTACTTTGATTCTTCACCATTTATTTCCCTCCTCAATTTTCCCCCATGGCCGTACGATTTGTTTAATAGCCAAGATTTTAATTTTAATTTGCTTCACTTTAATTTTTCTTCCTTTAGCAAATTTTAATTTTTTCATTTTTCCTTTCATAACTTTTTCTTTTATTTTCTTTTCCAACTTCCCTCATATTTCTTTTATTTTTTCTTCTTTTTTCTTTTTTCTCCATTCGCCTTTATTTATTTTTCCATTTTCCTTTATTTTTTGATCTCTCACAGCTTTTTTCCTTTCTATTTTTATTTTTTTCAATTTCTAATCATTTTCTCTCTCCTCCCTTCTCTCTTCTTTTCTTTTCATCCCTCTTGTTTCACTATATTCTTGAAATTTTAATTCTGAAGTGTAGTACCATTTACATGTGTGTGGTGGCTTTTTATAACATTCTTCTTCATAGCAAGTTCCTATATACTCAATATCAAACCATTTATCAAGTAAAGGGGCAGGACCAATACCTTGAAAACTTCCATTGATGTACCTTTTGCTGTACCATTGATACCACGTAACATCATCACCTTGTACTGTTGGTGGTCTGGCTAGGTTAGGAATTATTTTACAAAGTCATTCTTGAGTTGCTATCTTCCTAACCCTTGGTACTTTTCTTCTCTCCTAATGCATTTGTTTTAGAAGATCTTCTATACACCTGTCCAACATTGACACAAATGTATCTCCTGTCCTCAACACTGTCTTTAAGCAAGGGGCCTTTTTCTCGAAGTAAGCCTCCCATTATTCATTGTCCTAGTCCACCTCCTCGTCATCCTTCTGGTGCTCATTTCGTTCATGGTCTTCTTGCTTCTCTTTTTCTTCCTGGGCTTCTGTGTCCAATTCCTTGGCTACATATCCTTGTTTTACTCCTTCATAAGGGCCTACATAGTGTTGGTGTCCCCCCATTTGATGCCACAGGGTAGGGATTCTGAACACTGCATTGGTTAGGTGCTTATGTATCTATGGTACTACAATTCCTTCCACTTGCTTCTCTACCAACCTTTCTTAAATTATTTGATCTCGGCTTGATTCTACCCAGACATCATCTGCTACATATCTGGGACCTCCTAGTCCCTAGTCTTGTTCTCTCAGGCCTTCACTATGCACAAGCCAACCTTCCTTTGTGGCATAGCCCAACATGTTGATGGTAATAGTATTCTTCTCCTTTCTCTCCTGATATGGCTTTAACTTCGATCCATTGATTGCCTCCAATATCAGTGACCCATCTAGATTTTCTAACTTTATAGAACTATTGTCACATACTTCTCGTACTCAGAACGATCCTAACCAATGAACTTTAAACTTCCTCGACTTGATCTCGTTATGGCCGTTATATTTCAAAACTAACTAGCCTGACCAAAAATTCACTCGTCGGATATGCTTGTCATGCCAATATTTCCTTTTCCATTGCATGTTCTCCATCACCCATTGTGCCATTACCCTTCGCTCATCTAGCTTATTCAGTTGGTATAGTCTTTCCTTTAAACTTTCAGTATTGCCCAACCGATTCTCCACGACTATCCTTAGGCTCGATACCATGTACTCCATCAGCATCACTACCTCCTGACTGTACATTAATTGGAAGGGCATGTGGCCCATTGTTACCTTGTATGTTGTACAATATGCCCATAGGATGGCTAGTAACCTTTCTTCCCAGTTAGCTTCTTCCACGCCACATGATTTGTGAATCACTGATACAAGCACCTTATTTGGAGACTCCACCTGGCCATTAGCTCATGGGTAGTATGGACTTGACAGGTTGTGAAAAATTTGGAACTTCGTCCTCATCAACCTGATAACAATTAATGAAATGCCCTCCATGATCACTTGTGATCTGAATGGGCATGCCGTACCGTGTCACTATTTGCTCATAGATAATTTTTTCCATATGTTGTGCTGTATTATCTGGCAATGCTTGAGCTTCAACCCACTTTGTCAGATATTCCATAGTGACCACAATATATTGGCATTGATGCAAGTGACTCACCTTTAATGGTCCAATGAAGTCCAATCCCCATCATTTGAACAATTCCTATGGTTGTGAGGGATGCAGTGGCATGAAGTCCCGCTTCAATGGTTTCTCGACCTCTGGCAAGTGTCACAGCCTAACACCCACTCCTTAGCATTAGTGTGCATCGTCGGCCACCATAGACCTACCAAGAGAATTTTCCTTGCTGTAGCATCTGGTCCCATATGGCTGCCAGCCAGTCCTTCATGTGCCTCCTTTAGTATGCTGGGTATCTCTTCTTCTACGACACATCTCCAGAGTATCTGATCAGGTCCCATTTTGTAGAGCAAGCCATAGATCAATTGGAATGTCTTGCTCTTCAAGACGAGCTTCCTCCTTTCGGCTGGTGGAATTTCTTTTAGGAACGTGGATGTGGATAGATATTCTCCAATCTTCTCATACCATGAGGGAAATATTGCAATGTAGAATAAGTGTGCATCCGGAAAGTTTTCATTCACCCCTCCCTCAATAGGTTCACCTGACCGGATTCTAGATAATTGATCGGCAATAACATGGCTCTTTCTTGGCCGTACGATGATGGTGAACATAAATTCTTGCAACAAAAGTAACCATCTACTCACCCATCCTTGGATAATCGACTTTTTCACTAGGTACATCAAGTCTTGGTGATCCACATAGAAAGCGAACGATGTTGCTAGGAGGTAGTGCCTAAACTTCTGTATAGAGTAAACCATTCCTAGTGCTTCACGCTCGGTCATACTATAATTCCTTTCTACTTTTGAAAGTAGCCAAATAGGAAAAAATACCAGGTGGTCCAACCCGTGTGCTCCCACTTGTGCTAGGGTTGCTCCGATGGAAAAATTAGAGGCATCTACATGTACATGGCACCCCTTATCCTAGTTTGGATACATCAATATGGGTGAGCTAATCAATCGATCCTTCAATTCCTGGAATGCCTTCTCCTATTCTTCGGCCCATATAAATGGTTGGCCTTTCCTCATCAATAGGTCGAGAGGGTACGACACTTGGGAAAATTTTTCAATAAACCTCTGATAGTATCCCACATGCTCGAGGAAGGACTTCACATCGGTGATGTTCTCTAGAGCCTCCATTTGTACGATGACTCGTACCTTGTCGGGATTAGTTTTCAACCCTGCTTTGCACACAATGTGTCTGAGTAGCTTCCCTTGTGGCACCATAAATCTACATTTCTTCAGATTCAAGGCAAGGTAGGCTACTCTACACCATTCCATGCACTCACCTAAGGCTTTCAAATGTTTGTCCTTATCACTATAAATTGACCAGTCATCGAGGAAAGCTTTGAAATTGCCTACCAAAATTTTATCAAAAATGTGGAGTATTATCCTCTAGAATGTAGCTGGTGCATTGCATAATCTAAACGAAATTCAGTTGTATGTGTACACTCCATCCTCAACCATGAACATAGTCTTTAATTTTTCTTCCTCTGCGATACTGATTTGATTGTAACCCGAAAAGCCATCTAGAAAGGAATACATTTCATGCTTGAAAAATTCTTCCAGAATTGAGTTGGTGAAAGGAATAGGAAATGGATCCTTGATAGTCACTACATTCAGACTACGAAAGTCAACACAGATTCTAATTTACTCCTCTTTGTTCAAGGATATGATGATGGGTGATACCCACTCACTGACATCCACCTTGAAAATGATGCTTGCTTCCAGCATCTTCTCAATCTCCTCTTAGACTTTAGCGGCATAATTTTTGTTCATTCTATACGTCACCTTCGTACAGGCTGGGCTCCCGGTATGAGAGGAATCCTGTGCATGCATAACTCCAATGGTACACCTTATAAATCTTTGTATGTCCAAGCAAAAGCATCTTTATATTCCATGAAAATTCTGAATGATGCTGCCTTCAGTATAGGGTCCCAATCATCACCCACAAGAATCTCCTTAGGTTTGTCTGATTCCCCAAGGTTTACCTTTTTTAGTATTGGCTCCTCATACTTGATGGTTTTGTCTTGCTCAAACTTGTGCGCTGGTGTCACATCTAATTTTTCCATACCTTCTTTATATTCTCTATACTCAGGAGGAAATGTTTCACTGGTCGAGCCTTTGTCTTCTTCTACTTCCCCCTCCTTGACTTGCAACATGTTGCAATCAGGATGGAAGACTTCATAATCCTCCATCTACCAGTGAAACAATCCATTTAGTGAACTGGTCTCATCCTTCAAGCAACTCCCAATCTACGGTACCCCTTCTTCCATTAGCTTTCTCTCATCATCTTCTGATTCTCCTCTAGATTGAGATGCCGAAGATGCTAGATCTTCACTAATGGCCTAGTTCTTCAAATCAATGGTGTATTTCCTCCCCTAATTTTCTATGGACATTGTATTTCTCTTCCAATTGTGGGTTTCTTTGGTAGTTATCAACCATCCTCATCCCAAGAGTGTGTCATATGCCTTTTTCTCCAGTGGGATGACTACAAATTTTAGCAAAAATAGCTATGTGCCAATCAAGACCTTCTGCTCCATTAGTGTACCCAGCAGTCTAATGCCATGTTGATCTACTCCCACAAGGTGGAATGTCGAGGGCCAAAGAGTCAGCTTACCCAAACACTTCTAGGTCTCTTCTGGCAGTACATTTGCTCCCGAACCTCCATCAATGATAGTGTTAGATAATTTCATTCCCAAGATTTCCATCTTGACAATGGCTAGTTTCCTCCCGATGCTTACTGTGAGTCGCATTGGGTCTACAGTATCAGCTACCAGTTCTGGTATTTTTTGTGGTGGACTCTTCTAAAGATTTTCTTCAATAACATTTGTAAGTGCTACTTTGAGATAAGATATCCTTTGCAGGAGATCAGTTATCTTAATGGGTATGGTTGTGTGAAGCACCTGTCATATGATATTCGTCTCCGACTCCAACTATAGCAACGTACTAGTAGGTTTAGAATTGCTACATTCATTCACCATTGCCTCTTCTACTTTTTTCTTGGCTTCTCAAAATCTTTCCTTCTTTGTACGAGGGTCTAGATAATTTTCCCTTTTTGACTGCACCCTTGTAATTGCCAAGACTTCTTCATCAGTTACCTCTAGCATATTGATACTACCTTTTTGCTTCAGACAGTCGGTGTCTTCATGGTCAGCTGTTCCACACCACTTGCATAGTTTTCCCCCATTTCCTTGGCTGCTCTAACAATCCCTCACAAAGTGACCCCATTCATTATAGTTTTGACATTGGATCATCAGCCGTCCTTTGCTATCGTACTGAATTTTTCTTCTCGGTGTATTTCTCTGATTGTTATGGTAGCCTCCAGGGGATGCATTATTTCTCTATGGCTTTGGTGGTGTGGTCGGAGGGGTTGACTGTTCGCCTTGGGTGAAGAATACTTGCGAACTTTTGGTTTTTAAGTTGTATGGGCACTCCTTGATGGAGTGTCCCATAACTTGGCAGATGTCATAGAATAACTTTTTTGAGCAATTCACCTTTTTATGGCCCTCTGTCTTGTAGTCGGTACACCATAATTCATTTGCCTCTTTGGATCCTTCCCTGTCAACTTTCAATTCTTTCATCATCCGCATCATATCTCACCAAAGAGCTTGTATAGTTGTCAATTCATCTTCACTTTCTTCTACACTCTCTTCATCATCCCTCTTCTTCCCCTTTGAGGATGTCCTGTTCTCACTTTCAATGTCCATCACCCAATTGTATGCTTCGATGTACGAGGATGGTGGTACTACTTTCATTTTCTGCTAGAGTGAGGGAATTAGCCCTTCAATAAACCATTGTTTCTTTAGGCCATCTGCTGGCTGTTCCTCAAGCTTTCCTATCAAATCTTTTAATCGCCGATTGTAAGTCCACACACCCTCATGCTTTCCCTATTTAGTATTATATATCTCCATGATGATCTTGCTATCATCTCGTAGGAGTTTGAACTTCTCTTGGAAATTTTGCTTCAAGATCCTCCATGTGGCTCTCTACGCTTGGTCTAATTCAAAGTACTAGTCGATGGCACTGTCTCGAAGTGTCACTGAAAATGCTCTTAGCCACTGGTTAGGATCATCTTGTCCACTGGCTATCTAGATAGTCTCACATGTCTTGCAATGTCGTACAGGATCTTTAGACCCATTCCCCATGAACTTTGGCAACTTTTGGCAGTCTAGATGAGCCATCTTTCCCCACTGTCTTCCTTGTGTGTTGGACCCGATTAGACTGGTGGTTGCCTTGCTATGTCCCTATGTGTCATTGCACTCTTGGCCATGTACGAGTCACTCCCACATCCTCTGTTAGTGTCTGCAACACCATGAGTATCTTGGGGTGCCCTCTGATGCTCTTTCAACCTTGGGGTATTGAGCTCTAATCTTCCACTCATAATCCATTCATCATTTGAGAGGGACAACTCTCAGAATTGTCTAATACTATTGCTCAATTCATCTCCATTCTCATTAGAATCATATCTTCCTATATATGGGGTTTCAAAGAGTTTTTTGTCCCTTCCTTCTGTCAAACTTTGGTGTGCTCATCCAATGGATGTGTCTATTATCATTAGGTTTTCATATGTTCTTTTAATGCTTTGATTTATTTCAATTAAATCCTCATCTAGTTCCTTACTGGCTTGCTGCAATCTTCTTCATTGGTTTTCTTGTTCTTGTAGCCAGAGTGATCGCCAAATATTTTCTTCCTGAGTCTCGTGCCCTTCAGGTACTCGATTCTTGTCTTTGTTGGGCCATACGGGCATTTAAAATATGTTCAAGTGATCATCGCTGGCTACCAGATGTATGTCTCCAGCTTGTGTCTTGTTCTTCTTCTCATTTAGTTCATTCTTCGTAGCATTGTAGTATTTGTTGTCATCGGTGTTCCCGATCTTCTTCTTCTTGGAGGTCTTCCAGAATAATGGAATGATAGGCCAATAATCAGGGCATACGATTCAAGAGATGATTCACCTCGTTGTTCACTTCCAATCTATCCCAAATAACTTCCTCAGGGATCTCCCATATCTAGGATTCCCTTCGTACGTGATCTCACAATGATATCTTCCACAGATTAACAAGAACCTCTGTCAATTGGTCTTCCTATTCCTCATTAGAATTTATAGGTTCTTCCACTGGTTGACCCATTACACTGCCATGGCAGGTGATGCCCTAGTCCATTTAGGCAACAGTGCCAAATGTTTGCCTATGGAATGTAATTCAAACCTTATGTACTACTGGCAAACTAGTCATGTGCAGAACATAGAATAAAACATAAACTAGAAAGATAACATGTTTCACCTCCAGAAGCTTTATTCATTATCAAAAATATCATGTACAATCACAAAGTATCACAGTGTTGAACAACATAACCATCGACACATAACTCCCTCCTAACTATCCCAACAGACTACATATAACACTTGGTGGTGGTTAGATAGCCAACAGACACAATGTTTCATAAGAACATTAATATTAACACTAATCGGGACTTGATTACCCGAAAGTACATGACATGTTTTATTCTCACTAACTATTGTTTTATTAGAAATTGGCTAACTATGACCAAGACCGACTACGGCCGACAACAAAGTAATATATACTGCTAACACATATTAGGTATTGGGCATGTTTTAAGCTAAATAATCTTAACTTTTCCCTATTTTAATGTTGTAAAGTGTATTTATTTATACCTTCACATTAAATTTAGGAGGCTTGTAAATCAAATGTACCTAATCTAGTGTTGTAATGTGTTTTACACATTCACATGGGATTTAGGGCCCTTCTAAGCTAAATAGACCTAATTTTTCCTAAAATTAATGTTGTAAAATGTATTTACTTACACTTTCACATTGGATTTTGGGCCCCTTTGCATTTATGACCTTTTAATGTGCCCCTATGATCCCATATTGTGCATCCCAAGGCATATTTTTACTAAAAAAGCTAATAAGATCAACATATAAGCTTAATTTCCTGACTCCTCGACATTCTCGTTGGAAAAATATCCAATGTGAGACCCATTCGCTACTTTCAGTGAATAAGTCCCATCTAGGTTGGACTTAATCATCCAACTAGGTGAATGAGTCCCATTTGGCCTATTTTTAAGGTTCTAAGTAGGAAAATCTAGTTTTTAATTCAAATTTCTTCCATGTCAACCTTGGGGAACAAATTAATAGTCATTTAGGTGCACTACCTATATAAACAAGCCTACAAATCATTATTTCATCAAACATTCATGTTATTAAGCCAAGCAAGCAAGATTTAAGCAATCCAAGAATTTACAAGATCACCAAGAGAGCATTCAAGATCATTTTTAAGGCATTCAAGGGAAGAATTCTTCGTCAATTATTGTAGAAATTCAAGATCCATCATCATGTCAATAATATTAATCATCAAGCATGTTATTCAGCTAGTGTTGTGATGTATCATTGAAGATCCAAGATCAAGCATTGTTCTACACCTATTGTCAAAGATCAAGATCTACATCCTTCATGGCCATTTCATGTTGAGTTACAAATTTGTAAGAAATCATTCAAGGTATCATTGTTCGTGTTTCATATCCTATGTTTATGTTTCATTCCCATGTTTCATTGTTTCATCATTTGGTTTAACTACCTAAAAGGGGTTTAACCAAAGAATACCCCTATTCCCTAACTATTAACACTTTTTCTCTCTTTCATAGTGTAATTGCAGATCTAGGTGCTTCAAAGACTTGAATACCATTTAATATTAGGTTACAAGATTGTTGGAGTTGTCTCCCCATTTGAAAGGTCATAATCTTTACTAAAAGGTCATCTATAGCCTCGAAATCAGAGTTTCAGATATGAGAACCTGGAGGAGCAGATTGAGTAGACTGAGAAGAGCATATTTAGACTTTAAATTTCCAAAAAATTCAAAGTGGTGAATGAGTCCCATTGTAGCTATTTTTGAGATCTATTTACATATTTAGATACCATTTTTCTTGAAACAAAATCTTATGTCAAAACCCAAATCTAGGACTGATTCACCTAGTTTGGCGAATGAGTCCTAGTTGGTCAAAAGATAAAAATTTCCAATATTTCAAAACTTCAATCTGTCACTTCTAGATTTCTAGGTTTGTAATATTCATCTTTCTTCTTTTTAGTTCTATTTTTCTTGCATTCTTAAGCCATTTCGTATGTCTTTGAATTGAATTAGGGTTTTTATTACATCTTGCATTTAATTGACTTTTCCAAGTCTAAACTTGGTGGTGAACCACTTAAAAGTTTTCAAATAGCCCCTAGAACATTTCATTCGCAAGATCTCTTTCTCTTTTTCATTGAGATCTCAATGGTTTTTTCTTGAGTGAAAGTTGGTGAAAATTGCCCTGTTTAAGGTCAAAAACCCTAAAGGTAGGAGAATAGTAAAAATTTTCACCTTTTGTTTTAGTGAACCTACATTTAGAGCATCATAATTCTTATTTGGAGTGGATTTTCATCCTAGATTTTTCTTGCATTAACATTGCATTAGGTTTTGCATTAGTGAAAGCTCATTTAACTTGCATTTTTGCATCTAATATCATGGAAAATCATTCAAAATCTGCATTTGCATTGTAGACATAGATCAAAAAGCATAAAAAGCATAAAATCTAATTCAAAAATTTTGAAAATTTTGAAAAAAATCATTACTAGGACTCATTCACCACATTGGGAGAATCAATCCCTTTGCATATTCCAAACTGCATTTTATAGAGTTAAATTCCCTATTTTAAAGCTTTTGTTTGCTATTATTGCTTTTCTATTTCAAATTCCCTACTTTTTGTTAAATTCAAATCATTAGAAGTAGCATAATTTACAATCATTGCAATTTTGGATGGAATTATATTCTTTCATCTTTCATTTTCAACATTAGTTCATAGTTCAATTAGATTAGATTACTTTCAACATTCATTAGAAAACAAAAACTAAAAACATCAAACAAAAAATTGGTTAACCTTAGAGAAAGCATATCATTTAAAATCTTTACTAGAGATTACTTGGACATATTAGATGAAGCCATTGATGACTTCATCTCACCTAGATCATCCACTAAAGCTTTAACATATGTGGATGCAAGTGTTGACAATCATGAAAATCATAATTGTTCTTCTCCCAATATCTCTCCTATTAGTGACGAAGGTATGTTGGTGATAGGAGGTACAATCATTGAGAATCACAAAAGTATTGTTTTTCTTTCCTCTTGGAAATAAATTATGACACACCCAGCTAAGATAATGGCCACTACTTTACCTAGTTTCCATTCATCTCCCAAAACCTCCCCTACTTGTGAATATGCTTTAGTGAATAAGGATATAATCGTCAATGATAATGAGAAACACATGTATGTGTAGGATATGTTGATATTAAGAGAACCAATAATTGAGAGCTATGACAATCCTACCTCTCCTACTTGGGAAGAAATTATAGGATATGGGGATGCAAATATAATCATGACAATCAAACCTTTCCTTCTCCTAATATCTTCTCTAGACATGAAGACGATAATTTAGTGTTAAAAGATATCCTTATTGAGACTCATGAGAATCTTATTCCTCCCTTTCCTAATGACCCTATCATTTGGAAAAACCTATTTGAATGAAAAATTCCAATCATTGGTAACCATGAAACTCATAGTTATCCTTCTCTTTATGCCTCCCTTATGTGTGATGAAGTTACTTTACAACATTTAACCACAAAATGTGATGAGCCTCTTGTTTGTTAATTTCCTAAAAGATCTCCTACCATGGTGAATATTATGGCACAAGAGAGTGAGACCTTAGAGAAAAAGGATGAAATTATGGAGAAAAGGCATTTCCCCCTCTCCTAAATCTTGCCTATTGGTGAAGAAGATATTATGTTGTTAAAAGATCCAATCAATGAGAATCATGAGGAAAAAATTATTGAACAAGAAAATGCCATCATTGATACACAATAAAATAAAACAATTAATAACCTCCTCAATTGTGATGAAATTATTTTAGAACCCACCTTTGAATGTAATGAATATTTAGTTTTTCACTCTCCTAAAAACTCTCCTACTAGGAAGGTATTATGGTGCAAGAAAACAACAACATTGACACACTTCTTTCAAACAATAGTAATATGACATCCTTAGATGAATATGATGAAGATAAATTATACTCCTCTTCACTAAGAGATCATGAAACTAACTATAAGTCTTTTGACATTATGAAAATTAGACATCCCCTGACACCAAACACACATGTAGAACTCGTACTGTAAGAGATAGAAAAAGAAAAGAAAATTGAAGAAGCCACAAAGTTAATGGAAGATGCTTCAGAAACATTTGATTTCAAGCCTATATTCATGGGAGAATAAAATATCATAACAAAAGAGTCTAAAAAGGGAAAATAGAAAATGGTGATGGAAATACAAAATTTGAAAGCATCCACTTCAACCAACTTAGAAGACAAGATAACATTCAAGAAAAACTTTGAGGAAATTGAACAACCACCAAATATAAAAGTAGTGATAAAGCTTTATAAAAGAGGTTTTGAACTTATGGAGAAAATTTGGAAAGGATGTGATGCTATATAACAAGGTATCCATGTACCTATAAAGCCTAAAACACAAGAAATAATTAATGATATTGGTTATTACCCCTCGAAACAAAATCCTTCATTCAATGTCAATGCTATTATAAAATATTCTTCCAAGACAACTTTAACTTTTATGCATCCAAAACTAATAGATATATCATTAATTATGTATCAATTTGACACCTTATTTACTCATCATAATAAATAACATTAGTTGTTGTTCCTTTCCATTTAATAGTTTTAGGATCATATCATATTAACTATTGCATGTTTTACATTCATTGCAAGTTGTTCCCTTTTTTGCAAGGAGCAACATATCATCATCCATTTTGGGCTCACCCTTATCCTGCACTAAGTGGGGGAAAGGAGGTTAGCAATCCTTATCCCCGTATGTCACTTGCCATTGTCTCTTTTGTCTAGTAAAGAATGCCTTTCATGTATATATAAGAGCAAGCTTGGGATGTGACTGACATGCCTTAAGTTGGATCACATGTGATATACTTATTCATGATGTAGTTCAATTTGGAAACATATGAGTTGGCATGGGGATTTCCAAGTGACTTTGGTGTCTTCTTTCATGTTAGAATTTATCATTGGCTAATTTAAAGTAATTTATCATAGTTATGGTGTAGCAACCACTTTAAAGTGGGGGCATACATTGATGACATATTTTGGAAACAAAACATGGTGATTTTTACTTGTGATGTGTCCTCTTCTTAGTGGTATCATTGGTTTTAATGCCATCCAAGAGTGTATGATATACTAACATGGCATGATGTGAATGAGGCATCCCATGGGAAATGATCTAACACTTTTGACTTTTCCTATCTTGGAGACATTAGGCACAATTCTCCCTAAGAGGAAGACTATTACACAAACAAATAAAAATCCCCTTTAACAATTTTTTTTACAAAAGTATTTGCAAAAAGAATTACATTGTAATTCCTTATTGAAGTTACCAAGAAGATAACTTTGGTATGGTTAGTATGATGAGAAGTCAATACACTAGCATGAATTTCTCATAATATGGTGGGAAGCCGACATACTTGCATGACTTTCTCACTAAACCACTTCGTTGGGACAACTCACCCCATGGATGACTTGAAGTTTCATGGCCCCAAAGTGAGTGCATTTTTAAAGTTGGATCCACCTATCTTATTATTTTATTTCTTCTTAATATCTTTGACATTGTATGTTTGTGTATCTTTTTTTGGTGCATATCATACACCTTTGTGTGTGTCCTTTTTGTGCTTATGATTGTTTGACTTAGGATCTTAGATCATGGGGGCTTGAACACCTTCTCGATCTCTATTATATTAGAACATCTAAATTGGTACACTTGGACCCCTCTTGAATGTCTACTTTAGTGTGAGTTTGAAGTACATCCTCTCACTCAAGTGGGGGCTAAATGTATCATCAAAAAACGTCATTGTGAACATTTTCACACTTGATATGGGAATAACTAATGATAAATTGGACTTAATGTTGCCTTGATATAGTGTTGTGAGGTGTTTTACACATCCACATTAGGACTTGGGCCCATTTTAAGCTAAATAAACTTTAATTTTCCCTCATGTAATGTTGTAAAGTGTATTTATTTATGCATTCACATTAAATTTAGGAGGCTTGTAAATCAAATGGACCTAATCTATTGTTGTAATGTGTTTTACACATTCACATGGGACTAAAGGCCCTTCAAAGCTAAATAGACCCAATTTTTCCTTAAATTAATGCTGTAAAATGTATTTATTTATAGTTTCACATTAGATTTTTGGCCCCTTTGAATTTATGACCTTTTAGTAGGCCCCAACCCCATATTGTGCATACCAAGGCATATTTTTACTAAAAAACTTGATAAGATCAACATATAAGCCTAATTTCCCAGCTCCTAGATATTATAGCTAGAAAAATAGCCCCTATGGGACCCATTTGCAAATTTGGGTGAATGAGTCCCATCCAAGTGGGACTCATTTTTCCAACTTGGAAAATGAGTCCCATTTGGCCTATTTTTAAGTTTTTGAGCAAGAAAAATGGGTTTTTAATTCAATTTTCTTCCATGTCACCCTTGGGGATCAAATTAATAGTCATTTGAGTACATTTCCTATATAAAAAATCCTTCAAATCATTATTTCATCAAGCATTCATGTTATCAAGCCAAGCAATAAAGATACAACCATTCCAAGACTTTACAATATCATCAAGAGAGCATTCAAGATCATTTTTAAGGCATTCAAGGGTAGAACTCTTCATCAATTGTTGCAGAAATTCAAGATACATCATAATTTCAAGCATATTAATCATCAAGCATGTTCTTGAGCTAGTGTTGTGATGTAGCATTGAAGATCCAAAATCAAGAATTGTTCTACACCTATTATCTAAGATCAAGGTCTATATCCTTCATGGACATTTCATGTTGAGTTAGATAATTTTAAGATATCATTTACAAGACATAATTAAAGTATCATTACTCATGTTTCATGTCCTTGATTCATTTTTTCATCATTTTGTTTAATTACCTAAAAGAGGTTTGACCAAGGTAAACCCCTCTTCCCTAAAAACTAACACTTTTGATCTCTTTTTTTGTGTAATTGTAGATCTAGGTGCTTCAAAGACTTAAAGATAATTAAATATTAGGTTACAATGTTTTTGGAGTTGTCTCCCCATTTTCAATTTCATAATCCTCACTAAAAGGTCATCTACAACCCTAAAATCAAATTTTCAAATCTGAGAACCTAGAGGAGCAAATTGAGCAGATTGCGAAGAGAAGGTTCAGACTTTGAATTTCTAGAAAATCCAAATTGGACTCATTTTCCACAAGTGGTGAATGAGTCCCACTATAGCATTTTTGTATTTTTTTTGCATATTCAGATACCTTTTTTCCCAAAAAAAACTTTTATGCTGAAACCCAGATCTAGGACTGGTTCACCTAGGTTGGTGAATGAGTCCCAAAAGGTCAAAAGGTCAAAATTTCCAATGTTTTAGAGCTGCACTTTGCCACTTCTAGATTTCTAGGTGGGAACTATTCATCTTTATGTTTTTCTATTCTATTTTGCTTGCATTCTTAAGCCATTTCATAGATCTTTGCATTGAATTAGGGTTTTCATTACATCTTGCACTTCATTGTCCTTTCCAAGTATAAACTTGGTGGTGAAACCCTTAAAAGTTGTCAAACATCCCCTCGAATAGTTCCTTCAAAAGATCTCTTTCTCTTTTGCATTGAGATCTCAAGAGTTTGTTCTTGAGTAAAATTTGGTGAAAATTTCCCTCTTTTAGGTCCAAATGCATAAAGGTAGGAGAGTACTCCATTTTTCTACCTTTTGGAGGATAGTTTTCAAGGCTAGAAATGGCTACATTCATGTGGTGGAGAAACTCTAGACAAATTAGTCTCTCTACTGCCCTCATGCCCTAGTCATGAAACATGGAGGTGTGGAAATTATAGTGTACACAAAATACTCCAGTAGTGTTGCATTGTGCACATGTACCTAGAATAGAAATTCCTCTCTGAGTATGCTGTGAAAACCCTCTTCTTCAACCTCACTTTCGACTTTGAAAACTTCTATCAACTAGTTAGACAAATGCCTAGAAAGAGGACTACATTTGATTTCCTCAATGATAATGAAGTCATTCATGGACACTCCATCACTATGAGCACTCACCATGTTTGACACTATTGGTTGGAAAAATGAGGTTGTTCCTGTTGAATTTATAGAGGGTTGTCAAGAAATTTGAGCTAAGGTTGATCAAGATGATATGATGGAAATATGATTAGGATTAATTGTTGATGTGATAGGAATTTAACTTGTATTCCCAATTGATTATCTTGCTTGATAACTTGCATGTGTGCCTCCATTCAACCACTATGATAGTTATTTAATGCTTAATTTGCAAAGCATACAAACCACTCAAGAATTGATGGCCACAGGGTAGGAACTTAATCAAGAAATCCTTGAAAATTGCCTAAGGTCTTATCATTAGCAAAGAAATCATGCTGACATTTATTATTTCTTGGCCATCAATTTTCAAGATGGAAATTTAGTGCATTATCATAACTAATTGGTAACCACCAAGAGAGAAACATGACCCCTATATCTAGGAGGAAATCCATTCAACAATGGTCTCATTCATGGAGAATACACTATGATGTAGTCAAGGAACATTAGTTTAGCTTAAAATTTTATTTACCTTTTTATTACAATAACTTTCAATTTATGAGTTGTGAGTTGAAATGTAATGTTGATTGTACTAAACTGTGAGTCATGTGCTATTTATGATATATTTTATGTCTAAAATTTATTTGACTTGATTCATTTCATCTATTGAAATTATGAAATATCTCATTTCTATTACATTTTTTTTGCCATTAATTAATACAATCTATGGGCTAGCTGATTGATGACTTTTAGGATTCATTTTGTATTAGCTATATTTTTATGAGTTAATGTTTGTCACCTTTACTGATTTCTAGTTAAAAGCACATTTATTTATTATTCAAATCATATGAGGGAGTTGTACCTCTTAATTTAGAGGAAAGACGGAAATGCAATTGTGGCCTTTCCAGAGCTATTAGTGAATTTTCACTAGTGCTTATCAGCAAAAGTCATTTATGATAGGCATATTTATCAGGATCCAATTCATTCACTAACAATCCAAAATGACACTATTCTCACCAACCTACTAGATAATCTACAATCTACATGAGATTGGTGAAGAACATGACCTACAACTTATAAAAACAATTGAAGAACTTCCATGCAAGCTATGAGGTGATGATCAAAAGCTGCTTTCCCCAAGCAATGTGGTCCAATAGTTTACTGACATGAGCCATAAGGAGTTTAAAGATAATTTTCAATATCATTGATGGATCAAATTTTTTATCTTCAACTATCATTGAGCAATATGAAATAGTATAATGGGTGACAAAAATCCTATAATACTGTTAGAGATTCAGTGTTAAGAGCCTCAAGAATCATCAAGAATACTTCAATACAAAATGATGAAGTGCAGACAATCTTGAACAAACATGAAGATTTCTTGAGGTAAAATGTTGAAGAAGGTTGATCACACCTTAGATAAAATTTCAAGCTTTATTAATTTATAAGTTTTGTAGCTAGCCAAAGAAAATTTACATGTTACTTGTAAAATTGTAAAAGGATCTAACAACTTTGAAGTCTTCCAATAATTTTGCACTTCAAAGTTGTATAAGTCAAAGTAATTAGAATTTTTCCTAGAATAGCTCTTAGCTCTCACCTATAAATATGAGAGAACTCGTTTGTATTAGTTACCTTTAATCTATTACAATGAAGTGCTCCCAAATTTTAAAACAACTTTGAAAATTTGTGTTCAAATTATGATACTAAATTCAATCAATAAAGAAGGAAAACTTGCATACGAGAATTTGTGTTGGGATCAATTTTGAATGATTTTGAATGTTCTTACATCTTTCATATTGATTTATATTATTATATGATTGGGTTAGTGGTATTTTATTTGTAAGATGGGGTTAGAGAATCAAATAGCATAGGTAAAGTGACAGCCAACACCTCTAAACTATTAAACCACATCCAAACAAGAGAAAACAAAGTAAGCATAAGGAAAATAAAACATTAAATTAAAATACTCCCCATGCTTGAACTTGAATCACTTCTCTTGCTCTCCTATTTCTCCTTTTGCAAATATGCCCTCAAATTTGTAGTGTGACTTGTGCAAATACCTGCAAATGATAAGTAGAAAGTTGGAGAATAATAGCTGTTAAGCTGAAAATGGAGAAGAAAGGTTACTTTTATAGACAACCATTCGAATGGACGGTTGAGATTAAGCTTCTAGAAAGATTCCAAGATCAATGGTCCAGAATTGATGCACCAAGAATATGCTATTCTTGGAGGAATCATGACAAGAAGAAATGCAAAGACATGCAGGCCATGACAGACATGCAGGCTAGGATAGGCATGCAAGGACATGCAAGGACATGCAAGCTATGATAGGAAATGAATGTTATGACAGGGGATTATGACAGGGTATCTTTGACCAAGTGGTGCATAAATAATTTATTTTAAATTATTTATTCGAAAATGGAGGAAATGGACAAGTGGAAAATAAATAATTTATTCAAATTATTTATTTGAAAATAGAGGAAATGGACAAGTGGAAAATGAATAATTTTTTCAAATTATTTATTTGAAAAAAAATGAAAAGAGGAGCATTTAATTAAATTTGTTAATTTAATTAAATGGAGAAATGGAAATTAGACCTTAAATAGTTAATTTAGATTAATTATTTAATAGGGAAGGTGGTATGGGATAGTTAAATGATTTTAATAATTATTTAACTATGGAAGAATTAAAGGACCATGAATAGATAAATAATTAATGGTAATTATTTAACTATAGATGAAAGATGACAAAATAATTAAATAAATAATAATTTATTTAACTATTGAAGAAGAGGAAGAAATTAGTGAGACGATTAGTTTATTTAATCGGTCAAGATAGAATAAATAATAGAAAGTGAATTAATTAAATAATTATTAAAAATTATTTAATTAATAGAGGAATGTGATCAAACTTAATTGAATAACTAAAATTATTCAATTACCGAAGGACGAGGATGAAGAAAAATGACGCTTGAAGGCTTAGGACATTTTTATGTGTCTACATTTTGCCCCTCTTTGTCATAATGCAACCTGTCGCATTGTGACAAAGAAAAATAAGTCAAAGTCATGCCCCAATGCAAAATAAGATGAGGAAGAATGACGAGGAGGGTTACGGTATGCCCCCTCGAGAGGACAGATGAGTTCCAAGAACACGGGTGTGCTCTCAAAATTGATGAGAAGACTAGAGGATGAAAGACAGAAGAAATGTTAGCTTGGGAGGGGATGGATCTTAGCGTGGAAGAGAAGGGAGGATGAAAAGCTAAATGAAAAACAAGATAGGGGAGCCAACTTTCATACTTACATTTTTATATTTATCATCATTGGGAAGATTATTGTAATGGCCAACAAACACTATGATATGACGTAGACCAAGGTGTGCAAGGTTGTACCATCATGTGAGATAAGTAGTTGCAGACAAGGATGATCATGACTCATACAAAAAGGCACATTTGCCCCAGTCTTTTTGCCATAACCAACCGCAAGCAGAAAAAGACAAGAAAGACAAATCATGAAACGTCATTGCTTCTCTAAATCCTATTTCTAGGACATCCTCGAGAAACAAGAAACATGATTACCAAAAAGGACAAAATAAAGCCAAAACCATCATCATGATACATCGCTGCTTTTCTAAATCCCAGAGTTAGGACATCACTGAAAAACTAGTAACATGAGTGTCCAAAAGACAAAACAAACCTCATGGTACATCGCTGCTTCTCTAAATCCTATTGTCGAGATCTCGCTGAAAAACTAGTAACATGATGAAAAATCAACAGACAAGTGCCAAGTGTTTTCTAAGTGTTTTAATGTCAAGATGTTTGGTTTGATGTCGAGATTCCAGGGTGTCAAGGTTTTGACGATGCCAAGATGACGAGTGTCGAAGATTGCCAAATTCAGGAAGGACACATCCTGAATAATGTTGATGTCAAGAGGAGAAACCCCCAAAAGTCAAGAGGATCCCCCAAAATTTCAGGTGACAGTGACGATGCCTAGGAAGGACACATCCTAAGGCATAAATGACAAGGTTTTTCTTCAGAAGGACACATCTGAAAGAACATTCATGTCAAGAGAAGTGGTTCCTAAATGTGAAGAGGATTGCTCAAAATGTTGAATGACGATGACAATGCCTAGGAAGGACACATCCTAGGGAATGATTAAATGACGGGCTACCCTTCAGAAGGACACATCTGAAGAGTAAGCAAGATTTGAATAGCTTGACTAAGTTTGATTGAGATTGACTGATTTTGATATGCCAAGATGGTTGTCATGTTCCATTGACAGATTGTCGAAGTTCACTTGGGTAAATTGTTCATTCAAGTTTAAAGACTGTTTCATGTGTGTGCAAAAATTGTGCAATGAACCCTAATGGACTGACCTAGTGCGGCCTCGGGGGCTCATCGACAAATGGCCTTGCCTACGTCATGCACTCAGAGACCTCAGTTTGACACGACCAAAGACTTTGTCTTATCGATGAAAGATTGAGTTGTGATTTATTTTGACAAACCTAATAGGACTGACCTAATGTCTCGGGGGCTTGAAGATGAGCCTTGCCTACGTAGCAAATGCGTAGAGACAACGTAGTTCGACAGTGACAAAGACTAATCAAGACTTAAATTGACGTGACTGTGCTGACTGACATGACTTTGTTTTGGAAGTTTTGTGTTTTCTTCAGGATGTTTTTCAATTTTTTAGGTCCTTTTTTTTAGGACACATTTTCTGATTTTTAGGGCTTTTTTAGGACATTTTATGATTTTTAGGGCTTTTTTCTGATTTTTAGGACTTTTTTCAGGACATTTTCTAATTTTTAGGTCTTTTTGTTGTTTTATGATTTTTTTTTTGGATTTTGACGTTTAAGAAGATCATGACAAATGCATTTGACTGATGCCTACATATGAGAATCCAAGGAAAAACATGATTGTGCCCCTAATCAAGCTAAATACCAATTGACATGTGATGACAATGTTGTTTGACGTGGAAAGGACACATCCCAAAACAACGTAAGGACAATGATAATGTGATGAAAGTAATTGAGGTCTGTAGTTGGGCCAGGAACAAATTCAAGTACTATTTTGGATAATGTGCTTGTATGGATGAAACTCGTTGCATTTGGAATGACTTGGTTAGGATGATGGAGTGATGGAGTATCCTTAGACCGTTTGACAAGGGAAAGCCAAGATAGCTGACATGCATGAAAGGATAGGGGGTGGCCTTGGTAAATGATGGGAGACATGAGACTAAGTGAATTTTCATATGATTTTCAAGGACTATGTCATATAGGGATAATGATGGAAATGACAGAATAGTTTGTGACAAAAGGATCGACATGTCAAGAGTTTTCCCCAAAGCATGATTTATTTGTGCCAATTTTATGTCAAGACCAAGGTAGGTAGGAAAATGGGCAGGGGAATGATATGGATGAAATAGATGGGTGTAAATGTCATGAGGAAAGCATGGGAAAATGAGACGACTTGCCCCCAAGTGTAAAAGTCCACATAGATGATTTATTTTACACATGACGCCTGTTTGCTAGGTTTTCATCATGGTACTTATCCAGGGCGCCTGTTTGCCAGGTTTTCACCATTGGACGAAATTTTTATCTTTACTATTTTCTTGACTTTTTTTTTTTTGTGTCACCAAGACGCCTGTTTGCCAGGTTTTCATCAAGGTGATAATTTTTGATTTTTCAATTTTTTTTTTTTTGGATAGCCTAGATGCTTTAGATGACCACTAACTACTCTGAATCCACTGATGGTGTTGATGTAGAGACTGGTGCCATGATGTGCCAATAATATCTTTTCTGAAGTAGCTGCCTTGTCAGGATCCTAGCACTTACATACAACTGATTGATATCATCATGGTCCTTTCCGATACTAGAATTGGCCTTATCAGAATATGCACATCGCGATAGAGTGCCATGAGAGTCCTTATGATAAAGAGTTGCTGCCAAGATGCGATGGATTTGTGATATGGGATTTTTGGACTTTAGGCGAGATGTAGGATTATGGCAGATGATGGTAGACATGGATGGATTTTTTGGATGTTTGCATGAATCACTTTTTGTTTTCCAAACTTGGTATGATGGATGATGGATTTTGGAGGGATGGAATTTGGAACCAACACCTTTAGATGCCTTCCTTGATGACCATTTTGAAGGAGGTGGACATGTGTTATATATGAGAGTCCTCTTGTCTTGCGGCTCCACATTTTGATTAACTTTTTCTTTTGACATATTTTCTTTGCTTGATCCACTTTTCTTTGGGATCCATTTTAATTTCATTTGTCCACTTGTCTTTTTGTCTGATTCGATGGCCTTTGACTTTTGATTTTTGACTTTGTAAGACTTTTCTTTTTGTTGGTTCCAAAGGGAAGGTTTAATATGTCGATAATGATGGTCTATGGTGTGGGTGGACGAGGTGTTGGCAACAATCTTATGACAAGGATTTCTTATGGACTCCATTTTGAAGTTTGTATCTGACAAGGTTGCCCCCAGTATCGAGGAGGTTCCACTGACATCATTTGATTCACTAACTAAAGAATAGCCAAGACCTTGATGTCTGTGATTTGTCTGAAGCTGTATTGGTTCTTGAATGCCTTGCTCATGTATGCCTAGTCCTTTGCCTTGATAATGCATGCTTTGACAGATTCTATTTGCGATGGGGTATTTATTATTTTGAAAGCAAGATGCTAACCCATCATGATGTATGTAGACACAGTCATTTGAAATATTTTCGTCTACAAGAAAGCCTGCTCTGACAAAGATAGATGACCCTAGCTGATAAAGTGTCTTAGCTTCATTGTCATGTTGGCCATATTTCTGACTGATATCTTTGGTCTGATCTTGTGACATGTCAGGTTCAGATGATTTTTTTGGTGCATCCAAGGCGATGTCGAACCCATCATTATGTTTAGTGTCATAGATTCCAATGATTTCCGCTATAACTTGATCAAGTGCAAGCATGTCCCTAGTGGAAGATTCTTTTTTTGGAGGAATATCGTCTATGTGTCTCATGGAGGCAAGTGTCTCATTTTTGGAAGTGGATGTGCTTGGATTTTGAGTAGGATTAGTCTCAGATGTTTGGTCATGAATGGCATAAAGGTCGATGAGTGGATCATTTTGGATTTCTTGGTCAAAGATAGGGTCTTGGTTGAAGATGGGATTGTCATGGATTTGGACTTCTTGGTCAATGGTAGGGTCTTGGTCAAAGATGGGGTTATCATGGATTTGGACTTCTTCGTCAATGGTAGGTGTATTTTGGATGTCATGATTGTCTTGAATGACTTCTTGAATGGAATTTAAGATAAGGTCATGGGATGGAATACCTTGTTCTTGACATGAGGGTGACATTATAAGGTCATGCTTTGGGCTTTCATTTTGACATGTATCCTCAAGTTTAGACAATGGGATTTGACTTTGGACTATGATAGAATTTTCATGACTAGATGTGGCTTGTGAGGGGGTGACTTGAAAAGGATTAATGGATGAAGAACTAGGATAGGATGTGGGAACTTGGACTGGACTAGGATGTGAAGGACTAGGATATGGCATGGGGACTTGGACTGGATTAATAAGGTATGCTGTGGAGACTTGACATGAGTTGGTAGACGGTTCATAAGGCATGTAGACTTGGATGGGATTGGTAGGTGAAGGACTAGAATATGATGTGGAGACTTGTAATGGACTAGTGGAAAGTTGGTTTCCCTTGTCAAGGTTAGGATAAGGGTGATAACTGGATGTTTGTTGTAAATTAATGGCATGATTTATGTTGAGTAACTGTTGATGGTGAGGGTAGATGGATGGAAGTCCCAAAGTATTTATGTCAAATCCTTATGGTAACTTAGCCCCTTGGTCCAAAAGCATGGATAGATACCTTTGAGGGTTACGTAAGACTAATTTTTGTACAAAGGAGGCTATATCAGGATTTTTCATTGCAGCTTTTAAGTCTTCTACATATGCTCGTCCATTTTGGTCTCTTTGTATGAATGATTTAGAAGGATTGTTTGATGAAGATGGCATGTTCATAGAAGATTGCATGTTCATGTTGTGAAATGGGTTGGAAAAAGTCCAATGTTGGTTCATGTCATAAGTGTTATTATCAATGTTGAGATTGAAATCTTGTCCAAAGTTTTCCATTTGTTTTCTTTGTCTTTGAAGCCTAGTCTCAACCATAAAATGGGATTGCTCAAATGAGGATGATGACAATGCAAGTATGACACTACCCTATGTTTTTGTCTTTTTGTGTGATAAAGGATGACAATGCAAAGAGATGATAATGCAAGTATGTCAAAAGCCAAGGTGACTAGGATGATGATGCAAGACTATTTTTTTGGATTTTTTTTGACAATAAGGGATGCAATATGATAATGTTGTCTAGAGAAAATGACTAATGCCAAAGGACAATGAAGACTAGGATGACAAGCTATGACACTAATTTTTTATTTTTTGTATTTTTTGTTTTATTTTGTATTTTTGGAGGATGTCAATGGAAGGCGATAATGACGTTTTCCTAAAGAAAATGACCAATGCAAGGTGATAAATTGTTAAGAAAGGATGTCAAATGCCAAGGTGAAAGTGAGGACTAATGTGAAAATGTTGGTTAAGGAAATGACCAATGCAAAGTCTAGATGCCAAATGAGGACTATAATGACAATATTTTGGATTTTAAAGAAGACTAAAATGATTTGAATGTCTAAAATATGAAAATGCAAAGGTCTAAAATGATTTGGAAGAAGGTTTCCTAACCACCCTATGCTTGATCTATATCTCAATTTTGGAATATCAATGGACTTGTTGGAAGGACTAAATGACAAGGACAAATGACAAATGAGTCTTCCTAACTAGACTTTTGAGTTGGAAGAACCTCACAAAAAGATAATGACTAAAAGAGATAATGATGTCTAAGTCCAATGATAACCTAATTTTGAAAGTCAAGATTTTGCAAAGGTGGGGTAAGGTTGTCCTAATCCAAAATATGCAAAATGAGATGAGGACCTAAGTTTTTGGTTTATGATTGAAAATGCAAATGGTGAAGCCTAAGGATGAAGCTAAATATTTGCAAAGATGACCCTATGGTAAGATGCAAGCTAAAGTGCACAAGAAATGAGAGATTTGAGCAATTTCATGATTTGGTTTTGACATAAGACTTCTAGGTTAAGACTGTTGTTTTGATGTTTTATTGAAAATTCTGAGTTGGCTAAGGTTTTGTGTCTAGATTTGTGAATGTTGTGTATATTGTTTGAAAATCTAGAAAACACTTGACAAGAACAATGTTTTGGTGTATGCAAACACACATGAGACAAGCACAATCCTAATAAGCCAAGGGTTTGTGTACTTGGTATAGCCCACCGATATACCCCGGATTGGTGCTAAACACCTTTCCTTCTCAAGAGCGGATAGCTTAGAAGTTTGGTGGAACTGGCTCCCCTCCACGGCTCATTAACGTCATTCGGGCACACCAACTTCGGATTCTTGGGTCATCACTTCCCAAGAACTGCTATCTCTACTCAAGGGAGTTAGTAGTGAGTATCTTCGGGCATGATACTGTACCCTGCACTATACCAAGCAACGGCTAAAAATAGTTGGCCTCTAAAATAAAAGGTGTTTAGTTAGGGCATCCGTTCGAGTGGCCACACATGGGGCGAGAGATTAATCACCAATTAGGTGGCACTCCAGCCTGAAGAGGTTACGCTCAACAGGGTTTATGGGAGTACTACTCCATCCGTGTGACACATCCGCACTCGTGGTACTTGAACTTTCCTCAAGCACCCATTTTATATCCCGGCTGGAAGTGGCTTGGCTTTAGCCTGTTACCGGTCGAGTCGTCCCTTAAGGTGAGTACTTTTTCCCTTAAGGCAGACCCATTTCTAGAAATAATAACCGTTTCTCTTACACCCAGGATCACTTGAAAGTGCAAGGGGAGAGGATACTTCGATTATTAAGTCGTGAAGGTGACAAAAAATAAGGTGGGTCTGGTTTTTTGATCACCTAGTTTTCACAAGGTGAGGCATAATCACCTACCACCTTCAAGCACAGTTAGATAAAATCAAGCACATGTTCATTTTAATGCACCAATGGAAGTGTTCCTAAACTAGAAATCACAAACACCTTGTTTGAGAAATGAGTCTTCGACTAACGGAGCTGCAAAACCACAAATTAGTAGTTGCAATATATGTCTTGGACCAACGAGAAAGCTACAAAAAAAAAGTAAGTTAGAATAAAAGACTAAAAACCAAACTAAAAGTTAGTAAATAATTAAACTAGAAAATAAAAAGACTAAACTAAGAAGAAAAAAGAATTAAATAAAACTAAAAACTAAGAGCTCGATTTTTTTGTTGCTCCAAAAGAAGCAGTTTTGGGAGCCCCATTCCAAAGCCACATGCTACAAACAAAATATTAGTAAACCAAAAAAAAAATTTGAATGCAAACAACAAACTAAAAATAGTGATAACTTTCTCACAACTAAACAAAACTCTAAATTGTAAATATCTATGAAAAGCTAAGACATAGAGCTTCAAAACCCAAAAAACATTTTGCAAAATTCTACAAAACAAAAATATTATAAACAAAAGAAAAATCGGATTTGAAAAATTAAATCTTAAAAAACTGCAATCAGTAAAATGGCCATAACTTTCTCAAATCTTAACGAAATTTCAAACCGTTTAATGTTTCGGAAAGCTAAAAATGAGCCTACAAAACTCAGAAAATGTTTTAAAATATTCGATGGTTCCATATTTTTGTGCTCAAATGAATATGACGGGATTTTGCATGCATTCTTGGCTGTAATCTGCAAAACAACCAAAACAAACAAACCAATTTCTCTGCAAAAAAACAAATGTAGGGTTCACCAAATGTAAGATGGGGTTAGAGAATCAAATAGCATAGGTAAAGTGACAGCCAACACCTCTAAACTATTAAACCACATCCAAACAAGAGAAAACAAAGTAAGCATAAGGAAAATAAAACATTAAATTAAAATACTCCCCATGCTTGAACTTGAATCACTTCTCTTGCTCTCCTATTTCTCCTTTTGCAAATATGCCCTCAAATTTGTAGTGTGACTTGTGCAAATACCTGCAAATGATAAGTAGAAAGTTGGAGAATAATAGTTGTTAAGCTGAAAATGGAGAAGAAAGGTTGCTTTTATAGACAACCATTCGAATGGACGGTTGAGATTAAGCTTCTAGAAAGATTCCAAGATCAATGGTCCAGAATTGATGCACCAAGAATATGCTATTCTTGGAGGAATCATGACAAGAAGACATGCAAAGACATGCAGGCCATGACAGACATGTAGGCTAGGATAGGCATGCAAGAACATGCAAGGACATGCAAGCTATGACAGGAAATGAATGTTATGACAGGGGATTATGACAGGGTATCTTTGACCAAGTGGTGCATAAATAATTTATTTTAAATTATTTATTCGAAAATGGAGGAAATGGACAAGTGGAAAATAAATAATTTATTCAAATTATTTATTTGAAAATAGAGGAAATGGACGAGTGGAAAATGAATAATTTTTTTCAAATTATTTATTTGAAAAAAAATGAAAAGAGGAGCATTTAATTAAATTTGTTAATTTAATTAAATGGAGAAATGGAAATTAGACCTTAAATAGTTAATTTAGATTAATTATTTAATAGGGAAGGTGGTATGGGATAGTTAAATGATTTTAATAATTATTTAACTATGGAAGAATTAAAGGACCATGAATAGATAAATAATTAATGGTAATTATTTAACTATAGATGAAAGATGACAAAATAATTAAATAAATAATAATTTATTTAACTATTGAAGAAGAGGAAGAAATTAGTGAGACGATTAGTTTATTTAATCGGTCAGGATAGAATAAATAATAGAAAGTGAATTAATTAAATAATTATTAAAAATTATTTAATTAATAGAGGAATGTGATTAAACATAATTGAATAACTAAAATTATTCAATTACCGAAGGACAAGGATGAAGAAAAATGACGCTTGAAGGCTTAGGACATTTTTATGTGTCTACATTATTAATTATGGTTGGAGGGTATTCAACCTAGATATTATAGAATTCATCCTATATCATTTACTTGGGATTGTGTATGTGCTGAGGATATCTTGTGGTGAACGATCTTCAAGACTTTGTGCTTGAAATTATTTATTGGTATGTGGATATTTATGTGACATATATCTAAAGAATTTGTGCTCCAATATAATTCATGGTATTGTGGAACTTATCATTAAAAAAAACTGCAAGAATTTATGCTTTCATTGGTTTTTTGGTTATGAATATTTAATTATGCTGGTATTATTAGATCATGCTTTCATACATTAAGAATATTGGGAATTAAGGCTTTGGTTTTTACTTAGATTTTAAGAGAATCATGAAGTAAAAATTTGGAACATTGCAAATATATTCTTTAAAATGAGAGAGAATTATGAAAGTAACACACCCCCACATGATTAAGATAGTGTAAATATTGTACATCTAGAATAGTTTACTTTTCATTCTAGTAAGTAGTAAGAAAGGAGACTCCCCTTTCTGAGAGGAGAGATCTTATCTCATCATAGTTGTGCCTGAAATTCACATTTTGTAATCCATAAAGGGATTATAGAATATTCACCCAACAAATTTGAATGCAATGATTAGAAGTATTTAAAGGTGTTATATCCAAATGTTCAAGTTCTAGATTGTGTGGTAGTAGAAGATATGTTTGATAGTGTGTTGAATTGTCTCTATCTTGTGAAGAGGGATATATGGGAGAAATGGAATAGCTCCACATTTCTCCATGTTGAAGTTTCTTTTCTTGTGTATTTGGGAATGTGCTAATATTTCTAGTACCTACCTTATCTTTTCTTTTTAAGTATTCAACTATTTTACAAGCTTCTAGTTCATGAGTGGTATCGCAATGGCAGTTTGACTGGTTGTACTAGATGATAGTATTCTTAGTTTCATGTGTGTGTGCCAGTGTTTTTTAATATTTTGTTATTGTTGGAATATTTCAAGATGTTTTACAATGTTTTTGCATAGTCCATAGGATGTTTTCAGCCCTATTGAAATGTGAAATTAGTTACTTGATAGTGTTAATGTCGGTTTTCCCAACTTGGTGTTAGTGTTATTTGTGGATGATATTCATAGTTTGTGGAAGCCTAGTACAACATGTTCATGTAGACCTAGGTCCTAGTTAACCCTTGATGTGGTCTTCCCTTACTTCTTTTCACCATAGAGGTGTTTGGTTCCAACGTATTTGGTGGTTGCAAGTTTGATGTGCATATGTTTCATTGAAGTTGACTTAGAGAAGGTTATTTGAGGTTGTAAAAGATATATAGAAATTCAACATTTTGGAGAATTGTGTGGTATAGAATGATGATTGTGTGATTGTGTGTTTAGATCTGTGTGTGAGAAAGAACACCTAAGAGTACTAAAAATAATGAGTAGAAGGTGTTTACAATTTAGTGTGCTAGAATTTGTTGTAGGAAGTGAGCCAATGGTTGTGGATGGTAAAGATATCTTGTGGTGGTTTCTCTAGTTTCTTTAAGGTAGTGAACCTCCTTTTAATTGTTTCTTTGTAATAAAAAAAATTGATCTTATTGGCTAGTGAGCCCTTGACAATGATCCTTTCCTTTTGGATAGTGAATTCTCTAGGAAATGATCTGTTTAGGTAGTGAGTCTCTTGTAATCCTTTTTGGTTTTCATATAGTGAGCTAATACTCACTGTGGTTTTTCCATTATTGGATTTTCCATATAAAAATTTGGTGTTCTATTTTGAATGATTGTGGATGTGTTTTTGTTTCATTTGTCTACATTCATACTAATACTTAATAAGGCTTTTAATGTTTTAATGCACAATTGATTCACCCTCTATCTCAATTGTCATGTGTGTCTAGAATTTATTATAATTATTAGGACTATAATTCTTAGTATGGTTGACATGGGTACATACCTAGTAAGAACTAGTTCTCACTAGTTGTTGTGTGGTTCTCATTTGTTACCTTTTGAGAATGCTCACCTAGAAAATATGAGACTTCACTATCTTGTGGTGCCTTGGTTCATGGTTCACCTACAATATATCAATTTATTTTATCTTTTGAGTCATGAATTCCTTGGGTATGGATCCTAGTAATGTTTTGTAGAGCTTCCTAGTCTTTGTTTCTCATACCACCTTTTTTGTATCTTGTTTGAATTATGCTTGCATTGTGTTTGTTTGCATTTTTTTATTGTCTTTATATTTTCTTTTGTTTCTTCATCATGTATGCTTCATTTTTTTTATGCTACATCACATATCATACATTTTTTCTCCCTTTTCCTTATGATGTCTTGCTATAGGATCTTGAATCCTAAGGGCTTACATTCTCCCCATAGATTCATTTTACCCAATCTTTTCAATATTTGGATAATTGAACCTCTCTTGACATTTCTTACTTTAGTGTGAGTCTTAGCATAATTTCACACTCTCACTAAAGTGGGGGATAAATTTAGCATCGTAAATTGTCACCGTTGACAATTTCACACTAGGTTTTATTCACCCTATGTACTTGGACCTAATTGTGCACCTAATTTCTAGTATAACCAATCAATACATTCATCCTCCATCTAATCCACCACAAACTACATTACCATATATGTAGCAATTAATTCAATTCTTACTACCTATATCCATATCACAAAAAATACTCTCTAAACTAATCATGATTCCAACACATACTTCACATTAAAAAAAATCTTTTTAAATCAAAAATTCTTGTAGGTGTTCATATTAATCATTCTAATATTTGTTCTTTGCTTCTATAAATCATATTCACTCATTATTTGTGCATAATTTATGTCTTCTAGTGTTTCAAGAGTGTTGAATCATGATTCTCTATTGACCACTCTACATATTTTTAGTATCACCATGGAACATTCCATAAATTAGTTTTGCAGTTTTATGAGAGCCTTATAGAAGGTTTTATGGAATTAGTTATAGATTTCTCTTAGGAACAATTCTATCTTGAATAGTATGAGATTGATTTCGATTGTTACAAATTGTATCCATGTCGCATAGATTTGACCTTATAAAATAAAAACTATCAAATCATGATTTTCATGATCTTCACTAATGCATATGCTTGTAAGAGCTATGGTGTCAATAAAAACTACTATGTAATCTACTAAAATTCACAATTTTTTCATTATAATATTTCAACCACCTAGATGAACCAATTTTTAATAACCCTAATATAAGACTCAAAAAAAATTCTACAAACCATGCCTATATTTAATTCTATATCCATTACAAAATCAAAGTTTTCTATAATTTTTTTTTATCCTTTTTGTTAAAGCTATCCCCCTTACTATTCGATGTAGTTTTTGGACCAAGTTGACAATGTTATTGTATCTAACTTTAAGTCAAGACCTCTATGTGTGTTTTAAATTATGATAAAAAACTATAATTTTATAAAAATTTATATTGTGAATGTTCTTCTATGTTTATGTTAAGGAAAGGAAAATATCAATTAGATATTTAGTTAGAAAGATGTGAATGTGGATTTTTTATCCTTAAAATTTTAGTGAATGATTTATATATTTTTATGATAATGTGATTAATGGACTAACTACCTTGTTATTTTAATAAGTTAGATGAGGAAAATTAGTTTTTTTGCTACTGAATAAGGAGGGAGAGCATCATCGGGGAGAAGGGAGTAGATTCAAGAGAATTACCTGGGCACCATGAATGTGAGAAATCACACACACAAATATTAAAAAAGGTCTTGTTTCTTATATTTTTATAATAGTTTCCTTGAGTCATGTGTGAAATGGTACCTTATGTTGCAATGTTATTTTGGTTGTGATTGTTCTTGTCTCTTTGTTCATACTACATTGATAGGTCATTTAACTTCACATCTCATGTTATCTATGTATATCACATATTTAGATAATTTGTAATAGTATATATAAAATTATATAAATATGTGTCTCTACACACACACAAATATGCACACACAAACACATATATAAATATTACATACATATTCATATGTATAATTATTACATATATAAAATTTAATTATATAAATTATATAGAGCATATATATTCACATACACAAACATATACATATGATAGATACAAGCATATATAAATATATATTTTAAAATATATATCCAATGTGAGAATTCTAATGACAAAATATACCATGATTTTAAATGTAGAGATCGTCAAGTGGTGAAAATCCATGTAGTAGAGAGTATGATTAGTATAAATGATATTTACTTCACATAAAGTGAATTAATGGGAATCTTGAAGACTCAGAGAATGGTAGAGAGTGGAGAGAAGTAGCAACATACATAAAAGTAAGAACAAACCTAATGGTTGCAGTTGGTAAAAAATAAAGGAAAGATTAAGAAGAGAAAATAGTGGTCACAAAATTGGAAGGAATTCTCTCTTACTCTCCTTACCCCTCTCTTTCTCATTCTCTCATCCCCTCTCTACTTCTCTCCATATCACCACTCTCTCTCTCTCTCTCCATCCCTCTATCCCTCCATCCCTCCCTCTCTCCTTCCCTCTCTACTCTACATCTAACTTATATCTCTCTCTACCTCACTCCCTCCCCCTCTTTATATCTCTCCTCTCCCTCCCTCTCTCTCTATTTATTTATATCTCACCTCTATCTCACCTCTCTCCCTCCCTCTCCACTTCTCTATGTCTCCCCTCACCCTCTCTCTACCTACCTCTCCCTCCATAACTTCACACCAATCTCTCCTTCATTGCTCTCTCCCTCCCTACATATCCCTTCATATCTCCTTCCCTCTCTAGTTCTATCTATCTTACCTATCCCTCTCATTACCTACCTCTCCCTCTATCACTTTGTATCACTTTTTCTAGCTCTCTCTACACCTCTCTATCTCACCTCTCTCTCCCATCCTACCTCTTAGTCACTCCCTCATTCTCATTATACTTATCTATATCTCTCCTCTAACTCTCTCTACCTACATCTCCCTCCCTCTCTCTATTTTTATCTATATCTCACCCTTGTATCCCTCCCTACCTCTCCTTCCCTACCATAAAAAATTAGGTACCTCCTTTGTAAATTGGCCTCCGGGACATTTTCACTCCAAGAAAAATACATTAAAATAATGTATCAAATGACCTATGATCTTGATGAAAATGGAGTTGTAGAGGTTTTAGACCAAAAAAAATGGGTTGTCCTTAGAGTTTTAAAATTTGAAACTTTTAAGGACACCATTTTTTGCCATGCTGCAGTTAGAAAAGGATTAGCTAACCCATCAAAACTTATCCGAGGATCCTGAAATTGAATAGGCACGTTACCATTTGACCCAAGAATTCATTGCAACAAATGATAAGGAAAATTTCTTCCTTAGGTGAAAGATATTAAATACTAAAGTTGCCTACTTGGACTTTTTTGCAATTTCACCTATTAGAAACCAATCAGGGCTCTCAAAGTCACCACTTTAAAAAATATCAAAAAAACTTTTGGGTGGCTGCCACTATAAATATAAGCTCATGATACATTGAGTATGTGGGAAAGAGGTCTTTCCTTCAATCCATATTTATCACCAAATATTAAAGATCAATCTTGACCACTTTGTGTAGACACCTAAAAATGACCTAGGCCTACAAGCTTCATTTTTACCACTTTCGTCCTAGCATAATTATGACATTTAATTATGTCCTTCGTCCACATTCGACTATTGATTAAATAATTCGTAATTATTTAATTAATTCATGTCCTTTTATTCTTCATGATTATTAAATAAATAAATTTTATTTATTTATTAAATACATCCTAAATCTTCCCTTAATTAAATAAATTTCTTAATTTATTTAATTACCCTTTGTCATATATTTCTTCCTGATTATTAAATAAATAAGTTTTATTTATTTATTTAATAAGTCACTAATTGTCACAATTAAATAATTGATTAATTTATTTAATTAATTAATCTTATCTGCTAAATTAAATAATTATCTTTAATTATTTAATTATCAAAATTAATATTCCTCTCATTTTAAATAAATGAAATTATTTAAAATGTCATCACTTTCTTAACTGTTAGTCCATTTTGGTAAATAATCTAAAAAAGATTATTTATTGTCTCACAAAATTATTATTTTGAATTAATATAATTCAAAATAGTAACTAATCTTCCAAAAATCAAGTAATCGGGCAGATTCTTGATTTTCCAAATCTGATCTTCAGTCCAACTCTTATCTTCTTGATTTTTTGAATCTCACAAATCAGGTAGTCTTTATCTTCTTGATTTTCAAAAATCTTTATTTTCTAATTAGTTTATCTCATTTATTCTCCACCATCAATCCAATTATTTGAGATATTATCTTGACCATTTGATTGATGAATTTTCCTTAACCCTAATTAGGGATTCTCAGATTTAAACTGGACCTTTCATTTTAGGTTCTCATCATTAATTAATCTCACCCGTCCTTTCAAAATGGCATTTTCTATAAAATGTCATTTTCCTCTCACTTTTCGATTACACACACATGAGTAGACATATTATAGGTATATTACTTATTTACTTGCACACTTAGGCTTCTCATTGCAATTATTATTTGTATCTGATCAAGTTTAACATTGTTTAGGCATAGACATTGGCAATCATAGTCATAGGCATAGGCATTTAGACATTGCATAAATCCTTCAAAGTTTGGTGTAGGACTTAGACATTTGCAGATTGCTCGCACATCGAATCTGAGGTCAAAGCATCATCCAACAAGTAAGAAGGTACTATGGAGGTAATCATAGAAGTTTCTTGAAATAGGTATAACTGTTTATTGTTTAAATTCCTTTGTACTCAATAGGACTTTGGGTTTATTGTTGTTTATGATTTATACACTTTATTGATCTAATCTAAACCTTAGAAATTTACCCTCAGTTACATTGGTGAACCCGACATATTTGGACAAATAAAAAACCATTTTTGGAGTTGGTTTCTTTTTGTTGCAGGTTTTGTTTGCTTTTTCTTGCAGGTTTGGCATCATTGTGGATAAAGCCCTAGTTTCCAAAGACACAACCATAACTTTCAAATGACTTCGTAATTTCTCATGAACTTTTTTTGCAGCTGGGGGACAAAATTGTGCACTTTCATTCCAAATATTAGATTTTTTGGATCTTTTTTTCATTTTTTATAATTTTTTTTCTATTTTTCATAAAAAATTAATTTTGAGAGAAAATAGTCAAATTTTTTAGATATGTTTAAATTTTTGGAAAGCTCCTTAAATTTTAACATAGGTATGTTCTTTATATTTTAAATTTAGATGCGTGATTATTAGTCAAAAAATAGATCTTTTAAAATCTGGGTTTAAAAAAGATTTTCTTATATCTCACTCATGGTTGCAGATCTAATCACAAATTTTTTTTTACAGATTTGGAATGACATCAAAATACTTCAAAAAGAAAATCAGAATTTTAGAGTTGTTTTGTATTTTTTATAATTTTTTTATGATTTTTCATAAAAAAATAATTTCAAGTGCAAAACAGCAAATTTTTCTGATTTATTTAATTTTTTGGAAACCTCTTGAGATTTTAGATAGGATTTATTCTCTGTATTTTTCATTTTACTTTCAATTTTTTGTTTTTAAATCAGATTTGTCTCGACTAGCAAACCCTCTAATAGTAGTGATCGATTATCTTGTTAGGGTTTGTTGTTGGTTTTTTGCATGTGTAGAAAATAAACACTTCAAAGGACACATTGGATCAAGTGGACAAAAATAACACATCTAACTATTTTTGCAGATCGATAGTCGAAGATCATTATTAAACTACTAATGTGTGGTCTTGCAAGTTTGAACGTCAAAGACTAAACATCAAAACAATGTGTTTGTCTTTTTTAGTATAATACACATTTCCTTTGGTGCAATTAAAATGAACTTGTCTTTCTACTATGTTTGAGTGTGTTTGCAAAATGGTAGGTGACTATGCTCTCACCTTGTGAAAACTCAATGATCAAAAATCCAGACCCATTTTGATCTATTTTAAACCCCATGACTTAGTATATTGGAGTATCCTCTCCCCTTGCGCTTTCGGGCGATCTTGGGTGTAAGAGAAACGGTTACTAACTCTAGAAATTGGACCTACCTAGGGATTTCATCACCCCAACATGACTCAAACCAGCAATGGAGCTAAGGCCAAGCTACCCCTGACCAGTATATAAATGTGAATCTTAAGGGAAAACCTAAGATTACGAGTGTGGATGTGTCATATAGACAGAGTTGTACTCCCTTAAACCCTGTTGAGCTTAACCTCTTTAGGCTGGAGTGCCACCTAAATTGGTGATTAATCTCTTGCCCCATGTATGGCCACTCAAATAGGGGTCCTGAACTGAAAACCTTTATGTAGTAAGCCAAAAACATTATATTTGCTAGCGCAGCACTGGTCAGTGTGAAGGCATCCACACTTTCACAGTTTGTAGTAGAGGTGATCAATCTACCATGGAAGTTTCATGGGGGTTGGAAGCTTGGTTGGCCTGAGAAGAGAGTGCACTATAAGGGGGAGCCCATCTAGCCAAGCTTCTGAATTCACATGCTATAGATATGCTGTTGGGGAAACCCGCATGGAATCTAGCAAATATTGTCCTGGTCTAACCATAGGATTGTACTTGTCTCATGTGTTCTTGCTTACACCAAAACATCATGCTTGTCAAGTGTTTTCTAGATTTTCAAATAATATACACAACATTCACAAATCTGGACACAAACAATCGACCTTAGACAACTCAGACTTTTCAACAAAAACATCAAAAAAATAATCTCAATCCCCATTTTGAACTTAGAGTTTGCATTGTTCATCTTAGTCATCATTTTGAACTTAGACTTGGCATTTATAACATTAAGTCTTTAGTCAAACATCATCATCTTAGTCCTCATATTGGCCTTGACAACCTTGTCATCTTGCATCAATCATTTCCTTAGGAAAACATCATCATCATCTTGGATTGTCATCCTTTATTCCAAAAATACAAAAAAAAAAAATAGTGACATAAATTGTCATCTTAGTCTTCATTGTCCTTTGGCATTAGTCATTTTCTTTAGAAAACATTGTCATATTGCATCCCTTATTGTCAAAAATCCAAAAACATAGTCTTGCATTGTCATCCTTTATCCAAAAATTCCAAAAAACATAGGTTGTCATCATCCTCACATTTAGTTGTCATTGGCATCATCCTTATCTAAGAAAATCCCTTTTACAGTTGAGACTATGCTTCAAAGACAACAACGACAAATGGAGAGCTTTGGAAAATATTTCAATCCCAACATCGCTAATAAAACTTATGACACAAACCAACATTAGAATTTTTCCAACCCATTTCACAACATGAAAATTCAATCTTCCATGAACATGCCATCTTCATCACAAAATCCTTCTAAACCATTCATACAAAGAGACCAAAATGGACAAGTATATGCAAAAGACTTAGAAGCTGCAGCGCAAAATCTTGATATAGTATCCTTTGTAAAAAAATCAATCTTACGTGACCCTCAAAGGTATTTAGCCATGCTTTTGGACCAAGGGGCTAAGTTACCACAAGGATTTGACATAAATACTTTGCCACCTCCATCTGTCTACCCTCACCATCAATAGTTGCTTGACATAAATCCTACCAGTAATCCACAACAAACATCCATTACTCACCCTTATCCTAACTTTGACAAGGCAAGCCAACTATCAACTAGTCCATTCCAAACCTCCACATCCTATTCTGACCCTTCACCTATCAATCCCATCCAAGTCTACATGCCTTATCAACTATCTACCAACACATGTCACATCCCCACATCATACCATATCAATTTGGCCCAAGTCTCCACATTCCATTTTAGTCAACCTTACTCCAATCCAATCCAAGTCCCTATGTCATTACCAACTAATATAGTTGAAGTCCCCATGTCACATCATATGTTGTCACATCATACTCCACTCCAAGACTCCATGTCATATCCAGTCCAAGTCTCCATGTCATACCCTAGTCCTTCACATACTAGTCCAATGCAAGTACCCATGTCATATCCTAGTCCGTCATATACTAGTCCAGTCCAAGTTCCCACGTCCTATCCTAGTACTTTGGTCATTAATCCTTTTCAAGTCACCCCCTCACAAGCCACATCTAGTCATGAAAATTCTATCATAGTCCAAAGTCAAATCCCATTTAATAAACTTGAGGATACATGTCAAAATGAAAGTCCAAAGCATGACCTTATAATGTCACCCTCATGTCAAGAACAAAGTGGTCCATCCCATGACCCTATCTCAAAGTCCATTCAAGATGTCCTTCAAAATAATCATGACATCCAAAACACACCTATCCTTAATGAAAATTCCATTTCCGATTATATCATCTATGACAACCCCATCTTTGACCAAGACCCTATTGTTGACCAAGAAGTCCAAAATGATCCACTCCTTGACCTTTATTTCATTCATGATCAAACACTTTTAACCCTATAAAGGCCTCAACTATTGACACTTCCCACAATGAGACACTTGCCTTCATGGGACACAGATGATATTCCTCCAGAACAAGAATCTTCCACTAGGGACATGCTTGCCTATGATCAAGTTATAGCTAAAATCATTGGACTCTATGACACTAAATATAATGATGGCTTCAACATTGCCTTGGAAGCACCAACAGAATCATTTGAACCTAACATGCCACATGATCAGACCAAAGATATCAGTCAGGAATATGTCCAGCATGACAATAAAGCTAAGACACTTTATCAACTAGGGTCATCTATTTTTGTCAGAGTAGTCTTTCTTGCAGATGAAAATATTACAAGTGATAGTGTCTATAGACATCATGATGGGTTAGCATCTTGCTTTCAAAATAATAAATACCCCATCGCAAACAAAATATTTAAAAGCATGCAATATCAAGGCAAAGGACTAGGCATACACGAGCAAGGCATTCTAGAACCAATACAACTTTAGGAAAATTATAGACATCAAGGTCTTGGTTATTCCTCAGACAGCAAATCAAATGATGCCAGTGGTACCTCCTTGATACTAGGGGAAACCTTGTCAAATACAAATGTCAAAATGGAGTCCATGAGAAATCCTTGTCATAAGATTGCTGCCAACACCCCATCCACCCACACCATAAACCATCATTCTATCATGAATCAACCTCCCTTTTGGGACCAACAAAAACAAAAGTCTTACAAGTCAAAAGATCAAAATCAAATGTCAAAGGCCATTGAATCAAACAAATGGAAAAGTGGACGAATGAGATTAAAATGGATCCCAAAGAAAAGTGGATCAAACAAAGACACTAAGTCAAATACAAAATTCAATCACAATGTGGAGCCACAAAATAAGAGGACTCCCACAAATAACACATGTCCACCTCCTAGTCATCAAACAAGGCATCTAAAACTGTTGGTTCCAAACACCATCCCTCCAAAATCCATCATCCACCATCCCAAGTTTGGAAAATAAAAAGTCATTCATCCAAATGTCCAAACAACCTTTCCACATCTACCATCATCTATCATAATCCTACATCTCACCTAAAGTCCAAAAATCCAACGTCACAGATCTGTCACATCATGGCAGCAACTCTTTACCATAAGGACTCTCATGGAACTCTATTGTGATGTGCGTATTTTGATAAGGCCAACTCTAGCATCAGAAAGGACCATGATGACATCAATCAATTATATGAAAGTGTTATGATCTTGACAAGACAACTCCTTTAGCAGGGTCATTATTGGCATATCATGGCACTAGTCTCTACATCGACACCGTCAGTGGTTATCTAAAACATCCAGGCTATCCAAAAAAATCAAAAATAGAAAAAAAATTAAAAAATGTAAAAAATCATCACCCTGATGAAAACCTGGCAAACATGCGTCTTGGTGACACCAAAAAAATAAATCAAAAATTCAAGAAAATAGTAAAGAGAAAAATTTCATCCAATGGTGAAATCTGGAAAATAGGTACTCTGGATAAGTACCATGATGAAAATTTGGCAAACAAGCATCATGTGTAAAGTAAATCATCTATGTGGACTCTTACACTTGGGGGCAAGTCGTCTCATCTCCTAGGCCTTCCTCTTGACATTGACATCCAACCATTTCATTCATATCATTTTCATACATTTTCCACTTACCTCGGTCTTGACATAAAAATGGCACACATAAATCATGCTTTGGGTAAACTCTTGACATGTTTATCCTTCAATCATACATGATTCATGAAACATCATGTCATTGACTGTCATAGTATTATTGTCCTTGTATGACATAGTCCTTGAAAATCATACGAAAATTCCCTTAGATTCATGTCCCCTGTCCTTTACCAAGGCCACCTCTTATCCTTTCATGCTTGTCACCTATCTTGGCTTTCCCTTGTCAAACGGTCTAAGGATAATCATCATCCCATCTAGCCCTAACCAAGTCATTCCAAATGCAATGATTGTTCATCCATAAAAACACATTACCCTAAATGTTACTTGATTGTGTTCCTGGCCCAACTATAGACCTCCATACTTTCGTCACATTATCGTCATCGTCCTCATGTTGTTTTGGGATGTGTCCTTCCCATGTCAAACAACGTTGTCATCACCTGTCAACTAGTATTCAACTTGACTAGGGGCACAATCATGTTTTTCTTTGGATTCTCATGTGTAGGAATCAGTCACATGTATTTGTCATAATCCCCTTAAACCATTCAAAAAGACCAAAAATATGGTAAAATGTCCTGAAAAAAGACCAAAAACATGGCAAAAAGTCCTAAAAAAAGACCAAAAACATCATAAAATGTCCTAAAGAAAGATCTAAAAATCATAAAACGTCCTAAAGAAAAACACAAAAACATCCAAATCAATGTCAGAATCCTAAAAATAGAGTCAAATTCAGTCATGTCATTTAGTCCATGTCATTGTCAAACTACATTGTCTCTACACATTTGCTATGTAGGCAAGGCCATCAATCGATGAGTCCCCGAGACATTAGGTCAGTCCTTTTAGGTTGGTCCAAATAAAATCATGGCATTTGTCACAATTGTCACATCGGTCAAATAATTCATACATAGTCAAACTCAGACACAAGACAGTCATTTGAAATGTCAATGTCAAAATTGGTCAAAATCAGATAGCACAATCCAATCAATCATACAATTAACATTAGTCAACTTTCCAAAACATATTAGTCAAAACAATGTCAATCTCGTCACTCTTTGGTCCTCTTCAAGATGTGTCCTTCTTGGAGTTAGACCTTGTCAAAATGTCTTTTTCCTTTTTCAGGATGTGTTCTTCCTAACAATAGGCTCTGTCAAACCGTCAACACCGTCAAATTGGAAAAACCCTTAAACTGTCCAAACTGTCAAATTGACAAAATAATCAATCTTTGGAAAACAAACATTGGAAAACAAAATAAAATGGTTGGTAATCTTTCTAGTCTATCTTGTCTTATCTTTTGACTATCTTGGCTATTTTGTCTTATATTTTTACTATCTTGTCTTTGTGGTCATGTTACTAGCTACCTCGAGGATGTCCCATGAAGGATTTAGAGGTGTGATGATGTCTCCTGGCCTATTTTATTTTCTTTGACTGTTGTCTATGGATTGTCTTGACAAAAACACTGGGGCAACATGACCTTTAGTATGAGTTAGGACATTCCTTGTCTGTGACTGTCTGTTTTTCAAATGGATGACCTTGCACAACTTGGTCTACGTCATATCATGGTGTTTGTTGTCCATTTATGTCATTTTACCACCCAATGATGATTAAGAGCAATAAATATTAAAGTCCTATGGCAATGTTTAGAAGGATTTGGTCTAGGAACTAACATGCATCCTCTTTAGTCGTGTCATCTTCTCTTGCCTGTCTCATATAGGCATTGCATCCATATCATCATCCATATCTTTTGCACTAAAATTTTTTGTCTCTTCATATTCTAGTCTTCTCACCAATTTCGATAGCACACCAATGTTCTTGGAACCTGTCTATCCTCTTGAAGGGGCATACCACTACCCTCCTCGTCATTCTTCCTCATCTTATTTTGCACTGGGGCATATTTTTTATTTATTTTCTTTGTCACAATGTGACATGCCGCATTATGACAAAGAGGGGCAAAATGTAGACACCTAAAAATGACCTAGGCCTGTAAGCTTCATTTTTACCACTTTCGTCCTAGCATAATTATGACATTTAATTATGTCCTTCGTCCACATTCGACTATTGATTAAATAATTCATAATTATTTAATTAATTCATGTCCTTTTATTCTTCATGATTATTAAATAAATAAATTTTATTTATTTATTAAATACGTCATTAATTATCTAAGTCTTCCCTTAATTAAATAAATTTCTTAATTTATTTAATTACCCTTTGTCATATATTTCTTCCTGATTATTAAATAAATAAGTTTTATTTATTTATTTAATATGTCACTAATTGTCACAATTAAATAAATTGATTAATTTATTTAATTAATTAATCTTATCTGCTAAATTAAATAATTATCTTTAATTATTTAATTGTCAAAATTAATATTCCTCTCATTTTAAACAAATAAAATTATTTAAAATGTCATCACTTTCTTAACTGTCAGTCCATTTTGGTAAATAATCTGAAAAAGATGATTTATTGTCTCACAAAATTATTATTTTGAATTAGTTTAATTTAAAATAGTACCTAATTTTCCAAAAATCAAGTAATCAGGCAGATTCTTGATTTTCCAAATCTGATTTTTAGTCCAACTCTTATCTTCTTGATTTTTTGAATCTCACAAATCAGGCGGTCTTTATCTTCTTGATTTTCGAAAATCTTTATTTTCTAATTAGTTTATCTCATTTATTCTCCACCGTCGATCTGATTATCTGAGATATTATCTTGACCGTTCGATTAATGCATTTTTCTTAACCCTAATTAGGGATTCTTAGATTTAATTTGGACCTTTCATTTTAGGTTCTCATCATGAATTAATCTCACCCGTCCTTTCAAAATGGCATTTTCTATAAAATGCCATTTTCCTCTCACTTTTCGATTACACACACACACGAGTAGACATATTATAGGCGTATTACTTATTTAGTTGCACACTTAGGCTTCTCATTGCAATTATTATTTTTATCTGATCAAGTTTAACATTGTTTAGGCATAGACATTGGCAATCATAGTCATAGGCATAGGCATTTAGACTTGCATAAATCCTTCAAAGCTTGGTGTAGGACATAGACATTGGCAATCATAGTCATAGGCATAGGCATTTAGACATTGCATAAATCCCTCAAAGCTTGGTGTAGAACATAGACATTTGCAGATTGCTCACACAACGAATCTGAGGGCAAAGCATCATCCAACAAGTAAGAAGGTACTATGGAGGTAATCATGGAAGTTTCTCAAAACAGGTATAACCATTTCATTATTTAACTTCCTTTGTACTCGATATGACTTTGGGTTTATTTTCATTCTTGAATTACATGCTTTATTAATCTAATCCTTAGAATTTACCCTTAGTTACACTTTGAAACATTTTGAAAATGTAGGTGCAAAATAGAGCGAAATGCATTTGCTTTTGGACTAGTAAAAATAGAAAAATTGACCATGGGGCTTTGAAATCAGACCAAGGAGTACATTAATGTGGGGAGAATGTAGAGCAACAATCCTTTCAACATGACAAGCAACTGGCTCCGAAGTGTGTGTGTGTGTGTTTGTGTGCATGTATACATGTGTGTGTGTGTGTAAGTGCATGTTCTACAATTTTCTAGAAAAAGGGATAGCATATTTACTCAATAAAAATTAAATACGATTATTGTGGAAACAAGATCAGTGTCTAGTTTGGAGTACATTTATGAATTAGAAATTTGAATTCTATGTAACAATTCACTATATAGTAAACCAATGTGACATTCCCTTGATGTGAATCTGTATGTACTTGTTTACCCAAATCATTTTGTGATCATGAATGTGAAATTGTAATTGTCAATGAAGGTTTTGAGAGGGAATTATGTGAGCATATTTACTCAATAAAAAGTAAATATGATTATTGTGGAAACAAGATCAATGTCTAGTTTGGAGTATGTTTATGAATTAGAAATTTGAATTCTATGTAACAATTCGCTATATAGTAAACCAATGTGACATTCCCTTGATGTGAATCTGTATGTACTTGTTTACCCAAATCATTTTGTGATCATGAATTTTAAATTGTAATTGTTAATAAAGAGTTTGAGAGGGAACTATGCGAACATATGAAGCACATATCCATTAGAAAATGTGCATATAAATCCTTGGAAAAAGTAATGCAAAATAACTTGTTGCATTGTGAGTTCATGGTGTCTATTTATTACAAATTAGTCACATAGGTCATACTTAAGTAGAGGGTATCTAGACTTGTATGATATATTATTTATATTGTGAACAAAACACTAATTTTTTTATTCATGATAATTTCATATTATTTATATTTTTAAAAAACACTCATTCTTTGGTTGGCATGTTGAACAAAACACTAATTCTTTGATGACATATTGATCATGTTGATTTTATGAAACAATTGTATTTCGCTTTGAATGATTGATTTGGTGAAATAGTTGTATTTATCTTTCAATGAGTTGGATTAAATCCTTTCCAAATGTAAATGACATTCATGCATGTGAAACATAATTTCTAGTTGTGATGATGGGTGGCTACACTATTCTTCTCTTTCTCATTTCTCAGCGCTTTCCTTCATAAACCACATCCACTAATTACCTACATTTATTCAAGTCTTGTGGGCATCTATATTGACCCCGCTAAATTTAATATTCAAATAAGGAAATTAGGTGGAATGATTAGAGCAGACATTGAAGAGCAGTTTTAGAATACATCACTATTGGTGTATGAGTCAAAGTCTGGTCAAATTTCTAGATTTTAAGGGTTTCAGACACATCTCTATAAAATTTTAGTTTCTATGCAGAAACTCTTATATGGGAATAAATTTCCCAGTCTGGCGTATGAGTCCCTGTCTTCATTAAAGTCTCGCAGGCATCTGTATTGACCCCACTAACCAATTTTCATCTTTGCCTTTATAAATCTGTACTGACTCTTCTAAGCAATTTGAATGTGTCTTTGTAAATCTCGACCTATTCGTATTGACTCTTCTAAGAAATTTTAATTTTTCTTCACTCACTTCAAGTCTTGTAGTTTTGTGAGAATCTTGACTCTTCTAAGTTTTTGTTTTTGCCTTTATAAATCAAGCGTCTGTATTTGACTCTTCTAAGCAATTTTTGTGTTTGTTTTTATAAATCACAGTCTTGAAAAAGTCTTGAGACATCTGTATTGAATCTTCTAACATTTAGATGAATATATAAAAATGAATGGAGTAAATACTTGGTTTCTTTTCAACTGTGAAAAACGTTACAATGCTACATTTGAATACTTCGCTAGCTTTAAATTCTAAACGAGTGATTTTATGAAACAGCTGCATTTCTCTTTGAATGAGTTGGATTGAGTCTTGAAAGGATGCGCGGCTACACTTCACTTGTCTTTTGGAATGAGTTGGATTGAGTCTTGTAAGGATTTGTATTAACTTGTGAGAATTAATATTTATAACAAATATTTTAATATTAAATTTGAAGGATTGGGGGATTTAGCTTTAGAATTGATAATGTGGAGTTTGTGTTGATGGGTATAAAATACTTGACACTATCTATAAATTAGATACCTTTGACTTGGAAATATATATAGTTCAATCTTGCACAATGTGAGTTTGATCTAGATTGTTGCATATTTGTGATTAATCCTATGAAATGTAAACTATCAAATCATGCTTGTTGTGATCTCTACTAATTAATACGATTGCAAGGATTGTGGTGTTTATAAACACCATTCAGAAACCTGCCAAAATTTAAGTTTCATATTCTCCTATGTGAAACACCTAGATTGACCAATTTCAAATGGCTTTGAACAAAGACTCAAAGAAAAGATTGACAAATGGGAAAATTTCTTGTATGCAATTCTATATCATATATAAAATTAATGTGTATTTTAATTATTCATTTAATCCTTTTGGTTGGATAGTTTTTATCTTATGATTACTAATGCCATAGCGAATGGAAACCCATAAATGAAACCACTACAAAATTAATCATTCTCTCACCACTAATCTCTATAGCTTTCCCAAGTTCTTCACATCACAAAATATACAGATTATTAAATATTTTTTGTAATGATCATGAAAGCTCCACACAAGCCTCAACTTTGATGTCGTGTAACTAGGAAACTCCAAAAAGAAGCACTAGACCATAGAGAGAAAACCTACAACTAAAAACCATCTCCTTCTAGCAACACCACTCTACCAAAGTTCTGATAAGTATGATATCTTTCAAAAGAACTAAAATAAAAATAAAATGTAGTCATTCCAACTCAAGGTCAAAGATATAGTATATCAATAAAACATGTAATATGTGAGCCTCTAAAATAAAATGAATATCAAACAAAATATACATTCTATCAATAATAGAATATACCCAAAGCTAGTAGTCATGTCCTTATCTCTTCAAAACACATTGAACTTAGCTAAAAATGGTAGTCATACATATAATCCTCAAGAAAGTCCTAAGATCTTGTTGAAAACATGAGGATGATGGTATATACTAGTGTTTCCATTGATAGAAACCCATTGCAGAAATGAAGAAGTGTTGGTCCGAAGAAGACCAAGTGTAGTAGAGAATTGGCTAAGTGTTGGTGTGCATTTTTGGTGTTATAGAGCATCAATTATGTGGTTTGTATTGCTTTGCAGTACATCATCTTGTCATATAGTTATGAGGTAATAATGGTGCAAGTGAAAGAATTCTATATCCAAAGTGTCAAGGTTCTATGTCTTCTATACTTGAAGATATTGATGATATCGTATTGGGCATAGTAATGGTAGAATTATAGTTGCAGATTGCATATTGGAATGCTCCACATTCCACCATGGATGACTATTATGTTGTGTATTTTTAAGGAAGTGTTTGAGGATGGAAAAAGTGTATGCATTCCAAGTGGCAAGTGATTTTGTGGTCCGCATATTGAGTTGTAGATGAACAGTTGGTTCATTTAGTTGTTGCTTCACTAGTTTTGTTGTGTGGTTCTGACCTAAGGGTTTTTGGGTCATGTGGAATTGAATTGTATAAAGAGAAAATTTGTAACATTCCCATTGTTCTACCTAGAAATTTTACTATGTTTTACCCACAAGTGAATAGTCTATGCATCTAACATAATGAGCAACAAAAAAAATAAAATCTATTCAATAATAAATGTATCATTTGAAACACAACCCTTGCAAACTTTTCCATTACATAATGAAAGAACCATTTCAATAATACAAGTATGATTTCACTTTACATAAATATATTTATGACAAAATTTCACATTTGCAATTTCCATATAGATGGACAAACATGATGACATACATAGCTTCAACAAGCTTACATGAACTAGAAATACAAATGGTCATGAACATCCTTCTCCCAAATCTTGGCTACCAACTACATGAGAAGCATCAGTCAAGCACTTTTTCGCTAACCATGAACTTATTGCAGTCCCCCAAATATGTGAGCCTCTGAAATAAAATGAATATCAAACAAAATATACATTCTATCAATAATAGAATATACCCAAAGCTAGTAGTCATGTCCTTATCTCTTCAAAACACATTGAACTTAGATAAAAATGGTAGTCACACATCTAATCCTCAAGAAAGTCCTAAGATCTTGTTGGAAACGTTGAGGATGATGGTATATGGTGTTTCCATTGATAGAAACCCATTGTAGAAATGTAGAAGTGTTGGTTAGAAGAAGATCAAGTCTAGTAGAGAATTGGCTAAGTCTTGGTGTGCATTTTTGGTGTTATATGTTAGAAAATGTGCCTCAATTTTACTGGCATGTAAACTCCTGTAAGAGAAAAGTTGGTGTGAGATTCTCACTATCTGGTTGATTAGCAGCTGTGTAGTCAGCTTTGGTATGATGTCTCATCGACTACCGATGGTCTTGTTGATATCACTATCATGTGTTTAATGTTGGTATGAAGTCTTAGTGATGTGGCATGTCTTGCCGACAACATTACACTCAGAGTCATCAGGGTGACATGAAGGCTCGGTAAGAACTCTTGGTGAGAGATGGTTGTATCGCCAAGAGAATAGTCTGTTGTCGATATGACTCCTGGTGAAGGATGGACTCGGGGTGACTTGGAACCTGCAGGGTGACTTGGAATCTGTAGGGTGACTCTTAGCGACAACCTAAGTCTTGCCAACAGATGTTCATATCAGTATGACTTGAGGGCTCATTATGACTCATAGTGACTAGCAATTTTCTAGGCGATGCGTTTGTTGAGGATATCGATGAAAGGTCTTGCCAATAGAGTAAGTCTCATCGAGGAGAGTGTTGATGTCGATGTGAATTTTGAACTTGTTATGATCTCCTACCAATAGCAGTGACTCTTGCCAATAGCAATGGATGTGTAATCCATCATCTGGAATTGGGGAGACATGGTTAGTGTCTCACCGACATCCGAATATTGTTTGAACATTTTTGACCCATTGGAAGACTATCCTATGTGGTTTGTCTTCGACCAATTAGAGGAGCAGAATGGGAACCGCTAGTAGCCAGACTCTTGTGGTCATTATTGTGAGGAAGATCGATAGACCATGAGCGACATGGATATACTTAGGAATTGAAGATGATGATTGGTTCTGATGAACAGTCTGCAAATAGTTGATGAATAGTTTGATGTGAGATCATTGTTGGAATTCAATTCAGAGAGTACATTGTAAATGGGATGTTTTGTACAAGGTTGATCTTAGAATTGCTGCTGCTATAAATTGACATAAGAGAGTGAAGCCCATACTCTATATGTAATTTGTTTACTGTAATACAACTGGGTTTTTCTTGGTGTGGTGGGTTTTTCTCCCATAAGGGTTTTCCCACGTAAAACTAGTGTTCACGTGTGTATGTTCATTTCTCTGTTTCTCTTATTTCTTTCAAGTGTATCTTAATTGAGATTGTAATTGAAAATTTAAAGTCACCTCTACATTCTTCCCTGAGGTTTTGACATTATGAGAGTTAGTTCTGCACCTTAGCTTTCCTTACAAGTGGTATCAAAGCTTGGCCAGTTGTGTTATGCTTATCGGTACATTGAGTTTTTTTGTGTCAATTCTATTCAGTGGAAGTCTTGTAGAAGTTTTGGTAATTTGAATTATAGGTTAAGATGGAAAGCACATTAGGAAAGATTGAAATTGAGAAACTCAATGGCAACAATTTTGAGTTGTGGAAACTTAAAATGGAAGATTTGTTGGTTGATCATGATCTTTGGATTGTTGTGTCTGGAGAAAAGCCTACAGGCATGGAGCAAGAGGATTGGGACCTTGTAGATAGAAAATCAAAGGGGCTAATAATGTTCTACTTGGCAAACTCTATTCTTCTGAATGTTCATGAAGAAAAGACTGCATCTTCCTTATGGAAAAGACTGGCATCTATTTATTAGGGCAAGTCGTTGGTGAATAAATTGTTCTTGAGGAAGAAGTTGTACACTTTGAGAATGCAGGAGGGAGGGTCTATTGCTGATCATTTGAACACTTTCAACATGCTGATTGCATAGTTAACATCTGTGGGTGTGAATATTGATGAAGAAGATCATTGTATGTTGTTATTATGTTCTTTTCTAGATTCTCGTGATCACTTGGTGATGGCTATTGGGAGTATGAAATCCAATTTTAAGAAGGAAGATGTTGTTGCTTCTTTGTTATTAGAAGAGATGAGAAGGAAATCTTTTGAGATGGTGAAGGAGGCTCTTACTGTTAGAGGTGGATCAAAAGAAAAAGGAAAGAAGAAGGACAAGAAGTCCAAATCAAAAGGGATATCAAAGTCTCCTGGCAAGAAGTCCAAGGTGAAGTACTAGAATTGTGGGAAACCTAGTCATGTTGAAAAGGATTATAAAGAGGAGAAAAAGAAGAAGAAGAAGAATTCTTCCAAAATTGATTCTTCTCAGAGTGATGCAAATGCGTTCATTGCAACCTTGGCTACACAGGCATCAAAGGATGTCTAGCTGATTGATTCTAGAGCATCCTTCCACATGACATCTCATAGAGACTGGTTCATGAAGTATGAAGAATATGATGTTGGAAAGGTGTATTTGGCAAGTGATTCATCTTTGGAAATAGTTGTTCATGGAAGATTTATAATTCAATTCCCTGATGGAAGAGTGAAGGGAATCAATGATGTAATACATATACCAAGTTTGGCTCAAAATATTTTTTCTGTTAGTAAGTTGAATGATATTGGAGTGCAAGTCACATTCTCTAGAAATGGCCATAAGATGAATAGAGGCTCAATGATGCTAGCAAGGGGTGCTCGTATTGGTACTTTGTATAAGTTGGATGCACATGATGTACACTGCAATAGTGTCTCTACAAAGTCATAGAAAGCTAATCATGGAGAAAAGAAGGGAAAAGTTTCTGATGGTGTAAAATCTATGGAAGTTAAAATTCTAGTAGAAAAGGCTATGCTCTGGCATCATAGGCTAGGCCACATTGGTGAGAAAGGTTTAAAAACATTGAAGAATAAAAACCTGGTTGAGGGGCTTGATGATTGTAACCTCGAATTCGAGTTTTGTGAACATTGTATAAATGGAAAACAACATCATGTTTCATTTTATTTCAGTCCTCACAAATCTTCTAGTTTACTTGATTATATACATTCTGATTTTTTTGGTCTAGTGAATGTTCCTTCTTTGTCTAAGTCAAGGTACTATGTATCATTTATTGATGATTATTCAAGAAGATCATTTGTCTATTTTTTGAAAAGTAAATCAGAAGTGTTCAGTTAGTTTAAGGAATTTAAGAACCTTGTAGAAAATCAAATTGGAAGAAAAATAAAAATTTTAAGGACTGATAATGGCGGTGAATTTTGTTTTAATGATTTCGAGAGGTACTATAAAGATCATGGAATTAAAAGACATAAAACCACACCCTATACTCCACAACAAAATGGAGTTGCAGAAAGGTTCAACATGATAGTGATGGAAAGAGCACGAAGTATGCTGAGTAGTGTTGGCTTGGAGGAGAAGTTCTAGGCTAAGGCAGTTGCTACAACATGTTACTTGATAAACCATTCTCCTAACTCTACTCTTGTTGAGAAAACACCATTGGAAGCATGGTCAAGAAAAGAAGTCCTCTCCGAAACACATTTGAATCTTTGGTTGTGAGGCATATGCACATGTACCGAATGAGAAAAGATCTAAATTGGAAAACAAGGATTTCAAGTGTATTTTTATTAGTTATAGTGTTGGAATAAAAGGATACAAGCTTTGGAATCTTGATACAGAGAATGTTCTATATAGTAGAGGTGTTATCTTTCATGAGTTGAAGCCTTCTACCTTGGATCTACAGTCAAAGACAAAGTTAGAAAATAAAAAGGATGTAGTTGAAATTCCTCCAACACCAGATAAAGAGGAATTGAAAATTAAAAATGTACCTGAAACTAAGGAAATCTCAAGTAATTCTAAGAGTTCTAAAGAAGAAGAACAACCTCAGCTTCAGCAGGTGAGGAGGTCAACTCATGAAAGAAAGCAACCTGACAGGTATGGGTTTTCTTTGATAGATTCTACTTGTGCCTATGCTTTAATTTCTAGCACTAGGATGAGCCTACGACTGTGAAAGAGGCATTTAGAATGTCTAACTCAAACTCTTGGTTGGAAGATATGAATGAATAAATGGAATCATTAGAAAAGAATGATACTTGGAGTTTGGTGCCCTTGCCTGAAGGAATAAAAGTTGTGGGCTGCAAATGGGTATTTAAAAAGAAAATAGGTCTAGATGGCAGTTTGGAAAAGTATAAAGCGAGGTTGGTTGTGAAGGGTTGTTCCAAGGTAGAGGGAATTGATTATGGGGAATTATTTTCTCCTGTAGCTAAGATGACACCTATCAAATTGTTTTTGTCACTTGTAGTAGCATATGAATTAGAGATTGAAAAAAATGGATGTGAAGAAAACATTTCTTCATGGTGATCTTGAAGAAGAAATATATATGTCCCAGCCAGAGCACTTTCTGGAGAAAAGTAAAGAAAAACTAGTTTGCAAGTTGAAAAAATCTCTGTATCGATTAAAGCAGTCTCCTAGAATATGGTACCTAAAATTTGACACTTTTGTTTTGTCATTGGGATTTGTAAGATCAAAATCTGATCATTGTGTGTATTATAAAGCTGAAAGTGATCGAGTCCTTATTATTGCTCTCTATGTTGATGATATGTTGTTCATAGGCGATAATAAGTTAATGATTTCTGATATTAAGTCTCAGTTTTCTGCAAAGTTTGAAATGAAAGATCTTGGTACAACAAGGTATATTCTGGGAATGGAAATAACTAGGGATAGGGAGAATAGAAAACTTTGGCTTAGTTAGAGTAAGTATATTAAGACTATTCTAGAGAGATTTTGTATGACTGATTGTAAGCAACTAGTTGTTCCATTTTTGCAGGGAACAAAGCTAATTGTTGAAGACTGTCCAACATCTCCTACTGAGATGGAGTACATGACTAGTGTGACTTATGCTAGTGTGGTTGGCAGTCTAATGTATGCAATAGTCTTTACAAGGCCAGACATTGCCCAAGCATTGGGAGTACTTAGTCGGTTTATGGCTAATCCTAGAAGGACACATTGGGATGCTATGAAGAGAATGTCTAGATATTTGAAGGGTACTTCTAAATATGCATTGTGTTACCATGGAAACTTGGTTGAATCATAGAGGACTCTCATCATTCGAGGATATGTGGATTCTAATTGGGTAGGTGACATTGACAATAGAAGATCCACTGGTGGATATATTTTCATGATGAATGGTGGTGCAGTGAGTTGGATGAGTAAGCGACATGATGTAGTCACTTTGTCCACTACAGAGGCAGAATACATGGCAGCAACACACGCCCTTAAAGAAGCAATTTGGTTAAAACATTTTTGTTCTAACATTAGTTTTGATGTATGGAAAATAAAAATTTATTATGACAGTTAGAGTGCTATTTGTTTCGTAAAGAATCCTACTTTCCATGCCAGGACAAAACATATTGATGTGCAGTACCATTTTGTATGAGATATGGTGGAGGATGGAAAGGTCTCTTTAGAAAAAGTGGATACTCTAGAGAATGTTGCAGATGCATTGATGGAGTCGGTGAGCATAGACAAGTTTAGGTGGTGTGCCAGTTCGATGGGCCTTAGTGCCCATTATTTTTAATAGTTTTGTTATGCTCTAGAAGTGTTAGTAAGATCTTCATCAAGTGCGAGATTGTTGGAGAATGTGCCTCAATCTTACTGGTATGTAAACTCTTATAAGAGAAAATTCGGTGTGACATTCTCACTGTCTTGCTAACTAGCAGCTATGTAACCTTGTGGAATGCTTAGGTCATCAAGACCTTGTTCATGTCTTGTTGATGGGTGTTATCATTGTGACATTTTCATCACTATGATTTTCCCATCTCTTCCCGCTCGGGGAGATCTCTGGCAGACGTTTGGTTCCTAGTGGTTGTCAGAGAGACTCATGGTGACTAAAGTTATTGGGGATAACTCATTTGCTCAAATATAATACAACATCAAGTATTATTACATCCATGAATAATTTTTGAATTACAAAGTGTGATTATAAAATACATTATTCAACTAATTAAATCTCAATAAAAAATTATCCAACTCACAACATACATCTTCCCAACACATGAGAGAATTACATTTCAAATTACAAGGTATGAAAAAAGTACAACTATACATCTGAAGGTATATAACTCTGGATCAATCTATCTCAACAATCTCTGCACTGAAGCAACAACTACCAAATGAGAAACCCAAGGGGGTGTGAAGCACGTTCCACTTGACCATCCCCAAGCTAGGAGTAGTTAAGAAAGGATTCTCGACCAAGGACGTCTAAGGTAACACATAAAACTCAACTCCAAACATGGAAAGAGAATTCACACACATAGGAAACATAACAATAAAAGTCTACTAACAAAACATGACAACAATATACATCAAGTCATAAAAATAAACCACTTCTAGAGGATTCCAGTTAAAACAACTAAGGGGAATGCTAGAGGAGAGTGTCATCACATGGCCTTCATGGATGATCCTAACATCCTATCACAAGGTGTTGCTTCCATCTATGGTTATCCTGACTACCTATCTCAAGATGCCACCCCATAGGGTGACTCATGCAAAATCATCCATTTCTTTTGAAGACAAGATCACAACTATGCCAACCATGGCCTTCTCATACACCTATAGTCTATGGAAGCCCTATTAGGTGGAAAAGGAATCTATATTTATCTTTTTAATATTTAACTAACCATCCCCTAATTAATTAGTTAGGTTTTCACTTTTTACTTTAACTCTACTGTGGGTTATCCTGACAGCACCTTTGTGTGCCGACGCCCATGTAGAGCTACTCTCCCTAGAACCCCCAACAAACATCACAATCAGAGGGATTTAACCCTCAACTATGTGAAACATATGATAGAAACAATCATGAGGGAAAAACCATCTCGCTATAGACATATGACACAATTAACATAAAAAATGAAGCAACACAAGATAACAATCATAACCAAAATGAAATCAAATATCTAATATAAAAACCTCATTACTTTATACACCAAATTTCCAAACCTCTGGAAGTTTTAACAACTCTATCTCCTATAAAAGACTGACTAATTTAAGGAACCCACACGTTGACAACCCAACTTAAGTAATCCAAAAAGAACTCAAGAAATTAAATTAACTAATTGTCCAATATCAAGAAATAGATTAATAACACAAATTCACAAATCAAATTAAATTATCATTCTACAAGAAATCCAATTCAAAAGTACAACTTATAAATTTTCACAATTTATTTCACTAATTGAAAACACTGAAATAAATAACTTACATGATATTTTCTTTTCATAATTTAACTAATGTATATATATACATATGGGTATATCCCTATATATATGTATATATATACACCCTTTTTTTTTAAATCACAATTTAATTGCAACTTTATAAAAAATTAACTCACATAATTATATGTAAAATATATATATATATATATATATATATATATTAATATAAAATTAAATTTACAATTTTAAGATTTTAAACATCAAATAAAAATTCTGAAATTAATTAATATTAATTTTTCTTTAAAAAAAAACATTATATTAGAATGAGTAGCTTGGAGGTTGCCTACAACAATCCTTGGATTGTTGTGCGCAGCACTGTGGACTGCGCAAGGGGGGTATGGTGGTACCGTCCCCTCCCACTATTAAATCAAAAATTTATTTTATTTTTTATTATTATTATTTTTAAATCAATTTTGGAATTCTGTACGGTGGAAGAACAAGCGAATTTTCACAAGTTTAATGCATATTTATTTTTATATAGATTTAATAATCACTATAAACAGATATATATATTTCATGAAATTTATATATTTTCATTTAAATTTCCACACAAATTAAGTTCAAGGAAACAGGTAATTTACCAGCCCAGGTTCTTCTGAAAAAATTATTCTCTTTTCAATATAAAATAGAATAGATTGGGAAACAATTCACCATATTGAACTATAGGTAATGATTATAAAATTGTAGAGAAGTTTTCTTATTTCTTGAGTTTTTCCCAATTTCCCTTGCACAAAACCTTTTCTAATTTCCTCAGTTTAAACAGAGATTTCTACAGTATCTTTCAGAGCTATTGTTTCAAGAAAGCATTTCATTTAACAAGGTTCTCTAATCTTGATGTACAATTTCCTACAGGGGCAACACAAAGTTTTCCTACAGGGGTAACACAAAATTTTAATGGCAAAAATTTTTGCAACCGAGAAGTTTGTTTTCTATAGAAAAACTTCTAATTTCCTCAAAGGATATAGACAACTTCTCTTACTCAAACAAATAAACTATTCAAAACATAAAAGTATATAAACTAAAAACTAAAAGGAACATGTTTCCTGTAGGTTGTAGAAGTAAAAGTTGTGCCAAGCTTTGCCATGGAAGCCTCCAACTATTAAGCTCTTCCTAGAAGCTTCACCTCCAACCAAAATTCAATTTCAAAAACGCCTGCAGCCTTTTCCAAATTCTTTCACAAAATTTCACCAGCAAAATCCACATAGAGAGAACCCCCCTGTTCTCAGCCAAAAATTCCTCAAAACCAATTTCTGTTACCCCATGCCCATATTCTTTCTAGGAATAATTTCCCCACCATAATTTCATTAATTCCCTACTACTTCCCGTAAAACTCCAATAAAAGAAATTTAATAATTTTAAAATCAATTTTATTTATTTATTTATATTTTATGTTATTTATCTTTCAAATAATAATAATATAGTCTTTATAAACAATTCAATCAACTCTAAATTCCAATAACAATTCTAACATTCTAAATAATAAAAAAGCAACATATATTTTATTTAAATTATCATTTTAAACAATAATATTACTTAATTAACTTAACTATAATTATATTTAATAAATCTATCAATTAAATATATTAATTGATCACACATACCCAAAATCAATTAAATCACACTTAACTAAAATTAATTAAATCCCAAACTAAAATATTAATCGACACTGACACATTTACAAACAAGGACAAATAGAAACAAAGACAACAATGAACTCATAGAAGACGAACTTGGGATGAGAACACTTTCCTAACCACTCCTTTTCAACATCAATCCCATTGAGTTTATGAGACATGCTCAAAACTGACAAGCAGGTGGAGTTGATGTCCAATACCTGCATCCTGCATGGAACCAATGTCATGAAGCATATAAATCACCATTGCAGACACACTGTGAAAGGTAATCGTAGGGTAGCAGGGCACTTGCAAGCAAGTGATGCCACTTCGTCCTTTCACCAAGATGCACTAGCAAACACACCAAACACCATAACAACATAAAACTCACAACATCACCATATATATTATTAAAGAACACCACAAAATAGCCATGTAACATAATCACCATGAAATGTATCCTCTAACAACATATGTAAATCCAATGCAACTAATCAACCAAACCATAAACCCATGGAAAACCAAAATGGTGAACTGATCACCCACACAACCAACTACAAAATCCATCCAAAAGAGTAACAACAACATGAGGGGTTTTACAACTTCACCAGTTTTGTTCTGTGGTTCTGACCTAGGGGTTTTTAGGCCATGTGAAATTGAATTGTATAAAGAGAAAGTTTGTAACATTCCCATTGTTCTACCTAGAAATTTTAGTATGTTTTACCCACAAGTGAATATTCTATGCATCTAACATAATGAGCAATAAAAAAAAAAAAAATTTATTCAATAATAAATGCACCATTTGAAACACAACCCTTCCAAAATTTTCCATTACATAATGAAAGAACCATTTCAATAATACAAGTATGATTTCACTCTACATAAATATATTTAAGATAAAATTTCACATTTGCAATTTCCATATAGATGGACACACATGATTACATACATAGCTTCAACAAGCTTAAATGAACTAGAAATACAAATGGTTTAGAATGTCCTTCTGCCAAATCTTGGCAACCAACTACATGAGGAGAAGCATCACTCAAGCACTTTCTTTCTAACCATGGACTTACTACAATCCCCCACACATCTACCAAACTTGGTAAGGTGGCCCTCCCTTAAACAAAGAGATTGGTTTAATAACCTCATCCTTCAAATAGCCTTTCTCAAGCATAGTGATTGGGAAGGTTTTTGTATTTTTCTCCACAATTTTTTATTCTTGAAGATGTGCTTATGGAGTTTGAATGTGATGATCAAAAGTATTTGAAGTTTTTATATCCAGAGGTTCAAGTTTTGGATTGTGCGACATTAGAAGAAATGTTTGATATTGTTTTGGACTATCTATAGCTTGTGAAAAGGGATATCTAGGAGAAATGAAATTGATCCGCATTTCTCTGTGTTGAAGTTTATTGTCTTTTAGATTTGGGAATGTGCTAATATTTCCTATACCTACCTTCCCTTCGCTTGTTTAGTGTTTAGGTGTTCCACAAGCTTAGTTCATGAGTGGTATCTAAATGAAAATTTGACTAGTTGCATATTCTTAGTTTCATGTGTTTGTACCAAGTGTTTTTGAATATTCTGTTAGCATTAGAATATTTTAGGATGTTTTTTAATGTTAATACATGGCCCATAATTTTTTTTTGGCCCTGGTGAAGTGTGAATTTGGTTGCTTAATATTAATAATGCTAGGTTAGCCAACCTAGTATGTTACTATTGTTTGCAGACAAGGTTCATGGTTTGTGGAAGCTTCGTATAGCGTGTCAGTGTAGATTTTCATCCTAGTTAACCCTTGATGTGATCCAACCTAACTTATTTCCACCAAGGAAGTGTTTGTTTCTAACCTATTTGGTGCTTGCTCATTTGAGGTGTATATTTTTTATTGAAGAAAACTTAGAGAAGGATATTCAAGGTTGTGATAGATATATATGCAACGTCAAAATTTTGGAGAAGTTTATGGTGTAAAATGATGTATATGTGATCATGTCTTGAGATTTGTGTGCAAGCAAGAACACCTAAGACTACCAAAAGTAGTAAGAAGAAGGTGTTTATAGTTTAGTGTGCCAAGATTCATTGGAGGAAATGTTAGCGAATAGATTAACCCTTGATAAATGTGCTCATAATAAATATCTCTTGCCCCAAAGCACTAGTTCCAAGCCGCTAATAGCTCTAGAAAGTCCACACAATTGCATTTTTCGCTTTCCTCTAAATTGAGAGGTACAACTCCCTCGTATGATTTAAATGTGTAAATGAGTGTGCTTTTAACCAAAAAGCAGTAAAGGCGATGAATATTATCCCATAAGAATGAAACTAATGTGAAATGAATTCAAAAGATCATTAATCAAATAGCTCACAGACTGTACTAACTAATGATGAATGTGAATGTAAGTAGAAGAAAGAGACTTCATAATTGCAATAGATGAAATAAATGTATTTGAATAGCTTTCACATAGAAAATATATTCTATTGACAAACATGACTCATAGGTTAGTACGATCAACATTACAATTGACGCACAACTTGAATAGATTTTGAGTTGTTGCCAAACTCTGATTTTTTTGAATTTATTGCCACTTAAGGACCTATTTTTCCATGATGATCCTACACATTCCCATCTATTAAATTCAAAGTAAAGTATATTTTATATTGGTGGAAATATGAGAATCTCCTTTAAAAACCCTTTTCATTTCATCAATTTTGAGTAAAAAAAGTGATCAACGACATACCCTACACATATCCATCATATCACCACTTTTTGGCCTATCATGATCCTGTACATACCCTAATAAATAGTCAAAATTATTACATTGTTAATGATAAGACTTAAAGTGATTTTTACACATTTCTTGATTAAACTCCTACCCCATGGCCATCAATTCTTGAGTGATTTATATGCTTTACAAATTAAGTATTAAATAATTATTACAGAGTTACAATGGAAACACACATGTGAGCTATCTAGCAAGACTTCATCAATTGGACATATAACTCAAATTCTAGCCATATTAAAAATTAATCCCAACTACATTAACATCTTATCACCTATATTATTTTCAACTCAAAAGTCTTACCAACCTTCTATTAATTCATCAAGAACCACCTCACTTCACCAACCTGAAGTGTCAAACATGGTGAGTGTTTAGAGTGATGGAGTGTCCATGAATGACTTCATTTTCATTGAAGATATGGAGTGTATTCCCCTCTTCAAGCATTTCTCTAACTAATTGAAAGATGTCTTCGTCATCCTAAGAAAAGTTGAAGAGGATGTGTTTTGTGGCATATTGGGAAAGGTGTTTCTGAATTAGGTTCATGTGGACAATATAACACTCCTAGATCATTTTGTGTATAGTATAATCCACACCTCCAAGTTTCACAACTAGGGAATGAGAATGGTGGAGAGATTGTTTCGACCTGAGTTTCTCCACCAAGTGAATGTAGCCATTTCTAGCCTTAGCTATTACCCACGAAATAGACTGGTGGTTGATTCCATTTGCATTGCAACCGTGACCTAAAATGAAGCCATCAAAGAAGTAGTGACCATTTTCCACGTGGGGTTGGTGAGAAACAAGATGGGGCTATTTTCCCAATTTTTGTAGTCTCATGAGAACCTACTATCACTTACCTAGATAGAGCACTTTAAGGTGGTGGTGGAGGTGATATGCTAATGTTCACCCTTTGTGCTTGAATCAATTATCATTTTGATACTATGTAGCACTCTTTTTGTAATCGACAGAGAATTTTGTATTTCCACTAGTATATATATAATAAAATATGTGCATATGTGTAGGGTATGTGGTTGAGGACCCTTTTTTTACCCAAAATTGATGAAACAAAAAGGGTTTTTAAAGGATATTCTCAAATTTCCACCAATATAAATTATTCTTTACTTTTAATTAAATAAATAATTATTATTCATTTTCTATTTGAATTACTACTAAAGTCCTGATTAATAGGCTGATTGAAAAAAATCTATAGATTTCAAATGGTATCAATTTTTTTGAATATTAAACATGCATCACATTCTATACTCCACAAACTATAGGATTGAAAAAAAAAATTGAATTTCATGATGTTTTGACCAAGTTAAGGTGGTTAGACATACAAGTTTTTATATTTTTAAAAAAATTTAATAAAAATTCATAATTAATTATTTATTTGGAAAAAAATTACAAAGAGTATGCATCACATCGCGACATGAGTCCTCTACTTATATCTAAAATATTATAAAAAACATTATTATTTTATTGTGGTTAGGGTAGTTAGACAGACACGTACTTATTTTTTTTGGAAATTTTAGTGCTACTACACTGAAATTTTAAATTTTCACCAAATAGATTTTTTCTTTTAAATAAACCTAGTGGTTTAGAAACTACATTCAATTTTCTATAGATTCTATTGTTACATATTTTTGAAATAATATAGATAACTTATTCAAATTTTTACCTCAAGTTGCCTAACTCTATTTTTTCTAATTTTTTTGCCACTTAAGGGCCTATTTTCTCCATGATGATCTTGCACATACCCATGTCATTTTGTATCTCTAATGTCACCTCTTTTTTTCTTATGAACAACTCTTTTTTTGTTTTTGGATTAATTCACTTTATTTGAATGGCATCTATTTATTAATTTCTACACAAGTGGCTGTTTATCTGGAATGCACCTAAAACTACACCCTGACTTCTTTAATTCTTTGAAACTACACTTTACCAGTAATGTAGGGGGTTCAAAAAACTGAACAAATCGCCACTGGCATTTTATTAACTGCTTCAATTCCTGCCCAGCTTGAAAGTCTTCAAAACTCATCACTGACAATCTTTTTAATAATTTTGTGAACCTTAGGTACAAACCACCAACCTTTCAAGAAAATGAATTAGAATATTCAAGAAGTTATAATGGTACCCTAAAATACCACCTATCCTAAGAAAATAGAGAAGTAAAAGGAAAAGGTAATAAGGTAGGGAATTAGATAAACTTTTGAACACACTTCCTATGTTAGAAACAATTACTAAAACACTACCCGACTTAAGACTTAACAAAAATGATGACAAGGGGGTGTTAATTTAAGAGAGGGACCCAAAATCTAAGTAACAAGCAATGAGTAGAAGGTTGTAGATGGTAAAGAGACATTTTGGTGGTTTCTCCAATTGCTTTGATTTAGTGAACCTCCTTGTAACTATTTCATTGTAATCCAAAAGAAGTGATCTTCCTAGGGAGTGAGTCCTTGGTAGTGATAGTATCTTTTTGGATAGTGAGTCCTCTGGGTTTTGATCCTCTTGTAATCCATTTTGTTTTTCATCTACTGAGTTAATCCTCATTGTGGTTTTTCCCTTATTGGGTTTTCCACATAAAAATATAGTGTTCTATTGTGAATGATTGTGGATGTGTTATTATTTCATTTTTCATTATTCATACTAATACTTAATAAGGTTTTGAAGGTTTTAATGCACAACTGATTCACCCCCCTCTCAGTTGTGTTGTGTGTTTAAAAATTGGTAATAGAGCAGAGGCTCCTTGGAAGAAGCTAAACAACCTGAGTTAGATTTGGATGGTGCACAAGAATGACCATGCCAAAGATCATATATTCAATGGAACAAATTATACTTTTTTGAAGGCCTGTATGGAAGTTGTTCTTATTGCATTAGGCTTTGGTGTATGGAAATCAATTTAAAATGGATATACTATGCCTGATACTCCTTTGTAAAATGAAGTTGATATCAAGGAGTATGAGAATAATGAAATGATGAAGAATTCTATTTTGAGTGGGCTTTTGGATTTAGAACTTGTGAAGGATGTGAGATACCAAACTACTAAAGAGGTTTGGGAGAAGTTGAAAACCATTTATGAAGGAGATGCTAAGGTCAAGAAAGCAAAGATACAAATTTTTAAAGATAATTTTGAAACTCTAAGGATGTCACAGGATGAAGATATTGTAGGCTACATGCACAAGGTGGATGAAATTATCAATTCCATCAATGGTCTTGGTGGAAAATTAGAGGAAAATGAAATTGTGAAAAAGGTATTGAGATTCCTTCCTAAAGTTTATAGTGCTAATTTTTTTTCTATTGAGGAAGCTCAAAATCTTGATCAATAGACTACAGATCAATTGTTTGGTTTTTAACTAAATTTTAATTAAGAGAGTTTGACAAAGATTCTTCAGGGAAAGAAATTTCTTTTAAATTCAACAAGAAAAAGAGGAATGATGAATTTGATATGGATGATTTTGATGAAGTGGATATGAATATTGTAAGAAGATTGAAAAAGGGTACTAGAAAATATATAGGTAAGTTACCTTTCAAGTGTTCCAATTGTGGAAATATAGGTCACTATGCCTCAAAATTTCTAGGTAAAGTTTTAAATGACAAACATAAAGATCATAAATGTAAATTCTTCAAGAAGAGTTATCATGTTAAAGAAGGTAGTGGTAAATCTGATGGTTAGGGATCTGACTACATAGATAATGAAAGTGATGAGTGCATGTTCATGGCTTTGAATGTTGGAACTAATTCAACTAACCTTGAGATATCTATGAAAAAAAATTCTCTAAAAATAATTCATGGTATTGAAGGAACTATGGTGACTATCTTTCATGCAAAAGAGGAGAGAAAGTACTAGATAATTGGGAGCAAATTTTCAAATCATATGATAGGTGATAAGTGTAAGTTTGTTGAACTTAAGAAATATGATGTTGGTTTTGTTAGGTTTGGCGAAGACACATCTGCTAAGATATGTGGAAAAGGTTAAATTAGTTTGGATGGTAAGCATAAGATAGATGATGTTCTCTTTGGACTCAAGGAACACTGAGAGGGGGGGTGAATCAGTGTTCCATAGATTTAAACTTTAAATCCATATCTTAAGCCATTAACAACACTTAAATAGAAATAAAGATGCAAGAATATGAACAAGATAATCAAAGCACCATAACATGAATATTTTTATGTGGAAACTTGCTAGGGGAAAACCATGGTGGAGATTAATCCACAATTTATAGAATCTATTAAAAGTATGTAGAAAAGGGAATGCACATACATTCAAGCACACTACTTAGAGCTCACTGCTCAAAACATGGAAGGCTCACTACCTTGCAAAATGTTAGAGATTACAAAAAAAGTTTGAACCAAGAAAATAACATCTACAAATGCCTGGTTTCAGTTCCAATGAAGCTCATAAATCAAGTTACGAAGCTTCTGTGGGACTTTGCACTTTTCTTCTGCTCTATTACCAAATCCTCTTTTGTACCAGAAAAATTCTCACAACTGATGTTCTAATATTTGCATACCCAACTTCTCTGCCCTATGTAACTACTCTCATATATCTCATGCACACAAAATGAATTTCCCAAACTCACATAAATACTTGCTATCAAGAATTCAAACACTATATGTCAACTTCACACAAAATATAATATTCTCTACATGTCGACTTCAAATCATAAATAATTTTTTATGCATTCCCACACACATTGGACAAACCATAGCTAGGACTGAAAACAAAATTCTCAAACATATAAACAATTAAACAATCATCCCTTACACATCCGCAACACACTACATTGATTAGGTCAGCCACAATGAGAAAATAAATAGAAAAACATTATGTTGGATCTCTTTACTCGTACGTGGATTAATGCAACATCACAAATCTTACCAATAAGGTACTATACATGATTAGAAATCTATCCTAGGGATCCACAACAAAATATATTGATTTAGTGAAGCATACAGATTGGCATACTAATCAGATAACCTGTTCATCATGTTCTCTATCAGTAATACATTGTATTTGACTTTAGCTATCGGTATGACTAGGTTTGGATCTGTGGACCACAATAGTGACTTTAGTTGCCATCAATGACAACACTAGAAGCCATACCAATAATATTCTCAAGCCATATGCCAACAAACTCCCCCTTCCACATTGATGGAAACACTTAGTGAAAATTGACTAAGTGTCAAAACTAGAGGTATGTTGCCAAACTCCAAAATTTCAAAAAAAAAGAAAAATTGCTCCCCCTTAGGATGTCAAGGCATTTTTAATTGCATTCTCTCCCCCTTTGACATCAATGAGAAAAAATTACTACTTTTTCTCCCCTTTTTCTATATTCTTACTGCACTTCTTCCTTTTTATTTGCTAAAACAAAATATTCCTACTCTCTCTCTCTCCATTTGCTAAATAGAAATTTGATCAAAATTTGGAAAACTATGGCTGTTGCACAAATCAAAAAATTATTTTATGCTTATTTTTCATCTTTGAAACGAATTTCTTCCAAGCATCTACAACAATCCCAATAATTATTACCAAATTGTTATTTTCTGATGTCCAAATAATGATATGAATGATGGATTTTGGAATTGTAATTGCTTCTTCCAACTTCTCTCCTTTCCTCAGGACTTCAATTAGCTGCTCTAGTTTGCATTCAGTTTGATCCTTTACTTTCCAAAAGGTGTCCATAAGAGTGTTTCTAGAAAAGTGAATCTTTGCATGCTCAACTTGGAATTCATGAATTATGTCCCTTACTACTCCATATTGGTTCTAAGCCATATTATAGTCTTGACCAATCTTATTCAATTCACTTTCAATTTTTTCTAGCTTGAATTTATATTTTCCAATAACATGAGGCCAATGTAGACAATAATTGTAGATGTCATTAGCTGAATTGATTCACTGTCTCAACACATTCATTTTGTTTTTCAAATTTTTAAGAGATAACTTGAACTGATCCTTCAAATGTAGGATTATTTCCTTGTCTTTCTTATCCTGGGAGTCAGAGGCTGCAACTTCCTTAATACACTCAATCAACTCTTCAGGCAATACATTCTACAAAATTTTCAATTCAAAGTTATTTTGTACAAAGTATCTACACATAGTACTCTCAATCAGATCCTGCTCATATGAGGGTCGATTTAACCACATGTCAACAATCTATTGCATTCCATATTTCTCCAGAGCTATTTGTAGTATCTTTATTTTGAATAAAGTGCCTTCTTCTTCATTTCCCTCATCCATTGCTTCATCTAGTTCAATTGTTTCTGGTTCATCTCTTGGGGTGTATTCCTTAGGGTCTTCATCAAATATGTTCACAATTATATGTTATTTTCCTTTTCCTTTAGTTTTAGGAGACTTGAGTACTAGAGGAGTATTATTAGTAAACTCTATTGCTCTTTTCTGCTTCCTCTCTATCTTATCAGAAGATGATCCAACTTCAACTATTTTTACTAGAAGAGAAATACCAACTACTCCAAATTTTCCTAACAACTCTCTAAATAAATTTGAATAAACTTGCTTAAAATTTTCTAGAGTATTGAAATGCTTAAAAATTTTCTTACAAACTAGTTCACTCTCCTTCCATACAACATTATCATTCTATGGCAAGCAATTTAGAAAATACATCATGATACATATGATCAAAGTTTAAAACCTAAAAGGATAATCTATATCCATTTTCAATTGCACATTCTCCATCGGTTGATCTTTCAAAAAACTGCACAGGTCAAAGTCTTGGTCCTTCATTATCATCTTATTTGAAATGTAAACTGTGCCTACAAAGGTTGATCCTCACCTATTTTTGAAGAAAATTTTGTATGAAATTCCATGTGTAATGTACCTTGTCAATGGATCTTTGATTTTTAAAATTAGCAAATCACTCTAATCTCCTATTACACCAGTTAGGGTTTCGAATTCCTTATTTTAAATCAACTTCTTCTTCAGAATATCTCCAACATTGCATAACCCAGTTAAATTTCTAATCACTTCCTTTGACATAAGATAGGGTTTGTCCAAATTTAGAGTATCTTCATTCAATCTACTCAAGATGAACCTAACCACTTCCGCTTTGTCAAAATAAGGAAATTCATTCCAAATCTCCAAAATCCTATGTTTCACTCCTTCGAGCCACTTCAATTTGCTGGAAGGAAACATATCTCTTACATGGGTATGTGCAGGATCATGATGGGCCAAAAAGTGGCAATATGATGGGTATGTGGGTGATGACTATTTTTTTACCCAAAATTGATGAAACAAAAAGGGTTTTTAAAGGATATTCTTAGCTTTCCACCAATATAAATTATGCTTTAGTTTGAATTCAATAAGTAATTATTATTCATTTCCTATTCAAATTACAACTAAAGTCCTGATTGATAGGCTAATTGAAAAACATCTATAGCTTTCAAACGGTATCACATTTTTTGAATCCAAAACATGTGTCACATTCTATGCTTCACATAATATAGGATTAAAAAAGAAAAATTGAATTTCATGAAGTTTTGACCAAGTTAAGGTGGTTAGACAAATGATTGTTTATATTTTTTAAAAAGTTGTAATAAAAAATTCATAATTAATTATTTACTTGGAAAAAAATAGAAAAAAATATGCATTACATTGAGGCATGAGTCCTCTAATTATATTTAAAATCTTATAAAAAAATATTATTAATTTATTGTGGTTAGGGTGGTTAGATAGACACCTACTTCTTATTTTTTTCCCTAAAATTTAAGTACCACTGCATTGAAATTTCAAATTTTCACTAAATAGATTTTTTTTTTTAAACAAACCTAGTAGTTTAGAAATTACATTCAATTTGCTACAGATTCTATTCTTACATATTTTTGAAATAATATAGATAAATTATTCAAATTTTTATGTCAAGTTGCCTAACTCTAATTTTTCTGACTTTTTTACCACTTAAGGGCCTGTTTTTTCCATGTTGATCCTGGACATGCTCACATCCCTAATCTTCCTACTAATGTATTCATCCAAACTCACAATTCCCTTTATTTTCTTCATTTTCCATACTAAACAAGGTTTTTCTATTGAGCATAAATTTAGAAATTCTTCAAGTGAATGGAATACCTGATGAATTCACTATTGAATCAACATGACTCCTTCAAAATTCTATTCTAGAAGCTCTTTCACTATTATTTTTCAATACAAAGTAACAAATAAGGGTTCCAAGTATCCTTTTATAGCTTCACACACCTAAATTTTTGCTGCAATAAATGATTTTCCCTAGGAGTTCTTGCTACACTGCTCTCTCAGACAGTAAGAGAAGAATCCATATATGGGCCTTCAAGATCTCAACTTACAGAACAAGTGATCATGGATACATTTTTTAGTTGATGGAACAACTACTTACAACTTCTTGTATTCCAGTTCCAACTACTGACAAGGGGAAAAGGATTTTACTTGAAAGACTCCCCCTAGGCTGATGGCCTGAGATCAATTTTTGGAGGAATTATTGGAGGGATTACTAGAGGAAGCTTCTAGTACGGGCTTATCAGATTCACTCTTCTTTATCCATTTTTTCTTCATATGGTCTCTTATTTCTTCCACAATCATGTTTCCTTTTCCTTTTTCATTTCTTTGTGAATTTATTTCTTGATATACAAGACCTCTTCTATCCATGTTCTTGTTCCTACAAAATCTTGCAGTGTGACCAAATCTATTCCAATTGTAACACACTAGATTTCTTTGTCCAGGCCATTCATTCCATTGATTTCCCTTTCATCTTCACTGGGTAGCAAGATGTCCAAATTTTCCATAGGTGTAGCATTTTACACTTCTTATACTAACAACCATACTTCTACATTCAATTGAATTATGACCAAACTTATTACAACTAAAAAACTAGCCAAGAAATGATGGACTACTTGAGTTTACTTTTCTTCTACACTGAGAATCCATATGACCAAATTTACTACAAGAAAAGTAGTAACCGTTAAACTTATAAGCATTGGGTTTTCTTACTAGATACCTTCTACCTTTGTTCATCTAATTTCTTTGTATGGAATCCTTGTGTTCAAATCCAGAGTTTTCTTCCTTCTCATATCCAAGGCCTCAATTATAATTTGCATCCTTTTGTCCTTTAGTCATCTCATCAATCTTAGCAAATTGATCCTAAACTTCTCCTTGTATTCATTTGTAGTAGAGAGTTCATCTCTAAAAATAACTATCTGTCTTTCAAGCTCTTGTTCATTACTTCTGGAATGTTGTAGTTCAATCTCCAGTTGAATGAATCCACTATTAACTCTATTGCATTCTTTCAATTTCTCTTTCAAGGACTGAGCCAAATTCTAGTCATTCTTCTTTCTTTCTTCAATCTTCTTTATTAGCTTCATCGCCAAAGATTCCATCTCAAGCTTTAGAATAGCATTGTCCCTAGAAAGCTTTTCACATTCTTCAATTATTTATTTCTGGGTCTGATTTAGGTGAACATCATCTAAAATTTTATTTTCTTTTTGTTTCAGCTAATCACAAAGTTCCCTCCTCTTTTCTCTTGACTCATTGATTTTATCCTGCAATGATTGAATGAATTTTTCAGCATCCACAAGATTTGATTTTAACTCCAAAACTTCTCCTTTAGACTAATCAAGATCATCAAGTTCCACCACAAGTTGCAATTCAAGACCACTAGATTCCATTTTATTTCAAGATCCACCTCAAGCTATTAAACTTTCAAAGAGGAACCTGCTCTGATACCAATTGTTGGACTCAAGGAACACTTAGAGGGGGGGTGAATCAGTATTCCACATATTTAAACTTTAAATCCATATCTTAAGCCATTAACAACACATAAAAAAATAAACATGAAAGAACATGAAAAAGATAATAAAAGCACCATAACAACGATATTTTTATGTGGAAACCCTAATAGGGGAAAAGACATGGTGGAGATAATCCAAAATGTATATACTCTATTAAAAGTATGAAGAAAAGGGAATGCACATGCATTCAGGCACACTACCTAGAGCTCACTACTCGAAACAAGGTAGGCTCACTAACTTACAAAATGCTAGATATTAAAAAAAAAGTTTAAACTGAGAAGATAACATCTACAAATTCTTGGTTTCAGTTTTAGTGAACCTCAAAAATCAAGTTTTGGGCCTTCTGTCAGACTCTACACTTCACTTTTGCTATGTCACCAAATCTTGTTCTTTACTAGAAAAATTCTCATAGCTAATCTTTTGATATTCACATACCCAACTTTTCCACCCTACAATGCTCTCATATATCTCATGCAAAAAAAATGAATTTCCCAACCTCACATAAATACCTACTATCAAGAATTCAAGCACTATATGTTGGCTTCACACAAAATATAATATTCTCTACATGTTGGATTCAAATCATAAATAATTTTTGATGTGTGCCCACATACATCAGAAAAACCATAGCTAGAACCAAAAATGAAATTCTCAAACATAGAAACAATTAAATAATAATCCCTTATACATCTGCAACACGCTACATTGATTAGGTCAGCCACAATAAGAAAATGAATAGAAAAAAATTCCACCGGATCTCTTTGCTCATACACAGATTAATGCAACATCACAAAACTTACCAATAAGGTACCATACATTCTTAACAACTTGTCCTAGGGATCCACAACACAAGATGATGATTTAGTGAAGCATACAGATTGGTATACTAACCAAACACCATGTTCATCATGTTCTCTACTGGTAATACACTATATTTGACTTTAGATGTCAGTATGACTAGGTTCAGATTTGTGGACCACAATAGTGACTTTAGTTGCCATCAATTAAAAAACTAAAAGCCATACCAATAATCTCCCTGAGCCATATGCCAATAGTTCTTTATGTCCAAAATCCCTGGTATAATCTTCTCAGTGTAGGAAAAATGTGTAGTAGATGATAGAATTTGGTATTTCAAGATGATGGTTGTGAAATAAAAAAAGGAAGCTCTAAAATCTTGGTTGCAACAGGAACAAGGATAGAAGGAAATGATTATCTAAAAAGTGTTTTTGGTAAGTTCTTTATGACTCAAATCAATGAAAGTTGGTTGTGGCACATAATAATGTGTTATATCAATTTTGATAGCCTTGTAAATATCAATTCTATTCATGCTATGATAGAATTTCCAAGAATTACAAATCTTATCAATACAATGTGAAAAGAGAGTTAGTTTGGAAAATTGATAAGGAATAGGTTCAAAACTAAGGAATATTCTAGTATAAGACCATTAGAATTGGTGTAGATATACCTATATGGACCTACCATAATACTCTCTCAAGGTGATAGGTATTTTATCTTGTTAATAGATGATTACTCTTGAATGACTTGGGTGACCTTTCTCAAAGAAAAATCAAAAGCTCTAGATAAGTTTAAAGAATTTAAATCTATGGTTGTGATTGAAATAGATTTGACAAAAAAGTGCTTAATGTATAACAGACATGGTGATTTCACCTCAAATGAGTTTAAATTTTTTTGTGAGGATCATTGGATAAAAATACTTTTATCATCTCCTAGGACTCCATGGAAAAATGGAGTTGTGGACAAGAAAAATAGGACAATTTAGGAGGCAGCAAGAACATGTTGAAGGAAGAAAATTTGAAAAAATTATGTTGGAGATAAGCTATTCATATTGTAGTTTACATTCTCAATAGAGGAAAATCAAAATTGAATAGTTAAAATACCCCCTATAAGCTATACTATAATCAAAATGCTACTATAAAATATTTTATAGTGATTAGAGTAAATTTTATATCATGAGGGATGAAGAAAACATAGGAAAGTTTGATTCAAGATCGGATAAAGGAATCTTCCCTAGATACTCTATAAAGAGCAAGGCATATGTATGTGCTACAAAAAGAGGCTAAAGAAGATAATTGAAAGTAAAGGAATCATAGTGGATGAAGAATCACATCAGTAGAAGGATATGAATCTAATGAACCCCTTTGCAGAGAAGAAGAAAAATAAGTGGAAGAAGAAAAAGGGATTTCAGTGCAAGAGGAAGAAGCTCTAGAAAATAACCCTAAGACAAGAAGAAAAGTTGCTATGGAAGAGGAAAATTTAATTTTTTGTTTACATTATAAAATAGATCCTAAAATAGTTACTAAAGTATGGATGGATGAAAATTGGATCAACGTTATGGAAGAAGTGAGGGAGATTGATAATAATCATATGTCGTAGTTGGTACAAACGCCAACAAAAAAGAATGTCATAGGAACTAAATGGGTTTTCAAGAACAAGTTGAATGAGAATGGAGAATTTAAGAGAAAGAAGGCTAGAATTGCATGTAAAGTCTACTCTCAAGTGGAAGGAATATATTTTGAAGAGTCATTTTCTCTAGTAGCAATAATGGAGGATATTAGGATGTTTTTGGATTTTGGGGCACATAAATACTTCAAGGTATATTAGAGGGTGTAAAGTTTTCATTTTTAAATTGTGAGTTAGAAGTGTGCATTGAACAACTAGAATGTTTTCAGTTATCAAAAGATCATGATATGGTCTAGAGGTTGAAGAAGGAATTATATGGGATAAAAATTCTCTTAGATCCTAGAATGTAAGATTGGATAGATACCGGAGAATGGATTCAAAAATGGCACCACAAAAAACAACCTTTACATCAAAATTGTGAAAGATCAAATCTTGATTGTGGTTGTGTACATTGATGACATAAGATCTTTGGAGGAAATGAGACCATGTGTAAAAATTTTGCAGAGGAGACACAAAATAAGTATGTCAATGCTTGGGGAGATGGATTTATAACTTGGGCTACCAATTAGTCAATTAAAAAAGGTATATTCATTTCACAACCACAATATGTAAAGGAAATGTTATAGAAGTTTGGAATGGAAGGTTCTAAACTAGTATGTAATCCCATGGTTACTAGTTGTAAATTAAACAAAAAAGATGAATCTCATAAGAAATATTGGAATAAGTATAGATCTATGATTGTTGGATTAATATGGGATGATCCCACAATACCAGTTTACAATTTTTGGCGAAACTGGACACTGAACTAGTTTTTTCTAACTAAATCTTCACTTTCAAGCACCTATACCTACTAAACTATGAGGAATTTGAAGATGACGCAAACTAGTGATTTGTGAAATTTTGTTTGTAGATTGTAAATATATTTTTTTCAAAATTTTTGAAATCATATTGCACTTCTTTTTTCCATATTCAAAAACTATTTTTTTCAGTAAACACCATTTTTAAGGAGTGATGCTCACCGTATACAACATAAATTTTTCTTCATGAGGGATTAAGCTCTATTTTTTTTTTAATTTAGATTTGTAACTAAAATATCTAGTGCTATCATTTGGTTTCCTAGTTTTTTATTGAATATTTTTTCCTTAATCAAGTTTCAAAGTCAAACCAATTACAATTCAAACATAGGGAGACTGTATACAACATAAATTGTTTTTATATGTATCGAAATTCAACTTTTTTTGTTTGATTGGGGACTTCAATATCTAGTGCACTAATCCTTTTCAAAAACAAATTTGATAATTTGCTAATTTTCCACATGCGCAGAACAAAGAGCTTGATTTTCAATGAAAAACCTACATTCACAAGAAATAAAAATAAATATAACAATAAAATTAAATTTATTTAAAATTATACTTTTTGGGAAGTTATAATAAGGACTACATACAAAAAATAATTTTTTGAACCAAATTTTTTTTCATCTATGGGATCTCTTGCACTTCTAGGGCTTTTCACGTAAAAGGAGAGAGATAGGCCAAAAATTGTGGTTGTTCACTCAAAATAATGCAAGTATGATGGAAATATGACTAAATAAAATGTCTTAAATGAAAAAGGATGATAAAAGAGATTGATTATTTATACAAAACCAAAGAAATGTGAAGTGTTTGAAAACATGTTGTGACATGCAAAGAGAACTAGAAACATGAAAAAATAATAAAAAAGTTAATGAAACAATAGAGGTGCTCCTGGATACTAAAAAATGATGTGGAGAGGATTTGGAATGCTACATAAATCACTGATGAAGCCCACTGGGACTCATTTTCCACAAATGGAAAATTAGTCCTATTTCTGGTAAAAACTACAGAAAAAAGTTTTGGGATGCTGAGAATACAAAAATTTAGAAAATTCTTTTTTAGGCCTGGTAGTGGGACTTATTCAACATAGATGGTGAATTAGTCCACCTGTAGAATTCTAAAAAGTCAAGGGTCAACTTTGTGGGTCTTTGTCTACACTTCAATTCATGATAGGTTGCAGTATCTAAAACTAGAAAATATAATGAGAAATTATTCTCCAAGCTTCAATTAGGGATTTATTGACTTTGAATGACCATTGACAAGTTGATGACACTTTTTAACACCTTTCTCTTTGATAAATATGCATACAAGACCTGCAAAAGACACATACAAAGAGGGGAAAAGTGTTAAGGGTTACAGAATAGGGGTTTTCCTTGGTCAAACCCCAGTTTGGTAATCAAACCCTTGAAAATTAAATGAAATGGAAAGAGAATGATGAATAAACAACATGCAATGTCACTACTCACCAAACCCTTGATGTTAAAATCTAAAGATATGTTGCTCCAAGATGCTTGAAAATTGCTTGATTGAATGATTAGGAATGCTTGAGTGCTTGAATGAATTTAATTGGTTGAATGCTTGAATGAATAGATGAATGGGGGTTAAAATGAAAATCATATATTTATACACAATTATGCCCTAATCTCCCAAAAATAGAACATCACAGGCCTACCTTAGATCTTATGAAATAAAAACCCACCAGAAATTTAAACTTATTTTTATTTTTATGCCAAGAGGGACTCATTTTCCCCTAATGGTGAATGGGTCCCACTCAAGTCACTTGAATGGGAGTCGAGAATTATATTGCATTAAATGATGTTTATCAAGTTTATATTTAAAAATACACTTAATTAAGGCATGGAAAGGCCTGTAAGTGCATAAAGGGGCCAAATAAGGCATAAGAAAGGTGTAATTATTGATGAAAAGCATAGAAAATCTTGAAATTTTGTTACAAAACTTTATAACACTTTGAAATAAGACTTGGTAAGTGATAGAAAGATGTTATTTAGGTGAATTATAATAAGAACATTCTAGAAAAGTGTGAAAATGTGTTACAACACTATTACAAGACATCATAAAGTTCTTAATGATTTATAAAGACTCAAGACCTAATGTGAATGTGTTAACCACATTACAACATTATATCAAGGTAAAGTAGGCCAAGAATTATAAGAAAAGACCCAAATGACCATGAAAATTTCAAAAGATCCATTTTTTGATGATACAATTTTAAATGAATTCATTTGATCCCCCAAAAGGTAAATCAAAATTTGTTTTTATCAGCATTTTTGATAGGTATAAAGGAGACTTTGTTATGGGTATGGTTTAAAACTAGTGAGGTTCTATCCAAGGGTATTTGATCAAAGTTGGTTCCATCAAATAAACCCTCTTCAATTGGAATCTTTTAAATTGAACTTTTAAAGTCTTAAATCATTATATTTTCTAAAACTATGTGATTTCAACAAAAAATAGGCTCTCCTAGAAATTTTAAACTAGTATTGTGGGATATGCTTATGTCTAACTATAACTAGACCTAACATTAAGTATGCAGTATGTCTTGTGGTAATATTTCAAGAGTATCCTATAGAATCAAATGTGGTAGCATTAAAAATGATATTTATATATTTGAATGGAACTCTGGACTATTTTCTATGGTATTCTTAGGATACTAACTTCTCTTTGAGTTCTTATAAAAATTCAAATTGGGTAGGTTGTGTAGATGATAGAATAAATATAAGAAGAGGTACTCTCTTAATTTGAAATATGCCATTTTATTGGATAAGTAAGAAGAAAGATTTAGTGTCATTATATAATATAGAGGAAAAATAAATTATTTTAGCATCTTGTTGTACATAGTTGTTGTGGATGTTGTAGACATTGAAGGATATCAAAATATCATATGATGAACCTATTCCTATCTTGTGTGATAATACAAGCACTATCAATATTTCAAATATTCTTGTAATGAATTCAAGAATAAAGAATAGCTCTATCTAGTATCGCTTTATAAGAGATAAATTTTTTTATAAGGAAGTGAAGTTGGAGTATGTGCCTACAAAAGAGCAAATACTAGGAATTTTCACAAAGAATCTTTCAATTTAAGATATATTTGAGTGTTTTGGATAGAAGTTAGGTGTTATTGACCCTCCTTTAACCTAGATGCATGAGATTATGTATCTATCTAGGTGAAAAATTTAAGATGTATTCTTTGTCATATATTGATGAAGGCTACCTCTTAGGGGGAGCAAGTAGTGGTGCCTTTGGTTGGTGCAATCAAGGGGAGAATATATTGTGCCTTCAGTGATGTGTGCAAGAGTTTCCCTTTATCATTGATGTAAAAGGTAGAGAGAGAAGTATGAAAAACATAGGAAAATAAATGTTCAAGTAAGGGAGAGAGCTACCTAATTATAGGCGATACACAATTGCTTTTGTTGTTGATGGTTTTTTAGCAAAAGTTTCCATCGATGACAAAGGGGGAGATTATTGCACTATGTTATCATCAATGTTGTCATTGATATCAACCTCTAGTGTGGATATGTTGAGAATGTGTTTATAGTGTTGAGCATGTGTTGTAGATCCAATAGGGTTACTTGGTTTCCAAGTGCTTTTGAGAAAATCTGTATAAAGACTATACAAGGTGACTAAGAAGTGCTTTATATTTTTCTCTACATTTCTTCATTCTTGAAGTGTTCTTGTGTGATTTTTTTATCATCGAATTTAGCTAGCCTAATTTGTGGGATAACCTTTACGAAACTTATTTGTTTTGTAGCCACATAGATTCTATACATGTGAAACAATGTAAAACTTAATCTACCTCTATGTGTAGTCCTTTATCTTGAATTGTCCATTCAAATATTTTCCTCTTTTGGTTTTTTGAAATTCATCTTTTGTGCCAAATTGTCAAAATCTAGTTGCAACTATTGGAAAAAATTTATTCACTTGTAAGGTCGTGGTTTTTTCCCGACCCAACAAGGGAGTTGTTATTTTACTTGTAGAGGCACCAAAAAAATGCCAAACCTGCAGGTGAATAAGAGGAAGTGAAATTTACTTGTAAAGTCTGGCATTTTTTGCCAACTCTACAAGTGACAAAGTCTTACTTTGCAACTTCGCCAAAATTTTCTAAAATTACAATTCATAGTAAGTCAACTTGTATGTGCACCATTTTCTACCACTTCTAACCATTTTTTTCACATTGATGTATTTATTTTAATTTTAATTTTATTATTTAAACCAATTGTAAATGCCTTATAATTCATTCCTCTTCTTCATTTGTTTTTCTTTCCTCTTCCTAACTTTGTTGATAACTCTATAGAACCTTATTTTGGTTGATTAGATGTGAGGATCAAGTGGATTTGGAAGGATTCCAGTCAGTTTTTCATGTTAGGGTTTTAGCTTGTTGATTCGGGTATGTTTTCATTTTCTAGATTTCTTTGTGCTTGATAATTAGGGTTCCTTTCATTTTATTTCCCAATGATATTCTTTTTTTTATGAAATGTTTTTTGTTTTTGTTTGTTTGAGTCATTTTTTTGTGTGTTTTTCCTATTAGAGTGTGTTCACATTTCCCGGTGCCCTAATTTATAAATTTGGGTGTTACCATTTACATTTTTATTTTTTAAGGCTTCACATGTTTTGGAAGTTTGTCAACTATCCTTCATTGATCAAGAAAATGAATGATTTCTATTCCTTCTATATTAATGATTTTCATCATGGTGTGTTTTGATTCTATGGTCTTTGTAAATGCAAGCAATGTCATCTGTACATGCATCAAAAAGTCCCATGTCACTTGCACCATTGATAGTTTCTTCCAATGATGTAAAGTTGCTTCCCTAGCCAATGTTGCAATATTGCAAAAATTTCTCAACCCCACAAAGTGTCATACCATTGTCAAACTCATAAATATTCAAAAGGATTTGTAATTTCAGTGTTACTTTTTTTCAAAAGTTACAAATGATTTAAATCTTACTTATATCCTCAACATTTCCTCCCAAAAGTGAAAGTAATTCCAAACCCATGGAGATATTTTTAAGTTCTTTTAAAATCAACAACATAACAAGATTGGTCTTATCCTCATTTGTTAAATTGGGTTATTTTCCCGATTTAGCAAAATAGTGTCTACCCACTTGTTGGTTCTAGTATTTTTCCCGATTTAACGAAAATTCTATCTATCACTTGTAATGTCACCATTTTTTTTACCAAAAAACAATGGTCCTATGTATTACTTTCAAAATCATCATTTTTTTGTTGAACCTACAAAATACAATACCCCTCATTTGTAAAATCAAGAAATTTTCCCAATTTGACAACATTATCACTCTTCACTTGTAAAGTGAATAATTTGTATAGAATTTAAAAGAAAACCTAAGGTTACTTCCAAAAGTATATTTTTTTCAATTCAATAAAAAATTATTTTCCCATTTGAAAAATTGGTGAATTTTGTTGGATTTGCAAGAAAGTGATTTTCCCCTTCTAATTTCAAAAACTTTTCTGAAATTACAAATTTTGATCAACAACAATTTTCACTTGTAGATCCTTTATTTTCAAGCATAAATGGTCATTTCATGCCATGTTTTCATAACACTAAAAATATTTCTACTTTTTGAAATTAACCATTTTTTGCTTCATTTTCTGTTCCATCGCACTTTAACTCTATTTTTTACGCAATCATTCCATTCTCCATTCTTAGCTATTTTCTAAAATTTAAGGTTATCCTAACATTTGAATCATGCCAAGATTTTTCAGAGTTCTTTGTGCACATGTATCAAAATATCTCCTTTGCATTCTTTGAATGTTAGTTTTTTGCGAATGTTTGATCCATCATCTTCAAAGGGGAAGGAAACAAATTATAAGTACCAAGGAGTGATTCAACCTACAATGGTCACATCAAATGTGGATGAGATTAGAGAAATTGAGATTGGACATGTGGATACACAAGAGTTTGTGGAAAGAACAAAGAAGCAACCAATTACCAATGAGATGAAGTCAATACTTTATACCAACATACACATTGTGGTCTCTTTCCAGGTGGCTGCTCAAAATACAGAGTTCATGTTGCGGGTTGCTGCTCATTATAGCAAAGATGCTAGGAGGGTTAGAGACTTCAATGGAAATTTGATCATTCATTTAGGTGTGGATTTCTTTCATAACATGTTCAAGTGTCCAAATGTTGAATCATATGTGGAAATTTCTAACGAGTCTGCTTATTGAAATATAATAAGTACCTTGAATTTGCAAAGAAAATGATCAATGGTAATTGGCTGAAGGCTCCAAGGATAGGTATCACTTGATGACCCAAAAATTCTTCTCAAAGTGACTTTATTGAAGAGGTAAATGACTTCATCACTCTTCTCAACAAAGTGCATGGTTTGGAAAAATCATTTTATTTTGAGGATTCGATGTATCAATACATCAAGATAATTTTGAGGAGAAAGAAACACATCTTTTGGGGGATGAGATAAGTAATGCTCTTCATGAGCAATTGACTCAAGTAAACACAACACATAAGTTCTACATGACCTCATATTTGGTCTATGTTGTAGCCTCAATGAGAAATTTTCTAGGTCTATCTTTTAAAGGTGATAGAAATGTTGTACCAGTTCATAATGACTTTCCATATATCACTCTCAAGGGAAGTATCGAGCACTTTAGAAGAGTGAATGATGCCTTTTTAAGAAAAATCCTATGTTCTTTTGATCCTAAGCTAGAGAACAAGAGGGTGTTAGATGAAGCATGGAAGACTGTAAACAAATATGGATGCATGTTTTTGTAGTTTCCTTCACTTATTTAAGAGTAGGATGAAGATATCCACTCATGATTATTCAATATCCTAGTGACAAGATTGTATTAATAGAGCTATGGAAAAAATTATGGTTGTTCACAATCAAAGAATGGAGGCTCATAAGCCAAGATTCAAATTTTCATTGGTGATTAGAAGATACTCCAGTGTAACCTTGCATAAGGAAAAAGTAGTTGAATATGAAATGCAACAAGTGACCATCAAATTATACAAGGTGAAGTCCAAATTTGACTAGGCCTAGATCAAAATGGCCTTCTCCCATGTGCATCAAATTGAAGATATTTTGGCTAACATCATGATAGAAAGAGAAATTAGGAGGGATTATTGCAGATTGACTTTAGATCGAGTAAGAGAGTTAGATATTTTTGATGTTTTGAAGGACATGGAGGATGAGGATAATATTTTTAATGATGAATATGAGAGGAAAAATATAGCAATGGCCCCTCTTCCCCCAATCTAGTGTAAGGAAAGCTTAGGTGCATAAAAAACTCTCCTAACACAAAAACCTCAAGGAAGAATCCAGATATGACTTTAAATTTTGTAATTATAGTTCAATAAGATACACTCGAAAACAATTAATAGAAAAGAGAAATGAACACATACAAAATTGGACACCAAATTTACATGGGAAAACTCTTATGAGAGAAAAATGCACCACACCAAGAAAAGCCTCTTTGTATTACAATAAACAAAATTACATACAAAGTACAAACTTCACTTTCTAATGTCAATTTTATAGCAAAATTCACTGATCAATCTTGTACATAACACTAATCTCACAATGCTTTTAGGCACATACAATGAATCCACTCAGATCAATCTATGTTTAGTATTGAACAAAAAAATCCATTAACTGAACCCCAAAACTCTCATCTGTTATAGAGTATATCTCATCTTGTTCATGGTTTGTTGATCTTCCACACAAGAATGGTTGCAACTATTCAACTTCCAACGGTTCACATTCCACTTATCTCATATGCTCAAAATGTGCCATGTAGGATAGACGTTCGGTCAAATAAGTTCAAATGGAATCACATGTCAGTGAGACACCATGCCATGTCTCCCCAATGCCCAAATACCCGATCACATAGCTATCAGAAAGAGCAACACCATCGGCAAGAGGTTACACCAAAGTTCATAAACAAATCCATTGGTGAGACTTATGCTCTCAGCAAGAGTTCATACCGACCGCAAACCCATTAGCCAAGAGTCTCCCCGATGATCACCATTCACCAATAATACATGTTCACTGCTTGTGCATTTCTAGAGAAACAATATAGGAATCTTCAATATTCTCCATGAGACTCTCAAAATTCCAAGTGGTTGCCACATTTGTCGGCTTAAGTTAGGAAAATCATAAACACAACGACATAGAAGGAGATTGCCCTGTCAAAGAAAACAAAAACTTAGTAACTTTGTGACAAGGTTTCAATGTTACAAAAAACACCTGCTGCGACAATGAAGGAAGTCAGTTAGTCAGAAAATTTTGTAACTTCCAAACTCTATGAAATAGTTCCAAAGTTAGCAACTCCAACAATCGGCTAACAATGAGGACTAATAAAGGTTAACTCCACCAAGTCTTAAGAGAGATACAAGCCAGTATGTTGAGGCACCATTTCCAACAATCTCCCACTTGATGAAGACTTATTGGCTTCCTTCAGACTTGAAGTTAATGAAGGTCATGGGCTCCAAGGCCCATCGAACTGGCACACCACCTATACTTGTTTGTGCTCACTATTTTCATCAATGCATCTGCAACATTTTCTAGAGTATCCACTTTTTCTAAAGAGACCTTTCCATCCTCAAACATATCTCATAAAAAATGATACTCCACATCAATATGTTTCATCCTGGCATGGAAAGTAGGGTTTTTTTCCAAACAAATAGCACTCTGATTGTCACAATAAATTGTAATTATCCCTGCATCAAACCCAATGTTAGAACACAAATTTTTTTAACTAGATTGATTCTTTACATGCATGTGTTGCTGCCATGTATTCTACCTCTGTAGTGGACAAAGTGACTACAACCTGCTGCTTACTCATCCAACTAAATACACCACAATTCATCATGAAAATATATCCACCAGTGGATCTTCTATTGTTAATGTCCCCTACCCAATTAGAATCCACATAGCCTCAAATGCTGAGAGTCCTCTATGATTCAACAAAATTTCCATTGTAACACAAAGCATATTCTAAAGTACCCTTCAGATATCTAAATACTCTCTTCACAACATCCCAATGTGTCCTTCCAAGATTTTCCGTAAAATGACTAAGTACGCCCACTACTTGGGCAATGCCTATCCTTGTACAAACCATTGCATACATTAAACTGCCAACTACAGTAGCATAAGGTACTCTAGTCATGTCCTCCATCTCAATAGGATATTTTGCACAGTCCTCAACAAATAGCTTTGTTCCCTACAAAACTGGTACAACTAGATGCTTGCATTCATTCATAAAAAATCTCTCTAAAATAGTATTAATATACTTACTCTAACTGAGCCAAAGTTTGCTACTCTTCCTATCCCTAGTTATTTCCATTCCCAGAATATACCTGGCTGCACCAAGATCTTTCATTTCAAACTTTGTAGACAATTGATATTTTAGATAAAAAATTATTAACTTGTTATTGCCTATGAACACCATATCATCAACATAGAGGGAAATAATGAGAACACGATCATTTTCAGCTTTGAAGTACACAAAAATTATCATATTTCGATCTTACAAATCACAATGACAAAACAAACATGTCAAACTTCTGGTACCACATTCTAGGAGATTGTTTTAATCCATACAAATATTTTTTCAACTTGCAAACCATATTTTCTCTACCTTTTTCCACAAAGTGCTCTGGATGGGACATATAAATTTATTCTTCAAGGTCACCATAGAGAAATTTTGTCTTCACATCCATCTTTTCAATCTCTAAGTTATATGCTGCTGCAAGTGACAAAAGAAATGTTATAGACGTCAATTTAGCTACAAGAGAAAAAAATTCTCCATAATCAATTCCCTCTACCTGGGAATAACCCTTCACAACCAACCTCGCCTTATACTTCTCCACACTGCCATCCAAACCTATTTTCTTTTTCAATACCCATTTGTAGCCAACAACTTTTTCACCTTCAGGAAATGGCACCAAACTCCAAGTATCATTCTTTTCTAATGATGCCATTTCTTCATTCATGGCTTCCAACAAAGAGTTTGAATCAGAAATTTTAAATGCCTCTTTCATAGTCCTAGGTTCATCAGTTGTAGAAATTAAAGCATAGGTAGAAGTAGAATCTAACATAGAAAACCCATACCTATCAGGTTTCTTTCTTTCATGTGTTGACCTCCTCACAGGCTAAGGCTGAGGTTGTTCTTCTTATTCAAAACTATCATAACTACTTGAGCTCTCCTCAATTTTAGGTAAATTTTGAATTTTGAATTCCTCTTTATCTGGTGTCAGAGGAATTTCAACTACATCCTTTTTATTTTATGTTTTTTTCTCTGATTATAGATCCAAAGTAGAGGGCTTCATCTCACGAAAGATAACACTTCTATTTTATAGAACCTTCTTCGTATCAGGATTCCAAAGCTTGTATCCTTTTATGCCAACACTATAACCAATAAAAATGCATTTAACAACCTTGTTTTCCAATTTATCCCTTTTTCCATTTGACACATATGCATATGCTGCATAGCCAAAGACACAAATGTGTCTCAGAGGGCTTCTTTCCAGACCATGCTTCCAAAGGTGCTTTCTCAACAAGAGCGGAATTCAAAGAATGGTATATTAAATAACATGATGTTGCAACTACCTCAGCCTAGAACTTCTCCTCCAAACCAACACTACTTAGCATACTTTGTGGTCTTTCCATCACTGTCTTGTTGAACCTTTCAACAACTCCATTTTATTGTGGAGTGTAGGGTGTAGTTTCATGTCTTTTAATTCCATGATCTTTACAGTACCTCTCGAACTCATCAAAATAAAACTCACCACCATTGTTAGTCCTTACACATTTTATTTATTCCATTCTAATTTTCCACAAAGTTTTTAAATTCCTTAAAATGACTGAACACTTCTGATTTACTTTTCAAAAAATAGACAAATTCCCTTCTTGAATAATCATCAATGAACAATACATCATATCTTGATTTAGACAAAGAAGGAACATTTACTAGACCAAAAAGATCAGAATGTATGTAATCAAGTAAAGTAGAATATTTATGAGGACTAGAGTAAAAGGAAATACAGTGTTCTTTACCATATATACAATATTCACAAAATTTGAATTCAAGGTTACATTCATCAAGCCCTTCAACCAGGTTTTTATTTTTCAAGGTTTTTAAACCTTTTTCTCCAATGTGGCCTAGCCTATGATGTCAGAGCATAGTATTATCTACTAGAAGTTTAATTTCCATAGATTTTACACTATCAGGAAGTTTTTCCTCTTTTTCTCCACGAGTAGCTTTGTGTGACTTTATAGAGAAACTATTGCATTACACAACATGTGCATTCAACTTCTACAAGGTACCAATATGACCACCACTAGCTAGCACTATTGAGCCTCTAGTCATCTTGTAGCCATTTCTAGAGAATGTAACTTTCACTCCAACATCATTCAACATACTAATAGAAAGTAGATTTCGAGCTAGACCTGGTATATGCATTACATCATATATTCCCTTCACTCTTCCATTAGTGAACTAAATTTTGACTCTTCCACGGCCAACTATTTACAGAGATGAATTGCTTTCCAAATACACCCTTCCACCATCATATTTTTCATACTTAGTGAACTAATCTCTATGAGATATCATGTGGAATGATGCTCTAGAATCAATTAGCTAGACATCATATGATGCCTTTGTAGCCAAGGCTGCAATGAAGGTGTCTTCATTACTCTGAGAAGAATCATAGTCGGAAGAATAATTCTTCTTCTTCTTTTTATCCTCTTTACAATCCTTTCGAACATGACCAGGCTGCCCACAATTCTAGCACTTGACCTTGGACTTCTTTCCAGGAGACTTTGATCTCCCTTCTGATTTTGATCTAGACTTCTTTTCTTTCTTCTTGCCTTTTGCTTTTGATCTTCCTCTAATAGTAATAGCCTCCTTCGCCATCTCAGAAGATTTTCTTCTCATCTATTCTGATAAAAAAGAAACAACACCCACAAATGCTAACTGAGCAATTAGCATGTTGAAAGCATTCAAATGATCAACAACAGATGCTCCTTCTTGCATTTTCAAAGAATACAACTTTCTCAAGAACAAATTATTCACCAAGGACACACCTTGATAAATAGCTCCCAGTGTTTTCCACAAAGAATATGCAGTCTTTTCTTCATGAACATTAAGAAGAACAGAGTCTGCTAAATAGAGCCTTATTAGCCCCTTTTATTTTTGATCTTCAAGGTACCAATCCTCTTGCTTCATACCTATAGGCTTCATTCCAAACATAGCAAGCCAAATATCATAGTCAACTAATAGATCTTCCATTTTAAGTTTCCACAACTTAAAATTGTTGCCATTGAATTTCTCAATTTCAATCTTTCCCGGTGTGCTTGCCATCTTAATCTAAAATTCAAATTACTAGACTTCTACAAGACTCCCTTTGAATAGAATTGACACAAAAAACCCAACGTACCCACAAGGATAACACAACTAGCCAAGCTCTGATACCACTTGTAAGGAAAGCTTAGGTGTGGAAAAAACACTCCTAATGAGAAAACCTCAAGGAAGAATGCATATATGACTTTAAATTTTTCAATTATAGTTCAATAAGACACTCGAAAAGAATTAAGAGAAAATAGAAATGAACACATACAAAATTGGACACCAAATTTATGTGGGAAAACCATTACAAGAGAAAAACCCACCACACCAAGAAAAGCCTCTTTGTATTACAGTAAAAAACATTACATATAGAGTATAGAATTCACTTTTTAATGTCAATTTTACAGCAACATTCACGGATCAATCTTGTACAAAACATTAATCTCACAATGCTTTGAAATGCATACAATGAATCCACTTAGATCAATCTATGTTCAGTATCAAATAGAAAAATCCATTAACCGAACCCCACAATTGTCATCTATTACAAAGTATATCTCATCTTGTTCATGGTATATTGATATTCCACATAGGAACAATCACAATTGTTCAACTTCCAATGATTCACATTCGGCTTATCTCATTGGCTCAGAATGTGCCATGTAGGATAGACGTTCAAACAAAGAAGTTCAAACGAAATTGCATGTTGATGAGACACCAGGCCATGTCTCCCTGATGCCAAAATACCTAATCACATAGCTACCAGAAAGAGAAACACCATGAACCAGAAAGAGAAACACCATGAACAAGAGGTTACACTAAATTTCATAAACAAATCCATATGCAAGACTTACACTCTCAGAAAGAGTTCATACCAACTACAAACCTATCAACCAAGAGTCTTCTTGATGAACACCATCTGCCAATGACACGTGTTCACTGCTTGTACATTTCTAGAGAATCAAGCTGGGAATCTTCAATATTCTCAATGAGACTCCCAGAATTCCAAGTGCTCCCCACATCCATTGGCTTAAGTTATGAAAATCTCGAACACTGCAACATGGAAGGAGATTTCCCTGTCGGAGAAAACACAAACTTAGTAACTTCGCGACAAGGTTTCAAAGTTACAAAAAACACAGATGCCATGACAATGAAGGAATTCGATCAGTCAAAAAAATTTGTAACTTCCAAACTCTATGAAATGGTTGCAAAGTTAGCAACTCCAGCGATCAACCAACAATGAGGACTAATAAAGGGTAACTCCACCAAGTCTTAACAAAGATACAAGCCAACAAGTTGAGGCACCATTTCAAACATCTAGTTGTCTCGAAAGGAGGTGATCTCAATTTGAGAAAGGTTCCAACTAATATTATCCAACACCAATGTTTGGCTGGATGAAATGGATCTTTAATTAAAACCTTTCTTCATGGGATCAAAGGATGAAGCTAAAATACAAGTAGGTAAGAGATCTAAATTGAGAACTAAAATTAAGAATGATGCTCCAAGCTTAACAAGAGAATCAAAGCCTTAGATCAAATTTGTAATCAAGGTTGGGAAAAAGGATGGGAAATATATAGAAAATCCATCTATAGAGGCTCAAAAGGAGCATGTACAATAGAATGAGCATGTACAAGAAGAGGGAGAGCTTGATGAAGAAGTTCATGAAGAAGTAGAGAAGTCTCCCCATGGAAATATTCATGAGGAACCACCTATCATCTCATATCCTCTTGACAATGTTGTATCATCTTTCATTATTCCTCATAAGAATACATATGCATTTGATGTTCATGTGAACCCTCCTCCCATAGTCACGACTGTTGTGGAACCTTCTATTTTAATTCATTTTGTGTATTCTCCACCCATTTCAAGATTTCCTTTTGAGAGTCCAAGACAAGGTCTAGAAAATGTGATTGGTTCTCCAATTTCATTACTTCTCTTGTGATCACCATCTTTTGATGAATTCAACTTTGCACAACTTGCTACAACAAAGATTGTAGAAGTTGTCAAAATCAACTTCAAAGTCAAAGTACACCTGCATGCGAAGAGATACCTATCACATGGAAGATAATGGGGAAAAAAACAAGAGAGGGTTTTGAAGCTCTGTAATATGAGAGATATATTATTGGAACAATAGAATGAAATATTTACAAAGATCAATCCTTAAAAGGAGATCAAGCAAAACCTAAAAAGTAACCCTAATAGGTAGACATTTAATAATTAATATAATTATTTAATGTCACAATATGCAAACTAAAGTGAAATCTTAAGAGAGGAATAAAGGTAACGTAATTAACATAATTAAGTTAAAACCTTTACTCTAACACCCCCCTTAAGATGAACAAGAGTGTGTCTAAAAAAATGTGCAAAAAAGAAAAGGTAACTACAATGCACGAAAGAAAACAAGGGTCCCAAAAACTAGGCCTGATGAGGTACTTGAATATAACCAAATCTCTATAAAGTGGAGAAAAGGAGAAAACCCAGTGGGAAAAACTCCTCTCCAAAAATAGATGAAAAAATAAGAGTGAAAGAAGAAGAGAGATAGAAGGAGGACTCAACATGACCCCCCAAGAATTGCTTCTATCATACAAGTACAAAATATGTTCCCCCCATAGGAGAGAGAAGAGACTCCAAAGCCCCTCAGAATGAGAGAACCCTGTGCTAATGATCAAACCAATGTGTCACCTCATAGGAAGAGGATATCCCTAGGTGGGAGGTGAAAATGGAAGTCCTAGATGATGCTCACTGAAGAATTGAACTGCAGTATGAGTGTTTGAATAATAGGATGGTAAATCAAACAACTCAAAATGATCCTAAAATGGAATCTCAAATGAAGATGGAATAATAGGTGTGTTGAAACTATCATATGTGAGGAAAGGAATATCCTCTAATATGGCCTCAACAACTATACTTAATGGCTCGATGAATGGAGCTATAATGTTAGTCATAGTTGAAGAGTAATCTTGCTGAACAGATGTGATCTCAATAGGAGGTAGAGGTGTAGAAGTCTCAACAATAGTCTCATGAACAGATGGAAGAACACATAAGTTCAGGTGACCAAACTTCACCATAGATATTGCATGCTCTCTTGTAGAAAGAGAGGAAAACTCATATAGTGGAGATGGTGGACCAAAGTGTGTGAATGCATAGAACTGGGAAGAATGATGAACTATCCCTATTGCAACAATGTTGCTAGCCTAAATGTCTCTGATCTGCATTGAATTGGGTGTGAACTCAACTATCTTCCTTGTCCCACTGTGAGTAATTTGATAGATGGAGAGAAGGTTAGTGGAAAAATATGGTACACATACTACATCATTGAATGTAATGTCATCAATGTCAATAGAACCTTTCCCACATACACTCATATAAGTGTTATTACCCATCAATATGTGCGATGAGGACATAGCCTCAAAAGATGAGAACATGTCCTAAGAAGATGCCATATGGTGTGAAGCAACTGAATCGAGTATCCATCTAGATGAATGTGAACTGCTAGTTGCACATAATGCATGACCCTTATGTGAGGCCTATCCATCTATCTAGAATGATGGTGAAGAAGAAGATCTTCCTAATGTAGATGAATAAGAGTGATGAATATTATTCCTCTTAAGAAGAGTTGTCAAATCTGAAGCTTGTTTTGCATATCCATCTATCTTCTTCTCAGAACACTTGGACTCATCATGTCTTGGCTTAGTATAATAAGCACACTTAGGTCTATCTTTCTTCAATGATTCCCCCTTAGGAGAAGGTGAATTAGAGGTGTTCTATGAACTAGAATCCTTCCAATTATCTATGGTCTTTGGTTTTTGTCTTTGCTTCTGCTTCCCCTTAGATGACTCTGCTACCAATGCTTGGTGTTGTGATCCTGTGAGAGCATCCAATTGTGATATCTTGGCCTTCTATCATGTCAACCAATCATAGAACACCTCAAATGTAGGCTTGGTAAAGCAATTTCCCAATGCATCCATGGTGGAATAAAATGTCGAATAGAATATATGAAAAGGACCTTGAAGCTTAGAAAGAATTAGATAAATATACTCCTCATCTGTTTTGTTCTTACCACAACCCTATAGAAGAGATCTTTGTTGTTTGAATTTCATCAAAAAGTCCTCAATAGAGGGAAAATAATCAAGTGCAAGTGAAGTCAACTCTGCCTCAACCTATATTGCGTGTAATTGATTGATGGTACCAAATAAATCATTGAACTTGGTCCACATTTCAAGAGAACTATTACACCCATCAAGATGAAACAACAAGTTGTCTGAAACATGTAAGGAAATCAAACCCATTGCCTCATCCATCTTATTTCTATGTTTCATAACCTCAAAAGGCCTTTTCAAAACTGGTTGAAGTATATCTAAATAGGACCACAACCCCTTTGATCTGAGAAGATGTGTCATGAATGCCTTCCAAGTATGATAGTTATTAGGTGTGAGAAGCTCAACAAAAGAAGGGTTTTTGGCCATGTTTGGAGAGTTTTAATGAATGTTTAATGTGAATATTTTTTGTTTTTCTCAAGTAAATGACAGAAACTAAGAAAAATACTCCCCTAGAATGCAAGAAACCAAACCCCAGTAGTGATTTTTCAGGGAAAAAGTAGGAAAAAGAAAAAAATTTCATACTGAATCTTGTGTACTTGATTATTTTACTGGAAAAAATAATATTAGATCTAAATAGAGCATGAGACGAGATTTTTGATGCCTATTCATTTTCAAAAAAAGAGCAAAAATGACCAAGTTATGGCCCTAGAGTGCAAAAAACATCATCTGACGTTGAATATGAGAAAAGGGAACCAAACTAGAAAATTTTGAAAAAAATCTTGCACCATTAGGATGAGCTCGGAGCTAGCTTTCCAATACCTATTTTCATTTGAAAAATTGAGAAAAAATGACCAGTTTATGCCCGCTTTAGTGAAAGTAACTAAAAAATGGAAAATCATACCCCCTAAGCACTTGGGGCTAAAAAGAAAGCCCCTAGTCCTCTTAGCAGCTAGGAGGCTATGCGGCTAGCTCCTTACTGGAGCTCTTGGTCAGCAATATGATCGACAGTAGGGGCTACTAGCACCAGTCAAGCTGAGTGCGGGTGCCTGGGCACCTATATGACCACAACTTGCATTTGTTGGGGGCAGGGGCTTAACTTCGGAGCAGTAGACCAACAGATGAGTGGAGGCTTCCGGGTGGCAGTGGTGGATGGGAGGCCGCTGGGTGGAGCTTTGGAAGTGGTTTCCTTTTATATGGGTGGTGCCCCAAAAATTAAGAAAAGCTTCTTTTTTTATGATTTTTGACCTCGAAGATCGTGCCTTGAGGTCATATGGCCTTAGGGCCAATTTTTTTCCTCCCTGATCAATTGTGGCCGAATTGGAGAAGCTTAATATGAAAATAGGGGTTTTTAGGCATTGTGAATCCAACGTCGAGGTCCGTTTGGGCCCAAAATGAACCCAAAGAATGAATTATGTGGGATCCAAAAAAAATCAACCTCAAAACTTGTGAAAGCCTGATCAAACCCTTGTAGCTCCAAATTCTTCAAAACAAGAATAGGCTGCAATAGGTCCACTCTGATACCATGTAGACGTTGTCAAAACCAACTTTAGAGTCCAAGAACACCTGCATGCAAAGAGATACCTGTCACAGGGAAGAGAATGGAGAGAAAACCAAGAGAGGGTTTTGAATCTCTATAATATGAGAGATATATTTATCAGAACAATGGAATGAAATATTTACAAAGATCAATCCTTAAAAGGAGATCAACCAAAACCTAAAAGGTAACCCTAATAGGTAGACATTTAATAATTAATATAATTATTAAATATCACAATATGCAAACTAAAGTGAAATATTAAGAGAAGAATAAAGGTAACTTAATTAACATAATTAAGTTAAAACCTTTACTTTAACAAAGACTAGGACCAAAAACAAGGCAAAGACTCTCTGAAGGGTGATTTTTGATAAGGATGGTCTCAAATATGTAGACATAGCTCAACCCCCACCAAATAAAAGTTATGAGGAAGTGGATCTAGCAAAATATTTTGTCACTAAGATATAATTGGGTAAAATAAATCTTGATAGTGCAAAGGAAGATGTTCAACCAGCATTAGATTCTCTTGTTAAGAAATATGATAAGGAGAAGAAAATGATAGATCATTACAATGCGAAGACAAAGTAGCTCACATCCATGTTGCAAAAGATCACTTAATCCTTTTGTGAACATTGAAATTTTACTCCCTTCATGGAGATAGTAAAATCCTTGGTCTAATTCATATCTATTTTGGGCACCCTTGCATTAATTATCCTTTAAATTATTATTTATAGGCCCCTAGGAGCCATTATTTTGGACCTTTAGGCTTATTCCACTCAAAAATCATATAAAATCCAAACAAAAAGCATTTAAGACATTCAAATTCTCAAAAACCACCTCAAAAACCTTAGGTGGGACCAATTCACCACCTCGGGAAAATGAGTCTCCTCTAGTGGGACCATTTCACCAAGGGTTTCAAATAAGTCCATTTTGAGGCATTTTTTAAGTTTGAGGAGGAAATTCATCAAATTAATTTAGATTTGTAGTGGATTTCAGCCTTTGAGGTCTAAATAATAGAAAATTAGGTATTGATTCCTATGAATATAATTTTTTAGGTCATTTTCAAGTAATCTAAGCAATTTTTAATAAACAAATTCAAGAATAAAGTGTTGAGAATGTTTCACAAGAAGATTCACAATTTTATATGCAATAAAGTTGAAGCTTCAAAGTAGCATTCAAGGATTCTTATAGGTATTCAAGCTCACTTTTTGTTCAATATCTTGCATTGTATAGGGTTGATCATGGATGCCTGTGGTGAATCATGAAGAATTCTAGTTTGGGGAGGTGGAACTAGCCATCAATCCAAGCCTAAGGACTTGTTTTCTAAGTGATTCCATCTTCCATTATCTCTCTAGTTTCAACCTAAGGAAGGTTTGTGTGTCATTGAGATCCATTTGAGGTGATTTAGGGTTTCCTAATGTGAGTCTTGAATTATTCAAGTTTCATTTATGCATCTTATTCTTGCATATTAGAATAGGGTTGCATCTTGCTTCACATTTCCAAGTGTTAGACACACTTAGGGCTAGGCATTTTCTACATATTTCATTATCTCTTTCAAGGTTTAACTATCAAACTATGGGTTGGATCAAGAAAAACCCATATTAGCAATCAAATTATATTATTTTTTGCAAGCGTTCTCACAAATTTGGATTTGAGTTTCAATATGGGAAGAAAGTGCAAGCGTTGGAGTATAAATCAGTGATTTTGACTTTCAGAAAAGTATAACAAGAACGATTCACTATTAGTGGTGAATGAGTCCCACTAGGGTTGTTTGTTTGATCAGTTGGTAGATTCTAGTACTCTTTTCCCAAAAAACAACTTTTTGGGTGGAAACCCTAATCTGGGATTGATTCACCCAGGTTGGTGAATGAGTACCAATTGGACAAAAGTCCACATTTCAAAATTTTTAGAGTTACTCTTAGTGATTCTAAGGTTTCCAAGTGCACATCATTTAACTGTTATATGTTCTTGTTCTATTTTAATTTCATATTCAAAGGATTTTATAATTCATTTAGGTCTTTTTGTATTTCACACTATGCTTTCAAACATGTTACATTTTCCAAGTTTACACTTGGTGGTGAAACCCTTTTTTATCTCATCTATCTCCAAAGAAATCCTTTAGTTAGATCTCTCACATCCTTCATTTGGTTGAGGTCTCTAAGATACCTTTGGGTGTGGATATTGTTAAAGTGGATCCCTTCCTTCCCTATTCCATTTTATGTGGACAAGGAAGTGAAGCACCCATTTTCCAAGTCCACATTTTGGTCAACCTGACTTTTGAATATCATATTTTTATTTTGAGTGAATTTACATCCTATATTTAGCTTACATTAACATTGCATTAGGTTTTGCATTAGTTAATTTGCATTGTAGGGTTTCAAAATTAGCATTGTAGGGTTTCAAAATTTGCATGTACATTCAGTGAAAATCATTGAAATTTTGTATTTGCATCTTATTTTTGCATCATATAGTACACATAACATAAAATTCTACCAAATAAATAAGATAAATTTAAAAAAATACCCCTACTAGGACTCATTTTCCACCCTAGGCGAATTAGTCCCAGTGCACATTTTTCTTTACTATTTTCAAAATATAGTTTCAAGATTGTAAGCTTTTGTTTATATTAGTTGCTTTTATGTTTTAGTTCAATTATTTTCTATTACATTGAAATCATTAGAACTAGCATCATTTAATTTCATGGGAATTATGGATAGCAGTATATTTTTACAATTTTTATTTTCAGCATTTGTTCCTAGTTCACTTAGATCATATTCATTAGAAAATTAAAACAAAAAACAAAAAAAATCAAATGAAAAAATACACAAAATGCTTCAATTTAGAAAACGTATATCATCCAAACCTTTTAGTAGTGATGACTGAGATATGTTAGATGAAGCCCTTCAAGACTTCCTCTCACTAAGATCATCCACTAATGCTTGTCATGAAACACCCACACCAACCAAAGTTAACTCACCCTTCAATCCTTTTAGTCGTGATGAATTTGAAATGCTAGATGAAGCCCTTGAAGGATACATCTCACAAATTCCATCGACTAAGGCTTGTAGCAAGAAACTAAAAACAAAATAAGTCAATGTCATTCAACATCAACTAATCCTTTACCCACCTTTGCACACACTATAACCTAAAAACAAACCTGAGTTCACCATTTATTAGCCTAAAAATAATGTTTTGCAACAACCAAGTCAAGATACTGTCACTCACACATATAATACTATAAACAATCTGTAACCACAACAAGCCCCCTCAACAACTCTATCTTTTCCTAATCCTATATTTCCTAGTGCCCCTCACTTGCCTAGAAGGATGGATATGTCAATTGATGCTCTTCCCCTCCCATGGATATCAGATCTTAAATGGGATAGCCAACTACCCCTTGCCCACCTAAGGAAAATGAGTATTATCTTGTTGAACAAATTAAGAATACTCCTACAAAAATATCCCTTTCGAACCTAATTTAGAATTCACCAAACTATCACACTATGCTTTAAACAACCTTACAACAAGTAGTGGTTTCTCCTAGTATAAATTTAAATGATGTGGTAGCTCTAATACATGGGATGAATATAGTTAATGTAGACATTAACTTTCACCAATAGCAAATCCCTCCTTTGGAATTAGGAAAGAAAAATGATGCTTTTATGATAATAGCCCAATTCAATCGAAGAGGTATCAAAAGGATCCTTGTTGATAATGGCTTAGCCCTCAATGTGTGTAGAAAAATTCAAAATTGAGTGTGACTCATTATCAATTAAATGATTTGACAATGTCAGCAAGCAATTGCTCAGTGTCATTACCTTAGCTATTACAGTTGGAAAGGATATAGTCCTACAAACTCCCATTCATGTCATGCCTCATGACCTTTCATACAATCTTCTCTTAGGCAAACCACATATTCATGAGATACATGTGGTTCCTTCGACTCTACATTGTGTCATGAAATGTGTCTATAACAACTGTAAGGTATACAAAGTTGACATAGACCCCAATCTTGAAAGTTGCTTACAACTTGAAAAGGGAAAAAAAAGTCCTCTAATTACATTAATTCCAACATCCCACATAAAACCTATAAAATTTGAAAAACAAGAAGAAGAAATAGTGTCCAAATTATTTTGTGATGATTGGGGTTCCTTGGAGTTTACACCTTCATTTATGGGAGAGTATGTAATAAGAAAAAGGAGGATAAAAAAGAAAAGAAAAACCAATGGTTATGTCAACTTAAAATTCAGAAGAACCTTCACATGTATCCACCTCATCTACTTTGGAAAATAATACAAGTTACAGAACTAATTTTAATGAGATTGATTATCAACAACCACCAAAGCTGAAAGAAATGGAAAAAAATTATGGGAAAGGTTATGAACTTGTAAAAAAATTGGGATACATCGGTAAAGGATGTGGAAAGAATGAAAAAGGAAATCACATTCTTATAGAACCTAACACACATGAGACAAAAACTGGTTTATGGTACATTTTTTCTAAAACAAAAAAAGCAACCAAGAGACCATCATTAAACATCAACATTATCATGTGCAGGCGACAAACTAATCTTACTCTAAAACATCTTAATTTTCTTGACATGAATTCACCATCATCATTAGAGTATTTTGAAAGTGATGAAGCCTTGAAACAAATATTAGGAGTTTATGATAGGTCATCTACAACTCGTCCAAAGAAAAGGGTTACATGTGTTATGATTAGTACAAATCACAAAGATGTGGCAAAAAAATTCATGACATGGATATAAGTACAAAGCAGTATTATGACCCTAAATTTCCAAAGTCTAATGCACTTCCTTTGGGAGATACAATTGATATACCAATGGATATAAATGATAATAATAAATTTATTAAGATAGGATAGTACCTCGATGATGAAGAACAAGAGGAGACTACAACATTTCTTCATGAATTTCCCAAATGTTATTCTTAGAAATATTTGGATATGCCAAAAATAGACCCAAAGATAGTAACACATAACATTGTCCTTACTAAAATTGCTAAACCCATTCAAAAACATATATTAAAGATGAATCCTAAACTAGATTTACTTTTTAAAGGGGAACTTGAGAAACTCCTTGATGCTAGTTTTATATGACCTATATATTATTCCCCTTGGATCTCAAACATTTTCGCAGTTCCAAAACTTGACAATCGTATTAGAATATGTAAAGATTTTCATGATCTCAATAATGCATCTTTAAAAGATTATTTTCCCCTTCCTAATATTGATATGATAATAGACTCAACTGTGGGACATGCTTTGTTTTCATTCATAGATGTATTTTCCGGATATAATCAAATCTTTATCAACCCCAAGATCAATATAAAACAACATTCACAATAGTTTGGGGAATGTTTTGTTGGGTCATGATTCCCTTTGGCTTAAACAATGCAAGTGCAACATATCAAAGAACTATGACATTGATATTTAATGACTATATACATAAGATTTTGGAAGATTATGTTGATGATATCCTCGCCAAATCTCTAACAAGACAACATAATGTGAGTATCCTTCAAAAGATCTTTTAGAGAGTGTAGAAATATAATATGAGATTGAATCCACAAAAGTGTCTTTGGTGTAGATAGTGTAAAATTTTTACAGTTTATCATATCTCATAGAGGCATAGAAGTGGACTTGAATAAAATTGATGCTATAATCAACATGCTACCTCCTAGAAATATTTCTTAATTGTGCACGTTAGAAGGAATAATTCAAGTCATCCATCATTTTGTGTAATTTTTGGCCAATAAAACATTACATTTAACACATCTCCTCAAAAAGGATGTGCATTTTGATTGGAATGAAGATTGTAAATAGGATTTTCTGAGTTTGAAAGTGTACCTTGCAACCACACCCATTTTACAACTTACCATGCCAAATAAACCATTCATACTTTACATTGCTACATCAACTCATGCTCTTGCAGCCTTGCTAGCTCAATGAGATGAAAATGGTAAAGAACATCCTATTTATTACATTAGTAGAGTTTTGATAAATTATGAAAATTGTTATACAACAACAAAAAAATAATGCTTGGCCCTTGTATTTGCCACCAATAAATTACAACATTCTTTACTAAATGTGAAAATATAAGTGATGACAAAATTTGACCCTCTTAAACATCTTTTTAATAAAATAGATTTATCAGGATGACTAGCCAAGTGGATAATGTTGTTGATTGAGTTTCACTTTAATTTTTTTTCACAAAAAGCAATTAAAGGCCAAGCCTCAACTGACCGCTTGGCTAATGCTCCTTCTCCTCTAACATTACCTAGCACTCAGTCTTTTCTCGACGATAATATATCAAAAATTGACATTAATATGTGGGAGCTATAATTCGATGGATCTAAGTGTAGAACTAGCTCTACCACGGGGGTTAGACTAATCTTACCCGTAGGTAAGCCTATCAGTTAAACTTATGATGTACAAATAATACTATTGAGTATGAAGCTTTCCTCATTGGATTATGTGCTACTCTGATTTTGGGTGTAAATGACATTAAAATATTTGGTGATTCACAATTAGTAATTAAACAAATAAATGGAACATATCAAGCAAAGCATGAAAAATGATCAAAATACAAGGATCTTACAATGCACTTGTTAGAGAATTTTGAGTCATTTACCATTGATAACATCCCAAGAAAAGATAATCGGCATGCAGATGCAATGGTGAGTGTAGACTCTCTTATATCACCTCAATATCCTTCAAAAGACTTAACATTCACTATTCACCCAATCATGAAACCTTCAATCGATGATAAATGTTAGAATCCAAGATCACCTGCATGCAAGATGGATACCTGTCACATGCAAAAGATATGAAGAACTGAAAAAGATGTTCTCTGTAAACCTCTCAGTAAAAATGCATTAAGAGAATCAATTATTACAAAGTGATCAATCCTTATGAAGGAGATCAAGAAACCCTAAAAGGGAAACCCTAAATAAAATGCTAGTGTGCACACTTAATAATTAATAATTAATTAATAAATGTGCCTAAGTTTAGCTTAAGTAATAAAGAGGAATAAGTGACTTAATTAATTAATCAATGTGATGTAATTAATTAAGCATAATAACTTATTACTCTAACACCCCCCCTTAAGATGAACTTAGGAAGAAGCTAAAACACTAGAATAAGATGCATGAAAGAAAAGATGGGTCTTAGCAATGAGGCCTGATCAGGTACCCATTTAAAAATGCAATAAGAAGTAGAGAAGGAAAAACCCAGTGGGACAAAACCCCCCTACAATGTGATAACATGCTGCAAAGAAGCACTGGAAGAACTCTGTAGAGTAACTCTGGAACCACAATCTAACAAGCAAGGAAAGATATCTCTGTCTACAACTGAAACCAAAATCAAAATCAAAATAATGTGACAGCAGACCCGATGCCACAGAACACTCAAAAACTCCAAATGGGAACAACCCTGGAATCTATGAAGCAGCAAGCAATTATTGAATGATGTATTACTGAAAACGAAGTGCAAAGATGCAAGATGCACTCTCCCAACTGCCAAAATATCCAAGTAATCACCAAACAAACCATCGGGCCAAATCTAGATTAATTGATAAACCTGGGATAGATATAGAAAAAGTGCATAGACAGCAACATAGATCTCCTCAATACCTTTCCAATCCTGCAAACGAGGCAAAAATCAAAGATCGTGGCAAAAAGTTATGAGCTCGGAAGTCCAAAAACAACATCTGATTCAAACAGCAATAAATTTAGAAAAATAGTAAAGTACTATAAAATAAACTACACCAAATGAAATTTCTTAGAACCAGCTTTCCGGCTATATCTCATTTACCCAATTTCGATACCGTATGCCCAAGTTATGGCCAAAGGAAAAAAACTGCTCTTTTAGGGCAAACTAGGGTTAGGTGGGGCAAGGAGGGGCCGTACGGCTGATGATGTCATGCTGACATCACCCATTCACGAGGTTAAAATTGACAGCCATCTGGCCATCGCCACAAAAAAGGGGCCCCTGTGTAGAAATGAAAAAAAAATTGGCCCCTGGTCCTCAGATGGAGGCTGCAGTTCTCCATACGACCTCTGCTAGAGCGGAGGGGGCTGGCTGGGGTGGATCTAAGCCTCTAGTCCACAATATGGCTGACAACCATAGAGAATAAGCCCTCAGGGGCTGGCGAAGGGCCTGGCAGTGGACTGGCTGTGGAGCCCGGCGGCGGCCGACGGGCAGTGGGATTCTTTTGCACTAGGAGCGCTAGTGGGAAGACCGAAAAACTTAATTTTTTTAATTTTTTCTCAATTTTCGTGCTTCGGGGAGCATGTTGGGGAGGTCGTACAGCCCCTCAGACAAAAATTTTTTTCCTTCTAGACCAACTTCTCAGAAATTGATGAAACGAAGGGTGATCTTAGGGTTTTTGGCTGCTGCAAGCGCAATGGTGACCTCCATTTCTACCCAAAGTGCCCCAAAAAATAGGCTACCCCCAAATCTTGTAGAAAAGATGCCTATGGAAACCCTTGCACTTGAAACTCACAGAGAGGCCATATCTTCAAATCACGAACAAGCAGCTACAGTTTGGAGCTCTGATACCATGTTAGAATCCAAGATCACCTACATGCAAGATGGATACCTGTCACATGCAAAAGATATGAAGAACCAAAAAAGATGTTCTCTGTAAACCTCTCAGTAAAAATGCATTAAGAGAATCAATTATTACAAAGTGATCAATCCTTATGGAGGAGATCAAGAAACCCTAAAAGGGAAACCCTAAATAAAACCCTAGTGTGCACACTTAATAATTAATAATTAATTAATAAATGTGCCTAAGTTTAGCTTAAGTAATAAAGAGGAATAAGTGACTTAATTAATTAATCAATGTGATGTAATTAATTAAGCATAATAACTTATTACTCTAACAATAAATTGGAAGAAGCTTTAACAATAACTTAGGAAGACTCAAGTGAATGGTATGATACAATATTTAACTATTTGAAAAATAGTACCTTTCCCAAGCTGACAACCAAAAACCTTAGAGCTTAGTTATGAAATGTTGCATCTAAGTATATAATTATTGCTAATGTGTTGTATCGGAGATCATTCCATGGTCTCTTACTTAGATTTCTAAAAAAAATTGAGATACCCATAGCACTTAAACAAGCCCATGTAGGTGCTTGTGGTGGTCATTTTGGAGGAAAAAAATTGGTTCAAAAGCTTATCCGCATTGGGTACTATTGGTGAAACATCAAACAAGATTTCTTTGATTACGTCAAAAAATTCCAAAAATGTTAGGAACATAGCAATCTAACCCATGCTCCTACTTTTGAAATTCAATCTCAAGTTCTAATATGGCCCTTTATGGTTTGGGGATTAGATATTATAGGAAAAATATCACCCCCTTCTTCTACCAGATATACATTTATCATCACTGCAACCAATTACTTCACAAATTGGGTAGAGGCCATTCCCTTTCAATCTACAATAGCTCAGGTAATATTTCATTTCATATTAGAACACATTATTGCTCGCTTTGGACTCCCTTATGCATTAGTGTCTGATAATGGTACACCATTTAAGAATAATGATGTGAAGAAATTCTTAGAGACATTTAATATACAACACCATTTTTTGATGCCCTATTACCCACAATCTAATGGTCATGTTGACTCAACTAATAAAGTCCTTGAACAAATCTAGAAGAAAACTATTAACAAACATCATAGGGATTGGAATACACAATTACTCCATGTGCTTTGGGCTTATCGCACAAGTGTTAGATCCTCTATAGGGACTACACCTTACAGTCTTGTCTATGGAAGCTAGACAATAATGCCCTTAGAGTTAGAGATCCGTACATTAAGAATCACTCTTCAAGGACATATTGATGGTAGACACTATAAAAATCAAACATGATACCAACTTGAGATGCTTGATGAACAATGCATTAACACTCTTGAACACCTTCAAGCTTAGTGCAAAAGAAAACAATGATATCACAATCTCCATGTCATCCCTCACACATTCAACAAAGGTGACTTATTTCTATCTAAAAATCAATGCAAAGTTAATGTTACCCAAATGAAAGAGGAAAACTTAGTTCTAATTGGTTAGGACCATGCATAATTGAAAAAACTTTTGGGTCTGGTGCAAACATGTTAACAAAACTAGATGATACACCCCTCAAGGAACCTATTAATGTCACACATATGCATATCTTCTAAAGATTGAGACCTCTAGGGTTTTCCTTCAATGAAATGGACTGAAATGTGTTGTTCTATGTCCTAAGCCACATAGAAACAATTTTCTTTCATTTCAAATAATTTGATAACTATTGATGTATTGATCTTATTTGAGCAATGCAGATTTTATTGTTTTAGCATTTAAGGTCTATGCATAATAGAATACTGTGAATAAAAAATGTAGACCATATAAGGTCAATGCTCACTCAAATTAACGTATGTACCTAATAGAGTACTATGAATAAAAATTATTGACCATATAAGGCTAATGCTTACTTGAGTTAAGGTATGTGCCTAATAGAAAATTGAGAATAAACAATGTAGACCATATAATGTTGATGCTAACTCAAGCCAAGGCATGTGCCTAAGAGAGTAGTTTGAATAAATACTATATACCATATAAGGTTGATTCTCACTTGAGCACTATGAAAGCTATGGTATATCTCATAGGTCTATACCTTTTAGGCATTGTGAATGTTACCTTGATCATTGCCATTATATTTGATCTATGTCAAATATATATATATATTTTTATTATGTCATTTGATTTCCTATCAAAGAAGAATATAAAATTAATATTTATTTTGGACTCAACCCCTTTGAGAGTTTTTCTTTAGATAAAAGCATATTATGGATATTTTAACCATACCAATATTTAGTCTTTGTACAACCACAAATGACCTTTTGAGTCTATAGAATTTACTAAATCAGAATTATTTCTCTATACTAAATAGAGTATTTTAAATATGAAACATGTTAGACCCATGTTGGGTCAATATTCATACAAACATTGCTAACCATCGACTACTAATATGTAGATATCTCATGTACTTGATGATTATTAGACCATGAGTAGGTCTTTATGCTCAATAAAATTAGGAAAAATCATGATTATAATATAGGCTAAAAGCTTGCGGATTATTGTAATTCTTATTGTATATCTTATGTTTGTGATATGAATGTTTATGTGTATGTTTGTGTGTGTGTGTGTGTGTGTGTGTGTGTGTGTGTGTGTGTGTGTGTGTGTGTGTGTGTGTGTGTGTTTGTGTATGTATGTATGTATATAAGTGCATGTTCTACAATTTTCTAGAAAAAAGGATAACATATTTACTCAATGAAAGGTAAATACGATTATTGTGGAAAAAAGATCAATGCTTTCTTTGAAGTATGTTTATGAATTAAAAATTTGAATTCTATGTAACAATTCACTATAGTAAACTAATGTGATATTGCCTTGATGTGAATTTGTATATGCTTGTTTATCCAAATCATTTTGTGACCATGAATGTGAAATTGTAATTGTGAGTAACTAGTTTGAGAGGGAATTATGTGAACATATGACATACATATCCATTACAAAATGTGTATATTTGCATTTTAAAGCTTTGGAAAAAGTTAATGCAAAATCACTTATTGCATTGTCGGTTCATAATGTCTATTTATTATGAAGTAGTCACATAGATCATACTTAAAGGTATCTAGACTTGTATGATAGATTATTTATATTCCGAACAAGACACTAATTCTTTGACTGGCATGTTGAACAAAACACTAATTCTTTGATATGGTATGTTGATCATGTTGATTTTATGAAACTGTTGTATTTCACTTTGAATGAATGATTTTGTGAAATAGTTGTATTTCTCTTTGAATGAGTTGGATTAAGTCCTTTACAAATGTAAACGGCAGTCATGCATGTGGAATGTGATTTCTGGTTGTGATGATGGGTGGCTACACTATTCTTCTCATTCTGATTTCTCAGTGCTTTCCTGTGTAAACCACAACCACTCATCACATGTGTTCATTAAAGTCTTGCAAGCATCTGTATTGAACCCGCTAACCAATTTTTGTCTTTGCTTTTATAAATCTGTATTGACTCTTCTAAGCAATTTGAATCTGTCTTTGTAAATCTCGACCTATTCGTATTGACTCTTTTAAGCAATTTTAATCTGTCTTCTTGTGATTAATCCTATGAAATGTAAACTATCAAATCATGCTTATTGTGATCTCTACTAATTAATATGATTGCAAGGATTGTGGTGTTTATAAACACCATTCATAAACCTACCAAAATTTATGTTTCATATTCTTCTATGTTAAACATCTAGATTGACCAATTTCAAATGGCTTTGAACAAAGACTCAAAGAAAAGATTAACAAATGCGAAAATTTCTTGTATGCAATTCTATATCATATATAAAATTAATGTGTATTTTAATTATTCATTTTATCCATTTGGTTGGATAGTTTTTGTCTTATGATTACTAATGCCTTAGTGAATGGAAATCCATAAATGAAACCACTAATCTCTATAGCTTTCCCAAGTTCTTCACATAACAAAATATAGAGATTATTAAATATTTTTTGTAATGATCATGAAAGCTCCACACAAGCCTCAACTTTGATGTTGTGTAACTAGGAAACTCCAAAAAGAAGCACTAGACCATAGAGAGAAAACCTACAACTAAAAACCATCTCCCTCTACCAACACCACTCTACCAAAGTTGTGATAAGTATGATATCTTTCAAAAGAACTAAAATAAAAATACATGTACTCATTCCAACCCAAGGTCAAATATATAGTATATCAATAAAACATGTAATATGTGAGCCTCCAAAATAAAATGAATATCAAACAAAATATGCATTCTATCAATAATAGAATATACCCAAAGCTAGTAGTCATGTTCTTATCTCTTCAAAACACATTGAACTTAGATAAAAATGGTAGTCATACATCTAATCCTCAAGAAAGTCCTAAGATCTTGTTGGAAACATGAGGATGATGGTATATACCAGTGTCTCCATTGATAGAAACCCATTGTAGAAATGCAGAAGTGTTGGTCTGAAGAAGACCAAGTGTAGCAGAGAATTGGCTAAGTCTTGGTGTGCATTTTTGGTGTTATAGAGCATCAATTATGTGGTTTGTATTGCTTTGCAGTACATCATCTTGTCATATAGTTTTGAGGTAATAATGGTGCATGCAAAATAATTCTATATCCAAAGTGTCAAGGTTCTATGTCTTCTATACTTGAAGATATTGATGACATCGTATTGGGCATAGTAATGGTAGAATTGTAGTTGCAGATTGCATATTGGAATGCTCCACATTCCACTGTGGATGACTATTATGTTGTGTATTTTTAAGGAAGTGTTTTAGGATGGAAAAAGTGTATGCATTCCAAGTGGCAAGTGATTTGGTGGTCCGCATATTGAGTTGTAGATGAACAGTTGGTTTATTTAGTTGTTGCTTCACTAGTTTTGTTGTGTGGTTCTGACCTAAGGGTTTTTGGGCCATGTGGAATTGAATTGTATAAAGAGAAAATTTGTAACCTTCTCATTGTTCTACCTAGAAATTTTACTATGTTTTACCCACAAGTGAATAGTCTATGCATCTAACATAATAAGCAATAAAAAAAAAAATCTATTCAACAATAAATGCATCATTTGAAACACAACCCTTCCAAACTTTTCCATTACATAATGAAAGAACCATTTCAATAATACAAGTATGATTTCCCTTTACATAAATATATTTATGATTAAATTTCACATTTGCAATTTCCATATAGATGGACAAACATGATTACATACATAGCTTCAACAAGCTTACATGAACTAGAAATACAAATGGTCCAAAACGTCCTTCTCCCAAATCTTGGCTGCCAACTACATGAGGAGAAGCATCACTCAAGCACATTTTTTCCAACCATGGACTTACTGTAGTCCTCCAAATATGTGAGCCTCTAAAATAAAATGAATATCAAACAAAATATACATTCTATCAATAATAAAATATACCCAAAGCTAGTAGTCATGTCCTTATCTCTTCAAAACATAATGAACTTAGATAAAAATGGTAGTCATACATATAATCCTCAAGAAATTCCTAAGATCTTGTTGGAAACATTGAGGATGATGGTATATGGTGTTTCCATTGATAGAAGCCCATTGTAGAAATGCAGAAGTATTGGTCTGAAGAAGATCAAGTCTAGTAGAGAATTGGCTAAGTCTTGGTGTGCATTTTTGGTGTTATATGTCACAAAATGTGCCTCAATCTTACTGGCATGTAAACTCCTGTAAGAGCACAGTTGGTGTGAGATTCTCACTATCTGGCCAATTAGCAACTGTGTGTTTAGCTTCAGTATGATGTCTCATCAACTAGCGATGGTCTTGCCGATATCACTATCATGTGTTTAACATTGGTATGAAGTCTTAGCGATGTGGCATGTCTTGCCGACGGCTTTACACTTGGAGTCATCAGGGTGACATGAAGGCTTAGTAAGAACTCTTGGAAAGAGGTGGTTGTCTAGCTGAGAGAATGGTCTGTTGTCGTTATGACTCCTAGTGAAGGATGGACTTGGGGTGACTTGGAACCTGCAGGATGACTCTTAGCGACAGCCTAAGTCTTGCTAACAGATGTTCATATCAGTATGACTTGAGAGCTCATTATGACTCATAGTGACTAGCGATTGTCTGGGCGATGGGTTTGCTGAGGATATTGATGAAAGGTCTTGTCGATAGAGTAAGTCTCATCGATGGGAGTGTTGATGTCGACATGACTTTTGAACTCATTATGATCTCCTACCAATAGCAGTGACTCTTACTGATAGTGATGGATGTGTAATCGGTCATGTGGAATCAGGGAGACATGGTTCTTGTCTCACTGACATGAGAATATTGTTTGAACATTTTTGACCGATTGGAAGACTATCCTATGTGGTTTGTCTTCGACCAATCAGAGGAGCAGAATGGGAACCGCTAGCAGTTGGACTCTTGTAGTTGTTACTGTGAGGAAGATCGACAGACCATGAGCAACATGGATATACTCAGGAATTGAAGATGATGATCGATTCTGATGAACAGTCTGTGAATAGTTGATGAATAGTTTGGTGTGAGATCAGTGTGTGAATTCAATTCAGAGAGTACATTGTAAATGGGATGTTTTGTACAAGGTTGATCTTAGAATTTGTTGCTGTTGTAAATTGACATCAGAGAGTGAAGCCCATAATTTGTATGTAATTTTTTTACTGTAATACAAAGGGGTTTTTCTTGGTGTGGTGGGTTTTTCTCCCATAAGGGTTTTCCCATGTAAATCTGGTGTTCATGTGTGTATGTTCATTTCTTTGTTTCTATTATTTCTTTCAAGTGTATCTTAATTGAGATTGTAATTGAAAATTTAAAGTCACCTCTACATTCTTCCCTGAGGTTTTGATGTTAGGAGAGTTAGTTCCACACCTTAGCTTTCCTTACAAGTGGTATCAGAGCTTGGCCAGTTGTGTTATCCTTGTGGGTATGTTGGGTTTTTTGTCTCAATTCTGTTAAGTGGGAGTCTTGTAGAAGTTTTGGTAATTTGAATTATAGGTTAAGATGGAAAGCACATCAGGAAATATTGAAATTGAGAAATTCAATGGTAGCAATATTGAGTTGTGGAAACTAAAAATGGAAGATCTGATGGTTGATCGTGATCTTTGGATTGTTGTGTCTGGAGAAAATTCTACATGCATGGAGCAAGAGGATTGGGACCTTGTAGATAGAAAATCAATGGAGCTGATAAGGTTTTTCTTGGAAAACTCTATTCTTCTGAATGTTCATGAAGAAAAGACTACATCTTCCTTGTGGAAAAGACTGGCATCTATTTATCAAGGCAAGTCCTTGGTGAATAAATTGTTCTTGAGGAAGAAGTTGTACACTTTGAGAATGCAGGAGGGAGGGTCTATTGCTGATCATTTGAACACTTTCAACATGCTGATTGCACAGTTAGCATCTGTGGGTGTGAAGATTGATGAAGAGGATCATTATACATTGTTATTATGTTCTTTTCTAGATTCTTGGGATCACCTGGTGATGGCTATTGGGAGTATGAAATCCACTTTTAAGATGGAAGATGTTTGTTGCTTCTTTGTTATTAGAAGATATGAGAAGGAAATCTTCTGAGATGGCGAAGGAGGCTCTTGTTGTTAGAGGCAGATCAAAAGAAAAAGGAAAGAAGGACAAGAAGTCCAAATCAAAATCAGAAGGGAGATCAAAGTCTCCTGGAAAGAAGTCCAAGGTGAAGTGCTGGAATTGTGGGCAACCTGGTCATGTTCAAAAGGATTATAAAGAGGATAAAAAGAAGAAGAAGAAGAATTCTTCTGAAAATGATTCTTCTCAGAGTGATGCAGATGCCTTCATTGCAGCCTTGGCTACACATGCATCAAATGATGTCTGGCTGATTGATTCTAGATTATCCTTCCACATGACATCTCATAGAGACTATTTCATGAAGTATGAAGAATACAATGGTGGAAAGGTGTATTTGGCAAGTGATTCATCTTTGGAAATAGTTGTTCGTGGAGGAGTTGGAATTCAATTTCCTAATGGAAGAGTGAAGGGAATCAATGATCTAATGCATATACCATGTCTGGCTCGAAATCTTCTTTCTGTTAGTAAGTTGAATGATATTAGAGTGCAAGTCACGTTCTCTAGAAATGGTCGTAAGATGAATAGAGGCTCAATGATGCTAGCAAGGGGTTCTTGTATTGGTACCTTATATAAGCTAGATGCACATGATGTACATTGCAATAGTGTCTCTACAAAATCATAGAAAGCTACTCATGGAGAAAAGAAGGGAAAATTTTTTGATGGTGTAAACTCTATGGAAGTTAAACTTCCAGGAAAAAAGACTATGCTCTGGCATAATAGGCTAGGCCAATTGGTGAGAAAGGTTTAAAAACCTTGAAGAATAAAAACCTGGTTGAGGGGCTTGATGATTGTAACCTCGAATTCGAGTTTTGTGAACATTGTATAAGTGGAAAACAACACTGTGTTTCATCTTATTTCAGTCCTCACAAATCTTCTAGTTTACTTGATTATATACATTCTGATTTTTTGGTTCAGTGAATGTTCCTTCTTTGTCTAAGTCAAGGTACTATGTATCATTTATTGATGATTATTCAAGAAGAGCATTTGTCTATTTTTTGAAAAGTAAATCAGAAGTGTTCAGCCAATTTAAGGAATTTAAGAACCTTGTAGAAAATAAAATTGGAAGAAAAATAAAAATTTTAAGGATAGATAATGGCGGTGAATTTTGTTCTGATGATTTTGAGAGGTACTATAAATATCATGGAATTAAAAGGCATAAAACCACACCCTATACTCTACAACAAAATGGAGTTGCAAAAAGGTTCAACAGGACAGTGATGGAAAGAGCACAAAGTATGCTGAGTAGTGCTTGCTTGGAGGAGAAGTTCTAGGCTGAGGTAGTTGCTACAACATGATACTTGATAAACCATTCTCCTAATTCTGCTCTTGTTGATAAAACACCTTTGGAAGCATGGTCAGGAAGAGAAGCCCTCTCTGAGACACATTCGAGTCTTTAGCTATGAAGCATATGCACATGTGCCGAATGAGAAAAGATCTAAATTGGAAAACAAGGATTTCAAGTGTATTTTTATTGGTTATAGTGTTGGAATAAAAGGATACAAGCTTTGGAATCCTAATACAGAGAATTTTCTATACAGTAGAAGTGTTATCATTCGTGAGTTGAAGCCTTCTACCTTGGATCTGTAGTTAGAGACAAAGTTAGAAAACAAAAAGGATGATGTAGTTGAAATTCCTCCAACACTAGATAAAGAGGAATTGAAAATTAAAAATGTACCTAAAACTAAGGAGAGCTCAAGTAGTTTTGAGAGTTCTAAAGAAGAACAAAAACCTCAGCCTCAGTAGGTGAGGGGGTCAACTCGTGAAAGAAAGCAACCTGATAGGTATGGGTTTTCTTTGATAGATTACATTTGTGCCTATGCTTTAATTTCTAGCACTGATGAGCCTACGACTATGAAAGAGGCATTTAGAATATCTAATTCAAACTCTTGGTTTGAAGCCATGAATGAAGAAATGACATCATTAGAAAAGAATGATACTTGTAGTTTGGTGCCCTTGCTTGAAGACATAAAAGTTGTGGGCTAAAAATGGGTATTTAAAAAGAAAATAGCCCTGTATGGTAGTTTGGAAAAGTATAAAGTGAGGTTGGTTGTGAAGGGTTATTCCCAGGTAGAGGGAATTGATTATGGAGAATTTTTTTCTCCTATAGCTAAGATGACACCTATCAAATTTCTTGTGTCACTTGCAGTAGCATATTACTTAGAGATTGAACAAATGGATGGGAAGAAAACATTTCTTCATGGTGATCTTGAAGAAGAAATATATATGTCCCAACCAGAGCACTTTGTGGAGAAAGGTAAAGAAAAACTAGTTTGCAAGTTGAAAAAATCTCTGTATGGATTAAAGCAGTCTCCTAGATTGTGGTACCTGAAATTTGACACTTTTGTTTTGTCATTGGGATTTGTAAGATCAAAATCTAATCATTGTATGTATTATAAAGCTGAAAGTGATTGAGTCCTTATTATTGCTCTCTATGTTGATGATATGTTGTTCATAGGCAATAGTAAGTTAATGATTTTTGATCTTAAGTTGCAGTTGTCTGCAAAGTTCGAAATGAAAGATCTTGGTGTAGCAAGGTATATTCTGGGAATGGAAATAACTAGGGATATGGAGAGTAGACAACTTTGGCTTAGTTAGAGTAAGTATATTAAGACTATTCTAGAGAGATTTTGTATGACTAATTGCAAGGAGCTAGTTGTTCCATTTTTGCAGGGAACAAAGCTATTTGTTGAAGACTGTCGAAAATCTCCTACTGAGATGGAATACATGACCAGTGTGACTCATGCTAGTGTGGTTGGTAGTCCAATGTATGCAATGGCCTCTACAAGGCCAGACATTGCCCAAGAATTGGGAGTACTTAGTCAGTTTATGGCTAATCTTGGAAGGACACATTAGGATGCTATGAAGAGAGTGTTTAGATATCTGAAGGACACTTCTGAATATGCATTGTGTTACCATGGAAACTTGGTTGAATCACAAAGGACTCAACATTCAAGGATATGTGGATTCTGATTGGGTAGGGGACATTGACAATAGAAGATCCACCAATGGATATATTTTCATGATGAATGGTGGTGCAGTGAGTTGGATGAGTAAGCGACATGATGTAGTCACTTTGTCCATTACAAAGGTAGAATACATGGCAGAAACACACACCTGTAAAGAAGAAATTTGGTTAAAACATTTGTGTTCTAACATTGGTTTTGATGTAGGGCAAATAAAAATTTACTATGATAGCTAGAGTGCTATTTTTTTGTAAAGAATCCTACTTTCCACGCTAGGAAAAAATATATTGATGTGAAGTATCATTTTTTACGAGATATGGTGGAGGATGGAAAGGTATCTTTAGGAAAAGTGTATACTCTAGAGAATGTTGCAGATGCATTGACGAAGCCAGTGAGCACAGACAAGTTTAGCCGGTGTGCCAGTTCAATGGGCCTTAGTGCCCATTATTTTTAGTAGTTTTGCTATGCTCTAGAGGGTCAGTAAGATCTTCGTCATGTGGGAGATTGTTGGAAAGTGTGCCTCAATCTTATTGGTATGTAAACTCCTATAAGAGAAAATTCGGTGTGACATTCTCACTGTTTGGCAGACTAGCAGCTATGTAACCTTATGGAATGTTCAAGTCACCGAGACCTTGTTCATGTCTTGCTGATGGGTGTTATCACTTTTACATTTCCATCATTGTTATTTACCCATCTCTTCCTGCTCAGGGAGATCTTTGGTGGGTGGTTTGGTTCCTAGTGGTTGTCAGAGAGACTCATGGTGACTGAAGTTATCAGGGAGAACTCGTGTGCTCAAATATAATACAACATCAAGTATTATTACATCCATGAATAATGTTTGAATTACAAAGTATGATTATACAATACATTATTCAACTAATTAAATCTCAATAAAAAATTATCCAAGTCACTTGAAATACATCTTCCCAACACATAAGAGAATTACATTTCAAATTACAAGGTATGAAAAAAGTACAAATACACATCTGAAGGTATATAACTCTGGATCATTCTATCTCAACAATCTCTGCACTGAAGGAACAACTACCAAATGGGAAACCCAAAGGGGTGTGAAGCACGTTCCACCCGACCACTCCCATGCTAGGAGTAGTTAAGAAAGGATTCCTAACCAAGGATGTCTAAGGTAACACATAAGACTCAACTCCAAACATGGAAAGAGAATTCACACACATAGGAAACATAACAATAAAATTCTACTAACAAAACATGACAACAATATACATCAAGTCATAAAAATAAACCACTTCTAGAGGATTCCAATTAAAACAACTAAGGGGAATGCTAGAGGAGAGTGTCATTCCATGGCCTTCATGGATGATCCTGACATCCTATCACAAGGTGTCGCTTCCATCTATGGTTATCCTGTCTACTTATCTCAAGATGCCACCACATAGGGTGACTCATTTGAAATCGTGCATTTCTTGTGAAGAAAAGATCACAACTATGCCAACCATGGCCTTCTCAGACACCTATAGTCTATGGAAGCCCTATCAGGTGGACAAGGAATCTATATTTATCTTTTTAATATTTAAATAACCATCCCGTAATTAATTAGTTAGGTTTTCAATTTTTATTCTAACTCTAACGTGGATTATCTTGACAACACCTTTGTGCGTGGACGCCCATGTAAAGCCACTCTCCCTAGAACCCCCAATGAACATCACAACCAAAAGGATTTTACCCTCAAGTACATGAAACATATGATAGAAACAATCACGAGGCAAAAACCATCTCGCTATAGACATATGACACAATTAACATAAAAAAATGAAGCAACACAAGATAACAATCATAACCAAAATGAAATCAAATATCCAATATAAAAACCTCATAACTTTATACACCAAATTTCCAAACCTCTGGAAGTTTTAACAACTCTATCTCCTATAAAAGATAGACTAATTTAAGGAACCCACACATTGACAACCCAACTTAAGTAATCCAAAAAGAACTCAAGAAATTAAATTAACTAAGTGTCCAATATCAAGAAATAGATTAATAACACAAATTCACAATTGATAAGTAGGAGGTATTTTTCACAAATTCACAAATCAAATTCACAAATCAAATTAAATTATCATTCTACAAGAAATCCAATTCAAAAGTCCAACTTATAAATTATCACAATTTATTTCACTAATTGAAAACACTCAAATAAATAACTTGATATTTTCTTTTCATAATATATATATATATATATGGGTGTATCCCTATATATACGTATATATATACACCTTTTTTTTCAAAATCACAATTTAATTCTAACTTTATAAAAAATTAGCTCACATAATTATATATAATATATATATATATATACATATATTTATATATATATTTTTATATATATTTATATATATATATATATATATTAATATAAAATTAAATTTATAATTTTAAGATTTTAAACATCAAATAAAAATTCTGAAATTAATAAATATTAATTTTTCTTCAAAAAAAAAACATTATATTAGAATGAGCAGCTTGGAGGCTGTGTACAACAGTCCTTGGATTGTTGTGCGTAGCATTGTGGGCTATGTAGGGGGGGTATGGTGGTATCATCCCCTCCCACTATTAAATCAAAAATTTATTTTATTTTTTATTAATTTTTTTTTAAAATCAATTTTGGAATTCCATACAGCGGAAGAACAAGCAAATTTTCACACGCTTGATGTATATTTCTTTTTATACAGATTTAATAATCACTATAAACACACACACACACACACACACACACACACACACACACACACACACACACACACACACACACACATATATATATATATATATATATATATTTCATGAAATTTATATATTTACATATAAATTTCTAGACAAATTAACTTCACGGAAACAGGTAATTTACCAGCCCAGGTTCTTCTAAAAAATTTATTTTCTTTTCAATATAAAATAGAATAGATTGGGAAACAATTCACCATATTGAGCTATAGGTAATCATTAGAAAATTGTAGAGAAGTTTTCTTATTTCCTGAGTTTTTCCCAATTTCCCTTGCACAAAAGCTTTTCTAATTTCCTCAGTTTAAACAGAGATTTCTATAGTATCTTTCAGAGCTATTGTTTCAAGAAAGCATTTCATTTAATAGGGGCAACACAAAGTTTTCCTACAGGGGAAACACAAAGTTTTCCTACAGGGGCAACACAATGTTTTCCTACAAGGGTAACACAAAATTTTAATGGAAAATTTTTTTGCAGCTGGGAAGTTTGTTTTCTATAGAAAAAATTCTAATTTCCTCAAAGGATATAGACAAGTTCTCTTACTTGAACAAATAAACTATTCAAAACATAAAAGTATATAAACAAAAAATTGAAAGGAACCTATTTCCTATAGGCTGTAGAAGTAAAAGTTGTGCCAAGCTTTGCACGGAAGCCTCCAGCTATTAAGCTCTTCCTAGAAGCTTTACCTCCAGCCAAAATTCAATTTTAGAAACTCTTGTAACCTTTTCCAAATTCTTTCACAAAATTTCACTAGCAAAACCACACAGAGATAACCCCCCTGTTCTCAGCCAAAAATTCCTCAAAACCAATTTCTGTTATCCCATGCCCATATTCTTTCCAGGAATAATTTCCCCACCATAATTTCATTAATTCCCTACTACTTCCTGTAAAACTCCAATAAAAGAAATTTAATAATTTTAAAATCAATTTTATTTATTTATTTATATTTTATGTTATTTATCTTTCAAATAATAATAATATAGTCTTTATAAACAATTTAATTAACTCTAAATTGCAATAGCAATTCTAACATTCTAAATAATAAAAAAAACATATATTTTATTTAAATTATCATTTTAAACAATAAAATTACTTAATCAACTTAACTATAATTAACTTTAATAAATCTATCAATTAAATATATTAATTAATCACACATACCCAAAATCAATTAAATCACACTTAACTAAAATTAATTAAATCCCAAACTAAAATATTAATTGACACTAACACATTTACAAACAAGGACAAATAGAAACAAAGACAACAATGGACTCATAGAAGAGGAACTTGGGATGGGAACACTATCCTAACCACTCCTTTTCAACATCAATCTCGTTGAGTTTATGAGAGATGTTCAAAACTGACAAGCAGGTGGAGTCAATGTCTAATACCTACATCCTGCATGGAACCAATGTCATGAAGCATATAAATCACCATTGCAGACATGTTGTGAAAGGTAATTGCATGGTAGCAGGGCACTTTCAAGCAAGTGATGCCACTTCGTCCTTTCACCAAGATGCACTAGCAAACACACCAAACATCATAACAACATAAAACTCACAACATCACCATATATATATTGTTAAAGAACACCACAAAATAGCTATGTAACATAATCACCATGAAATGTATCATCTAACAACAGATGTAAATCCAATGCAACTAATCAACCAAACCATAAACCCATGCACAACCAAAATGGTGAACTGATCACCCACACAACCAACTACAAAATCCATCCAAAAGAGTAACAACAACATGAGGGGTATTACAGCTTCACCAGTTTTGTTATGTGGTTCTGACCTAGGGGTTTCTGGGCCATGTTGAATTGAATTGTATAAAGAGAAAATTTGTAACATTCCCATTGTTCTACCTAGAAATTTTACTATTTTTTACCCACAAGTGAATATTCTATGCATCTAACATAATGAGTAGTAAAAAAAAGTCTATTCAATAATAAATTCACCATTTGAAACACAACCCTTCCAAACTTTTCCATTACATAATGAAAGAACCATTTCAATAATACAAGTATAATTTCACTCTACATAAATATATTTAAGATAAAATTTCATATTTTCAATTTCCATATAGATGGACACACATGATTACATACATAGCTTCAACAAGATTAAATGAACTAGAAATACAAATGGTCTAGAATGTCCTTCTCCCAAATCTTGGCAACCAACTACATGAGGAGAAGCATCACTCAAGCACTTTCTTTCCAACCATGGACTTACTACAGTCTGCCACACATCTACCAAACTTGGTAAGGTGGTGTTCCCTTAAACAAAGAGATTGGTTTGATAACCTCATCCTTCAAATAGCCTTTCTCAAGCATAGTGATTGGGAAGGTTTTTGTATTTTTCTCCACAATTTTTTATTCTTGAAGATGTCCTTATGGAGTTTGAATGTGATGATCAAAAGTATTTGAAGTTTTTATATCCAGATGTTCAAGTTTTGGATTGTGCGACACTAGAAGATATGTTTGATATTGTGTTGGAATATCTATAGCTTGTGCAGAGGGATATTTAGGAGAAATGAAATTGATCCGCATTTCTCTGTGTTGAAGTTTATTATCTTTTAGATTTGGGAATGTGCTAATATTTCCTATACCTACCTTCCCTTAACTTTTTTAGTGTTTAGATGTTCCACAAGCTTGGTTCATGAGTTGTATCTAAATGAAAATTTGACTAGTTGCATATTGTTAGTTTCATGTGTTTGTACCAAGTGTTTCTGAATATTCTGTTAGAATTAGAATATTTTAGGATTTTCTGTAATTTTACTACATGGCCTATAAAAATTTTTTGGCCCTGGTGAAGTGTGAATTTGCTTGCTTAATATTAATAATGCTAGGTTAGCCAACCTAGTGTGTTACTATTGTTTGCGGACAAGGTTCATGGTTTGTGGAAGCTTCGTATAGTGTGTCAGTGTAGATTTTCATTGTAGTTAACCCTTGATGTGATCCAACCTAACTTATTTCCACCAAGGAAGTGTTTGGTTCTAACCTATTTGGTGGTTACTCATTTGAGGTGTATATGTTTTATTGAAGCAAACTTAGAGAAGGATATTGAAGGTTGTGATAGATATATATGCAATGTCAAAATTTTGGAGAAGTGTATGGTGTGAAATGATGTATATGTGATCATGTCTTGAAATTTGTGTGCAAGCAAGACCACCTAAGAATACCGAAAGTAGTGAGAAGAAGGTTTCTATAGTTTAGTGTGCCAAAATTTATTGGAGGAAATGTTAGCAAATAGATTGACCCTTGATAAATGTGCTCATAATAAATGTCTCTTGCCCCAAAGCACTAGTTCCAAGCCGCTAACAGCTCTGGAAAGGCCACACAATTGCATTTTTTGCTTTCCTCTAAATTGAGAGGTACAACTCCCTCGTATGATTTCAATGTGTAAATGAGTGTGCTTTTAACCAAAAAGCAGTAAAGCCGATGAATATTATCCCATAAGAATGAAACTAATGTGAAATGAATTCAAAAGATCATTAAGCAAATATCTCATAGACTATACTAACTAATGATGAATGTGAATGTAAGTAGAATAAAGAGACTTCATAATTGCAATAGATGAAATAAATGTAGCTGAATAGATTTCACATACAAAATCTATTCTATTTACAAACATGACTCATAGGTTAGTACGATCAACATTACAATTGATGCACAACTCATAGATTCTGAGTTGTTGCTAAACTCTATTTTTTTTGAATTTTTTGCCACTTAAGGACCTATTTTTTCCATGATGATCCTACACATGCCCATTTATTAAATTCAATGTAAAGTATATTTTATATTGGTGGAAATCTAAGAATCTCCTTTAAAAACCCTTTTCATTTCATCAATTTTGGGTAAAAAAAGTGATCAACCACATAACCTACACATATCCATCATTTCACCACTTTTTGGCCTATCATGATCCTGCACATACCCTAATAAATAGTCAAAATTATTACATTGCTAATGATAATGTTTCAAGTAATTTCTGTGCATTTCTTGATTAAACTCCTACCCCATGGCCATCAATTCTTAAGTAATTTATATGCCTTACAAATTAAGTATTAAATAATTATTACAGAGTTACAATGGAAACACACATGTGAGCTATCTAGAAGACTTCATCAATTGGACATATAACTCAAATTCTAGCCATATCAAAAATTAATCCCAACTGCATTAACATCTTATCACCTATATTATTTTCAACTCAAAAGTCTTTCCAACCTTCTATAAATTCAACAAGAACCACCTCACCTCACCAACCTAAAGTGTCAAACATGGTGAGTGTTTAGAGTGATGAAGTGTCCATGAATGACTTCATTTTCATTGAAGATATGGTGTATTCCCCTCTTCAGGAATTTCTCCAACCAGTTGAAAGAGGTCTTCATCATCCTAAGAAAAGTTGAAGAGGATGTGTTTTGTGGCATACTGGGAGAGGTGTTTTTGAATTAGGTTCATGTGCACAATGTAACACTCCTAGATCATTTTTTTTATACTATAATCCACACCTCCAAGTTTCACAACTAGGGAATGAGAATGGTGGAGAGATTGGTTCTACCTGAGTTTCTCCACCAAGTGAATGTAGCCATTTATAGCCTTAGCCATTACCCACAAAATAGACTGGTAGTTGATTCCATTTGCATTGCAACTGTGACCTAAAATGAAGCCACCAAAGAAGTAGTGACCCTTTTCCACGTGGGGTTGGTGAGAAACAAGATGGGGCTATTTTCACAATTTTTACAGTCTCATGAGAACCTGCTATCACTTACCTAGATAGAGAACTTTAAGGTGGTGGTGGAGGTGATATGCTAATGTTCACCCTTTGTTCTTGAATCAATTATCATTTTGATACTATGTAGCTCTCTTTTTGTAATCGACAGAGAATTTTGTATTTCCACTAGTATATATATATATATAATAAAATATGTGCATATGTGTAGGGTATGTGGTTGAGGATGTTTTTTTTACTCAAAGTTGATGAAACAAAAAGGGTTTTTAAAGGATATTCTTAGCTTTCCACCAATATAAATTATTCTTTACTTTTAATTTAATAAATAATTATTATTCATTTTCTATTAGAATTAATACTAATGTCCTGATTAATAGGCTAATTCAAAAAAATCTATAGATTTCAAATGGTATCAATTTTTTTGAATATGAAACATGTGTCACATTCTATGCTCTACATACTATAGGATTAAAAAAATAAAAATTGAATTTCATGATGTTTTGACCAAGTTAAGGTGGTTAGACATACAAGTTTTTTATATTTTTTAAAAGTTTTAATAAAAAATTCATAATTAATTGTTTTCTTGGAAATTTTTTACAAAGAGTATGCATCACATCGAGACATGAGTCCTCTGGTTATATCTAAAATATTATAAAAAAATTATTATTTTATTGTGGTTAGGGTAGTCAGACAAACACGTACTTATTTTTTTCGTAAAATTTTAGTGCTACTGCATTGAAATTTCAAATTTTCACCAAATAGAGTTTTTCTTTTAAATAAACCTAGTAGTTTAGAAACTACATTCAATTTTCTATAGATTCTATTGTTACATATTTTTTAAATAATATAGATAACTTATTCAAATTTTTACCTCAAGTTGCCTAACTCTATTTTTTTTGAATTTTTCGCCACTTAAGGGCCTATTTTCTCCATGATGATCTTTCACATACCCATGTCATTTTGTATCTCTAATGTCACCTATTTTTTCTTATGAGCAACTCTTTTTTGTTTTTGGATTAGTTCACTTTATTTGAATGGCATTTATTTATTAATTTCTACACAAGTGGCTTATCGTTTATCTAGAATGCACTTAAAACTACACCCTGACTTCTTTAATTCCTTTGAAACTGCACTTTACCAGTAATGTAGGAGGTTCACAAAACTGAACAATTCACCACTAGCATTTTATTAACTGCTTCAATTCCTTCCCAACTTGAAAGTCTTTGAAACTCATCACTGACAATCTTTTTAATAATTTTGTGAACCTTAGGTACAAACCACCAACCTTTGAAGAGAATGAATTAGAGTATTCAAGAAGTTATAATGGTACCCTAAAATACCACCTATCCTAAGAAAATAGAGAAGTAAAAGGAAAAGGTAATAAGGCAGGGAATTAGACAAACTTTTGAACACACTTCCTATGTTAGAGACAATTAATAAAACACTACCTGACTTAAGACTTTTTAAGACCCCACCTCAAATCTATAATGCCCCACCTCGCATGTGATTAGTAAAAGCCTAATATGTTTTATGTGATCCTAAATAGATGGTAATATGTATTATGGATGACAAATAGTGTGATTATTTGATAATATTATTGCTTATGCTACTGTGAATGTAAGACCCCATTTTTATCCCCCATTTTATTTCAATCAAAGTAGTTATATGTTAATTATGATGAAATGAATGATAAAACTCTTTTTAGGATTCATGGCCATTAAGCTTGATTTAATTATGATATAAGTACATATGAATTGTTGGATATAACTTGAAAGAGTTGGGTTATTTGGCATATTAAATTTTGGTAAATGGTTCATCGTTAATGTTATAGGAGTTTAAAATGAATTACTAAGGTGGTAAAAAAAATGATGGAGTGACTATTTCATTGACTATATTCTTGTATTGGAGTAAGTGTGTATTTCCTTGGATTATAATGAAAATTGAATCTAGGTTCATTTGATGTATTAATGAGTAAATAGCTTATGAGTGAAAATTATGTGAATTGGATTAGCTAATAATATGAAGAGATATACAATCTAATCATGCTGACCTTGGTAATGTGTAGGAATCAAATATGCAAATAGGAAGACAGATAAATATTGGAATAAAATTAAATACATCTTTGGGAAGTTCTAAGTGTAGCCCTATTTGACTTAGAAGGGTTTGAGGTTTTATTATTGATTGGGTGATTACGTTTGAGTAGAATCCAATTGTAGGACATGTGATGTGAGTTTGGTTGGGGTTGGAACCCTTGGTTAAGATCAAAATTCGTATGGATTTTTGTGTGGGTTTTAAAAAGGGATTACTTAATCAATTTCCTTGGTTTTTGAACAAGAATAGACCCCTAGGGCCTATACCTATGGGTTTGGAACCTTTTTGACACATGTCAACTTGTCCTTGGAGTGTGAAAATACCCCTCAAAATTCCACATCCATGAATGTGACAAATTCAAAAAAAGTGTTGGGGCTTGGGAAGAGTGACTTGCTACTCTCAACCTACTACTCCCAAAAAGTTCTTGGAATTGGCCCAAGACTCACACATGTGTGAGAACTTGTGGGAAAGAGTGTAGGTTTGGGGATCCCTATATATCTCAAGAAGATGGAAGATTTGGGTATTGCCAACTTCTCCTCTTGGAGAACTTGAGTGAAGATGGTAGAAAGAATGAGAAAAAGAGAGCAGTCCATCTCTTTGGCAAGATATTGATGAAAATGGCTTGGTCTGGAGAGGAAAGATGGATACAAGATTTCAGTCCCTCCCCTAAAAGAAAAGATAAGTTCTTTCTTTTCCATTTTCCCTTGTTTCTTGGTAGCAAGGAATTGACCTATTTTATAGATCATGCTTGAAAACATAAAGTAGAGGACGTAGATGCATGCAAGTTGTGCTATGTTAGTTTTATTCCTTTGTAAAAATGAGAAAAGACAACACTGATCATTGTGGGGATAAAATAATTCCTTCTCGGGGGTATGGCTAAAGCCCACGAGGCTCCATGATGTCATTATTGTAGGTTGGAGAGAAAGCTTGTATTATTTGACACTGTACTCATTTTATTTCAAAGTATTATTGTAAAATGAAAAGTTAGTATATTTTTGAATGCATAAAAGAATATGGAAAGAAAGCTTGCAATTTATTGGCAAGTAAATTGTTGGTTCTTCTTAATATTATGATAATATTTAAAATTAGTGGTTTGTTGTAGGAGGCAATATGTAATAGGAAAAAAAAAAAAAAACTATGTTTATTGACATGTTAATCATTTTAATTCTAAAATTTTGTTGTTATTGCAAGTGTAAAGTCATGGGCTTTAGATTTTTCATATTTTTTTTTTTAAAAGAAAGTCTCAATCCCTTTGATGAAATCTTGAAAATAACCCTAGATTGTTAAAATAGAATAAAGGTTGTCTTTGCTCATAACATGATAGGTGCTTGTATTCACTTGAAAGAAAGTATTGTATTTTCTCTTAATGGTACAAGTAATGAAAATGAGGATGGATGAGAACTATTATAAGCATGCTTTAGGTTGCTCTTATTTTTGAGAATGTTATGGAAAATATATATGTGTGCACTATTAGGATATTTTAATTATAAAGGTGATTTTAATGTATGTGATAGGAGTGCTTTATTATATAATAGACCGGTCTTGGTTATAAAATAGAAAAGTACTTGTTTATTCACTACATTATTATTTTAAGTTCTACTGGAGATTAATTTTCACCATACCATGTAACATTGGAAAAGATAAATAAAAATAAAACAAAGAAATTATTAAAGAGGGTATGCAAAGGAAATTTCCAAAAAAATAAAATATATATATATATATATATATAATGCTACCCACTATTTTTCAATAATTCACTACGGAGCAGGATTACATATTTTTATACAAGGAAATTTTAATTTAAAAATAAAAAGATAACTATAATAAAATATTAAGCAGTTGTTGTGCACAAAGACCTTCCCCAATGTCAGCCAACAAAACACGATGATGTCTAAACAACAAATATATATATATATATATATATATATGTGCAGGGAAATGTTAGGATTCCTCCTATGTAAATCCATAGACTATTAAAAAAAAAAAAGATAATAGTAACAATCGAAAAAGCGTGAACTCGTATAAATTTGTAGGTATGCTACTTAATTTAGTGGCACAGATTTAAGTCAAGGTCTTTAAATAAATATAAATATATATATTCCTCTAGTTTTCAAATGAAATGTTTATTTACATTTAAGGAATAAAAGAGAGAACACAGTCTCTGGCAATAGGGTATTTATGGTCCTATGTACCAGTCAAAAATAGATCTAACATCAAAGGATATCTAGAATACTTTTGAACAACAAGAATGTGACAGATATGTACAATGGATGCAAGCCCTGTACACACAAATCAATACCAAGAAAACAAGAGAGAGTGTTAAATAAATATGTAAAACAAGGTGTTGCCCATCGGCCCCTGCACTAAGTCATTTTCCCATTTTAAACAAAAGTTTTAGCAGTTAAATACACATCAGAATCATTGATAAATGACTCAATCTTGTGACAGAAGCCATTACCAAACAATAAAGCAAAACAAAAATGAAATCTAGCCTACAAATGAACTCTTCTAAACCTTAAACTTGTAATGCATGTAGTGAAGCTGAACATTAAAGAAGATGTTGCCCCAAACATGCATGCCGCCCTCTGTCAGGCCAGCTACCACAACCAAATAAAAATAAAAATAAAAATAAAAATAAGGGAACAAATGGACCGATTAGGGTTATAATAAATGTTTTTCCATAGAAGTGGACATGAAATATAATTAAATGAAATGCATATTGTCATAGGCATTTGAAGTAAAAACTAGGTTCTTGAATTCCCATTTTCATTATTCTGTATAATCTTCTGCATTAAACATTGGCTATCCATGCGCCTTTACACCTTAGAAGAGCATGATTGCTGCTCTAAACATGACAAATATCACAAGCATCCTTCTACCCAAAGACATAGTCCATTGCCTATGACTATAGTTGTATTAAGACATCTCAGGTAAAAGAAAGACTTCACTTTTTGTACATGAAGTCATTTAATGCTCATAAAGATTACATTTAAGTCCCTTGATAAGATTTTGATGCAGAAGCATCCAATGGTGTAAGGGCAATCTTGCATCACCCAAAAATAGTTAAATTTCAAGTTTCTCAAATTTTAGATGTTTTTACATTTTTGGATACCCTTTTCGTCATAATGAAATTCCCAATTTACGGTTTTTATTTTTTGTTCATGGGTTCAAAGATATTGCAGTTTTAGTTTCCCATATTTGCACCTAAAAATCTTTCGAGTTAGATTTGAGGCACTTAGAACTCCCGGATCAGCCCTGAAACTTGCCAAAAAGTGTGTATCAAGTTTCAAGTGCATTCTTGACTTTGAGACCTTTCCAACGGTTCAAACAGTTCACGAATCGGAGTCCCAGATCAGAAGTTATGGCCCCAGGAAGTTGGTGCACTTTCTAGAAGATACACTTGCAAATGTTCTTTTGAAATTTTAACTTCAAGTTGTAATTTTTTAGTGCCAAACCACCTAAACTCAAATTGGAATGTTGTTTTGGCTACAAACTAAAGAGGAGCTTTATTTATGGGCGAGTTTCTACTTTTTGGGTAACTTTTTGGGGACAAGCTCGCATATTGTGAAAGGGTGATTCTGTAGCTTTCTATAACTTGCATGTGTTGTAGAACTTGGGGATTTGAGATCCTCTACATGTAAGAAGATCCATTTTTTGAATAATAAAATTATTCTCTTGTTTGTGGGTTATTTTCTAAGTCTTGGGTTGTGCCCTCATCAAGTGGTATCAAAGCGGGTTTTTCTTGAGTGTGTGGACAGATCACCGATCATGAGGCAGTTCGTACTAAGACTGTGGTTGTGGGTCGAGGTCAAGGAAGATGCCTCCAAGAGTGATGCTTGGTAGGCATGGTGGTGCCAGAGGCAGTCGAAGTAGCAAAAATGCTAGTGGAAAAGATGTATTGGTAGCCCTTCAGAGACAGATTGACACATTACAAGAGCAGTTGAGAAGATGCTTAAACCTGAGGGAGGAAAGTGAGGATGAACGAGAGGAAGAAGAAGTAATTGATCAAGACCAAATGAAAAAAATAAGGGCCATTTCAAATATTAGGAAAAGACCAAGAGCAGAAGTCCCCAGTTATTATGAAAGCTTGAACCTGAAAGAGTTGATTGACTGGATCAATGAGCTAGAAGAATATTTTGAGTATGAGGAAATAGAGGACCCAGATCGGGTTAAGTTTGTGAAAATGAAGCTGAAGGGACATGCCAGTATTTGGTGGAAAGAGATCCAGTTGGAAAGAAATCGAAGATGAAAAGGAAATATCACTAGATGGGATCACATGGTAGAGAAACTGAAGAAGCAGTTCATACCAGTGGACTACGAGTTAGATCTATTGAAGAAATTGCAAGGGTTGAAGGAAGGAAGCAAATCTGTGAAAGAATATACTAAAGATGTTCACAAGATAATCATCAGAACGGGTCACACAGAGGCCAATAAGGATAAGGTAGCCCGATATCTTAATGGGTTACGATCGAGCATTCAGGAGGAGTTAAGCCTAGTCAGAATGACTACCATTGAGGATGTGTATCAGTTTGCTCTGAACATGGAAGAGAAGCTGAACAAAAGATTTGATGGTAAGAAAAAAGGAGGAGGAGGTCAAAGTGGAAGGGGCAATGGAAGACCTTTAGGAAGCCGAAATGATGATGAAAAGAAAAGTGAAGATGTGGGTACCAGCTGAAACTAAAGGAATGACAACTTCTACCACCCTCATGATCAAAATAGTGGTGATAAAAAAGGTAGAGGATGAGGGAGATATGGACAAGGATCTGGAAGAGGTGGTTTCAAAGGAATGTGTTTTTAGTGTGGTGAAGAAGGGCATCGAGCCTATGAATTCCCACAACACCAAGGAAGGGTAGACAAAAGACCAAAAGGTCATCGAAGGGTTGCGCATGAAGATGAGGAGGCCCAATCTGAACATTTAGATGATGCTGAAAGGGGAGAAGCCCTAGTGATTAGGAGAGCCCTAGTGACTGAGGAAAAGAAACCAGAACAGAGAAAGAATCTGTTTCGCACAAGGTGCAAGTGTGAAGGAAAATGTTGTGTTGTCATTATTGATGGTGAGAGCACTGATAATCTGGTGTCAGAAGAGATGGTCACAAAGTTGAAGCTGAAGAGGGAAAGACATCCACATCTGTATCAGATTGTCTGGTTACAAAAAAACTACAAATTTTTGGTCAATGAGCAATGCCTAGTAAAGTTCAAGATGAGAAGCTACCATGATGAGGTACTATGTGATATCATCCCCATGGATGCATGTCACATGTTGTTGAGGAGGTCATGGCAGTTTGATAGCTAAGCTATACATGATGGCCATGCAAACACTTATTCATTGACAAAGGATGGGGTTCATCACAAGTTGAAACCCCTGAAAGAGGCCAAAGAAAAGGTATGCACTAGTGCTAGAATTTGTTATGTAGATGGAAGAAAACTTTTAGAATGTATGAAGCATGAGCGTGTGTGTTATGCATTGATTCCTAGAGTGAGTAAGGAGGATAGTGAGAAGGTTCCAGAAGAGGTTTTTGGGATGTTGGATGAGTTTCAGGATATTGTTTCTGGTAATGTACTTGAGCGTTTACCACCAATAAGAAAGATCAGTCATCAGATTGACTTGATTCCTGGAGCTAGTTTGCCAAATAAAGCAGCTCATAGAATGACTCCAACAGAAAATGAGGAGTTGAACAGACAAGTTCAAGAGTTGTTGAGAAAGGGTTTGATACGAGAGAGTTTGAGTCCATGTGAAACACTTACAACACTAGCACCAAAGAAGGATGGGGAGTGGAGGATGTGTATAGATTCCTGGGCCATAAACAAGATAACAATCAAATACAAATTTCCCCTACCAAGGATGGATAACCTGATGGACTATTTGAGTGGAGCTCAGTACTTCACAAAGATTGATCTGAAGAATGGATATCACCAGATCTGGATTCGAGAGGGAGATAAATGGAAGATTGCCTTCAAGACCAAAGAGGGCCTGCACGAGTGGTTAGTCATGCCTTTTGGGCTAACCAATGCACCAAACACATTCATGTGACTCATGAAAGAGGTACTAAAAGAATTTCTAGGAAGTTTTGTTATTGTGTATTTAGATGATATTTTGATTTTTAGTAAGACGTTGGATGAGCATCTAATGCATATTCGGAGAGCCTTTTAGAAGTTAAGAGAAGAGAAATTGTTGATTAATCTAAAGAAGTGCAATTTTGTGAAGAGGGAGTTAGTGTACTTGGGGCTTGTTGTCTCAGTAGAAGGTCTCAAGATGGACCCAAAGAAGGTGAAGGCTATTCTAGAATGGCCTACCCCAAGAACTACTACTGAGGTGAGATCTTTCAATGGTTTGGCTAGTTTTTATAGAAAGTTCATTTGAAACTTCAGTAGTATTTGTGGACCCCTGACTGAAAAAATGAGAGGGGATAGAAAAGAATTCAAGTGGAGTAGTGGAGCGGCAAAAAATTTTGAACTGTTGAAGCAAAAGGTGATAGAGCAACCTGTTCTAGCCCTCCCAAATTTCAACAAGGTGTTTCAAGTGGATTTTGGTGCCAGTGGTTGTGCCATTGGAGTAGTGTTGAGCCAAGAAGTTAAGTCCATTGCCTATTTCAATGAAAAGTTAAATGATGCCAAGAGAAAGTATTCTGTATATGATCAGGAATTTTATGCAATAGTTCAAGCATTAAAGGAATGGAGACATTATTTGTTGCTGAAGGAATTTGTTCTATATAATGATCATCAAGCCTTGTAGTACATAAATAGTTAGGGAAAATTAAATCAGAGGCATATGAAATGGGTAGAGTTTTTACAGAGTTATACTTTTGTTTTGAAACGTAGGAGTGGGAAGTCAAATAGGGTTGCAGATGCCTTAAGTAGGAGGCATACATTCATGACAAAGAAGAAGATTGAAGTGGTTGAGTTCAATGAACTTAAGACACTGTATGCAGAAGATCCTAATTTTTCAGAGGCTTGGAAAGCTTGCAAGGAACCTGTTATAGTGGACAGGATAAGGTTGCAAGATTTCATAATTCAGGATGGCATGTTATTTAAGGGAAGTCAATTGTGTATCCCAAGGAGTTCCAAGGATGTGAAGAAGTTTGTACAAAGCTGCATGGTGTGTCAGATGGCTAAAGGAGTGAGCCAGAATACAGGCTTATATCAGCCCTTACCTGTACCAGAGAGGCCATGGGAGGATATAAGTATGGACTTTGTTCTTGGTTTGCCAAGGACATAATGAGGGAATGATTCAGTCTTTGTGGTGGTTGATAGGTTTTCGAAGATGGCACATTTCATTCCATGTCAGAAGATCCATGATGCAGTCCACATTGTTGACTTGTTCTTCAAAGAGGTCATGAGGCTACATGGTCTACCAAAGAGTATTGTTTCAGATTGTGACACCAAATTTGTGGGGTACTTTTGGAGGACTTTGTGGAAGAAGCTAAAGACAAAGTTGAAGTTTAGTTCTATGCACCATCCGCAAACAGATGGGTAGACAGAGGTTGTTAACAGGAGTCTGGGTAACCTACTACGATGCTTAGTAGGAGATAAACCCAAGGGATGGGACTTGATCTTACCCCAACCAGAATTTTCTTACAACAATTCTGTCAATCGAAGCACTGGTAGATCACCATTCCAGATTGTGTATGTAGGTAGCCCCAGAATAGCTCTAGAATTGAGGAAGATGGACCAAGAGAAGAAAATAAGTGTTGAAGTCAAAGATTTTGCAAAACACATTAAGGATATACATGAGAAAGTAAGAGAACATATTAACAAGATGAATATGTAGTATAAGGCTAAGGAAGATTAGAAGACGAGGTATAAGGAGTTTTAGATTGGTGATGAAGTGATGGTCCACTTGAGGAAATAAAGGTTTCCAGTGGGAACATATAAAAAATTGAAGATGAAGAAGTTTGGTCCCTATAAAATTTTGAAGAGGCATGATTCAGGGAATGCATATGATGTAGAGTTGCCAGATGGATTCAACATTTCCCCTATGTTCAACATTTCAGATTTGACAGAGTATCATGAAGGTGGCACAGAGGAAGTACCAATGATGGAACAATGTGGGATTCTAGCACCTACTTCAGAAAAGGAGGAGATTGAAGAAATCCTAGATAGTCATGTGGGAAGGAGTATTAGGAATAAGCAGTATGAAGAATATCTCATGAAATGGAAAGGAAGGCCTATTGAAGATTCATCCTGGTTGCCTAAGGTAGAGGTCGACCATTTGGGTTTTCCTTCACCATCTGAGATGTGGCAGGGTCACTTCTCAAATTACCCTGGGTGTCTGATGCAGGAGCATCCAGTGGTGTAAGGGCATCTTGCATCACCCAAAAATAGTTAAATTTTAATTTTTCCAGTTTTTAGATATTTTTACATTTTTGGATACCCTTTTTGTCATAATAAAATTCCTAATTTACAGTTTTTATTTTCTATTCCTGGGTTGAAAGATATTGCAGTTTTAGTTTCCCATATTTGCATCTGAAAATCTTCCAAGTTAGATTTGAGGCACTTACAACTCTTGAATCGGCCTTGAAACTTGCTAAAATTGGTGTAGCAAATTTGAGTGTGTTCTTGACATTGAGACTTTTCCAATGGTTCAAACGGTTTGCGAATCGGAGTCCGGGATCAAAAGTTATGGCCCCGAGAATTTGGCGCACTTTCTAGAAGATACAATTGCAAATGTTCTTTTGAACTTTTAACTTCAAGTTGTAATTTTTTGGTGCCAAACCACCTAAACTCAAATTGGAATGTTTTTGGCTCCAAACTAAAGAGGAGCCCTATTTATGGGTGGGTTTTCTAATTTTTGGGTAACTTTTTGGGGACAAGCTCGGATATTGCAAACGGGTGATTCTATAGCTTTATGTAACTTGCATGTGTTGTAGAACTTGGGGATTTGAGATCCTCTACATGTAAGAAGCTCTATTTTCTAAATAATAAAATTATTCTCTTGTTTGTGGGTTATTTTCTAAGTCTCGAGTTGCGCCCTCATCAGATTCAACTGTCCCAAAAGATCTGTCATAACTCTGACCATATTTCATCCACACACTCCCAAATTAATGCATATATTGTACAACTATTTCATTAAAATGGTTGCATATACAAAAGCTTCAACCTAAATGGTCTGAATCCTGATGATTATTAGTAAAAAAAAAATTAAATCAATTTTTAAGTGCTTGAAAATCAACATAACTTCTACTCTGAAGTACATTGACCGACACTAGTACAGACATATTTAATACTGATATTTCTATTATATAACAATCTTTGTATTTTATTCAAGATCAATGCTCCCCAAAATTTAGATGTTTATGTCACTGTCAAGTCAATCCTGCCTTCTGTATGATGTCAAAAGATATTAACAATATGAACTTTATTATTATCTTCAACAAGTTATTATTTTGAGAGTTACATGCAAATTAATTTCTTTTGGAATGTTACTATTAATATAATTAGTATGTATCTCTTCAAGATAATTTATATAAAATAAATAAATAAAATCATTGTATGATTTATTAGATTAAAAAAATAAAATAAAAAAATAAAACAAAACAAAAATTATTGTAATCAAACAATGAAAATAGAATGTTCATGATACTATCCACTCAAATAGAAAAATCAATAAAACACAAAAAATCATTGCAAATAGTAAAAAATCAATAAAACAAAAAAATCATTGCACATGAGAATAGAATGTAGATTTTTGTTAAGAAAGATTATCGATGTTAATAATATTAATGTTAACAGATTTAATACTAGCATTAATATTTATAGACTTAATTGTAATATCAATAGAATTAATAATGATATTATATTTAATTTTATCGTAATAGAATTAAATATTAACATTAATTTTATGGATTTAACATTAATGTTAGTTGTCTATATCAATAGAATTTAATGTTGATCCATAATTAACATAAAAGCTAATAAATTTATATTGATATTTATAATATTATCAATATTGTCAAGAAATGTTAATATTGATAAGAAGAGTCAATATTAGATGGGGACATATTAATTAACAATATAAATAACTAACATAAAATAAATATTGACGTAGTTATGATTTACATTAATGTTACTGTTGGCCTAAAGAAGAAGTCGTTGTGCCTCAATATTTAGGCAAAACCAATGTGTATCATAAATAGTGATATTTAGTTCCTCTTCAAAAAAAAAAAATGTTGCAACGATTAAACAAATTAAACAAATGAAATATATATACATATATATATGCCCTTTCAAAAAAAAATGAATAAGGGAACTATATTATTGAATAAGTTGGGTTAAACGTTGATAATGATATTATTACTTGTTTGGGTAAATAATATTATTTTATGTTATAATAATAATTATTTTGAAAGATTGAGAATTTATCGATATTATTGTTATAATGGCAATTATAATACTAATGTTAAGTTTAGAGTAAAATGCTAATATTACCACATTTTAAAAGAAGATATCACTTGCAATGATTGGACAATCAAACTACCAATATTGGGTATTTAATGAAATAACAATATGGCCTCTTTTAAGACTTCACTTTTTAATCTCAAAATAAGACAATAGTAATGGTAACACTATTAATAATGCCATTGTATAAGTGGTTGTTGATGTGATAGTGTTATTGTCATAAATGAATAATTGGAGGGGTAAATGAAAGTAATATTATTAGGGTATAATCAAAATTCAATAATGAGGTAATTATGTTATCACTTGTTCTGAGTGTGTTAAGTAGTTTCATTATAAGAAAAAGTTAAAAAAAAAAAAAAAATTGGGTTTTTTTGGCGTGAAATTATGGGCATGACAGACTTAACCAAAATGATGACATGGGATTGTCAATTTAAGAGAGGGACCCAAAATCTAAGTAACAAACAATGAGTAGAAGGTTGTAGATGGTAAAGGGACATTTTGGTGGTTTCTCCAATTTCTCTGATTTAGTGAACCTCCTTGTAACTATTTCATTGTAATCCAAAAGAAGTGATCTTCCTAGGGAGTGAGTCCTTGGTAGTGATAGTATCTTTTTGGATAGTGAGTTCTTTGGGTTTTGATCCTCTTGTAATCCATTTTGGTTTTCATATAGTGAGTTAATCCTCATTGTGGTTTTTCCCTTATTGGGTTATCCACATAAAAATATAGTGTTCTATTGTGAATGATTGTGGATGTGTTATTATTTCATTTTTCTTTATTCATACTAATACTTAATAAGGTTTTGAAGGTTTTAATGCACAACTAATTCACCCCCCTCTCAGTTGTGTTGTGTGTTTAAAAATTGGTAATAGAGCAGAGGCTCCTTGGAAGAAGCTTAACCACTTGAGTTAGATTTGGAAGGTGCACAAGAATGACCATGCCAAAGATCTTATATTCAATGGAACAAATTGTACTTTTTTGAAGGCCTGTATGGAAGTTGTTCTTATTGCATTAGGGTTTGGTGTATGGAAATCAATTGAAAATGGATATACTATGCCTAATACTCCTTTGTAAAGTGAAGTTGATATCAAGGAGTATGAGAATAATGAAATGATGAAGAATTCTATTTTGAGTGGGCTTTTGGATTTAGAACTTGTAAAGGACGTGAGATACCAAACTACTAAAGAGGTTTGGGAGACGTTGAAAACCATTTATAAAGGAGATGCTAAGGTCAAGAGAGCAAAGATACAAATTTTTAAGGGTAATTTTGAAACTCTAAGGATGTCACAGGATGAAGATATTGTAGGCTACATGTACAAGGTGGATGAAATTATCAATTCCATTAATGGTCTTGGTGGAAAATTAGAGGAAAATGAAATTGTGAAAAACGTATTGAGATTCCTTCCTAAAGTTTATACTGCTAATTTTTTTTCTATTGAGGAAGCTCAAAATCTTGATCAATATACTAGAGATCAATTGTTTGGTTTTTAACTAAATTTTAGTTAAGAGAGTTCAACAAAGATTCTTCAGGGAAAGAAATTTCTTTTAAAGTCAACAAGAAAAAGAGGAATGAATGAATATGATCTAGATGATTTCGATGAAGTGGATATGAATATTGTAAGAAGATTGAAAAAGGGTGCTAGAAAATATATAGGTAAGTTACCTTTCAAGTGTTCCAATTGTAGAAATATAGGTCACTATGCTTCAAAATTTCTAAGTAAAGTTTCAAATGACAAACATAAAGATCATAAATGTAAATTCTTCAAGAAGAGTTATGTTAAAGAAGGTAGTGGTAAATCTGATGGTTAGGGATCTGACTACACAGAAAATGAAAGTGATGAGTGCATGTTCACAGCTTTGAATGTTGGAACTAATTCAACTAACCTTGAGATATCTATGAAAAAAAATTCTCTAAAAACAAGTTATGGTATTGAAGGAACTATGGTGACTATCTTTCATGCAAAAGAGGAGAGAAAGTACTAGATAATTGGGAGAAAATTTTCAAATCATATGACAGGTGATAAGTGTAAGTTTGTTGAACTTAAGAAATATGATGTTGGTTTTGTTAAGTTTGGCGAAGACACATCTACTAAGATATGTGGAAAAGGTTAAATTAGTTTGGATGGTAAGCATAAGATAGATGATGTTCTCTTTGAACTCAAGGAACATTGAAAGGGGGGGTGAATCAGTGTTCCATAGATTTAAACTTTAAATCCATATCTTAAGCCATTAACAACACTTAAATAGAAATAAAGATGCAAAAATATGAACAAGATAATCAAAGCACCATAACACCAATATTTTTATGTGGAAACTTGCTAGGGGAAAACCATCGTGGAGATTAATCCACAATTTATAGACTCTGTTAAAAGTATGATGAAAAGGGAATGCACATGCATTCAAGCACACTACTTAGAGCTCACTGCCTTAAAAAATGTCAAAGATTACAAAAAAAGTTTGAACCAAGAAAATAACATCTATAAATTCCTAGTTTTAGTTCTAGTGAAGCTCATAAATCAAGTTATGGACCTTCTATGAGACTTTGCACTTTGCTTCTGCTCTATCACCAAATCCTCTTTTGTACCAAAAAAATTCTCACAACTGATGTTCTAATATTTGCATACCCAACTTCTCTGCTCTATGTAACTACTCTCATATATCTCATGCACACAAAATGAATTTCCCAAACTCGCATAAATACCTGCTATCAAGAATTCAAACACTATATGTCAGCTTTGGAAAAAATATAATATTCTCTACATGTCAACTTCAAATCATAAATAATTTTTTATGTATTCCCACACACAGTGGCCAAACCATAGCTAGGACCCGAAAAAAAATTCTCAAACATATAAACAATTAAAAAATCATCCCTTACACATCTGCAACACACTACATTGATTAGGTCAGCTACAATGAGAAAATAAATAGAAAAACATTATGTTGGATCTCTTTACTCATACGTGGAGCAATGCAACATCACAAATATTACCAATAAGGTACTATACATGATTAGAAATCTATCCTAGGGATCCAGAACAAAAGATAATGATTTAGTGAAGCATACAAATTGGCATACTAATCAGATAACTTGTTCATCATGTTCTCTATCAGTAATACACTGTATTTGACTTTAGCTATTGGTATGACCAAGTTTGGATCTGTGGACCACAATAGTGACTTTAGTTGCCATCAATGACAACACTAGAAGCCATACCAATAATATTCTTGAGCCATATGCCAACAATCTCCCCCTTCCGCATTGATGGAAACACTTAGTGAAAAATGACTAAGTGTCAAAACTAGAGGTATGTTGCCAAACTCCAAAATTTCAAAACAAAAGAAAAAAATGCTCCGCCTTAGGATTTCAAGGAATTTTTCATTGCATTCTCTCCCCCTTTGACATCAATGAGAAAAAATTACTTCTTTTTCTCCCCTTTTTCTAGTATTCTTACTACACTTCTTCCTTTTTATTTGCTAAAACAAAATTTTCCTACTCTCTCTCCCTTTGCTAAATAGAAATTTGATCAAAATTTGGAAAACTACTGCTGTTGCACAAATCAAAAAATTATTTTATACTTATTTTTCATTTTTGAAAGGAATTTCTTCCAAGCATCTACAACAATCCCAATAATTATTATCAAACTATTATTTTCTGATGTCCAATTAATGATATGAATGATGGATTTTGGAATTGTAATTGCTTCTTCCAACTTCTCTCCTTTCCTCAGGACTTCAATTAGCTACTCCAGGTTGCGTTCAATTTTATCCTTTACTTTCCAAAAGGTGTCCATAAGAGTGTTTCTAGAAAAGTGAATCTTTGCATGATCAACTTGGAACTCATGAATTATGTCTCTTACTGCTCCATATTGGTTCTAAGCCATATTATAGTCTTGACCAATCTTATTCAATTCACTTTCATTTTTCTCTAGCTTGACTTTGTATTTTCCAATAACATGAGGCCAATGTAGACAATAATTATAGATTTCATTAGCTAAATTGATTCACTATCTCAACACATTAATTTTTTTTTCAATTTTATAAGAGATAACTTGAACTGATCCTTCAAATGTAGGATTATTTCCTCCTCTTTCGTATCCTCAGAGTCAGAGGTTGCAACTTCCTTAATACACTCAATCAACTCTTCAGGGAATACATTCTACAAACTTTTCAATTCAATGTTATTTTTCACAAAGTATCTACACATAGTACTCTCAATCAGATCCTGCTCATATGAGGGTCGATTTAACCACATTTTAACAATCTATTGCATTCCATCTTTCTCCTAAGCTATTTTTAGTATCTTTATTTTGAATAAAGTGCTTTCTTCATTTCCCTCATCCCTTGCTTCATCTAGTTCAATTATTTCTAGTTCATCTCTTGGGGTGTATTCCTCAGGGTCTTCATCAAATATGTTCGTAATTATATGTTATTTTCCTTTTCCTTTAGTTTTAGGAGACTTCAGTACTAGAGGAGTACTATTTGTAAACTCTATTGCTCTTTTCTGCTTCCTCTCTATCTTATCAGAAGATGATCCAACTTCAACTATTTTTATTGGAAGAGAAATACCAACTACTCCAAATTTTCCTAACAACTCTCTAAATGAATTTGAATAAACTTGCTCAAAATTTTCTAGAGTATTGAGAAGCTTAAAAAATTTCTTACAAATCGGTTCACTCTCCTTCCATACAACATTATCATTCTATGGAAAGCAATTTAGAAAATACATCATGATACATATGATCAAAATTTAAAACCTAAAAGGATAATCTATATCCATTTTCAATTGAACATTCTCCATCAGTTGATCTTTTAGAAAATTGCACAGGTCAAAGTCTTGGTCCTCCATTAGCATCTTATTTGAAATGTAAACTAGGCCTACAGAGGTTGATCGTCACCTTTTTTTCAAGAAAATTTTGTCTGAAATTCCATATGTAATGTACCTTGTCAATGGATCTTTGATTTTTTAAATTAGCAAAGCCCTCTGATCTCCTGTTACACCAGTTAGGGTTTCAAATTCCTTATTTTGAATTGACTTCTTCTTCAGAATATCTCCAACATTGCATAACCTAGTTAAATTTCTAATCACTTCCTTTGACATAAGACAAGGTTTGTCCAAATTTAGAGTATCTTCATTCAATCTACTCAAGATGAACCTAACCGCTTCCACTTTTTCAAAATAAGGAAATTCATTCCAAATCTCCAAAATCTTATGTTTCGCTCCTTCGAGCCACTTCAATTTGCTGGAAGGAAACATATCTCTTACATGGGTATGTGCAGGATCATGATGGGCCAAAAAGTGGCAATATTATGGGTATGTGGCTGATGACTATTTTCTTACCCAAAATTGATGAAACAAAAAGGGTTTTTAAAGGAGATTCTCAGCTTTCCACCGATATAAATTATTCTTTAGTTTGAATTCAATAAGTAATTATTATTCATTTTCTATTCAAATTATGACTAAAGTCCTGATTGATAAGTTGATTGAAAAACATCTATAGCTTTCAAACGGTATCACATTTTTTGAATCCAAAACATGTGTCACATTCTATGCTTCACATACTATAGGATTAAAAAAATAAAAATTGAATTTCATGAATTTTTGACCAAGTTAAGGTGGTAGGACATATGAGTTTTTATATTTTTTAAAAATTTGTAATAAAAAATTCATAATTAATTATTTACTTAGAAAAAAAAATAAAAAATATGCATTACATTGGGGCATGAGTCCTCTAATTATATCTAAAATCTTATAAAAAAATTATCATTTTATTGTGGTTAGGTGGTCGATAGACACCTTATTTTTTCCCTAAAATTTAAGTACCACTGCATTGAAATTTCAAATTTTCACCAAATAGAATTTTTTTTTTTAAAAAACCTAGTATTTTAGAAACTACATTCAATTGTCTATAGATTCTATTCTTACATATTTTTTAAATAATATAGATAAATTATTCAAATTTTTATGTCAAGTTGCCTAACTCTAATTTTTCCAATTTTTTTGCCACTTAAGGTCCTGTTTTTTCCATGATGATCCTACACATACCCACATCCCTAATCTTCCTACTAATGTATTCATCCAAACTCATAATTCCCTTTATTTTCTTCATTTTTCGTATTGAACAAGGGTTTTCTATTGAGCACAAATTTAGAAATTCTTCAAGTGAATGGAATACCTGATGAATTCACTGTTGAATCAACATGAATCCTTCAAAATTCTATTCTAGAAGCTCTTTCACTATTATTTTTCAATACAAAGTGACAAATAAGGGTTCCAAGTATCCTTTTATAGCTTCACACACCTAAATTTTTGCTGCAATAAATTATTTTCCCTAGGAGTTCTTGCTACACTGCTCTCTCAGATAGCAAGAGAAGAATCCATATATGGGCCTTCAAGATCTCAACTTACAGAAAAAGTGATCATGGATACATTTATTGGTTGATGGAACAACTACTTAGAACTTCTTGTATTCTAGTGCCAACTACTGATAGGGGGAAAAGGATTTTACTTGAAAGACTCACCATAGGCTGATGGCCTGAGATCAATTTCTGGAGGAATTATTGGAGTGATTACTAGAGGAAGCTTCCAGTATGGGATTATTAGATTCAATCTTCTTTATCCATTTTTTCTTCATTTGGTCTCTTATTTCTTCCACAATCATGTTTCTTTTTCCTTTTTCATTTTTGTGTGAATTTCTTTCTTGATATACAAGACCTCTTCTATCCATGTTATTGTTCCTACAAAATCTTGCAATGTGATCAAATCTATTGCAATTGTAACACACTAGATTTCTTTGTCTAGGAAATTGATTCCATTGATTTCCATTTCATCTGCATTGGGTAGCAAGATGTCCAAATTTTCCACAGGTGTAGCATTTTACACTGCTTATCCTAACAACCATACTTCTACATTCAATTGAATTATGACCAAAATTATTACAACTAAAACACTGGCCAAGAAATGATGGACTACTTGAATTTACTTTTCTTCTACACTGAGAAGCCATATGACCAAATTTACTACAAGCAAAGTAGTAACCATTAAACTTCTAAGCATTGGGTTGTCTTACTAGATACCTTCTACCTTTGTTGATCTGATTACTTTGTATGGGATCCTTGTGTTCAAATCTAGAGTTTTCTTCATTCTCATATCCAAGGCCTCAATTATAATTTGCATCCTTTTGTCCTTTAGTCATCTCATCAATCTTAGCAAAATTGATCCTAAAATTCTCCTTGTATTCATTTGTAGTAGAGATTTCATCTCTAAAAATAACTATCTGTCTTTCAAGCTCTTGTTCATTACTTCAGGAATGTTGTACTTCAATCTCCAGTTGAATGAATCCACTATTAACTCTATTGCATTCTTTTGATTTCTCTTTCAAGGACTAAGCAAAATTCTAGTCATTCTTCTTTCTTTCTTCAATCTTCTTTATTAGCTTCATTGCCAAGATTCAATCTCAAGCTTTAGAATAGCATTGTCCCTAGAAAGCTTTTCACATTCTTCAATTATTTATTTCTGGGTCTGATTTAGGTGAACATCATCTAGACTTTTATTTTCTTTTTGTTTCAACTAATCACAAAGTTCTCTCCTCTTTTCTCTTGACTCATTGATTTTATCCTTCATTTATTGAATGAATTTTTCAGCATCCACAAGATTTGATTTTAACTCCAAAACTTCTCCTTTACACTGATCAAGATCATCAAGTTCCACCATAAGTTGCAATTCAAGACCACTACATTCCATTTTATTTCAAGATCCACCTCAAGCTATTAAACTTTCAAAGAGGAACCTGCTTTGTTACCAATTGTTGGACTCAAGGAACACTTAGAGGGGGGTGAATCAGTATTCCATAGATTTAAACTTTAAATTCATATCTTAAGCCATTAACAACACAAAAAAAAAAAAACATGCAAGAACATGAAAAAGATAATAAAAGCACCATAACACCAATATTTATATGTGGAAACCCTAATAGGGGAAAAACCATAGTGGAGATAATCCAAAATTTGTATACTCTATTAAAAGTATGAAGAAAAGGGAATGCACATGCATTTAGGCACACTACCTAGAGCTCACTACTCGAAACAAGGTAGGCTCACTAACTTATAAAATGCTAGATATTAAAAAAAAGTTTGAATTGAGAAGATAACATCTACAAGTTCTTGGTTTTAGTTTCAGTGAACCTCATAAATCAAGTTATAGACCTTCTATCACAATCTACACTTCGCTTTTGCTATGTCACCAAATCCTCTTCTATACTAGCAAAATTCTCATAGCTGATCTTTTGATATTCACATACCCAACTTTTCCACCCTACAACTGCTCTCATATATCTCATGCACACAAAATGAATTTCCCAACCTCGCATAAATACCTACTATCAAGAATTCAAGCACTATATGTCGGCTTCACACAAAATATAATATTCTCTACATGTTGGCTTCAAATCATAAATAATTTTTGATGTGTGTCCACATATATTGGACAAACCATAGCTAGAACCAAAAATTAAATTCTCAAACATAGAAACAATTAAACAAATACATCCGCAACACACTACATTGATTAGGTAAACCACAATGAAAAAATGAATAGAAAAAAATTCCGCCGGATCTCTTTACTCGTACATAGATTAATGCAACATCACAAAACTTACCAATAAGGTACCATACATGCTTAACAACTTTTCCTAGGGATCCATAACACAACATGATTATTTAGTGAAGCATACAAATTGGTATACTAACCAAATACCCTATTCATCATGTTGTCTACTGGTAATACACTATATTTGACTTTAGATGTCGGTATGACTAGGTTCAGATTTGCGGACTACAATAGCGACTTTAGTTTCCATCAATTAAAAAACTAAAAGCCATACCAATAATCTCCTTGAGCCATATGCCAACAGTTCTTTATGTTAAGAATCCTTGGTATAATCTTCTTAGTGTAGGAAAAATGTGTAGTAGATGATAGAATTTGGTATTTCAAAATGATGGTTGTGAAATAAAAAAAGGAAGCTCTAAAATCTTGGTTGTAATAGGAACAAGGATAGAAGGAAATGATTGTCAGAAAAATGTTGGTGGTAAGTTCTTTATGACTCAAATCAATGAAAGTTGGTTGTGCCACATAATAATGTGTCATATCAATTTTGATAGCCTTGTAAATATCAATTCTACTCATGCTATGATAGAATTTCCAAGAATTACAAATCTTATCAATACAATGTGCAAAGAGTGTTATTTTTTAAAATTGATAAGGAATAGGTTCAAAACTAAGGAATATTCTAGTATAAGACCATTAGAATTGGTGTATATATACCTATATGGACCTACCATAATAATATCTCAAGGTGATAGGTATTTTATCTTTTTAATAGATGATTACTCTTGAATGACTTGGGTGACCTTTCTCAAAGAAAAATCAAAAGCTCTAGATAAGTTTAAAGAATTTAAATCTATGGTTGTGATTGAAATGGATTTGAAAAAAAAGTGATTAATGTCTAATAGACATGGTGATTTCACCTTGAATGAGTTTAATTTTTTTTGTGAGGATCATTGGATAAAAATACTTTTATCATCTCCTAGGACTTCATGGAAAAATGGAGTTGTGGACAAGAAAAATAGGAAAATTTAGGAGGCAACAAGAACATGTTGAAGGAAGAAATTTTGTAAAATTTATGTTGGAGATAAGCTATTCATATTGTAGATTACATTCTCAATAAAGGAAAATCAAAATTGAATAGTTAAAATACCCCCTATAAGCTATGCGATAAACAAAATCATACTATAAAATATTTTAGAGTGATTGGATGTAAATTTTATATCATGAGGGATGAAGAAAACATAGGAAAGTTTGATTCAAGATCAGATAAAGGAATCTTCCCTAGATACTCTATAAAGAGCAAGGCATATGTATGTGCTACAAAAAGAGGCTAAAGAAGATAATTGAAAGTAAAGGAATCATAGTGGATGAAGAATCACATAAGTAGAAGGATATGAATCTAATGAAACCCTTTGCAAAGAAGAAGAAAAATAAGTGGAAGAAGAAAAAGGGATGTTAGTTCAAGAGGAAGAAGCTCTAGAAAATAACCCTAGGACAAGAAGAAAATTTGCTATGGCAGAGGAAAAGGTAATTTTTTGTTTACATTATAAAATAGATCCTAAAATAGTTACTAAAGCATGGATGGATGAAAATTGGATCAACGCTATGGAAGAAGTGAGGGAGATTGAAAATAATCATACGTGGTAGTTGGTACAAATGACAACAAAAAAGAATGTCATAGGAACTAAATGGGTTTCCAAGAACAAGTTGAATGAGAATGGAGAATTTATGAGAAGGCTAGAATTGCATGTAAAGTATACTCTCAAGTGGAAGGAATATATTTTGAAGAGTCATTTTCTTTAGTAGGAATAATGGAGGATATTAGGATGTTTTTGGCTTTTGGGGCACATAAAGACCTCAAGGTATATTAGAGGGTGTAAAGTTTTCATTTTTAAATTGTGAGTTAGAAGTGTGCATTGAACAACTATAATGTTTTCAGTTATTAGAAGATCAGGATATGGTCTAGAGGTTGAAGAAGGAATTATATGGGATAAAAATTCTCTTATATCCTAGAATGTAAGATTGGATAGATATCACAGAATGGATTCAAAAATGGCACCACAAAAAACAACCTTTACATCAAAATTGTGAAAGATCAAATCTTGATTGTGGTTGTGTACATTGATGACATAAGATCTTTGGAGGAAATGAGACCATGTGTAAAAATTTTGCAGAGGAGACACAAAATAAGTATGTCAATGCTTGGGGAGATGGATTTATAACTTGGGCTACCAATTAGTCAATTAAAAAAAGGTATATTCATTTCACAACCACAATATGTAAAGGAAATGTTATAGAAGTTTGGAATGGAAGGTTCTAAACTAGTATGTAATCCCATGGTTACTAGTTGTAAATTAAACAAAAAATATGAATCTCGTAAGAAATATTGGACTAAGTATAGATTTATGATTGTTGGATTAATATGGGATGATCCCACAATACCAGTTTACAATTTTTGGCCAAACTGGACACTAAACTAGTTTTTTCTAACTAAATCTTCACTTTGAAGCACCTATAGCTGCTAAACCATGAGAAATTTGAAGATGATGCAAACTATTTATTTGTAAAATTTTGTTTGTAGATTGTAAATATGTCTTTTCAAATTTTTTGAAATCATATTGCACTTTTTTTTCCATCTTCAAAAAATATTTTTTTCAGTAAACACCATTTTTAAGGAGTGATGCTCACCGTATACAACATAACTTTTTCTTCATGAGGGATTAAGCTCTATTTTTTTTTAATTTAGATTTGTAACTACAATATCTAGTGCTATCATTTGGTTTCCTAGTTTTTTGTTGAATATTTTTTCCTTAATCAAGTTTCAAAGTCAAACGAATTACAATTCAAACATAGGCAGACTGTATACAACATAATTTTTTTTATATGTATTGAAATTCAACTTTTTTTGTTCGATTGAGGACTTCAATATCTAGTGCACTGATCCTTTTCAAAAACAAATTTGATAATTTGCTGATTTTCCACATGTGTAGAACAAAGAGTTTGATTTTCAATGAAAAACCAACATTCACAAGAAATAAAAAATAAATATAACAATAAAATTAAATTTATTTAAAATTATACTTTTTGGGAAGCTTATAATAAGGACTACATACAAAAAATAATTTTTTCGACCAAATTTTTTTGGTCTATGTGGGCTCTTGCACTTCAAGGGATTTTCACGTAAAAGGAGAGAGATAGGCCAAAAATTGTGGTTGTTCACTCAAACTAATGCAAGTATGATGGAAATATGACTAAATAAAATGTCCTAAATGAAAAAGGATGATAAAAGAGATTGATTATTTATACAAAACCAAAGAAATGTCAATTGTTTGAAAACATGTTGTGATATGCAAAAAGAACTAGAAACATGAAAAAATAAAAATAAAATTAATGAAACTAGAGAGGTGCTCCTGGATACTAAAAAATGATGTGGAGAGTATTTAGAATGCTACATAAATCACTGATGAAGCCCACTGGGACTCATTTTCCATAGATGGAAAATTAGTCCTGTTTTTGGTAAAAACTGCATAAATTTTTTTTGGGATGTTGAGAATACAAAAATTTAGAAAATGATTTTTCAGGCCTGGTAGTGGGACTTATTCAACATAGATGGAAAATTAGTCCACCTGCAAAATTCTGAAAAGTCAAAGGTCAACTTTGTGGGTCTTTGTCTACACTTCAATTCCTGACAGGTTGCAATATCTAAAACAAGAAAATATAATGAGAAATTATTCTCCAAGCTTCAATTAGGGATTTTTTGACTTTGAATGACCCTTGACAAGTTGATGACACTTGTTAACACCTTTCTCTTTGATAAATATGCATACAAGACCTGCAAAAGACACATGCAAAGAGGGGAAAAGTGTTAAGGCTTATAGTATAGGGGTTTGCCTTGGTCAAAGCCCAATTTGGTAATCAAACCCTTGAAAATTAAATGAAATGGAAAGAGAATGATGAATAAAAAACATGCAATGTTACTACTCACCAAACCCTTGAAGTTGAAATATAAAGATATGTTGCTCCAAGATGCTTGAAAATTGCTTGATTGAATGATTAGGAATGCTTGAGTGCTTGAATGAATTTAATGGGTTGATTGCTTGAATGAATAGATGAATGGGGGTTAATATGAAAATAATATATTTATACACAATTATGCCCTAATCTCCCAAAAATAGAACATCACAAGCCTACCTTAGGTCTTATGAAATAAAAACCCACCAGAAATTTAAACTTATTTTTATTTTTATGCCAAGAGGGATTCAGTTTCCCCTAATGGTGGATGGGTCCCACTCAAGTCACTTGAATGGGTGTTGAGAATTATATTGCATTAAATGATGTTTATCAGGTTTATATTTAAAAATACATTTAATTAAGGCATGGAAAGGCCTGTAAGTGCATAAAGGGGCCAAATAAGGCATAAGAAAGGTATAATTAATGATGAAAAGCCTAGAAAATCTTGAAATTTTGTTACAAAACTTTATAACTCTTTTAAATAAGAATTGGTAAGTGATAGAAAGAAGTTATTTAGGTGAATTATAATAAGAAGATTCTAGAAAAGTTTGAAAATGTGTTACAACACTGTTACAAGACATCATAAAATCCTTAATGATTTATAAAGACTCAAGACCTAATGTGAATGTGTTAACCGCATTACAACATTATATCAAGGTAAAGTAGGCGAAGAATTATAAGAAAAGACCCAAATGACCATGAAAATTTCAAAAGATCCATTTTTTGACAATACAATTTTAAATGAATTCATTTGATCCCCCAAAAGGTAAATCAAAATCTATTTTTTATCAACATTTTGATAGGTATAAAGGAAACTCCATTATAGGTATGGTTTAAAACTAGCAAAGTTCTATCCAAGGGGGTTTGATCAAAGGTGGTTCCATCAAACCCTCTTCAATTGAAATCTTTTAAATTGAACTTTTAAAGTCTTAAATCATTATATTTTCTAAAACTATGTGATTTCAACAAAAAATAGGATCTCCTAGAAATTTTAAACTAGTATTGTGGGATATGCTTATGTCTAACTATAACTAGACCTAACATTAAGTATGTAGTATGTCTTGTGGTAATATTTCAAGAGGATCCTATAGAATCAAATGTGGTAGCATTAAAAATGATATTTATATATTTGAATGGAACTTTGGACTATTTTCTATGGTATTCTTATACAAATTCAAATTGGCTAGGTTGTGCAGATGATAGAATAAATACAAGAAGAGCTACTCTCTTCATTTGAAATAGGCCATTTTATCGGATAAGTAAGAAGAAAGATTTAGTGTCATTATATAATATAGAGGAAAAATAAATTATTGTAGCATCTTGTTGTACATAGTTGTTGTGGATGTTGTAGACATTCAAGGATATCAAAATATCATATGATGAACCTATTCCTATCTTGTGTGATAATACAATCACTATCAATATTTCAAATATTCTTGTAATGCATTCAAGAATAAAGAATATCTCTATCTAGTATCGCTTTCTAAGAGATAAATTTTTTATAAGTAAAGTTGGAGTATGTGCCTACAAAAGATCAAATAGTAGGAATTTTCACAAAGAATCTTTCAATTAAAGATATATTTGAGTGTCTCAGACATAAGTTAGGTGTTATTGACCCTCCTTTCAACTAGATACATAAGATTTTGTATCTATCCCAGTGAGAAATTTAAGATGTATTTTTTGTCATATATTGATGAAGGCTACCTCTTAAGGGGAGCAAATAGTGGTGCCTTTGGTTGGTGCAATCAAGGGGAGAATATATTGTGCCTTTAGTGAAGTGTGCAAGAGTTTCCCTTTATCATTGATGTAAAAGGTAGAGAGAGAAGTATGAAAAAAATAGGAAAATAAATGTTCAAGTAAAGGAGAGAGCTACCTAATTATAGGTGATACACAATTTCTTTTGTTGTTGATGGTTTTTTAGTAGATGTTGCCATTAATGACAAAGGGGTAGATTATTCCACTATGTTATCGTCAATGTTGTCATTGATATCAACCTCTAGTGTGGATATGTTGACAATGTGTTTATAGTGTTGAGCATGTGTTGTAGATCCAATAGGTTTACTTGATTTCCAAGTGCTTTTGAGAAAATCTGTATAAAGACTATACAAGGTGACTAAGAAGTGCTTTATATTTTTCTCTGCATTTCTTCATTCTTGAAGTGTTCTTGTGTGATTTTGTTATCGTCGAATTTAGCTAGCCTAATTTGTGGGATAACCTTTACGAAAGTTGTTTATTTTGTAGCCACATAGACTCTATACATGTCAAACAATGCAAACCTTGATCTACCTCTATGTGTAGTCCTTAATCTTGAATTTTCCATTCAAACATTTTCCTCTTTTGGTATTTTGAAATTTGTCTTTTTTGCCAAATTGTCAAAATCTAGTTGCAAGTGTTGGAAAAACTTGATTCACTTGTAAGGTCGCAGTTTTTTCCCGACCCAACAAGGAAGTTGTTATTTTACTTGCAGAGGCATCAAAAAATGCCAAACCTACAAGTGAATAAGAGGAAGTGAAATTTACTTGTAAAGTTTGGCATTTTTTGCCAACTCTACAAGTGACCAAGTCTTACTTTGCAACTTCATCAAAATTTTCTAAAATTACAATTCATAGTAATTTAACTTGTATGTGCGCCATTTTCTATTGCTTCTAAACTTTTTTTTCACATTGATGCATTTATTTTCATTTTAATTTTCTTATTTAAACCAATTGTAAATGCCTTATAATTCATTCCTCTTCTTCATTTGTTTTTCTTTCCTCTTCCTAACTTTGTTGATAACTCTCTAGAACCTTATTTTGGTTGATTAGATGTGAGGATCAAGTGGATTTGGAAGGATTCTAGTTATTTTTTCATGTTAGGGATTTAGATTGTCTATTCGGGTATGTTTTCATTTTCTAGATTTCTTTGTTCTTGATAATTAGGGATCCTTTCATTTTATTTCCCTATGATATTCTTTTTTTTTATGCAATGTTTTTTTTTTTTGATTTGTTTGAGTCATTTTTTTTTTGTGTGTTCTTCCTATTAGAGTGTGTTCACATTTCCCGGTGCCCTAATTTATAAATGTGGGTGTTACCATTTACATTTTTATTTTTTAAGGCTTCACATGTTTTGGAATTTTGTCAACTATCCTTCATTGATCAAGAAAATGAATGATTTCTATTCCTTTCTATATTAGTGATTTTCATCATGGTTTGTTTTGATTCTATGGTCTTTGTAAATGTGAGCAATGTCATTTGTACATGCATCAAAAAGTCCCATGTCGCTTGCACCATTGATAGTTTCTTCCAATGATGTAAAGTTGCTTCCCTAGCCAATGTTGCAATATTGCCAAAATTTCTCAACCCCACAAAGTGTCATACCATTGTCAAACTCATAAATATTCAAAAGGATTTGTAATTTCATTGTTACTTTTTTGCAAAAGTTACAAATGATTTAAATCTTACTTATATCCTCAACATTTCCTCCCAAAATTGAAAGTAATTCCAAACCCATGGATATATTTGTAAGATCTTTGAAAATCAACAACATAACAAGATTGGTCTTATCCTCATTTGTTAAATTGGGTGTTTTTCCTGATTTAGCAAAATAGTGTCTACCCACTTGTTGGTTCTAGTATTTTTTCCAATTTGAAAAAAATTCTATCTGTCACTTGTAATGTCACCATTTATTTTACCAAAAAGCAATGGTCCTATGTATTACTTTCAAAATCATCATTTTTTTGTTGAACCTACAAACTGCAATACCCCTCATTTGTAAAATAAAGAAATTTTACCAATTTGACAACACTATCACTCTTCACTTGTAAAGTCAATAATTTGTACCAAATTTAAAAGAAAACCTAAGGTTACTTCCAGAAGTATATTTTTTTTAATTCAATAAAAAATTATTTTCCCATTTGAAAAATTGGTGAATTTTCTTGGATTTGCAAGAAAGTGATTTTCCCACTTCTAATTTCAAAGATTTTTCTAAAATTACAACTTTTGATCAAGAACAATTTTCACTTACAGATCCTTTATTTTCAAGAATAAATGGTCATTTCATGCCATGTTTTCATAACACTAAAAATATTTCTACTTTTTGAAATTAACCATTTTGTGCTTCATTTTCCGTTCCATTGCACTCTAACTCTATTTTTTATGCAATCATTCCATTCTCCATTCTTAGCTATTTTCTAAAATTTAAGGTTATCCTAACATTTGAATCATGCTAATATTTTTTAGAGTTCTTTGTGCACATGTATTAAAATATCTCCTTTGCATTCTTTGAATGTTAGTTTTTTGCAAATGTTTGATCCATCATCTTCAAAGGGGAAGGAAATAAAGTATAAGTACCAAGGAGTGATTCCACCTATAGTGGTCACATAAAATGTGGTTGAGATCAAAGAAATTGAGATTGGCCATGTGGATACACAAGAGTTTGTGGAAAGAACTAAGAATCAACCAATTACCAATGAGATGACGTCAATACTTTATACCAACATACACATTGTGGTCTCTTTCCAGGTGGCTGCTCAAAATACAGAGTTCATGTTGCGGGTTGCTACTCATTATAGCAAAGATGCTAGGAGGGTTAGAGACTTCAATGGAAATTTGATCATTCATTTAGGTGTGGATTTCTTTCATAACATGTTCAAGTGTCCAAATTTTGAATCATATGTGGAAATTTCTAAGGAGTCTGCATTATTGAAATATAATAAGTACCTTGACTTTGCAAAGAAAATGATCAATGGTAATTGGCTAAAGGCTCCAAGGATAGCTATCACTTGATGACCCAAAAATTCTCCTCAAAGTGACTTTATTGAAGAGTTAAATGACCTCATTACTCTTCTCAACAAAGTGCATGGTTTGGAAAACTCATTTTATTTTGAGGATTCAATGTATCAATACATCAAGATAATTTTGAGGAGAAAGAAACACATCTTTTGGGGGGATGAGATAAGTAATGCTCTTCATGAGCAATTGACTCAAGTAAACACAACACATAAGTTCTACATGACCTCATACTTGGTCTATGTTGTAGCCTCAATGAGAAATTTTCTAGGTCTATCTTCTAAAGGTGATAGAAAGGTTGTACTAGTTCATAATGACTTTCCATAGATCACTCTCAAGGGAAGTATCAAGAAATTTTGAAGAGTGAATGATGCCTTTTTAAGAAAAATCCTATGTTCTTTTTATCCTAAGCTAGAGAACAAGAGGGTGTCAGATGAAGCATGGAAGGCTGTAAACAAATATGGATGCATGTTTTTGTAGTTTCCTTCACTTATTTGAGAGTAGGATTCTATGAAAGATATCCACACATGCTTATTCAATATCCTAGTGACAAGATTGTATTAATAGAGCTATTGAAAAAATTATGGTGGTTCATAATCAAAGAATGGAGGCTCATAAGCCAAGATTCAAATTTCCATTGGTGATTAGAGATACTCCATTCTAACCTTGCATAAGGAAAAATTAGTTGAATATGAAATACAAGTTACCATCAAATTATACAAGGTGAGGTCCAAATTTGACTTGGCCTAGATCAAAATGGCCTTCTCCCATGTGCATCAAATTGAAGATATTTGGGCCAATATCATGATAGAAAGATAAATTAGGAGGGATTATTGCATATTGACTTTAGATCAAGTAAGAGGGTTAGATCTTTTTGATGTTCTGAAGAACATGGAGGATGAGGATAATATTTTTAATGATGAATATGAGAGGAAAAGTATAGCAATGGCCCCTCTTCCCCCAATCTAGTGTAAGGAAAGCTTAGGTGCATAACAAACTCTCCTAACATAAAAACCTCAAGGAAGAATCCAAATATGACTTTAAATTTTGTAATTAAAATTCAATAAGATACACTCGAAAACAATTAATAGAAAAGAGAAATGAACACATACAAAATTGGACACCAGATTTACATGGGAAAACTCTTACGAGAGAAAAGTGCACCACACCAAGAAAAGCCTCTTTGTATTACAATAAAAAAAATTACATACAAATTACAAACTTCACTTTCTAATGTCAATTTTACAGTGACATTCACTGATCAATCTTGTACATAACATTAATCTCACAATGCTCTTAGGCACATATAATGAATCCACTCAGATCAATCTGTGTTTAGTATTGAACAAAAAAATCCATTAATTGAACCCCACAACTGTCATCTGTTATAGAGTATATCTCATCTTGTTCATGGTTTGTTGATCTTCCACACAAGAATGGTTGCAACTGTTCAACTTCCAATGGTTCACATTCCACTTATCTCATATGCTCAGAATGTGCCACATAGGATAGATGTCTGGTCAAAGAAGTTCTAATGGAATCACATGTTAGTGAGACACCACACCATGTCTCCCCGATGCCCAAATACCCGATCACATATCTATCGGAAAGATCAACACCATAGGCAAGAGGTTACACCGAAGTTCATAAACAAATCCATCGGCAAGACTTACTCTCTCGCCAAGAATTCATACTGACTGCAAACACATTAGCCAAGAGTCTCCCCGATGATCACCATCCACCAATGACAGATTTTCACTACTTGTGCATTTCTAGAGAATCAATATAGGAATCTTCAATATTCTTGACAAGACTCCCGGAATTCCAAGTGGTTGCCACATCTGTTGGCTTAAGTTAGGAAAATTCTAAACACTGTGACATAGAAGGAGATCGCACTGTTGAAGAAAACAAAAACTTAGTAACCTCATAATAAGGTTTCAATGTTACAAAAAAACACCAATGTCGCGACAACAAAGGAAGTCAATCAGTCAAAAAAATTTGTAACTTCCAAACTTTACGAAATGGTTCCAAAGTTAGAAACTCCAGCAATCAACTGACAATGAGGACTAATAAAGGTTAACTCCACCAAGTCTTAACAGAGATACAAGCTAGTATGTTGAGGCACCATTTCCAGCAATCTCCCAATTGATGAAGACTTACTAGCTTCCTTCAGACTTGAAGTTAATGAAGGTCATGGGCTCCAAGGCCCATCGAACTAGCATACCACCTGTACTTGTTTGTGCTCACTATTTTCATCAATGCATCTATAATATTTTCTAGAGTATCCACTTTTTCTAAAGAGACCTTTCCATCCTCCACCATATCTCATACAAAATGATATTGCATATCAATATGTTTCATCCTGGCATGGAAAGTAGGGTTTTTCGCAAAACAAATAGCACTCTGACTGTCACAATAAATTGTAATTATCCCTACATCAAACCCAATGTTAGAACACAAAATTTTTAACTAGATTGATTCTTTACATGCATGTGTTGCTGCCATGTATTCTACCTCTATAGTGGACAAAGTGACTACAACCTGCCGCTTACTCATCCAACTAACTACACCACCATTCATCATGAAAATATATCCACTAGTGGATCTTATGTTGTCAATGTACCCTACCCAATTAGAATCCACATAGCCTCGAATGCTGAGAGTCCTCTATGATTCAACCAAATTTCCATTGTTACACAAAGCATATTCTAAAGTACCCTTCAGATATCTGAACACTCTCTTCACAGCATCCCAATGTGTCCTTCCAGGATTTTCCATAAAATGACTAAGTACTCCCACTGCTTGGGAAATGCCTATCCTTGTACAAACCATTGCATACATTAAACTTCCAACTACACTAGCATAAGGCACTCTGGTCATGTCCTCCATCTCAGTAGGATATTTTGTGCAGTCCTCAACAAATAGCTCTGTTCCCTACAAAACTGGTACAACTAGTTGCTTGCATTCATTCATACAAAATCTCTCTAGAATAGTATTAATATACTTACTCTAACTGAGCCAAAGTTTTCTACTCTTCCTATTCCTAGTTATTTCCATTCCCATAATATACCTGGCTGCACCAAGATCTTTCATTTCAAACTTTGCAGACAATTGATATTTTAGATAAAAAATTATTAACTTGTTATTGCCTATGAACACCATATCATCAACATAGAGGGCAATAATGAGAAAACAATCATTTTCAGCTTTGAAGTACACGAAAATTATCATATTTCGATCTTACAAATCCTAGTGACAAAAAAAATGTGTCAAACTTCTGGTACCACATTCTAGGAGATTGTTTTAATCCATACAAATATTTTTTCAACTTGTAGACCATATTTTCTTTACCTTTTTCCACAAATTTCTCTGGCTTGGACATATAAATTTATTCTTCAAGGTCACCATGAAGAAATGTTGTCTTCACATCCATTTTTTCAGTCTGTAAGTCATATGTTGTTGCAAGTGACAAAAGAAATGTGATAGACGTCAATTTAGCTACAGGAGAAAAAAATTCTCCATAATCAATTCCCTCTACCTAGGAATAACCCTTCACAACCAGCCTCGCTTTATACTTTTCCACACTGCCATCTAGACCTATTTTATTTTTCAATACCCATTTGCAGCCAACAACTTTTTCACCTTCAGGCAATAGCACCAAACTCCAAGTATCATTCTTTTCTAATGATGCCATTTCTTCATTCATGGCTTCCAACCAAGAGTTTGAATCAAAAAATTTAAATGCCTCTTTCATAGTCCTAGGTTCATCAGTTGTAGAAATTAAAACATAGGTAGAAGTAGAATCTAACATAGAAAACCCATACCTATCAGGTTGCTTACTTTCATGTGTTGACCTCCTCACATGCTAAGGCTGAGGTTGTTCTTCTTATTCAAAACTATCATAACTACTTGAGCTCTCCTCAATTTTAGGTACATTTTGAATTTTGAATTCCTCTTTATTTGGTGTCGGAGGAATTTCAACTACATAATTTTTATTTTTTGATTTTGTTTTTGACTATAGATCCAAAGTAGAAGGCTTCATCTCACAAAAAATAACACTTTTGTTGTATAGAACCTTCTTCGTATCAGGATTCCAGAGGGTGTATCCTTTTATGCCAACACTATAACCAATAAAAATGCATTCAACAACTTTGTTTTCCAATTTAGACCTTTTTTTATTCAACACATATGCATATGCTGCATAGCCAAAGACACAAATGTGTCTCAGAGGGCTTCTTTCTAGACCATGTTTCCAAAGGTGCTTTCTCAACAAGAGCTGAATTCAAAGAATGGTTTATTAAATAACATGCCAGTGCAAATACCTCAACCCAAAACTTCTTCTCCAAGCCAACACTACTTAGCATACTTCATGGTCTTTCCATCACTATCTTGTTGAACCTTTCAACAACTCCATTTTTTTGTGGAGTGTAGGGTGTAGTTTTATGTCTTTTAATTCCATGATCTTTATAGTGCCTCTCGAACTCATCAAAATAAAGCTCACCACCATTGTTAGTCCTTACACATTTTATTTTTATTCCATTCTAATTTTCCACAAGGTTTTTAAATTCCTTAAAATGATTGAACACTTTTGATTTACTTTTCAAAAAATAGACAAATGACCTTCTTGAATAATCATCAATGAACAATACATCATATCTTGATTTAGACAACGAAGGAACATTTACTAGACCAAAACCATCATAATGTATGTAATCAAGTAAAGTAGAAGATTTATGAGGATTGGAGTAAAAGGAAACACAGTGTTATTTACCATATATAGAATATTCACAAAATTTCAATTCAAGGTTACAATCATCAAGCCCTTCAACTAGGTTTTTATTTTTCAATGTTTTTAAACCTTTTTCTCTAATGTGGGCTAGCCTATGATGCCAGAGCATAGTATTATCTACTAGAGGTTTAACTTCCATAGAGTTTACACTATTAGGAACATTTTCCCCTTTTTCTCCATGAGTAGCTTTGTGTGACTTTATAGAGAAACTATTGCATTGTACAACATGTGCGTCCAACTTCTACAAGGTACCAATATGAGCACCACTAGCTAGCACCATTGAGCCTCTAGTCATCTTGCAGCCATTTCTAGAGAACATGACTTTCACTCCAACATCATTCAACATACTAACAGAAAGTAGATTTCGAGCTGGACCTGGTATATGCATTACATCATCTATTCCCTTCACTCTTCCATCAAGGAACTAAATTTTGACTCTTCCACGACCAACTATTTCTAGAGATGAATCGCTTGCCAAATACACCCTTCCACCATCATATTTTTCATACTTAGTGAACCAATCTCTATGAGATGTCATGTGGAATGATGCTCTAGAATCAATCAGCTAGACATCATCTGATGCCTTTGTAGCCAAGGCTGCAATGAAGGTGTCTTCATCACTCTAAGAAGAATCAAAGTCATAAGAATAATTCTTCTTCTTCTTTTTCTCCTCTTTACAATCCTTTTGAACATGAACAAGTTGCCCACAATTCCAGCACTTGACCTTGGATTTCTTTCCAAGAGACTTTGATCTCCCTTCTGATTTCAATCTGGACTTCTTGTCCTTCTTCTTGCCTTTTGCTTTTGATCTGCCTCTAATAGCAATAGCCTCCTTCGCCTTCTTAGAAGATTTTATTCTCATCTATTCTGATAACAAAGAAGCAACAACCAAAAATGCTAACTAAGCAATCAACATGTTGAAAGCATTCAAATGATCAGCAATAGACGCTCCTTCTTGCATTTTCAAAGAATACTTCTTTCTCAAGAAAAAATTATTCACCAAGGACTTGCCTTGATAAATAGCTCCTAGTGTTTTCCACAAAGAATATGCAGTCATTTCTTCATGAACATTCAGAAGAATAGAGTATGCTAAACAAAGCCTTATAAACCCCTTTGATTTTGGATCTTCAAGGTACCAATCCTCTTGCTTCATGCCTATAGGCTTCATTCCAGACACAGCAAGCCAAAGATCATAGTCAACTAATAGATCTTCCATTTTAAGTTTCCACAACTTAAAATTGTTGCCATTGAATTTCTCAATTTCAATCTTTCTTGACATGCTTGCCATCTTAATCTAAAATTCAAATTACCAGACCTCTATAAGACTCCCACTGAATAGAATTGACCCAAAAACCCAATGTACCCATAAGGATAACACAACTAGCCAAGCTCTTATACCACTTGTAAGGAAAGCTTAGGTGCAAAACAAACACTCCTAATGCTAAAACCTCAGGGAAGAATGTAGATATGACTTTAAATTTTTCAATTATAGTTCAATAAGGTACACTTGAAAAGAATTAAGAGAAAAGAGAAATGAACACATACACAATTGGACACCAAATTTATGTGGAAAAACCATTATAGGAGAAAAACCCACCACACCAGGAAAAGCCTCTTTGTATTACAGTAAACAAAATTACATACAGAGTATAGACTTCACTTTCTAATGTCAATTTTATAGAAACATTCATTGATCAGTCTTGTACAAAATATTAATCTCACAATTCTCTTAGACGCATACATTAAATCCACTTATATCAATCCATGTTCAGTACCGAACAAAAAACTCCATTAACCAAACCCCACAACTGTCATCTATTACAAAGTATATCTCATCCGGTTCATGGTCTATTGATCTTCCACATAGGAACAATCACAATTGTTCAACTTCCAATGATTCACATTCCACTTATCTCATTGGCTTAGAATGTGCCACGTAGGATAGACATTCAATCAAAGAAGTTCAAATAGAATCGCATGTTGGTGAGACACCACGCCATGTCTCCTTGATGCCAAAATACCTAATCACATAGCTACCAGCAAGAGCAACACCATCAGCAATAGGTTACACTAAAGTTCATAAAAAAATCCATTGGCAAGACATACAGTCTCAAAAATATTTCATACCAACTACAAACCTGTCAGCCAAGAGCCTTCTTGACAATCACCATCCGCCAATGGCACATGTTCACTGCTTGTACATTTCCAGAGAATCAAGTTGGGAATCTTCAATATTGTCAATGAGACTCCTAGAATTCCAAGTGGTCCCCACATCCATTGGCTTAAGTTAGGAAAATCTTGAACACTGTGACATGGAAGGAGATCGCTGTGTCAGAGAAAATAGAAACTTAGTAACTTCGTGACAAGGTTTCAAAGTTACAAAAAACACCAATGCCATGACAATGAAGGAAGTTAGTCAAAAAAATTTGTAACTTCCAAACTCTATGAAATGGTTGCAAAGTTAGCAACTCGAGCGATCGGACAACAATGAGGACTAATAAAGGGTAACTCCACCAAGTCTTAACAAAGATACAAGCCAACAAGTTGAGGCACCATTTCAAACATCTAGTTGTCTCGAAAGGAGGTGATCTCAATTCAAGAAAGGTTCCAACTAATATTATCCAACACCAATGTTTGGTTGGATGAAATGGATCTTTAATTAAAACCTTTCTTCATGGGATCAAAGGATGAAGCTAAAATACAAGTAGGTAAGAGATCTAAATTGAGAACTAAAATTAAGAATAATGCTCCAAGCTTAAGAAGAGCATCAAAGCCTTAGATCAAATTTTTAATCAAGGTTGGAAAAAAGGATGGGAAATATATAGAAAATCCATCTATAGAGGCTCAAGAGGAGCATGTACAATAGGATGAGCATGTACAAGAAGAGGGAGAGCTTGATGAAGAAGTTCATGAAGAAGCAAAGAAGTCTCCCCATGGAAATATTCATGAGGAACCACCTATCATCTCATATCCTCTTGAAAATGTTGTATCATCTTTCATTATTCCTCATAAGAATACATTTGCATTTGATGTTCATGTGAACCCTCCTCCCACAGTCACAAGTGTTTTTGAACCTTCTATTTTAATTCATTTTGTGTATTCTCCACCCATTTCAAGATTTCCTTTTGAGAGTCCAAGACAAGGTCTAGACAATGTGACTGGTTCTCCAATGTCATTACTTCTCTTGTGATCACCATCTTTTGATGAATTCAACTTTGCACAACTTTCTACAACAAAGGCTATAGAAGTTGTCAAAATCAACTTTAGAGTTGAAGTACACCTGCATGCAAAGAGATACCTATCACATGGAAGATAATGGAGAAAAAATCAAGAGAGGGTTTTGAAGCTCTGTAATATGAGAGATATATTATTGGAACAATGGAATAATATATTTACAATGATCAATCCTTAAAAGGAGATCAAGAAAAACCTAAAAAGTAACCCTAATAGGTAGACATTTAATAATTAATATAATTATTAAATGTCACAATATGCAAACTAAAGTGAAATGTTAAGAGAGGAATAAAGGTAACATAATTAACATAATTAAGTTAAAACCTTTACTCTAATACCCCCCTTAAGATGAACAAGAGTGCATCTACAAAAATGTGCAAAAAAGAAAAGGTAACTACAATGCATGAAAGAAAACAAGGGTCCCAACAACTAGGCCTGATGAGGTACTCGAATACAACCAAATCTCTATAAAGTGGAGAAAAGGAGAAAACCCAGTGGGAAAAAAATCCTCTCCAAAAAGAGATGAAAAACAAGAGTGAAAGAAGAAGAGAGATAGGAGGACTCAACATGACCCCCCAAGAAGAAGAAGAGAGATAGAAGAAGGACTCAACATGACCCCCATAGAATTGCTTCTATCATACAAGTACAAAATATGTTCCCCCCATAGCAGAGAGAAGAGACTCCAAAGCTCCCCAGAATGAGAGAACTCGTGTGCCAATGATCAAACCAATGTGTCACCTCAGAGGAAGAGGATATCCCTAGGTGGGAGGTGAAAATGGAAGTCTTGGATGATGCTCACTAAAGAACTGAACTATAGTATGAGTGTTTGGATAACAAGATGGTAAATCAAACAAATCAAAATGATCCTAAATGGAATTTCAAATGAAGATGGAATAACAAGTGTGTTGAAACTATCATCTGTGAGGAAAGGAATATCCCCTGATATGGCCTCAACAACTATACTTGATGGCTCGATGAGTGGAGCTATAATGTCAGTCACAGTTGAAGAGGAATCTTGCTAAATAGATGTGATCTCAATAGGAGGTAGAGGTGTAGAAGTCTCAACAATAGTCTCATGAATAGATGGAAGAACACATAAGTTCAAGTAACCAAACTTTACCTTGGATACGGCATGCTCTCTTGTAGAAATAGAGGAAAACTCATATAGTGGAGATGGTGGACCAAAGTGTGTGAATGCATAGAATTGGGAAGAATGATCATCTATCCCTATTTCAACAATGTTGCTAGCCTGAATGTCTCTGATGTGCACTGAATCAAGTGTGAAATCAACTATCTTCCATGTCCCACTATGAGCAATCTGATAGATGGAGAGAAGGTTAGTGGAAAAATATGGTACACATACTACATCATTGTATGTACTATCATCAATGTCAATAGAACCTTTCCCACATACACTCATATAAGTGTTATTACCCATCAATATGTGCGGTGAGGACATGGCCTCAAAAGATGAGAACATGTCCTAAGAAGATGCCATATGGTATGAAGTACACGAATCCAGTAGCCATCTAGATGAATGTGAACTGGTGGTTGCACATAATGCATGACCCTTATGTGAGGCCTATCCATCTATCTAGAATAATCGTGAAGAAGAAGATTTTCCTAATGTAGATGAATAAGAGTGATGAATATTGTTCCTCTCAAGAAGAGTTGTCAAATATGAAACTTGTTTTGCATATCCATCTATCTTCTTCTCATAACACTTGGACTCATCATGTATTGACTTAGAATAATAAGCACACTTAAGTCTATCTTTCTTCAATGATTCCCCCTTAGGAGAAGGTGAATCAAAGGTGTTCTATGGACTAGAATCCTTCCAATTCTCTATGGTCTTTCATTTCTATCTCTACTTCTGCTTTCCCTGAGATGACTATGCTACCAATGCTAGGTGTTGTGATCCTATGAGAGCATCCAATTGTGATATCTTGGCCTTCTATCATGTCAATCGATCATAGAGCACCTCAAATGTAGGCATGGTAAAGCTATTTCCCAATGCATCCATGGTGGAATAAAATGTCGAATAGAATATCTGAAAAGGACCTTGAAGCTTAGAAAGAATTAGATAAATACACTCCTCATCTATTTTGTTCTTACCACAACCCTATAGAAGAGATCTTTGTTGTTTGAATTTCATCAGAAAGTCCTCAATAGAGGGAAAATAATCAGGTACAAGTGAAGTCAACTCTACCTCAATCTATATTGCATGTAATTGATTGATGGTACCAAATAAATCATTGAACTTGGTCCACATTTCAAGAGAACTATTACACCCATCAAGATGAAACAACAAGTTGTCTGAAACATGTAAGGAAATCAAACTCATTGCCTCATCCATCTTATTTCTATGTTGCATAACCTCAAATGGCCATGTCAAAACTAGTTGAACTATATCTAAATAGGACCACAACCCCTTTGATCTGAGAAGATGTGTCATGAATGCCTTCCAAGTATGATAGTTATTAGGTTTGAGAAGTTGAACAGAAGAAGGGTTTTCAGCCATTTTTGGAGAGGTTTAATGAATGTTTAATGTGAAAAGTTTTTTTTTTCTCAAGTAAATGACATAAATAAAGAAAAATACTCCCCCAGAATGCAAGAAACCAAACCCCAATAGTGATTTTTTAGGGAAAAAGTAGGACAAAGAAAAAAAACTTCATACTGAATCTTGTGTACTTGATTATTTTACTAGAAAAAATAATAGTAGATCTGAATAGAGCATGAGAGGAGCTTTCTAATGCCTATTCATTTTCAAAAAATAGAGTAAAATGACCAAGTTATGGCCCTAGAGTGCAAAATCCATCATCTGGCATTAACTATGAGAAAAGGGAACCAAACTAGAAAATTTCAAAAAAAATCCTGCACCATTAGGACGGGCTTAGAGCTAGCTTTCAAGTACCTATTTTCATTTGAAAAACTAAGAAAAAATGACCATTTTATGCACGCTTTAGTGAAAGTAACTAAAAATGCAAAATCATACCTCCTAAGCACTTGGGGCTAAAAAAAAATCCCCTAGTTCTCTTAGCGACTAGGGGGCTACGTGGCTAGCTCCTTAGTGGAGCTCCTAGTTGGCAATATGACCAACAAAAGGGGCTGCTAGTGCTGGTCAAGTTGAGTGCAGGTGCTTGGGCGCCTATATGACCACAACCTACATTTGTTGGGGGCGGGGGCTTAACTCTACAGTGGCAGACTAGCAGATGAGTGGAAGCTGCTAGGTGGCAATGGTGGATGGGAGGCCATTGGGTGGAGCTTTCAAAGTGGTTTACTTTTATATGGGTGGCACCCTAAAAATTAAAAAAAGCTTCATTTTTTTATGATTTTTGACCTTGAAGGTCATGCCTTGAGGTCATATGGCGTTCGGGCCAATTTTTTTCCTTGCTAATCAATTGTGGCCAAATTGGACAATCTTTATATAAAAATAGGGGTTTTTAGGCATTGCGAATCCAACGTTGAGGTCCGTTTGGGCCCAAAATGAACCCGAAGAACGAACTATGTGGGATCCAAAAAAAATCAACCTCAAAACCTGTGAAAGCCTAATCAAACCCTCATAGCTCCAAATTCTTCAAAACAAGAATAGGCTACAATAAGTCCACTCTAATACCATGTAGATGTTGTCAAAACCAACTTTAGAGTCCAAGAACACCTGCATGCAAAGAGATACCTCTCACAGGGAAAAGAATGGAGAAAAAACAAAGAGAGGGATTTGAATCTCTATAATATGAGAGATATATTTATCAGAACAATGGAATGAAATATTTACAAAGATCTATCCTTAAAAGGAGATCAACCAAAACCTAAAAGGTAACCCTAATAGGTAGACATTTAATAATTAATATAATTATTAAATATCACAATATGCAAACTAAAGTGAAATATTAAGAGAAGAATAAAGGTAACTTAATTAACATAATTAAGTTAAAACCTTTACTCTAACAAAGACTAGGACCAAAAACAAGGCAAAGACTCTCTGAAGGATGATTTTTGATAAGGATGGTCTCAAATATGTAGACATAGCTCAATCCCCACCAAATAAAAGTTATGAGGAAGTGGATCTTGCAAAATATTTTGTCACTAAGATATAATTACGTAAAATAAATCTTGATAGTGCAAAGGAAGATGTTCAACCACCCTTAGATTCTCTTGTTAAGAAATATGATAAGGAGAAGAAAATGATAGATCATTAAAATGCAAAGACAAAGTAGCTCACATCCATGTTGCAAAAGATCACTCAATCCTTTTGTGGACATTGAAATTTTACTCCCTTCATGGAGATAGTAAAATCCTTGGCCTAATTCAGACCTATCTTGGGCACCCTTGCATTAATTATCCTTTAAATTATTATTTATAGGCCCCTAGGAGCCATTATTTTGGATCTTTAGGCTTATTCCGCTCAAAAATCATATAAAATCCCAACAAAAAGCATTTAAGACATTCAAATTCTCAAAACCCACCTCAAAAAGCTTAGGTGGGACCCATTCACTACCTTGGGAAAATAAGTCTCCTCTAGTCGGACCATTTCACCAATGGTTTCAAATAAGTCTATTTTGAGGCAATTTTTAACTTTGAGCAGGAAATTCACTGACTTAATTTAAATTTCCAGTGGATGTCGGCCTTTGAGGTCTAAATAATAGAAAATTAGGTATTGATCCCTATGAATATAATTTTTTAGGTCATTTTCAAGTAATCTAAGAAATTTTAAATAAACAAATTCAAGAATAAAGTTTTGAGAATGTTTCACGGGAAGATTCACAAGTTTATTTGTAGCAAAGTTGAAGCTTTAAAGTAGCATTCAAGGATTTTTATAGGTCTTCAAGCTCACTTTTTGTTCAAGATCTTGCATTGTATACGGTTGATCATGGATGCCTATGGTGAATCATGAAGAATTCTAGTTTGGGGAAGTGGAACTAGCCATCAATCCAAGCCTAAGGACTTGTTTTCTAAGTGATTCCATCTTCCATTATCTCTCTAGTTTCAACCTAAGGAAGGTTTGTGTGTCATTGAGATGCATTTGAGGTGATTTAGGGTTTCCTAATGTGAGTCTTGAATTATTCAAGTTTCATTAATGCATCTTATTCTTGCATATTAGAATAGGGTTGCATCTTGCTCACATTTCCTAGTGCTAGACACACTTAGGGCTAGGTGTTTTCTACATATTTCATTATCTCTTTCAATGTTTAACTATAAAACTATGGGTTTGATCAAGGAAAACCCCCATTAGCGATCAAATTATATTCTTTTTTGCAAGCATTCTCACAAATTCAGATTCAAGTTTCAATACGGGAAGAAAGTGCAAGCGTTGGAGTACAGATTGATGATTTTGACTTTCAAAAAAGTATAACAAGAATGATTCACTATTAGTGGTGAATAAGTCCCACTAGGGGTGTTTGTTTGATCAGTTGGTAGATTCTAGTACTCTTTTCCCAAAAAACAACTTTCTGGGTAGAAACCCTGATTTGGGATTGATTCACCTAAATTGGTGAATAAGTACTAGTTGGTCAAAGCTCAACATTTCCAAATTTTTAGAGTTACTCTAAGTGATTCTGAGGTTTCCAGGTGCACATCATTTTACTGTTATATCTTCTTGTTCTATTTTAATTTGATATTCAAAGGATTTTATAATTCATTTAGGTTTTTTTTGATTTCACACTATGCTTTCAAACATGTTACATTTTCAAAGTTTACACTTTGTGGTGAACCTCCTTTTTATCTCATCTATCTCCAAAGAAATCCTTTAGTTAGATCTCTGACATCCTTCATTCGGTTGAGGTCTCTAAGATACCTTTGGGTATGGATATTGTTAAAGTGGATCCCTTCCTTCCCTATTCCATTTTATGTGGACAAGGAAGTGAATCATCCATTTTCCAAGTCCACATTTTGGTGAACCTAACTTTTGAATATCATATTTTGGTTTTGAGTGAATTTACATCCTATATATAGCTTACATTAACATTGCATTAGGTTTTGCATTAGTTAATTTGCATTGTAGGGTTTCAAAATTAGCATTAGTGAATAAGCATTGTAGGGTTTCAAAATTTGCAGGTACATTATGTGAAAATCATTGAAATTTTGTATTTGCATCTTATTTTTGCATCATATAGTACACATAACATAAAATTCTACCAAATAAATAAGATAAATTTTAAAAAATACCCCTACTGGGACTCATTTTCCACCCTAGGCGAATTAGTCCTATTCACATTTTTCTTTACTATTTTCAAAATATAGTTTCTAGATTGTAAGCTATTGTTTATATCAGTTGCTTTTATGTTTTAGTTCAAGTATTTTATATTACATTGAAATCATTAGAACTAGCATTATTTAATTTCATGGAAATTATGGATATTAATATATTTTTACAATTTTTATTTTCTGCATTAGTTCCTAGTTCACTTAGATCATATTCATTAGTAAATGAAAACAAAAAACAAAAAAAATCAAATGAAAAAGTACACAAAATGCTTCAATTTAGAAAAAGTAAATCATCCAAACCTTTTAGTAGTGATGACTTAGATATGTTAGATGAAGCCCTTCAGGACTTCCTCTCATTAATATCATCCACTAATGCTTGTCATGAAACACCCAAACCAACCAAACTTAACTTACCCTTCAAGCCTTTTAGTCATGATGAATTTGAAATGCTAGATGAAGCCCTTGAAGGATACATCTCACAAATTCCGTCCACTGAGGCTTGTAGCGAGAAATTAAAAACAAAAGAAGTCAATGTCATTCAACCTCAACTAATCCTTTACCCACATTTGCACACATTGTAACCTAAAAAAAAACCTAAGTTCACCATTTATCAGCCTAAAAATAGTGATTCACAACAACCAAGTCAAGATACTATTGCTCACACATATAATACTATAATCAATCTGTAACCACAACAACCCCCCTCAACAACTCTACCTTTTCCTAATCCTATATTTCCTAGTGCCCCTCACTTGCCTAGATGGATGGATAGGTCGATTGATGCTCTTCCCCTCCCATGGATATCAGATCTTAAATGGGATAGCAAACTACCCCTTGCCCCCCTAAGGAAAATGAGTATGATCTTGTTGAACAACGTAAGAATACTCCTACAAAAATATCCCTTTCGAACCTAATTCAAAATTCACCAAACTATCACACTATGCTTTAAACAACCTTACAACAAGTAGTGGTTTCTCCTAGTACAAATTTAAATGATGTGGTAGCTCTAATACATGGGATGAATATAGTTAATGTAGACATTAACTTTCACCAATAGAGATCCCTCCTTTGGAATTGAGAAAGAAAATTGATGCTTTTATTATAATATCTTAATTCAATCGAAGAGGTATCAAAAGGATCCTTGTTGATAATGGCTTAGCCCTCAATGTGTGTAGTGTGAAACTTTTAGACAAATTGTGTGCAGAAAAATCCAAAATTGAGTGTGACTCATTATCAATTAAAGGATTTGACAATGTCAGCAAGACACTACTTGGTGTAATTACCTTAGCTATTATAGTTGGAAAGGATACAGTCCTACAAACTCCCATTCATGTCATGCCTCATGACCTTTCATACAATCTTCTCTTAGGTAGACCACAGATTCATGAGATGCATGTGGTTCCTTCAACTCTCCATTGTGTCATAAAATGTGTCTTTGACAATTGTAAGGTATACCAAGTTGACATAGACCCTGAGCCTGAAAGTTGCTTACAACTTGAAAAGGGAACAAAAAGTCCTCTAATTACATTAATTCCAGCATCCCACATAAAACCTATGAAATTTGAAAAACAAGAAGAAGAAATAGTGTCCAAATTATTTTGCGATGATTGGGGTTCCTTGGAGTTTACACCTTCATTTATGGGAGAGTATGTAATAAAAAAAAAGAAAAACCAATGGTTATGTCAACTTAAAATTCAGAAGAACCTTCACATGTATCCACCTCATCTACTTTAGAAAATAATACAAGTTACAGAACTAATTTTAATGAGATTGATTATCAACAACCACCAAAGCTGAAAGAAATGGAAAAAAATTATGGGAAAGGTTATGAACTTGTAAAACAATTGGGATACATCGGTAAAGGATGTGGAAAGAATGAAAAAGGAAATCACATTCTTATAGAACCTAACACACATGAGACAAAAACTGGTTTATGGTACATTTTTTCTAAAACAAAAAAAGCAACCAAGAGACCATCATTAAACATCAACAATATCATGTGCAGGCGACAAACTAATCTTACTCTAAAACATCTTAATTTTCTTGACATGAATTCACCATCATCATTAGAGTATTTTGAAAGTGATGAAGCCTTGAAACAAATATTAGGAGTTTATGATAGGTCATTGATCCAGTGGACATTTTTCAGTGAAAATTGAAGTGTCTAATATTTCTCCAAAATCTGCACCATCAAAAAGAGCTCGATGTCCTGGTTCCAACGCAACTCGAATGGAGCAAAAAGGAGTCCATTTGCACGAGTTATGGCCGGTCAAACCTTCGGTCAAACTAGGATCAGGGGCGTCCAGGAAGTGGAAAAATGATTGTTTTGGAAGTCAATGGAAATAGCGTCAAATCGAAGAGCTCGTCGAGACGATTCTGGCAACGTTCGTTTCGTCGAAATCCGACATTGGAGGCTCAACTTATCAGCGGTCAAAGTTTGCAGTTGACTTGTTGAGGTGGACCATACGGATGCTGACGTCAGCAGTCAGTCCGTACTATACGGAATACATATGGATGAATTTGAGCATGGCACGTGGCGCTGAGTCATTGTACAGACCCAATTAGATGGTGACACGTGTCATCCGTACGACGATGTGGCAGTACGTCAGCATGCCATGCAGATGAGTCATCGCGCAGGTGGCGGACCAGTCAGCAATGACATGTCTTTGACAGCGAATCAGAATGCGACAAGTGTCCCTCCGTACACGCAGTCAGCATCCATGTGGCATCCGAGTCAGCTGTCTAGTCGGTAGTGACGTGTCATCGGCAGCGAATGAAGTGTTGACAGGTGGTGTTACTGGGGAAAGCCACGTGTATCTTCTACCTTCGGTCGGTGTGGGCGTCAGCAAGTTAGTTTCAACAAAATTTGGTTGGCGATGGGCTCGACCCGGCAACCTACTCCATAACTGCCGGCCCGCTAACCATTGCACCGGATTTCCCGCGCCTTACTTAATATGACTTGCAGTTTGTTTTGTTATAATTTTGTTTGAGTTTGGTTTAAAAATACCGACGGCCGGGAGTGGAACCCGGAACCGTCGGCTTACAAAAGTTTTAACTCACCAACGCTCCATCGGAAGTATTTAAAATATGAAGGGCACTGGTTTCTTTTATCGAGTGAATTGAAACCGAATGGTTTAAAATAAACTAAATTCCCTTAAATTATTAAACAATAATCCTTTCTAAGGATTAGATAAAAACCACTTTAGATTGTAAAAGCCTGAGAATGAATAATTAGGGGGCTTAATGTGATTTAATATAGATTAAGGTGGTTATCTTAAAGATTATTATGTAAAATTAGGGAGATTTTTGAAGATCCTTATGTATTTGGAGAGATAAGGGGAATATTTTGTAAATCAATTGGTTGAGAGCCAAATTGAGCAAATTTTATGTATAAAAAGGGGGCTTGAGGTGAGAGTTGAGATCAAGTTTTTTTTTCAGGTGATGAAGTCCTGATGCTGAGGTGACGGAAGAGGGGTCTTGTTGAAGAGTTTTCAAATCATTCTTGCATATCAGAGCATCGTTACGCTGCCGAATTGCTTGAAGAATGGTGGTGCCATTGTAATCAATTTTGGAGTTAATCGGATCGGTCTCTCTATTGGAGTGGACCCGGAGACGTAGTCACATTCTGTGACGAACTCCGTTATCAAGCGTTGTTTGCACTTCTCTTCTTCTCTCTCTTCTGTCTCTCATTTCTTTTCATTCTGTTATAATCACCTTGATTACGTTCTTTATGTTATTTCCTTAAGTTAATTTCATTTTAATTAACTTGAAATAATCATTGTAAAGCATTGTAAAAGTTTAAGCATTTAAACTGCAATTTAGTCTAGATCCTATACAGATCAAGTTGGTATCAGAGCTTAGTTGACTACTATTGCAGTTATTTGTTTTTCTGAATGCTAACGAGATCTAGGATTCAGAAGGGTGAAGGCAAGCTCGAAGACTTTAATCCTGAGATCGGGAAGCGAAGATCATTTCCAAAGATGTCAGTTTCTGGAATGGAGGTTCCTGAAGAAATTAGTGAGCAGGAATTTTGAAGAGCATTCCTCGAGATGAAGGCTAAGGTGGATATTCTTTTTCAGGAGAGACAAGAGCGGAAAGAACATGAAGAAGGTTCGTCAAAGCAAGAAGATCGCAAAGACATGAAAGGGAAACATCATGGAGATGGTGGCAAGCAACCAGATCATCCCTTTTCTTCTTCTCCTCCCTCTTCTACTTCTCCTTCTTCTCCATCTTCTCCTCATTATGTTTCTTCTAATCCTTTCAAGAGTGGGTATAAACCTAAAATCAAATTGGATGTAAAATTTGATTTACCAAAGTATTGTGGTGAACTTAATGTTGAGAAATTAGACGATTGGATTCAACAAATTGAGGTTTATTGTAGAGTCCAGAACCTATTAGATGATGTTGATAGGATCCAATTAGCTACTCTTCGTTTAGGAGGTACAACCTTAACTTGGTGGGAAAGTAGGTCTAAGGCAGAAGTTTCACAACATGGTAGAGTCAGTTTAACTTGGGCAGAATTTATTAATGCACTTAAGAAGCAGTTTTATCCCCTAGGACATATGCAGCAATTAATGATGGATTGGCAAATGTTTAGGACAAGGGAAAGGTCAAACTGTCCAAGAGTACACCCATGAATTCAGGAAAAGGGCTATTTCTTTGAATGTTCCTTTGTACACCCAAGACACGTTGTTGAAGTACATAGGAGGTCTACATTCCTATCTTAGGCATTCCATTTTGGTATTGAACCCTTGTAATTTGGATGAAGTGTCTGTACAAGAGGTGACAAGAGATGTAAAGAAATCTTCTCAAGGATGAGAAATCATTGTCAGTCATGATAAGAAGATCACTGTTGGAAGTTGCATCCGGAATTGAAGCCTAAGTGGGCTCAAAGACGTAATCAGAAACAGAAGGGTAAGGACAAATCCACAAATGTTGTTATGGATCTTGGTTCAGATTCAGATGATGAGACTAAGATAACAGCTATGGGGTTAAAAGGTAAAGCTTCTATTTCTGGTGTTTCTGTTGGTAGTTGTGCTTCTTCTCCTATAGTTAATGATTTCTCTGAAGATGTGAAAAGGAATGAGCTTTTTCATTTAAGGGTTGTTGCTAAGAACAGTAAAATTGATGCACTCATAGATAGTGGTTCTCAAGTGAATTTAATTTCAGAAAGTGTTGTAAAGAACTTGGGGTTAAAAACTACACAACATAAGAAACCTTATCCACTAGGCTGGATTTGTGAAAATGATAAGCTACAAGTAACAAGACAATGCACCTTAAGGTTCACAATCAGTAGTAAATTTGTGGATGAAGTACAGTTTGATGTAGTTCCATTGGATATCTGTGGGATAGTGCTTGGTATCCCTTATCTTTATGACAGAAAAGCAATCTTCTACAGGCAACAAAATCATTATCACTTGTTTAAAGATGGCATTCAGTATATTGTACATTCTCACAGGATTAAGACTGATCAATCTTTTGCAAATACAGGGCAGTTAAAGAGGGTAATTAATGCAAGTAAAGAGTTAACTCTTATGTCTGTCAGTACAGGTGATTCTAAACTTGAACTTGGAGTAGCTAACCAGGGTCAGATGTTGCAGGATGCACTTGCAGTACAACATGAGAAAAGGATGCTTGAAAGCATTGATGGATCCTTGGGTAAAAATGTTACTGTTGTAAAGGATCGAGTTGTTGACTTATTCTCTTTCATTTCTGCATTGTTGTTCAGCTTGATGCTAGTCAATTTTTGTTGGTTAGTGGCTACGACATTTGATGTAGATGCTTATGGAAGTGATAAAGTTATGTTTATGTTCAACAATCTTGTTGTAGTCTTCATTGTGCTTGTGAGCCAGGTATTCAGATGTACAGAGGATACATGACAAGTGGGGAGGCCAAGTCCTCACTTATTGTCAGATTAAATGCCACCTTTGGAGGTCCAAAAGGTCTTCAGTGGGGAGGCCTGATCCGGTGGACATTTTTCAGTGAAAATTGAAGTGTCTAATTTTTCTCCAGAATCTGCACCATCAGAAAGAGCTCGATGTCCTGGTTCCAACGCAACTCGAACGGAGCAAAAAGGAGTTTGTTTGCACGAGTTATGGCCGGTCAAACCTTCGGTCAAACTAGGATCAGGGGCGTCCAGGAAGCAAAAAAATGATTGTTTTGGAAGTCAATGGAAACAGCGTCAAATCGAAGAGCTCGTCGAGATGATTCCGGCAACGTTCGTTTCGTCGAAATCCAACATCGGAGGCTCAACTTATCAGCGGTCAAAGTTTGTAGTTGACTTGTTGAGGTGGACCGTACGGATGTTGACGTCAGCAGTCAGTCCGTACTGTATGGAATACATATGGATGAATTTGAGCGTGGCACATGGTGCTGAGTCATTGTACGGACCCAATCAGATGGTGACACGTGTCATCCGTACGACGATGTGGCAGTACGTCAGCGTGCCATGCAGATGAGTCATCGCGCAGGTGGCGGACCAATCAGCAATGACATGTCTTTGACAGCGAATCAGAACACGGAAAGTGTCCCTCCGTACATGCAGTCAACATCCATGGGCATCTGAGTCAGTTGTCTAGTCGGCAGTGACGTGTCATCGGCAGCGAATGAAGTGTTGACAGGTGGTGTTACTGGGGAAAGCCACGTGTATCTGCTACCTTCGGTCGGTGTGGGCGTCAGCAAGTTAGTTTCAACAAAATTTGGTTGGCGATGGGCTCGACCCAGCAACCTACTCCATTACTACCGGCCCGCTAACCATTGCACCGGATTGCCCGCGCCTTACTTAATATGACTTGCGGTTTGTTTTGTTATAATTTTGTTTGAGTTTGGTTTAAAAATGCCGACGGCCGGGAGTGGAACCCGGAACTGTCGGCTTACAAAAGTATTAACTCACCAACGCGCCATCGGAAGTATTTAAAATATGAAGGGCGCTGGTTTCTTTTATCGAGTGAATTGAAACCGAATGGTTTAAAATAAACTAAATTCCCTTAAATTATTAAACAATAATCCTTTCTAAGGATTAGATAAAAACCACTTTAGATTGTAAAAGCCCGAGAATGAATAATTAGGGGGCTTAATGTGATTTAATATAGATTAAGGTGGTTATCTTAAAGATTATTATGTAAAATTAGGGAGATTTTTGAAGATCCTTATGTATTGGAGAGATAAGGGGAATATTTTGTAAATCAATTGGTTGAGAGCCAAATTGAGCAAATTTTATGTATAAAAAGGGGGCTTGAGGTGAGAGTTGAGATCAAGTTTTTTTTTCAGGTGATGAAGTCCTGATGCTGAGGTGACGAAAGAGGGGTCTTGTTGAAGAGTTTTCAAATCATTCTTGCATATCAGAGCATCGTTACGCTGCCGAATTGCTTGAAGAATGGTGGTGCCATTGTAATCGATTTTGGAGTTAATCGGATCGGTCTCTCTATTGGAGTGGACCTGGAGACGTAGTCACATTCTGTGACGAACTCCGTTATCAAGCGTTGTTTGCACTTCTCTTCTTCTCTCTCTTTCTGTCTCTCATTTCTTTTCATTCTGTTATAATCACCTTGATTACGTTCTTTATGTTATTTCCTTAAGTTAATTTCATTTTAATTAACTTGAAATAATCATTGTAAAGCATTGTAAAAGTTTAAGCATTTAAACTGCAATTTAGTCTAGATCCTATACAGATATGTCATCTACAACTCATCCAAAGAAAAGGGTTACATGTGTTATGATTAGTACAAATCACAAAGATGTGGCAAAAAAATTCATGACATGGATATAAGTACAAAGCAGTATTATGACCCTAAATTTCCAAAGTCTAATGCACTTCCTTTGGGAGATACAATTGATATACCAATGGATATAAATGATAATAATAAATTTATTAAGATAGGATAGTACCTCGATGATGAAGAACAAGAGGAGACTACAACATTTCTTCATGAATTTCCCAAATGTTATTCTTAGAAATATTTGGATATGCCAAAAATAGACCCAAAGATAGTAACACATAACATTGTCCTTACTAAAATTGCTAAACCCATTGAAAAAATATATGAAAGATGAATCCTAAAATAGATTTACTTTTTAAAGGGGAACTTGAGAAACTCCTTGACGCTAGTTTTATATGACCTATATATTATTCCCCTTGGATCTTAAACATTGTCGCAGTTCCAAAACCTAACAATCGTATTAGAATATGTAAAGATTTTCATGATCTAAATAAAGCATCTATAAAAGATTATTTTCCCCTTCCTAATATTAATATGATAATAGACTCAACTGTGGGACATGCTTTGTTGTTAATCATAGATGAATTTTCTGCATATAATCAAATCTTTATCAACCTCAAGATCAATATAAGACAACATTCACAAAAGTTTGTGGAATGTTTTGTTGGGTCATGATTCCCTTTGGCTTAAAGAATTCAAGTGCAACATATCAAAGAACTATGACATTGATATTTAATGACTATATACATAAGATTTTGGAAGATTATTTTGATGATATCCTTGCTAAATCTCTAAGAAGACAAGATAATGTGAGTATCCTTCAAAAGATATTTTAGAGAGTGCAGAAATATAATATGAGATTGAATCCACAAAAGTGTCTTTGGTGTAGATTGTGGAAAACTTTTACAGTTTATCATATCTCATAGAGGCATAGAAGTGGACTTGAATAAAACTGATGCTAGAATCAACATGCTACCTCCTAGAAATATTTTTGAATTGTGCACATTAGAAGGAAGAATTCAAGTCATCCATCATTTTGTGTAATTTTTGCCCAATAAAACATTACATTTAACACATCTCAAAAAGGATGTGCAGTTTGATTGGAATGAAGACTGTAAATAGGCTTTTCTGAGTTTGAAAGTGTACCTTGCAACCACACCTATTTTACAACCTACCATGCCAAACAAACCATTCATAATTTACATTGCTACATCAACTCATGCTCTTGCAGCTTTCCTGGCTCAATGAGACGAAAATGGTAAAGAACATCCTGTTTATTACATTAGTAGAACTTTGATAGATTATGAAAATTGTTATACAACAACAAAAAAATAATGCTTGGCCCTTGTATTTGCTACCAATAAATTACAACATTCTTTACTAAATGTGAAAATACAAGTGATGAAAAAAATTGACCCTCTTAAACATCTTTTCAATAAAACAGATTTATTAGGATGCCTAGCCAAGTGGATAATGTTGTTGATTGAGTTTCACTTTAATTTTTTTTCACAAAAAGCAATTAAAGGCCAAGTCTGATCTGACCACTTGGCTAAAGCTCCTTCTCCTCTAACATTAACTAGCACTCAGTCTTTCCTCGATGATAATATATCAAAAATTGACATTAATATGTGGGAGCTATAATTCGATGGATCTAAGTGTAGAACTGGCTCTACCACTGGGGTTATACTAATCTCACCTATAGGTAAGCCTATTCCCTTATCATATCAGTTAAACTTATGATGTACAAATAATACTATTGAGTATTAAGCTTTCCTCATTGGATTATGTGCTACTCTAATTTTGGGTGTAAAAGACATTAAAATATTTGGTGATTCACAATTAGTAATTAAACAAATAAATGGAACATATTAAGCAAAGCATGAAAAATGATCAAAATACAAGGATCTTACAATGCACTTGTTAGAGAAGTTTGAGTCATTTACCATTGATAACATCTCATGAAAAGATAATCGGCATGCAAATGCAATGGTGAGTGCAGACTCTCTTATATCACCTCAATATCCTTTAAAAGACTTCACATTCACTATTCACCCAATCATGAAACCTTCAATCGATGATAAATTGGAAGAAGCTTTAACAATAACTTAGGAATATTCAAGTGAATGGTATGATACAATATTTAACTATTTGAAAAATGGTACCTTTCCTGAGCTGACAGCCAAAAACCTTAGAGCTCAGTTATGAAATCTTGCATCTAAGTATATAATTATTGCTAATGTGTTTCATCGAAGATCATTCCATGGTCTCTTACTTAGATGTCTAAAAAAAATTGAGATACCTATAGCACTTAAACAAGCCCATGTAGGTGCTTGTGGTGGTCATTTTGGAGGAAAAAAATTGGTTCAAAAGCTTATCCACATTGGGTACTATTGGTGAAACATCAAACAAGATTTCTTTGGTTACATCAAAAAATTCCACAAATGTTAGGAGCATAGCAATCTAACCCATGCACCTGCTTTTTAAATTCAAGCTCAAGTTCTAATATGGCCCTTTATGGTTTGGGGATTAGATATTATAGGAAAAATATCACCCCCTTCTTCTGCCAAATATACATTTATCATCACTGCAACTGATTACTTCACAAAATGGGTAGAGGCTATTCCCCTTTGATCTAAAACAACTAAGGTAATATGTCATTTCATATTAGAACACATTATTGCTCACTTTGGACTCCCTTTTGCATTAGTCTTTGATAATGGTACACCATTTAAGAATAATGATGTGAAGAAATTCTTAGAGACATTTAATATACAACACCATTTTTTGATGACCTATTACCCACAATCTAATGGTCATGTTGACTCAACTAATAAAGTCCTTGAAAAAATCCTAAAGAAAACTATTAACAAACATCATATGGATTGGAATACACAATTACACTATGTGCTTTGGGCTTATCTCACAAGTGTTAGATCCTTTATATTGACTACACCTTACAGTCTTGTCTATGGAAGCTAGACAATAATTCCCTTAGAGTTAGAGATCCGTACGTTAAGAATCACTCTTCAAGGACATATTGATGGTAGACACTATAAAAATCAAAGATGATACCAACTTGAGATGCTTGATGAAAAATGCATTAACACTCTTGAACACCTTCAAGCTTAGTGCAAAAGAAAACAATGATATCACAATCTCCATGTCATCCCTCACACATTCAACAAAGGTGACTTATTTCTATCTAAAAATCAATGCAAAGTTAATGTTGACCCAAATGAAAGAGGAAAACTTAGTTCTAATTGGTTAGAACCATGCATAATTATAAAAACTTTTGGGTCTAGTGCAAACATGTTAACAAAAATAGATGATACACCCCTCAAGGAACCTATTAATGTCACACATATGCATATCTTCTAAAGATTGAGACCTCTAGGGTTTTCCTTCAATGAAATGGAGTGAAATGTGTTGTTCTATGTCCTAAACCACAAAGAAACAATTTTCTTTCATTTCAAATAATTTGATAACTATTGATGTATTGATCTTATTTGAACAATGTAGATTTTATTATTTTAGCATTTAAGGTCTATGCTTAATAGAATATTGTGAATAACTAGTCTGAGAGGGAACTATGTGAACATATGACATACATATCCATTACAAAATGTGTATATTTTCATATTAAAGCTTTGGAAAAAGTTAATGCAAAATCACATCTTACATTGTCGGTTCATAATGTCTATTTATTATGAAGTAGTCACATAGATCATACTTGAAGGTATCTAGACTTGTATGATAAATTATTTATATTCTGAACAAAACACTAATTCTTTGGTTGGCATGTTGAACAAAACACTAATTCTTTGATGACATGTTGATCATGTTGATTTTATGAAACAGTTGTATTTCGCTTTGAATGACTGATTTTTTGAAACAGTTGGCTTTCTCTTTGAATGAGTTGGATTAAGTCCTTTTCAAACATAACCGCCAATCATGCATGTGGAACGTGATTTCTGGTTGTGATGATGGGCAGCTACACTATTCTTCTCTTTCTGATTTGACTCTTCTAAGCAATTTTTGTGATTTTTTTAATAAATCACAGTCTTGAAAAAGTCTTGAGACATCCATATTGACTCTTCTAACATTTAGATGAATATATAAAATTGAATAGAGTAAATACTTGGTTTCTTTTCAACTGTGAAAAATGTTACAATGCTACATTTGAATACTTCCCTAGCTTTAAATTCTAAACAAGTGATTTTATGAAACAACTACATTTCTCTTTGAATGAGTTGGATTGAGTCTTGTAAGGATTTGTATTAACTTTTGAGAATTAATATTTATAAAAAATATTTTAATATTAAATTTGAAGGATTGGGGGATTTAGCTTTAGAATTGATAATGTGGATTTTGTGTTGATGGTCTAAAATACTTGACACTATCTATAAATTAGATACCTATGACTTGGAAATCTATATAGTTCAATCTTGCACAATGTGAGTTTGATCTAGATTGTTGCATATTGGTGATTAATCCTATGAAATGTAAACTATCAAATCATGCTTGTTGTGATCTCTACTAATTAATATGATTGCAAGGATTGTGGTGTTTATAAACACCATTCAGGAACCTACCAAAATTTAAGTTTCATATTCTCCTATGTGAAACACCTAGATTGAGCAATTTCAAATGGCTTTGAACAAAGACTCAAAGAAAAGATTGACAAATGGGAAAGTTTCTTGTATGCAATTCTATATCATATATAAAATTAATGTGTATTTTAATTATTCATTTTATCCTTTTGGTTGGATAGTTTTTGTCTTATGATTACTAATGCCTTAGTGAACGGAAACCCATAAATGAAACCACTACAAAATTAATCATTCTCTCACCACTAATCTCTATAGCTTTCCCAAGTTCTTCACATCACAAAATATAGAGATTATTAAATATTTTTTGTAATAGTCATGAAAGCTCCACACAAACCTCAACTTTGATGTCGTGTAACTAGGAAACTCCAAAAAGAATCACTAGACCATAGAGAGAAAACCTACAACTAAAAACCATCTCCCTCTACCAACACCACTCTACCAAAGTTGTGATAAGTATGATATCTTTCAAAAGAACTAAAATAAAAAAATATGTAGTCATTCCAACCCAAGGTCAAAGATATAGTATATCAATAAAACATGTAATATGTGAGCCTCTAAAATAAAATGAATATCAAACAAAATATACATTCTATCAATAATAGAATATACCCAAAGCTAGTAGTCATGTCCTTATCTCTTCAAAACACATTGAACTTAGATAAAAATGGTAGTCATACATCTAATCCTCAAGAAAGTCCTAAGATCTTGTTGGAAACATTGAGGATGATGGTATATGGTGTTTCCATTGATAGAAAACCATTGTAGAAATGTAGAAGTGTTGGTTCGAAGAAGACCAAGTCTAGTAGAGAATTAGCTAAGTCTTGGTGTGCATTTTTGGTGTTATAGGTCAAAAAATGTAACTCAATCTTACTGGTATGTAAACTCCTGTAAGAGCAAAGTTGGTGTGAGATTCTCACTATCTGGCCGATTAGCAGTTGTGTGGCCAGCTTTGGTATGATGTCTCATCGACTAGCGATGGTCTTGTTGATATCACTATCATGTGTTGAACGTTGGTATGAAGTCTTAGCAATGTGGCATGTCTTACTAACAAATTTACACTCAGAGTCATTAGGGTGACATGAAGGCTCGGTAAGAACTCTTGGTGAGAGATGGTTGTCTCGCTAAGAGAATGGTTTATTGTTGGTATGACTCTTGGTGAAGGATGGACTTGGGGTGACTTGGAACCTATAGGGTGACTCTTATCGACAGCCTAAGTCTTGCTAATGGATGTTCATATCGGTATGACTTGAGGACTTGTTATGACTCATAGTGACTAACGATTGTCTAGGCGATGGGTTTGTTGAGGATATCGGTGAAAGGTCTTGCCAATAGAGTAAATCTCATCGATGCGAGTGTTGATTTCAATGTGACTTTTGAACTCATTATGATCTCCTACCAACAGTAGTGACTCTTGTCGATAGCGATGGATGTGTAATCCATCATGTGGAATTGGGGAGACATGGTTTGTGTCTCACCAACATACGAATACTGTTCAAACATTTTTGACTGATTGGAAGACTATGCTAAATGGTTTGTCTTTGACCAATCAGAGGAGCAAAATGGGAACCGCTAGTAGTTGGAATCTTGCAGTTGTTACTATGAGGAAGATTGATAGACCATGAGCGACATGGATATACTCAGGAATTGAAGATGATGATCAGTTGTGATGAATATTCTGCGAATAGTTGATGAATAGTTTGGTGTGAGATCAGTGTGTGAATTCAATTCAGAGAGTACATTGTAAATGGGATGTTCTATACAAGGTTGATCTTAGAATTTGCTGCAGTTGTAAATTAATATCAGAGAGTGAAGCCCATACTCTATATGTAATTTTTTTATTGTAATACAAAGGGGTTTTTCTTGGTGTGGTGGGTTTTTCTCCCATAAGGGTTTTCCCACGTAAATCTAGTGTTCATGTGTGTATGTTTATTTCTCTATTTCTGTTATTTCTTTCAAGTGTATCTTAATTGAGATTGTAATTGAAAATTTAAAGTCACCTCTACATTCTTCCCTGAGGTTTTCACGTTAGGAGAGTTAGTTCCACACCTTAGCTTTCTTTACAAGTGGTATTAGAGCTTGGCTAGTTGTGTTATCCTTGTGGGTACGTTGGGTTTTTTGTGTCAATTCTGTTCAGTGGGAGTCTTGTAGAAGTTTTGGTAATTTGAATTACAGGTTAAGATGGAAAGCACATCAGGAAAGATTGAAATTGAGGATTCAATGGCTACAATTTTGAGTTGTGGAAACTTAAAATGGAAGATCTATTAGTTGATCATGATCTTTGGATTGTTGTGTCTGGAGAAAAGCCTACAGGCATGGAGCAATAGGATTGGGACCTTGTAGATAGAAAATCAAAGGGGCTGATACGGTTCTACTTGGCAGACTCTATTCTTCTGAATGTTCATGAAGAAAAGACTTCATCTTTCTTGTGGAAAATATTGGCATCTATTTATCAGGGCAAGTCCTTGGTGAATAAATTATTCTTGAGGAAGAAGTTGTACACTTTGAGAATGCATGATGGAGGGTCTATTGCTGATCATTTGAATGCTTTCAACATGCTGATTGCACAGTTAAAATCTGAGGGTGTGAAGATTGATGAAAATGATCATTGTATGTTGTTATTATGTTCTTTCCTAGATTCTTGGGATCACCTAGTGATGGTTATTGGGAGTATGAAATCCACTTTTAAGATGGAAGATGTTGTTTCTTCTTTATTATCAAAATATATGGGAAGGAAATCTTCTAAGAGGGTGAAGGAGACTCTTACTATTAGAGGAAAATTGAAAGAAAAAGGCAAGAAGAAGGACAAGAAGTCCAAACAAAAATCAAAAGGGAGATCAAAGTCTCCTGGAAAGAAGTCCAAGGTGAAGTGCTATAATTGTAGGCAACCTGGTCATGTTTGAAAGGATTGTAAAGAGGAGAAAAAGAAGAAGAAGAAGAATTCTTTCGAAAATGATTCTTCTCAGAGTGATGCAGATGCCTTCATTGCAGCCTTGGCTACACAGGCATCAAATGATGTCTAGCTGATTGATTCTGGAGCATCCTTCCACATGACGTCTCATAGAGACTGGTTCACAAAGTATGAAGAATACAATGGTAGAAAGGTGTATTTGGAAAGTGATTCATCTTTGGAAATAGTTGTTCGTGGAAGAGTCAAAATTTAATTCCCTGATGGAAGAGTGAAGGGAATCAATGTTGTAATGCATATACCAGGTCTAGCTCAAAATCTTCTTTCTGTTAGTAAGTTGAATGATATTGGAGTGCAAGTCATGTTCTCTAGAGATGGTCATAAGATGAATAGAGGCTCAATGGTGCTAGCAATGGGTGCTCATATTGGTACCTTGTATAAGCTTGATGCACATGTTGTACATAGCAATAGTGTTTCTTTAAAGTCACAGAAAGCTACTCATGGAGAAAAGAAGGGAAAATTTCTTGATGGTGTAAACTCTATGGAAGTTAAACTTCCAACAGAAAAGACTATGTTGTAGCATCATAGGCTAGGCCACATTGGTGAGAAAGGTTTAAAAACCTTGAAGAATAAAAACCTAGTTGAGGGCTTGATGATTGTAAACTCGAATTCAACTTTTGTGAACATTGTTTAAATGGAAAACAACACCATGTTTCATTTTATTCCAGTCCTCACAAATCTTTTGGTTTACTTGATTATATACATTATGATGTTTTTGGTCCAGTGAAGGTTCCTTCTTTGTCTAAGTTAAGGTACTATGTATCATTTATTGATGATTATTCAAGAAGAGAATTTGTCTATTTTTTGAAAAGTAAATCAAAAGTGTTCAGTTAGTTTAGGGAATTTAAGAACTTTGTAGGAAATCAAATTGGAAGAAAAATAAAAAATTTAAGGACTGATAATGGTGGTGGATTTTGTTCTGATGATTTTGAGAGGTACTATAAAGATCATGGAATTAAAAGACATAAAACTACACCCTATACTCCACAACAAAATAGAGTTATAGAAAGGTTCAACAAGAAAGTGATGGAAAGAGCACAAAGTATGCTGAGTAGTGTTGGCTTGGAGGAGAAGTTCTAGGCTGAGGCAGTTGCTACAACATGTTACTTGATAAATCGTTCTCCTAACTCTTCTCTTGTTGATAAAACACCTTTGGAAGCATGGTCAGGAAAGAAGCCCTCTTTGAGACACATTCAAGTCTTTGGCAGTGAGGCATATGCACATGTGGCAAATGTTAAAAGGTCTAAATTGGAAAAAAAGGACGTCAAATGTATTTTTATTGGTTATAGTGCTGGAATAAAAGGATACAATACTTGAAATCCTAATACGAAGAATCTTCTATATAGTAGAAGTGTTATCTTTCTTGAGATGAAGCCTTCTACCTTGGATCTACAGTAAGAGACAAAGTCAGGAAACAAAAATGATGTAGTTGAAATTCCTCCAACACCAGATAAAGAGGAATTGAAAATTAAAAATGTACCTAAAACTGAGGAGAGCTCAAGCTATTATGAGAGTTCTGAAGAAGAACAACAACCTTAGCCTCAGTAGGTGAGGAGGTCAACTTGTGAAAGAAAGCAACCTGATAGGTATGGGTTTTCTTTGATAGATTCTACTTGTGCCTATGCTTTAATTTCTAGCATTGATAGGCATTTAGAATGTCCGATTCAAACTCTTGGTTGGAAGCCATGAATGAAGAAATGGCATCATTAGAAAAAAATGATACTTGGAGTTTGGTGCCCTTGCCTAAAGGCAAAAATGTTGTGGGCTGCAAATGGGTATTTAAAAAGAAAATAGGTCTGGATGTCAATTTGGAAAAGTATAAAGCGAGGTTGCTTGCGAAGGGTTATTCCTAGGTAGAGGGAATTGATTATGGGGAAATTTTTTCTCCTGTAGCTAAGCTGACACCTATCAGATTTGTTTTGTCACTTGCAGCAGCATATGACTTAGAGATTGAACAAATGGATGTGAAGACAACATTTCTTCATGGTGATCTTGAAGAAGAAATATATATGTACCAACTAGAGCACTTTGTTGAGAAAGGTAAAGAAAAATTGGTTTGCAAGTTGAAAAAATCTCTGTATGGATTAAAGCAATCTCCTAGAATGTGGTACCTAAAATTTGACACTTTTGTTTTGTCATTGGGATTTGTAAGATCAAAATCTGATCATTGTGTGTATTATAAAGCTGGAAGTGATCGAGTCCTTATTATTGCTCTCTATGTTGATGATATGTTGTTCATAGGCAATAGTAAGTTAATGATTTCTAATCTTAAGTCACAGTTGTCTACAAAGTTTGAAATGAAAGATTTTGGTGTAGCAAGGTATATTCTGGGAATGGAAATAATTAGGGATAGGGAGAGTAGAAATTTTTTGCTTAGTTAGAGTAAGTATATTAAGGCTATTCTAGAGAGATTTTGTATGACTGATTGCAAACAACTAGTTGTTCCAGTTTTGCAGGGAATAAAGCTATTTGTTGAAGACTATGCAAAATCTCCTACTGAGATGGAGTACATGACTAGTGTTCCTTATGCTAGTGTGGTTGGCAGTCTAGTGTATGCAATGGTCTCTACAAGGCCAGACATTGCCCAAGCAATGGGAGCAATTAGTCAATTTATGGCTAATCTTGGAAGGACACATTGGGATGCTATGAAGAAAGTGTTTAGATATCTAAAGGGCACTTCTAAATATGCATTGTGTTACCATGGAAACTTGGTTGAATCACAGAGGACTCTCAGCATTCAAGGATATGTGGATTCTAATTGGGTAGGGGACATTGACAACGGAAGATCCACTAGTGGATATATTTTCATGATGAATTGTGGTGTATTGAGTTGGATGAGTAAGTGACAGGATGTAGTCGCTTTGTCCACTACAGAGGAAAAATAAATGGCAGCAACACATGCTTGTAAAGAAGCAATTTGGTTAAAATGTTTGTGTTCTAACATTGATTTTGATGTAGGGAAAATAAAAATTTACTATGACAATCAGAGTGCTATTTATTTGGTAAAGATTCCTACTTTCCATGCCAGGACAAAACATATTGATGTGCAGTATCATTTTGTACGAGATATGGTGGAGGATGGAATGGTCTCTTTAGAAAAAGTGGATGCTCTGGAGAATGTTGCAGATGCATTGATGAAGCCAATTAGCACAGACAAGTTTAGCTGGTGTACCAGTTCAATGGGCCTTAGTGCCCATTATTTTCAATAGTTTTGTTATGCTCTAGAGGTGTTAGTAAGATCTTAATCAAGTGGGAAATTGTTGGAAAATGTGCCTCAGTCTTATTGATATGTAAACTCCTATAATAGGAAATTCGGTGTGACATTCTCACTGTCTAGCTGACTAGCAGTTGTGTAACCTTGTGGAATGCTTAGGTCATCGAGACCTTGTTCATGTCTTGCTAGCTGGTGTTATCACTGTGATGTTTCCATCACTATGAGTTTCCCATCTCTTCCTGCTTGGGGAGATCTCTAGTCGAAAGTTTGGTTCCTAGTGGTTGTCGGGGAGACTCATGGTGATTGAAGTTATCAGGGAGAACTCATTTGCTCAAATATAATACAACATCAAGTATTATTACATCCATGAATAATGTTTGAATTAAAAAGTGTGATTATACAATACATCATTCAACTAATTAAATCTCAATAAAAAATTATCCAAGTCATAACAAAGGTACAAATATACATCTGAAGGTATATAACTCTGGATCAATCTCTCTCAACAATCTCTACACTAAAGGAACAACTACCAAATGGGAAACCCAACGAGGTGCGAAGCACATTCCACCAGACCACCCCCATGCTAGGAGTAGTTAAGAAAGGATTCCTGACCAAGGACGTCTAAGGTAACACATAAGACTCAACTCCAAACATAGAAATAGTATATTCACACATAGGAATCATAACAAAAAAATTCCACTAACAAAACATGACTACAATATACATCAAGTCATAAAAATAAACCACTTCTAGAGGATTCTAGTTAAAACAACTAAGGGGAATGCTAGAGGAGATTGTCATCGCATGGCCATCATGGATTATTTTGACATCCTATCACAAGGTGCCACCTCCATCTATGGTTATCCTGACTACCTATCTGTAGGCACCACCCTATAAGGTGACTCATGCGGAATCGTGCATTTCTCATGAAGATGAGATCATGACTATGCCAACCATGGCCTTCTCGGACACCTATAGTATATGGAAGCCCTATCAGGTGGACAAGGAATCTATATTTATCTTTTTAATATTTAACTAATCACCCCCTAATTAATTAGTTAGGTTTTCACTTTTTACTCTAACTCTAACGTGGGTTATCCTGATAGCCCCTTTGTGCGTTGGTGCCAACATAGAGCCACTCTCCCTAGAACCCCCAACAAACATCGCAATCAAAGGGATTTTACCCTCAAGTACGTGAAACATATGATAGAAACAATCGCGAGGAAAAAACCATCTCGCTATAGACATATGACACAATTAAATAACAAAATGAAGCAACACAAGATAACAATCATAACCAAAATGAAATCAAATATCCAATATAAAAACCTCATAACTTTATACAGCAAATTCCCAAACCTCTGGAAGTTATAACAAATTTGTCTCCTATAAAAGACCGACTAATTTAAGGAACCCACACGTTGACAACCCAACTTAAGTAATCCAAAAAGAACTCAAGAAATTAAATTAACTAATTGTCCAATATCAAGAAATAGATTAATAACACAAATTCACAAATCAAATGAAATTATTGTTCTACAAGAAAACCAATTCAAAAGTCCAACTTATAAATTTTCACAATTTATTTCACTAATTGAAAACACTCAAATAAATAACTTACATGATATTTTCTTTTCATAATTTAACTAATGTATATATATACATATGGGTATATCCCTATATATACATATATATATATACCCTTTTTTTTAATCATAATTTATTTTTAACTTTATAAAAAATTAACTCACATAATTATATATAAAATAAATAAATAAATATATATATATATATATATTTTGATATAAAATTAAATTTATAATTTTAAGATTTTAAACATCAAATAAAAATTCTAAAATTAATAAATATTAATTTTTCTTTAAAAAAAATATTATATTACAATGAGTAGCTTGGAGGTTGCGTACAACAGTCCTTGAATTGTTGTGCATAGCATTGTGGGCGAGGGGTTACGGTGGTACCATCCCCTCCCACTATTAAATAAAAAAAATTATTTTATTTTTTATTAATTTTTTTCTTTAACAAATTCAATTTTGGAATTCTGTGTGGTGGAAGAACAAGTGAATTTTCACAGGCTTAATGTATATTTATTTTTATACAGATTTAATAATCACTATATAAACATATATAATTTATATATATATATATATATATATATATATATATATATATATATATATATATATATTTCATGAAATTTATATATTTACATTTAAATTTCTAGACAAATTAAGTTCATGGAAATAGGTAATTTACCAGCCCAGGTTCTTTTGAAAATTTTATTTTCTTTTCAATATAAAATAGAATAGATTGGGAAATAATTCACCATATTGAACTACAGGTAATGATTAGAAAATTGTAGAGAAGTTTTCTTATTTCCTGAGTTTTTCCCAATTTCCCTTGCACAAAAGATTTTCTAATTTCCTCAATTTAAACATAGATTTCTATTGTATCTTTCAGAGCTATTGTTTCAAGAAAGCATTTCATTTAACAGGGTTCTATAATCTTGCTATGTGATTTCCTACAGGGGCAACACAAAGTTTTCCTATAGGGGTAACACAAAATTTTAACCAAATTTTTTTTGCAGCCAGGAACATTATTTTCTATAGAAAAACTTCTAATTTCCTCAAAGGATACAGACAACTTCTCTTACTCAAACAAATAAACTATTCAAAACATAAAAGTATATAAACTAAAAATTGAAAGGAACCTATTTCCCGTAAGCTGTAGAAGTAAAAGTTGTGCCAAGCTTTGCCACGAAAGCCTCCAGCTATTAAGCTCTTCCCAGAAGCCACACCTCCAGCCAAAATTCAATTTTAGAAACTCCTGCAGCCTTTTCCAAATTCTTTTACAAAATTTCACCAGCAAAATCCACAAAATCCACATAGAGAGAACCCCCCTATTCTCAGCCAAGAATTCCTCAAAACCAATTTTTGTTACCGCATTCCCATATTCTTTCTGGGAATAATTTCCCCACCATAATTTCATTAATTCCCCACTACTTCCCGTAAAACTCCAATAAAAGAAATTTAATAATTTTAAAATCAATTTTATTTATTTATTTATATTTTATGTTATTTATCTTTCAAATAATAATAATATAGTCTTTATAAATAATTTAATTAACTCTAAATTGCAATAGCAATTCTAACATTGTAAATAATAAAAAAGCAACATATATTTTATTTAAATTATTATTTTAAACAATAATATTACTTAATCAACTTAACTATAATTAAATTTAATAAATCTATCAATTAAATATATTAATTTATCACACATTCCCAAAATCAATTAAATCACACTTAACTAAAATTAATTAAATCCCAAACTAAAATATTAATCGACACTGACACATTTACAAACAAGGACAAATAGAAACAAAGACAACAATGGACTCATAGAAGAGGAACTTGGGATGGGAACACTTTCCTAACCAAGCCTTTTCAACATCAATCTCATTGATTTTATGAGACATGCTCAAACCTAACAAGTAGGTGGAGTCGATGTCTAGTACCTGCATCCTGCATGGAACTAATGTCATGAAGCATATAAATCACCATTGCAGACACACCATGAATGGTAATCGCAAGGTAGCAGGGCACTTGCAAGCAAGTGATGCCACTTCGTCCTTTCACCAAGATGCACTAGCAAAGTCACCAAACATCATAACAACATAAAACTCACAACATCAACATATATATATTATTAAAGAACACCACAAAATAGCCATGTAACATAATCACCATGAAATGTATCATCTAACAACATGTATAAATCCAATACAACTAATCAACCAAACCATAAAACCATGCACAACCAAAATGGTGAACTAATCACCCACACAACAACCTACAAAATCCATCCAAAAGAGTAACAACAACATGACGGGTATTACAGCTTCACCAATTTTGTTCTATGGTTCTGACCTAAGGGTTTTTGGGCCATGTGGAATTGAATTGTATAAAGAGAAAATTTGTAACATTCCCATTATTCTACCTAGAAATTTTACTATGTTTTACCCACAAGTGAATATTCTATGCATCTAACATAATGAGCAATAAAAAAAATTATATTCAATAGTAAATGCACCATTTGAAACACAACCCTTCCAAACTTTTTGATTACATGATGAAAGAACCATTTCAATAATACAAGTATGATAATTTCACTCTACATAAATATATTTAAGGTAAAATTTCACATTTTCAATTTCCATATAGATGGACACACATGATTACATACATAGCTTCAACAAAATTACATGAACTAGAAATACAATTGATCCAGAAAGTCCTCCCAAATCTTGGCAACCAACTACATGAGGAGAAGCATTACTCAAGCACTTTTTTTCCAACCATGGACTTACTACAGTCCCCCACACAGCTACCAAACTTTGGAAGGTGGCCCTCCCTTAAACAAAGAGATTGGTTTGATAACCTCATCCTTCAAATAGCCTTTCTCAAGCATAGTGATTGGGAAGGTTTTTGTATTTTTCTCCACAATTTTTTATTCTTAAAGATGTGCTTACGGAGTTTGAATGTGATGATCAAAAGTATTTGAAGTTTTTATATCCATAGGTTCAAGTTTTAGATTTTGTGATATTAGAAGATATGTTTGATATTGTGTTGGACTATCTATAGCTTGTGAAGAGGGATATCTAGGAGAAATGAAATTGATCTGCATTTCTCTGTGTTGAAGTTTATTGTCTTTTAGATTTGGGAATGTGCTAATATTTCCTATACCTACCTTCCCTTTGCTTGTTTAGTGTTTAGGCGTTCCACAAGCTTGGTTCATGAGTGGTATCTAAATGGAAATTTGACTAGTTGCATATTCTTAGTTTCATGTGTTTGTACCAAGTGTTTTTGAATATTCCATTAGCGTTAGAATATTTTAGGATGTTTTGTAATGTTGCTAAATGGCCTATAAAATTTTTTTGGCCCTAGTGAAGTGTGAGTTTGGTTGCTTAATATTAATAATGCTAGGTTATCCAACCTAGTGTGTTACTATTTTTTGCGGACAAGGTTCATGGTTTTTGGAAGCTTTGTATAGTGTGTCAGTGTAGATTTTCATCCTACTTAACCCTTGATGTGATCCAACCTAGCTTATTTCCACCAAGGAAGTCTTTGGTTCTAACCTATTTGGTGGTTGGTCATTTGAGGTGTATATGTTTTATTGAAGAAAACTTAGAGAAGGATATTCAAGGTTGTGATAGATATATATGCAATGTCAAAATTTTGGAGAAGTGTATGGTGTGGAATGATGTATATGTGATCATGTCTTGAGATTTGTGTGCAAGCAAGAACACCTAAGACTACCGAAAGTAGTGAGAAGAAGGTGTCTATAGTTTAGTGTGCCAAAATTCATTGGAGGAAATGTTAGCGAATAGATTGACCCTTGATAAATGTGCTCATCATAAATATCTCTTGCCCCAAAGCACTAGTTCCAAGCCGCTAACAGCTCTAGAAAGGCCAAACAATTGCATTTTTTGCTTTCCTCTAAATTGAGAGGTACAAATCCCTCGTATGATTTAAATGTGTAAATGAGTGTGATTTTAACCAAAAAGCAGTAAAGGTGATGAATATTATTGCATAAGAATGAAACTAATGTGAAATGAATTCAAAATATAATTAATCAAATAGCTCACAGATTGTACTAACTAATGATGAATGTGAATGTAAGTAGAAAAAAGAGACTTCATAATTGCAATAGATGAAATAAATGTAGCTGAATAAATTTCACATAGAAAATATATTCTATTTATAAACATGAATCATAGGTTAGTATGATCAACATTACAATTGACGCACAACTCATAGATTCTAAGTTGTTGCCTAACTCTGATTTTTTTGAATTTTTTGCCACTTAAGGACCTATTTTTTCAATGATGATCCTACACATACCCATTTATTAAATTCAAAGTAAAGTATATTTTATATTGGTGGAACTTTGAGAATATCCTTTAAAAACCCTTTTCATTTCATCAATTTTGGGTAAAAATAGTCATCATCCACATACCCTACACATATCCATCATATCACCACTTTTTGGCCCATCATGGCCCTGCACATATGCTAATAAATAGTCAAAATTATTACATTGCTAATGATAAGACTTCAAGTGATTTCTGTGCATTTTTTGATTGAACTCCTACCCCATGGCCATCAATTCTTGAGTGATTTATATGGTTTAAAAATTAAGCATTAAATAATTATTATAGAGTTACAATGGAAACACACATGCGAGATATCTAGCAAGACTTCATCAATTGGACATATAACTCAAATTCCAGCCATATCAAAAATTAATCCCAACTGCATTAACATCTTATCACCTGTATTATTTTCAACTCAAATGTCTTACCAACCTTCTATAAATTCAACAAGAAACACCTCACTTCACCAACCAAAATTGTCAAACAAGGCTAGTGCTCAGAGTGATGGAGTTTCCATGAATGACTTCATTTTCATTGAAGAGATGGAGTGTATTCCCCTCTTAAGGCATTTCTCCAACCAATTGAAAGAGGTCTGCATCATCCTAAGAAAAGTTGAAGAGGATGTGTTTTGTGGCATACTAGGAGAGGTGTTTCTGAATTAGGTGCATGTGCACAATGTAACACTCCTAGATCATTTTGTGTATACTATAATCCACACCTCCAAGTGTCACAACTAGGGAATGAGAGCGGTGGACAAATTGGTTCAACCTGAGTTTCTCCACCAAGTGAATGTATCCATTTCTAGCCTTAGCCATTACCCATGAAATAGACTAGTAGTTGATTCCATTTACATTGCAACCGTGACCTCAAATGAAGCCACCAAAAAAGTAGTGACCCTTTTCCACACGGGGTTGGTGAGAAACAAGATGGGGCTATTTTCGAATTTTTGTAGTCTCATGAGAACCTGCTATCACTTACCTAGATAGAGCACTTTAAGGTGGTGGTGGAGGTGATATGCTAATGTTCACCCTTTTTTCCTAAATCAATTATCATTTTGATACTATGTAGCTCTCTTATTATAATCAACAAAGAATTTTGTATTTCCACTAGTATATATATAATAAAATATGTGGGTATGTGTAGGGTATATGGTTGACAACCTCTTTTTTACCCAAAATTGATGAAACAAAAAGGGTTTTTAAAGGATATTCTCACATTTCCACCAATATAAATTATGCTTTGCTTTTAATTTAATAAATAATTATTTTTCATTTTCTATTTGAATCATGACTAAAGTCTTGATTGATAGGCTAATTGAAAAAAATCTATAGCTTTCAGATGGTATCATTTTTTTTTAATATGAAACATGCATCACATTCTATGCTCTACATACTATAGGATTAAAATAATAAAAATTGAGTTTCATGATGTTTTGACCAAGTTAAGGTGGTTAGAAATACAAGTTTTTATATGTTTTAAAATTTTTAATAAAAAATTCATAATTATTTATTTACTTGGAAAAAAATTACAAAGAGTATGCATCACATCGAGACATGAGTCCTCTACTTATATCTAAAATATTATAGAAAAATTTATTATTTTATTGTGGTTAGGGTAGTCAGACAGACACATACTTATTTTTTCCATGAATTTTTATTGATACTACATTGAAATTTCAAATTTTCACCAAATATATTTTTTTGTTTTAAATAAACCTAGTAGTTTAGAAACTACATTCAATTTTCTATAGATTCTATTGTTACATATTTTTGAAATAATATAGATAACTTATTCAAATTTTTACCTCAAGTTTCCTAACTCTACTTTTTCTAAATTTTTCGCCACTTAAGGGCCTATTTTCTCCATGATGATCTTGCACATACCCATGTCATTTTGTATCTCTAATGTCACCTCTTTTTTTCTTATGAACAAATCCTTTTTTGGTTTTGGATTAATTCACTTTATTTGAATGGCATCTATTTATTAATTTCTACACAAGTGGCTTATCGTTTATCTGGAATGCACTTAAAACTACACCCTAAGTTCTTTAATTCCTTTGAAACTAAACTTTACCGATAATGTAGGGGCTTCACAAAACTGAACAAATTTCCACTAGCATTTTATTAACTGGTTCAATTCCTGCCTAGCTTGAAAGTCTTCGAAACTCATCACTAACAGTCTTTTTTAATAAGTTTGTGAACCTTAGGTACAAACCACCAACCTTTCAAGAGAATGAATTAGATTATTCGATAAGTTATAATGGTACCCTAAAATACCACCTAACCTAAGTAAATAGAGAAGTAAAAGGAAAAGGTAATAAGGCAGGGAATTAGACAAACTTTTGAACACACTTCCTATGTTAGAGACAATCAATAAAACACTGCCTGACTTAAGACTTAACCAAAATGATGACATGGAGGTGTCAATTTAAGAGAGGGACCCAAAATCTAAGTAACAAGCAATGAGTAGAAGGTTGTAGATTGTAAAGAGACATTTTGGTGGTTTCTCCAATTGCTCTGATTTAGTGAACCTCCTTGTCACTATTTCATTGTAATCCAAAAGAAGATATTATAGGCTACATGCACAAGGTGGATTAAATTATCAATTCCATTAATGGTCTTGGTGGAAAATTAGAGGAAAATGAAATTGTGAAAAAGGTATTGAGATTCCTTCCTAAAGTTTATAGTGCTAATTTTTTTTCTATTGAGGAAGCTCAAAATCTTGATCAATATACTAGAGATAAATTTTATGCTTTTTAACTAGATTTTAATTAAGAGAGTTCGACAAAGATTCTTCAGGCAAAGGAATTTCTTTTAAATTCAACACGAAAAAGAGGAATGATGAATCTAATTTGGAAGATTTTGATGAAGTGGATATGAATATTGTAAGAAGATTGAAAAAGGGTACTATAAAATATATAGGTAAGTTACATTTCAAGTTTTCCAATTGTGGAAATATAGGTCACTATGCTTCAAAATTTCTAGGTAATGTTTCAAATGACAAACATAAATATCATAAATGTAAATTCTTCAAGAAGAGTTATCAGGTTAAAGAAGGTAGTGGTAAATCTGATGGTGAGGGATCTGACTACACAGATAATGAAAGTGATGAGTGGATGTTCATGGCTTTGAATGCTGGAACTAATTCAACTAACCCTGAGATATCTATGAAAATTTTTTCTCTAAAAACAAGTCATGGTATTGAAGGAACTATGGTGACTATCTTTCATGCAAAAGAGGAGAGAAAGTACTAGATAATTGGGAGAAAATGTTCAAATCATATGATAGGTGATAAGTGTAAGTTTGTTGAATTTAAGAAATATGATGTTGGTTTTGTTAAGTATGGCGAAGACACATCTGCTAAGATATGTGGAAAAGGTTGAATTAGTTTGGATGGTAAGAATAAGATAGATGAGGTTCTCTTTGGACTCAAGGAACACTGGGAGGGGGGTGAATCAGTGTTCCATATATTTAAACTTTAAATCCATATCTTAAGCCATTAACAACACATAAAAAGAAATAAAGATGCAAGAATATGAACAAGATAATCAAAGAACCATAACACCAATATTTTTATGTGGAAACCTTGCTAGGGAAAAACCATGGTGGAGATTAATCCATAATTTATAGACTCTATTAAAATTATGAAGAAAAGGGAATGCACATGCATTCAGGCACACTGCTTAGAGGTCACTGCTCAAAACAAGGAAGGCTCACTGCCTTACAAAATGTTAGAGATTAAAAAAAAAATTGAACCCAGAAAATAAAATCTACAAATGCCTAGTTTCAGTTCCAGTGAAGCTCATAAATCAAGTTACAGACCTTCTATGAGACTTTGCACTTTGCTTCTGTTCTATCACCAAATCCACTTTTGTACTAGAAAAATTCTCACAACTGATGTTCTAATATTTGCATACCCAACTTCTCTTCCTTATGTAACTATTCTCATAGATCTCATGCACACAAAATCAATTTCCCAAACTCGCATAAATACCCGCTATCAAGAATTCAAACACTATATGTCAGCTTCACACAAAATATAATATTCTCTACATGTCGACTTCAAATCATAAATAATTTTTGATGCATTCCCACACACATTGACCAAACCATAGCTAGGATCCAAAACAGAATTCTCAAACATATAAACAATTAAACAATCATCTCTTACACATCTGCAACACACTACATTGATTAGGTCAGCCACAATGAGAAAATAAATAGGAAAACATTATGTTGGATCTCTTTATTCATACACGGATTAATGCAACATCACAAAACTTACCAATAAGATACTATACACATGATTAGAAATCTATCCTAGGGATCCACAACAAAAGATATTGATTTAGTGAAGCATATAGATTGGCATACTAATCAAATAACCTGTTCATCATGTTCTCTATTAGTAATACACTATATTTGACTTTAGCTACTGGTATGACCAGGTTTGGATCTGTGGACCACAATAGCAACTTCAGTTGCCATCAATGACAACACTAGAAGCCATACCAATAATATCCTCGAGCCATATGCCAACAATCTCCCCCTTAGGATGTCAAGGCATTTTTCATTGCATTCTCTCCCCCTTTGACATCAATGAGAAAAATTTACTACTTTTTCCCCCCTATTTCTAGTATTCTTACTACACTTCTTCCTTTTTATTTGCTAAAACAAAATTTTACTACTCTCTCTCTCCCTTTGCTAAATAGAAATTTGATCAAAATTTGGAAAACTATGGCTGTTGCATAAATCAAAAAATTATTTTATACTTATTTTTCATCTTCGAAAGGAATTTCTTCCAAGCATCTACAACAACCCCAATAATTATTATCAAAATGTTATTTTCTGATGTCCAATTTATGATATGAATGATTGATTTTGGAATTTTAATTGCTTCTTCCAACTTCTCTCCTTTCCTCAGGACTTCAATTAGCTGCTTGAGTTTGCATTCAGTTTGATCCTTTACTTTCCAGAAGGTGTCCATAAGAGTGTTTCTAGAAAAGTGAATCTTTGCATGCTCAACTTGGAACTCATGAATTATGTTCCTTACTACTCCATATTGGTTCTAAGCCATATTATAGTCTTGGCCAATTTTATTCAATTCACTTTCAATTTTCTCTAGCTTCACTAAGTTGTATTTTCCAATAACATGAGGCCAACGTTGACAATAATTGTAGATGTCATTAGCTGAATTGATTCATTTTCTCAACACATTCATTTTATTTTTTAATTTTGTAAGAGATAACTTGAACTGATCCTTCAAATGTAGGATTATTTCTCCTCTTTCTTATCCTGGGAGTTAGAGGTTACAACTTCCTTAATACACTCAATCAACTCTTTAGGGAATACAGTCTACAAACTTTTCAATTCAATGTTATTTTGGAAAAAGTATCTACACATAGTACTCTCAATTAGATCCTGCTCATATGAGGGTTGATTTAACCACATGTTAAGGATCTATTGCATTCCATCTTTCTCTTGAGCTATTTGCAGTATCTTTATTTTGAATAAAGTGCCTTCTTCTCCATTTCCCTCATCCATTGCTTCATCTAGTTCAATTGTTTCTAGTTCATCTCTTGGGGTGTATTCCTCAGGGTCTTCATCAAGTATGTTCACAATTATATGTTATTTTCCTTTTCCTTTAGTTTTAGGAGACTTGAGTACTAGAGGAGTATTATCAATAAACTATATTGCTCTTTTTTTGCTTCCTCTTTGTCTTATTAGAAGATGATCCAACTTCAACTATTTTTACTGGAAGAGAAATACAAACTACTCCAAAATTTCCTAACAACTCTCTAAATAAATTTTAATAAACTTGCTTGCAATTTTCTAGAGTATTGAAATGCTTAAAATTTTTCTTACAAGCTGGTTCACTCTTCTTCCATAAAACATTATCATTCTATGGAAAGCAATTTAGAAAATAGATCATGATACATATGATCAAAGTGCAAAACCTAAGAGGATAATCTATATCCATTTTCAATTGCACATTCTCCATCGGTTGATCTTTTAGCAAACTGCATAGGTCAAAGTCTTGGTTCTCCATTATCATCTTATTCGAAATGTAAATTACACCTACAGAGGTTGATCATCACATTTTTTTGAAGAAAATTTTGTATGAAATTCCATATGTAATGTACCTTGTCAATGGATCTTTGATCTTTGAAATTAGCAAAGCCCTCTAATCTCCTGTTACACTAGTTAGGGTTTCAAATTCCTTATTTTGAATTGAGTTCTTCTTCAGAATATCTCCAACATTGCATAACCCAGTTACATTTCTAATCACTTCCTTTGACATAAGACAAGGTTTGTCCAAATTTAGAGTATCTTCATTCAATCTACTCAAGATGAACCTAATCACTTCTGCATTGTCAAAATAAGGAAATTCATTCCAAATGTCCAAAATCCTATGTTTCACTCCTTTGAGCCACTTCAATTTGTTGGCAGGCAACATATCTCTTTCATCCCTGATCTTCCTACTAATGTATTCATCCAAACTCACAATTCCCTTTATTTTCTTCATTTTCTGTACTGAACAAGGTTTTTCTATTGAGCAAAAATTTAGAAATTCTTCAAGTGAATGGAATACCTGATGAATTTGCTATTGAATCAACATGACTCCTTCAAAATTCTTCTCTAGAAGCTCTTTCACTATTATTTTTCAATACAAAGTGACAAATAAGGGTTCCAAGTATCCTTTTATAGCTTCACACACCTAAATTTTTGCTGCAATAAATGCTTTTCCCTAGGTGTTCTTGCTACACTGATCTCTCAGACAGTGAGAGAAGAATCCATCTATGGGCCTTCAATATCTCAACTTATAGAACATGTGGTCATGGATACATTTTTTAGCTGATGGAACAACTACTTACAACTTCTTGTATTTCAGTGCCAACTACTAATAGTGGGCAAAGGATTTTACTTGAAAGGCTCCCCCTAGGCTGATGGCCTAAGATCAATTTTTTGAGGAGTTATTGGAGGGATTACTGGAGGAAGCTTCCAGTATGGGCTTATCAGATTCACTCTTCTTTATCCATTTTTTCTTCATCTTGTCTCTTATTTCTTCCACAATCATGTTTCTTTTTCCTTTTTTATTTCTGTGTGAATTTCTTTCTTGATATACCAGACCTCTTCTATCCATGTTCTTGTTCCTAAAAAATCTTGCAATGTGACCAAATCTATTGTAGTTGTAACACACCAGATTTCTTTTTCTAGGCCATTCATTCCATTGATTCCCCTTTCATCTACACTGGGTAGCAAGATGTCCAAATCTTCCACAGGTGTAACATTTTACACTGCTTATACTGACAACCATACTTCTACATTCAATTGACTTATGAACAAATTTATTACAACTAAAATACTAGCCAAGAAATGATGGACTGCTTGAATTTACTTTTCTTCTACACTGAGAAGCCATATGATCAAATTTACTACAAGCAAAGTAGTAACCATTAAAATTCTAAGCATTGGGTTATCTTACTAGATACCTTCTACCTTTGTTCATCTGATTTCTTTGTATGGGATCCTTATGTTCAGATCCAGAGTTTTCTTGCTTCTCATATCCAAGGCCTCACTTATAATTTGCATTCTTTTGTCCTTTAGTCATCTCATCAATCTTAGCAAAATTGATCCTAAACTTCTCCTTGTATTCATTTGTAGTAGAGAGTTCATCTTTCAAAATAACTATTTGTCTTTCAAGCTCTTGTTCATTACTTCAGGAATGTTGTAGTTTAATCTCCAGTTGAATGAATCCACTATTAACTCTATTGCATTCTTTAGATTTCTCTTTCAAGGTCTGAGTCAAATTCTAGTCATTCTTCTTTATTTATTCAATCTCCTTTATTAGCTTCATCGCCACATATTCCATCTCAAGCTTTAGAATAGCATTGTCCCTAAAAAGCTTTTCACATTCTTCAGTTATTTATTGCTGGGTCTAATTTAGGTGAACCTCATCTAGACTTTTATTTTCTTTTTATTAAAGCTAATCACAAAGTTCCCTCCTATTTTCTCTTGACTCATTGATTTTATCCTTCAATGATTGAATGAATTTTTTAGCATCCAGAAGATTTGATTTTAACTCCAAAACTTCTCCTTTAGATTGATCAAGATCATCAAGTTCCACCATAACTTGTAATTCAAGACCACTAGATTCCATTTTATTTCAAGATCCACCTCAAGCTATTAAAATTTCAAAGAGGAATCAGCTCTGATACCAATTTTTGGACTCAAGGAACACTTAGAGGTGGGGAAAATCAGTATTCCATAGATTTAAACTTTAAATCTAGATCTTAAGCCATTAACAACACAAAAAAAAAAAAGATGGAAGAACATGAAAAGGATAATAAAAGCACCATAAAAACAATATTTTTACATGGAAACCCTAATAGGGGAAAAACCACAGTGGAGGATAATCCAAAATTTATATACTCTATTAAAATTATGAAGAAAAGGGAATGCACATGCATTTAGGCACACTACCTAGAGCTCACTCCCCAAAACAAGGCAAGCTCACTAAATTACAAAAATTTTGATATTAAAAAAAAGTTTGAATTGAGAAGATAACATCTACAAATTCTTGGTTTCAGTTTCAGTGAACCTCATAAATCAAGTTTTGGACCTTTTGTCAGACTCTACACTTCACTTTTGCTATGTCACCAAATCCTCTTCTATACTAGCAAAATTCTCATAGTTGATCTTTTGATATTCACATACCCAACTTTTCCACCCTACAATTTCTCTCATATATCTCATGCACACAAAATTTATTTCCCAAAATCGCATAAATACCTACTATCAAGAATTCAAGCACTATATGTCGACTTCACACAAAATATAATATTCTCTACATGTTGGGTTCAAATCATAAATAAGTTTTGATGTGTGCCCACATACATTGGACAAACCATAGCTAGAACGAAAAATGAAATTCTCAAACATAGAAACAATTAAACAATAATCCCTTATACCTCCGCAACACGCTAAATTGATTAGGTTAGCCACAATGAGGAAATGAATAGAAAAAAAATCCGCCAGATCTCTTTACTCGTACATAGATTAATGCAACATCACAAAACTTATGAATAAGGTACCATACATTCTTAACAACTTGTCATAGGGATCCACAACACAAGATGATGATTTAGTGAAGCATACATATTGGTATAGTAACCAAATACCCTATTCATCATGTTCTCTATTGGTAATACACTATAATACACTATATTTGACTTTAGATGTCCGTATGACTAGGTTCAAATTTGTGGACCACAATAGTGACTTTAGTTGCCATCAATTAAAAAACTAGAAGCCATACCAATAATCTCCTTGAGCCATATGCCAACATTTTTGTATGTCAAGAATCCCTGGTATAATCTTCTCAGTGTAGGAAAAATGTGTAGTAGATTATAGAAGTTGGTATTTCAAGATGATGGTTGTGAAATAAAAAAAGGAAGCTCTAAAATCTTGGTTGCAATAGGAACAAGGATAGAAGGAAATGATTATGGAAAAGTGTTGGTGGTAAGTTCTTTATGACTCAAATAAATGAAATCTGGTTGTGGCACATAATAATGTCTCATATCAATTTTGGTAGCCTTGTAAAGATCAATTCTACTCATGATATGATAGAATTTCCAAGAATTACAAATCTTATCAATACAATGTGTAGAGAGTGTTAGTTTGGAAAATTGATAAGGAATAGGTTCAAAACTAAGGAATATTCTAGTATAAGACCATTAGAATTGGCGTACATATACCTATATGGGCCTCCCATAATAATCTCTCAAGGTGATAGGTATTTTATCTTGTTAATAGATGATTACTCTTGAATGACTTGGGTGACCTTTCTCAAAGAAAAATCAAAAGCTCTAGATAAGTTTAAAGAATTTAAATCTATGGTTGTGATTGAAATGGATTTGAAAAAAAGTGCTTAAGTTCTAATAGACATGGTGATTTCAACTCAAATGAGTTTAAATTTTTTTGTGAGGGTCATTGGATAAAAAGACATTTATCATCTCCTAGGACTCCATGGAAAAATGGAGTTTTGGACAGGAAAAATAGGACAATTTAGGAGGCAACAAGAACATGTTGAAGGAAGAAAATTTGCAAAATTTATGTTGGAGATAAGCTATTCATACTGTAGTTTACATTCTCAATAGAGGAAAAGAAAAATTGAATAGTTAAAATACCCCCTATAAGCTATGCTATACACAAAATCCTACTATAAAATATTTTAGAGTGATTGGAAGTAAATTTTATATCATGAGGGATGAAGAAAACATAGGAAAGTTTGATGCAAGATCAGATAAAGCAATCTTCCCTAGATACTCTATAAAGAGCAAGGCATATGTATGTGCTAGAAAAAGAGGCTAAAGAAGATAATTGAAAGTAAAGGAATAATATTGGATGAAGAATCACATCAGTAGAAGGATATGAATCTAATGAACCCCTTTGCATCAATGGATTCAAAAATGGCACCAGAAAAAACAACCTTAACATCAAAATTGTGAAAGATCAAATCTTGATTGTGGTTGTGTACATTGATGACATAAGATCTTTGGAGGAAATGAGACCATGTCTAAAAATTTTGTAGAGGAGACACAAAATGAGTATTTCAATGCTTGGGGAGATGGATTTCTAACTTGGTCTACCAATTAGTCAATTAAAAAAAGGTATATTCATTTCACAACTACAATATGTAAAGGAAATGTTATAGAAGTTTGGAATGGAAGGTTCTAAACTAGTATGTAATCCCATGATTAGTAGTTGTAAATTAAACAAAAAAGATGAATCTAGTAAGAAATATTGGACTAAGTATAGATCTATGATTGTTGGATAAATATGGGATGATACCACAATACTGGTTTACAATTTTTGGCCAAACTGGACACTGAACTAGTTTTTTCTAACTAAATCTTCACTTTCAAGCACCTATACCTGCTAAACCATGAGGAATTTGAAGATGATGCAAACTAGTGATTTGTGAAATTTTGTTTGTAGATTGTAAATATTTTTTTTTCAAAAATTTTGAAATCATATTGCATTTCTTTTTCAATCTTCAAAAACTAGTTTTTTTTAGTAAACACCATTTTTAAGGAGTGATGCTCACCGCATACAACATAACTTTTTCTTCATGAGCGATTAAGCTATATTTTTTTTTAATTTAGATTTGTAACTACAATATGTAGTGGTATCATTTGGTTTCCTAGTTTTTTATTGAATATTTTTTCCTTAATCAAGTTTTGAAGTCAAACTTGTTACAATTCAAACATAGGCGGGTTGTATACAACACAATTTTTTTTATATGTATTGAAATTCAACTTTTTTTTGTTGGATTGAGGACTTCAATATCTAGTCCACTGATCCTTTTCAAAAACAAATTTTCTCATTTTCTAATTTTCCACATGTGCAAAACAAAGAGCTTGATTTTTAGAATATAATTTTTTTAACCAAAATTTTTTTGGTCTATGGGTGCTCTTGCACTTCTAGGTTTTTTTATGTAAAAGGAGAGAGATAGGCCAAAAATTGTGGTTGTTCACTCAAAATAATGCAAGCATGATGGAAATATGACTAAATAAAATTTCCTAAATGAAAAATATGATAAAAGAGATTGATTATTTATACAAAACCAAAGAAATGTGAAGTGTTTGAAAACATGTTGTGATATGCAAAAAGAACTAGAAACATGAAAAAATAATAAATTTTTTAATGAAACTAGAGAGGTGCACCTAGATATTGAAAAATGATGTGGAGAGGATTTGGAATGCTACATAAATCACTGATGAAGACCACTGGGACTCATTTTCCACAAATGGAAAATTAGTCCTATTTCTGGTAAAAATTGTAGAAAAAAGTTTTGGGAAGCTAAGAATACAAAAATTCAGAAAATGATTTTTCAGGCCTCGTAGTCAAACTCATTCAACATAGTTGGAAAATTAGTCCACCTACAAAATTCTAAAAATTCAAAGGTCAACTCTATGGGCCATGGTCTACACTTCAATTCCTAACAGGTTGTAGTATCTGAAACTGGAAAATCTAATGATAAATTATTCTACAAGCTTCAATTAGGGATATGTTGACTTTGAATGATCCTTGACAAGTTGATGACACTTGTTAACACCTATCTCTTTGATAAATATGCATACAAGACCTGCAAAAGACACATGCAAAGAGGGGAAAAGTGTTGAGGGTTAGAGTATAGGGGTTTGCCTTGGTCAAACCAAAGTTTGGTAATCAAAACCTTGAAAATGAAATGAAATGGAAAGAGAATGATGAATAAAAATGATGCAGAGGTGGCAGAAAATAAAAATGTATTCAAACTCCCAAAAACATAGTTTTCCTCGAGAGAAACTTACTCCAACTAACCAAACCACAAAACCTCATTTTTAGCCAATTTGAGGAGGGTTTAATGAAAATATGGGTTCCAAGACAAATCACAACATTCCAGTGCCTCACACCTTCATAAAATGACCTTAGAAAACTCAAAACACTATCACATATATAGTTCCAATCACATTTTTCCAAAACCTTACTTTAGTTCCTCAATTTCTCATGGAAACTCATGAAAACACCCTAGGGCATCACCCTAAAACCATAAAAGTTGCATTTCCTGTCTCCCAAACCATTGGTACATGTAAAATACCATGAAACAAGTCATTCCACCGAGTTACAGGGCTGGACAGTAGGTGGAATGGCTATAACATCACTTTTACACCAATCAAACCCTCAAATTAGTTAGAAACAGGCAGTCCCAGAAAAATGAAGAGATCTCCCTCAAAACTCAATATTAGAACCTCTAACTGGATTTAAATGAAATCTATTTCATTCCCCTACAATATTATATAAGTCTCAGAGAATATGGTGGTGGTACAGATCCGTACAATGCTTGCAAAGTTTAGGAAAACAGAAAAAACATGGGGTTTCAGACCACCCGGCAGTAAAATGAGGATATCTCACTCGATTCTCAATGAAATAACACCATTCAAATGCCAAAAGAAAGCTTATTCAATTATCTATCCATCCATTATATGCTTGGAGTGTGGAACAATACGTACAGGTCGTACAATGCTCGTGATCAGCAATTTCTTAATGGAAAACACAAAAAAACAGCAAATTTCTTATTAGAAACTCATTCCAAACTTCTTCAACAGCCTCCCCTTCGAGATATTACAACAATTTATTATGCTACCACCTGAAAACTACCTCTTGGGGCGTTCAACTTCCATAACCACCCTTTAATTAGATTCTAAAATGACAATTTTGCCAATTTTTTCCCTTAATCACTATCCCATTACAACTTGATCAACTTGATTTTTGCAAATACCACCTAACTGACCTATTAAGCCCTCCAATACATTGAAAATGGTCATTGAGACCTTATTTAACAATTTATCCCCCTTATTTCTAGACCAACCTATACTTGAAGGAATTTTACAATCATGTATTTTAGGTGCTCCTGCACCATACTCCCTGGGTACAAAAGATTTATGCCCCATAAATCACTCCATAGGACTACTCCAACCTTCTGGACAATCCCTTCAAACCTGCTCCAAGTTACTTGCATGGAAATCTTCCACCAAGGGACTTTGTACCCTTCATTTTTTGCTTTGACTTCACCTTGCCACCCTTGATCCTGCTCAATGGGATCTTCTTGCTGCATTTTTCCTTCATTGGTACCTGCAAACAAAAATTTAGTACACCAAACCAAACAATCATGCATTAGTATCCTTGTTACATGATCTTTCATGAGCCAATCATACATGTAGTCTTGCCCTTCAACTCCACTCTCTGCAACACAACCTGCATTGTATGCTTCCAGTTTCATTTTAACCCTTGGTCTGTCCTCTGTCAGGGAAATGAACAAATCAGGGAGATAACCAATGATTCCCTTCACTCTTAGCCTCCTACTCTTCCACTTTACACCTGCATTCAAATGAATCATGCTTGGATCCTCTGTCTCAATAGCACACAATATCCTAATGACTGAACTCAGCAACCAAGGACAACTCACTGTCCCAATCTCAGATTTTCCTCTCTTCTCCAACTCAGTTGGAGACCACACACACTGTCTTCTCTTAGCCATTCCCTGGCCTAGCATCTTCAACATCTCAATTCTAACCTCTATCCTTATTGCAACTCTTTGCAAAACCTTTTCCATATGTCCTTCACCTCTCATGGTGACCAACCTCTGCTCAACTCCTCTAAACTCTCCAAACTTTTCCATAGTCTCCTTCACTGTTTTCTGCCAATCTTCATAGCTGACTGTCTTTTTCCTGACTTCTACAACCTGCTTATCATCTTCAATCCTTTCAAGACTTCTTTCATTCCTCTCACTACTTTTCTTTTTAGTCACTTCCTCATTCTTCTCTTTCTCAGTTTCCAAAACCTCTGTCACACAGCCCACTGTGTTTACAATCCCTATCTTTTCATCATTTACTCTTACTGTCAAGGGACACTCCACTGCCCCAATCATGATCTTGTCATAGTTTCCAAGCCTTCCATGGATTTCTCCAACCTTCCCACCTATCTTATCTGCATCTCTTCTTTCTCCTTTAACATTCTCAGCCTTCAAGTCTTCACTGTCATCAGCATTTTCACCTTTTCCTCTTACCCATACCTGCTGCACCTTGTGCTCTTGTCCACTCAATGGATAGCATACACTTTCCTCAATGCTCTTGCTTTGCCATCCCTGCAAATCACTTGCACTCACATCTCTTTCCCTCTCTAAGCTCTCTATCCCAATAAATTTATTACCACAAAACTCAGCCTCAATCTCACCTATCCCTGTATCTTTCATGGATGTATGCCCTACATCATTTTCAAACTTTAATGAACAAACTTTTACCTGCTCTTTGCCTTCCACACAACTCTCAAGCCCACCTTGCATCCTCAATGCCTCTTCACTCTTGAATCTTTCAATACCTTCATTCTTATTCTCTTCTCTTTGAGAGATCTCTGCCCCAAGTGCCTCTTGCTCGCAATACTCTGTCTCAGCTTCTTGCACCACTGTGTTTTTCATAGGTGTCTGCCCTAGAACACCATTAACCTGCAATGAACAAACTTCTTGATGTCTTTTATCTTGAACATAACCTTCAAGCTTACCTTGCTCTTTTAAGGTCATTTCTTGTGTGACCTCCACTTCCCTTGTCTCTCTTCTGTCTTCAATCTGTACTATCCTTCCTAATGCTACTTCATGGTGTTTTCCCTTCTCCATTTCAACTAAGCTTTGCCCTATTTCCTCATCCTTGTCTTTTTCTGCTTTATATCCTAAGAACTTGTGTCTTTCCTGCAATATCACCTTTGTTCTCTTGTCTTGGCCATCTTCCACCAATGAAGTTAAAACATAAATCCTTCCATCCTTTTTAATCTGGTAATTATTTTCCCTGCCATAGTACACAGTAAATCTTTCCCAACACCATGGTTTCCCAAACATTAGATGACAAGAGTGCAATGGTACAATATCACATAATATTTTGTCTTTATATCCACCTATTTCAAATTCAACCCATGATTGCTCTTTAACCAAAAATGTATTCTCATCATTCATCAATGAAACATAATAATGTGAATCATGTGGGAACCTTTCTAAGTTCAATTTTTCAACCATTTCAAGAGCTACCAAATTATCCAAACTACTTGAATCAACCATAACCTTGCATATCTTACCTTTGCACTTGCACCTAGTCTTGAAAATTGCATTCCTCATATGTTTCTCCTTCTCATTCAAACCTCTAGTAGCCATGATGTCCTTTCTCCTTCAATCTTTAAGAGATCTACTTCCTCGCTCTGATACCACTCTGATGCAGAGGTGGCAGCAAATAAAAATGTATTCAAACTCCCAAAAACATAGTTTTCCTCGAGAGAAACTTACTCCAACTAACCAAACCACAAAACCTCATTTTTAGCCAATTTGAGGAGGGTTTAATGAAAATATGGGTTCCAAGACAAATCACAACATTCCAGTGCCTCACACCTTCATAAAATGACCTTAGAAAACTCAAAACACTATCACATATATAGTTCCAATCACATTTTTCCAAAACCTTACTTTAGTTCCTCAATTTCTCATGGAAACTCATGAAAACACCCTAGGGCATCACCCTAAAACCATAAAAATTGCATTTCCTGTCTCCCAAACCATTGGTACATATAAAATACCATGAAACAAGTCATTCCACCGAGTTACAGGGCTGGACAACAGGTGGAATGGCTATAACATCACTTTTACACCAATCAAACCCTCAAATTAGTTAGAAACAGGCAGTCCCAGAAAAATGAAGAGATCTCCCTCAAAACTCAATATTAGAACCTCTAACTAGATTTAAATGAAAGCTATTTCATGCCCCTACAATATTATATAAGTCTCAGAGAATATGGTGGTGGTACAGATCCGTACAATGCTTGCAAAGTTTAGGAAAACAGAAAAAGCATGGGGTTTCAGACCACCCGGCAGTAAAATGAGGATATCTCACTCGATTCTCAATGAAATAACACCATTCAAACGCCAAAAGAAATATTATTCAATTATATATCCATCCATTATATTCTTGGAGTGTGGAACAATACGTACAGGTCGTACAATGCTCGTTATCAGCAATTTCTTAATGGAAAACACAAAAAAACAGCAAATTTCTTATTAGAAACTCATTCCAAACTTCTTCAACAGCCTCCCCTTCGAGATATTACAACAATTTATTATGCTACCACCTGAAAACTACCTCTTGGGGCGTTCAACTTCCATAACCACCCTTTAATTAGATTCTAAAATGACAATTTTGCCAATTTTTTCCCTTAATCACTATCCCATTACAACTTGATCAACTTGATTTTTGCAAATACCACCTAACTGACCTATTAAGCCCTCCAATACATTGGAAATGGTCATTGAGACCTTATTTAACAATTTATCCCCCTTATTTCTAGACCAACCTATACTTGAAGGAATTTTACAATCATGTTACAAGACCTGCAAAAGACACATGCAAAGAGGGGAAAAGTGTTGAGGGTTAGAGTATAGGGGTTTGCCTTGGTCAAACCAAAGTTTGGTAATCAAAACCTTGAAAATGAAATGAAATGGAAAGAGAATGATGAATAAAAAACATGCAATGTCACTACTCACCAAACCCTTGATGTTGAAATCTAAACATATGTTGCACCAAGATGCTTGAAAATTGCTTGATTGAATGATTAGGAATGCTTGAGTGATTGAATGAATTTAATGGGTTGAATGCTTGAATGAATAGATGAATGGGGGTTAAAATGAAAATCATATATTTATACATACTTATGCCCTAATTTCCCAAAAATAGAACATCATAGGCCTACCTTAGGTCTTATGAAATAAAAACCCACCAAAAATTTAAACTTATTTTTATTTTTATGCCAAGAGGGATTCATTTTCCCCTAATGGTGAATGGGTCCCACTCAAGTCACTTGAATGGGTGTCGAGAATTATATTGCATTAAATGATGTTTATCAAGTTTATATTTAAAAATACACTTAATTAAGGCATGGAAAGGCCTGTAAGTGCATAAAGGGGCCAAATAAGGCATAAGAAAGGTGTAATTATTGATGAAAAGCCTAGAAAATCTTGAAATTTTGTTACAAAACTTTATAACACTTTGAAATAAGACTTGATAAGTGATCGAAAGAGGTTATTTAGGTGAATTATAATAAGAAGATTCTAGAAAAGTGTGAAAATCTATTACAACACTGTTACAAGACATCATAAAGTTCTTAATGATTTATAAAGACTCAAGACCTAACGTGAATGTGTTAACCACATTACAACATTATATCAATGTAAAGTAGGCCAAGAATTATAAGAAAAGACCCAAATGACCTTGAAATTTTCAAAAGATCCATTTTTCGATGATACAATTCTAAATGAATTCATTTGATCCCCCAAAAGGTAAATCAAAATTTGTTTTTTATTAGTATTTTGATAGGTATAAAGGAGACTCCGTTATAGGTATGGTTTAAAACTAGCGAGGTTCTATCCAAGGGGGTTTGATCAAAGGTGGTTCAATCAAACCCTCTTCAATTGGAATCTTTTAAATTGAACTTTTAAAGTCTTAAATCATTATATTTTCTAAAACTATGTGATTTCAACAAAAAATAGGATCTCCTAGAAATTTTAAACTAGTATTGTGGGATATGCTTATGTCTAACTATAACTAGACCTAACATTAAGCATGCAATATGTCTTGTGGTAAGATTTCAAGAGGATCCTATAGAATCAAATGTGGTAGCACTCAAATGATATTTATATATTTGAATGGAACTTTGGACTATTTTCTATGGTATTCTTAGGATACTAACTTATCTTTGAGTTCTTATACAAATTCAAATTGGGTAGGTTGTCCAAATGATAGAATAAATACAAGAAGAGGTACTCTCTTCATTTGAAATAGGCCATTTTATTGGATAAGTAAGAAGAAAGATTTAGTGTCATTATATAATATAGAGGAAAAATAAATTATTGTAGCATTTGGTTGTACACAATTGTTGTGGATGTTGTAGACATTCAAGGATATCAAAATATCATATGATGAACCTATTCCTATCTTGTGTGATAATACAAGCACTATCAATATTTCAAATATTCTTGTAATGCATTGAAGAATAAATAATAGCTCTATCTAGAATTGCTCTCTAAGAGAAATTTTTGGATAAGGAAGTGAAGTTGGAGTATGTTCCTAAAAAAGATCAAATAGTAGGCATTTTCACAAAGAATCTTTCAATTTAAAATATATTTGAGTGTCTTAGACATAAGTTAGGTGTTATTGACCCTCCTTTCAACTAGATGCATAAGATTATGTATCTATCCAGGTGAGAAATTTAAGATGCATTCTTGTTATATATTGATGAAGGCTACCTCTTAGGGGGAGAAAGTAGTGTTGCCTTTGGTTGGTGCAATCAAGGGGAGAATATATTGTGCCTTCAATGAAGTGTGCAAGAGTTTCCCTTTATCATTGATGTAAAAGGTGGAGAGAGAAGTATGAAAAACATAAGGAAATAAATGTTCAAGTAAGGGAGAGAGCTACTTGATTATAGGCGATACACAATTGCTTTTGTTGTTGATGGTTTTTTAGCAGATATTACCATCGATGACAAAGGGGGATATTATTGCACTATGTTATCATCAATGTTGTCATTGATATCAATCTCTAGTGTGGATATGTTGAGAAGGTGTTTATAGTGTTGAGCAGGTGTTGAAGATCCAATAGGGTTACTTGGTTTCGAAGTGCTTTTGAGAAAATTTGTATAAAGACTATACAAGGTGACTAAGAAGTGCTTTATATTTTTCTCTAAATTTCTTCATTCTTGAAGTGTTCTTGTGTGATTTTGTTATCGTTGAATTTAGCTAGCCTAATTTGTGGGATAACCTTTATGAAAATTGTTTGTTTTGTAGCCACATAGACTCTATACATGTGAAACAAGGAAAACCTTAATCTACCTCTATGTATAGTCCTTAATCTTGAATTGTCCATTTGAACATTTTCCTCTTTTGGTTTTTTGAAATTCATCTTTTGTACCAAATTGTCAAAATCTAGTTGCAAGTGTTGGAAAAAAATTATTCACTTGTAAGGTCGAGGTTTTTCCTCGACCCAACAAGGGAGTTGTTATTTTACTTGTAGAGGCATCAAAAAATGACAAACCTGCAAGTGAATAAGAGGAAGTGAAATTTAATTGTAAAGTTGGCATTTTTTGCCAACTCTACAAGTGACCAAGTCTTAATTTGCAACTTCGCTGAAATTTACTAAAATTACAAATCATAGTAAGTCAACTTGTATGTGCACCATTTTCTATTGCTTCTAAAAAAAAATTTCACATTGATGCATTTATTTTCATTTTAATTTTCTTATTTAAACCAATTGTAAATTCCTTATAATTCATTCCTCTTCATTTTTTTTCTTTTATCTTCCTAACTTTGTTGATAACTCTCTAGAACCTTATTTTGGTTGATTAGATTTGAGGATCAAGTGGATTTGGAAGGATTCCAATCATTTTTTCATGTTAGGATTTTAGCTTGTTGATTCGGGTATGTTTTTGTTTTCTAGATTTCTTTGTTCTTGATAATTAGGGTTCCTTTCATTTTATTTCCTTGTGATATTCTTTTTTTTTATGCAATGTTTTTTGTTTTGATTTGTTTGAGTCATTTGCTTTTGTGTGTTCTTCCTATTAGAGTGTGTTCACATTTCCCAGTGCCCTAATTTATAAATGTGGGTGTTACCATTTACATTTTTATTTTTTAAGGCTTCACATGTTTTAGAAGTTTGTCAACTATCCTTTATTGATCAAGAAAATGAATGATTTCAATTCCTTTCTATATTAGTGATTTTCATCGTAGTGTGTTTTGATTCTATGGTCTTTGTAAATGAGAGTAATGTCATTTGTACATGCATCAAAAAGTCCCATGCCACTTGCACCATTGATAGTTTCTTCCAATGATGTAAAGTTTCTTCCCTAGCCAATGTTGCAATATTGCCAAAATTTCTCAACCCCACAAAGTGTCATACCATTGTCAAACTCATAAATATTCAAAAGGATTTGTAATTTCAATGTTAATTTTTTGCAAAAGTTACAAATTATTTAAATCTTACTTATATCCTCAACATTTCCTCCCAAAAGTGAAAGTAATTCCAAACCCATGGAGATATTTGTAAGTTCTTTGAAAATAAACAACATGACAAGATTGGTCTTATCCTCATTTGTTGAATTGGGTATTTTTCCCGATTTAGCAAAATAGTGTCTACCCACTTGTTGGTTCTATTATTTTTCCCGATTTAATGAAAATTCTATCTGTCACTTGTAATTTCACCATTTCTTTTACCAAATAACAATGGTCCTATGTATACTTTCAAAATCATCATTTTTTTGTTGAACCTACAAACTGCAATACCCCTTATTTGTAAAATTGAGAAATTTTCCCAATTTGACAACACTATCACTCTTCACTTGTAAAGTCAGTAATTTGTACCAAATTTAAAAGAAAACCTAAGGTTACTTCCAGAAGTATATTTTTTTTAATTCAATAAAAAATTATTTTCCCATTTGAAAAATTGGTGAATTTTCTTGGATTTGCAAGAAAGTGATTTTCCCACTTGTAATTTCAAAGATTTTTCTTGAAATTACAACTTTTGATCAAGAACAATTTTTAGTTGCAGATCCTTTATTTTTAAGCATAAATGGTCATTAATGTCACAATGCTCTTAGAATCAAGCTAGGAATCTTCAATATTCTCAACGAGACTCCCAGAATTCCAAGTGGTCCCCACATCTATCAGCTTAAGTTAGGAAAATCCCAAACACCACGACATAGAAGGAGATCACCCTGTCGAAGAAAAACAAAATCTAAGTAACTTCGCGACAAGGTTTCAATGTTACAAAAAACACCAATGCGGTGACAATGAAGGAATTTGGTTAGTCAAACATTTTTGTAACTTCCAAACTCCATGAAACAGTTCCAAAGTTAGCAACTCCAGCAATCAACTGACAATGAGCACTAATAAAGGTTAACTCCACCAAGTCTTAACAGAGATACAAGCTAGTATGTTGAGGCACCATTTCCAACAATCTCCCACTTGATGAAGACTTACTAGCTTCCTTCAAAATTGAAATTAATGAAGGTCATGGGCTCCAAGGCCCATCAAACTGGCACACCACCTATACTTGTTTGTGCTCACTGTTTTCATCAATGCATCTACAACATTTTCTAGAGTATCCACTTTTTCTAAAGAGACCTTTCCATCCTCCACCATATCTCATACAAAATGATACTGCACATCAATATGTTTCGTCCTGGCATGAAAAATAGGATTTTTTGCCAAACAAATAGCACTCTAATTGTCATAGTAAATTATAATTATCCCTACATCAAACCCAATGTTAGAACACAAACATTTTAACCAAATTGATTCTTTACATGCATGTGTTGCTACCATGTTTTTTGCCTCTATAGTGGACAAAGTGACTATAGCCTGTTGCTTACTCATCCAACTAATTGCACCACCATTCATCATGAAAATATATCCACTAGTGGATCTTCTGTTGTCAATGTCCCCTACCCAATTATAATCCACATAGCCTCGAATGCTGAGAGTCCTCTATGATTCAACCAAATTGCCATGGTTTCACAAAGCATATTCTAAAGTACCCTTTAGATATCTAAACACTCTCTTCACAGCATCCCAATGTGTCCTTCTAGGATTTTCCAGAAAACCACTAAGCACTCCCACTGCTTGGGAAATGTATGGCCTCATACAGACCATCACATCCATTAAACTACCAACTACACTAGGATAAGGCATTCTAGTCATGTCCTCCATCTTAGTAGGATATTTTAGACAGTCCTCAATAGATAGCTCTGTTCCCTGCAAAACTAGAACAACTAGCTACTTGCATTCATTCATACAAAATCTCTCTATAACAATAGTAATATACTTACTCTAACTAAGCCAAAGTTTTCTACTCTTCGTGTCCCTAGTTATTTCCATTCCCAAAATATACATGGATGCACCAAAATCTTTCATTTGAAACTTTACAAACAATTGGTATTTTAGATCATAAATCATTAACTTGTTATTGCCTATGAACAATATATCATCAACATAGAGGGAAATAATAAGAACACGATCATTTTCAGCTTTGAAGTACACAAAAATGATCATATTTCGATCTTACAAATCCCAATGACAAAACAAACGTGTCAAACTTCTAGTACCACATTCTAGGAGATTGTTTTAATCCATACAAATATTTTTTCAACTTTCAAACTAGATTTTCTTTAACTTTTTCCACAAAGTGCTCTGGCTAGGAAATATAAATTTATTCTTCAAAGTCACCATGAAGAAATGTTGTCTTCATATCCATTTTCTCAATCTCTAAGTCATATGCTACTACAAGTGACAAAAGAAATCTAATAGACATTAACATAGCTACAGGAGAAAAATATTCTCCATAATCAATTCCCTCTACCTGGGAATAACCCTTCACAACCAACCTCACCTTATACTCTTCCACACTGCCATCCAAACCTATTTTCTTTTTAAATACCCATTTGCAACCAACAACTTTTTTGCTTTCAAGCAATGTCATCAAACTCCAAGTATCATTCTTTTCTAATGATGCAATTTCTTCATTCATGGCTTCCAACCAAGAGTTTGAATCAGACATTTTAAATGCCTCTTTCATAGTCGTAGGTTCATCAGTTGTAGAAATTAAAGCATAGGTAGAAGTAGAATCTAACATAGAAAACCCATACCTATCATGTTGTTTTCTTTCATGTGTTGACCTCCTCATAGGCTGAGGCTGAGGTTGTTCTTCTTATTCAAAACTATCATAACTACTTGAGATCTTTCAGGTACATTTTGAATTTTGAATTCCTCTTTATCTAGTGTCAGAGGAATTTCAACTACATCCTTTTTATTTTCTGGTTTTGTCTCTGACTGTAGATCCAAAGTAGAAGGCTTCAGCTCATGAAAGATAACACTTCTGTTGTATAGAACCTTCTTCATATCAGGATTCCAAAGCTTGTATCCTTCTATGCCAACACTATAACCAATAAAAATACATTTAACAACCTTATTTTCCAATTTAGACCTTTTTCCATTTGGCACATATGCATATGCCACATAGCCAAAGACACAAATGTGTCTTAAAGAGGGCTTCTTTCTAGACCATGCTTCGAAAGGTGCTTTCTCAACAAGAGTGGAATTTGAAGAATGGTTTATTAAATAACATGTTGTTGCAACTACCTCAACCCAAAACTTCTCCTCCAAGCCAACACTACTTAGCATACTTTGTTATCTTTCCATCACTATCTTGTTGAACCTTTCAACAACTCCATTTTGTTGTGGATTGTAGGGTGTAGTTTTATGTCTTTTAATTCCATGATCTTTACAATACCTCTCAAACTCATCAAAACAAAACTCACCACCATTGTTAGTCCTTAAACATTTTGTTTTTCTTCCATTCTAATTTTCCACAAGGTTTTTAAATTCCTTAAAATGATTGAACACTTCTGATTTACTTTTCAAAAAATAGACAAATGCCCTTCTTGAATAATCATCAATGAACAATACATAATATCTTGATTTAGAAAAAGAAGGAACATTTACTAGACCAAAAACATCAGAATGTATGTAATCAAGTAAAGTACAATATTTATGAGGACTGGAGTAAAAGGAAACATAGTGTTATTTACCATATATAAAATATTCACAAAATTCAAATACAAGGTTACAATCATCAAGCCCTTCAACTAGGTTTTTATTTTTCAAGGTTTTTAAACCTTTTTCTCCAATGTGGCCCAGCCTATGATGCCAGAGCATAGTCTTATTTGTTGGAAGTTTAACTTCCATAGAGTTTACACTATCATAAACTTTTTCCTCTTTTTCTCCATGAGTAGCTTTGTGTGACTTTATAGAGACACTATTGCATTGCACAACATGTGCATCCAACTTATACAAGGTACCAATATGAGTGCCACTAGCTAGCACCATTGAGCCTCTAGTCATCTTGTAGCCATTTCTAGAGAATGTGACTTTCACTCCAACATCATTGAACATACTAATAAAAAGTAGATTTTAAGCTAGACCCGGTATATGCATTACATCATATATTCCCTCCACTCTTCTATCAGGGAACTGAATTTTGACTCTTCCATGGCCAACTATTTCTAGAGATGAATCGCTTGCCAAATACACCCTTCCACTATCGTATTTTTCATACTTAGTGAAACAATCTCTATGAGATGTCATGTGGAAAGATGCTCTAGAATCAATCAGCCAGACATCATCTGATGCCTTTGTAGCCAAGGCTACAATGAAGGTGTTTGCATCACTCTGAAAAGAATCATAGTTGGTGTGTGTGGGAAATGTTAGTACCAAAAAATGATATAAAAAACACACCAATGCAACATTAAACTAAAGAAAGCTAAATAAAATGAAATTAAAAGGTTCAAATAGAGCTTCTTCAGAATCATTCCATTGTCCTCTATCTCTAGGGATTTGCTTGAAGCTGCCACTCTTAGATTGTATAAGCAAAGCTTTTCAAAATGGTAACTTGTAGAACAAGTATGCAAAGGGAGAGTACTTCTCTATCCTATATGCTAGTGGAGTGAAATGTTGATGTACGGATATGCACATGGGCTGTAGATTATGCACAGGGGCTATGGATTATGGATGCTATTAAAACTATGATGTGAGAATGATAGGCCATGCTATGGATTACTAATATGGTAAGCCATGCTATGCTATGATTCTAAAGGCTACAGATGCTAAAAGGTTGTGCTATTGCAAATTGGCTATAATTTTCCTATATGAAAGCTTCTCTATTTTCAAAGACTCGACAGTCCTTTTTATAGATTTTCAGAGGCAAGAGTTTGGCTAGCAAAGATCAATGGCTGTGAGATTGTCTGGTAAATTTGAATGGTGAAAGATGGAGAGGTTGAGAGGAAGATGGAAGATGTTGGGAGGTTGGAGAGAAGAATGGAGGTTTGTCTTCAACCCACGGGAACAACTTTGCTTAGAGAAATTAATTTTCTGTTTTGAAGTTGTTTCACGGTTGTTGAAGATAATCCAAATTAAATAAATAAATTTATTTAATTTTGTGTGAGTTTGATATTTGATTTTAGGACTATAGAAGACTTAATTAAATATTTTGAATATATTTAATTGTAGATAGACTTTAGAAGAATTAATTAAATATTTAGAATATTTAATTGTGATGTGACCTTAGAGGAGTTAATTAAATATTTAGAATATTTAATTGTGATGGAATTTAGAGGAATTAATTAAAATAGAAGAATATTTAATCTTTATTTGAACAAAATATTCAAGCCAAGATTATGTAATAATTAATATAAATAAATCATAATATTTATTTAATTAATTAAGAAATGGATAAGAAAAGTGATTAAATAAACTTATTTTATTTAATTGGAATGAAAGAATGAACAATATAAATAAATTCTTTAAATTTATTTATATGCAGATTGAATTCAAAGATTTAATTAAATATTAAAAATATTTAATTAATTACTAGACTATTGTGATGTGACCATTTTTAGATGTATACATTTTTTCCCTCTTTGAAGTGATGTGTTTTACGCATTAGTTCAAAGAATTTTGAAATTTTCCCCAAATGCTGATTGTCGAATGTTGATAGGTATATGCCCCCGTGGACGATGAATTGATAAGATTTTTATTTTTGTGATTTATTTATTTATTTATTTATTTTTTCAATTTTTATTTTTTATTTTTAACATGTCGATTCATCGTTCAAAATTGATGTGAAGAAATTAATGTGGAAAGATGTGAGATAAAAAATTGATGATGTAAATTGCCTTTGCAATGATAAAATGTGATAAAATGCCCCAATTTTGCCTTTAAATAGGTTAAAAATGTCATTTTCCATTTTAACCTAGTAAAAATTGTAACTTTTGAGCTCTAGAGTGAGAAAGATGGCACTTCCTACCCACCAGCACTGTTTTGGGTGCATCCGATGACATCAGCAGCTAGCACATTATGGACCTGTAGTATGTACCCCGTTAAATTTTTTCTATTTGAAAATTTTCCATTTAGGGAAAGTTTATCCATGTTTTGATGTGAAAGGGTGTGTTTTAGTACCTTTCAGTCTTTTGGTAGCGCCCTTGATAATTTCCATAGCGCCCCTCATACTGTAGCACCCATGAAGGTTTCTGTAGCACCCTTGATGATTTCTATAGCACCCATGATACTATAGCACCCATGAAGGTTTTTGTAGTGCCCTTGATGATTTCTATAGCACCCATGATTTTGTAGTGCCTATAATGATTTCTGTAGCGCCCATTATTTGATGTTGTTTGGTGTGATCAATTTGTTCCCAAAGTTGTTGGAAAACAAATAGTAGCTGATAAATTTTCTTTTAAAGTTGTTAAAAATAAATAGTTGTTTGATAAGTTTGCTTCTAAAGTTGTTAAAAACAAACATGATTGTGATAAATTTATTTTCCATGATGATGAAAAACAAATAGGTTGATAAGTTTGCTTCTAAAGTTGTTAAAAATGAACTAAATTTTGATAGATTTGCTTTCCATGATGATGAAAAACAAATTGTTGCTTGATAAGTTTGCTTCTAAAGTTGTTAAAAAAAAAAAGAATTTTGATAGATTTGCTTTCCATGATGATGAAAAATAAATTGTTGATATTTATATTTGATTGATTTGTCATGATGATTTGATATTGATGTTACTTTGACATGATAATTCTTCCTATTCAACATGAGAGATTGGGGGTCTTACAATTATGGGAGACATTCTTGAAGACATGGAGATTGATTTTGTAGCTTGTACAGGTGGATAGAGATGTGATCAAGGCATGTGGGCTGACCTCGTTACTTGAGATGCCTGAGGTGCATCTCAACAGAGCCTTATTGAAAGCTCTTGTAGAGAGGTGGCACAGTGACACGAACACCTTTCATTTACCAACAGGTGAGATTACAGTGACTCCAGAGGATGTATATCATATCTTGAGGATTCTAGTGATGGGCGAGATAGTGATATTTGATGGCCAAGAGGCAGGAGGCACTGATGCCTTGAGGTAGATATTCAGAGATGATGAGATTGCGGGATATTATATCTCATGGGCAGAGATGACAGATTCATATGCACCCTTACCTTCCATTCTTGTAGGATTCATTAGAGGTGTTGTGCTCCAACTATAGATCAAAGGGTTTTGTAGTAGGGTGGGGTTGTGTACTTGAGAGTATGATGATGCAAGGTACATGCTATTCTTGGGGATCATGCATGCTTGCACACTTATATGATGAGCTACACCATATTGTGTATGGTGGAGGCTGGAGTTTAGCTGCCAGTTGTTCAATTTTGCAGATATGGGCATGTGAGCACTTTTCCATTATATGAACATTGACTCAAGGATAGAGGCATGTCGGTCAACCATACAGATTCAAATATATTGATATCATTGCTCAGCTAAGGATGGGAAAATTGGATCATTGGCAGCATCTTTTGGATGATCTTGATACAGTATGCTGGCAGCCCTATGTAGATTGTGAGGCATGGCTAGAGGATGCTAGGGAGATGCCCTAGGTTTTTACTGACAGATATCTGATTGGTCATACTCCTAGGATTATTGAGAGATTCGTTCTTGGTCAACTGTGTCGACAGTATGGTTGGCCTCAGGGTATGCCTATGGGTTATTCTATTTATGTGTGTCAGTAGCAGGAGATTACAGTGTGGGGTCCGCAGATTGCATATGATGTAGTAGTAGCAAAGTTCACTAGTTTGGGAGCACAGACGTGGGACTACAGAGCTGATATTCTTGATGGGGGGATGACTCTAGAGTATGGTCAGTATGTGCTAGAACATCCCACGCCATGATTATTTGATTGTGATGAGCTTGTTGTTCTTGTTGCAGAGGAGAGATCACATGTAGGAGGACATAGATGACAATGAGAGGCTACTTCAGAGGGTGATGACTCTGAGGAGGATGATGATGATGAGTAAGATGGGGATGGAGATAGCAGTGATAAGGAGAGTGGGGGTGATAGTGGTGGAGGAGGCAATAAAGGCAGTAGAGGTAGCAGTAGAGGTGGTGGCAAAGGTAGTGGCAGAGGTGGTAGAGGTGGACCTCGGATGAGACATTCAATTCCATTGTCTTTAGTATATCTAGTGGGACTAAGTCAGATATCTACCTTGCAGAGTAGAGTGCAAAATTTAGAGGATTAGTTAGCACAGGCACAAGCTTGGTTACACTGCTACAGGGATAGTTGATAATAGTTACTGCTGAGAGAGATACAACCAGACAGTAGGGTAAGCAGGCCATGGACCTAGCTGATAGTCTATAGAGAGTAGCTGTAGGTACCTTTACTAGTGACATGATGAGAGAGGTGACCAGAGCCACTTGGGAGGTAGAGTTCTATAGGACCAGGTATCATGATGTAGTGCCACCTGAGCAAAGAATGAGTTATACACAATCTTGGTCAACTCATAGTCACTCTTGGGCTACCAGTAGGGGTGTATCATAGCCATTACCTCTAGGAGGTCCATCAAGTGTAGGTGGAGCAAGTCCATCAGGTGTAGGTGAGATAGGTCCCAGACCAGGACCATCAAAGGATAGCACTTCATAGAGCATTTTGCATGATGTCATATTGATACTCTATTGAGACATCTGTATACACACTGATATGATCCCATTTTTGATGATGTATAATTCACATCTTTTGTACATTTTGACATTCATTTCTGAGATATATGGTATGCAGTGATGATTCCTTATGTGATGAATGCATCAATTTTCTATATGCATGATGTTTTATGTGATGGTTTCACAATGTTATGCTTATGATGTATATATGATTTTTTGGATATAAAAATGAAAGTGCAATGCTATGATATAATTGCAATCTATTGATCAATGATTGTGAATGTGAAATGATGGATGGTACAATTTATGAATACCCATGATTTTATTTTTTATTTAGAATGTATGCTTTGTTTTTATGATTTTCTAATGCAAATATGTATGAAAAATGTATATCATGATGTTTTTTTTTGTGAATGTCAAAATGTACTCAATCATTTATTGGAAAGATATGAAACTTTGATACTTTACCAGCTTTTGGAAAAAATCTACAAATGCAAAAATGCAGATTCTAAAATGAATTTAATCTATACTAACCATGCAGGGTATCTGTACAATATTTCCATTATGATAGCTTATTTGTGCTTTTTGTTTCATCATAAAGAATTGAAATATTGAAGGTTAATACAAGCATCAAAGGGTATGCTAGCACCAATGATGTCTCGAGTATTGCTTTCATGATTTTTAATATAGCAAGATAATACAAGAATCTAGGTATAATTGCACCAAGATGACTTGAGTATTGCTTGCATAAACAGACAAGAGTCAACCGTTTCCCATGCAAATTCTGAAATGTCATCAATGATACTTAGTAGAGCATGTCTCATGACCAATTTGCATAGTACTAATGATCTCCTCGCAAACACTAGACAAAGAAAAATCATACTCCTTCCTTGTTTTTCTAGTTCAATACATCATCGAATTGCTCCAAAGATATGATAGAAAATCAACCAACAATTCACATTTTTCCTAAAGTATTTCAAACATTATTTAGATTAAGATCATCCAACTTGGTTATCAAAATTGATGTTTGTGTTTTGATTAATGTTGTATTTGACCATGTTGTTTGATTTCATTGGCATTGAGTGATTTTTTTTGTGTTTTGGTTGATTTGATGCATCAATGTATGTTGCATTTTGTCAAACTGTCATTTGTGTGTTTGTGATGTTCTAAAAGGTCATTGCCCCTTCCTTGTTTATTCTGTGTTTCTACCTCTAGTGTAAACACAACCTATGATGGATATGTACAAATTTCATCAAGCCATGATGAAACAAAAGGATTCCCATTCCATCATATGGACATGATAGATATGTACAGATGATAGATATGAAATAGATGATGTTGAAAAGTGAATGCAAGACATAAGGTAATAGATAGAGGATCCCATTTTGATTACAAGTAGTGCCTGTTTGCTAGGTTTTCACCACTTGTTTTTATTGCACTTTTTAAAGACTTTTTCTAATTTATTTTTTTGTATTTTTTTGTTTTTTTTTTGATATTTTTTTTCATGACTTTTTCTAATATTTATGATTTAGACATAGAACTTCTTCAAATGAATGTTGTTAATAGACTCTTCAAATAGGTCCCCTTCTAATGTAGATAACTGATATGCTCCAGAACCATATGCTGCAATGATGACAAATGGACCAAGCCAATTTGGTTCAAAATTTCCTTTCTTCTCTCTATCTTGTTGATCGCGTGGATTTTCTTTCAAGACTAAGTCACCTACTTGAAAATTTTGTGGTTTAACTCTATGATTGTAGCTATGGGACATAACTTGTTGATAAACCTTCAAATGATCAACTGCATGTTGACATCTTTCATTTAACAGTTCTAGCTCTTATAGACAAGATACTCGGTAGTCTTCATCATTTATCAATCCTTTTAATGAGACCCTAAGTGAAGGTATTTCAACCTCTAATGGTAAGATTGCTTTCGTTCCATATACCAAGGCATATGGGGTAGCCCCTATTGGTGTGTGAATGCTAGTTCTATATGCCCACAAAGCTGGATTCAATTGGACACGCCAATCACGACTGGCATCATTTACCGTCTTCTTCAAGATCTTCAAGATTGTTTTGTTTGAAGCTTTTGCTTGATCATTTCCTTGTGGAAATAAGGTGTAGAGAACCTTTGTTAGATGTGAAATTGTTCACAAAGTTCGTCAAGATCCTAATTTTTGAAAGGCCTCCCATTATCAGTGATGATAGAATTAGGAATTTGATATCCGCAGATGATGTAATTCAACATAAATGAAGAAATTTGTTTATCGGTCATAGTTGTCAAAGGGACGACTTCAATCCATTTTGTCAAATAATCTATAGTGGTGATGATGAATTTATGCCCATTTGATGATGAAGGATGAATTTTACCAACAAGATCTAGTCCCCATTGAGAAAAAGGCCATGTCAGAGTGAAAGAATGTAGTTCTTGTGTAGGTGCATGAATAAGATTCTCATAGATCTGGCATTTAAAACACTTCTTGAAAAAAGTAAAAGATTCTTTCTCCATGGTAGGCCAATAATATCCCATTCTAACAAGTTTCTTGGCTACGGTCAAACTGCTTGAATGAGTTCCACAAATACCATCATGAACCTCTTGTAAGGCTTCTTCAGATTCATCATGTTCAAGACATCGAAGGAGCATGCCATCAAGACCATGTCGGTAAAGGATATCGACAATCAAGATATAGCAGGATGATTGGGGTATGAAATTCCTTTTTTAGTTTTGAGATAAATCCAGAGGTAAGATGTTATTTTTCAGGTAGGTATAAGTCTTGCCATATAAAGGTGAATCATAACCGGTTAAATGACATATGACCTGGGTCTCAGGATTATCATAGGCAGGAGAAAACAATTGTTCCACCAAGAATTCGTACCATTTTTTATTTTCTGATAATTGTAACAAGGAAGCAATTGTAGCCATTGCATCTACAGCTTTATTATCAATCCTTGGGATTTGTGAAAACTTGATTGCCACAAAATACTTTTTAAAATTATCCACCATGTTCTTGTAAGGTAGCAGCTTATCATCTTTAGTCTGATAATCATCATTGATTTGATTAATGACAAGTTGTGAATCATTGTAGACTTGTAGCTCTATAATCTTCCAGTCCAATGCTATCTTCATTCTTGTGAGCAATGCCTCATATTCAATTATGTTATTTGTGTAGGGAAACATCAAGTGATATGATTTTGGAATGGTATGTCCTTCAGGTGTGACAAAAAGAATCCCTACCCCTGAGCCATGTTGTGTGCAAGATCCATCAAAGTACAATGTCCATGATTTCTTAATTGTTGTTGTGAAGATGTCTGCATCAGGAAATTTAATGTGCATTGGGTTTTCTTCTTGTAAAGGTGCTTCGGCCAACTAATCTACTATGACCTATCCTTTTATAGCTCTTTGATCTATGTAGTGAATGTCAAACTCACTTAAGATCATTACCCATTTTGCAAGTCTTCCTGTTAAGGTAGCTTTGCTTAAGAGGTATTTTAGTGGATCAATTTTGGTTATTAGCTTAACTGTATGAGCCAACATATAGTGTCACAAATTTTGAGAAGCAAACACTACTGCTAGACAATCTTTTTCAATGAAAGTGTATTTTAGTTCATGACTTGTTAATGTTCTGCTAATATAGTAAATGGCTCTTTCTTTGCCTATAGAATCCTCCTATGCAAGTAGCACTCCCAAAGATATTTTTGTTATTGAAATATAGAGTATGAGGGGCTCTCCTGTAACTAGTGGAATTAGGACTGGTGGATTCATAAGATATTGCTTGATCTGATTGAATGTTGCTTCACACTTTTCCTCCCATTTGAATGGGTCATTTTTATGCAATAGATGTGTAAATGGTAAGCTTTTGTCTACCAGTTGAGCTATAAACCTCCTAATGGATTGTAGTCATCCTTGCAATGATCGAGGCTAACTGATATTTCATGGTGGTGGAATGTCCATTATAGCTTGTACTTTTTTGGGATCAACCTTTATGCCCTTTTCTGAAACAATGTATCCCAGGAGTTTTCCAAATTTAACTCCAAAGACACATTTCTTTGGATTGAGTCAAACATTAAACTTCTCCATTCTGATAAATATCTTTAACAAGATTTCTAGATGTCCTTCTCTTGTGTTGGATTTGGCCAATAAGTCATCCACATAGTTTTCCATGAAGGTGTGCATCATGTCATGAAAAATGGTGGTCATTGCTCTTTGATAAGTCGCTCCTACATTTTAAAGCCCAAATGGCATGACATTCCAACAATAGGTACCCCAAGGGCACGTGAATGTTGTTTTATCTTGATCCTTTGGTGTAATCTTTATCTAGTTGTATCCTAAAAATCCATCCATTAATGAATACATTGCATGACCAACAGTTAAATCAACAATCATATCTATGTTTGGTAAAGGGAAGTCATCTTTGGGACATGCTTTGTTCAAATCTCTAAAATATGTACAAATTCTAATCCTTCCATTTGGCTTTGAAACAGGTACAATATTGGAAATCCATTTTGCATAATCAATAGTTTGAATGAATCCAACATCTAAAAGCTTCTTTAACTCTTCTTTAACCAATAATGCAACATGTGGATGCATTTTTCTAAGCTTTTGCTTCACAATTTTCCCCCCTGCATTTATAGATAAATGATGCATTATTAGATTAGGATCTAACCCTAGCATATCAGCATATGACCAAGTGAAGTTGATTTGATTCTCCTTCAAGAAGTCCATGAATTTCAGTACTTCTTCTACTATTCATGATGCTGCAAGTTGTAAGATTTTTGGTTGCTTTGATGTACTTATGTTGATTGATTCTATGGGCTCAATCAAAATAGAAGATCTTTCTTGATAATGTTTGGGAAAAGTTTCAAGTTTCTCATCCTTCAGTGCCTCAAAAAGGTTTTCACTATTGGATTTTCTCTTTATTTTTCTCTTGTTGTGATCTACCACTACCATTTTTTGGTTTTCACCGATAGATCCATCTTTTATTTCATTTATTTTGCAGTTAAGAGACTTGACACCCTCCCTATCAAAATCTTGAGTATGAGATTCTTCAATGGAACAATTTTTTTCTTGATTATATGAACAAAGGAAATTTATAATATCCTCATCATCATGGAGTGTAGGGATATGGATAGGTGCATTGTTGTCCGAATCAATAAGTTTTGAATAGACTAAAGGCATGGAATCATTAGGTTGGGTAAGGTCTTGAGCTGTCAAAGTCATGATATGGTTGTCATTTTCATGATGGACAAGGTCTATGATGGTATTCTCTTGTCAATTATCAATCTCGTTAAATTTTGAATCATCCTCACTTGAGTCATGATCGCTTTGTAAAACATAATCAAGTGGAGGCCTTGAGCCCTCCCCTTGTAAGAACGTGGGTGTGAATTTGTGTATGACATCCACCCTTTTCTCTATTAATAATGTATCATTAGAGACATCATCCCATTCATATTCATTGGAATCAATATTTTAACTATTCTGCAATTGGAAAACTAATCCATAAAATTTTTGTAGAGTGACATCTTCATGCGTTTTATTTGAAATTAATTTTCCTTCATGAGTTTGTTGTGCTTGCTGTGAAGTTGACTCTTCTATATCCTTACCATATCCAAGTCCTATTTTATCCTTTGGATGTATTGAAATAGGTTGAATTGGCTCAATGATTCCTTCTTTTCTTTTTCCTATAGGACCATTTCCTTCAAAGCCCATTCTTTGCAAGATGGTATACCCTTTGCCATATTGTTCGGTAGGTAACTTGATGTGCAAGAGAGATTCATCTTCATCTTTGTATAGCCAACTTAGGCTGTCCCTATCTTTGGCTTCTTCCTCGGTGGTGTTAGCTTTAATGAGTTGTCCATCAAACTTTGTGATTGGCACAGAAGCTTGGGATGTAGAGGCTGTTGCGATCTTTTTATTTGATAGGGTTGGTTGACCATGTGACCTCGAAGAAGGAGGTAAGGTAGAAAGGCTTAACAAATATTCACCTACTCCTTTGTCTTTAAAATATAGCTTGGTGTCAAGATTCTTTTTCAATTCTTGCAATTTACCTTGTAGATTAGAAGAAGTAGTAAAAGCCTCCCTATTGTGCGGCACAAAGGTGTCTTGAGTTGCTCAAAGATTTGAACAAGTTTGGGTGCTATTGTAATCAGCTTGTATAGTTATTCCATATCCTTCATACAAAAACTTGAGGCATTGATGGTACATTGATGGTACTGCCTGCATATCATGAATCCATGGGCGACCCAAAAGTATGTTATAGGAAATATCATGATCTAGAACCTGACAAAATGTAATTTTCACAACAAGTCCCACTCTTATAGGTAGCATTATTAGTCCTTTAGAATCTCTTTCTTCATCATCATATGCCTTGATAATTATTTTCCTTCGTGGATCAATGGAATTTTTTGATATTCCTAAGGCATGTATTAGCTTTAAGGTACAAATGTTTAAACCAGCTCCTCCATCTATCAAAGCATGTCTGATTCGATGTTTATGGATCATGACTTCAAGATAAAGTGATGAATTATGCGGATGTCTTATAGAGGCATCATCTTTTTCGGAAAATGAAAGACAAGTGGGGGAAGAAAAATGTCCCACCATGGCTTGAAATTTATCTACATCCAAATCTATGTTGATGGTTGTGTTGACAAGAGCTTCTTCTAAATTATTCTTGTGTACGGGGGATATTTTGAGAAGTTCAAGGATGGAGATTTGAGCTGATATTTTTCTCAATTGATCAACTAGATTATAATGACTTGGAGGAGGAATAGCTTCCTTAGATGAACTACCTTTTAGGAAAAAAATTTCTTGTCCTCTCATAGTCACATTAACCTATTGATATTCTTGTTTTTCCTTGATTTTGATAACATTAACCCATTGATCATCTGCATAGATGTGGCGGATTATTTTGTCTTCAACATTATTTATACTTTTTGCTTTGGTATCTAATGTTTCCCCCTTTTGATAGTTTGGTAAAGGATCTTTGAATGCTTGATGTCCTTCAATTTTGATGGTGCCATTGTCAATTAAATCTTGTACTAGATTTTGCTAGGCTTGACAGTTATTTGTTCTATGACCTTTACATCGATGATAATTGCAATAATATGAGTCATTCCATGATGGTGGTTTGACTCATGGCTCAAAATCTCTTTGTGGAGGTAAGGTGATAAGCTTATTATCAAGAAGCTCCTTGAGAGCATACTCAAGAGATTGACCCAAAGTGGTATAATTCCGTCAGTTTGATAAGAATGGAGATCTTTCGCTTAAATTCCCGCCAATATGATTTTCATCCTTTCAATTAGGATGACTAAAAGGCATTGCAGGGTGACTGATGGGTGCTATAGGATGACTGATGGGCATTACAGGATGATTGATAGGTGCTACAATATGTTTTATGGGCACTGTAGGATGACTAATGGGCACTACAAGATGATGTATGGGTGCTAAAACAGAGTTAAAGAGTGCTAAACAAGGTGTGAATTACACTGAAGCATGTTTAATGTGCTAATACGCTCTTTTAGTCATAACTTGTCAGAAAAATTTGTAATAAGATGTTAAAATTGGGGCAAGAGCCCCATGGTGGGTGCCAAAAATGTGTGTAGGAAATGTTAGTACCAAAATATGATATCAAAAAAACACCAATGCAACATTAAACTAAAGAAAGCTGAATAAAATGAAATTAAAAGGTTCAAACAGAGCTTCTTCAGAATCATTCCACTATCCTCTTTCTCCAGGGATTTGGTTGAAGCTACTGCTCTCAGATTGTGTAAGCAAAGCTTCTCAGAATGGCAACCTACAGAACGAGTATGCAAAGGGAGAGTACTTCTTTATCCTATATTTTGGTGGAGTGAAATGTTCATGTACGAATATGCATAGGGGCTATGGATTATGGATGCTATTAAAACTATGATGTGAGAATGATAGGCCATGATATGGATTACTAATATGCTAATCTATGCTATGCCATGATTCTAAAGGCTATGGATGCTAAAAGGTTGTGCTATTGAAAATTGGCTATAATTTTCCTGTATGAAAGCTTCTCTATTTTCAAAGACTTGGTAGTCCTTTTTATAGATTTTCACAGGAAAGAGCCTGGCTGGCAAAGATCAATAGCTGTGAGATTGTCTGGTAAATTTGAATGGTGAAAGATGCAAAGGTTGAGAGGAATATGGAAGATGTTGGGAGGTTAGAGAGAAGAATGGAGGTTTGTCTTCAACCCATATGAACATCTTTGCTCAGAGAAATTAATTTTATGTTTTGAAGTTGTTTCATGGCTGTTGAAGATAATCCAAATCAAATAAATAAATTTATTTAATTTTGTGTGTTAGAGCCTTTTGTGGTTGTCTTTCAGGTTCTACTTGTGTGCCCTTGTTTTTTATTACATATCCTTGGCTTGTGAGTTTTATCTTTCATTTTAGCATGTGGGTTAAATGGGCTCCCACAAGGGTTGAGCCCAGCGTGCTAGTTTTCATCTCTCCGGTGGGGCGGCCTGTGTTAGGGTTTTTCTTGGCTTTTCTTTTCCCCATTTTTGGGCTTTTAGTTTGGTTCCCCTTTCTCTTTTGCTTGCCTTGGCTTTTCTTTTATTTTATTGGAGGTGGAATGGATGCTTGAATGGAACTAGAACTTTTCCAAATTCTGAAGTTCTAGTTCCTATTCATGCATCCATCCCAGTTCCGATCCCGTATGATTGGAGTTTATTTTCCTTTCTACCTTGCATCGATCATTGGTCATTTTCCTCTTCGTGTTCTTCACTTTTCTTTTTTCTTTGTTTCCTTTGGTGGGCCTAGGATCCTAATGAGAACAAGTTTTGGAACCTTTTCAGGGGTCCCAATTTTGAGTTTTGTTCCGCTCCCATCTCCCTTCCTTTGTCTTTTGCAGAGGTGGATCTAGGTTTGGTTTTGGTCTCGGGTGGTCATTTTGGTTTTTGTCTCTTCCCCCACTCTGGCTCTGACTCCATCTCTTTCCTGGTTCTAGCTCTAACCTTTTTTGGTTCCTATTCCACTAGCTTTTTGACTCATTGACCTACCTGGCTGGTACACATGCAACTTAAGTTATCCTTTATGCCCTATTTCTCATCGGCAACCAACCCCTTCTTACTATTTTCACTGGGTACACCTTGCCTTTAGTGTGACTTTTGGCTCTCGGGGTGACATCTTGGCAACTCTTATTTGTCTCCCTAAGGTCTTCTTTTCTCGGCCGGTGTTGGTTGCGTCGAGGAGATGTCTCCCCAACCCCTTTGTGTCTCACCGACTGACTTTTCCCTTCAGTATGTTGGCATCCATTCAGAGTGATCTCTCAGTGAACTCCTCTTGGTCTCATCAACGTGAGCATTTGGAGGTCTTCAGCGTGAGTTATACCTTTTGTTGAAAGGTCTCGGCGATGTCATCTTGTTATGCTGACCGGTGATGGAGGACTTAATGCTTTGGTGAGAATTTTATTTCAGTGTGTGGTCATGGCGATGGGGTCGGGTCTTGCCGACAACGGTTCAATATGTGGCTTTCGGTGAAAGTCCTAATTTCTCTTAGTGAATAGGTGTCTAAAGGTCTTCTTAGTATAACAATGTAATGTCTACATAACCTCTTACTGAGGATTGCGTGCTACAACAACATACATTTGGTAAGTGAATTCGTCGGTAGGGTTATAAGTCATGGTGACTTGAAATGATGTCTTTGATGAAGCTTGGTGAAATCTCTATAGTGTCTCGCTGATGGCAGGTGACTATAGAGACTGTGAGCAAAATGAAAGGATTGCTTTGGTGAGGGATATGCCCTTGTCTTGGCAAATGGATGGTACATAAAGGAAATACATTTTGATGAAGCATTTTGACTCTGTATGATGTCTTCCCAAGTCCATCTTCTCTTGCCGATAGTATGTCTGTTCGAGTGTCGCCATGACCTCCTATCAAGTGAGCTTTCTCTCACCGATGGGGCATTATTCTAAGTTGAAATCTCACGTCGATGTATGCCCAGTCTTGCTGACTTGACTACTCGATCAAACACATAGATCTTCACCATGATGTCTAGCCAACCCGACCATCTCTCCCTGACTCTATGGTGCACTCAGTATCCTTTGCAGACTTTGTTGGGATGTTTCATGGACTTGGTTGCCTCTTGCCGATTATGAGTGCTTGATGTAACATAAGATTCTCACCCTATGGTCTTCCCAACACTGCTTTGTCTTGCTGATGGTGGTTTCCTACCTCAACGGCTGATGATATTTAAACGAAAGCTATCTAATCTCAATGATCGACAGTGGAGATTCAAACATGCGCAGTCGGGGTTTCAAAGATGTTTACGCATGAAAAACAAAAGACTTGGAGCATTCATGGTGGGAGATGAGAGGGTCGCTAGATCCACTAAACCAGCATTCATGGTGGGAGATGAGAGGGTCGCTGGATCCACTAAACTAGCATTCATAGCAATGTGACTCTAGGACAAGGACAACATGGCTCAAGTGTGGGCGCGCAGATTTGGCAGTGGATTTGGTGAAGGTTGATTGATCTCTATCCATGCAAGAATGTCCCCCCTGATAGAGATCCAACCAAAGGCATTTATGAGACCAGTGAAGCAGTTGGAAATAATGACTTGGCTTGTGAGCTATTTTATGGTATGTCCTAGTCAACTGGTGATGTGTATTCTCATCTGGCTAGTTGCTTGTTGCTCTCCCTATTCCTATAAAGGGAGAATTCATGGCCATATGTAGGGGTTCTAAATTTTGGTGTTCTATTCCACATTTTTCTGAGTTCTAGAATAGTCTGGGATAGATTAGGGTTTAGTTTTGAGTCATGATTTTGAGTCTATGGTCTATAATGCTGAATTCCTCTGTAAATACAGTTAGTTTGAGCAATGAAAACATGAAGACGCTTGTCTCTCATGCATGTTATCAGATTGTCTCCTTATTTTTGTGCTTTTAATCATTTGAATGAATGCATAAGGTTTCTTTGTTCATCTTCTCATACTTCATGAGACTATGTTGTTTGTTGATAGGTCCACTTCAAGGAAGCAGTTAAATCCTTTGAACAAATAGCAATGATTACTTGTTTGCAGGTAGGATTCGGTAAGAAGAGTCTAGTTGCTATAGGAGCTAGATTGTTAGTGTAAGGCACTGATAGTTGATGTAAGGCATCAAGAAAACAAGATCCACTGATTGAGGTCTATTTGCAGATGATTTCCCTTTGTTGTGTTTGACTCTATGGCCCAAAACTAGGCACTGATTTGTCTTGCGACCTGTTCCCCTCAAAAACAATTTATAAATCATTGAATATCCTTATTTAGTTTATGTCCTACTTCTTGGTTGATGCAAGTATTGCGTTACTGAGAATCTAGCCCCATTTGAGGTCCTCAACGCTTGGCATCAAGAGTTATCTACTATAAAAAGCAATGTCTAGTATTGTTTGAGGCATTCTGTGGGTATACCTACCCTGGTTCTATAGAGCCTAAAGTGTAGAAGATCTCTTGATCTTGTCAATTGGTCTATGTCCTCCAAGCTACTCTTGATTGGAGTTGGCTACTCCATAGGTAGAATAGGAGACCAACCTGGTTTACAAGAAAAACCACCAACATTGTGTGAGTTTGATATTTGATTTTAGGACTATAGAAGATTTAATTAAATATTTTGAATATATTTAATTGTGGATGGACTTTAGAAGAATTAATTAAATATCTAGAATATTTAATTGTGATGTGACCTTAGAGGAATTAATTCAATATTTAGAATATTTAATTGTGATGGAATTTAGAGGAATTAATTAAATATTTAGAATATTTAATCTTTATTTGAATAAAATATTCAAGCCAAGATTATGTGATAATTAATATAAATAAATCGTAATGTTTATTTAATTAATTAAGAAATGGATAAGAAAAGTGATTAAATAAACTTATTTATTTAATCGAAATGAAAGAATGAACAATATAAATAAATTCTTTAAATTTATTTATCCACAGATTAAATTCAAAGATTTCATTAAATATTAAAAATATTTAATTAATTACCAGAATATTGTGATGTGACCATTTTTAGATGTATACAGTCGGAGGAATAATTCTTCTTCTTTTTCTCCTCTTTATAATTCTTTCAAACATGACCAGGCTGCCCACAATTCCAGCACTTGACCTTGGACTTCTTGCTAGGAGACTTTGATCTCCCTTCTGATTTTGATCTGGTCTTCTTGTCCTTCTTCTTGCCTTTTGATTTTGATCTACCTCTAATAGCAATAGCCTCCTTCACCATCTCATAAGATTTTCTTCTCATTTGTTTTGCTAACAAAGAAGCAACACCCACATATGCTAATTGAGAAATCAGCATGTTGAAAGCATTCAAATGATCAGCAATGGAGGCTCCTTCTTGCATTTTCAAAGAATACAACTTCTTTCTCAAGAACAAATTATTCACCAAGGACTTGCCTTGATAAATAGTTCCTAGTCTTTTCCACAAAGAAGATGCAGTCTTTTCTTCATGAAAATTCAAAAGAAAAAAGTCTGCTAAACAGAGCCTTATCAACCCCTTTGATTTTCGATCTTCAAGGTTCCAATCCTCTTGCTTCATGCCTATAGGCTTCATTTCAGACACAACAAGCCAAAGATCACAGTCAACTAACAGATCTTTTATTTTAAGTTTCCACAACTTAAAATTGTTGCCATTGAATTTCTCAATTTCAATCTTTCCTAACATGCTTGCCATCTTAATCTGTAATTCAAATTACCAAACTTCTACAAGACTTCCACTAAATAGAATTGACACAAAAAACCTAACCTACCCACAAGGATAACACAACTGGCCAAGCTTTGATACCACTTGTAAGGAAAGCTTAGGTGCGGAACAAACACTCCTAATGCCAAAACCTCAGGGAAGAATGCAGATATGACTTTAATTTTTTCAATTATAGTTCAATAAGATACACAGGAAAATAATTGACAAAAAATAGAAGTGAACATGCATACAAAATTGGACACCAGATTTACGTGGGAAAACCATTACAAGAGAAAAACCCACCACACCAAGAAAATCCTCTTTGTAGTACAGTAAAAAAAATTACATACAGAGTATAGACTTCACTTTCTGATGTCAATTTTATAGCAACATTCACTAATCAATCTTGTACAAAACATTAATCTCACAATGCTCTCAGATGCATACAATGAATCAACTTAGATCAATCTGTGTTCAGTATTGAATAGAAAACTATATTAACCAAACCCCACAACTGTCATCTATTAAAAAGTATATCTCATCCTATTCATGGTCTATTGATCTTCCACATGGGAACAGTCATAACTGTTCAACTTCCAATGATTCACATTCTTCTTATCTCATTGGCTCAGAACGTGCCACGTAGGATAGACGTTCAGTCAAATAAGTTCAAATAGAATCACATGTTGGTGAGACACCACATCGTGTCTCCCTTATGCCAAAATACCTGATCTCATAGCTATCAGCAAGAGCAACACCATCAGCAAGAGGTTACACTGAAGTTCATAAACAAATCCGTTGGCAAGACCTACACTCTCCAAAAGAGTTCCTACCAACTGCAAACCTGTCATCCAAGAGTCTTCTTGATGATCACCATCTGCCAATGACACTTGTTCACTGCTTGTACATTTCCAAAGAATCAAGCTGGGAATCTTCAATATTCTCAATGAGACTCCCAGAATTCCAAGTGGTCCCCACATCTATTGGCTTAAGTTAGGAAAATCCCACACACATCGACATGGAAGGAGATCACCCTATCGAAGAAAACACAAACTTAGTAACTTTGTGATAAGTTTTCAAAGTTATAGAAAACACCAATGCCACGACAATGAAGGAAGTAGGTTAGTCAGAAAATTTTGTAACTTCCAAACTCTATGAAATGGTTCCAAAGTTAGCAACTCCAAAGATCGACCGACAATGAGGACTAATAAAGGGTAACTCCACCAAGTATTAATAGAGATACAAGCCAACAAGTTGAGGCACCATTTCAAACACCTAGTTGTCTCGAAAGGAGTTGATCTTAATTCAAGAAAGTTTCCACCTAGTATTATCCAACACCAATGTTTGGTTGGATGAAATGGATCTTTAATTTAAACCTTTCTTCATGGGATCAAAGGATGAAGCTAAAATACAAACAGGTAAGAGATCTAAATTGAGAACTAAAATTAAGAATGATGCTCCAAGCTTAAGAAGAGCATCAAAGCCTTAGATCAAATTTTTAATCAAGGTTGGGAAAAAGGATGGGAAATATATAGAAAATCCATCTATAGAGGCTTAAAAGGAGCATGTACAATAGGATGAGCATGTACAAGAAGAGGGAGAGCTTGATGAAGAAGTTCGTGAAGAAGCAGAGAAGTCTTCCGATGGAAATATTCATGAGGATCCACCTATCATCTCATATCCTCTTGAAAATGTTGTATCATCTTTCATTATTACTCATAAGAATACATTTTCATTTGATGTTCATGTGAACCCTCCTCCCACAGTCACAAGTGTTGTGGAACCTTCTATTTTAATTCATTTTGTGTATTCTCCACCCATTTCAAGATTTCATTTTGAGAGTCCAAGACAAGGTCTAGACAATGTGACTGGTTCTCCAATGGCATTACTTATCTTGTCATCACCATCTTTTGATGAGTTCAACTTTGCACAACTTGCTATAACAAAGACTGTAGAAGTTTTCAAAACCAACTTTAGAGTCCAAGTACACCTGCATGCAAAGAGATACCTGTCACATGGAAGATAATGGAGAAAAAATCAAGAGAGGGTTTTGAAGCTCTATAATATGAGAGATATATTATTAGAACAATGGAATGAAATATTTAAAAAGATCAATGCTTAAAAGGAGATCAAGCAAAACCTAAAAATTAACCCTAATAGGTAGACATTTAATAATTAATATAATTATTAAATGTCACAATATGCAAAGTAAAGTGAAATCTTAAGAGTGGAATAAAGGTAACTTAATTAACATAATTAAGTTAAAACCTTTACTCTAACACCCCCCTTAAGATCAACAAGAGTGCATCTACAAAAATGTGCAAGAAAGCAAAGGTAACTACAATGCATGAAAGCAAACAAGGGTCCTGACAACTAGGCCTGATGAGGTAATCGAATACAACCAAATCTCTATAAAGTGGAGAAAAGGAGGAAACCCAGTGGGAAAAACTCCTCTCCAAAAAGAGATGAAAAACAAGAGTGAACGAAGAAGAGAGATAGAAGGAGGACTCAACATGACCCCCCAAGAATTACTTCTATCACACAAGTACAAAATATGTTCCCCCCATAGGAGAGAGAAGAGACTCCAAAGCCCCCCCAAAATGAGAGAACCCCTATGCCAATGATCAAACCAATGTGTCACCTCATAGGAAGAGGAAATCCCTAGGTGGGAGGTGAAAATGGAAGTCCTGGATGATGCTCACTGAAGAACTAAACTACAGTATGAGTGTTTGAATAATAGGATGGGAAATCAAACAACTCAAAATGATCCTAAAATGGAATCTCCAATGAAGATGGAATACCAGGTGTGTTGAAACTGTCATCTACGAGGAAGGAATATCCTCTGATATGGCCTCAACAACTATACTTGATGGCTTGATGAGTGGAGCTATAGTGTTAGTCATAGCTAAAGATGAATCTTGTTGAATAGATTTAATCTCAATAGGAGTTAGAGGTGTAGAAGTCTCAACACTAGTCTCATGAATAGATGGAAGAACACAGTTCAAGTGACCAAACTTCACCTTAGATACTACATGCTCTCTTGTAGAAAGAGAGGAAAACTCAGATAGTGGAGATGGTGGACCAAAGTGTGTGAATTGATAGAATTGGGAAGAATGATTAACTTGCAACAATGTTACTAGCCTGAATGTCTCTGATGTGCATTAAATCAGGTGTGAACTCAATTATCTTCTATGTCCCACTATGAGCAATCTGATAGATGGACAGAAGGTTAGTGGAAAAAATGGTACACATACTACATCATTGAATGTACTGTCATCAATGTCGATAGAACCTTTTCCACATACACTCATATAAGTGTTATTACCCATCAATATGTGTGGTGAGGACATAGCCTTGAAAGATGAGAACATGTCCTAAGAAGATGCCATATGGTGTGAAGCACCTGAATCCAGTACCCATCAAGATGAATGTGAACTAGTGGTTGCACATAATGCATGACCCTCCTAATATAGATGAATAAGAGTGATGAATATTGTTCCTCTCAAGAAGAGTTGTCAAATATGAAACTTGTTTTGCATATCCATCTATCTTCTTCTCATAACACTTGGACTCATCATGTCCTGACTTAGTATAATAAGCACAGTTAGGTCTATCTTTCTTCAATGATTCCCCCTTAGGAGAAGGTGAATCAGAGATGTTCTATGAACTAGAATCCTTCCAATAATCTGTGGTCTTTGGTTTTTGTCTTTTCTTTTGCTTCCCTTGAGATGACTGTGCTACCAATGATTGGTGTTGTGATCCTATGAGAGCATCAAATTGTGATATCTTGGCCTTCTCTCATGTCAACCAATCATAGAACACCTCAAATGTAGGCATGGTAAAGTGATTTCCTAATGCATGCATGGTGGAATAAATTGTCGAATAGAATATTTTAAAAGGACCTTGAAGCTTAGAAAGAATTAGATAAATACACTCCTCATCTGTTTTTTTCTTACCACAACCCTATAGAAGAGATATTTGTTGTTTGAATTTCATCAGAAAGTCTTCAATAGAGGGAAAATAATTAGGTACAAGTGAAGTCAACTCTGCCTCAATCTATATTGCACATAACCAATTGATGGTACTAAATAAATCATTGAACTTGGTCCACATTTCAAGAGGACTATTACACCCATCAAGATGAAAGAACAAGTTGTCTGAAACATGTAAGGAAATCAAACCCATAGCCTCATCCATCTTATTTCTATGTTGCATAACCTCAAATGGCCATGTCAAAAATAGTTGAACTATATCTAAATAGGACCACAACCCCTTTGATCTAAGAAGATGTGTCATGAATGCCTTCCAACTATGATAGTTATTACGTGTGAGAAGTTCAACAAAAGAAGGGTTTTCAGCCATGTTTGGAGAGGTTTAATGAATTTTTAATGTGAAAAGTTTTTTTTTTCTCAAGTAAATGAGAAAAATAAAGGAAAAAACTCCCTAGAATGCAAGAAACCAAACCCTAGTGATTTTTTAAGGAAAAAGTAGGAAAAAGAAAAAAAAAATCATTCTAAATCTTGTGTACTTGATTATTTTTCTAGAAAAAATAATAGTAGATCTGAATAGAGTATGAGAGGAGCTTTCTGACGCCTATTCATTTTCAAAAAACAGAGCAACAATGACCAAATTATGGCCCTAGAGTGCAAAACACATCATTTGAATTTGACTACGAGAAAAGGAAACCAAACTAGAAAAGTTTGAAAAAAATCCTGCACCATTAGGATGGGCTTAGAGCTAGCTTTCCAATACCTATTTTTGTTTGAAACACTAAGAAACAATGACCATTTTATGCTTGCTTTAGTGAAAGTAACTGAAAATGCACAATCATACCCCTTAAGCACTTGGGGCTTAAAAAAAAGCCCCTGGTCCTCTTATTGACTAGGGGGCTATGTGGTTGGCTCCTTAGTGGAGCTCCTAGTCAGCAATATGATCGGTAGCAAGGGTTGCTAGCACCGGTCGGGCTGAGTGTGGGTGCCTAGGCACCTATATGACCACAACCTACGTTTGATGGGGGCAGGGGCTTAACTCTGGAGCGACGAACCAGAAAATGAGTGGAGGCTATTTGGTGGCAGTGGTGGATGGGAGGCCACTGGGTGGAGCTTTGGTAGTGGTTTCCTTTTATATGGGTGGCAGCCCAAAAATCAAATTTTCCTTGAAGTTCATGCCCTGAGGTGATACGGCCTTGGGGCTAATTTTTTTTGCCTCCCTGATCAATTGTAGCCAAATTGAACAAGCTTTATATGAAAATAGGGGTTTTTGGGCACTGTGAATCCAATGTCGAGGTCCGTTTGGGCCCAAAATGAACCCAAAGAATGAATTATGCCAGATCCACAAAAAATCAACCTCAAAACCTGTGAAAGCCTAATCAAACCCTTGTAGCTCCAAATTCTACAAAACAAGAATAGGCTGTAATAGGTCCTCTCTGATACCATGTAGAAGTTGTCAAAACCAACTTCAGAGTCCAAGAACACCTGCATGCAAAGAGATACCTATCATAGTGAAGAGAATGGAGAAAAAACCAATAGAGGGTTTTGAATCTCTATAATATGAGAGATATATTTATTAGAACAATGGAATGAAATATTTACAAAGATCAATCCTTAAAAGGATCAAGTAAAACCTAAAAGGTAACCCTAATAGGTAGACATTTAATAATTAATATAATTATTAAATATCACAATATGCAAACTAAAGTGAAATATTAAGAGAAGAATAAAGGTAACTTAATTAACATAATTAAGTTAAAACCTTTACTCTAACAAAGACTAGGACCAAAAACAAGGCAAAGACTCTCTAAAGTATGATTTTGATAAGGATGGTCTCAAATATGTATAACTCAACCCCCACCAAATAAAAGTTATGAGGAAGTGGATCTTGCAAAATATTTTGTCACTATGATATAATTGGGTAAAATAACTCTTGATAGTGCAAAAGAAGATGTTCAACCACCCTTAGATTCTCTTGTTGAGAAATATGATAAGGACAAGAAAATGATAGATCATTACGATTCCAAAAAAAAGTAGCTCACATCCATGTTGCAAAAGATCACTCAATCCTTTTGTGGATATTGAAATTTTACTCCCTTCATGGAGATAGTAAAATCCTTGGCCTAATTCAGACCTATCTTGGGCACCCTTTCATTAATTATCCTTTAAATTATTATTTATAGGCCACTAGGAGCCATTATTTTGGACCTTTAGGCTTATTCCATTCAAAAATCATTTAAGACATTCAAATCCTCAAAACCCACCTCAAAAACCTTAGGTGGGACCCATTCACCACCTTGGGAAAATGAGTCTCCTCTAGTGGGACCATTTCACCAAGGGTTTCAAATAAGTCCATTTTGAGACATTTTTTAAGTTTGAGGAGGAAATTCACCGACTTAATTTAAATTTCCAGTGGATGTCAACCTTTGAGGTCTAAATAATAGACAATTAGGTATTGATTCCTATGAATATAATTTTTTAGGTCATTTTCAAGTAATCTAATCAATTTTTAATAAAGAAATTCAAGAATAAAGTGTTGAGAATGTTTCATAGGAAGATTCAAAAGTTTATTTGCAGCAAAGTTGAAGCTTCAAAGTAGCATTCAAGGATTTTTATAGGTCTTCAAGCTCACTTTTTGTTCAATATCTTGCATTGTATAGGGTTGATTATGGATGCCTATGGTGAATCATGAAGAATTTTAGTTTGGGGAGGTGGAACTAGCCATCAATCCAAGCCTAAGGACTTGTTTTCTAAGTGATTCCATCTTCCATTATCTCTCTCGTTTCAACCTAAGGAAGGTTTGTGTGTCATTGAGATCCGTTTGAGGTGATTTAGGGTTTCCTAATGTGAGTCTTGAATTATTCAAGTTTCATTTATGCATCTTATTCTTGCATATTAGAATAGGGTTGCATCTTGCTTCACATTTCCTAGTGTTAGACACACTTAGGGCTAGGCATTTTCTACATATTTCATTATCTCTTTCAAGGTTTAACTATCAAACTATGGGTTTGATCAAGGAAAACCCCCATTAGAAATCAAATTATATTCTTTTTTGCAAGCGTTCTCACAAATTTAGATTCGAGTTTCAATCTGGGAAGAAAGTACAAGTGTTGGAGTATAGATCAGTGATTTTGACTTTCAGAAAAGTATAACAAGACTAATTCACTATTAGTGGTGAATGAATCCCACTAGGGGTGTTTGTTTGATCAGTCAGTAGATTCGAGTACCCTTTTCCCAAAAAACAACTTTCTGGGTAGAAACCCTGTTTTGGGATTGATTTTTGGGAGGTTTCCAGGTGCACATCATTTTACTGTTATATCTTCTTGTTTGATTTTAATTTCATATTCAAAGGATTTTAGAAGTCATTTAGGTCTTTTTGTATTTCACACTATGCTTTCAAACATTTTACATTTTCCAAGTTTACACTTTGTGGTGAACACCTTTTTTATCTCATCTATCTCCAAAGAAATCCTTTAGTTAGATCTCTCACATCCTTCATTTGGTTGAGGTCTCTAAGATACCTTTGGGTGTGGATATTGTTAAAGTGGATCCCTTCCTTCCCTATTCCATTTTATGTGGACAACAAAGTGAAGCACCGATTTTCCAAGTCCACATTTTGGTGAACCTAACTTTTGAATATCATATTTTGATTTTGAGTGAATTTACATTCTATATTTAGCTTACATTAACATTGTATTAGGTTTTGTATTAGTTAATTTTCATTGTAGGATTTCAAAATTAGCATTAGTGAATAAGCATTGTAGGGTTTCAAAATTTGCATGTACATTCAGTGAAAATCATTGAAATTTTGTATTTGCATCTTATTTTTGCATCATATAGTACACATAACATAAAATTATACCAAATAAATTATATAAATTTTAAAAAATATCCCTACTAGGACTCATTTTCCACCCTAGGCGAATTAGTCCCAATGCACATTTTTCTTTACTATTTTCAAAATATAGTTTATAGATTGTAAGCTTTTGTTTATATCAGCTGCTTTTATGTTTCAGTTCAATTATTTTCTATTACATTGAAATCATTAGAACTAGCATCATTTAATTTCATGGAAATTATGGATAGCAATATATTTTTACAATTTTTATTTTCAGCATTAGTTCCTAGTTCACTTAGATCATATTCATTACAAAATGAAAACAAAAAACAAAAAACATCAAATGAAAAAATACACAAAATTCTTCAATTTAGAAAAAGTATATCATCCAAACCTTTTGTAGTGATGACTTAGATATGTTAGATGAAGCCCTTCAGGACTTCCTCTCATTAAGATCATCCACTAATGATTGTCATGAAACACCCAAACCAACCAAAGTTAACTTACCCTTCAATCCTTTTAGTCATGATGAATTTTAAATTCTAGATGAAGCCCTTGAAGGATACATCTCACAAATTCCATCCACCAAGGATTATATCGAGAAACTAAAAACAAAAGAAGTCAATGTCATTCAACCTCAACTAATCCCTTACCCACCTTTGCACACACTGTAACCTAAAAATAGACTTGAGTTCACCATTTATCAGCCTAAAAATAATGTTTCACAACAACCAAGTCAAGATACTATTGCTCACACATATAATACTATAAACAATCTGTAACCACAACAACCCACCTCAACAACTCTACCTTTTCCTAATCCTATATTTCCCAATGCCCATCACTTGCCTAGATTGATGGATACGTCGATTGATGCTTTTCCCCTCCCATGGATATCAAATCTTATATGGGATAGCCAACTACCCCTTGCCCCCATAAGGAAAATGAGTATGATCTTGTTGAACAACTTAAGAATACTCCTACAAAAATATCCCTTTTGAACCTAATTCAGAATTCACCAAACTATCACACTATGTTTTAAACAACCTTACAACAAGTAATGGTTTCTCCTAGTAAAAATTTAAATGATGTGGTAGCTCTAATACATGGGATGAATATAGTTAATGTAGACATTCAATTTCACCAACATTAGATCCCTCCTTTGGAATTGAGAAAGAAAAATGATGGTTTTATGATAATAGCCCAATTCAATTGAAGAGGTATCAAAAGGATCCTTGTTGATAATGGCTCAGCCCTCAATGTATGTAGTGTGAAAGTTTTAGCCAAATTATGTGTAGAAAAATCCAAAATTGAGTGTGACTCGTTATCAATTAAAGGATTTGAAAATGTCAGCAAACAACTGCTCGGTGTAATTACCTTAGCTATTATAGTTGGAAATGATACGATCCTACAAAATCCCATTCATGTCATGCCTCATGACCTTTCATACAATCTTCTCTTAGGCAGACCATGAATTCATGAGATGCATGTGGTGCCTTCGCTCCATTGTGTCATGAAATGTGTCTATAACAACTATAAGGTATACCAAGTTCACATAGACCCCAAGCCTGAAAGTTGCTTACAACTTGAAAAGGGAACAAAAAGTCCTCTAATTACATTAATTCCAACATCCCACATAAAACCTATAAAATTTGAAAAAAAAGAAGAATAAATAGTGTCCAAATTATTTTGCGATGATTGGGGTTCCTTTGAGTTTACACCTTCATTTATGGGAGAGTATGTAATAAAAAAAAAAGAAAAACAAATGGTTATGTCAACTTAAAATTTAGAAGAACCTTCACATGTATCCACCTCATCTACTTTGGAAAATAATACAAGTTACACAACTAATTTTGATGAGATTGATTATCAACAACCACCAAACCTGAAAGAAATGGAAAAATTTTATGTGAAAGTTTATGAACTTGTAAAGCAATTGGGATACATCGGTAAAGGATGTGGAAAGAATGAACAAGGAAATCCCATTCTTCTAGAACCTAACACGCAAGAGACAAAAACTGGTTTATGGTACATTTTTTCTAAAACAAAAAAAGCAACCAAGAGACCATCATTAAACATCAACATTATCATGTGCAAGCGACAAACTAATCTTACTCTAAAACATCTTAATTTGCTTGACATGAATTCACCATCATCATTAGAGTATTTTGAAAGTGATGAAGCCTTGAAACAAATATTAGGAGTTTATGATAGGTCATACGCAACTCATCCAAAGAAAAAGGTTGCATGTGCTATGATTAGTACGCATCACAAAGATGTGGCAAAAAAAAGTCATGACATGGATATAAGTACAAAGCAGTATGACCCTAAATTTCCAAAGTCTAATGCACTTCCTTTGGGAGATACAGTTGATATACCAATGGATATAAATGATAACGATAAATTTATTAAGATAGGATAGTGCCTCGATGATGAAGAAAAAGAGGAGACTACAACATTACTTCATGAATTTCCCAAATGTTTTTCTTTGAAATATTTGGATATGCCAAAAGTAGACCCAAATATAGTAACACATAACATTTTCCTTACTAAAATTGCTAAACCCATTCAAAAAAATATATGAAATATGAATCCTAAATAGATTTACTTTTTAAAGGGGAACTTGAGAAACTCCTTGACTCTAGTTTTATATGACCTATATATTATTCCCTTGGATCTCAAACATTGTCGTAGTTCCAAAACCTGACAATCGTATTAGAATATGTAAAGATTTTCATGATCTAAATAAAGCATCTTTAAAAGATTATTTTCCCCTTCCTAATATTGATATGATAATAGACTCAACTATGGGACATGCTTTGTTGTCATTCATAGATGGATTTTTTGGATATAATCAAATCTTTATCGACCTCGAGATCAATATAAGACAACATTCACAATAGTTTGGGGAATGTTTTGTTGGGTCATGATTTCCTTTGGCTTAAAGAATGCAAGTGAAACATATCAAAGAACTATGACATTGATATTTAATGACTATATACATTAGATTTTGGAAGATTATGTTGATGATATCCTCACTAAATCTCTAACAAGACAAGAGAATTTGAGTATCCTTCAAAATATCTTTTAGAGGGTGTGGAAATATAATATGAGATTGAATCCACAAAAGTGTCTTTGGTGTAGATAGTGGAAATTTTTTACAGTTTATCATATCTTATAGAGGCATAGAGGTGGACATGAATAAAATTGATGCTATAATCAACATGCTACCTCCTAGAAATATTTCTCAATTGTGAATGTTAGAAGGAAGAATTCAAGTCATCCATCATTTTGTGTAATTTTTGGCCAATGAAACATTACATTTAACACATCTCTTCAAAAAGGATGTGCATTTTGATTGGAATGAAGATTGTAAATAGGATTTTCTGAGTTTGAAAGTGTACCTTGCAACCACACCCATTTTACAACCTACCATGCCAAAAAAACCATTTATACTTTACATTGCTACATCAACTCATTCTCTTGCAGCCTTGCTGGCTCAATGAGACGAAAATGGTAAAGAACATCTTGTTTATTACATTAGTAGAACTTTGATAGATTATGAAAATTGTTATACAACAACAAAAAAATAATCCTTGTCCCTTGTATTTTCTACCAATAAATTACAACATTCTTTACTAAATGTGAAAATACAAGTGATGACAAAATTTGACCCTCTTAAACATCTTTTCAATAAAATAGATTTATCAAGATGCCTAGCCAAGTGGGTAATGTTGTTAATTGTGTTTCACCTTAAATTTTTTCACAAAAATAAATTAAAGGCCAAGCCTAAACCAACCACTTGGATAATGCTCCTTCTCTTCTAACATTACCTAGCACTCACTCTTTCCTCAATGATAATATATCAAAAATTGACATTAATATGTGGGAGCTATAATTCGATGGATCTAAGTGTAGAACTGGCTTTAACACTGGGGTTATACTAATCTCGCCCATAGGTAAGCCTATTCCCTTATCATATCAGATAAAAATTTGATGTACAAATAATACTATTGAGTATGAAGCTTTCCTCATTGGATTATGTGCTACTCTGATTTTGGGTGTAAAAGATATTAAAATATTTGGTGATTCACAATTAGTAATTAAATAAATAAATGGAACATATCAAGCAAAACATGAAAAATTATGCAAATACAAGGATCTTACAATGCACTTGTTAGAGAATTTTGAGTCATTTACCATTGATAACATCCCATTAAAAGATAATTGGCATGTCGATGCAATGGTGAGTGTAGACCCTCTTATATCACCTCAATATCCTTCAAAAGACTTCACATTCACTGCTCACCCAATCATGAAACCTTCAATCAATGATAAATTGGAATAAGCTTTAACAATAACTTAGGAAGACTCAAGTGAATGGTATGATACAATATTTAACTATTTAAAAAATGGTACCTTTCTTGAGTTGACAACCAAAAACCTCATAGCTCAGTTATGAAATCTTGCATCTAAGTATATAATTATTGCTAATGTGTTGTATCAGAGATCATTCCATGGTCTCTTACTTAGATGTCTAAAAAAAATTGAGATGCCCATAGCACTTAAACAAGCCCATGTAGGTGCTTGTGTTGGTCATTTTAGAGGAAAAACATTGGTTCAAAAGCTTATCCGCATTGGGTACTATTGGTGAAACATCAAACAATATTTCTTGGATTACATCAAAAAATTCCACAAATGTTAGGAACATAGCAATCTAACCCATGCTCCTACTTTTGAAATTCAAGATCAAGTTTTGATATGGCCCTTTATAGTTTGGGGATTAGATATTATAGGAAAAATATCACCCCCTTCTTCTGCCAAATATACATTTATCTTCAACACAACTAATTACTTCACAAAATGGGTAGAGGCTATTCCCCTTTGATCTACAACAGCTGAGGTAATATGTCATTTTATATTAGAACACATTATTGCTCGCTTTGGACTCCCTTCTACATTAGTCTTTGATAATGGTACACCATTTAAGAATAATGATGTGAAGAAATTCTTAGAGACATTTAATATACAACACCATTTTTTGATGCCCTATTACCCACAATCTAATGGTCATGTTGACTCAACTAATAAATTCCTTGAACAAATCCTGAAGAAAACTATTAACAAACATCATAGGGATTGGAATACACAATTACACTATGTGCTTTGGGCTTATCGCACAAGTGTTAGATCCTCTATAGGAACTACACCCTACAGTCTTGTCTATGGATGCTAGACAATAATGCCCTCAGAGTTAGAGATCCCTACATTAAGAATCACTCTTCAAGGACATATTGATGGTAGACACTATAAAAAGAAAAGATGATACCAACTTGAGATTCTTGATGAACAACACATTAATGCTCTTGAACACCTTCAAGCTTAGTGTAAAATAAAATAATGATATCACAATATCCATGTCATCCCTTACACATTCAACAAAGGTGACTTATTTCTATCTAAAAAGCAATGCAATGTTAATGTTGACCCAAATGAAAGAGAAAAATTTAGTTCTAATTGGTTAGGACCATGCATAATTGAATTTTTTTTTGCTTCTGGTGCACACATGTTAACAAAAAAAGATGATACACCCCTCAAGGAACCTATTAATGTCACACATATGCATTGGTATTATGTCTAGTCCCCTTGAATAGTATGAATGATAAAGCAATGTTGTTAGAGCTATTGGATTATATCCTATATGCTTTCATATCTATTCATTCTTGATAGATAGTTATGTGTATGTCTTGAGCACTAAAGTAATTATTTAATTTATTTTTTATAGTTACTTTAGGTTTCGTGCTATTCAAGTTCACCTTGTGTGTTATGTTAATTTAGATAATTATATAGACTATAGGTGAATTTAATTTAGCATAACATACTTAATCACGATGGTGTATCTAAGAGAAGGTGTAATAAGTTTTAATTAGATCACATCAAATGCATTAAATCATGAAGATATTAATTATGTAATTTTATAAAGGTTTTTTAATTAATCACATTGTCACTTAACATTCAACACATAAGACACATATTAAAACATCAAATCCTCATATACATATATATATATATATATATATATATATATATATATATATATATAAGTTTTTTTTACATGTCATCCATATATACAATCTCACTATGGTTTAAGACTTCTAGATCCCTCACAATATGGTACTCGCACTAGTATGGTAGTGATACATCAGGAGACAGTAGTGTGCAATCATGATTGTGACCCATTAAATCTAAGAGAAAAATGTGAGCCCTATATCCATCCAAGGGCCTCTAGATGTGCCCCTATTATCTGATCCCTCTTTTTGTAGCCAAGCTACTTCTAACTCTAGTCTCTCAAACTTTTCTAGGTTCTAAGATGACTGTGCACCTTCTGTAACATTAGGTTAGTGGAATTGCCTCCTCAAACTCTCATATGTTAACTACAAGCTTGTGAATGGCCAAAGAAACTCTAGATCCTAATCCACAAAAGGTAGGGGCACATAGTCTGAGTCCATCACCTGCTCATTAAATGATTCCAAAACCATCTCTACAACTACTTATTTGTAGACATCTCAATAATTCCTCACAACTACAAGGTAGAAACAATAAACAATCAACACACATCATGATATATATATAGAGAGAGCATAAGCATCAACACAAAGTACATGAATAAATAAAATATCATCATCTATATCTCTTACAGGTTGAGAAACATCAACCTCATCCTATGTAGGGGACATGGAAGATGTGCTAGCTCCTCCATGACCATGGATATTGATTCCTATTGTGGCTGCTGCTCATGATCTAGTCATATGAATGGTTGAGGGCTCTCCCCACTCGTATTACAATTGGTCCTTAGTTGCTACCTCATCACCCTCACTCATGGGTGGCTCCTCCTCCTCGTCCTCCTCTTGGTCCTCCTCTTCTTCATCCAACTATCCTCTTTCTTAGCCATCATATTCAAGATCTACATCCTCATCATACTACTTAGCTATAGCATTTGTAAATATATTTGTAACCTTATACTGTATCTCCTCAGCCCTATCCTCTACCTCATCCCCTATAGGTTCATCAATCAAAAATACATAAACTGGTCATGATACTGTCCACCACTAATCATAATCATCTATGGAACTAAGGTTATCTGTGTTGAAGATTGGAGGCTTGTCATGATCTGAGTACTTGGAGTCACTCTTGACAACATTTTCAATAAGGAGTCATACTATATCACTTGGCCTTTGGGCACTCTGCACTGATCTCCTAAAAAAGGGTCATGCCTTAAGTGGTGTCTGGATATACCTAAACTGTCACATGACCTAATCATAATAAAATGGACGCACTACATAGTCATGATAGCCAACCATAAATCTATCTAGTTGTAATATCCTCAACTACCTTGTGGGATCTAGCCAAATTTAAGTTTAAGTTGATAGGGTCTCCAAAGGATCTCATCCTCTAGTTGGTCAAATCTAACACTCCAAAAAATTAAATCTATGTACTACCACAACCATCATAGTCAAGGATAGCTAAAGTCCCAAGGATACCCCATGGTTTTCACACACAATAAGTTGGTAGGTCTAGTACATGTGATATTCTCAAGGCACCAAACTTGTAGAAGCATATAGTGCACTATGTTGTCCACCTCCTAAGAAATGAACCACCCAATATCATAATATAAATATGCTAGGATACAAGCCCCCAGGAATAAACTATCTTGTGCTCTTCCATCTCGTGTATCAAGTGTACTAGTCCTCCATCTAGGTGCATTGCATTCCCATTAAGGATGATTACTAGTGCAACTATGTGCATCATTATTTGTCTCACCACTAAGGCTCATGAATATAGTAGCATCAAAAGCTTGATCCATGCCCTCACCCACTCATCGTGGATTGGCCCATATAAGCAATACTACATATTGAACTTCTTCTCATAAAATGTATGATCTCCCTAGAAGCATACCTACTCTCCCTAAATGGGATCTCAAAGAATGTAATGGACATCCTCTAGAGTGATCATTATTTCACCAATAGGAAGGTGGAATGTTCAAGTTTTTTAATCCCAACACTCGACTAAATCCATTAACATCGCATCATGGTACCTCATGGGGGACATGAGGTACACCAAATATATCCCTATAGCCTATAGGTGCTCTGTGTCCTTTGTTGAAATTCTAGGGGCTAGGTCTCTAAGAAAGCTAAGTTTCTTACCACCTAAACATTGATGTGGACAGGTGGGTACCTATTGAAAAAACTAAAATATGCCCTATATCAATTTAAAATATTTAATTTCCACATTATTCATCATAAAAGTATGCTAAAGTCCCTCTAGTGTGCTTTCCTAAAGGCCCTAGTCACTTTAGACCCATTTCGGGACACTTCGCGAACAAACAGGACACAAGTTGCACACTTTGTGAACAAAAGGGACACTTTGCAAACAAATGGGATACTTCATGAAAAAAGAGGAAAATTTGTAAAAAAATTATAGGATCCTAAATTAATCTAGAAATGCATAAAATTATCAAATAATTGCATAGAAAATAAGTGAAGGTAGTCAAATAGACTCACCTCATGCTGATGCTCACGGCGTGCCACTTAGTCTCATAGCATGTCAAGTCTCATAGGTTTGCTTGGCATCTTTAACTATTCTCTTGTTATGTCAAGCTACAAGAAGGTAAAATGGAAAAGTAAGTTACAATTTACTTCACTTTTAGCTGTTATGTATGTTTAAAACTAGGGTTTTTACTATATTAGGATAAAAAAATGGTTTTTATCCAAGTCAACTTAATGGGTGCTACAAAGCTCCATTTTCAACACCATTTGTTGCATTGAAATCATAATTTTCCTCCCAACATCCTCAATAGTCTATCATCATGTGGCATGGTAATTGGAAATTCCCTATGATATGATGTGCCATATTCAACATGGCTAGATTGCTACCTTGACTCCACCTCTATAAAGTAAGCGAAATCGAGGGGGGAATACATCTACCTTGAATTTGACTTCAAAAAGTTAGATAAGAGTATTTTTGGAAAACTAAGAATTTTTTTTTGTAGGATGTTGTTCCTAATGTTGTGGTTTTATAGATAACTACACTGGGGGCTTCATTCTCCCATCGTTTGAATGAATATCCTTTTATAAGATAGAGTGTACTTATTAGATTCCTTTAGCTCGCATATGCACATAGAGTCATATGGGTGCTAAAGTGTGGGCTAAATGTGGACACTAAAATTGTATTCCCTTCTTTGAGATAGTACAATCCTTGGCCTAATTTTGACCTATCTTGGGCACCCTTGTACTAATTATCCTTTAAATTGGTATTTGTACGCCCCTAGGACCCATTATTTTGAGCCTTGAGGCTTATTCCACTCAAAAATAATATAAAATCCCAACAAAAAGAATTTAAGACATTGAAATCCTGAAAACCCACCTTGAAAAACTTAGGTGAGACCCATTCACCCCTTGGGTGAATGAGTCCCCTCTGGTGGGACCCATTCACCAAGGGTGGTGAATGAGTCCCTTTTGGGACATTTTTTAAGTTTGAGTAGGAAATTCACTGACTTAATTTAAATTTCTAGTGGATGTCAGCCTTTGAGGTCTAAATAATAGTTAATTAGGTATGGATGCCTATAAATATAAGTTTTTAGGTAATTTTCAAGTAATCTAAGCAATTTTTAATAAACAAATTCAAGAATCAAGTGTTGAGAATGTTTCACAAGAAGATTCACAAGTTTATTTGGAGAAAAGTTGAAGCTTTGGAGCAACATTCAAGGAATTTTTTAGGTCTTCAAGCTCACTTTTTGTTCAATATCTTACATTTTCTAGGGTTGATCATTGATGCCTATGGTGAATTGTGAAGAATTCTAGGTTGGGGAGGCGCAACTAGCAATCAAGCCTAGCCTAAGGACTTATTTTATAAGTGATTTTTTCTTCCATTATACTCTATTTTCAACCTAAGGAAGGTATGCATATCATTGAGATTCATTTGAGGTGATTTAGGGTCTCATAAAGTGAGTCTTGGATCATTCAAGTTTTATTTATGCATCTTATTCTTGCATATTAGAATAGGGTTGCATCTTGCTTCATATTTCCTTGTCTCAAACTCACTTAGGGCTAGGGTTTTTCTACATATTTCATTATCGATTTCAAGGTTAAACTACCAAACTAGGGGTTTTACTAAGGTAAACCCACATTAGTAATCAAATTATATTCTATTTTGTAGGCATTCTCATAGATTCAGATCTAGGTTTCAATCTAGGAAGAAAGTGTGCATGTTGGAATACATATCAGTTATTTCAATTTTTGGAAAAGCAAAAAATAACTAATTCACCATTAGTGGTGAATGAGTCCCATTGGGGGTGTTTGTTTGATTAGTCTACAGATTCGAGTACCCTTTTCCTTGAAACAACTTTATGGGTATAAACCCTGATCTAGGACTGATTTGCCCAAGTTGGCGAATGAGTCCCAGTTGGTCAAAAGTCAATATTTCCAAATTTTTAGAGTCACTCTTAGTCATTCTAAGGTTTCTAGGTGCACATCATTTTACTATTATATCTTCTTGTTCTATTTTAATTGCATATTCAAAGCATTTCAAAGTCATTTAGGTATTTTTGTATTTCACATTGTGTTTTGAAACATCTTACTTTCCAAGTTTACACTTGGTGGTGAACCCTTTTCTTATCTCATATATCTCCAAGGATATCCTTTAGTTAGATCTCTCATGTCCTTCATTTGGTTGAGGTCTCTAAGATACCTTTGAGTGTAGATATTGTGAAATTGGATCCCTTCCTTCCCTATTCCATCAAGGAAGTGAAGCACCCATTTTTTTAGTCCACACCTTCAAATTCATTGAACTTGAAGCAATTGTAGTTGGCATTGAGAATCCCATCATTTAGAAGGTAGAAAGGGAACAAGCTAGTGGTAGGGTAGTTGTTGATTATCTTGACTATTTGAACACACTGGGTTTAGAGATGATAGGAGGAGCCATGGGAAAGCTAGAGAAAATGGAAAACATAAGGGAAAAATTAGATGACATCGTTAATGATTTTTCTCAAGAAAAGGAAGATATATCAAATAAAGTACAGTCTTGGAATTGCATGGGGAAACTCAAGATAAACAGATTGGAGGAGTTTTGGATCACTCCCAATCGAGATATGTATGTGGAGATTGAAGAGCCTTTGATCCATGTTGTCTAAAATTTTGGCCACCCATTAAAAATCAACACTCCCAATTTAAAATTTTGGTTAAGTCTTTACCTGGGTGGTATTTACATTTATTCTCCTAACTTCCTATTTTTCTACCCAAGTTGTTTACTTCTCCATTTTCTTAAGCCTGGTAGTATTTTGGGCTTCTTTTATAACTAGCTACATGTTATATGTCTTTCTTTCGAAAGCCTAGTGGTTCATACCCAAGGTTTGTGAGCTCATTGAAATGACCACCGATGATTTTTTTCAAGGTTTTCAAAGATGAGAAAGAATTGAAGTGGTTTCTTTCACTATAGTAGTGATTTGTATAGTTCTATGAACTCTCCACATTACCACTAAAGTACAATTTCAAATAAATTAAGAAGTCATAGTGTAGATTAATTTTTTTAGGTGCATTCTAGATAAAAAGGCTACTTGTACAAAAGTTTAATAAACAAAAAATAGAGAAAAAAATGCTCGTAATACAGACAATCAATGCTAGAATTATAAATGATGTATATTTTTTTTATATATGTATTAGTCAAGATACAAAATTTTCTATCGATTATAAAAAAAGAGTGGTGGTTAATATCAAAATAGATATTTCTTCATGCACAAAGGGAAAACATAAGCACATGGATCGCTTCTACCACTAGTTAAAATTTCTCTATCTAGGTAGGTGATAGAAGGTTCTCATGAGACTACAAAAATTGGGTCAACAACCGCATGTTGTTCCTCACTAGCCCAGTGCAAAGGAGGTTCATTGCTTCTTCAATGGTCTCATTCTAGGTAGTAGTTTCAATACAAATAACATCACCCACTAGACCTCTTTAAGGTTGTAGTGTTAAAAAATTTCATCATGCACGTTTTCACACTTGATATGGGAATAATTAATGATAAACTAGACTTAATGTTGCCTTGATCTAGTGTTGTGAGGTGTTTTACACATCCACATTAGGTCTTGGGCCTGTTTTAATCTAAATAAACTTAACTTTTCCTTAATTTAATGTTGTAAAGTGTATTTAATTATACCTTCACATTAAATGTAGGAGGCTTATAAATCAAATGTACCTAATCTAGTGTTGTAATGTGTTTTACACATTCACACGAGATTTAGGGCCCTTCTAACCTAAATAGATCTAATTTTTCCTAAAATTAATGTTGTAAAATGTATTTACTTACACTTTCACATTGTATTTTGGGCCCCTTTGCATTTATGACCTTTTGATATGCCCCTATGACCCCATATTGTGCATCCCAAGGCATATTTTAAGTTAAAAAGCTAATAAGATCAACATATAAGCCTAATCTCCTAACTCCTCAACATTCTAGCTAGAAAAATAGCCCTTGTAGGACCCATTTGCCACTTTTGGTGAATAAGTCCCATCCAAGTGGGACTTAATCGTCTACCTGGGTGAATGAGTCCCATTTGGCCTATTTTTAAGGTTGTAAGTAGGAAAATCCAGTTTTTAATTCAAATTTCTTCCATGTCAACCTTGGGGATCAAATTAATAGTCATTTGAGTGCATTTCCTATATAAACAAGCTTACAAATCATTATTTCATCAAACATTCATGTTATTAAGCCAAGAAAGCAAGATTTAAGCATTCCAAGAATTTAAAAGGTCACCAAGAGAGCATTCAAGATCATTTTTAAGGCATTCAAGGGAAGAATTATTCATCAATTATTGTAGCAATTCAAGATCCATCATCATGTCAAGCATATTAAGCATCAAGCATGTTATTTAGCTAGTGTTGTGATGTAGCATTGAAGATCCAAGATCAAGCATTGTTCTACACCTATTGTCAAAGATCAAGATCTACATCCTTCATGGCCATTTCATGTTGAGTTACAAATTTGTAAGAAATCATTCAAGGTATCATTGTTCATGTTTCATACCCTATTTTTATGTTTCTTTCCCATGTTTCATTGTTTCATCATTTGGTTTAATTACCTAAAAGAGGTTTGACCAAGGAAAACCCCTATTCCCTAACTATTAACACTTTTTATCTCTTTCATTGTGTAATTGAAGATCTAGGTGCTTCAAAGACTTGAAGACCATTGAATATTATGTTACACTCTTGTTGGAGTTGTCTCCCCATTTGCAAGGTCATAATATTTACTAAATGGTCATCTACAGCCTCGAAATCAGAGTTTCAGATTCAGGACCTTGGAGGAGCAAATTGAGTAGACTGAGAAGAGTAGATTTAGACTTTAAATTTCCAAAAAATTCAAAGTGGCGAATGAGTCCCATTGTAGCTATTTTTGAGATCTATATACATATTCAGATACCCTTTTTCCTGAAACAAAATCTAGGACTGATTCACCTAGTTTGGTGAATGAATCCTAGTTGGTCAAAAGGTCAAAATTTCCAATATTTCAAAGCTTCAATTTGTCACTTCTAGATTTCTAGGTGTGTACTATTCATCTTTCTGCTTTTCAGTTCTATTTTTATTGCATTCTTAAGCCATTTCGTATGTCTTTGAATTGAATTAGGGTTTTTATTACATCTTGCATTTCATTGAATTTTCCAGGTCTAAACTTGGTGGTGAACCACTTAAATTATTTCAAAAGGCCCCTAGAACATTTCATTCGCAAGATCTCTTTCTCTTTTGCATTGAGATCTCAAGGGTTTTTTCTTGAGTGAAAGTTGGTGAAAATTGCCCTCTTTTAGGTCAAAAATCCTAAAGGTAGGAGAATACTCAAATTTTCCACCTTTTTTTTTAGTGAACTTACATTTAGAGCATCATAATTCTTATTTGGAGTGGATTTTCATCCTAGATTTTGCTTGCATTAACATTGCATTAGGTTTTGCATTAGTGAAAGCTCATTTAGCTTGCATTTTTGCATCTAATATCATGGAAAATCATTGAAAATATGCATTTGCATTGTCGACATAGATCAAAAAGAATAAAAAGCATAAAATCTAATTCAAAATTTTTGAAAATTTTGAAAAAAATCATTATTGGGACTAATTCACCACATTGGGAGAATCAATCCCTTTGCATATTCTGAACTGCATTTTATAGAGTTAAATTCCCTATTTTAAAGATTTTGTTTGCTATTATTGCTTTTCCATTTCATTTTTCCTACTTTTCGTTAAATTCAAACCATTAGAAGTAGCATAATTTACAATCCTTTCAATTTTGGATGGAATTATATTCTTGCATCTTTCATTTTCAATATTACTTCATAGTTCAACTAGATTAGATTACATTCAACATTCATTAGAAAACTAAAACTAAAACTAAAAACAAAAAAATGGTTAACCTTAGAGAAAGAATATCATTTAAACCCTTTAGTAGAGATGACTTGTACATATTAGATGAAGCCCTTGATGACTTCATCTCAATTAGATCATCCACTAAAGCTCTAACACAAGAGGATGCAAGCATTGACAATCATGAAAATCATAATTGTTCTTCTCCCAATATCTCTCCTATTAGTGATGAAGGTATGTTGGTGATAGGAGGTACAATCATTGAGTATCACGATAGTCTTGTTTTTCTTTCCTCTTGGAAATACATTATGACACAAAAATTTGAGATCATGGCCACTACTTTAGCTAGTCTCCATTCATCTCCCAAAACCTCCCCTACTTGTGAATATGCTTTAGTGAATAAGGATACACTTGTCAATGATCATGAGAAACACATGTATGTGTAGGATATGTTGATATTAAGAGAACCAATAATTGAGAGCTATGAAAATCCTACCTCTCCTACTTGGGAAGAAATTATAGGATATGGGGATGCAAATATAGATAATCATGAAAATCAAAACTTTCGTTCTCCTAATATCTTCTCTAGACATGAAGAAGATAATTTAGTGTTAGAAGATATCATTATTGAGACTCATGAGAATCTTATTCTTCCCTTTCCTAATGACCCTACCATTTGGAAAAACCTAATTGAATGAAAAATTCCAATCATTGGTAACCATGAAAATCATAGCTATCCTTCTGTTGATGCCTCCCTTACGTGTGATGAAGCTACTTTACAACATCTAATGACGAAATGTGATGAACCTCTTGTTTGTTACTTTACTAAAAGATCTCCTACCAGGGTGAATATTATGGCACAAGAGAGTGAGACCTTAGAGAAAAAGGATGAAATTATGGACAAAAAACACATTTCCCCCTCTCCTAAATCTTGCCTATTGGTGAAGAAGATATTATATTGTTATAAGATCCAATCAATGAGAATCATGAGGAAAAAATTATTGAAAAAGAAAATGCCATCATTGATACACAAGAAAATAAAACAATTGATAACCTCCTCAATTGTGATGAAATTATTTTAGAAGAACCCACCTTTGAATGTAATGAATATTTATTTTTTCACTCTCCAAAAAATATCCTACTAGGAAGGTGTTATGGTGCAATAAAACAACAACATTGACACACTTCTTTCAAAAAATAGTAATATGACTTCCTTAGATGAAGATGATGAAGATAAATTAGACTCCTCTTCACTAAGAGATCATGAAACTAATGATAAGTCCTTTGACATTATGAAAATTAGACATCCCTTGACACCAACCACACATGTAGAACTTGAGTGTAAGAGATAGAAAAACAAAAGAAAATTAAGAAGACACAAAGTTATTGGAAGATTCTTTAGAAACATTTGATTTGAAGCCTATATTCATGGGAGAATTAAAGATCATAACAAAAGATTCTAAAAAGGGAAAAGAGAAACTGTTGATGGAAATACAAAATTTGAAAGCATCCACTTCAACCAACTTAGAAGACTAGATAACATTCAAGAAAAAGTTTGAGGAAATTTAACAATCACCAAATCTAAAAGTAGTGATATAGCTTTATGAAAGATATTTTGAACTTATGGAGCAACTTTGGAAAGGATGTGATTCTATAGAACAAGGTATCCATGTACCTATAAATCCTAATACACAAGAAATAATTAATGATATTGGTTATTACCCCTCAAAACAAAATCCTTCATTCAATGTCAACACTATTATAAAAGATTCTTCCAAGAAAACATTAACTTTGATGCATCCAAAACTAATAGATATATCATTAATTATGTATCAATTTGACACCTTATTTACTTATCATAATAAATAACATTAGTTGTTGTTCCTTTCCCTTTAATAGTTGTAGGATCATATCATACTAACTATTGCATGTTTTACATTCATCACAAGTTGTTCCATTTTTTGCAAGGAGCAACATATCCTCATCCATTTTGGGCTCACCCTTGTCCTGCACTAAGTGGGGGAAAGGAGGTTATCAAGTCTTATCCTCATATGTAACTTGTCATTGTCTCTTTTTTCTATTCAAGAATTCCTTTCATGTATATATAAGAGCAAGCTTGGGATGTGAATGACATGCCTTAAGTTGGATCACATGTGATATACTTATTCATGATGTAGTTCAATTTGGAAACATATGACTTACCATAGGGATTTCCAAGTGACTCTGATGTCTTCTTTCATGTTAGCATTTATCATTGGCTACGTTAAATTAATTTCTCATAGTGATTGTGTAGCAACCACTTTAAAGTGTGGGGATACATTGATGACATATTTTGGTAAAAAAAAATGGTGTGATTTTTACTTGTGATGTGACCTCTTCTTAGTGGTATCATTGGGTTTAATGCCATCCAAGAGTGCATTATTTACTAACATGGCATGGTGTGAATGAGGCATCCCATGGGAAACGATTTGACACTTTTGACTTTTCCTATTTTGGAGACATTAGGCACAATGCTCCCTAAGAGGAAGACTATTACACAAACAAAGAAATATCCCCTTTAACAATTTTTTTTACAAAATTATTTGTAAAAAGCATTACATTGTAATGCCTTATTGAAGTTACCAAGAAGATAACTTTGGTGTGGTTAGTGTGATGAGAAGTCGATACACTAGTATGAATTTCTCATCATACGGTTGGAAGACAACATACTTGCATGACTTTCTCACTAAACCACTTCATTGGGACAACTCACCCCATGGATGACCTGAAGTTTCATGGTCCCAAAGTGAGTACATGTTTGAAGTTGGATCCACCTATATTATTCTTTTATTTCTTAATATCTTTGACATTGTATGTTTGTGTATCTTTTTTTGGTGCATGTCATACACCTTTGTGTGTATCCTTTTTGTGCTTATGATGGTTTGACTTAGGATCTTAGATCTTGGGGGCTTGACCACCTTCTTGATCTCTATTATCTTAGACCATCCGAATTGGTACACTTGGACCCCTCTTGAATGTCTACTTTAGTGTGAGTTTGAAGTAAGTTCATCCTCTCACTCAAGTGGGGGCTAAATTTAGTGTCAAAAAATGTCATTATGAACATTTTCAAACTTGATATGGGAATAACTAATGACAAATTGGACTTAATGTTGCCTTGATCTAGTGTTGTGAGGTGTTTTACACATCCATATTAGGACTTGGGCCCATTTTAAGCTAAATAAACTTAACTTTTCCCTCATGTAATGTTGTAAAGTGTATTTATTTATACCTTCACATTAAATTTAGGAGGCTTGTAAATTAAATGGACTAAATCTAGTGTTGTAATGTGTTTTACACATTTACATGCAACTTAGGGCCCTTCGAAGCTAAATAAAGCCAATTTTTCCATAAATCAATGTTGTAAAATGTATTATTTATAGTTTCACATTAGATTTTGGGCCGCTTTGCATTTATGACCTTTTAGTAGGCCCCAACCCCATATTGTGCATACCAAGTCATATTTTAACTAAAAAACTTGACAAGATCAACATATAAGCCTAATTTCCCAACTCCTCGATATTATAGCTAGAAAAATAGCCCCTACGGGAGCCATTTGCAAATTTGGGTGAATAAGTCCCATCCAGGTGGGCTCATTTTCCCAGCCTGGCAAATGAGTCCCATTTGGCCTATTTTTAAGTTTTTGAGCAAGAAAAATGTGTTTTTAATTCAATTTTCTTCCATTTTGGCCTTGGGGATCAAATTAATAGTCATTTGAGTACATTTCCTATATAAAAAAGCCTTCAAATCATTATTTCATCAAGCATTCATGTTATCAAGCAAGGCAAGAAAGAGTTAAGCATTCCAAGACTTTACAATATCATCAAGAGAGCATTCAAGATCATTTTTAAGGAATTCAAGGGTAGAATTATTTATCAATTGTTTCAAGAATTCAAGATACATCATAATGTCAAGCATATTAAGTATCAAGCATGTTCTTGAGCTAGTGTTGTGATGTAGCATTGAAGATCCAAGATCAAGCATTGTTCTACACCTATTGCCTAAGATCGAGATCTATATCCTTCATGGCCATTTCATTTTGAGTTACATTTTTTTAAGAAATCATTTACAAGACATCATTAAAGGTATCATTACTCATGTTTCATGTCCTTGATTCTTTGTTTCATCATTTGGTTTAATTACCTAAAAGGGGTTTGACCAAGGAAAACCCCTCTTCCCTAACAACTAACACTTTTTCTCTCTTGTTTTGTGTAATTGCAGATCTAGGTGCTTCAAAGACTTAAGGATACTTAAATATTAGGTTACAATATTTTTGGAGTTGTCTCCCCATTTTCAATTTCATAATCCTCACTAAAAGGTCATCTACAACCCTAAAATCAAAGTTTTAGATTTAGGAACCTGGATGAGCAAATAGAGTAGACTGAGAAGAGCAGATTCAGACTTTGAATTTATAAAAAATCCAAATTGGACTCATTTTCCACAAGTGGTGCAAGATGTAATCTACCACTTCTATATTTCTAGGTATGTACTATTCATATTTATGTTTTTCTCTTCTATTTTGCTTGCATTCTTAAGCCATTTCATAGGTCTTTGCATTGAATTAGGTTTTTCATTACATCTTGCACTTCATTGTCCTTTCCAAGTCTAAACTTGGTGGTGAAACCCTTAAAAGTTATCAAACATCCCCTAGAATAGTCCCTTCAGAAGATCTCTCCCTTTTGCATTGAGATCTCAAGGTTTTGTTCTTGAGTGAAAGTTGGCAAAAATTTCCCTCTTTTAGGTCCAAAAGCATAAAGGTAGGAGAGTACTCCAATTTTCTACCTTTTAGAGGATAGCTTATGAGGCTAGCAATGGCTACATTCATGCGGTGGAGAAACTTTAGACAAACTAGTCTCTCTACTGCCCTCATGCCCTAGTCACGAAACATGGAGGTGTGGAAATTATAGTGTACACAAAATACTCCAGTAGTGTTGCATTGTGCACATGTACTTGGTATAGAAATGCCTCTCCGAGTATGTTATGAAAAATATCTTCTTCAACCTCTCTTTCGACTTTGAAAACTTCTATCAACTAGTTAGACAAATTCCTAGAAAGAGGGCTACATTTGATTTCCTCAATAATAATGAAGTCATTCATGGACACTCCATCACTATGAGAACTCACCATATTTGATACTATTGGTTGGAAAAAATATGTTGTTCCTATTGAATTTATAGAGGGTTGTCAAAGAATTTGAGCTAAGGGTGATCAAGATGATAGGATGGAAATATGATTGGGATTAATTGTTGATGTGATAGGAATTTAAGCTATATTCCCAATTGATCAGCTTGCTAGATAACTTGCATGTGTTCTTCCATTGAACCACTATGATAGTTATTTAATGCTTAATTTGCAAAGCATACAAACCACTCAAGAATTGATGGCCACAAGGTAGGAATTTAATCAAGAAATGCTCAAAACTTTCCTAAGGTCTTATCATTAGCAAAGAAATCATGCTGGCATTTATTATTTCTTGGCCATCAGTTTTCAAGATGGACATTTAGTGCATTATAATAACTAATTGGTAAGCATCAAGAGAGAAACATGACCCCTATATATGTGAGGAAATCCATTCAACAAGGGTTTGATTCATGGAGAATACACTACGATGTAGTCAAGGAACATTAATTTAGTTTAAAATTTTATTTACTTTTTGATCGCAATAACTTTCAATTTATGAGTTGTGAGTTGAAATGTAGTGTTGATTGTACTGAACTGTGAGTCATGTGCTATATGTGATATATTTTATGTCTGAAATCTATTCAACTACATTCACTTCATCTATTGCAATTATGAAATATCTCATTTCTATTACATTTTCTTTTGTCATTAATCAATACAGTCTATGAGCTAGTTGATTGATGACTTTTAGGATTCATTTTGCATTAGCTATATTTTTATGAGTTAATGTTTTTCACCTTTACTACTTTATGGTTAAAATAACATTTATTTATTATTCAAATCATATGAGGGAGTTGTACCTCGTAATTCAGAGGAAAGACAAAAATGTAATTGTGGCCTTTCTAGAGCTGTTAGTGAATTGGTACCAGTGCTTATCAACAAAAGAGTAATTTATTATAGGCATATTTATCAGGAGCCAATTCATTCACTAACAATCCAAAATGACACTATTCTCACCAGCCTATTGGATAATCTACAATCTACATGAGAGATTGGTGAAGAACATGACCTGTAACTAATAAACAAAATTGAAGAACTTCCATGCAAGTTGTGAGGTGATGATCAAAAGTTGCTTTCCCCAAGCAATGTGGTCCAACAATTTACTAACATGATCTGTAAGGATTTTAAAGATCAAGCATTTTCAATATCATTGATAGATCAAATATTTGATCTTCAACTATCATTGAGAAATATGAAATAGTATAATGGGTGACATGAAAAAGCCTATAATACTGTTAGAGATTCAATGTCAAGAGCCTGAGGAATCATCAAGAATACTTCAATACAAAATGATGAAGTGCATACAATCTTGAAGAAACATGAAGATTTCTTGAGGTAAAATGTTGAAGAAGGATGACCACACCTTAGATAAAATTTCAAGATTTATTAATTTATAAGTTTTGTAGTTAGCCAAAGACAATTTACATGTTACTTGTAAAATTTTAAAAGAATGTAACAACTTTGAAGTCTTCCAATAATTTTGGACTTCAAAGTTGAATACATCAAAGTAGTTAGACTTTTTCCTAGAATATCTCTTAGCTCTTACCTATAAATATGAGATAGCTCGTTTGTATTAGTTACCTTTAATCTATTACAATGAAGTGCTCCCAAATTTTAAAACAACTTTGAAAATTTGTGTTCAAATTATGATACTAAATTCAATCAATAAAGAAGGAAACTTGCATACTAGACTTTGTGTTGGGATCAATTTTGACTGAGTTTGCATGTTCTTACATCTTTCATATTTATTTATATTATTATATGATTGGGTTAGTGGTATTTTATTAATTATGGTTAGAGGGAATTCAAGCTACATATTATATAATTTTTCCTACATCATTTACTTGGGATTGTGTATGTGCTGAGGATATCTTGTGGTGAACGATCTTCAAGAATTTGTGCTTGAAATTATTTATTGGTATGTGGATATTTATGTGGCATAGATCAAAAAAAATTGTTCTCCAATCTACATCATGGTATTGAGGAACTTATCATTAAAAACAACGGGAAGAATTTATGCTTTCATTGGTTTTTTGGTTATGAATATTTAATTATGCTTGTATTGTTAGATTATGCTTTCATAAATTAAGAATATTGGGAATTATGGCTTTGGTTTTTACTTAGATTTGAAGAGAGTCATGAAGTAACAATGTGGAACATTGCAAACATGTTCTTTAAAATGAGAGATAATTATGAAAGTAGCATACCCCCACATGATTAAGATAGTGTAAATATTGTAAGTCTAGAATAGTTTACTTTTCATTCCAGTAAGTAGTAAGAAAGGAGCCTCCCCTTTCTGAGAGGAGAGATCTTATCTCATCATAGTTGTGCCTAAAATTTACATTTTGTAATCCATAAAGGGATTACAAAATATTCACCCAACAAATTTGAATGTAATGATTAGAAGTATTCAAAGGTGTTATATCCAAATGTTCAAGTTCTAGATCGTGTGGTAGTAGAAGATATGTTTGATAGTGTGTTGAATTGTCTCTATCTTGTGAAGAGGGATATATGGGAGAAATGGAATAGCTCCACATTTCTTCATGTTGAAGTTTCTTTTCTTGTGGATTTGGGAATGTGCTAATATTTCTAGTACCTACCGTACCTTTTCTTTTTTAGTATTCAACTATTTTCGAAGCTTCTAGTTCATGAGTGGTATCATAATGGAAGTTTGACTGGTTGTACTAGATGATAGTATTCTTATTTTCATGTGTGTGTTCCAGTGTTTTTGAATATTTTGTTAGTGTTGGAATATTCCAAGATGTTTTACAATGTTGCCACATAGTTCACAGGATGTTTTCAGCCCTAGTGAAATGTGAAATCAATTACTTGATAGTGTTAATGTTGGTTTTCCAAACTTGGTGTTAGTGTTATTTGTGGATGATATTAATAGTTTTTGGAAGCCTAGTATAGCATATTCATGTAGATCTAGGTCCTAGTTAACCCTTGATGTGGTCTTCCCTTACATATTTTCACCCGGAGGTGTTTGGTTCCAACCTATTTAGTGGTTGCAAGTTTGAGGTGCATACATTTCATTGAAGATAACTTAGAGAAGGTTATTTGAGATTGTAAAAGATATATAGAAATTCAAAATTTTGGAGAACTGTGTGGTCTAGAATGATGATTGTGTGATTGTGTGTTTAGATCTATTTGCGAGAAAGAACACCTAAGAGTATTGGAAATAATGAGTAGAAGGTGTTTACAATTTAGTGTACTAGAAGTTGTTGTAGGAAGTGAGCCAATGGTTGTGGATGGTAAAGATATATTGTGGTGGTTTCTCTAGTTTCTTTGACGTATTGAACCTCCTCTTAATTGTTTCTTTGTAATAAAAAAATTGATCTTATTGGCTAGTGAGCCCTTGACAGTGAGCCTTTCCTTTTGGATAGTGAATCATTTAGGAAATGATCCATTTAGGTAGTGAGTCTCCTATAAGCATTTTTATTTTTCATATAGTGAGATAATCCTCACTGTGGTTTTTCCATTATTGGATTTTCCACATAAAAATTTGGTGTTCTATTCTAAATGATTGTGGATATGTTTTTGTTTCATTTTTCTACATTCATACTAATACTTAATAAGGTTTTTAATGTTTTAATGCACAATTGATTCACCCCCTATCTCAATTGTCATGTGTGTCTAGAATTTATTATTATTATTAGGACTATAATTCTTAGTATGGTTAACATGGGTACATACCTAGTAAAAACTAGTCCTCACTAGTTGTTGTGTGGTTCTCATTTGCTACCCTTTTAGAATGCTCACCTAGCGAATATGAGACTTCACTATCCTGTGGTGCCTTGGTTCATGGTTCACCTACAATATATCAATTTATTTTATCTTTTGAGTCATTAATTCCTTGGGTATGGATCTTAGTAATATTTTGTAGAGCTTGCTAGTCTATATTTCTCATACCATCCTTTTTTGTATCTTGTTTGAATTATGCTTGCATCATGTTTTTCTGCATTTTTTTATTGTCTTTATTTTTTTTTTGTTTCTTCATCATGTATGCTTCATGTTTTTTATGCTACATGACATATCATAAATTTTTCCCCCCTTTTCCTTATGATGTCTTGCAATAGGATCTTGAATCCTAAGGGCTTACATTCTCCCCATAGATTCATTTTTACCCAATCTTTTCAATATTTGGATAATTTAACCCCTCTTGACAGTTTATTACTTTAGTGTGTCTTAGAATAATTTCACACTCTCACTAAAGTGGGGGATAAATTTAGCATTGTAAATTGTCAACCTTGACAATTTCACACCAGGTTTTATTCCCCTATGTACTTGGACCTAATTGTGCACCTAATTTCTTATATAACCAATCAATACATTCATCCTCCATCTAATCCACCACAAACTACATTACCATATGTGTAGCAATTAATTCAATTCTTACTAGCTATATCCATATCACAAAAAACACTTTCTCAACTAACCATGATTCCATCACATACTTCACATTAAAAAAAATCTTTTTAAATAAAAAATTCTTGTAGGTGTTCATATTAATCATTCTAATATTTGTTCTTTGCCTCTATAAATCATATTCACTCATTATTTGTGCATAATTTATGTCTTCTATTGTTTCAAGAGTCTTGAATCATGATTCTCTATTGAACACTCTACATATTTTTAGTATCACCAAGGTACATTCCATAAATTAGTTTTGTAGTTTTATGAGAGCCTTATAGAAGTTTTTATGAAATTAGTTATAGATTTCTCTTAGGAACATTTCAATTTGGAGTTTATTTTTATTATTTATATTAATATATTTAGGGTAATTAAATAAATAATTAATAAGTACAAGTTCATTTATTTTTAATCTTATTTTCAAATATTAAATCATAAATTATATATACTTTTTATAGATGCATAGTTAATTTTTGTAGTGATATGAGAGTTTTGTATGAATTTTAGTAATATTTAATTTATCTTAGGAAAATTTTAGTTTCAATTTTATTTTTTATTGTTCATATTACTAAATTTAGATGAATTAATTAAATATAATTAATTCACCTATTAATTTCAATAAATTAGGGTTGAGTTAATAATTATAACAAATATTTTAAAATTAAATATAGAGGATTGTGGGACATAGCTCTAGAATTAGTGATTTGAAGTTGTTGATGGGCATAATTTTTTTTCCACTATCTATGAATTTGACACCCTCAATAGGGTTACTATTTCAGATTTTGTTATGATTCAAAACCTCTACAATTCTATCTTGAATAGTATGAGATGGATTTGGATTGTTACAAATTGTATCCATGTCGCACAGATTTGACCTTATAAAATATAGAATATCAAATCATGATTTTCACGATCGTCACTAATGCATATGCTTGTAAGAACTATGGTGTTAATAAACACTACTATGTAATCTACCAAAATTCATAAGGTTTTCATTATAATATTTGAACCACCTAGATCAACCAATTTTTAATACCCCTAAGATAAGACTCAAACAAAAATTCTACAAACCATGCCTATATTTAATTCTATATCCATTACAAAATCAAAGTTTCCAATAAGTTTTTATTATCCTTTTGGTTAAAGTTACCCCCTTACTATCCGATGTAGTTTTTGGACCAAGTTGACAATGTTATTGTATCCAACTTTAAGTCAAGTACCTCGATGTGTTTTTTAAATTATGATAAAAAAAACTATAATTTTATAAAATTTTATATTGTGAATGTTCTTTTATGTTTATGTTAAGGAAAGGAAAATATCAATAAGATATTTAGGTAGAAAGATGTGAATGTGGGTTTTTTATCCTTAAAATGTTAGTGAATGATTTATAGATTTTTTATGATATTGTGATTAATGGACTAACTACCTTGTTATTTTAATAAGTTAGATGAGGAAAATTAGTTTTTTTGCTCCTAAATAAGGAGGTAGAGCATCATCAGGGAGAAGGAAGTAGATTCAAGATAATTACCTGAGCACCATGAATGTGAGAAATCACACACACAAATATTAAAAAAGGTCTTGTTGCTTATATTTTTATAATAGTTTCCTTGAGTCATGAGTGAAATGGTACCTTATGTTGCAATGTTATTTTGGTTGTGATTGTTCTTGTCTCATTGTTCATACTACATTGATAAGTCATTTGACTTCACATCTCATGTTATCTATGTATATCACATATTTAGATTATTTGTAATAGTATATATAAAATTATATAAATATCTGTCTCTACACACACACAAATATGTACACACAAACACATATATAAATATTAAATACATATTCATATGTATAATTATTACATATATAAAATTTAATTATATAAATTATATAGAGCATATATATTCACATACACACACATATACATATGATAGATACAAGCATATATAAATATATATTTTAAAATATATAGCCAATGTGAGAATTCTAATGACAAAATATACCGTGATTTTAAATGTAGAGATCGTCAAGTGGTGAAACTCCATGAAGTGGAGAGTATGGTTAGTATAAATGGTATTTACTTCACATAAAGTGAATTAATGGGAGTCTTGAAGACTCGGAGAATGGTAGAGAGTGAAGAGAAGTAGCAACATACATAAAACTAAGAAAAAACCAATGGTTGCAGTTGGTAAAAAATAAAGGAAAGAGTGAGAAGTGAAAATAGTGGTCACAAAATTGGAAGGAATTCTCTCTTTCTCTCCTTACCTCTCTCTTTCTCATTCTCTCATCCCCTCTCTACTTCTCTCCATCTCACCACTCTCTCTCTCTCTCTCTCTCTCTCTCTCTCTCTCTCTCTCTCCTCTCTTCTTCCCTCTCTACTCTACATCTAACTTATATCTCTCTCTACCTCTCCCTCCCTCCCCCCTCTTTATATCTCTCCTCTCCCTCCCTCTCTCTATATTTATTTATATCTCACCTCTATCTCACCTCTCTCCCTCCCTAAATATCCCTCCCTCTCCACTTCTCTCTATCTCCCCCCCTCTCTCTACCTACCTCTCCCTCCATCACTTTGCACCAATCTCTCCTTCATTACGCTCTCCCTCCCTACATATCCATTCATATCTCCTTCCCTCTCTAGTTATATCTATCTCACCTATCCCTCTCATTACCTACCTCTCCCTCTATCACTTTGTATCACTTTGTCTAGCTCTCTGTACACCTCTCTATCTCACCTCTCTCTCCCATCCTACCTCTTAGTCACTCCCTTATTCCCATTATACTTATCTCTATCTCTCCTCTCCCTCTCTCTACCTAAATCTCCCTCCCTCTCTCTATGTTTATCTATATCTCACCCTTGTATCCCTCCCTACCTCTCCTTCCCTACCATAAAAAATCAGGTACCTCCTTTGTAAATTGGCCCCCGAGACATGTTCGCTCCAACAAAAATACATTAAAATAATGTATCAAATGACCTATGATCTTGATAAAAATGGGTTTATAGAGGTTTTAGACCAAAACAAGAAATGGGTTGTCCTTAGAGTTTTAAAATTTGAAACTTTTTAGGACACCATTTTTGGCCATGTTGCAGTCAAAATAGGGTTAGCTAATATCCTGGAATCCTAAAATTGAGTAGGAATGTTACCATTTGAACCAAGAATTCATTGCAACAAACGGAATGGAAAATTTCTTCTTGAGGTGAAAGATATTAAATACTAAAGTTGTCGACTTGGACTTTTTTGCAATTTCACCTGTTAGAAACCAATCAGGGCTCTCAAAGTCACCACTTTAAAAAAATATCAAAAAAATTCTAGGGGGCTGCCACTAGAAATATAAGCTCATCTAGGTACATTGAGTATTTGCACTAGAGGGCTTTCCTTCAATCCATATTTATCACTAGATATTAAAGATCAATCTTGACCACTTTGAAACATTTTGAAAATGTAGGTTCAAAACAAAGTGAAATGCATTTGCTTTTGGATTAGTAAAAATAGAAAATTTGACCATGGGTCTTGGAAATCATACCAAGGAGTACATTAATATGGGGAGAATGTAGAGCAACAATCCTTTTAGCATGACAAACAACTGGCTCTGAATTGTGGCCCTCTAAAGTAGGTCACTTAGGCAGATTTTTCAAGGGTACTAAGTATGTAGAGACAAAATTTTCAATATGGGCACTTCAAATTTGAAAAATTTGAAGGTTCCATCAAAACCTAATGCACAAGATGATTATATAAAAAAATATAGCAACTAAAACATAAAGTTGAATGTAGAAACACAAAATGTAGACAAAGGGTTTTTAGTGCCCATAAATTCAGAAACAGGCTTGAGTAAGGACTCATTTTCCCATGGGTGAATGGGTCTTCTATCACAGTTTTGGAAACTTAAATTATAAATTTCTAGGTTAATTTGATAGTTTTAGAATTTTGGAAAATCAGATCTAAATGTAAGGGTGAAATGATGCTAAATGACAAGCAAAAATACCTAATTTGAGATGCAACTTTGATTCAATTTTTTGGTTCAAGTGACTGATCATGCAATGTTATGTAAGCACTATACAAAATTAATGATTTTTTTTTTTTCAGATTTTAAAGAATGCAAAATGCAAACCTAAAACCTTGAATGAGACGCGCACTAATGAAAATTAACAACCCTAAATGAGATGAAAATTAATGCAATGCAATGTAACTTAATAGAAATCCTAGATCGAAGGTTTGAATGGACTCCAAATTTAGAAAGTTTATATTGCAAGAATGTCAGGTTCACCAAAATGAAATATTGAAAATAAGATTCACCAATTTAAAATGGGGAAAATGGGGGTGGTGAACCTATCTTTCCTTTATTTCATTAGGAAATGATAACCCCACAAAGAATTGACTTGCAACCCTTAAGTGAGTCAACTCAATGGGGGAATTTGTTGGTTTCCTTATCATTGAGGATAGGGGTATCAACCTAAACAACACTTTTGGGAGAAAAACTAAAAATAGTAAATCAACTCAATTATGTTCGTTAAAAATTGAAACATAAATTTAAATCATAAAATAGATATAAACAACAAGATTTTGACAAATTTGGAAATGGGATAGTGATGTGTACTTTTCACCAAAATGCAGATTTGGGAGGCTAATTGGGACTCATTCACATATAGGCAAATGGATATTTTTATACAAGTTTCAACCATCTTTTGTGATCCTCTGATGCCAATTATAGCTTTTGTTTGATCTAGGTTTCAGTGTCAAAGACTTAGAAATGAAGTTTGTAGGTGAGTTTCCTTGAATCAACAATAATGTTGACAACTTTTGAAACTTTGACAACCTTTCCAATTTTTCTCTTTAAGAGATTTTCAATCCTTATTCAGTCTAAGATCTGCAATACAAACACAAGAGGGAAAAAATGTTTTTTTTTTTTTATGAATGGGGGTTTTCCTTTTCCAAACCGCATTTTGGTAATTAAACCTTGAATTGAAATAATGAAACATAAAAGGAATGATGAATGAACAAAGCTATGTTGCAACTCACCAAACACTTGAATAAACCTTTGGAGGACTAAAATATTGATCTTGATATTACATGATATGACTAGACAATGGATGTGGATCTTGATGCTTGAATCTTGATTTGAATGCTTGACTTGAATCTTTGAAACATACATCACAATGTTAGCTCCAAAAACATGCATGATTGAAAAGGGATTTGACATGATTGAGATCTTGATTGCTACAATAAATCATTGATAAATCTGATCTTGTAAACTTGAATTGATGCTCTCTTAAAATTTCTATGTTGATTTTAAAAATCTAATGTTGATCTAATAAAATAACCTTGTATTTATAGGTATGTATCGTTAATTTCACAAAAACTAAACATTACAAGTCAAAATTGGAATTTGAAATTGTGGACAATAAAATACCACAAAAAACATATTTTAGATTTGGTTTCAAAGGCCTAGGGAGGACCCATTCACTCATGGGTGAATGGGTCCCAAGTCCCTATTCTTGGAACACACATTGTTCAAGCTAATTTATTATGTGTCGACATTAATTTTTGTTGGGTTTCCTCTTGGTAAAATATAATTTATTAGGCTTGTAGATGTGAAATAGGGCTTATTAAGGCATAATTAATTCCAATTTAATTGAGGGGACCCAAAAAAAAGTGTGAAAATGTAAAGGAGTATATTTTCCTACACTATAATAAATATTACATATATGTATAATTATCACATATATTTAAATTAATTATATAAATTATATATAGAGTATATATATTCACACAAACATGCACACACGCATATATATATGATAGATACAAGTATATATCTATATATATTTTAAAGTATATACCAATTTGAAAGTTTAATGACTAATGATATGATGATTTAAAATGAAGAGCTTGTAATGTGGTCAAAGTACACATACTCGAGAGTATGTTTAGTGTTAGTTGCATGTACTTCACATAAAGTGAATTAATGGGTCTTAAAGATTCAGAGAATGGTAGAGAGTGGAGAGAAGTAGCAATAACATAAAAATAAGAAAAAACCTAAGGGTTGCAATTGGTAAAAAATAAAGGAAAGAGGGAGAAGAAAAAATAGTGGTCACTAATTGGGGAAAGAAGAGAGATCTCTACAAAATTAGAAGAAACTTAGTTGAGAGAATTTGGTATTTTTTATGCTTTTATAAACTATATATTTTTATTTTTTGAAGATAAATATCAACAAAGGATATCATCTACTGAAGAGCTAATTTATTTGAAATAAAATAAATTGGTCTTTTTATCACAATAAAGTGCACAAAATGTATGTAGCATAATGACCACATGATTATATTGAGAGGGAGGGTGAATCAATATAATATAATACTTTTACTTTTTAAATCTAACAACCACAATGGTATCAATTGCACAATATCATTCACATATGATCTAACAATTATGCAACATAAGAGGAAAACATAGAGTTTACATGGAAAATATTAGGTACATTTGGACCCTTCTTGATGTACATTGATCTAATTTAGTGTGAGTTGGAAGAAAGTTCCTCCTCTCACTAAAGTGGGGGCTAGATGTAATAATGGAAAATTTACTCCCTAACATGGCCTTTATTTAGTGTTGTAATGTGTCTAACATATTCACATTAGGTCTTGGGCCCTTGTGAACTAAATGTCCTTGTTGGTGCCTTATTTAAAGTGTTGTAACACACTTTCACACTTTTCTAGGGTTTTTATTAAATAATTGGACTTCTTTATGCTCTAATTGGCCTTATTTTACATCCACAAGCCTCATTTAATGCATCTTTTCAAGGATAATCCTAACATAAAACAACATCCAATCATAATTTAGGTGTTCTTAGGTTGTGTGGCCCAAATTTAGTGATCTGGGACTCATATGCCACCTTGGGCACATGAGTCCCATCTAGGGTTTTGGGCCTCAATCTAGATTTCACACCTTTCTAAGAATTTTTGAAAATGTGTCCCATAATTAAGCCTAATGGGACTCATGCACCACTTTTGGTATATGAGTCTTGTGTGGCTCAAAATCAAATTTAATTCAAATTTTTGGTGGGATTTTATTCTCCTAGATCTAATGTTGGCTTGTAGTGTTGCAATTTAGGGAAATTAGGCATAAACAACTATAAATACAAGGTTATTTTACTCATTTTTTCACCTATCAAGTTGAATGAGAATCCTTATAGAAAATTTAAGTTCACAAGAGCATTAATGAGCTTCAAAGAGCATTCAAGAGTCTTCAAGGGCTAATTATCAAGTGTTTTAGAGAATGATTCAAGTATCAAGCATCATGTCAAAGTCATCTTGCCTCATTTTTTTTTAGCTAACAATTGTGATGTAGGGTTTTGTGATTCAAGCTAGCATTCAAGTCAAGATCTACCACATTAAAGTAAGAGTCAATATCTACATCCATTGGAGCCATTTCACACATTTTTGCAACACTTTATTGTTAGGGTTTGGTGAGTTGAAACATTATATTTTCTTCATTCATCATTGTTCTTTCCTATTTCATTTCATTTCAAGGTTTTATTACCAAAATGGGGTTTGACCAAGGAAAAGCCCTTTCTACTAAAAAAAATTAAAATTTCCCTCTCTTTAATGTGTGATTTGCAGATCTAGGTTGAAGACACATTGAGGAGTAAGTTTGGAGAAAGTTTTCAAGTGTTCAAAGTTGTCAAAGTTGTCACCTTGAATTAAAGATCATTAGAGAACATTTATAGAATGCAAATTGAAGATAAAGATCTGTAAATCAAGTGGAAATGATAAAGTAGACATTGAAGAGCAGTTTTAGACTTTGAATTTTCCAAAAAACCCTAACTAGATTAATATGGCACTACTGGTGTATGAGTCCTAGTTTGTTCATATTTGTAGATTTCAACAGTTTTAGACACATCTCTACCAAATTTTAGTTTCTGCCTAGAAACCCTAATCTAGGACTAAATTGCCTAGTCTGGCGTATGAGTCCTAGTCAATATTAAAATTAGTGTTTTCAACATTTCAAGTCTTCATTTAGTCCTCTTCAGGTTTCCAGGTGCACACCTTTCATCTCTCAGCTTTTTGTTATGTTTTACATGCTTTTCTAGGTCATTTAGTGAAATATTGCATTGGATTAGGTTTAAACCTTAAGTATTGCATTTCATTAGACTTTCCAAGCCTTAGCTTGGTGGTGAACACCTCTTTAGTTTATAATCGAACATTAGGACAACCCTATTGCAAGATCTCTTTCTCCTTTGCATATCTTAGATTGAGATCTCTAGGGTTTTCCTCCAATGAAATAGAGTGAAATGTGTTGTTCTATGTCCTAAACCACGAAGAAACACTTTTATTTCATTTTAAATAATTTGATAAATATTTAGGTTTGGAGCTTATTTGAGCAATGTAGATTTTATTGTTTTATCATTTAAGGTCTATGCATAATAGAATATTGTAAATAAATAATGTAGACCATAGAAGGTCAATGATCACTCAAATTAACATATGTACCTAATAGAGTATAATAAATAAAAAATATGGACCATATAAGGCTAATTCTTACTTGAGTTAAGGTATCTTCCTAATATAAAATTGAGAATAAACAAAGTAAACCATATAATGTCGATGCTAACTCAAGCCAAGGCATGTGCCTTAGAGAGTAGTGTGGTAAATATTATATACCATATAAGGTTGATTCTCACTTGATCACAATGAAAGTTGCGGTATATCTCATAGGTTTGTACCTATTAGGCATTGTGAATGTTACCTTGATCATTACCATTGTAATTTTTTTTATTTTTTATTTTTAGACTGCAGGAATCGGGTAGCACGACCCCCTATAAATTGCAGTGCGCCTGGTAAACTTTTTAACGTGACCGGCGGCACTGGCGCGACACGCCCTCCGGTACCACGGGACGGGGGAGACTAGAACTCGTGACCAGCAGAGCCGCAACGGAATTACTTAGCCAACCGAGCTAGGGCCCCCGCCCATCATTACCATTGTAATTGAGCTATGTCAAATATTTGAATTTTTTATTATGTTATTTGATTTCCTATCAAATAAGTATATAAGGTTAATAATTATTTTTGACTCAACCCCTTTGATATTTTTTCTTTAAATAAAAGCATATTATGGAATACGGATATTTTGACCATACCAATATTTAGTCTTTGTACAAGTTCCATAAGTGACCTTCTGGGTCTATAGAATTTACTAAATCACAATTATTTCTCTATACTAAACAAAGTATTTTGAATATTAAACATGTTAGACCCATATTGGGTTAATATTTATATGAACACTACTAACCATCAACTACTAATATGTAGATATGTCATGTACTTGATGATTATTAGACCATGAGTAGGTCTTTATGCTCAATAAAATTAGGAAAAATAATGATTATAACATAGGTTGAAAGGTTGAGAACTATTATAATTCTTATTTTATCATAGAAAGGAATATGATCTATGTAGTATCCATTTTTACCATGAATACAATTTTATGCGGTAGTGTTATCAAAGGATATAAAATGTATATATATATATAGACACATAAAAATGACCTAGGCTTGCAAGCTCTATTTTAACCACTTTCATCCTATCATAATTATGACATTTAATTATGTCCTTGGTCCATATTCGACTATTAATTAAATAATTCATAATTATTTAATTAATTCATGTCCTTTTATTCTTCATGATTATTAAATAAATAGATTTTATTTATTTATTAAATACGTCATTAATTGTCTAAGTCTTCCCTTAATTAAATAATTTTTTTAATTTATTTAATTAACTTTATTCATTTATTCCTCTTGAATATTAAATAAATGAATTTCCTTTATTTATTCAATATGTGACATTCTCATAATTAAATGAATTTATTAATTTATTTAATTATCAGTCATAATCCTCTAAATTAAATAATTATCTTTAATTATTTAATTACCCAATTTAACATTTCTCTCATTTTAAATAAATAAATTATTTAAAATGATCTCTTTTCATTAACTCACAGTCCATTTTGGTAAATAGTATGAAAAAGGTTATTTATTGTCACATGAAATCCATACTTTGAATTAATTTAATTCAAAAAGGTAATCTTCTTACAAAATCAAGTAATTGAGCAAATTCTTGATTTTCGAAATCTGTTTTTCTATCTAATCTTATCTTATTAATTTTTTGAATCTTACAAATCAAGCAGTTTTTATCTTCTTGTCACATTTATTCTCGACCACCAATTTGATTTTATCAATTGACATGTTGACCACTCATATAATAATTTTTCCCTAACCCTAATTAGGGATTGTCACATGAAATCTTGACCTCTAATTTTATGCTCAGCTTTTAATCTCACCCGTCCACTCAAAATTTGTGTTTTCTATAAGATTTCAATTTTGCTCACAATTTACACCCCACTTCATTATTATAGACATTCATGCTTAGATTTAACATGCAATTAGCTTATTTAATTTGATTATTGTCATTTGTCATAGTCATAGGCATAGTCATTGTTTGTCATTTTCAAAATTCTTCAATGCTTGTTTAGGACATTGTCATAGTCAAAGATTGCTCACACATTCGATTTGAGGGCAACAATCAACAAGTTAGAAGGTGCTATGGAGGTGAATCATGGAGGCTTCAACGAATATCTGGTATAATCGTTCTTATTATTTTCTTTCATTTTCCTTTATAGTTCTTTGGGTTTTATTATTGATGTAATCATTGCTAACCTTAATCCAAATATTAACCCATTGATACATTGGTGAACCCAACACTTTTCTTTTTTTTGCAGACACATTGTCGTACAATTTTTGTGATTTTTTTATACAGGTAAATGCATGTTGGCAGAATTTTTGATAAGGAGTTATGCACAACATTTTCATTTTCAACAAATCCTTGAGTCACAACAAATTCACAACATTTCCATGAATCCTGCAGTCACAGTCACAACATATAGATTTAACTTTTAAATTTAGAATTAGTTTTTAACTTTTATTTAGATTTAGTTTTTAATTTCTAATTTAGATTTTTTTTTTTTAATATTAATTCTAATTTAGATTTAGCTTTTCATTTCTAATTTAGATTTAGTTTTTCATTTCTAATTTAGATTTAGGTTTTTTATTTCTAATTTAGATTTAGTTTTTCATTTCTAATTTAATTTTAGCTTTTTAGATTTTAATTTAGTTTTAGCTTTTTAATTTCTAATTTAGATTTAGCTTTTATTTTTTAATTTATTTTTGGCTTTTTATCTTTTAATTTAGATTTAACTTTTGATTTAGATTTAGTTTTAATTTTTAATGTAGTTTCTAATTTTTAATTTAGTTTTACTTTTTATATAGCTTTTTAATTTAGTTTTAATTTTTAAATTAGTTTCTAATTTAGATTTAAATTCTAATTTAGTTTCTAATTTAGATTTAATTTATATTTTATTTGGATTTTATTTTTGCTTTATAATTTAGTTTCTAGTTTAGATTTAATTTTTAATGTAGATTTAGTTTTAGTTTTTAATTTAGAAGGCAGATTTAATTTTTAGTTTAAATTTAATTTAGATTTAATTTACTTTAGGATTAATTTAGTTTAGAATTATTTTTAATTAACATTTAATTTATATTAACATTACTTTAGATTTTAGATTAAATGTTAATTTTTTTATATTTTTTAGTTTAATTTTAGCTTTGTGGCTAATTCTGCTAATTGGGATTTTCTGCAGGTTTGCATAAACATATGTTTGTCAAAGACTAAAAATCAAAGAAACTCCTAACTTGTGGTTTGCAAGTTTGAGTGTTGAAGATTGAATACTAAAGATTGTGCTTGTATTTTTTAGATTAGTATACATTTATTTTGGTGGACATAAAATGAACATGTTTTACTATTTTGTTTGATTGTGTTTGCAAATGGTAGGTGATTATGCTCTCACCTTGTGAAAACTTGTTGATCAGAAAATGAGACCCATTCTATCTGTTATACACCCTTATGACTTAGTAATCGAAGTATCCTCTCCCCTTGTACTTTTGGGAAATCTTGGGTGTAAGAGAAACGGTTACTAACTCTAGAACTTGGGCCTGTTCTAGTGGGAAAATGTACTCACCCTAGGATGACTCATACCAATAGCACCTTGAACCCGAGGGACTTCCAGCTGGTATATAAAAGTGGATTCTTTGGGAAAGCCCAAGAATCACATGTATGGTTCTAATGAGATGGATCCAAAAGAGGACTCTCGCTGCATGGATCATGCCCTACGAATGGAATGCCCTTACTAAACACCTATTATTTTAAAGGCCAACCATCTTTCAGTCATTGCTTGATATAGTATAGGGTATAGTATCATGCTTGAAGACACTCACTACTAATCCCCTTGAGTAGAGATAATAGTTCTTGGGAAGTCACTACACAATAATTCAAAGTTGGTGTGCTCGAATGACGTTAATAAGCTGTGGAGGGGATCCAATGCCACCAAACTTCTAAGCTATCCACTCTTGAGAAGGAAAGGTCTTTAGCGCCAATCCGGGGTATATCGGTGGGCTATATCAGGTATACAAACCCTTGGCCTATTGGCCTATTAGGATTGTGCTTGTCTTATGTGTGTTTGCTTACACTAAACCATTGTGCTTGTGAAGTTTTTTCTAAATTTTCAAACAATATAAACAACATTCACAAATCTGGGCACAAACAATCGACCTTAGACAACTTAGACTTTTCAACAAAACATCAAAAAAAATCTCAGTTTATTGTCAAAAAAATAAAATTCTAAGAGGATTCTACCAGAAACAAAAATTGAAATTGCTCAAAATTTCCATTGGATTAGGCTAACTCACCACACTATGCAAAACCATTGTTTCAAAACTAGGTTATCTTGGACTTCATCATCATTACCTTTTTCAGTCATTGTCCCTTTTTTGAAGAACCTCCAACTCAACAGTCTAGTTAGGCAGGCTCACTTGTCATTTTGACCTTTTTACTTAGTCCCCTTAGCAAGTCCTTGGGTAACCAAAATTGAGACATAAGTCAAGCTTAGAGTGGTTAGGCAAACCTTTCTCCAAATATTATCCATTTTAGTCCTCATTTTGAACTTAGACTTTGCATTGTTCATGTTAGTCCTCATTTTGAACATAGACTTTGCATTAATCATTTTAGTCCTTCTTCAACATTATCATCTTAGTGCACATTTGACACTTTGGCTTTGACAACATCATCATCTTGCATTAGTCATTTCCCTTAGACAAACGTCATTATAACTTTACATTTAACAACATCATGATATCCACTACCTTGTCTTCACTTCAACAAAATATTGGTAGGCTCGCTAGTAAAATTGAATACCAATTACTCTGTAGAGGTCAATACCAACAATCCTTAGACTTTAGGAGACAATTCCTCCAAAGCTACAATCAATTTCCTTCATACCAACAATCCATGAGTCGTAGTCCTCCATCCATCTACACTCACTACCAAAAGTCACTTAACACCATCCATGACATTAGTCTCCAACAAACGTCCACATATTACCCTTATCCTAACCTTGACAAGGGAAACCAATTTTCCACTAGTCCATTTCAAGTCTCCATGTCATATGCTAGTCCTTCACCTATCAATCTCATTCACGTCTACATGCCCCATCAACCATCTACCAACCCATGTCAAGTCTCCACATCATACTATATCAATCCCGTCAAAGTATCCACATCCTATTTTAGTCAACCTTACACCAATCCAGTCCAAGTCTCTATGTCATATCCTAGTCCTTCACATACTAATCCAGTCCAAGTCCCCATGTCATATCCTAGTCCTTCACATACTAATCTAGTCCAAGTCTCCATGTCATATCCTAGTCCTTCACATACTAGTCCATTCCAAGTCCCCATGTCCTATCCTAGTCCTTCATTCATTAATCCTTTTCAAGTCACCCAATCACAAGCCACATCCAGTCTTGAAAATTCTGTCATTACTCAAAGGAACATCCCATTGTCTAAACTTGAGGATACATGTCAAAACGAAAGCCCAAAGCATGATCTTATAATGTAACCCTCATGTTAAGAATAGGGTGGTCCATCCCATGACCCTATCTTAAAGTCCATTCAAGAAGTCCTTCAAGATAATCATGACATCCAAAATACACATACTATTGACCAAGGAGTCCAAATCCATGACAAACCCATCTTTGACCAAGACCCCACCATTGACCAAGAAATCCAAAATGATCCACTCCTTGACCTTTACACCATTCATGATCAAACACTTACCGACCCTATACATGCCTTGACTATTGACACTTCCCAAAATGAGACACTTGCCTCCATGACACACATAGATGATATTCCTTAAGAACAAGAGTCTTCCATTATGGACATATTTGCAAATGATTGAGCTATAGCTAAATTTACTAGACTCTATGACACTGACCATAATAATGGCTTCAAAATTGACTTGCAAGCACCAATAGAATCATCTGAACTTGATATGTCACAAGATCAGACCGAAGATATCAGTAAGAAATATGACCAACATGACAATGAAGCTAAGATACTTTATCAACTAGGATCATCTATCTTTGTTAAAGTAGGCTTTCTTGCAGAAGAAAATATTCCAAGTAACAGTGTCCAATACATCATGATGGATTAGAATCTTGCTTTCAAAACAATAAATACCCCATCGCAAACAAAATCTGTCAAAGACTGCATTATCAAGGCAAAGGACTAGGCATACATGAGCAAGGAATTCAAGAAACAATACAACTTTAAGAAAATTACAGAGATCAAGGTCTTGGCTATTCTTTAGTTAGAAAATCAAACAATGTCAGTGGAACCTCCTCGATACTGGGGGCAACCTTGTCAGATACAAACGTCAAAATAGATTCCATGAGAAATCCTTGTCATAAGGTTATTGCCATCACCCCTTCCACCCACACCATAAATCGTCATTGTCAACATCTTAAACCTTCCCTTTGGAACCAATAAAGACAAAATTCATACAAATCAAAAAATCAAAATCAAATTTCAATGACCATTGAATCAAATAAAAAGAAAAGTGGACAAATGAAATTAAAATGGATCCCAAAGACAAGTGGATCAAGCAAAGCAAATATCTCAAAAGAAAAATTCAATCACAACGTGGAGCCACAAGACAAGAGGAATTCCACATAGAACACATGTCCACCTCTTTCAAAATGGTCATCAAGCAAGGCATCTAAAGGTGTTGGTTCCAAATGCCATCCCTCCAAAATTTGTGATTCACCATCCCAAGTTTGGAAAATAAAAAGCAATTCATCCAAATGTACAAACAACCTTTCTATGTCTTACCATCATCCGTCATAATCCTACATCTTTTCTAAGGTCCAAAAATCCCATGTCACAAATTCAGAACATCATGGGAGCAACTCTTTACCACAAGGACTCTCATGGCACTCTATCGCAATGTGTGTATTCTAATAAGGCCAACTCTAGTATCAAAAAGGATCACAATGGCATCAATTAGTTGTATGTAAGTGCTATGATCCTGACAAGACAACTCCTTCAACAAGGTCATTATTGGCATATCATGGTACCAATCTCTACATCAGCATCGTCAATGGATTCAGAATAGTCGGTGGTCATCTAAAGCATCTAGGCTATCCACAAAATCAAAAATACAAAAAAAATTGAAAAATGTAAAACATCATCACCCTGATGAAAACCTAGCAAACATGCATCTTGGTGACACCCAAAAAATTAAAAAGGAAAGAAAATAGTAAAGAGAAAAATTTCATCCAATGGTGAAAACCTGGCAAACAAGCATCATGTGTAAGATAAATCATCTATGTGGACTTTTACACTTGGGGGCAAGTTGTCTCATTTCCCATGCCTTCCTCATGACATTTACGTCCATCTAAGCCCTATCATTTTTGTCTATTTTCCCACCTACCTTGGTCTTGACATAAAACTGGCACACTTAAATCATGCATTGGGAAAACTCTCGACATGTCTATCCTTTGGTCATATACGATTCACAGAATGTCATGTCATTACTTTCATAACCTCATCATCATTATGCAACATAGTCCTTGAAAATCATATGACAATTCCTTTAGTCTCATGTCTCATGTCCTTTATCAAGGCCACCTCTCACCCTTTCATGTATGTCACCTATCTTTGCTTTCCCTTGTCAAACGGTCTAAGGATACTCCATCATCCCATCTAGTCCTAACTGAGTCATTCCAAATGCAATGAGTCTAAAACTTACAAGCACATTATCCAAAACATTACTTGACTTTGTTCCTAGCCTGGCTATAGGCCTTAATCATTTCATCACGTTATCGTCATCCTCATGTTGTTTCAGGATGCATCCTTCCCACATCAAACAATGTTGTCATCACCCATCAATTGATATTCAACTTGACTAGGGCTACAATCATGTTTGTCTTTGGATTCTCATGTCTAGACATCAATCACATGCATTTGTCATGATCCTCTTAAACCATTCAAAAAGACAAAAAAATCATTAAAAATCCTAAAAAGGACAAAAACATCATAAAAAGTCCTAAAAAAGGACAAAAACATCACAAAATGTTCTAAAAAAGACAAAAACATCACAAAATGTCTCGAAAAAAGACAAACATTAAAAAAAGTCCTGAAAAAAGACCAAAAACATCGCAAAAGTCCTAAAAAAAGACCAAAAACATTGTAAAATGTCAAAAGACCTAAAAATCAAAGTGTCCTGAAGAAACCACAACAAATGTAAAATTGTCTCGAGAAAACGAAAAAAATAGTCATTTCTTGTCAAGTCCGTCATGTCAAGTCAATCATTCTTTGTCATCCGTTTGAACTACATTGTCTCTGCACATTGGCTATGTAGGAACGACTCAGTTTTGAGTCCTCGAGACATTAGGTCAATCCTTTTAGGTTTTTCAAAATAAAATTATGATTCAATCTTTGGTCATCAAAACAAAGTCATTGGTCGCATTGAACTACGAGGTCTCTGAGTGTATGATGTAGGCAAGGCCATATGTCGATGAGCCCTTGAGGCCACACTAGGTCAATCCATTTGGGTTCATGGCACTACACTAGCACATACGTCAAAAGTCTACAAGAAAAAACAAATCATTAAAACAAAGTAAGGCAATCATTTATTCAAACATGACTATCACATCAGCATGACATATCATCATATGGACAACACAAGTCAAATTAGGTCATATTTTAGTCAAACTCTGTCAAACTATCAACTCTTGGTTATTCTTTTAGATGATTCCTTCTGAAGAATAGCCTTAGTCATGTATGCCTTAGGATTTTTCCTTCCTATGCATCATCATTGTCATCCGACATTTTTGAGGGATCCTTTTGAAATTTAGGGATTAATCCTCTCGACATCAACATTATTCAGGATGTGTCCTTCTTGAATCTAACAATCTTTGGCATTTCATCATCTTCGCATCATCAAAAAATGACACCTTGGCATCTTGACATCATCAAACCTGACATCTTAACATCAAAACACTCAGAATCCAGACACACTTGGCAAGCAATTGGCACTTGTCTTTTTATTTTCATCATGTTACTAGTTTTTAAACAAGATCCTAACAATAGGATTTAGAAAAGCAGTGACGTATCATGATTGTCTTATCTTGTCTTTTGGATTTCATCATGTTATTATTTTTTTAGCGAGATCCTAACAATAGGATTTAGAAAAGTAGCGATGTATCATGATTGTTTTATCTTGTATTTGGATCTTTTATCATGTTACTAGTTTTTTCAGTGAGATCCCAACAACAAGATTTAGAGAAGCAGTGACATATCATGATGTTTGTCTTGTCCCTTGACACACATGTTACTAGTTTCTCAGTGAGGTATTGATTAAGGGATTTAGAAAAAAAAATGATGTATCATGATAATGGATTTATTGTTGTATTTTGACAATCATGTTGCTAGTTTCTCAAGGATGTCCTGAAAATAGGATTTAGAGAAGCAACGATATTTCATGACTTGTCTTTCTTGTTTTTTCTGCATGCGATTGGTTATGACAAAAAGAATGGGGCAACTGCGCTCCTAGTATGAGTCATGATCATCCTTGTCTATGAATTCTTGTCTTACGCGATGGTACGACCTTGCACACCTTGATCTATGTCATATTATGGTGTTTGTTGGCCATCACAACAATCTACCCAACGATGATTAAGAGCAATAAATCTAAAAAGTCTTATGATAAAGTATTGAAGGATTTGGTCTAGGAACTAACATGCATCTCCTTTTGTCTTGTCATCTTCTCTCACCCATCTCATATAGGCATTGCATCCATATCATCATCCATATCTTTTGCACTAACATTTCTTTGTCTCTTCATATTCTAGTCTTCTCATTAATTTTGAGAGCACACCGATGTTCTTGGAACTTGTCTGTCCTCTCGAGGGGGCATACTGTAACCCTCCTTGTCATTCTTCCTCATCTTATTTTGCACTGGGGCATATTTTTGACTTATTTTCTTTGACACAATGCAACATGCTACATTATGACAAAGAGGGGAAAAATGTAGACACATAAAAATGACCTAGGCCTACAAGCTCTATTTTAACCACTTTCATCCTAGCATAATTATGACATTTAATTATGTCCTTGGTCCACATTTGACTATTAATTAAATAATTCATAATTATTTAATTAATTCATGTCCTTTTATTCTTCATGATTATTAAATAAATAAAATTTATTTATTTATTAAATACGTCATTAATTGTCTAAACCTTCCCTTAATTAAATAAATTTCTTAATTTATTTAATTAACTTTATTCATTTATTCTTCCTGATTATTAAATAAATGAATTTCATTTATTTATTCAATATGTGACTAATTCTCATAATTAAATGAATTTATTAATTTATTTAATTATCGAGCATAATCCTCTAAATTAAATAATTATCTTTAATTATTTAATTACCTAATTTAACATTTCTCTCATTTTAAATAAATTAATTATTTAAAATGATCTCTTTTCATTAACTGACAGTCCATTTTGATAAATAATTTGAAAAAGATTATTTATTGTCACACAAAATCCTTATTCTGAATTAATTTAATTCAAAAAGGTAATGTTCTTCCAAAAATCAAGTAATTGAGCAAATTCTTGATTTTCCAAATTTGCTTTTCTGTCCAGTCTTATTTTATTGATTTTTTAAATCTTACAAATCAAGTAGTCTTTATCTTCTTGATTTTCAAAAATATTTATCTTTTATCTTGTCATATTTATTCTCAACCGCCGATTTGATTTTATCAATCGACATCTTGACCACTCATTTAATAAATTTTCTCTAACCCTAATTAGGGATTGTCACATGAAATCTTGACCTCTAATTTTAGGCGTTGTCAGCTTTTAATCTCGTTTGTCCGCTCAAAATTATGTTTTCTATAAAATGTCAATTTTGCTCACAATTTACACCCCACTTTGTAATTATAGACATTCATGCTTAGATTTAACATGCACTTAGCTTATTTAATTTGATTATTGTCATTTGTCATAGTCATAGGCATAGTCATTGTTGGTCATTTTTAAATCCTTCAAAGCTTGTTTAAGACATTGTCATAGTCAAAGATTGCTCACACATTCGATCTGAGGGCAACAATCAACAAGTTGGAAGGTGCTATGGAGGTGAATCATGGAGGCTTCAACGAATATCTGGTATAATCATTCTTATTATTTCCCTTTAATGTGCTTTATAGCTCTTTGGGTTTTATTATTGATCTAATCATTGCTAACCTTAATCCAAAAATTAACCCATTGATACAATATATATATATATATAGTGTCAATATAAATACATATATAGACATTATTTATATTGAATGGTGATATGAATGTTTATGTGTATGTTTGTGTGTGTGTGTGTACATGTGTGTGTGTGTGTGTGTGTGTGTTTGTGTATGAATTTATGTATATAAATGCATGTTCTACAATTTTCTAGAAAAAGGGATAGCATATTTACTCAAGAAAAAGTAAATATGATTATTGTGGAAACAAGATCAATGTCTAGTTTGGAGTATGTTTATGAATTAGAAATTTGAATTCTATGTAACAATTCACTATATAGTAAACCAATGTGGCATTCCCTTGATGTGAATCTGTATCTACTTGTTTACCAAAATCATTTTGTGATCATGAATGTGAAATTGTAATTGTCAATAAAGAGTTTGAGAGGGAACTATGTGAACATATGAAGCACATATCCATTAGAAAATGTGCATATAAATCCTTGGAAAAAGTAATGCAAAATAACTTGTTGCATTGTGAGTTCATGGTGTCTATTTATTACAAATTAGTCACATAGGTCATACTTAAGTAGAGGGTATCTATACTTGTATGATATATTATTTATATTGTGAACAAAACACTAATTTTTTGATTCATGATAATTTCATATTATTTATATTTTTAAAAAACACTCATTCTTTGGTTGGCATGTTGAACAAAACACTAATTCTTTGATGACATGTTGATCATGTTGATTTTATGAAACAATTGTATTTCACTTTGAATGATTGATTTTGTGAAATAGTTGTATTTATCTTTGAATGAGTTGGATTAAATCCTTTCCAAATGTAAATGACATTCATGCATGTGAAACATAATTTCTAGTTGTGATGATGGGCAACTACATGCTATTCTTCTCTTTCTCATTTCTTAGTGCTTTCCTTCATAAACCACATCCACTAATTACCTACATTTATTCAAGTCTTGTAGGCATCTATATTGACCCCTCTAAATTTAAGATTCAAATAAGGAAATTAGGTGGAATGAATAGAGTAGACATTGAAGAGCAGTTTTAGACTTTGAATTTTTAGTAAACCCTAACTGGACTAATACATCACTAGTGGCGTATGAGTCCCAGTTTGGTCAAATTTGTATATTTTAAGTGTTTTCGACACATCACTGTCAAATTTTAGTTTCTACGCAGAAACCCTTATATGGGAAGAAATTTCCCAGTACGGCATATGAGTCCCAGTTAACATTAAAATTTGTTTTTTTATCATTTGAAGTCTTGATTGTGTCTTCTTCAGTTTTCCAGGTGCACACCTTTCATCTCTCAACTTTCTATTTTGGTTTACATGTTTTTTTAGGTCATTTAGCGAAGTATTGCATTTCATTAGTCTTTCCAAGCCCTAGCCTGGTGGTGAAACCCTTTTTAGTTTATAATCTAATGTGAAGACAACCCTATTGCAAGATTTCTTTCTACTTTGCATATCTTCTAAAGATTGAGACCTCTAGGGTTTTCCTTCAATGAAATGGAGTGAAATGTGTTGTTCTATGTCATGTACTTGATGATTATTAGACCATCAAACAAACATATAATGTAGATATGTCATGTACTTGATGATTATTAGACCATGAGTAGGTCTTTATGCTCAACAAAATCAGGAAAAATCATGATTATAATATAGGCTAAAAGCTTGCGGATTATTGTAATTCTTATTTTACCATAAAAAGGAATATGACGTATGTAGTATGTATTTTTTCCATGCATATAATTTTATGTGGTAGTGTTACCAAAGGATATAAATATGTACTTATGTATTTACATATATATATATATAGACATTGTTTATATTGAATGATGATATGAATGTTTATGTGTATGTTTGTGTGCATGTGTGTGTTTGTGTATGTATGTATATATGTGCATGTTCTACAATTTTCTAGAAAAAGGATAACATATTTACTCAATGAAAGGTAAATACGATTATTGTGGAACAAGATCAATGCTTTCTTTGGAGTATGTTTATGAATTAAAAATTTGAATTCTATGTAACAATTCACTATAGTAAACTAATGTGATATTGCCTTGATGTGAATCTCTATGTGCTGGTTTATCCAAATCATTTTGTAAGGATGCGCAGGTTGAACAAAACACTAATTCTTTGATATGGCATGTTGATCTTGTTGATTTTATGAAACAATTGTATTTCGCTTTGAATGACTGATTTTGTCAAACAGTTGTATTTCTCTTTGAATGAGTTGGATTAAGTCCTTTTCGAATGTAAATGACAGTCATGCATGTGGAACATGATTTCTGGTTGTGATGATGGGCGGCTACACTATGTTCATTAAAGTCTTGCAGGCATCTGTATTGACCCTGCTAACCAATTTTTGTCTTTGCCTTTATAAATATATACTGACTCTTCTAAGCAATTTGAATCTGTCTTTATAAATCTGTGTTGATGGGTATAAAATACTTGATACTATCTGTAAATTAGATACCTTTGACTTGTAAATATATATAGTTCAATCTTGCACAATGTGAGTTTGATCTAGATTGTTGCATAGTTGTGATTTATCCTATGAAATGTAAACTATCAAATCATGCCTGTTGTTATCTCTACTAATTAATACAATTGCAAGGATTGTGGTGTTTATAAACACCATTCAGGAACCTACGAAAATTTAAGTTTCATATTCTCCTATGTGAAACACCTAGATTGACCAATTTTAAATGGCTTTAAACAAAAACTCAAAGAAAAGATTGACAAATGGTAAAATTTCTTGTATGCAATTCTATATCATATATAAAATTAATGTGTATTTTATTTATTCATTTTATCCTTTTGGTTGGATAGTTTTTGTCTTATGATTACTAGTGCCTTAGTGAATGGAAACCCATAAATGAAACCACTACAAAATTAATCATTCTCTCACCACTAATCTCTATAGCTTTCCCAAGTTCTTCACATCACAAAACATAGAGATTATTAAATATTTTTTGTAATGATCATGAAAGCTCCACACAAGCCTCAACTTTGATGTCGTGTAACTAGAAAACTACAAAAAGAAGCACTAGACCATAGAGAGAAAACCTACAACTAAAAACCATCTCCCTCTACCAACATCATACTACCAAAGTTGTGATAAGTATGATATCTTTCAAAAGAACTAAAATAAAAAAATATGTATTTATTCCAACCCAAGGTCAAAGATATAGTATATCAATAAAACATGTAATATGTGAGCCTCTGAAATAAAATGAATATCAAACAAAATATATATTCTATCAATAATAGAATATACCCAAAGCTAGTAGTCATGCTCTTATCTCTTCAAAACACATTGAACTTAGATAAAAATGGTAGTCATACATCTAATCCTCAAGAAAGTCATAAGATCTTGTTGGAAACATGAGGATGATGGTATATGGTGTTTCCATTGATAGAAACCCATTGTAGAAATGCAGAAGTGTTGGTCCGAAGAAGACCAAGTATAGTAGAGAATTGGGAAAGTCTTGGTGTGCATTTTTGGTGTTATAGAGCATCAATTATGTGGTCTGTATTGCTTTGCAGTACATCATCTTGTCATATAGTTTTGAGGTAATAATGGTACATGTGAAAGAATTCTATATCCAGAGTTTCAAGGTTCTATGTCTTCTATACTTGAAGATATTGATCACATTGTATTAGGCATAGTAATGGTAGAATTACAATTGCAGATTGCATATTGGAATGCTCCACATTCCACCGCGGATGACTATTATGTTGTGTATTTTTGAGGAAGTATTTGAGGATAGAAAAAGTATATTCATTCCAAGTGGCAAGTGATTTGGTGGTCCACATATCGAGTTGTGGATGAATAGTTGGTTCATTTAGTTGTTGCTTCACCAATTTTGTTGTGTGGTTCTGACCTAAGGGTTTTTGGGCCATGTGGAATTGAATTGTATAAAGAGAAAATTTGTAACATTCCCATTGTTCTACCTATAAATTTTACTATGTTTTACCCACAAGTGAATAGTCTATGCATCTAACATAATGAGAAATAAAAATAAAATTCTATTCAATAATAAATGCACCATTTGAAACACAACCCTTCCAAACTTTTCCATTACATAATGAAAGAACCATTTCAATAATACAAGTATGATTTCACTTTACATAAATATATTTAAGATAAATTTTCACATTTGCAATTTCCATATAGATGGACACACATGATTACATACATAGCTTCAACGAGCTTACATGAACTAGAACTACAAATGGTCCAGAATGTCCTCCCAAATCTTGGCCACCAAATACATGAGGAGAAGCATCACTCAAGAACTTTTTTGCCAACCATGGACTTACTGCACTCCCCCACACATCTACCAAACTTGGTAAGGTGGACCTCCCTTAAACAAAGAGATTGGTTTGATAATATCATCCTTCAAATAGCCTTTCTCAAGCATAGTGATTGGGAAGGTTTTTGTATTTTTCTCCAAAAACATTATTCTTGAAGATGTGCTTATGGAGTTTGAATGTGATGATCAAAGGTATTTGAAGTTTTTATATCCAGAGGTTCAAGTTTTAGATTGTGTGACATTACAAGATATGTTTGATATTGTGTTGGACTATCTCTAGCTTGTGAAGAGGGATATCTAGGAGAAATGAAATTGATCCACATTTCTCTTTGTTGAAGTTTATTTTCTTTTAGATTTGGGAATGCACTAATATTTCCTATACCTACCTTCCCTTCCCTTATTTAGTGTTTAGGTGTTCCAAAAGCTTGGTTCATGAGTGGTATCTAAATGGCCATTTGACTTAGAGTTACATATTCTTAGTTTCATGTGTTTGTACTAAGTGTTTTTAAATATTCTGTTAGCATTAGAATATTTTCGGATGTTTTGTAATGTTGCTACATGGCCTATAAATTTGTTTTGGCCCTAGTGAAGTGTGAATTTGGTTGCTTAATATTAATAATGCTAGGTTGGCCAACCTAGTGTGTTACTATTGTTTGAAGACAAGGTTAATGGTTTGTGGAAGCTTGGTATAGCATGTCGGTATAGATTTTCATCCTAGTTAACCCTTGATGTGATCCAACCTAACTTATTTCCACCAAGGAAGTGTTTGGTCTAAACTATTTGGTGGTTGCTCATTTGAGGTGTATATGTTTTATTGAAGTGAACTTAGAGAAGGATATTCAAGGTTGTGAAAGATATATATGCAATGTCAAAATTTTGGAGAAGTGTATGGTGTGGAATGACGTATATGTGATTGTGTCTTGAGATTTGTGTGTGAGCAAGAACACCTAAGACTACTAAAAGTAGTGAGAAGAAGATGTCCATAGTTTAGTGTGCCAAAATTCATTGGAGGAAATGTTAGCAAATAGATTGACCCTTGATAAATATGCTCATAATAAATATCTCTTGCCCCAAAGCACTAGTTCCAAGCCGCTAATAGCTCTAGAAAGGCCACACAATTGCATTTGTTGCTTTCCTCTAAATTGAGAAGTACAACTCCCTCGTATGATTTAAATGTGTAAATGAGTGTGCTTTTAACCAAAAAGAAGTAAATGAAATGAATATTAGCCCATAAGATTTAAACTAAAGTGAAATGAATTCAAAAGATCATTAATCAAATAGCTCACAGACTGTACTGACTAATGATGAATGTGAATGCAAGTAGAAAAGAAAGTTTTCATAATTGCAATAGATGAAATAAATGTCGCTGAATAGATTTCACATAGAAAATATATTATGTTTACAAACATGACTCATAGGTTAGTACGATCAACATTACAATTGATGCATAACTCATAGATTTTGAGTTGTTGCCTAAATCTGATTTCTTTGAATTTTTTGCCACTTAAGGGTCATTTTCCATGATAGTCCCAGAATAATTCCATTTATTAAATACAGCAAATTATATTTTTATATTGGTGGGAAATACAGAATCTCTTATAAAACCCTTTTCTATTTCATCAATTTTAGTAGAAAGGTCAGCCACATGTCTCTACACATATCCATCATATCAAATTCACCCTTTTGGCCCATTATGATCCTACATACCCTAATAAATAGTCAAAATGATTACACTGCTAATTATAGAACTTCAACTAATTTCTGTGCATTTCTTGATTAAACTCTTACCCCATGGCCATCAGTTCTTGAGTGATTTATATGCTTTACAAATTAAGCATTAAATAATTATAACAGAGTTACAATGGAAACACACATGTGAGCTGTCTAGCAAGACTTCATCAATTGGACATATAACTCAAATTCTAGCCATATCAAAAATTAATCCCAACTGCATTAACATCCTATCAATGGTGGCTATTATTTTTAACCTAAATGTCTTACTCAACCTTCTCTATTAATTGAACAAGAACCACCTCACTTCACTAACCTCAAGTTTAAAAACATGGTGAGTGCTCTCGAGTGATGGAGGTCCATGAATGACTTTGTAACACCCGTCAGGTAAACCCCAAAGAACAAACATTGCAAACAATTTTTTTAAATAACATAAACTATGCAACTAACATTAATTACATTTACATTGCACATTAACAACTAAGTGTTACATTCTCTGGGGCACACGAGGTTACTTCGCAAAACAACAATAACAAAAGTAAAAGATAATGATAAATAACATATCCATTAACATTATAACAACCATGAATAAGAGTACATCCATGAACCAAGAGTTAAAGTATCACTACATCCCATATTACAATCATATAGAATCTCATCCAATAATGTTACAAAGGATCCTAACTATTACATCATCGTATAAACATAAGATTACATGCTCTCAATAATGAGTTACAATACATTTCCCATACATGTGGGATGATACAAAGTACAATAATATTTGAATTACAAATGATCCACTGGAACAAACTCCAACTAAAGGAATGCTGCAAACAAAGAATGCTAATGGGGAACCCAACAGGTGTGGAGCATGTTCCACCCAACCATGTGAATTATGAATAACTCACCCCCCATGCTCAGAGGTGACAAGGAAGTTAACTCGACCATGATTGTCAAACCGACTCCATGAACAACATGGTATGAATACAATTACAACTCAAGGTTATAATGACATAGACCACAATATTCACAAGTCAAGAAATAAGATAAAGATAAGGAACTCGCCACAATTAATCAAAGCAATGACAATTAAACAAGTCCAAAGAACATTCATAAATCATTCTCAAAAGAATCTGAAACACATTAAGCATACAACTTCCAAAACACATTTCCAGAGGGAATAAGCAACAAAGCAAACATGTGTCTAGTGGAGAGTGTCATCACATAGCTCTCATGGGATTTCCTGGCCCTTCATCCAACTGAGGCGCCGGCCCCCATGAAGAGCCACTCTCCCTAAGACCCCTAACATAAAACAAACCCAGGGAAGGTTTGTACTCAACAGATAAAGCACATAACTCAAAACCAAGCCATGCGAGGCATAACTCATCTCATGATAATTCGTAACAAAATTCAACAATCTGTACCACCTTTCCATCATAAATCCAATAAGTTTTAACTCCAAAAGTGTAATCAAGATGAGGATAACATTCAAAATTAAACATGCCTCTGGAACAAGGGTTGCAAGACAACAACGTTCCCACATGGACAACACTAAACGATAACATAACGTAAAAGAAAACCCAAAATATATTTTGCAAGTTTGCACTATTAAATTTAATTCCATTCACAATTAAATAATTAATTTCACCAAATGACTGATAATTACAAAAAGAATATCAGATTCCAATCATCAAATATAATGAAATGCAATTTTCTCAATATAGTCCACAAACAATGAATTAAGGAAAAAAATTTGTTCAAAATTATTTAAAATAATGCCCTATATATATGTATATATAACATTATTTAACCTTTTGAAATAAAATACATAAATTACATTTTAAAATAAAAATAATATTAAATAAAATAATTATAATTACATTTAAAATAAAATAAATATATACACCAAAATAAATATACATATATGTATAAATAAAATAAAAATAAACCTCACATAAGAAAAGGGGCTGACGGCCCTACTGACTGCCCACAGCAGTCTTATTGATTGTTGTGTGTAGTAGTCATAAAGACTGCTACGCACAATAGTCTATAAGACTGCTGTGTGTAGTGAGCCACAACAGGGAAGAGGGAAGAAGGGTACGGCTTCGGCCGTCCCTTCAACCCTCCCCAATATATTAAAATTACAATTTAATTTTAAACCACAAAAAGATTCTGAAAATTGATTTCATTCTTCACCATGAAAAATGTAAATTCATAAGGCCCACGCACAGACAGGTACCAACATGACTTAAAAATACTAATATATATATACTACTTGCAAATAAATGTATTAATATAACAAATTAAGATACAGAGGGGCAAATAAATACATTCATATAAATATATTTTGAAAACAAATCTTAAATCTCATTATTCTCAAAGGTGAATCAATTTTCTCAAAATCTCATTATAGACAAATTGGACATTTCAGAAGATGTAGGTTTTTGTTTTGACAAATTTAAAATAATAAACCAAATTTATTCATTTGTTTATTTATCTATTTATTTATTTATTTATTTTCACAGAGAACCCATTTTAATCTAATTCTCAGAAAGATTTTTCTTTTACAAGCAAAGATTGACTCAAAACACCTTTCTATTCTTTTTACAGATTCAAAAACAATTAAGAAGAGAGAGGGTGGAACCTGTAGTCCTATGCTCTCAAGAGTCTGATGAAGCTTGTTTGATCCTGATGGCCTGTAGGAAGTGCTTCAAGTTCCTGCTTTGAAATCTCCTCTACAGAATTCCGTGCTTGAACTCAAATCTGATTATTTGTTCAAAAGACTCTCCAGAATAACATTAGCAAAAGATTGACAATCCCTTTCTAAAACTCTCCTCAAAATATAGCAAGCAAAAGAATGAAATTATCTTTTTCCCAAACTTCAGAAGATTCAAAAATACATAACCATTAACTTGTGCAACTGCTGTCTCAATAATCCTCTATGTGAGAAAACTCACAAAAATTTCTATTCAATAAAAGATAATATCCCTTTTCTTCCAAAAGCTCTAAAAATCATAAATAAAATAAATTATTTCTTTAAAGCAAGCTTTTCAGTGAGATCTCAATTCTCATTCGTTCTCACAACTTTTTCCATTCTTTTATTTATTTATTTTTCTATTTTCAATACTTTTTGTTTTAATTTCCATTTTTACAACTTTACTTGCAAAGCACATTATTTAGTTTTATTTAATTTATTTAATTTATAATTATCTTCAACAAGATAATTTAATTAAATTAACAAAACACAATTTTATATTTAATTAACATATAATAAAATACATGACTTTTAAACTAAAACTTTTAAATATTTAAATACAATTTAATCTAACATTATACTAAACAATTATTACCATCATTTAATTGAATCAGTCACAACTTATAAAATACCAACATGAATAACATACGACAAGACACTCACATGAACACAATAATAATTGCAGAAAGGACAATTACAAGAACACACAATACCATTCAATCGGGACGGTTTGACAACATGGGACGAGATGAATTCCAAGTCATCTCTGTTTCAACATTATGTCGTTGGGTTATTGGTGCTTGCCCTGTCTTGCCGAAGCAGGTGGAATCGAGACTATGTACCTGCAATCCTTGCATACAAATGAAGTCATGTACATGTGCATACATATATAAAATCAAAGCATTGTATTGTGAGAAGGAATCGCAGCATAGCAGGGCACCCACAAACGAGTGGTGCTACATTGTCCTTCATCACATCTATCCAAACAATATAATATAACCGATAAATTAATCATTTCTAAACTAACAAATCATATCATAACATAATTTACTAAATTAATGCATCGCAATATTACTGAAATCAAACTAATATCACCAATCACAATACCATATCAATAACCATGTCCTCAAATGTATAGGCATAAACAATAAGGTCTACTAACCAAACCAAACAATAACAGTCTCATCACAGTATCAAAGTACCAAATCAAAACATAGAAAAAAAATCTAAACAGAACAGGAGGGGTATTAAATTTTATGTTAGGACTTATCACGTGTTTATAGATATGCTTATCATATCAATATATGCTTATGGATATTATAATGACTGATGGAACATTGATGTTAGATGTTGATTAGTATTTGATTAGTTTGATGATGACTATGGCATGTTTATGAATATACTAGAAATAGAATGTGTTATCTTATTTTGGAATGGTTTATGATTATTGATGTTGCATGAGATGCTATTTGATGTATTATATGATGTTTTTAAATGTTATTTAGGTGTGAAGGGAAGGATTTCATATTTCTCATATGTGAGAACCCTACGATGTTTTTATTTCCTTTCACTAGGTATGAGATGATTGTATATATATGTGCAAAGATATTTTGTATGTTGTAGGTTGCAGGTACTAGACATCAACTCCACCTAAATTGTCAAGTTTGAGCATGCCTCAAAACCCAATGGATCAATTGATCAGAGATAACACTTAGTCCCCTAACCTAGTCATCCTCCTTGAAGAGGATGAGTATCTGGTTTTGCACCCTATCAATGTTATTAGTATGTTCGGTATGGTCAATCAGTGTTGTTTATGGTCTTGCTTTTCGATCTTGCTTGTGGTCAGGTTTTGTTTGGAATTTAGTTCATTTGATTTAGAATTGTTTAATAAATGTTTTGATTAATTGTCGCATTAAAATAAAATTATTAAGTTAAAAAGGTACTTTTGATAAGTAAATATAAATGCTTATATATAATCATAGTCAACCATAAAATAAATTATAATGTAATGTTGAAGTTAATAAATAAAATATTATAAAGCAAAATTATATAGTTAATTATTAAATTTAAATAAAATTAGAGGATGTTTTGATGAATAAATATAAAAAATAAATACATAAATAATTATAGAGAATAATCAAATAAAGTTACAGTGGGATGATATAAGTAATAAATAGTAAAATAATACAAGAAATCAAAAGGCTAATTTAATAAATTTAAAGTTAATTTTTAATTGTGGAAAATTGGTTGGTTTGTCCCGAGGAATGCGAATAGTCTCCTTTTTCTGTAAATATTGTTTTCCTAAGAGGTTTTTCATTCTATTTTTGCTGAAAGGAGTAATCTATTTATAAAATTTCAAATTTTGTTGAAAAAATCTCAAAGACTGTTGATTTTGGATCGAGGTTCTAAAAAGATTGATTAGGGATTCAGGGAGATTGGATTTGCAAGCTGCATATTTCAAAATCGACATTGAATCTCCAACCATTGAGCGATTGGATCCAGGTTCCATTGTTTTTCTGAATTCTATTTCTATTTAGAAAATGAATGCTTGAATGATTAAATGCTATTGGGAAATGAAACATTTACTTGTTAAATTAATTCCTAAATTGAAACCATTCTTGAATGTTTCTTCTGCAAATATCCAAAGTCCTTTGTTGTAAATTGATTTGTGCATAAGTTGTAGCCCCCTTGTAGCTATGAAACCCCCATTTCTTTTGGGTATTCTATTTAGTTTGTTTATCCAAATCTTGCTTCCTCAATTCAATTTTATCTCAAATAGGGAAATGCAACTATAATATTTGATAAAATCTTATATTCTTTATTCTGGCGTAATCCTCTATTTTCTATATTGTTTTCCCTTCGATATTTTGCTCCTATCAGCAAATATCGCTTTGCATGTTATGTATCAATTTACCTCTGTCGTTGGTATTTTTGCAAGCATCTCAACCCCATTTTGTATTTGCTTAAGCGTACCCTGTTAGTATGTCTTCATAGAAGTGAAATTTTATTTGGGTTGATGGCTTACTATTGTGTCTGATCGATTGCTTCTCTCTCTTGCTGCATTAGTTGTGTAGTAGGATTTTTTTTTCTTTAATGGATACTTTATGCTACAATTTCGTTTCTACAAATTATGTTTGAAACATTATGAGGTATTTGGGAAAAATGCTCTATGTTGGAAATCGAAACATATTCATTGTATTGGGCATTCGATGCATACAATAATGGTTGGGATTTGATTGATATGCATTATATTTGGAATCGATAGATAAAGATTGTGTTTGGTATTCAATAAATTCCTTGTCATGATTGGCATTTGATGTATACTCTATGCATTCAGTATTCGATGGTTATTTCATTGTATATACTTTGCAACCAATATTTGATGGTTATTTCTTTAAACCTACTGCCCCTCAAATTTCTCTAGTCTAGCATCGATGGTAAAAGTTTTTGTTAGCTGCTTGATACTGTGCCCTCCAATCTCTTCTTTAACACAACATCCTCTTCTCACCTTGGCGAGGTATGGGAAAGTATCTCTGCATACTTTTATTTTCAACACTTTTCACACCACCATCAACCACTACTCTCCTCTGCTCTTGATTTAATGTCGGTGCATCCCTCTATCTTCTTGCTTGAATGCTACCCTCTTGTCTTATGCTTTATAAATTTGATTTGTATGCTTTAAAATTAGTAATCGATGGAGGTACAATATGATGGAATTCAATCACTGTTCATTGAGAATCTTTCCCTATGTCCTCTTTGATGCTAATATGGTGATTTCGTTACAACAAATTTATCTTATTTTTTGTATTCATTTAATATATTTTTGTATGGAGTTCGATGTGTTCATCCTATAATTGGAATTTCGATGGATATTTATTTTGTTTGGGATACTTTGATTTTTTTTGATAGCTTACCTTTGGAAATCGATTTTGTTTGTTGTGGTTGTATTGGAAACTTTGATTTTCTTTTTATCTCAATGGTTATAATGTTTTAAGCTTGGCATGTGTGCATTGTAATTTCATTTTAATCACCCTACCTTTGATAATTGGTCGATATTTAATATGTTTGGAATTAGATTTATGTTCATTGCATTTGGTAATTTGGTTGTATATGAATCGTTGGGTATGGCATTCAATTATGTGTGTGTTTATGTATGTATATATATCTATATGTGTGTGTATACATATTATCATATTATTATCTAATACATAGAACAGTAAACTATATTCTATTTTAATGTATACATATTATCATATTATTATCTGATACATGGAATAGTAAACTATGTTATGTTTTAATAGATATGTATATTATGTATATATATATTGTATTAATTTACATGTATACACACATATATATATGTATATATATATATGTATATATATATAAATATATGTATATACATATATATAAATATGTATATATTTATGCATATAATATGGTTATTGCAAATGACTAATTCTGCCCATGGGAATAAAATGATTATATGGGATAAATGAATTTGGAAATTAAGTAGGGGGAAAATGATTTAATTATATATATAGATAATTAAAAGATTTGTTTAAATAAATAAACTAGATTATATTTGTGTTAATTAATGAATACTTTTATAATTTTTTAATAGTTAAATTGTAAATAGTCGTGTAAATGGTTTATTAAGTGAATTAGTGGCTAAGTTAATGGGTATCATGAGATGTGGAAATAATGTCTTTCATGAATGTATTGCTTGTTTGATCATTTTTACTAAATATTGTGTTTGATTTTTTTGATATTGGGGTGTTTTTGGTTATTTTTAAAAGTGGGAGTCATATGTGCAAAATTGTTAAAGTTGGCTTCCAGAGGCTTGGGAGGGAGTATTTTTGTATGTATGGTTCTTTGATGGTTTCACTTTGCAAGTGGTTTGGAAATGTTTTGTGTTGTGTGCAAGATGGGTAATGCCTTGCAATATGTATTGATTCTTGTGATTATGTTAAGTGTGCAAGAAGGTCGATGTCTTGCACTATATATGGATTCTTATAACTATGTGCACAATATGAGCAATGTCTTGCACTATGTATGGATTTATGTGTAATATGCAAGATGGTAAATGTCTTGTTTAATGTGTGGGGGTTTACTAGTTGCAAGTAGGGGGAGTGGCTCTTCATGGGGGCCAAGACCCAAAGTGGTGCTCAAGATAACCCATGGAAAGTTTCTTAATCTAGTGATAACTTTAATAATGAATTAAGGGGAAGGGTAGAATTCACATTAATCAAGATAATGTATTCCTCGCTCATGGTTCAAGTGCTCATTTAGGCTTGAGATGAGATGAGAAGGCCTGGAATGACAAGATCAACTGTCTTGTCCTCATGAAAGGTAAATTGATTCCGCATGAGTTTGTATGGAGGCTGGGAATCGGGAGAGGTCAACAGGATAACCCAGGATAACTCATATCAAGCTATGTGATGATACTCTTCCCTATTGCAGTCTAGCATTCCATAGTTGTACTTTCTCCTCCTGTTGTGTGTGTACCTTTGGAAGAGTTTTAAGTGTTGCATGTGATGTTGGTATTGTTAGTAGTGTTGTGTTGGAGTCATGTTTAGCCTCTGTTTATAATTATCTTGTTATCTTCATGATTGTCTATATGTTGTGGGACCTTGTGTTATCTCCTACAATGGGGGGTGGACCTTAGGGTTCCACATGGTTGGCAGGTTGGTGCTTTTTCCTCCATTGGGTATTCTTGCTAGATATTTGTGTGTGTGGAGATTGTTCTTGATGTTGTGTACTCCATTTTCATTATCCTTCCTATATATGTTGTCCGGGAAGCATTGAGGGTATGTAGATCATCATGGAAAAACAAGCTCTTAAGTGCAATGAAATTCAAAAATTAGAGTTAGGCAACTTGATGTAAAAATTTGAATAAGTTATCTATATTATTTCAAAAATATCTAATAATAGAATCATAACAAATTGAATGTAGTTTCTAAACTACTAGTTTTTTTTAAACTATTTGAGAAAATTTGAAATTTTAATGCACTTAAATTTCGTGGAAAAATAAGTAGGTGTCTATTTGACCAACCCAACCACAATAAAATGTTAATATTTTTTTATAAGATTTTTAGATATAAGTAGAGGACCATGTCCAATCGTGATGCATATTTTTTGTAATTTTTTCCAAGTAAATAATTAATTATGAAATTTTATTACAACTTTTAAAAATATAAAAATCGATAATGGACCAATCTTAACTTGGTCAAAACTTCATGAATTTTTTTTAATCCTATATGTGTAGCATGGAATGTGATGCATGTTTCAAATTCAAAAAATGTGATACCGCTTGAAAGCTATAGATGTTTTTCAATCAGCCTATCAATCAAGAATTTAGTCATAATTCAAATAGAAAATGAATAATAATTATTTATTAAATTCAAAGTAAAGAATAATTTATATTGGTGGAAAGTTGAGATTCTCCTCTTTAAAACCCTTTTGTTTCATCAATTTTGGTAAGAAAAAAGTCTCAACCACATACCCACATATCGTCGCTTTTTGGCTCATCACAATCTTGCATATACCCTTGATGTAAATATTGTAATGGTGTAGCGCATATTGATGTACTATTCTTGTAATGGTTATTATAAAATGATGTAGCTTGCATATGTTAGTTGGTTAGATATGATTATCATGTGACATGTTATGAAGGTAATTAATGTTGAAACATTCTATGTGGTGCTTTTAAATGAATCTTGCATGCTAGATAACTCATGGCATTTGAAAATTTAATTCTAGTTGTCTTGATTATTAGTTTGTGAGTAGTGCAGCTGAGGAACCTTAGAGGACTTGGTTTAGATTATTATATCATGCAATCTAATGATATTTCATTTAAAAAAAAAATGCTCCAGTATTATTACATAGTTAGTGTTGTCCTTTGGGGTTCCTTGGTGGGATGTTACACAACTCCTCCTCATCAGGATTCATCTTAGAGAGAAAATAGAGGATTGGACCCAATTTGACAGATGTTAGAACTCAAACTACACATATCTAGAACTCCTATTACACATAACAGACTAGAGTTTCATTAATTACAAATAGTCAACCTTCCAAACATAAAATGGTGTATTCTAGACATATTCCTACTTTATTTATATCATTATACCTTTGACCTTTTCTTGGTCACCTTGAATTTAAAAAAAAAACAAAGGCAGGCATCCATTCATTCCTACCATCTGAATGAGCTATGTTAGACATGAGCAAGATCAGCTATAATTACTTGGAAGTTGCAAGTGATGAAAAGCAAAGAAAGTAGGCACAATTTCCTTGAAGCCACCATCAATAGGCTACCAAAAAAAACACCAAATCATATACCACTAAAATAATTTCATGAATTTTTTTTGTCATAATGACATGGTAGGCGGGACCCATTTTTATTCTTTGTTGTTTGTTCACCTTTTCATATGCAGATTCTTTACACCATTTTAGTAATTTGTATCATATTAGACAGTGACAATAAATATGATATAAAAAATTGTCATATGCATTATTTTTATATGTATCTATGTACATTAACTTATTGTTTCAAGATTATCATTTATATCATGATTTATTGTGTATTGTTGCATAGAATTGTGTTTTAAAATATTTATGTCTTTTTACTGGTCATTATGAGCTAATTTGAAATGCATTGTTGTGACATGTAATAGAAAGCATTCAATGTGTAATTAATTTTGATGATATGATAAGGTAAAATTATTAGAGCATGATTTAAATTTTTGAAGGTCAAATAACACAATTATGTACACCATTTGCATGTTGGTAAATGTTGCCTTCAATCTTTCTCATCATGACACTGTGTAGTTTGTTAATAAATTAACAGTTAACATTACAATTATTTAGTACAAATTATGCAAGAAGAGGGCATGGTGGACCTACTTGCAGAGCCTTCACTTGAACCTACCTCTCCTCCCTTCATTTGAAATTGTTAATGGTGGCTTTAGACCTTGTACAATTACTTTGTTTATGGTGCCTCCAATGTTGGTTGAAAGTGGGACACAACTATGATCTCTTACACATAGGTGAAAAGATGGATCCTGATAAATGAAGTCTAATGAGGTACCTAAGTACAAAGATATACCCCCAAAGAGAAGCTCCCCACACAAAAAAAGGAAGTGCACTCCTCATAATAGAGAGAAAAAATGAAGGAATAAGAAGCCTTGTCCAAAGAGGACACCCATCGCACCCCCAAAAAAGCTGACAAATGAAGAAACTTGGTTTTAGTTAGGGGTTTGGTGAAGATATCTGAAATTTTCTCTTATGCATAATGTCAAATATAGTGTTTTCAAACATAATTAATGAAATAAAAAACTCATAACACTTAAGATAATCCCCTCTATATGAGCTCATAAATATTCTCAATCTAACTGAGAATATGTCTTGTTTGCGACAAACCTTCTATCATGCTAAATTTCTCTCTAGTAAAAATGAAGTATTTCAATCACATCCTTCACCACTCTCTTTACTAGATCTTTTAAGTTGAAATGACTAGTCTTAGTAGCAACCAACTAGAAAGAAGTATGAAATAATGTTAAATTATTAGGGTGAGTAAAGTAACTTATTAATTACTATAAAAAACTAATATAATATTAAAAACGAGTATTTGATAATTTAATAATAAAGTAGTTTCAAAACCAATAAAAATTTAATATATTTTTTTGGAAGATGGGTTCAAATATAATTTGAAATAAAAAAATTTAAACTGAATAATAATACAACAAATTTAGAGGATAAAATTATTGATTGAAGGTATAAATTTCATTTAAATAATTACACCAAGAGGTGTAACCTACAGTGACAGCATGGATGGAGCGTGATCATGTTAAAAAAAATGTTAACTTAAACAAATTAAGAGCCGACAACTAAAGATTTTTTATTAAATATGATATATTTTCAAATAGTCATAACTTTTTGAACTAATATACATAGCAAGTAAAAAAAATGAATGTGTTGATTCAAAAATAAATTATTACCACAGATACAAAGTGGTACAAATAAGTGTGAATAAACAAGAATTAAAACATAAAATGATAAAACTAAACCCGTAAGCCAAATTTCTGTTTCTTCAATCTTTGTTTAATGAATTTATTAAACATAAATTAATGTTTCAAATGCAATAGTAAATTATTTAATTTGATAATATGATTTTAAAAAAAATTGAAAAAGGTAAATTTATAATGAACTCATAAAATTTATAATGTGAACTCAATAAATTAATTGATAAAATTAAGTAAATTTTAATAAAGCTTATCTAATCTTTTTAATAAATTTACACTTTTTCTTTTACAAGAATCAAATTTCATATATAAGAGTTATAAATATTTGTAATTTACTTTAAAAAAATTTGAATCAAATTTCATGTGTTTTTAATAAATTTACAATTTTTCTTATATAAGAATCAAATTTCATATATAAATTTGTAGTTATTTTTTTTTAATTTCTTTAAAATAGTTTGTAAAAGTTTGAAGTATTATTTTGTTATTTTAATCACACTTAATAGTCATTTTCTAATCTACATTTGGGTTTCTTATAATGTTATGAAGTTACGTATGAAAGTTTGTAAAATTTTAATTGTTAAGTAAATATTTTTCTTATAAGGTTGTTTGAAAGTTGAATAGTTAGAGGAGTAAAAAATTAAAATTAAAAGTGAATATTACTATGATATGGTACATTTAGAAAATAAACAAATATCACTACTTTAAAAATAATAATGGCCAAGGTAATATGTATTTATGTTTTTTTAACAATTTCTTTTTATATTATATTTGGTTGATAAAATTATTTATATACCTATGAACCATTAAATTACATCATTAAGTGTCTTCACGAATTCTTAACAATTTTATAAATTTAATAATTTTTATTAAAATTTGTAGGATACCTCATCATCCAAGGACAAGTTTTCAAAATGAAGAGCAATGAAGAGAGCATCAAAGAGAATATGCTCGAAATTATATGAGACAACAACGTGAACAAATGGCTAATGCACAAAGAGAGGAAGTAAGGATTTTTACAATTGAAGAGCAAGAAAGAGAACAAAGGAGAGAATATGCTTGGAACTATATGAGACAACAACGTGAACAACTAACTAATGTACAAAGACAAGAAGAAAGGATTTATCAAGGAGAAGATTACACAAATAATGCAATAAATTTTATCAATATTATGAAAGAAAATGGCTTATTGATACCTGATGATATGTTGTCAACTATATCATATGGAACATTAGGTGCTAAGCAAAAAAAAAACACTTGATATTATTATGTCACATTATAATCAACAGGATAATGTCATGCCACTATACATGATAATTCAAGGAACAACTCGAATAGCGAAATCATATTTGATTAATGCAATTTGTAAAGCTCTTTATGATGCATCACATCCAGAACTTTCTCCCTTCCTATTAATAGCACCAACTGGAGTTGCAGCCTTTAACATTGGTGCATCAATAATTCATTCAACTTTAAGAATACCTATTGCATATTTTGTTGAATTAGAAGGAACAAGGCTCACAAGTCTTCAAGAAGAAATTCAACATATAAAATACATATTAATTGATGAAATGAGTTTTATTGGATAAAATTTGTTACAAAATATTGATTCAAGACTACGCTAGGCTTATCCTGAAAAATTAAACATGAGTTTGGTGGAAGATCAATCATTTTGGTGGGGGATTTGGCACAACTACCTCTTTTAAGTGACAAACCACCTTATGATAGTAATGTGCATTCCAAACTATTATAGGAAGAGTTTAAGATAGTTATTACTTTGGATAAGGTGTTTAGACAAGAAGGTGAAAGTGAAGACCAAAAAAGGTTTCACCAATTATTCACAAATCTTAGAGATGCACATCCAACCATAGATGATTAGAAATTACTCATGACAAGAACAGATGCTTCATTACATCCAACAATTAAGGAGGATTTTGATAATAATATTCATCTATTTTTAACAAATGATAATGTACATAGCCATAATAGAAAAAAGTTACATTCATTAAGAAGACCAATAGCCCATAGCATTGCAACCAAAGAAGGTAGTGATAATCTAGCAGAAGGTCAAAATGATGAATTTGATGTTGAATTATTAATTTTAAAGGATGCAAGGGTCATGTTAACATCAAGTTTATGGATATAAGTAGGTCTTGTGAATGGAGCTTTAGGATACATTAGAAATATCATATAAAAACCTGGATGTGGCCCCCTAGATCCACCTACATATGTTATGGTTGAATTTGATAATTACTCTAGAATTCCTTTTGAAGATGCATCTCCAAATTTAATTCCAATTTCACCAATACAAAGGGGCCACACACGTCAATTGCCCCTATGATTGGCTTAGGCACTAACAATCCACAAATCACAAGGATTAACTCTTTCCAAGGCAACATTTGATATAGGACCAAGAGAAAGGGCAGGATTAACATTTGTTGCTATATCACGTGTTAAGTCTTTAGATGGAATTAGAATCTCACCACCATTTACATATGATTGTTATGAAAAAATAAAGACAAGAAAGCAACTCGCCAAAAGAAAAGCGGAGGAAGAAACACTAAAATCTTTGGAAACATAACATTTTTATGTGATGTATATATTTTTCAAGTGAACTCTTCTATTAATATTGATATTAATTTTTTGGTATAAAAGATGAATTGTCTCATTCATTATGAATTCTTATTGTACACATCTCTTTGTGCATTTGAATAAATATGATATGAATCATGATTTGTAAAGTATTATAATTCTTTATTCAAAACAAAATATGTGATAAATTATTATTTTACATTGAGCGTTGCAGATGCTACTAGCTTAGATATCTTATATATATATATATATATATATATATATAATACGTTGAAAGATATCAGTCTTGAGGTGCCTATATATTCTCAATAACAATTTAAAATAGGTGCCTCGAGATTGATATCTCTCGGCATATTTTAGATAGATATATATAAGATATCTAAGCTAGTTAATAAATTAAAAGTATTAAAAATAAGATAAATTATAAAATTAGACTATAATTTTTATATAACAATTTAAAACTAAAACCCTATAGATAAATTTTTTTAAAAAAAATAAAAATTTAAAACTAAAAATACTATATGAAAGTATATGTATTATTTATTTTTAGTAATTAAATAATTAATAAAATTAAAAAACATAAAAAAAATAAGTAGAAATACATTTTAAAATTAAATTAAATTTATAAAAGAAACTAGTCCTGTCGAGATAATCTTGGCGACTCCTGGAATAGTCCCACTTCCATCCTCGGGATTCCGCAAATGAAAAGGTGAAGACAGACAACTAAACACGGAAAGAATGAAAATGGGCACGACTACCGTGTCATTATGATATAAAAACTGAGAAATTTGTAGTCAAAGAGGTTGGTCTTATAAATTCAGAATTTCGGTGGGAAGAAACAATGAAAAGGAAGTGAATTATCCAAAAGGTTGTTAGAAATTATTAGAGAGAGATAAAAGATAATAAAGGTATCACATTTAACTTTTTTTCTTTGACATTATGATAATTTAGACAAAGATAAAGACATTTTTTTTGTATTGATCAAAGTAATAAGAAATTACAAGAATGAAGTTATTAAAAGTCGTTGGAGTACATAGTTAGCTAATGAAAAGTCATTGAAGTGCATAGTCAACTAAAAAGACACCCACCTTGATCAAAAAATCAATCAAAAAAGACAAATTACAAGAGTTGTACAACAAATTATAGACATATATTTAGTGTCTTTGTCTCTTTTCTTTGTCAAGGAGATGCCTAGAAACTACTCGAAAGAGATCAAGACAAATATCTTTGTTGTCTTTATCTCTTTTCTTTGTCAAGTAGTTGCCTAGAAATTAAGAGGGGGCGGGAGGTGGAGGGGGAAGAGAGAGAGAAATGACATAGCCAGCTAAAAATACATCTATTGTGACCCAAAAAACCAACCAAAAAAGACAAATTACAAGAGTTGTACAACAAATTATAGAGACATCTATTCATGTCTTTATCTCTTTTCTTTGTCAAGGGGAAGCCTAGAAACTACTAGAAAGAGATAAAGACAAATATCTTTATTGTCTTTATCTATTTTCTTTGTCAAGGAGTTGTCTAGATATTAAGAGGGAGAGAGAGAAATACGATCAAAGAAAAGGGTTGGAATCTTTAATTATTGTCTTTATCTCTCTCCATTAACTTCTAGGCACGTTGCATGTATCTATCCCTTGTTTTTAGCCAAGAAGTAGCCTAGAAGTTATTGGAGAGAGATAAAAGCAATAAAGATACCAACTCTTTGCTTTGTATGGAAGTTTCCTAGAAATTATTGGAGAGATAAAGGCAAAAAAGATGACCAGCTTTTATTCTATTTTCCTTGTCATTATGACAATCTAGAGATGGATATCTTTATTGCCTAAGTTATCTCTTTTATTTGCCTAGAAGTTGCCTAGAAATTATAGAGAGATAAAGATAATAGAGTTACCAACTTTAACTCTCTTTTCCTTATTTCTTCCCACTTAATTTCCCAATTTCTACAAACCAACCTCTTAAATTATAAATTTTCTTATGGAGGATTTTTTATGTCATAATGAAATTATAGGTGAGCCCACTTTTATTATTTCTATGTTTGGTTGTTCATCTACACCTTTTCATGTGTAGATTTTTTAAGTTGTTTCAACAATCCATGCATCATATTACACAATGATAATAATTATTTTATTCTTGGATACTTTCTCATCAACTTATATCCACCATCTAGACACCTATTTTAAAATTTTCAATTAATTATTATTTACGATCAAATGGATATGTATATAAAAATTAGTAATTTTTATTTATTAGTGTAATGATAGCTTATGTTAATTTTCATTTATTTTTAGGCTTCATTTTCATGGAAATATTTAAATTTAATTATAAATTAATTAGTGATATATTATTATATTAAATTTAGTCATTAGTTCAATTTCTATTTATCTATATTAATTTTTATTTAAATATTTTTTATATTTTTTATAATTGCATCTACATTCACTCATTACTTCAAGATTATCATTTAATCAATCTCATGTGTGAGGAAATTAACCTTAAATTAAAAATTCAAATTCAAATTCCAAGATCACTATCTCTTCCTAGTGGTCATTATCTTGATACACATTTGTGTGGCATATTACTATGTTTGGGTATTTGAGAAAATTCAATATTTAATTAATTTAGATCAAATGAAAAATGAAAAATCACTAAGGCACACTTCACTTTTTTTTAAAGGACAAAGAACACATTTGTGTATAGGTCATTTGCATGTTGGTGAATGTTATCTTTGATCCAGATTGTCAAGGCATTGACTTAGAGGACCATGATCAATTTTCAAGTCAACAATATCCTTAATAATGTTTGTAAATATTGCCTTGAAAGAATTAAAATATTGGGAAGGTGAATACAAATAGATTTTATAATAGGCATTTTACCAAATCATTCATGTAGCTTGGTTCACTTTAGTGTAGATAATTGAGTTAGTTGTGCTTGGGATTCAAACTTGAGGGGCTCAAATCTAAACCAAAAAAAAATCTAAGACAATAGAGACATTAAGACCTTCCTCATAGTAAGAGCTTTAATATTTGCAATATGGAAAGTCAATTTAATGTAACATTAGCAATTTTTTTGTTCCTTTAATTCTAAAACTAAGTCCTTTCATCCCCTACATTTCATTTCCAAATATTTATTGTAGTTATTGAACCAACTAGTTAATCTAAGTTAATTTATTTTTATTGAATGTATTTATTTAATTTAAATATTAGATATACTTATGTAGTGATCTATTTCTTTTCATTTTTGTGAACTTGAAATTTTCTAACATACAACCTTTGGTTTTACCTCCACTTGCGATTCCAGTTTCTACAATTTTATTCTCTCATTCATTATCCTCTACATCAAACATGATTAGGGCTGATTTAATTTTTTATATTTATGTTCCATTATTTTATTTTTCCCTATGGTTGAGATTCATTTTTTCACTTCGCCCATATCTATCCTACCTATCCTTAATTTGACCTCTACATTCATTTTTAAATCTTTTTTATTTTCATTTTTTATCTACCTAGGTTTTCAATTCCCCTTTACCTTTATTTATCATACATTAATTAGTGTTTGGTCATGCATAGTGATATAAATCTTTAATCCCACCCACCTTGGGTAATCCATCATTATGACTATTCCTAGATCATTTTGTTTGACTAATATGATATCCACATATTTTATTTTAACATTCTTTTCATTTGTGACACATTATCCTTTCATTCTTGATACTCATAAAATTTTATGGTAGGGATCTACAGAGGTGTTATTCTACCATGTAGATTTTTTTCCCTCCATTAAGTTGGTAAGTGCTTGTCCTCTCCTTTTAGGCATACTTTCTTCATTTTCTTGTGAATCTCATGTTCAAATCATAATCCTCCTATGAAATGGGATAGTGATGAGCATGTGTAGTGAGGATTTATTATATATTTGTTTCACATTTAATATGACAGTGATTAGTGATGTTATATTTCCTTTACATTCATAATATTGCTATACTTTTTGATATATTTTATTTTAGATGTCATGATATCCCTATGTCCATAGGTTCATGCACTTTCAATGAGTTGATGTCTTTTATATATGAGCATGTTCTTCTCAATTGCCATTTCCATAAATCTCATGAGGGCCGTATAGATTTTTATGATAACCTTTCATATAAACTAACATGTACATGAAAATAGCATAAACCTTGATTATTATGAAAGTGATATTTCATTGCAATCCTAATGTACTAATGTTGCATCTCTAACAATATTGGAATGGGTACTTGGACACCCAAGTTGTTGAGAGATATTATTATTGTCCTAGTTGAATTGGAGTACTAGTTGTAGTCTCATTCATGAAGGAGGGGCCATGATGGTGGTAGTTACAAGTTGATTTAATGGAATATACACAACTTACCAATCCTATACATTATTTTTTTAAAAGGGGTAAACACTTTTGACCTAAAGCTATGAACTAGCAAGGTCAAAAATAGGGGACTCCATCCAAAATATAAACATTCAAAAGTAACACCCCCAAAAAGGCTTGAACCTTGATGGAAAGAACAACACCATAACTCAACCATCACACTATGCCAATACCAACCCTAATCCTGTATGTTTTTTATAAAATAAGCTACATTTACAAGGTGTAATACCCTTAACATGAAGATCCCTAAGGGCCAAAGTTCAACAAATCAAAACAACAAAAATATCCAATTACAACATAGAGACAACATAGTGACAACAAAATAAAAACCCACCAAAAACAATCAAAAGCCCCCATCACCTAGCAATACCCTCTCATTCCTCCATGAGGAATTTCAACACATCTTCACCAGCCAAACTATTACTAGGGTCAGAATCAACAGCCTTCTTATTAACCTCATCCTTCAGCACCGTCGACAGAATGACAACCGAGTGATGAATAACCTTGATGGTGAACCGGGTCAATCTTTTAAGCTTTCTTTCTAAGGTGAAAAAATGATCAAGTAGGCCATTGTATTCTTCTTCCAATCCTATATGTTGTAAACACTTGATAATTTTTGTATTTATTGGGTGGGTCCCATGTGTGTTGGTGGAGTCTAATAAGGGTGTCATTGTTGGGGAATACACCCATTAGGGAATTATATTTTTGCATCTACCATGGGCTTAGTGGTACATTATTTTAGGAAAAGTTCTATTTCTACTTTTTGTCTCTCATTCTCTTTAAATTAGAGGCATGAGATAGAGATTCATTGGTTATTATAGGTAAATAGGTTCTACTAAAATGTTGTCAAGTTGAAAGGAGAACTCTATTATACATGTACTCTTGTATTAAAAATTAATATAGACTTGTGCACTCTTTGATAGTAAATTTTTTAAAAATATTTTCTCCACATACATCTAGTCTTATATGTTGTGTTATTATGATTCATTGATAATATTATTTGCTTTCTTCATTTTCATTTCATAGGTTAATACAAAAATGCATAACATTTGTACATGTTCATCCAACTTGTTGAGAGATATTATTATTCTCACAATTACTAAGAATATTAGTTGTTGTGACATTCATGGAGATAGTCCATAATGGTAGTAATTAAAAGTTGATTTAATAGAATTTACACCATTTTCCTAATCCTAGGTAGTAGGAGAGAGAGTGAAGTATCTTTGCATTTATTATGTGTGTGTCATGTTTGTAGCTAGAATCTAATGACGACACCATTCTTGGGGAGCATTCTTTGTTGAACATAGGTTTTCATTAATGTCCAAGGTCGAGTAATGTCAAAGGTGCTCATTGGTGTCTAAGGAGTTATGCTAGCTAAATAGTGAGAATTAAATGTAGTCATACTTGAATATTAGAAGATCAGTGAGTTTTGAGTACAATGAAGAAGACTATTGTAGTATGCAATATCATGATTGTATCTCTTTTTTTATGGAAGTACTCCAAAATTTTAATCTGGAATGTTGGAGGTTAGTTACTCAAGGAAGAGAGGTTTCTCTAGCAACATGTTCATGATCAATATTCCTCTTGGATGTGAATTTTGGTCTATGGTTTGGAAGGAGAGTATGTCTACACTTGTTCTAGCTTATTCTAGAGTTTCCAAGATTTATGTTCATCATGCAAAAAGATTGAAGTGACAAAAGGGTCACTGTGTTGGTTAGTTAATCAGTTGATGTTTCAGAACTGTGCAACATCATCTTGAAGCATGTAACATCTAAAGATAGCTTGGAATGTTGAAATAGGTCTAGATTAAGGTTCCTATGGAAGTGAATGGCATCATAATCATTTGGCAGAAATATTTTTTATTTAGGACCTACTCACTACACGATTCATGTAAATTTGAATATAGATCCATCCTATGTCAACTTGGTTAATTATTGAATCCTAGTTGACATGAAGTGTTTTTAATGTAGTGAGATGTATATAATTATCATAGTTTTATATCTCACTTGACATATATGTGGATGCAAATGAGTGTGGAAGTGTAAACTTGTGCGAAGAAAGTGTAATTCAATGGGAGTTGCATCTCAATAATTGTGTACCAGTATCAGAAGATCATAATGTGTGTAAGAGAGTGTCTAAGGAAAGCTCAGATCTTGTATAATCTATATAATCAGAATTGAGGTTTTTCAAGCTTTATCTTTATAATTTGGTAGGACTAGTGTCTTGTTGAGTTGGTGCTCAAAAATTTATATTAGGGATTGGTGTCTCCAATAGGTTGGTGCGTACAAATAAAACAGGGGGATTAGTGTTTGTAGTAGGTTGGTGCCTGGTTATGTGCAGGATCATCATGGAAAAAACAGGCCCTTAAGTGGCAAAAAATTCAAAAATATCAGAGTTAGGAAACTTGACATTAAAAAATGAATAAGTTATCTATATTATTTCAAAAATATGTAAGAATAGAATCTGTAGCAAATTGAATGTATTTTCTATACTACTAGGTTTGTTTAAAACAAAAAAAAATCTATTTAGTGAAAATTTGAAATTTCAATACAGTGGTACTTAAATTTCAGGAAAAAAATAAGTAGGTATCTGTCTGACCACCCTAACCACAATAAAATGATAATATTTTTTATAAGATTTTATATATAAGTAGAGGAATCATGCCCCAATGTGATGCATCTTTTTTTTAATTTTTTTCCAAGTAAATAATTAATTATGAATTATTTATTACAACTTTTTAAAAAATGTAAAAAACTCATATGTTTGACCACCTTAACTTGGTCAAAACTTCATGAAATTCAATTTTTCTTTTTTTAATCCTATAGTATGCAAAGCATAGAATGTGACACATGTTTTGGATTCAAAAAAAGTGATATCGTTTGAAAGCTATAGATTATTTTCAATCAACTTATCAATCAAAACTTTAATGATAATTTGAATAGAAAATGAATAATAATTAGTTATTAAATTCAAAGTAAAGCATAATTTATATCGGTGAAATTTGAGAATCTCCTTTAAAAACCCTTTTCATTTCATCAATTTTGGGTAAAAAGATAGTCGTCAGACACATACCCATCATATTGCCACTTTTTGGCCCATCATGATCCTGCACATACTCGCCTACTTTATGATTTTAACTCATACATTATTTTTTTGAGGCTAGGTTTAGGCAATAGCTCCAAGCAGCTCTTCACACTGTAGTTTTTTCCATTCTAAGTTTCCATGCATATCTTGTGATCATTGTGTGAATGTGTGCTTTTTTGTTGCTTGGTTGATAGTAGCTACTTTAATTCATGTTTGATGGTTCATGGTTGAAGATTCATGTTGAATTAAACAGTTTTAAGTATGTTTGAAAACTAATTCACCCCCCTCTCAATACATTGTGTTCCCTTTAATTGGTATAAGAGTTAAGTTCCTTTGATGAATCTTAACTACTTGAGGTAGATTCAGGATGACACACTTAGTGGCTCAAGAAGGATTGTATTTAAATAAGACACCACTCTTTGATGGATCCAATTATGGATTTTTGAAAGTAAGGATGGAAGCATACTTGATGGCCCTAGGGTTTGAAGTTTGGAAATCAGTTGTGGAAGGTTATGAGATACTTGAAAGTCCTCCAAGAGATCAGGTTGAAAAGAAGGCTTGTGAAAATAATTCTAAAGAAAGGAATGCAATTTTGTGTGGTTTATCTAACTTTGAGTTTGTGAAGATCATGTATTGCAAGACAACAAAGGAAGTGTGGAGTAAATTGCACAACATCTATGAAGGTGATGAAAAGGTCAAACAAGAAAATCTTCAAACTAGTTGAGGTCATTTTGAAGGTCTAAAAATGAAAGAAGAAGAAAAAATTACCACATTTCTACTTCGAGTTGATGAGGTTGTCAATTCTATTAGAGGCATTGGTGAAGAAATGAAAGAAGGTATGATTGTAAAAAAGGTACTGAGATCCCTTCCCAAAAAGTTTGATACAAAAGATTTTTTTGTTGAAGAAGCTAAAGATTTGAATACTCTTACTATAGATGAGTTGTATAGAATTTTGACTGCCTATGAAATGAGAATTGAAAATGACAATCTTGTAAGAAAAGAGGCTACATTAAAGGTTTCAAAGAAGCTAGATGATTTAGACTTAGAAAATGGATCAGATCTAGAAGAAGAATTTTTTTTCAAGAAGTTGCAAAGAGGTTGTAGAAAGTACATTTAGGTAAGTTTCCTTTCAAATGTTTCAATTGTGGTGTAGGAAATTTCATGGCTAAGTGTTAATATAAGGAATCTAACAATGATGAAAATAAGTCATTTTGACAAGGGAAAAAGATTCAAAAAAATAGAAAATTTTCTTTATCAATGAGGAAGGCTACTCATCTGATGATGATGATGACCAAGGTACCTCCGAAAATGAAGGAGAAAGTGCTCTATTTATGGCTATGGAAACCTCTTAAGAAGATGTTGATGTCCAAAATTAAAGATGATTTGGAAGTAGATATAGTGGAAGAATTGATCTATGTTGGCAAGGATATCAAAAGGCTAAAGAAGAGGATTGTAGAAGTGAAATATAAAGAAAAATTATCTTAGAATCTTGAGAAAGAAGAGAAGATGGTAATTAATCCGAAGGTTCAAGTTGAAGAGTCAAAGAGGATTGAAGAGGTTCTGACTGAAAGGTTATTATCAAGAGACAAGGACTATGAAAAACTTGAAAAAAAAATTGTATCATTGAGGAATGGCCTTGAAAAGGAAAATCATCAACTGAAACTGAAGTTTAGAAAAATCATAGAGATCTCTTAGATCAAATCATTGAAGATAAAGACATTAGGGTTCAAACCCAAAGAAGAATTTAGAAAGCAAATGAATAGGTACGCTTTTCATTATTATTAAAAAATGAACCAAGTTCCTATACAGAGGAAAGCAAAGAGAAAGGATGGTTGGATGCTATAGAAGAAGAATTGAATCATATTAAGAAAAATGGAACTTGGGAGTTATTTTTGAGGCCCAAAGACAAAAATTGTCATTGGTACCAAATGGGTCTTTAGAAATAAGTTGAATGAAGATGGAGAAGTGATCCAGAACAAGGCTAGACTTGTACATAAATGATATGATTAGGTTGAAGGAATTTATTTTGAGGAGACATTTTCTCTAGTAGCAAGGTTACAAGCAATCAAAATATTTTTGGCCTTATTAGCATTCAATAATTTCAAGGTATATCAAATGGATGTGAAGTTTCCATTTATGAATGGATAGTTAGAAGAAGTATACATTCAGAAATTGGAAGGATTACAATGTTCATATAATTTATATTTTGTGTGTAGACTAGAGAAAGTAGTTTATGGACTCAAATAGGCTCCTAGATCATGGTACTCCAGATTGGACAAATATCTACAAAGTCAAAATTTCTAGAGAGAAAGTGCACATAGTAATTTATACATAAAAACAAAAGGTGATCAATTTTTAATTGTTATTTTCTATGTTCATTACATTATCTTTGGTGGAAGTAATGATGACATGTGCAAAGAATTTTGGAATGCAATGCATAATAATTTTAAAATGTCAATGCTTGGTAAATTGTCTTTCTCTCTTGGTATAAGAATTTCTCAATTAGAAAAAGTTATAAATTAATTTCTTAGAATAAGTAAATAAAAGAAATGTTAAGAAAATTTAATATGGAAGAATGCAAACCAATGAGCACACCTATGCTTATTGGGTGTAAATTGAGTAAGGATGATGAATCTACCCCAGAAAACTAGGTCAATGATTGGTAGCTTGTTATATGTGACTACATATAGACCAGATATAATGCAAGAAGTTGGGATGGTAGATATATTTTAGGAAACACTTAAGGAAACTAATTTCAAGGAAGTCAAGAGGATATTCAAATATCTGAGGGCCATAATGGATTTTGTTTTGTGGTATCTTAAAAGTAAAAATTTCACTCTAATTGCATACATAGATGTAGATTGGGTAGGAATCTTAGATGACCAAAAGATTAAAAGTGGTGGAGCTTTATTTCTTGGTGACAACCTTGTATCCTGGCTAATCAAGAATAAGGATTCAATATCTCCATCTACAACAAAGGAAAAGTACATTATAGCAGCTTCATGTTGAACTCAATTATTATGGATGAAACAAACCTTGAAGGAGATAAAGATGAAGTTTGATGAACCTATTCCCATTCTTTATAATAATACTAGTGCTATAAACATTTCCAAGAATCTGATAATGCACTCAAGGACAAAGCACATTGTAATCAAGTATCTTTTTCTAAGAGAGAATATTGCAGAAAAGGATGTGAAGTTGGAGTATGTTGATACGAAGGAGCACATAGAAGACATTTTCACAAAATCAATTCCTAAGGAGACTTTTGATTATCTCCAATAGAAGTTGGAAGTTGTTTCTCCCTCTTCTTGAATCAAGAGGAAGCATTGTTGAGGGGAAGTTTTGAGTCCTTGCCATAAGAAGGATGGGTGATTGTGCATAATGTTTCAAAGAGTAGTTTGGTATGGGCTTAGGGGGAGTCTATCTAAGAAACAAGTTTCTAGAGTGTTCATAAAGAAGTTGACCTTTTCTATTGATTTCAAAGGGGAAGAAATAGGACTCAAAATGCTAAATCATCTAAGGGGAGAAAAAACTCAAGTGAGGTGGTTCATGACACATTATATTTTTCTTTATGTGTAACAACAACATTTTGTTGTTTTCCATCAATAAAAAATGGGGAGATTATTGAACATAGGTTTTATTTGATGTCAAAGGTTGAGTAATGTCAAAGTTCCTCATTGGTGTCTAAGGAGAAATGTTTGTTGAACAACGAAAATTAAATGTAGTTATACTTGAATATCAGAAGATTAGTGAGAATTGTACTATCATATTAGTGTATTTTGTGTACAATGAAGAAGACTGCTATAGTATGCTTGCAATATCATGCTTTTATCTTTTTTGTTGATGAAAGTAATCCAAAATATTGGAGGTTAGTTACTAAGGGCTGATAGATTTCTCTAGCAACATGTTCATGATCAACATTCCTTCCTAGATGGGAATTTTGGTCTACAATTTGGAAGGAGAGTATGTCTACACTTGTTCTACTATATTCTAGAGTTTCTAGGATTTATGTTTAGCATGAAAAAATATTGAAGTGACAAAGGGGTCATTATGCTAGTTAGTTAACCAGTTGATGTTCTAAAACTATATGATAGTGGGTTGAAGCATGTAACATCCAGTTGATGATGTCCTTGGAGTGTGACACCTACCCTTCGATGACCTAGACTTTTTTTCTATTTAACTTATTAGCATCTTGGACATTGTATGTTATTGTTTACTTCTATGGTGTTGCATATTTGATTTTTTCATTTGACTATGGTTTGGTAATATTTTCATGCATAGAATAACTTTGATCTTGTTTATGATTATATTGCTATGAGTTCATGATTAATTAGGTAGTTTCATTTCTTATGCGATTGATATGAATGCTTAATTAATGAATTGAACTCCTAAGATGAATTAGGTTATGTTGAATTTATTAATTATCAAATATTGAATTGATTTTTTTTATAATTACATGTCCTAAGAATTGTGTTTATATGGACTTGAAATTTTATCAAAATTGATTATGAGACATAGGATAAGAAATAGGGGTGAGAGAGACAAGAGAGGAGAGAGAAAGGGAAGTATCGAACTAGAGGAGTAACAAGGGATGGAGGGAGAGGTAGACATGGAGGGATTGAGAGACATAGGGAAGGAGACAAAGAGATGATGACATAGAGAGGGGAGGGAGGGAGAAGGGGAGAGACAGAGAAGAACAAAGAGAAATAGATGGATAAGTATGGATGGATAGGTAAACAAGGAGTGACTAAGAGACCTATAGAGGGAGGAGATAGAGAGGTTAGGGAGGAGTGAAGAAAATGAGAGAGAGTTCACAAAGAGGGAAATCGAGTAATGAGGGAGGGAGAGAGGTGGAGAGGGAAAAAAAATAACTAGAGATGAGAGAAATATAGAGGTGTGAGACCTATAGCCTAGGGAGAGAGGAGTGAGAGACATAGGGGACAAATAGGGGTGAAAGAGAGAAGAGAGGGAGAGCAAAAAAAGTATCAACCTAGAGGAGTGATAAGAGATGGAGGGAGAGGTAGACATGGAAGGAGTGAGAGACATAGGGAAGGAGGAATAGAGAGGTGATGATGTAGAGAGGGGGGAGAGAGAAGAGGAGAGAGAGAAGAACAAAGAGAAATAGATGGATAAGGAGAGATAAGGAGGGATTGAGACATAGACCGGGGTGGCCAGAGGACTATGGGAGGTGAGAGGTGGGGTGGCCAGAGAAAGTGAGAGGAGGTTCACAAGGGAAGGTGTAGTAAGGAGGGTGTGGAAGGGAGGAAATAGCGATGCATAGAGGTGTAACCTACAACCTTAGGAGAGAGATTTGGCAGAGACATGGGGAGATCTGGGTGAGAGAAAGAGGGAGAAGGGAGTGGCGTGGAGTGAGTAACAAGGGATGGAGGTGGGGCTTGGAGGTGAGGGACAGGAAAAGAAGAGATATGGGGTGATGTTTTCACGAGAGGGGCAAAAGGAGAGAGACAAGGAAAAGATGCAGGGAGGGTGGAGAGGTGAAAGATGAAATTTTCTAAGGGAAGAATTTAGAGGTGGGGAGATAAGTTCACAAGATGGAAATAGGGTAAGGAGGGAGTCAGAGGCCAGTAGGGGTGAAAACATATGTGGAAATGGGGTGAGGAGAGATGGGGGAGAGTGGGTGACCAATCGAGGAAGTGGGCTCTGGATAAGGAGGATGGGCGCCAAGGGGTGAGGGGAGACTGGGGGAGAGTAGAGAGGTGAGGGAGAGATGAGAGAGATACTAAGAGGAGAGAGAGGAGAGGTAATAAGGGATAAAGGGAGAGGTAGACATGGAGAGAGTGAGAGGCATAGGGAAGGAGGAGATATAGAGGTGATGACATAGAGAGGGGAGACAGAGAGAAGAGGAGGGAGAATAACAAAGATAAATAGATGGATAAGGAGGGATGGAGAGGTAGACAATGAGTGACTGAGACCTACATAAGGGAGAGGTAGAGATGTGAGGGAGGGAGAAGAAAATGAGAGAGAAGTTCACAAAGAGGGAAAGAGGGGTAAGGAGGGAGGAGAGAGGTGGAGAGGGAGGTAAATAACTAGACAACCCAAAGAGATATAGAGGTTAGAGGGGTAATGAGACCACGAGGGAGAGGTACAGAGGTAAAGAGGGAAGGAGTGAGAGACCTAGAGATGGGGAGAGGGAGAGAGGGTGGGAGGGAGATGTAATGATCAAGAGAACAAAAAAAGATGAGAAAGAAATAATAATAGAGGGGGAAAAAGGAAGATATAGGTAGAGAGGCAAGGATATAGATGAGAGTGAGGGAAGGTAAAGTACAAAGGGAGATAGGGAGAGAGTGTGAGAGAGACCTAAAGAGGGGAGAGAGAAAAAGGGAAGTATCAATAGAGGAGTAACAAGGGATGGATGGAGATGTAGACATGTAGGGAGTGAGACACCTAAGGAAGGAGGATATATAGAGGTTATGGCATACACAAGAGAGGGACAAAGAAGAGGGGAGAGAGAATAATGAAGAGAAAGAGATGCCTAAGGAGGGATAGAGAGGTTGAGGAGTGACTCAAATACTTAGAGAGGGGAGAGGTGGATAGGTGAGGGAAGAGAGAGAAGTTCACAAAGAGGGAAAGAGGGGTAAGGACCTAGAAGGGAAAGAGATGAAGAGGGGGGAAATAAATAGAGAACCTAGAGAGATATTGTAAACAATGATTCTATCTACTACAAGAATCTCTTAACACTTCTAGGGTTTTTCACTGAAAAGGAGAGATGTAGGGAAAAATGGGCAATGTCTACATTCAAAACTAATGCAATATGAATGAAATATGTCTAGACCTAATGTTCTAAGCGCACAAATTAATGAAATAGATCACTAATTGAATGAAAACTAAGAAATGCAAAGTGTTTGAAAACACAGTGATGTATGCAAAAAGACCTAGAAATGTGAACAAACAATGACATAATTTAATGAAACTAAAGAGGTGTACCTAGAGGTTGGAAACTAATGCAAAAATGCTTTGGAATATTTTAGAAGTTACTATTGAAACCCACTAGAACTCATTCACCAAGCTGGAAAAATTAGTCTTGTTTCTCGTAAAATCATCTGGAACAAGTTTTGGGATGTTGGGAACTCAAATATTTAGACAATACTTTTTCAAGCCTGGCAGTGGGACTTATTCACCAAAGATGGAAAATTAGTCCACCTACAAAATTCTCAAAAGTCAAAGGTAAAATCTGTAGTTTCTGGTTTGCACTTCTCTTCCTAACAGGTGTCTAAATCTGAAACTAGAAAATCAAATGGGAAAATATTCTCCAAGCTTCAATTAGGGATTTGTTAACTTTTAATGACTTTGATAAGTTGATGACACTTTTTAACACCTTTCTTTTTGACAAATCTGCATACAAGAATTGCAAAACACACATGCAAAGAGTGGGAAAAGTGTTAAGGGTTAGAGTATAGGGGCTTTCCTTGGTCAAACCCCAGTTTGGTAATCAAACCCTTGAAAATGAAATAAAATGCAAAGAGAATGATGAATGAACAACATGCAATGTCACAACTCACCAAACCCTTGATGTGGAAAATTTGAAGATATGCCAATGATTGCTCCAATATACTTGAAATTTATTGGATTGAATGATTAGAAATGCTTGAATGAATGGGGGTTAAAATGAATAGAAAATCCTATATTTATACACAATTATGCCCTAGTTCCCAAAAATACATTATAGGCCAATCTTAGGTCTTAAGAAACAAAAACTTGCTAGAAATTTGAAATTATTTTATTTTTGTGCCAAGAGGAACTCATTCGCCCCTAATGGCGAATGGGTCCCACTCAAGACATTTGAATGGAGTTAGGAATTAAGTTGTATTAAATGATTTTTAATGGGATTATTCTTAAAAATACACTTAAGTAAGGCTTGTAAGCGCATAAAGGGGCCAAATAAGGCATAAGAAAGGTGTAATTATTGATGACAAGCCTAGAAAAGATGAAATTTTGTTACAACACTTTGAAATAGGACTTGGTAAGTGGTAAAAAGGGGTTATTTATGTGAATTATAATAAGAAGATTCTAGAAAAGTGTGAAAATGTGTTACAACACTTCACAACACTTTTACAAGACATCATAAAGTTTCTAATCATTCAAAAGGAGTCAAGACCTAATGTGAATGTGTGGACCACATTGCAACATTAAATTAAGGAAAAATTAAGCCAAAAGCACAAGGAGGGACTAAATAGGAAAAAGTAGAAAGGTTAATTTTTGTGTCCACATTTAGCCCCCACTTTAGTGAGAGGATGAAACTTCAAACTCACAGTAAAGTAGAGCAACACATCTCAAGAGGGGTTCCAGTGAACTAATGCTTAGCAAGATGAGACAAAAATGATCAAGAGGGATGATCAAGTCCCCAAGATCAAGATCCCATGGTAGACTAAACATAAGCACATGAAAGCGAAAGAGAGAAAAGGAAAGAGGAAGGCGAAAGAAAGAATTGGATAGAGCTTCGATTGTTTGTCCAACTCGTTGTGGATCAGATCTAGGTTGTTTTTCTGGAAAAGAAAATGCATACTTACTTTGAGGCAATGGTACTCATGGTTGTCCATCAGGTGAGAAGGCATAAAACATGATAAACATACACTCATGGCTGGTATACACTCACACATGTGCAAGTGGCTATGGGGAAAGTCATGCCTCAAAATGGGCTTCCCGCTCAACCATACCAAATTTATACCTCCTGATAACTTTAATAAGGCGCCACAAAAGAAAATGACTTTTTGAGCTTCATGAGACAAGCAATGCTTCATATGCTAGAACTCATGAACAAACATGATGGAACCATAGGCATGCAAGTTGTGTTATGCAAGGTGGTCATATAACAAATGCACAATGTAAAATGCAAAGAAATGTTCAAAGGATTCTTTCTTAGTTTATGTGAGGTCTTAGCTTAGTGAAAATTGTGTCTAATGTCTCCAAGAGAGGACCAATCAAAGAATAGAATATTCACAACTTAGGGGATGTAGTGTGTCACATCAGGCCACTAAGAAGAATGTAATATGCTAAGATAGATCATGCTCATGAAGGATACTATACCTAATGTCATCGTCCAAAGTGACAAACACATCGTATGAAACAAGAAGGTTGCACTAAGAACCATGAAAAAGGAAAAATGCAAAATGATAATGCCAATGTATGCCCCCACTTTAAAAAAATTGTTACACACCATACTGTGAGAAATTACTTTAAAGTAGCAAATCAAAAATGTAAAAAAGAAAAGAAACAAAGACATGAGAGCCAACTCGAAAATCCCTATTCCAAGTCATATGTTTTCAAGTGAGGCTACGTCATGCAAGAGAAAAATTAAAAAGGAAAGGAAAGGGGTTTCCCCCAAAAAGGAAAACACCAAACACATAAGGGATCTATGGATTTGGTGCCAGTATGTTCATTGCCACAGTGTTTTATTAAAGAGCTTGAAATTGTCATCATTCCCCAAATACATAGAACTGGAAGAATGAAACAAAGAGAGAAAAAAAAAAAAAGAACCCTTTTGGTTCAACATGAAAGAGACATAAGATGTCTCAATGCTTTTCCTCGTCCCCAAAAGGAAAAAAGAAAACAAAAGCGAAAAGAGAAAAGGAAAAAGGAAAAAAGAAAAAGAAATCCTTTTGGGTCAACATGAAGGAGACATTCCATTCTCAACGCCTTGCATCATCTCCAAAAGGAAAACGCAAGAAAATAAAAGGACAAGAGAAAAAGGAAAAGAAAAGGAAAGGGGCCTTTTGGGTCAACATGGAAGAAACATAGGGTGTCTCAACGCTTTGCGTCATCCCCAAAAGGAAAACACAAGAAATGAAAAAGACAAGTGAAAAAGGAAAAGAAAAGGAAAGGGGCCTTTTGGGTCCACATAGAAGAGACATAAGGTGTCTCAATGCTTTGCGTCATCCCCTAAAGGAAAACATAAGAAAAGAAAAAGACAAGGGAAAAAGGAAAAGAAAAGGAAAGGGGCCTTTTGGGTCAACATGGAAGAGACATCTAGGGTTTCTCAATGCTTTGCAATATCCCAAAAAGGAAACACAAAAAAAAACTGAAAAGAGATGTATGACATATAGAAGAATAAAGATACAAATAGAGTAATTTCACAAAGAGAGAGAAAACATCAAACAAAACATCACAGGGGAACCACATTACACAAAAGCAAAATAAAGAAGACAAAATACTAGTAAGGAAAATGCAATTCAGCCATCAAACTTAATTCATCCACCTCCCAATCCTAGTCAGTATAAGTGAAAGGTGAACAACACAGCTAAGGAACAATGACAAATGTATTACTAGGACAAGGCTAACAACTTCTTGTCCCCACTGAGTGAAAGACAAGAATGAGCCAAGGTAGGTGATGGGAAAGGCCATGCAATAGTGAGAATGGAAGATTCTAAAAATTTTAGATGTTAAGTAGGAAAGTGTACTATGGAATTATATGATAGCAGTCATTGTCATCGAAGTGATACTTATATTTCCTTCAATGTATGACACTCATCACTACAATGTACAAGAACACGGTGATATGCACAATGTGGCACATTGGAATCTCTAGGATGTATTACCAACCTATTCATAGGTGGTAATATTATGAGTTATTTGTTTAAAAGTATTTACAATTTCCTTTCACATTTAGGTGGTGGATGGAGAGGAAACTTTAGTTTTTTCAACTTGTAAGGATGTTTGCATTTACTAGATTCACCCTTTTCATAAATTGAAGGAGGAGGAGGACCCATGGGAATCCTTGTATCCTTATCATTTTTATTAGTCAAGGGTTTCTCATGAGGAAGAAGGATGTTCAAATTAGGGGGAGAATCAACAATCACCATGCCATCATCACGAAGCCTTAGATACTCTCTAGGATGCTTATGGTCATGAGGGGGATCTGGATAGCCTACCCACTTGGTATTTTCTTCATTTGATACTTTCTCAAAAAGTTGATGTATTTCATGTTCAATTGTTGTGTCACATCCTTGTTTGCTCAATATAGTAAAACCTTTGCCATAGGTGACTTGAAGGTTGATAAGAGTGTTTGTTACTTTATGATCATAGAATGGTTGTGTATTCACTTGTTTAGAGGAACTAGGTTCACCTTGTGCGAGGAGAGTAGGTTCAAATTTTGTATCAGGATGCAAGCAACTAAATGTGTCATGAGGTGATATAGTCGGAAGGTCTTGTGGTTTCATGGATGGATAAAATAATGTGTTACCTTAAAGGTTATTAAGGAATTTTTTTAGGAACCTACTCATGCTATCATCATCTTCTGTAATGATATCAACATCTTGAGGAGGACATGCATTAAGAGTTGAAGGAGCAGGAGCACGAGTTCAAGGTCATTAGGATTAGTTCCAAAGGCACAATTGGAAACATATACGAAGGACTTTAAGGACATCCAAAGCTTATTCAAACACAAAGCCATGATGTAGTTACAAGAAAGGAAACTAGATGCAAGTAATTGAATAAAATAGGAAATCTAGAAACACTAACAGTAATGCAACCACAAAAAATAGAAATGCAAAAAATGAACTTCAAATGTCAGAAATTACTGTGCAAAATATGCAACTGGACTAATTCACCTAGGGTGGCAAATGATTCCAGGGAGGAATCTTATTAAAAAAAATTAGACAATTTAAAATGAATTTTATGCATTTCAGATTTGATGATGCAGAACTATGACACAAATGTGGAATTTCAGTATTTTTCAATGATTTTAAATGCAATAATGCAATCTATATGATCTTTGCACTAATGCAATTTTGAAAACCCTAGGATGCAAAACAATACAGAACCTAATGCAATTTTAATGCAGGGTATTCCTAGGATGTAAATGTAATGTAAATTAGAAATAGAACATGTTCATAATTTGGGTTCACCAAAATGTAAACAATGATTTTGGCTACTACAATAATCTCTAACATTTTAGGGTTTTTCACCTAAAAGAAGAGAGGTAGGATAAAATGGGAAATTTCTACACTCAAAACTAATGCAATATGAATGAAATATGTGCAGATCTAATGTTCTAAATGTAGAAAATTGATGAAGTAGATCACTAATTGAATGAAAACTAAGAAATGCAAAGTGTTTTAAAACATAGTGATGTATGCAAAAAGACTTAGAAACATGAACAAACAATGAAAAAATTTATCGAAACTGAAGAGGTGCATCTAGAGGTTGGAAACTGATGCAGAGAGGCTCTGGAATCTTGCATAAATTATTGTTGAATCCCACTGGGACTCATTTTCCAAGTTGGGTGAATTAGTCTTGTTTTTGGTAAAATCAACTGGAATAGGTTTTAGGATGTTGGGAACTTAGATCTTCATAAAATACTTTTTCAATTCTAGAAGTGGGACTCATTCACCAAAGATGGTGAATTAGTCCACCTACAAAATTCTCAAAAGTCAAAGGTTAAATCTGTAGTTTTTGGTTTCCACTTCTCTTCTTGAAAGGTGTCTAGATCCGAAACTGGAAAATCCGATGGGAAAGTATTCTCCAAGCTTCAATTAGGGCTTTGTTAACTTTGAATGAATTTGAAAAGTTGACGACACTTTTTAACACTTTGCTTTTTGAAAAATTTGCATACAAGATCTGCAAAACACACATGCAAAGAGGAGGAAAAGTGTTAAGGGTTAGAGTATAGGGGTTTGCCTTGGTCAAAACCTGGTTTGGTAATCAAACCCTTGAAAATGAAATAAAATGCAAAGAGAATGATGAATGAACAACATGCAATGTCAAATCTCACCAAACCCTTGATGTGGAAAATTTGAAGATATGCCAATGATTACTCCAATATACTTGAAAATTGTTGGATTGAATGATTAGAAATGCTTGAATTCTTTGATGGATTGAATACTTGAATGAATGGGGGCTAAAATGAATAGAAAATCCTATATTTATACACAATTATGCCCTAATTCTTGAAAATACAACATCGTAGGCTAACCTTAGGTTTTGAGAAATAAAAACCTGCCAAAATTTTGAAATTATTTTGATTTTTGTTCTAAGAGGGACTCATTCACCCCTAATGGTGAATGGGTCCCACTCAAGAAATTTGAATGGGTGTTGGGAATTAGGTTGTATTAAATGATGTTTAACATGATTATTCTTAAAACTACACTTAAGTAAGGCCTGTAAGTGCATAAAGGGGCCAAATAAGGCATAAAAAAGGTGTAATTATTGATAACAAGCCTAGAAAAGTATGAAATTTTGTTACAACACTTTGAAATAACACTTGGTAAGTGGTAAAAAGGGGTTATTTAAGTGAATTATAATAAGAAGATTCTAGAAAAGTGTGAAAATATGTTACAACACTTTACAACACTTTTACAAGACATCATAAAGTTCCTAATGATTCACAAGGACTCAAGGCCTAATGTGAATGTGTGGACCACATTGCAACATTAAATCAAGGAAAAATCAAGCTAAAATCACAAGGAGGGACTAAATAGGAAAAAGTAGAAGGGTTACCTTTTTCGTGTCCACAAATATAGAGGTGAGAGACCTACAACTTAGGAAAATGGGGGTGAGAGACATGGGGGGAGATAGAGGGAGGAGAGAAATAGAGGGAGGAGAGAGGTGGGTAATAAGACAAGGAGGGAGAGGTTAAGAGGTTAAGAGGTTAAGAGGGAAGGAGGGAGAAACCTGGAGATGGGGAGAAAGAGAGAGTGAGAGGGAGAGTTGATCAAGAGTGTAGTGTCCAAAAATGTCATCATTCACATTTTCACAATTAATTTGGGAATTTTTAATGTTGAAATGAACTTACGTTCACCTTAATCTAGTGTTGTAATGTTTTGTACACATCCACATTGGATTTAGGGCCCATTTAAGCTAAATAAACCTAACTTTTCCCTGATTTAATGTTTGTAAAGTGTATTTATTTACACCTTCACGTTAAATTTAGGACCCTTGGACCCAATGTTACCTTAATCTAGTGTTGTAATGTGTTATACACATTCACATTGGATTTAGGGAACTTTTAAGCTAAATTGACCTAGTATTTCCTTAATTTAATGTTGTAAAATGTATTTATTTCCACTTTCACATTGAATTTTGGGCCTTATTGCATTTATGGCCTTTATATCATCATTAATAGGCCCCTAAGACCCTATATTGTGCATCTTGAGGCATATTTCAACTAAAATCCTGACATAGACCTCAAATAAACTTAATTTCTCAACTCCCCAACACTTTCTCTCTCCAAAAAGACCTTTTGGAACCCATACACCACCTTGGGAATATGGTCCAACCTAAGTGGGACCCATACACTACAAATGGTGTATGAGTCCCATTTGGCTCCTTTTTTGAGTTTTGAGTGGTAAAATTTGGGTTTTAAGTTCAACTTTCATGTATGTCATCCTTTGGGATCTAATAAATGAGATATTAGATGGATTTCCTATAAAAATGAGGTCTCAAATAATTGTTTCACTTAAACCTTCATGATATCAAGTCAAGAACTCAAGAGTTAAGTATTCCAAGATTTTACAAGATCATCAAGAGAGCATTCAAGATCAATTTTAAGGAATTCAAAGGAAAAATTATTCACCAATTGTTGCAGCAATTCAAGATCCATCATCATGTTAAGGATATCAAGCATCAACCATGTTATTGAGCTAGTATTGTGATGTTACATTCAAGATCCAAGATCAAGCATTGTTCTACACTTATCTCAAGATCTAGATATACATCCTTCATGGACATTTCATGTTAAGTTTTAGACCTAAAAGAAATCATTTACAAGACATCATTAAGGGTATCATTGGTCATGTTTCATGTCCTTATTTCATTATCTCATCATTTGGTTCAATTACCTAAAATGGTTTTGACCAAGGCAAACCACTATTCACTAACAATCAAATTTTTCTCCTCTTTACATATGTGATTGTAGGTCTAGGTTTCTTGGATCATGAAGGATCTTTGAATATTAGGTTACAAGCTTGAAGGAAGTTGTTGGAATTGTCTCATCACTTGCAAGGTCATGAAAATATTTCTACAGGTCTGAAATTAGGGTTTCAGATCTGAAAACAAAGGGTGGCAGAGAGAGAAGATATTGGAGAGAAAGATCAAACCTTAACATTTAGAAAAAGCACTGGGACTAATATGTGAGAAGTAGAATATGATTCCCACTATAGGTATTTTTCTATCTTTTTGTAATTTCAGACACTCGTTTGTCATATTTCAGTTTCTACACAAAAACCCAGATCTGGGACTGATATGCCCAAACTAGTGTATGAGTCCTAGCAGGCCAAAATTTCAATATTTTTAGTGTTTCAAAGCTCATTCTAGTATTCTATAGATTTCTAGGTGCACACTTATGATATCTCACCTTTTTGTTTTGATTTACAAGCTTTTCTAGGTCATTTAGTCAAGTATTACATCATATTATAGTTAAGCATTAGATCTTGCATTTCGTTGATCTTTCCAAGCCCTTGCTTGGTGGTGCACCCCTCTTGTAATCATAAATCGGACCCTAGGAAACCCTATTGCAAGATCTCTTTCTCCTTTGCATACTTTAGATTGAGATCTCTAGGGATTTCCTTGAATGAGAGTGTAGAAGATTCTTATTCTATCTTCCAAGCATAGAATCAAACAAAATTCTTCCTTTCAGAGAGAATGGAGAGAGATGGGAAAGAAACTTTAATAGAGGGAGAGAGTTATGGATGAAAGAATATATATGGAGGTAAGGAGGGAAGGCAAGATCGAGAGGGAGATAGGGAGAGTGGGAGAAACCTAGAGAGGGGAGAGAGAGAGAGGTAGGGAAATATCAGTAGAGGAGTAAGAAGAGATGGAGGGAGAGGTACACATGGAGGGAGTGAGAGACATAGGGAGGAGATAAAGAGGTGATGACCTAGAGAGGGGAGGGAGGGAGAAGAGGAGAGAGAGAAGAACAAGGTGGGAGAGATAGAGGGGGAAGAGATGTGAGTAATGAGACAAGGAGGGAGAGACTTGGAGATGGAGAGAGACAGGGTGGCTTGGAGAGGTAGTGATTAAGATAAAGGAGAGAGATGGGTGAGAAATGGTAACAAAGGGAAAGATAAGAAGAGAGAGGTATGGAAGTAAGGATAGAGATAAGTTTGAGAGAAGACAAGGTAGAGAGGGTGGAAGAGACCTAGAGAGGGTTGAGAGAGAAGAGGGTAAGTATCAGTTAAGAGAGGAGGCAGAAAGGGAGTGAAAGGTAGAACTGTGACTATCCATCATCAATTATAAACTATAAACTCTAAGCCTTATCAAAGTGGGGGGAGAGAGTTGAAGATAATGTGACAATGGCTTTAAAATTTACATTTGACACTTTCCAAATTGGTTGCATTGGGAAATACCAACCCAAAGGTTTGGACGACCATTTCATGCCAAGGACATGATTTTCAAAAAGGGTGACCAAATTTCACACAATTTTGGCCATGCTCTCCATCAGGTTTGCATGTGTTTTAATGCAAATTTATAAAATATTGTGATGACATTAGCCTCTCTCTTAGCTATCTAAACATTTTTTTTACGTTTTGATTATGTTAAGGTTTTCATCTATAACTTCTCTTGGTAGTGGCATTGTTTTTTGTCAAAAACCAACATGTGCTAGTTTGGGTAAATATTTTTACTTGTTCATCAAATTTTGAAACAAATTACATTTTTAGAAACTAGACTCCATTTTACATGTAATGAATTTTTATTTTTTTTTATTAGTTTTCAAAAAAATAGGGGAGATCACACTCAAATTTCAACTTTTCAAGATGCGTCCACTTCAAAAATTACTAAAATATTATATATTCATTAGGAAAAACTACAAGGTGTTAGCTAATTTCTCACCGTACCGATTTTTGAAATTCTAAAAAAAAGTTCACTTTTTAGGGGTCCCACAACAAATGCTATGCTATTTTTTATTTAAAAATTGACCACTTTGTGTGGCCCCCTTTTTCAAACCCTTAATATTTATTATTTTCAAAAAAATTACTAAATTAGAAAGTAGATTTAGAGCAATACAACTCTTGTTCTAATTACATCTTCAAATATTTGATGGTAACTATCTTCATTTTCTTGTAAACATTAGACTTTGTTGATTTTAGAAAAAAGTGGCATCTTAAGAGTTCATTTTGGGTCACAACTTAGTGCACATACCCATATACACACACACACATATGCATATGTATATATGTATATGTGTGTGTATTTGTAAATGTATATGAAATTAGTGGATGGTTTCCTACTCATTTAGATGCAACATATCCATAAACAAATATTATTAATTAGATTTCTTGTAGACATATAATATCAAAATGATCAAACTATTAAAATTGAATTGATAAATAGTACAAGTATGGCATGCTTCTATAAATCCTCTAACATTCCGAAGAATAAAATTGAAGTGGAGCTTACATATATAGTGATTTGATTGACTATTATTATTGTTTAGTAAACTTTGAAATTAGTTTCCTAATCTAGGGTGTTGATATGTCATAATAAATTCTATTGATGAAATATAGTAACATTTGTTGCAAAAGTATTTCTTCACAATTGGCCATCAATACAACTAAAAGAAGATAATATTTTCGCTAACTAAACATACATATAGATACACATATGCATTCAGCTATACATAGAAAAACATATACATATAAAACATATTGGTTAATAAATGTATTGGATCTCAAAAATGCAGATTGCAAATCCTAAGAGGATTCCAAGCTCTATGATCAGATTTACAACGTTCTTGAAACAACAAACGGAGTTAATTTATGTTTTGATAACTCCCTACACTTTAGGCTCTGCTAACCTAGGCGGGTATACCTTTATAATGAAGTAGATTGGAAGAATGTATGATTTGGTTGGATTGACTAATCTATCCACGATGGAAAATGGTGTAGGATAGATGAAATCCTACTGACTAATCTATTTCTAATGTGACAATTCGTAATTTATGATATGAAATTGAATAAATAATGTATGAATGATATGGACCGGTGCTCTGTTGGGTATGCAGAGTCAATGTAAACCTATATCTGGTGGTAGATTCTGGTTTTAATTCTGATTGTTTGGCACTTTAATTTGTCTATACTTTGTACAAACATGCAAAAATGTGAATATCAGGCTCTTCTTACTAATCCAATTGACCCTACCAAGTTACTGTGATCTCTTAAAAGAATTTTAATCCCTCTTTGAAGGAACCAATCAACAAAACCACACAATATCGGCAAATGTGTATTGACAAGTAAGTTAAACCTTATCTTGAATAACAAGATAGCATCAATTTGGAAACAACATGATAATCATATCAACTACCTAACTCTTCTTTATTGATCCAATTGTTACCCCAAAGTTACTATAGTCAAATAAAAGGACTTAATTCTTTACAAAAACCAATTAATTTGACCACACAACAACAACAAATGCGTTTTGATGGAATTGAAACATCAACTTGGATATACAACTCCAAAGAACATAGAAGTAGCAATATGGAGATAGTTAAGTAATTGCTTCATATCAACAAACAATAAATACCAATATTGCACCACATAGAATTAGAGATCTTTCATTGATTTCAGCCAAAATCTATACATGCATCAAGGTCTATTTAGTATAACTTATATGACTAACATTCTAAAAATGTTTCTACTATATCTCCTATTTCCTCTCTATTCACTTATGCTTATCAACTACCAAATGTCTATCCTATATAGCAATATTTTGAAGAGGGTACACCTCTTCAATAGTGTCTTTTGGAATTTAACAATAATTAAACATAATTACTTAGGCTCTAGTTAGCCATAAATGGATTTTTGTCAAATCATCCAAATAATCCTATCTTAAATGTGTATCAACATCATCTATAATGTTCCTAGCTACAATCTTTGTGATGATCATCTTTTCCAAATGTTCATAGGCTTCTCCCAATGTTGATTCTTCATCTTTGGTTGTGTTCATGGCTTCTTGCAATATTAATTTGTACTCTTTCATCCATTAATTTTGGTTCTTCAATTCTCCATGATCATTGAACAATGCAGGTACTCCACCCCTCAAAGCATCAATGAATCCTTTGGAATCCACTTGTAACTCTTCATGATAATCTTTATTCTTTTCTATCAAGTCCTCAGTGGTTGTGATGGCCTCAACATTTGAAGTATTTCCTTGTTGTATTTCTTGAATTTTTTCTTGCAACTTGTCACTTATTCTTTTATGTTCTTGAATAACAAAGTAATTCTTTGAATAAGTTGTCCAAAACTTATCCATCCACACCATTACATTAGCATGTATTTTCTGGAGAACTACAGAAAGTGTGTCATATTTTTCCTTGACCACTTGAATGTGCACTTGTTGGTTATCCATTTGCATTTGCTCACATTTTTCTTTTGATTGAGAGCTTTCTCCCTAAGTTAGCAACTTAGTGGACCCTTCCAATGTGTTCTTGACAGTGTCTCTCAAAAAATCTTTTTCCTTGAGCATTTTTTCATTATGCAGCTTGTACATGTCCCTTTCTTTTATTAACATATAGATTTGTGCTTCATTCAACTTGGCCACATTGATGCCAATGTTAGTCGTAACCAAAGGATCAACCTCACCCACTTTCAGCATCATTACATGCCCAAATGCCTTTTTTGTATCAATGACCACAGACTTCTTGTGTGGAGGGTATACGATCCAAATCATTAGAGAATTTTCATCAAGGTTATATCTCAACCCAATATACACCTTTGTCACTCCTTCCAGGGTAAGCTTGTGTTTGGCATCACTATTATGCAAAAAATGTCAAAAATCAAAGTTGAATTCAAATCTAGACTGAGAAAGATCATCACACTAGACTCCTCTAACAATTTTCTTCCCTTTTTTGGAGTCATGTTCCTGAATTCATTGTCCACATCAATCTTTAATGTATTCAACAATTGGATCTCATTATTAGGTGTGATATCTTGAACTGATTCCCTTAATGCCTTTCCTTTATGCTTAAACAAAAAAGACCAGAACTCAAGAGACTTAATGAACTGGTCATCTAAAACAAAAGATCTATTGCCTAGTATCCATGTCTAGTGATTCTTCAACTTCTTGTTCTCTCCTTGGAGGTTGATATCCCTCAATTCTCAACTTAGGAATCCTATTAGATGGGCCTTGTGATTCATCTTCTTCATCAGATTCCTCACCACCAGAGGACAACATTACCATATCTTGAATTTCCCTCACCCTTTGTTCAATCTTTCTATTGTACTCATCAATTTCCAATTTAGCTTCTATTTCCTCCATATTCCTAATGACATCATCATGTGGATAAGGTATATGCTCATATCCACCTAAGTTCTTCTTCCTCATGGTAAAAATAATGAAGCCTTTAGGATCAAATCCTTTTCTTAGAGCTACCTTTATCAGATTTTAGTTTGATGATTTAATTAGAATGAGATCATAACCTTCCTTTGATACCACAGTGAAGTCACCAAAACACAATGTACTAGGCATGAATGATTGTTTTTCATATGCACTTAGGTTCATTACATTGGAATAGTCCAATTTCCTGACAATCTCAAGGTAGGCAACTCTATTTGGCACAATCTTTGGCAAAATGAAAGTTGTATCTTCAAAGCAATATATCTTGATCATGGTAGAATCAGCATAATAGTACTAGTCACCCCAATTGTGACCTATGATTGATGATCCAATAAAATCCTTTGGCCTCAGAAATCTGTTAATCTAATCAGATAGTGAATAATTACATGGGTGATTTAAAAATTTGTATAATTTTTTAACAAAATACTCCTCAAAATGAACATAATTTGAGTTGACAAATCTACTATCCCAAATAGAAGTCCACAACTATATTGGTAGTAGCTTCCCTTATTTGCTCAATTGTGATATTCTTAGTTCTTTAGGCCACAACCCTAACACCTTCCCATAGTACAATGCCATATGCATGAAAAGGGAGTAGTGTTTGAAATGCATTATAAGACACCATTCTTGATGGATATCAATAATGAATCAATCTCCTTGCAAATATGTGAGGCATAATCAAAAGGCCTTGGATTGTGACATTGTACATCTATAGAAATTACCATCAACCCTATAGACATGAACTTAGGCACCTTGGTTCCAATTACTTGGACTGAGAGGTAGGAGTATTGCATGTATGGCTCAAACAAATCAATATGGAAGGGGGTCCATCCCCATCCTTAAGTGGTACTAAATTCCCATCATTTTTGGGTCTATGCAGTGGCAATCTCCAACCCTTATAAGTAGTTTCCATTCTCCTCTACTCTTTCTCTAACTCCTCATGTATTATGGGCTCATCATAGGTATTATTTAGGTTGAACACTTCACAAAGAACATTTTTGACAAATGTATAAAGGTTTTTCCTTGCAGGTCGCATATGGCTTTCAAATCAAGGTTATATTGCTTTTCCAAGAGTTTTATAAGGTCAATATTTATGAATACATTAGGGATGACAAGCTTTCCCAAATTGAAATTCCATGGATTGCATACAAGTTCGAACCTATTTCTTCGACCATAATGGAAAATAAAAAGTTCATATCCCCTAATAGGGGTCCATACATCACTCACATGTGCACATTTATCTTCTAATGTCTCAACATTAGCAAGGTTAACTGTGAAAACCTTCTGGCCTTTGGCCCTGAACCAAGCAATTGGTCAATGAGGTCCTGGTTTAATTTCCTCTCCTTTGTTTTAGGTTCCTCTCCAATTTCAATTCTCTAATTTTTACCTTTTGGCTGACTACTTTCACCTTGTTTTTTTCTACCCTTTGTCTTCTCAGAGCTTGACCTTTCCATTTTTCAATATAACATAATTGAATTAGAATTTCAACTGCAAAGATACTTTGTGAACTTACATGTGGATTTTTGTCTACATTGAAATTTTGGCTTATGTTTGATCTTCCACCCTTCTCGCTATGAATTCTAAAAATCCCTTTTGATTATTCTTCTTTCAATCAACAAATATGTACACAATTCACATTCGTACGTCCATTAATGTCTAGTTCTATAAATGAATGCAGTGGATTTTTTGAATTTCAAAATTTCACAACGACAAGATCATATCAGTGAGACTTCTTTGGTTCTTGGTCAATTCGTGTGTCCATCTTGGTGCCACCTTTGTTTTATATTTTCTCATTTGATCGCCAAGACATAACCGAATGTCTTTTCGATTTGGAATGCCCCTTTGATCTTTTCATTTATTCGGGAAGACAACTCCATTGTTTCACCGATATTGTGCAACATCTCTTTCCCTTAGTTTTTAATTCTCAGTGTTTCAGAGAGAAAATTTTGATGTATATCCAATATTAGGTATCTTAGAGATCCCCTTTTAACCTTCAATGTTTTCTTTCCGATGAATAGCATCCATTCCACATTATCATTGAGTTGACATAAACCATCATTGAAATAGTAGAATGTCATCCCGATGAACTCTAGTTTCCCCGATGCACGTTCTTCTACCGTTGTTTTCATTTGGATGAGTTGGCAAGACTCTCCCCAAAACTCATTCATCGGTGTAACACATGAGGTTGGAAAGACTAGAAAAACTCATTCTGATTGTTCATGTCTCTCCAATAAGCTCAATATACTGCTTCATTTTGTCTGGATTGATCAGAAAAACTCCCCCCAAAATTTTCATTATTGGCGTAACCAATATGGTTGGCAAGATCTATGTGATTCATTCTAATTGCACAAGTCTTCCTGATAGTTGTTATTTTGTCACGTCGGCAAAAGAAAATTTGTGTTTCGTTGATGCAATTTCCATCCGTGTGAGTTAAGGGCTCGGCCTGACCTAGCAACTTTTCTTTGACTACTTTGTTCTTGCCGATGACTTTAATCGATAAGACGACAAGCATTGTCTTACCGATTATGCACTCTCCATGACCTCTCATTGGTGTAACTCAGTTCACTTCTTGCTGATATGTAGAAGATGCTCGAGTTGAGAAGTTATGATTTGTCGATTGGAAAGACTTGCCCTGATCTTGCCGACATAGACCAGTAGTTTGAAACTCTTGCTCAATGATGTCCAGAGAAATGCTCATATTTCAAAGGCTAAATTGGTGAGATTATTGGTGAACATGGATGGATTTTATTCATATAGATATTAAAAAATTTGTACTACTTATGAAATTATATGATGTGGGAATTTCCTGGGGAATATGAGTAAAGGCTAGAAAAATGCAAGATTTTCACAATTCTAACAGGATGAACTGTTGCATTATACAAACATATATATAATGAAAATATAAGTTGATAAGTAACATATATAAGTTAGAATTTTAGTCATATATATGGAAAGTAGACAAATACTAACACAGTTTATAAAAAATGTATGGTATCGTGTTCTTATGGACAACAAAAGAAGAGTAATTTAAACACATGTAAGATGAATATAAAAAATAAAGATGTATGTTGGTGTGTTCAATTTGCAATCCAAGCTTTAGAGATACATAGTTTCATGACTATAAATGCACAAAGTTTTAAGCTTGTGGTGTTCCCTTGGCACTTGAAAGTATGCAAATACATACGATGTCATGAACAATAAACAAAGAATCTTAAATTTCAAACATTTGTTAGAATTTGAAAAAGTAGGTGAGACGTCGCCAATATATACAAAAATTCATGAAAATGTAAGTTGGTGTGATCACTTTAGTTTGAAGCGAAACATCACAAATATATACATAGTTTCATGAATATAAAGAGGGCTTTTATGAATTAATTAAAAAGGAATTAATAAAGACACAATTTCCTAAAAATTTTAAGGAGTTTTGTAAGATTTAATCCACCAGGGGAAAAAACCCCTCATTTTAGAACTTGTAAATGGACACTTCATGAATACAGACGTGGGTTTTCTGAAATAAGCCCAAAAAAGTAATGGTTTTCTAAAATAATGGAAAAAGTGATTGGCAAAGAGCAATGCATGATAATAATCAAAGATATTGGTCAAAATATTGTGCGAAATAATCCCCTAATCAAAATAACTCATGAATATAAATGGGGGTTTTAAAATATAACCAAAAAGTTAGAATGTTTGCAATTTATACAGCCTAGCTGAGTATACAAATGGGTTCATGATAATGAAACCCTAGATGGTTGCACAATGATGCGAGAAAGATAATACTTGGGAAAAATAGATTCACAAGTACCATTGTGTGCAAAATCAAAGGAGAAATGATAGGTTGACCTTACCTCAAACCATGGAGAGTATCTGACAAGCACATCGCATGTGGAAGATGACAACTGGCATCATAAGAAATGATGAAATCAGTTAAAAAAAGTGTGTACAATTATCCCATAATCAAACTACTATGAAACCCTAACGATTCATAGAATAATGCAAAAAAAGATTGAATAAGTGGACCAAACCAAACTCACAACTACCATTGTCTGTAATATGAAAGGAGAAATTACAGTTTGATGTTACCTGAAACTATAGAGAGCATCTAATAAAGATCACTCATGTGAGGATTTACCTACAGTTGTAGGAAAAGAACATGAAAATACCGAAACATGGAGGGAAACAACAAAAACGTGGGAAAAATTTGTATCAATAGACTTGATGTGAGAATTAATCAAGGCATAAGGTAGTTGGTGTCTGAAAAAGGAAAGTCATGGACATGGTGTTCTAAAATTTAACACCGCTAACATGAACTTCAAACATTAAAAAGTGAATTTCGTACATTGAAAACTAAGCAATGATTTTTTTATATATAAATATAATTGCACGTTAATATGATTAGGAATTGGGTTTTTATTACAATTGTATATGTGGTGAAAATGGGTGGTAATTGGGTCATTAGAGAGCATGTATTGGATGTCAACTCTAAATGGTCACTTTTTTACCTTTCCATGCTTAGTAAACCCTCCCAAAAGTGCCCAAATGTCAAAAGAATAGTTATAAGCTATTAACTTGCATTTGAAAAAAACTCAAAAAATTCATGCCAATCCAATGCACCGTTTAGGAGTTTAGGGTGTGTGAAGTTAGTTATAACAAGTGATAACTTTAAGAAAGCCCACCCACCCCCCACAAAAAAAAAAAAAGTTATGAAATCTTGACAAATTTTCCATTTTTTGAAAAAAAATTAAAATTTATTGGCGAATCTTTTCTTTCCTTTTAAATAAATATTAATCTTATTCATGATTTTTTTAAAATCTCTAAAATTTTGTAAAAAATCTTGATGAATCTTAAAAAATTATAGGAAAATGAATTAATTACCATGGTGAATCCTTCCATTTAAAATAAATAAATTCTTATGAAAAAGTAGAGGTCCGAAATTGGAAATGATTGATTGCTTTAAGAAGTAGACTCTATTGAAATCATGTATCAAATATTGTGACAATTTTTTGAGTTAAAAAGTTTAATAAAATATATTGTGACAATTTTTTAAATTAAAAAGTTAAATAAAATAAACACTGCAACAATTTAAATAAGCCAGAAATAACGACTACTAGACCCCTTCCTCTAGTAGAAATCTACAATAGATAAAATGAATAATCTGTGGATTGTGATGTAGGAATACCCCCACAACAACCAATGACATCATGCACAGTAAAGAGTTGTGAAGCAGCCAAGTTCCTGCCAAAAATTTTCAGAGTAGTTTTGTTTTATTTTGCTTTATTTTTGCATGGTACTATGACTTTTTGTTATTAGGTTCAAAAACCTTTGAAAAAATATTCCTATACTCTTATTATTAGATGCTTGTTGTGTTGATTGTTGAAAACACACATAGTGAAGATATTCTCATTGATTTACTCATACCACTCTGTTCCTTTGTCAGGGTGCTTGCCAATAACCTATTTTTTACAATAATCACTTAAACAAAATCTTAAGTTTGTGATTGTAGTTTTTGTTTCTAATTCTAACATAAATCTCAATACTTCTGGATTTGAATTGTAACTCAAAAAAATTTACATTTATATAATCTTAAGAGAGAATGTTTCAAAAATTTGTATTAAGTAGTAAGCAATCTTAATTTATTTTAAGAATTTGTTCTAAGGGCAGTGAATTTTACTTGGCAATGAATTTGTTGTGGCCCGGTGAATTTTCCCACGGTAGATTGTTGGCAGTGATTTTTTTGTCGATGAATTGTTGGCGGTGAATTTATCATATACATGTTCTAACACTATACAATGATCTAACGAAGGTATTTAGACATGCTTCATAGCAACATCCCATAAATTAACTTGGCTCGAATTTTTGGTCTAAATTCAAGTATATACACTTTAAATAGATTTTTTGCCTCAAATGGTTGACCTAAATGCAAGTATATGCACTTTAAAATAGATATTTTTCTCAAATGGTTGACCTAAATTCAAATATATGCACTTTAAAATAGACGTTTATCCCAAATGCAATTATGTGCACTTGAAAATAGGTCCTACATAGCAATTTGGCTTAAAAATTTGACCCAACTGATGGTAGCAATCATCATCTAATCTCAACAATGCATTGATAATACATAATAGTGGATTCACTTTCACAAATTGGCTCACTTGAGCTAGGGGCATCTAGGTTAGTCATCACCTTATGCATCCATATAAAACTACTAAGCAACCTATGCATACTCATAGTGTCTGCATGAACATATAACAAAATTTTGAATCAATCAAACCTAATATAATGCATGGTTGAGTTTCTTCCTTGTTGTATGCAACTGCTACTCCAAAGAATAGTTAGTTTTAACGACATTGTTGCATCCCTTTTTTTAAGGCATTTTGTCAAATAGTTCATGTTCCTTTTGAATGCTTTTAAATTTTTCATAAATGTCTACCAAGGCACTTGCAGCCACAATATCTAACAAAAATCTACTTTTGATTATGCTCTAATGGATGTCCATGCCCTGTTGCAAAGCTCTAGTTTCGCCACAAACTAGAAGGTCACTAGCAAAGGTTTCAAAGCCTTTTTGACAAGCCCATTTTGTGCATATCCTACAACCATTGCATCCATGAGACTATATTTCTTTGAGACATTTTATTGAAAAGCCTTAAAAGCTCATTAAATACACCATTTTATTGCAAATCATGGCTCTAGGAAAATTCACCACCAAAAATGTGCCAAAGACAAAAATGTCATTATATTTTAGGCTCAAAGAAAAAAATGTCATCAGTACCAAATGGATCTTTAAAAATAAGTTGAATGAAGATGGAGAAGTGATCCAAAATTGGGCTAGACTTGTACATAAATGATATGCCCAGGTTGAAGAAATTGATTTTGAGGAGACATTTGTTCTAGTAGCAAGGTTAGAAGCAATCAAAATGTTTCTAGCCTTATTAGCATTCAAGAATTTCAAGGTATATCAAATGGATGTGAAGAATGCATTTATGAATGGATAGTTAGAAGTAAACATTGAGCGACTGGAAGGATTCCAATCTTCAGATAATTTAGATTTTATGTGCAAACTAAAGAAAGCACTTTATGGACTCAAATAGGCTCCTAGAGCATGGTACTCCAAATTAGACAGATATCTGCAAAATTGAATTTTCTAGAGAGGAAGTGCATATAGTAATTTATACATAAAAATAAAAGGTGATCAATTGTTAATTGTTCTTTTCTATGTTGATGGAATTATCTTTGGTGGAATTAATGATGACATGTGCAAATATTTTCAGAATGCAATGCAAAATAAGTTTAAAATGTCAATGCTTGCTAAATTGTCTTTCTCTCTTGGTCTAAGAATTTCTCAATTAGAAAAAGTCATAAATTCATTTCTTAGAATAAGTATATAAAAGAAATGTTGAGAAAATTTAAGATGGAAGAATGCAAACAGGTGAGCACACCTATGGTTACTAGGTGTAAATTGAGTAAGGATGATGAATCTACCCCAACAAACCAGACTTTGTATAGGTCAATAGTTGGTAGCTTGTTATATGTGACTACATATAGACCAGATATAACACAAGAAGTTGGGATGGTAGCTATATTTTAGGTAACATCTAAGGAAAATCATGTCAAGGAAGTAAAGAGGATATTCAAATATCTGAAGGCCATAATGGATTTTGGATTGTGTTATCTTAAAAGTGAAATTTTCACTCTAATTGTGTACACAAATGTAGATTGGGAAGGAAGCTTAGATGACCAGAAGATTACAAGTGGTGGAGCTTTCTTTCTTTGTGACAATCTTGTATCTTGGATAAGCAAGAAGAAGGATTCAATATCTCCATCTACAACAAAGGAAGAGTACATTATAGCAGCTTCATGTTGCACTCAAATATTATGGATGAAACAAACCTTGAAGGAGATAAAGATAAATTTTGATGAACCTATTCCCATTCTTTGTGATAATACTAGTGCTATAAACATTTCCAAGAATATGATATTGCACTCAAGGACAAAGCACATTGTAATCAAGTATCTATTTTATGAGAGAACATTGCAGAAAAAGAGGTGAAGTTGGAGTATGTTGATACCAAGGGGAAAGTAGAAGACATTTTCACAAAATAAATTCCTAAGGAGACTTTTGAGTATCTCCAATAGAAGTTGGAAGTTATTTCTCCCTCTTCTTGAATCAAGAGGAAGCATAGGTTGAGGGGAAGTTCTGACTCCTTTCCGCAAGAAGGATGGGTCATATTGCAGAATGTTTCAAAAAGTAGTGTGGTATAGACTCAGGGGGAGTCTATATGAGAAACAGGTTTCTAGAGTGTGCATAAAGAAGCTGACCTTTGTCATTGATGTAAAAGAGGGAGAAATAGCAATCAAAATGCTAAATCATCAAAGGGGAAAAAGAACTCATGTGATGTGGTTCATGACACATTAGATTTTTCTTCATGTGTGCCAGGAGCATTTTGTTGTTTTCCATCAATGGAAAAGGAAGAGATTATTGAACATAGATTTTAATTGATGTCAAAGGTTCTCATTGGTGTCTAAGGAGAAATGTTAGCTAAACAATTACAATTAAATGTAGTCATACTATAGTGAGAATCATACTATCATAGTGCATTTTGAGTACAATGAAGAAGACTGCTATAGTATTCTTGCAATATCATGCTTGTATCTCTTATGTTGATGAAATTAATCTAGAATATTGGAGGTTAGTTACTTAGGGTAGAAATATTTCTCTAGTAACATGTTCATGATCAATATTCCTTCCTCGATGTGAATTTTGATCTACAATTTGGAAGGAGAGTATATCTACACTTGTTCTATTGTATTCTAGAGTTTCTAGGATTTATGTTTAGTATGCAAAAATATTGAAATGACAGAAGGGTCACTATGCTATTTAGTTAACCAGTTGATGTTCTGAAACTATATGATAGTGGGTTGAAGCATGTAACATCCAGTTGATGATTTCCTTGGAGTGTGATACCTACCCTTTGATGACCTAGACCTTTTTTCTATTTAACTTATTAGCATCTTGGACATTTTATGTTATTTTTTGCTTCTATGGTGTTGGATATCTGATTTATGCATTTGACTATGATTTGGTAATATTTACATGAATAGAATAACTTTGATCTTGTTTATAATGATATTGCTATGAGTTCATGATTAATTAGGTTGTTTCATTTCTTATGTGATTGACATGAATACTTAATTAATGAATTGGACTCCTAAGATAAATTAGGTTATGTTGCCTTTATTAATTATCAAATATTGAATTGATTAATTTTTAATAATTGCATGTCTTAAGAATTGTGTTTATATGGAATTCAAATGTTATCAAATGTGATTATGAGACATAGGTTGAGAAATAGGGGTGAGAGAGACAAGAGAGGGACAGAGAAAGGGAAGTATCGACCTAGAAGAGTAACAAGGGATGGAGGGAGAGGTAGACATGGAGGGAGTGAGAGACATAGGGAAGGAGGAGATAGAGTGGTGATGAAATAGAGAGAGGAGGGAGAGAGAACATGAGAGAAAGAAGAACAAAGAGAAATAGATGTATAAGGAGGGATGGAGAGGTAAACAAGGAGTGACTAAGAGACCTATAGAGGGGGGAGGTAAAGAGGTGAGGGGAAGAATGAAGAAAATGAGAGAGAGAAGTTCACAAAGAAAGAAAGATGAGTAAGGAGGGAAGGAAATAACTAGAGATGAGAGAATATAGAGGTGTGAGACCTATAGCCTAGGGAGAGAGGGGTGGAGAGTGAAAGGGAAGAATCAACCTAGAGGAGTAATAAGAAATGGAGGGAGTGGTAGACATGGAAGGCGTGAGAGACATAGGGAAGGAGGAGATAGAGAGGTGATGATCTAGAGAGGGAAGGGAGAGAGAAGAGGGGGGAGAGAGAGAGAGAGAGAGAGAGAGAATAATGAAGAGAAATAGATGGATAAGGAGGGATGGAAAGGTAGACAAGGAGTGACTAAGAGACCTATAGAGGGGAGAGGTAGATGTAAGGAAAGCTTAGGTGTGGAACAAACTCTCCTAATGTCAAAAACTTAGGGAAGAATGCATATATGACTTTAAAATTTTCAATTACAGTTCATTAAGATACACTTGAAAAGAATAATAGAAAAGAGAAATGGACACATACACAATTGGACACCAGATTTATGTGGGAAAACCCTTACGGGAGAAAAACCCACCACACCAAGAAAAGTCTCTTTGTATTACAATAGACAAAATTACATATAGAGATCAAACTTAACTTTTTGATGTCAAATTTTCAGCAACATTCACTGATCAATCTTGTACAAAACATCACTGTTACAATGCTCTCATAATCATACAATGAATTCACACACTGATCAAATCATATTCAGAATCAAACAATTCTTCACCACTGAACTATTCATCATCGTCGACCATTCCAAAGCATAATCATTTTACTCACGGTCTGTTGATCTTCCACACAAGAACAGTCACAATAGTGCAACCACCAATGGTTCTCATTCTGCTTCTCTCATTGGCTCAGAACACACCACGTAGGACAGACGTTCAATCAAAATGTTCAAACGTATCGCATGTCAGTGAGACACCAGACCATGTCTCCCCAACGCTATAATGCCCGACTGTCCTTATCGGCAAGAGTCACCACCATTGGCAAGAGTCATATCGAAAGCAAAACCATTGGCAAAACCATCGCTATAGCTAAGAGTCTTAAAGAACCTTTATGTCACATCGATGTTCATCATGCAGAATTGTTGGTGAGACGAGCACTATCGGCAAGAGTTCACACTGAATGCACTTCCCCGTCAGCGAGAGAAACACTATCAGCAAAAATTCTCACCAAACACAGTCTTGTCGGCAAGACCAACACTGTTGGTGAGAGTTCATATTGAATGCATACATGTCAGTGAGACCACAACCATCGGTAGGAGATCATACCAAAATGCATAACTATCGGCGAGACAAACACTGTCGCTTAGACTCTTATCGAGCCTTCATGTCACCCCGATGACATTAGTCATCGAGAGTCTCCCCGATATTCACCAGGAACCAACCCATCAACAAGAGATCTACCATGACGAAATGAGATAGGAAATTCACAGTGATAGCCAATGCCTTTCCGATGACTTCTGTCAGCAAGAAAATTGCAAAGTTATGCTGATCTGAATTCTTCAGGAGTTTAGAACATAGCTGTTTGTCGGCAAGACATTTTGAGGGTCTCACTGATTTTTCTCTTTTAGGAGTTTCATGTCAGTAAGTTTGAGGCACATTTTCCAACAATCTCCCACTTGATGAAGATCTTACTGACACCTCTAGAGAACAACAAAACTACTGAAAATCATGGGAACGAAGGCCCATCGAACTAGCACACCACCTGTATTTGTCTGAGCTCACTGGTTTCGTTAATGCATCTGCAACATTTTCTAGAGTATCCACTTTTTCTAAAGAGACCTTTCCATCCTCTGCCATATCTCATACAAAATCATACTACACATCAATATGTTTCATCCTGGCATGGAAAGTAGGATTTTTTGCAAGAAAAATAGAACTCTGATTGTCATAATAAATTGTAATTTTCCCTGCATCAAACCCAATGTTAGAACACAAACGTTTTAACCAAATTGCTTCTTTACAGGCGTGTTTAGCTACCATGTATTCTGCCTCTGTAGTGGACAAAGTGACTATTTCCTACCGCTTACTCATCCAACTAACTGCACCACCATTCATCATGAAAATATATCCACCGGTGGATCTTCTGCTATCAATGTCCCCTGCCCAATCAAAATCCACATACCCTTGAATGTTGAGAGTCCTCTGTGATTCAACCAAATTTCCATGGTAACACAAAGCATATTATGAAGTGCCCTTTAGATATCTAAACACTCTTTTCACAACATCCCAATGTGTCCTTCCAAGATTCACCATAAAACGACTAAGTACTCCCACTACTTGGGAAATGTCTGGTCTTGTACAAACCATTGCATACATTAAACTTCCAACTGCACTAGCATAAGGCACTTTGGTCATGTCCTCCATCTCAGTTGAAAATTTTAGACAGTCTTCAACATATAGCTTTGTTCCCTACAAAACTAGAACAACTAGTTGCTTGCAATCAGTCATACAAAATCTCCAGAATAGTATTAATATACTTACTCTAGCTAAGCCAATTTTTTCTACTTTTCTATCCTGGTTATTTCCATTCCTAGAATATACCTAGCTGCAAGTTCTTTCATTTTGAACTTTGCGACAAATTGATATTTTAGATCGAGAATCATTAACTTACTATTGCCTATGAACAACATATATCATCAACATAGAGAGCAATAATAAGAACATGATCATTTTCAGCTCAGTACACACAATGATCACATTTCGATCTTACAAATCCCAATGACAAAACAAACGTTTCAAACTTCTGGTACCACATTCTAGGAGATTGTTTTAATCCATACAGAGATTTTTTTTAACTTGCAAACCAGATTTTCTTTACCTTTTTCCACAAAGTGCTCAGGCTGGGACATATAATTTTCTTCTTCAAGATCAGCATGAAGAAATGTCTTCACATCCATCTATTCAATCTCTAAGTCATATGCTACTGCAAGTGAAAAAAGAAATCTGATAGACGTCAGCTTAGCTATAGGAGAAAAAAATTCTCCATAATCAATTACCTCTACCTGGGAATACCCCTTCGCAACCAACCTCGCCTTATACTTTTCTACACTGCCATCCAGACCGATTTTCTTTTTAAATACCCATTTGCAGTCAACAGCTTTTCTACCTTTAGGCAAGGGCACCAAACTCCAAGTGTCATTCTTTTCTAATGATGCCATTTCTTCATTCATAGCTTCCAACCAAGAGTTTAAATCAGGCATTCTAATTGCCTCTTTGACAGTCCTAGGCTCATCAGTGCTAGAAATTAAAGCATCGGCACAAGTAGAATCTAACATAGAAAACCCATACCTATCAAGTTGCCTTCTTTCACGTGTTGACCTCCTCATGAGCTGAGGCTGAGGTTGTTCTTCTTCAAAACTCTCAGAACTACTTGAGCTCTCCTCAGTTTCAGGTACATTTTGAATTTTCAATTCCTTTTTATCTGGTGTTGGAGGAATTTCAACTACATCCTTTTTGTTTTCTGATTTTGTCTTTGACTGCAAATCCAAAGTAGAAGGCTTCAGCTCACGAAAAATAACACTTCTGCTGTACAAAACCTTCTTCGTATCAGGATTCCAAAGCTTGTATCCTTTTATGCCAACACTATAACCAATAAAAATACATTTAACAACCTTGTTCTCCAATTTAGACCATTTTTCATTTGGCACATATGCATATGCCTCGCAGCCAAAGACACAAATGTGTCTCAAAGAGGGCTTCTTTCCTAACCACGCTTCCAAAGGTGTTTTCTCAACAAGAGCAAAATTAGGAGAATGATTTATTAAATAACATGTTACAATTGACTCAGCCCAGAACTTCTCCTCCAGGCCAGCACTGCTTAGCATACTTCATGCTCTTTTCTTCACTGTCATGTTGAACCTTTCAACAACTCCATTTTGTTGTGGAGTGTAGGGTGTAGTTTTATGTCTTTTAATTCCATGATCTTTACAGTACCTTTTGAACTCATCAGAACAAAACTCACTGCCATTGTCAGTCCTTAAGAATTTTATTTTTCTTCTAGTTTGATTTTCCACAAGGTTTTTAAATTCCTTAAAACAACTGAACACTTCTAGTTTACTTTTCAAAAAATAAACAAATTCCCTTCTTGAATAATCATCAATGAACGATACATAATATCTTGATTTAGACAAAGAAGGAATATTTACTGGACCAAAATCATCATAATGAATGTAATCAAGTAAACCAGAAGATTTATGAGGATTGGAGTAGAATGAAACACAGTGTTGTTTACCATATATACAATGTTCACAAAATTTGAATTCAAGGTTACAGTCATCAAGCCCCTCAACCAGGTTTTTATTTTTCAAGGTTTTCAAACCTTTTTCTCCAATGTGGCCTAGCCTATGATGCCAGAGCATAGTATTTTTTGTTGGAAGTTTAACTTCCATAGAGTTTGCACTATCAAGAACTCTTTCCTCCTCTCCCCGAATAGCCTTTTGTGACTTTACAGAGACACTGTTGCATTGAACATAAAAGTGTGTTCAGCTTATAAAAAGTACCAATACGGGCACCCCTAGCTAGCACCATTGATCCTCTAGTCATTTTACAGCCATTTCTAGAGAATGAGACTTGCACTCCAACATTGTTCATCTTACTAACAGAAAGTAAATTTTGAGCTAGACCTAGTATATGCATTACATCATTGATTCCCTTCACTCTTCCATCAGGTAACTGAATTATGACTCTTCCATGACCAACTATTTCCAAAGTTGAATCGCTTGCCAAATGCACCCTTCCACCATCGTATTTTTTATACTTAGTGAACCAGTCTCTGTGAGATGTCATGTGGAAAGATGCTCTAGAATCAATCAGCCATACATCATCTGATGCCTGAGTTTCCAAGGCTACAATGAAACCGTCTACATCACTCTGAGAAGAATCATTGTCAGAAGAATTCTTCTTCTTTTTCTCCTCTTTGCAATCCTTTCAGACATGAGCAGGCTTCCCACAATTCTAGCACTTCACCTTGGACTTCTTGCCAAGAGACTTTGATCTCCCTTATGATTTCGATTTGGACTTCTTGTCCTTCTTCTTGCCTTTTTCTTTTGATCTTCCTTGAACAACAAGAGCATCCTTCGCCATCTTAGAAGATTTTATTCTCATCTCTTCTAATAACAAAGAAGAAACAACATCTTCCATCTTAAAATTGGATGTTGTAATCCCAATAGCCATCACCAAGTGATCCCAAGAATCTGGCAAAGAACATAACAATAGCATGCAACGATCTTCTTCATCAATCTTCACACCCACAAATGCTAACTGAGTAATCATCATGTTGAAAGCATTCAAATGATCAGCAACAAACTCTCCTTCCTGCATTTTCAAAGAGTACAACTTCTTTCTCAAGAACAACTTATTCACCAAGGACTTGCCCTAATAAATAGCTCCCAGTCTTTTCCATAAAGAAGATGTCTTTTCTTCATGAACATTTAGAAGAATAGAGTTTGTTAGACAGAGCCTTATCAGCCCCTTTTATTTTTGATCTGTGAGGTCCCAATCCTCTTGCTTCATGCCTATAGGCTTCATTCTAGACATAACAAGCCAAAGATCATGATCAACCAATAGATCTTCCATTTTGAGTTTCCACAACTCAAAATTGTTGCCATTGATTTTCTCAATTTCAATCTTTCTTGACGTGCTTGCCATCTTAATTTATAATTCAAATTACCAGACTTCTACAAGACTCCCACTAAATAGAATTGACACAAAAAGCCCAACCTACCCACAAGGATAACACAACTGGCTAGGCTCTGATACCACTTGTAAGGAAAGATTAGGTGCAAAAAAAACTCTCCTAATGTCAAAAACTTAGGGAAGAATGCAGATATGACTTAAAAATTTTCAATTACAGTTCATTAAGATACACTTGAAAAAAATAACAGAAAAGAGAAATTGACACATACACAATTGGACACCAAATTTATGTGGGAAAACCCTTACAGGAGAAAAACCCACCACACAAAGAAAAGTCTCTTTGTATTACAGGAGACAAAATTACATATAGAGATCAAACTTAACTTTTTGATGTCAATTTTCAGCAGCAACATTCATTGATCAATCTTGTACAAAAGATCACCGTTACAATGCTCTCATAATTATACAATCAATTCACACACTGATCAAATCGTATTCAGAATCAAACAATTATTCACCACCGAACTATTCATCATCGTCAACCATTCCAGAGCATAATCATTTTTCTCACAATCTGTTGATCTTCCGCATAGGAATGGTCACAACAGTGCAACCGCCAATGGTTCTCATTTTGCTTCTCTCACTGGCTCAGAACACATCACATAGGACAGACGTTCGGTCAAAATGTTCAAATGTATCGCATGTCGGTGAGACACCAAACCGTGTCTCCTCGACGCCGCAATGCTCGACTGTCCTTATCAGCAAGATTCATATTGAATGCAAAACCATCAGCCAGACTCACTCCATTGGCAAGACTTCTCACCGATGTCCATTGAAGAACAAACAGTAAGACCATTGTTGTCACTAAGAGTCTTAAAGAACCTTTATGTCACATCGATGGTCATTGTGCAGAGCTATCGGCGAGACAAGCGCTATCGGCAAGAGTTCACACTGAATGCACTTACTTGTTTACGAGAGAAACACTATCGGCAAGAGTTCTCACCAAACACAGTCTTGTCGGCAAGGCCAACATTGTCGGTGAGAGTTCATACCGAATGCATACCTATCAGTGAGACCACAACCATTGGTAGGAGATCATACCAAAATGCATACTTGTCAGTGAGACAAACACTATCGCTTAGACTCTTATCGAGCCTTCATGTCACCCTGATGACGTTAGTTGTTGAGATTCTCCCCGATATTAACCAAGAACCAACCCATCGACAAGAGATCTACCATGACGGAATGAGATAGGAAATTCACAGTGATAGCCAATGTCTTGTCGATGACTTTCATCAGCAAGACAGTTGCAAAGTCACGTTGATCTAAATTGTTTAGGAGTTTAGAACACAGTTTCTTATCAGCAAGACATTCTAAGGGTCTCACTAATTTTTTCTCTTTTAAGAGTTTCATGTTAGTAAGTTTGAGGCACATTTTCCAACAGTAGAGAGGTGAGGGTGAGAGTGAAGAAAATGAGAGAATTCACAAAGAGGGAAAGATGGGTAAGGAGGGAGGGAGAGAGGTGGAGAGAGATATAGAGGTGTGAGACCTACAACCTAGGGAGAGATAGGTAAGATACATAGGCAAAGAGATAGGGGTGAGAGAGGGAGAGAGAAGAGATGGAGAAAGAAAGGGAAGTATCGACATAAATGAGTAACAAGGGATGGAGGGAGTGAGAGGCATAGGGAAGGAGGATATAGAGAGGTGATCATGTAGAGAGGCGAGGGAGATAGAAGAGGAGAGAGAGAAGAACAAGGAGAAATAGATGCATAAGGAGGGGTGGAGAGGTAGAAAAGGAGTGACTAAGAGACCTACAGAGGAGAGAGGTAGAGAGGTGAGGGGGGAGAGAATAAAATGAGAGAGAGTTCACAAAGAGGGAAAGAGGGGTAAGGAGGGAGGGAGAGAGGTGGAGAGGGGAGGAAATAACAAGAGAGACTAGAGAGATATAGAGGTGAGATACATATAGCCGGGTTGAGAGACATAGGGGGAGAGATAGAGGGGTGAGAGAGGTGGATAATAAGACAAGGAGGGAGAGGTAGAGATGACTAAGGAGGGATGGAGAGGTAGACAAGGAGTGATTGAGAGACCAGGAGAGGAGAAAGGTAGAGAGGTGAGGGGGAGAGAGAAATGAGAGAGAGAGATGGAGAGAGAAAGGGAAGTATTGGTAGAGTAACAAGGGATGGAAGGAGAGGTAGACATGGAGAGTGAGGCATAGAGAGGGAGGAGATAGAGAGGTGATTACATAGAGAGGGGAGGAAAAGAGAATAGGAGAGAGAGAAGAACAAAGAGAAATACTTGGCTAAGGAGGGATGGTGAGGTAGAGGAGTGACTAAGACCTACATAAGGGAGAGGTAGAGATGTGAGGGGGGAGAGAAGAAAATGAGAGAGAGAAGTTTGGAAAGAGGGAAAGAGGGGTAAGGAGGGGGGGAGAGGTGGTGAGGGAGGGAAATAACTAGACAACTCAAAGAGATATAGAGGTGACAGGGGTAATGAGACCATGAGGGAGAGGTAGAGAGGTAAAGAGGGAAGGAGGGAGAGACTTGGAGGTGGGGAGAGGGAGAGGTAGTGATAAAGAGAACTGAGAGAGATGAGAAAGAAACAATAATAGAGGGAGAGAGAAGAATAGAGAGGTAGAGAGGAAAGGATATAGATGGGGGTAAGGAGGGAAAGTAAAGCAGAGAGGGAGATAAGGAGAGAGTGTGGGAGAGACCTAGAGAGGGGAGAGAGAGAGAAGAGAGGGAGAGAAAAGGGAAGTATCAATAGAGGAGTAACATGGGATGGAAGGATAAATATGCATGTAAGGAGTGAGACACATAGGGAAGGAGGAGATATAGAGGTTATGATGTAGAGAGGGGAGGGACAAAGAAGAGGGGGGAGAGAATAATGAAGAGGAAGAGATGCACCTAAGGAGGGATAGAGAGGCTGACAAGGAGTGGCTTAGATACTTAGAGAGGGGAGAGGTAGAGAGGTGAGGGAAGAGATAGAATAAAATGAGAGAGAAGTTAACAAAGAGGGAAAGAGGGGTAAGGAGGAAGGGAGAGAGCTAGAGAGGGAGGGATTTAACTAGAGACCTGGAGAGATATAGAGGTGAGAGACTACAGCTTAGATAGATGGGGGTGAGAGAGATAAAGAGAGGAGAGAGGTAGGTAATGAGACAAGGAGGGAGAGGTGGAGAGGTAAAGAGGTAAAGAGGGAAGGAAGGGGAGACCTAGAGACGAGGAGAGAGAGAGGGTGAGAGGGAGAGATGATAGAGAGAATGGAGAGAGATAGGAAAGAAACATTAATAGAGGGAGAGAGAAGAAGTGAGAGTTAGGGATCCAAGGATACAAGTGGGGGTAAGGAGGTATAGGAAAGGTCGAGAGGGAAAGTGGGATAGTGGGAGAGACCTAGAGAGGAGAGAGAGAGAGATCGGTAGAGGAGTAAGAAGGGATGGAGGAAGAGGTACACATGGAGGTAGTGAGAGACATAGGGATGAGATAGAGAGGTGATGACCTAGAGAGGGGAGGGAGGGAGAAGAGGAGAGAGAGAAGAACAAGGTGGGAGAGATAGAGGGGGGAGAGAGGTGGGTAATTAGACAAGGATAGAGAGACTTGGAGATGGGGAGAGAGAGTGGGACAGAGAGGTAGTGATTGAGAGAAAGGATAGAGATGGGTGAGAAACAGTAACAAAGAGAGAGAAGAAGAGATAGGTAGGGAGGCAAGGATAAAGATAGGGTTAAGGAGGGAAGGCAAGGTAGAGAGGGTGGGAGAGACCTATAGAGGATTGAGAGAGAAGAGGGTAAGTATTGGTTAAGAGAGGAGGCAGAGAGGGAGTGAAAGGTAAAACCATGATTATCCATCATCGATCATGAATTGTAAACTCTAAGCCTTCTCAAAGTGGGGGAGAGAGAGACAGAGAAAGTGAAATTGGTTTTAACATTTACATTTGGCACTCGCCAAATTGGTTGGATTGAGAAATACCAACCCAAAGGTTTGGATGACCATTTCATGCAAAGGACGTGATTTTCTGAAAGGGTAACAAAATTTCACACATTTTTGGCCATGCTCTCCATCAGGTTTGCATGTGTTTCAATACAAATTTATAAAATATTGTGATGATGTTAGGGTCTCTTAGCTATCTAAGATTTTTTTTTAAGTTTTTATTATGTTAAGGTTTTCGTCTATAACATCTCTTGTTAGTGCCTCTATTTTTGTAAAAAACCAACATGTGCTAGTTTGGGTATAGATTTTTACTCATTCATCAAATTTTGAAACAAATTACATTTTTAGAAACTAGACTCCATTCTACACGTAATGAAAAAAATTGATTTTTGATTAGTTTTCAAAAAAATTAAGGGGGATCACGCTCAAATTTCAACTTTCCAAGATGTGTCCACTTCAAAAATTAATAAAATATTATATATTCATTAGGGCATAGACTACATGGTGTTAGCTTATTTTTCACCGTACCGATTTTTGAATTTTTGAATTTTTAAAAGTAACTTTTTAAGGGAGCCACAACAAATGCTATGCTCTTTTATTTAAAAAGGGACCATTTTGTGTGGCCCCCTTTTTCAAACCCTTAATATTCATTATTTTCAAAAAAATAGTAAATTAAAAAGGAGATTTAGAACACTACAACTCTTGTTCTTAATGCATCTTCAAATTTTTGAGCATAACTATCTTCATTTTCTCATAAACATCAAACTTTGTTGATTTCAGAAAAAAAAAATTAAAAAAATGACATCTTAAAAGCCATTTTTGTGTCACAACTTGGTGCACATACCATATGTGTGTGTGTGTGTGTGTGTATGTAAATGTATATGAAATGAGTGGATGGTTTCTTATTGATTGAGATGAAACATATCCATAAACAAATATTATTAGTTGGATTTCTTGTCAACATATAATATCAAATTGATCAAACTATTAAAATTGAATTGATAAATAGTACTTATGGCATGCTTCTATAAATCCTCTAACATTCCAAAGAATGAAATTGAAGTGGAGCTTACATATATAGTGATTTGATTGACTCTTATTATTGTTTAGTAAACTTTGAAATTGGTTTCCTAATCTAGGGTGTTGATATGTCATAAGAAATTCTATTGATGAAATATAGCAGCATTTGCTACAAAAGTCTTCCTTTGCAATTGGTCCTTAATACAACTAAAAGAAGATAATATTTTTGCTAACTAAACATACATATAGATACATATATGCATTCAAATATACACAAAAAAACATATACATATAAAACATATTGGTTAATGGATGAATTATTGCATTACACACACACACATATAATGAAAATGTAAGTTGATAAGTAACAAATATAAGTTAAAAAGTTTGTCATATATATGGAAAGTAGACAAATGTTAACACAATTTATAGAAAATGTATGGTACTACGTTCTTATGGATAGTGAAAGGAGAGTAATTTAAACACAAGTAAGACAAATATAAAAAATAAAGATGTATGTCGGTGTGTTCAGTTTGCAATCCAAACTTCAGAGATACATAGTTTCATGGCTATAAACACACAAAGTTTTAAGCTTATGGTGTTCCCTTGGCACTTGAACTTGTACACAAATACATATAGTGTCATGAACAATAAAAAAATAATCTTGAATTTCAAACATTTGTTAGATTTTGAAAAAGTAGGGGAGACGTCACAAATATATACACAGATTCATGAAAATGTAAGTTGGCGTATTCACTTTAGTTTGAAGCAAAACATCACAAATATATGTACACATTTTCATGAATATAAAGCACGAGTTTTTTATGAATTAACTAAAAAGGAATTAATAAAGACACAATTTCCTAAATTTTTAAAGGGGGTTTGTAAGATTTAACCCAGCAAGGGGGAAAAAGCCCCTCATTTTAGAACTTGTAAATAGGCACTTCATGAATACATACATGGATTTTCTGAAATAAGCCCAAAAGAGTAAGGGTTTTCTAAAATAATGGATAGAGTGATCGGCAAAAAAGAGTGATTCATGATGATAATCGAAGATATCAATCAAAATATCATGCAAAATAATCCCCTAATCAAACAAATTCATGAATATAAATGGGGGTTTTAAAATATAACCAAAAAGTTAGAATGTTTGCAAATTATATAGCCTAGTTGAGTATACAAATGGGTTCATGATAATGAAACCCTAGATGGTTTGCACAATGATGCAAGAAAGATAGAAGTACTTGGGAAAAATAGATTCACAAGTACCATTTTGTGCAAAATCAAAGGAGAAATGATAGGTTGACACTACCTCAAAAAATAGGGTGTGTGAAGTTAGCAATAACTAGTGATAGCTTTAAGAAAGCCACCCAAAAAATAGATATGAAATCTAGACGAATTTTTCATTTTTTTGAAAAAAAAATATATTAATTTCTATTGGCAAATCTTTCCTTTTTTTTAAATAAATATTAATTTTATTGGAAATTTTTTTTACATCTCTAAAATTTTGTAGAAAATCTTAAAGAATCTTGAAAAATTATAGGAAAATGAATTAATTACCATGGTGAATCCTTCCATTAAAAAAAAATTAATTATTATGATAAAGTAGAGGTCTGGAGTTGGAAATGATTGATTGCTTTAAGGAGTAGACTCTATAATATTTAATTTCCATCATTGATTTAAAATGTACTTGCATTTGTGCATCACAAAAGAAAATCCTTACACCGGATAGATTGGCAATGTTGGGCTTCAAGGGCCCTAATAGATGCATTATGTGTAAGCAGTAAGTGGAAACCGTGTCCCATCTACTGCTCTCATGCCCATACGTTGAGAACTATTGGAAGATCATAATGGTGCTCTTAGGGTTCCAAACCCCACTCCTACAAAACCTGGGGGATTGGTTGTCAACATGGCCGAGAAAAACTTTCAAAGGTGTTATCAGCAGTATATGGAAAGTAGTGCCATCCACGATCTATTGGGAACTCTGGAAGGAAAGGAATAGGAGAATTTTTAAAGAGGAATCCCTGGGTAGGGAGGTGATGTCACGGCGTATGGTTGGGGCAGTGGTGGATCTCGTTAATTTAGCCGCCAAGAGGTTAAGCTTTCGGAAGAACGTTTTCTCTAATAGGGATATTGAGCTCTCCAATAGAGTTGCAAGTTTGTGCATCCCTCCTATGATTGGAGTCTCGAACGCCATTTTGAAATCTGAAATTAGAAGGAAGACGGTGTGGCAGAAGCTAGCGGAAGGCTAGATTAAAATAAACTTCGACAGGGCCTCTAGTGGTAATTCGGGTGCGGCGGGTATTGGCTGTGTGGCAAGAAATTCTGAAGGAGTTTTGATCGTGCAAAAGGCAGAATTCATTGGCCACTCCATGAATAACATGGCAGATTTTCGGGTTGCTTTGTGTGGGCTTGAGTTAGGGAAATCCTTGGGGACAATGAAGCTTCATTTGGAAGGGGACTCACTTATTACAATGAATGCCATCAAGAATAATTCTTCCCCAAATTGGCTTCTGCGTAGATGGCTCCTGCCAATCAAAATCCTTATCCTTACCTTCAAAGACTTCCAAATTAGCCACACCTATCGCAAAGGTAACTCAGAGGCAGACAGGTTGGCAAAAGAGGCAGTGGAAGGAGTAGGGAGGAGTCGTGTCGATGCCGGCTAGGCAAGGTCCAAGTGTGTAGTCTCAACGACAAAGGGGATCCTATCGACAAGACAACAATCGTCAAAATAACTCATATCGAGACATCATGTGTCTTACTGATCGAAGCACAAGGAGAGGTGTCGGCGAGACAAGAGCCATCGGTGTAATGTCCCGGAGCATTCATCCAGTCTTGTCGATAATGCAAGGGAGGTTTCCGTTGTTGCTATCGGGTTGAAGTCATGGAGTCCTACCGACCCCCAAAGTCACAGTGATAAGTTGCATCGACGAGAGTCATAGCGATACACTTGAAACTGAGAGGATAACTGTCAAAGAGACTCAAAACATTGGGGAGACTGCAGGACATCATAGCAGGTGTCAAATGAACGTTGGAAAAAGCTCAAGTTGAAGGATCGCCCAGCTATGTTTCTGGCGCTTGCGCTCTATAGAGGGTAAGCGAAACAAAAGGCAGGGGGCCAATCCAATTCTGAGGTTTCCGCTCATCTCTACAGTGATGCCTGATGATTTGGAGGCACAGGGTGGGGATATTGATAGAAATTGGATTTCCTGCTACAGATGGCTGTCATCCTCCCTCCCATGACTAAAGTGGAGCTAGGGAACTATATGGCATGCAAAGGGTTCGAGGTGGAGAGCGACAGAGCCAATGAGCAAGTTGAAACTACTTTGGTGGATTCAATGCTGCTAAACATAAGCGAGGATTGGCAGGAGGACAAGCGAGATGTAGAGGATATTGCAAAAATCCCTGCTCACAGGAGGTGTAAGTTGGAGTGTCTGGTCAAAGCTCAAGCGACCCATGCAAGGCAATGAGAGAGGAGGAGGTGTAGTAGGGCTCTGGGCGTGTGGCGATGAGCCTCATATTCATAGTACTCTGTGGTCCGTGGAAGCTGAGGCGAATGAAGTCTTGATCCCTCCATTGTTGAATCAATCTCTAGTTAGTCTTGGGTATAGTATGGTGCTCTGGGTGGGTAAAAATTCTAATTGATAGTAGTGTAGTCAGGTGGTTTTGATGGTTGGCCACAATATTTTGGTTTAAGCTAGGTCCTTATGCAAACATATGTACTTGAACTGTAAATCTTGTTATTTTGATATACTATAATGGGTGCTGGCCCTATCCAACAGTTAATCAATCAAAAAAAAAATGTACTTGCATTTGTAATTCTCATTGAGCCCAAAATTGGTTTTGGATCATTGATTTCCATAGAAATCAAGGATCCAAAATCAATTTCAAGCCCCATGAGCATTATAAATCTATGGTTGTAATCTAAGTTACCGATTCATTTTTGGATTCGGGTATGGGTACAAGAATCTGGTACGGAATTCGGCAAAAAATAAATTTGGGGTTGGGTATGACTTGGGTACGACAATACAAAAAACATATAAAAATCAGAAATATATACATATTTGCAGGAGTAATTAAATTCAAAATACACCACCATATTAATAGTCTAATAACATAGCAAAAATACATCACCACTTTCATAGTCACTAATCATATGGGTCATCAAACAAACTAGCAGCATTAGATGCTACATTTTGTGTAGAACTACAAATAGCATTTGTGGCACTCGCACAAGCACTGCCACTAGCAGTAGTAGTAGCACTGACACTACCACTCTCATGATCAGTAGCTGCTTCAGGCTCATAATCATCATCAATATCAAGTGCAGCTAAGTGACTTGTGGAAGCATCCAAGTCAAGCTGCTTGGCTCAATATCCCACCTTGTGTCTCCTTTGTAGGAACTTTGCTTGTGTGTAAGGAGGCGCAAGTTTGAATGCACATACACCAAGTCCTTTGCCTTTTTCGAATGCAACCTATTGTGTTTTATTGAGTGGATGGAGTATGTGCTCCAATTCCTCTCAGAAGAAGATGAACTAGCAACCTATTAAGACCAAATTAAATAGTTAAGAGTTACAAAATTTAACTAAACAAATTTATTAATTAATATAAAATTATAAATTAAAATTAAAATTACAAAATATAAAACTTACTTGGGATAAGATTTTTATTGCAATTGGTTGGAGTTGCATGTATTCTTGCCCATGGAAGTACCACCAACTATGAGCATCCACCATGTACTTGTCTCGAAGAGCATCAAGATTCTGATCAACACTATCGGAGCATGCAAAAGCCATGAACACAGCCCTCACTCGATCACGTTGATCACGATCAGTGAAGAGTCTCTAAAGTATTGCCTTGTACCCTTGAGCCACTTCAACATCCCTATATGGAGTAGCTCTTGATGAAGTAGAAAGAATCTCAGGACTATAATATTTGGGACTCAATGCAAAAGCAAGAAGATACAATGGAGTGGTCATTTTGTTCCATATATCAACCATGATTTCTTGTAGCTCTTTGAAGAACTTTTCATCAAGGTCTTCCTCTTTTGCATTGATGATGGTTTTCATTTCTCAATCATTGAGTCGATACCATCATATACTTCTCTCAAACAAGGTCTATCCATGTCTGTGTAACGGATCATGCTCAGTATAGGCTCAATGAAACTGACTAGGTACTCAACACGATCCCACCAACAATCATCTAGGATCCTTTGCATGACCCTATTTTCCCTTTCACTGCTAGATTGCCTCCATATGGCCCAATTAGGGCTGATTACCATGGCACAAAGTGCCTCACGAACCTTTATAAGCCGTCTCAACACAATTGTGTTGGAGGAAAAACGGGTCTCTACAACCTGTTTGGAAATCAAAATTAAAATGTAATTTAAATTTACAAAATCAAAATTTAAAATTAAAAAAAAACTAAAAATTTAAAAATATTGAGAATTAACTTACCTTCAACAATTCCAATTTTGAGAATTGTCTAAATATTCCTTGTGTCATATGGTGGTTGGTGACAAACATTTGGATGTCTTCACCCTCAACATACACCTGTTTGATCCACTCAATTTTGGATCCATTTTTTTGTAGCATTAGATTGAGGGAGTGGACAACACAAGGTGTCCAAAAAATGTGTGGATAATTCTCCTCAATCAATAACCCAACAGCCCTACAATTTTTGGCATTATCAGTTACAACTTGCACAACATTTTGATGGCCCACTTCTTCAATAGCTTGGAAAAGGATGTTAGCAATAAATGGACCATCTTTCACCTATCCCTCACAATCCACTGCTCTCAAAAACATTGCCCCTTTAGGGGACACGAAAATAACATTGATCAATGGGCAATTTTTTGCATCTTTCCATCCATTAGAAATGATGGTCACCCCTGTTTCGATCCATGAATCCCTTATGGGATTCAAAGGGTCTACTATATTTTTCACCTCTTTCTCCAATAAGGTGCAATGCACCTTCTCAAAACCTGGGCCCTTATACCCCTTTGGAGCCTCATTAATAGATTTCACCATTTTTTGCCAATATGGTGAACGAACAATGTCGAATACCAATCCATTGGCATAGACACATCTTGCCATGTCTTGATCAGCAATCTCTCTTGCCTCATTCTGAAATGAAGCTTCCAATAGTCCCTTAGATCTTTTATTTGATGAGGGCATGGTTTGCTCTTGAGGGATGTTTATAAATGGATGGCTTTTTGTAGGTGGAATATAAGTAGGTGGTGTAGGGGGTTTCATGGATTGAGATCCTTTCCTCAAAGGATGGCTTGTTTTAAGACTAACAAATTTTTGCTCTGCTTTTTCTTGCTCAACAATATATTTCAACACTATGTCATCTGGAAGGCCTTTGCCATCACCTTCTGGAAATCTCGGACAAGGTTTGATGCCAATATCAAAGATCCTACACAAGTGGGCTTTCACTCGACTGTATGAGCTCGTATATCGAACTTTGCAATGACTACAAATCCAAATAAATACTCCACCACTTGGACATTGTTGAACCATTTCTACATATTTCCAAAGGGGGGAGGTTGCATTTATTTTGAAACGAGATTGGGTTGTGGTGTTAGAAGCGGATGCCATTGTAATACCTAAGGCACAACATATTGAAATAATTTTGGTATTGAAATTTGAAACTAAAAAACTTAAAAGAATGAGAACAATCAACAAAACAATAAAAACAAAACAAAATAGTTCATTGAATCATTTGTTAAAAAAAATGTAAGAATTTTTTTTTAAAAACTTCAAAGAAACCTACCTCTTTTGAACAAATCTTGCTCTACAATCTTCTTGGCAACAAATGGAGACTTACAAGTGCTTAGGAATAACACAACAATCAACTTTGAACAACCAACGATCAGCCTTCAAGTCTAATCAAGCTTGTGCAAGCAAGAGAGAAAGTTTAGCAATGGAGGCAAAAAAACTTGTTTTTCATTCACAAATTGTTAAATGAGATTGTTTTTACCTATTTATTGTGTTTGGAGGCCAAAATTAGGGTTGCAATGAATATTAAATTATTGAGAAGTCAACATTTGGTCAAGAAAATGATTAAAAAATGCTTTAAAACTACTTTATTATGCGGACTGGGTGTTTTGACGTCAAAATATGTCGCGGATTTGCCTTTCGTCAAGCCGTATCCTGGTCAAATCCACAGTCCACCAATGAATCCAGAACAAATCCGCAATGGTGAGATCGAATCCTGGTCGAATTTTGAACGTTCGGTACCCAAATCCCGAATCCAAATCGTATCGTACCGTATCTGGGCCGAATCGGTAACTTAGGTTGCAATTAAAGATTGGTGATATGACCCTACAGTAACTAATAATTATGATATATTATTGGTGAATTAATTTAGATTTCTACAATAAATTATAAAATTTAAAAAATCTGTTTTAATCATGTATCAAATATTGTGACAATTTTTTATATTAAAAAATTCAATAAAAAATATTGTGACAAATTTTTGAGTTAAAAAGTCAAATAAAATAATCGACAATAACAGCTACTAGACCCCTTCCCCTAGTAGAAATCTGCAATAGCTAAATCGAACAATCCCGTGGATTGTGACGCAGGAATACCGCAACAACAGCCAACGACATGCAAAGTAAAACAAGAATTGCGGAGCAGCCAAGTTCCTGCCAATTTGTTTTGTTTTAGCTTTGCACGGTACTGTGACTTTCTGTTATTAGGTTCAAAAACCTTTGAAAAAACATTCCTGTAGTCCCTTGTTATTAGATGCTTCTTGTGCTTATTGTTGACAACGCAGATAGTGAAGATATTCTCATCGATTTACTCATACTACTCTGATCTCAACAATGCATTGATAATACATAATAGTGGATTCACTTTTTGCAAATTGGCTCACTTGGGCTAGGGGCATCTAGGTTAGTCATCGCCTGAAACATCCACACAAAACTACTAAGCAACCTATACATACTCATAGTGTTTGCATGAACATATAACAAAATTTTGAATCAATCAAACCTGATATAATGCATGGCTGAGTTTCTTCCTTGCTGTATGCAACTGCTACTCCAAAGAATAGTTTTAACAACATTGCCGCATCCCATTTTTTTAAGGCATTTTGTCAAACAGTTCACGTGCCTTGTGATGCTTTTACATTTTGCATAAATGTCGACCAAGGCACTTGCAACCACAAAATCTAACAAAAATCTACTTCTGATTATGCTCTGATGGATGTCCATGCCCTGTTGCAAAGCTCTAGTTTCGCCACAAACTAGAAGGCTGCTGGGAAAGGTTTCAAAGCCTTTTTGACAAGCCCATTTTGTGCATATCCTGCAACCATTGCATCCATGAGACTGCATTTCTTTGAGACATTTTATCGAAAAGCCTTAAAAGCTCATTAAATACACCATTTTATTGCATATCATATAATCATTGTAGTTTATGGGACCACATTTTTTGAGGTATTTTATCAAACAGTTTGCTACCTTATCTACGGTTTTCAATTTTCCGTACATGTCTACCAAGGCACTTACAACTACAATATTTTAAAAAAAATCTACTTTCAGTTTAAAGCCAGTGGCCCAGTAGCATGGTGAAGATTCAGTAACATACTAGATAGTGTCATGACTGAGTATTAACAAGATACAATGTATGATACTTCTATTTCAAAAATTGGAAAACATCAAATGAAAACTTCTCTGCAAGAATGTTTATCACCCATTCTCCAATAACAGCTATAATAGGCATATCACCTGTTCTCCAACAACAACTATAATGGGCATTCAGTTAGTGGTAATCTAAAAATATATACCATCTAAAAGAATATGTACTCAGAAAATTTTAGAAAAAAAAAGCAACTTCACAACAAATTATAAAAATTGATGTAAAAACTCAATAAATGGCATTGATTCAACATCACCTAATACAAAGGGTTTCAATTTTGAAATCTACTAATGGGTGCAGATTTAAACTTTTCTTTTAAGCTTTGCACATTTAAAAAATATTAAAAAATACAAGTGATAAAGTAAAGTAACAAATCTGTGATGAATTTCGTAGGAACCCTATTGTTTGGCATATATGCGTTGAGGTGGCATTGAGTGTGTCTGGTGGGTCACGATGAGAGTTTGTCAGCTCAATTTGCTGGCTCCTAGAATGATGGGAGAGTTATAGTGGGAGAAATTCCGTTTGAAGTTAATGAAGATGTTATTGTCAAGGCGACGGGTCTATCATGCACTGGGAAGAAACTTAAAAAGCACACTAAAGTCCAGGACTTAGAGAGCTTTAATGCCTTCTTCAAAGAGATTGAGAAGCTGGTCAAGAAGTATGCAGGTTTCAAAAGGGAGGCGCTTCCTAAACTGTGGGATCAAGTTTGTTTAGCTCTCATGAAGTATGTTACTCTTGAGGGAAGATTTAAGGTCTTTTACTTCTATTTTCTGCCATTACTCAATCACCTTAGGCACAAAATGCTCTTAAGTTTTCCTTTTTTTCTACTAACTTCTCTGGAAAGCTCGGTAAAAGAAACCCTTGATGCTGCTACCCAAAACCTGGATAAGCCGCCTCCACTTCAGGACCTCATTCTTCAGCTCTACCATTTTCATTTAGCCCTCCATCCCCCAAGCCTTTTTTTTTTTCCATGTTGAAAAGCTAGAACTACCCGACCACTCCCCTAAAAAACCCTCACTTGTTGCTTCTATCGGACCTAAGAGGTAATCTCCCCCTATAGAAAGCCAACCCAAAAATGCTCCTCGACCAAAACCCCTTGCAAAAAAGAAGGTAGGGACAGCCTTAGCCCAATCTAAGGTAGCAGTCGGGCTGTGTGAGTTAAAGAATGCCCCTACTAAGAAGGATAGCAAACCGATGGAAAAGACTAAAGGTAAGAAGGAGACTATGTGCTAGGTGGAGATGTCGACTTTGGACAATGAAGGAAAGAACACTGAGGACTGTGATTCTAAAGGGGATACCGTTGTCACGGCTACTGTGGACGTGGGGATGGAGCAATCCAATGTTAGGACGTATCATAGGCTAGCAAAAAACAAGGAGGTGCCAGTGGACGAGATATCCAACAGCTCAGAGGAGATTGGCGGCAAAGAGGGGCATACTAGAAGCAAAGAGGGGTGCAATAAGGACACTGTTGAGGAGAGGAAGGAATTTGTTGAAGGACCTAGCCACTTCTCAAATATGAACAAAATGATCAATGCGGACTCTACCACTGTAATGCCCCGCCACGCAACCCTAGGGGAAGTTGCAAACTACTAAACAAATGCACAATTTTTTTTTGTTTAATTACAAATACATTTAAGATTACAACACAAAACCAACAATCCCTTAAGGTTACGAGACAAAGATTATTTAAATCACAAATTAAAACAACATGCATGAAATGAAACATAACAACATTCACTTAAATAATTAAAGCACATACATTCCATACATGAGATTTTCATTTAAGACCATGAGATCCTTCATGGTTACCAATAACAAAAGTTTTACAATTACAATTACATCACTCATTCCCAGAATGAGGTAAATCAATAACATGATAGCTTAATTACAATTTCCACCTCGATAACAATGAGGGGTAAAAATAATACAAGAATGGCTAACATAAAAGAACCAAGGTAGCAACTGGATTCCATGAGCTCTCCAATATGAAAGTGTAACATCCATCCTCTTAATACTCAAGTAATCTCAAGAATTTACTAGAAGGTAAATAAAATTAGTAAACATGAGAGAGATTTTTTTTTTAAAATGAAAACATTTGCATAAGCACAAGAATAAAGTACAACTTTTCCAGATAAATAAATTCAAACTTGAATTCACATGTAATCATAACTAGAATCAAGCTAATTCCTTATAGAATTCATTTATATCACATAAAATAAATTTGGCATAAAGAATAGTTTTACCTCATAGGTTTTTCTTTCATAAGCCAGAACATTGAGTTCACCGCATCTGGAATGTCGATCTCTATCTTCACAAGCCTCAGAGAGTCTACTGCTACAGAGGGAGAGCATCATCCGAGTTCTTTTCCTCCAACCACGGACTCAAGTGGTCCCCTGCGCACTTCCAAACTGGAAGTAACCCAGCCCTTCTTGAAGAGTATAGATATAAGGAATTGCCAAGTTTCACCATCTGAGTCCTAATGATGTGTCCTACAAAACTCAATCGACCATACAACTCTAGATCCCTTCTAGCTAAGTATGATCATTCTGATTGGTCGTTCCATCTAGACACACACCTCTGACTTGTCTTAGAAACTATCTCATCCTATAGTTTTTCTTACTTATTTGGTACTCTAGACTCAAACTAGTCATTATAGAAAATCCATTCTAGCCAATCTGACTTAGAACTAATCCTTAATCTAGCATATTCATTCAATGTAAATATTTAGGTATTTCAACCCTTTTAAAAGTCCCTTATTGCATCCTTGCAATATCTAGGGTTTATGACTTCCTGTCATTTTACTCTCAAGATTCAATACCCAGCATCTTGATGCGTTAAATCGAGTTTTGACATTATTGTAGAATCTCTTAAGGTATTATAATGACTTCCTGTCTTGTTCTATGGTTTTCCTCGACCTTTCTCTGTCAACAGTATAAATATGTACAGTCATATCCGACATAAGCATTATAGATTTCCTATATCCTTCTTGTTTCAATTCTAGGGTTTAGCTTCTCTAACCCAATACATGGAAATATCAAACGTCCTTGATTTTCCAAAGGTAATAACATAAGTGTAATTAATCATAAGAACAAATTGCTTCTATTCTTTCCTAGACCACTTGACATTGTTTGAGTTCACATTTTACATAAATGAATAAACATAGTATTCAATCTATTTCTTTACCAATATAATATCTAAAAGAATATTGTCGTTTCATATCAATAGTCTGATCTAAGTCAATCTTTCAACCCTTAAAAGGTTGACTTATAAAAGATAATAATTTGCTTTCAACCCTTTGGTCTACATGAAACACATGAATTCCGACCTAAGTTAGGTTTCCAACACTTCTATGTCCACTCCTTGGATACTTAATTTTATCCCAAAAACTCATATTTAGGTTCATGGTTTCATAGACTACCAGAATTAGTGACTCCACATCACATTATCCCATTTTCTTGGACAAAGGTACATTCTTGTTTACCACACTGGCCCCACCCAGTCAAGGTTTACTTGTTTAGCTATTGACAAATTTAGAATCAAATCATAATAAATATAAGGCTCAAAATAAAATACCAATAAAATGCTCATAAAGACTCATAGATTCATTCTCTTTTATAAGTCCCTCCTCAAGAAACTTTCTAATGCCATTTATAAAATATTGCCATTTGCAAAGTTGGCATTTACCTTCTTTAATACCACTAGTTTATAGAATACTAGGGTAAGATCTTGTAATCTAAGAACCTATCAAGTAGTCACTTCACATAGGGAATATGACTTAAAGTCATGGTTTCAAGAAAGTCATAATATATTTGTATACGTATAATAACTTGTTCATCTCCACGAAGAGTCTTAATAACCATGATATGCACCATATGCACAAGCAGTCAAGACTTGACATCACTCACTATCGGGTTGGCAAGATAAAGAATCAAGTGCACGCGACACCTACTCAGTTGTGCCATTGAGTTTTAAAGTGTTTGAGTCCATCATGAATGTGGCCATTGTTATTATGAACTGCAACAATTTTGAGGTATCTATTCCATAGGCCAATAGCATTGTCGTGCCTTAAACAAAAGGTCATGCCTTAAACAAAAGATTCTCACCCTATCGGGTTTAGAAATAAACACCAGGTTTGAAAGAGTTAACCACTGGATGGCATAAGTTATAAGTCATCATTTAATATGCAAGGTGCACAGTACAGGGCACAAAGTATTGGTTTAGAACTGTGGTGCTCATGCAAGCAAACCCACGTAGGGTTTATTGTCTCAAGCTGTCAAAATGCCTCAAAGAGAAAAAGTTTCAGTGTCAAGGGTCATAATCATTTGGGGCTCCTAGAGGAATCCTATTCATCGTTATTCATTCTGAGGTATACAGTTTCGTCATTGTGCATAAAAGTAAACATTCCATTTCATAATCTTTAAGTCGACAGTGCCAACATTTCTATCATTCGAAAGGAGATAACATTGTGTTGAAGATAATGCGTTAGATGAGCCGAGTGCTTCTAAATATAAGTTACCTGATAATATACAATATCAAGTGTTACTGATATATCATAGTGATCGAACACCTATTGCTCTAATCTTCCTCACCAACTATGGTTCTCTGCAACTCAAGAAAGGAGTGTTCACCACCCGCTTCCCCTTCAAGACTATCCACCTCCTCTTTTATCTCCTACACTGGCCAAGAGACCTGCTTCCTCCCATACATTGGCCAGGAGACCCGTTTTCTCCATACGCTGGCCAAGAGAGCCGTTTCCTCCATACGCTGCCAAGAGAGAGCCGTTCTTCCCCCCAAGATCCCTCGATTCTCCCCTTGTCCTCTCCTAGACTTGGGAATTATTTCCCATCTTAATTTGCATGCCTATTTTCGAGGAAACTACCTCACTTTACAAAGGTGGCGTGAGTGGTTTCTCCCACTCGGCTAACTACCACGATCAAAGCTCGCACAAGAATGACACTTGCCAGACTATGGTGAGCTCCAAGCTCCCATTAGTTATGATGTCCACAATATCATTTTAAAAGCTGGAAAATCTATTTCCAATGATAAATTAGTGTGTCATGGTCTTTCAAGGCTCAAGTTGGCATTAGAAACAAGATGATATCCTTTTAAATTCTAAACGTGCTCCTCGCGTAAGAGTTGAGCTAAACAATAAGCTCTACGGCTAGATTAGCCATTTTGAATAATCTTATATTATATATAAATATATATATTAAAACTTCCAAGATTAATATCAACTTTACCATACAAAGTTGATGGTGTTCACTATTAGTCAACACTCAAGTGAAGTCACCCCCTCAATATGCACTTTCAAAATTATCATCATGCTCGATGTCCTTATGCAATATCCCAATGAGAGTCATTTTTCGTTGCAAAAGCTTATGCATGTACGTATGTATACATACATACTTGAACGTAAATGGTGTATGATGATAGTATCTATGCCATTGTATGCACATATGCATCCATACACCCATCTATATGTGTACAAGTATGTATACTTACCTTATTGACAAGGTATACCTATATTCATATATTCATTTGTCTTATATAATAAAAAGAGAGTTAATAACCCTTAAGAGAATCATATCAACACAAAGGTCGACTAAATGAGTACTATCGACAAGCTTTTAAACATGTTAAACAACATGCACTAGGCATTAAACGGCATCTACAACTTGTCGAGTCGAGAAGTAAACTTAGACCAAGAGAGTTGAGTATCACTCACCTGACTCAAGTAGGTTTGACCATTTTTACATCAACACTAGATCTAAGATGGCGACAACTTGTTATTCCTTGTATCTATATCCTTCTCTCCAATGATGCTCTCCCTCCTTTTCTCGGAGGGTGGGAACCTGATTCTCGAATGCAACTTTCCATCACCAACTAAATATTAGTGTATTAATAATCATTTCATAATCCTCATGAAGTCATCACATCTTGACAACTTTTAAACACGTGACAATTTTAGTGAAATAAACGTAACTCAAGAAAACATTGATTTCTCCAGACATTTTTCCTAAACATCTAATCATTGAATCATGCATAATCATCTACTAATTACTTCAAAAGTAAAAAGTAAAATAGAGTTAAAGTTAGGGATATAACAGAAAGCCTCATCCACACGAGCAAGAGCCAAAAAAAAACAACAAAGTAAGGTGCATGTTCCACCCAACCAAGTGATACCTGAAGGCTCACCCCCCGTGCTAGGAGATAGTAACAAGGATTTCAGGTCAAGACCAACAACCTCTAAACATAGGCAACATGACTCAACTGAAAAATATATGAACATGACATCACATGACACAAAGGTTACAATGCTTCCAGATTTTAAGTAAATGATCACATCATGAATACAAACATACTATTGACTTAGGAGAAGTGTCATCACAATGTCGCATGGGATATCCTGACAAGTCTTCCTAGGTCCTGGCCCCCATCTTGGGATATCCTGGTAACCTCTAACGACTCCCAGCCCCACATGCAAACCAATGCGGAATTAGTTATCTTTCGAAGGGACAAGATAATGATCTTGCCATTCCAAGCCTTCTCGTCTCATCCCAAGTCTTTACAAGCACTTGCGTCCATGAGCGAGGAAAAATTAATCTTTTTAAATGTTGGTACCACCTACATACACTAAGCAATTGGTTTAAGTTTTCACTGAATTAACTTACATTGAGATCTCCTGGCACCACTTTGTGTGCCGGCCCTCAATGTAAGCCACTTCTCCAAGACAACACGTGGAACTATACCACAACCAAAGGGTACTCAAGTGCAACCTAGGGATAATGAATCCCTAATCACGACATGAAGTCAACATAGCCCGTTCATGTTAACCGGGTACAACACTGGACATAATTATGCACTACCCAGGGCAAACAAGGTCGACCAACATGACAACAACCCCAGAGCATAGTAGACGGTTCTATCTGGAAGACTTACAAAATCTGACTCAAATTCCAACAAGAATGGATGCCCAACAACGAAAAGAGGCTTGCAAACAATATAAGGTACTCTACATTAGGATTTCGTAAATCCAATCATTCATCGCATTAGTACACATAATCAAATTAAATAAACTATGTTCTTGCACAATCACATAAGAGTTTGACTATTCGTTTGATTCTTGTTGACGCAATACACACAATAAATTAAATCAATCTTTCTTTTGATATACAATGATTTTCCATAAACAAATTTTCATCTATCCCTTACAAATACTTTTTCTCTTTTTAAAAAGAATAATTCACATTTAAATATAAATATATATATATTTTTTAAATATCTATGTAATCAAATGTATATACATATATATTTTAAAATACATATATAATTAATATTTAAATATAAATGATAATCACTTAAGCATACATTCAAATATAATATAAATATATTATAATACATATATTATATACTTTATATTTAATAAATATAATAAATATAATATTAAAAAAATGGATTTTAAAAAAAACGCACAAGTCAAAGCAGGGTTTGGGCCTCGCCCTGCCTTAACAGGGACGCAGCCACCATTGCTGGGGGCTGCGACCTGTGAGGGCAGCGACGGCGCTGCCTTCACAGGCCACCATCCCCAGCCATGGGGGCTGCCAGGGGTTGACCCGCCAAATACTACGCACAGCAATAGAAAAAGAACCATTTCGCCATTCAAAATGATAGAATTTTCGATTGGTAAAAAAAAGATTATGGGTAAAAACTAGAATACCAAAAATCACGAATTTATTTTCTCATAAAATTTAAAAAATGAATTCACTAAATATATACATTTTATATATATATATATCCATAGTTTCAATTGAAAGAACCATAGATACAAAATTTCTTCATACCCAGATTGGGCAAATGCTCATTCTCAGAAACAAAATAAATTATCATTGAAAACACCTTATTTAACCTAGCTATATGAAGATTTCTCATTTTTTTCCAAATTTAAATGAAGTTCTTCTCAAACACATAGAAATTTTACAAGAGATTTTCATTTGGATTCACCATGTGTTGTTCAAACAATTTCTGTTGAAAAGCTTGGTAATACCAAGTTTAATCTCTAAATTTTCACACTATCTTGAGAGTTTTTGATTCAAGATTTGAATGCAATTTCTTGATGGGTTTTTCCTTTCATTCACAGTTTTAAATCTTCTAACAATTTGAACAGCTTTTTTAAATTATTTTCAAAATAAAGAAATTGCACAAAATTTAAACAATAACCTTGTATTTTCTCCAAGCTTGAAGTCTTTCAATGGAGGTTTTTCCTTTGCTTTGCAATTCAGCTTTACCAATTTTCAATCTTCCCTTCACTAATTTTTCAAAAATCCCATCCAAGCTTGCTCTCCAATTTTCCAATTCTCCACCAAAATTTAAATTAAAATTCAAAAATAAAATGAATTACCTTATGCAATTTTTCCCCCAAATTTGTCAAACCCCTAAAATGGACTCACCCACCAAACTTATTGCTAAAACAAGATATTTTATTTTTGCAATTTCATAAAACAATTTCCATTTCCAAGTGTAATTTGCACAATATTAATTTAAAACAAAGATCTATTTTTTGCAACCCAAATGATAATTAAATTTTCTTTCTTCAACAAAATTGAATTTACCAATTTACATTAAAAATCATTTTTAATTTTATTTCAAAAAGGAATGCAAGGCAATTTCTATTTTGATTTGATCTCAAAATTTAATAATGCTAACACAACATTTTAATTTAATTTATCAATAAATAAATCTAATCCATGATTAGATTATTTATTGATTGAATTAAACTAACTAATTAATTAATGAGCACTCCTTTATTTATTTTGGCAATGAAATTAAATAAAACAAACACCATTTTTCTTGCAAATTTATATACGCAAGTAAGGAAAGAAGAGGCAACAAATAAAATAACTTATCCCAACTAACAACCCGACAACACACTATGGCTAGGGTGATGTCATGACACAAAAAACCTAGCTACTATCTCCTAATTATTTTCCGTTGGACAAGGGACACGCTCAAACCTGTGGAACCAGGTCGAGTTGATGTCCTATACCTGCATCCTGCACACAATACGAGTGTCGAAACATGCATATATATATATACTAAAACACACCGTGAAGAGAAAATCGTGGGATCACAGGGCGCTCCCATGCGAGTGATATGATCCTATCCCCTTCACCAATACAATATTGCTAACTGACGCATCTAATCATCACTAATATAATCAAAGCATAAACATAAATAATTCACATACATGCTAATTTAATCCATAATATGAAATAATAATAACATCTGATTAAAGTGCCATCAAATCAAAAGATAATGTTTACAATGCTTAACAATTAGTGGTCAATAGTAATCAAGTTTATAACCAACGTGCTAACAAAGCAAAACATATATAACGAACATTGTTCGATCAAAAGAACAAAATGGAGGGGTGTTACAACCACCCAATCTTCGGACCCGATGGCTATTGAGGAAGAGACTATTAAGAGGACAAATGACATGGCGGAGGATTTCAACAAGCTGCAGTCGCAGGTGGAAAAACTGAAGCAAAAGTTTATTCGGTTAACACGATCCACCATAAAAATCATTCATAGGTCTATTGTCACACTTTTGGAGGTTCTCGAGGAAGAGGTGGAGAAGAAAAAAGAGGGGGAGGGACCTAATTGGGTGGGTGATAGTGTACTAAATCTTCTCCTTGAGAAGTGGGATGGGATTGTTAAGTAATGTGTAGATCTGTGTTTTGGGCTGTTGGCTCTTTCTCTATTGTCGGTCTGCTGGTACTTTGTTTTCTGTTGTTACTGATCTTTTGATTTAACTTTGGACTTGGTCTCTTTTTGGCCTCTTGGACTCATTGTGTAAGAGATACTACACCCTGTAAATATAGCTTTACTTTATCAAAAACAAATCTGTTAACTAAAGTAAGGGAAAAAAAATCAAACTATCTCTGTAAATTCTCCATTTTCAAAAAGAAAGACTATTGAAAAGACAATTAGATAATGTCATTACAAAACTCTTCAAAAACTCAATCCTTACCTACTCTCTTGCAGTGAGAATATCCACTACCTGTTGTGAGTGTATTTGCTTATAAATTTTCCAGGCCTTTTTAAGAAATCCATTTTGTGCATATCCTGCAATCGTTGCATTCTATGAGACTACATCTCTTTCAGTCATTTTTTCAAATAGTTGATGTGCCTTGTGTATGCTTCCACAAGGATTGATGCAGCAACATCTGTCGAAAGATGCAGACATTGTTTGCTGTCCTGAACCACTCTGCTCTGTCCACATTTCAACTGCATGTCTTAAAATTGATTTTTTATGCATGAAAATGTCAAGTCATTAGCATACACTGTTCTCGATGCCACGTATCACAGATTGTAGATTGCTCATTGTGTTTGTCAAAAGCCTCTTTCAAACGTATAAAACCTTGGTTGATGCCTTTTCAGATGAGAGAGAATTTCTGTGAAGCTTACGGCCATAATAATGCCTGAAACTAATAAAGCGTTCGGGTAAAAATGATCAAGTTACGGGCCAAAACATTGTCCTTCAGTTCCATTCAACATAACACTGAAATTGGCTGAAATTACAAAAATTAATGCCTCGTTAAATACTCCCTTAGCTATAGTTCCATGGCAGAAAGCACAAAGAAAATAAAGACGTTGAGGTAATACATTTCATCCATAACTTTCCCTTCATCGGAGAGCTACTTATACTGCTTTTCTCTACCCAAAGAATACATCTCAACCTCTTCAATACAGTTTGCATCCTTGATTAATATCCGTTTTCAACAAATACAAATTTAATCTTCTGCACTAATCTTTATCTTTAAAAAAACACCCAACTCAAAACTTAACACTGTCTATTCTGTATTCTCTAGCATAAGATTGCCGACACAATATTAAATAATGGGAATAGAAGCTATCAAAACCAAAAAAAATTCAGGTCGTAAAATCTGTAAATGAATTTAAATCAAACCAAAAAGCAACTCTCTTCAAAAGAGTTAGAGAATGAATACAAACATTGTGCATGAACAAACTCATTGTGAACTCTTTCTACTATACCAACTGGCATTGAACAACACCTGAAGTAGTCTGAATTCACACACCATAAATTATAATCCCATAATAAATCACAAACTCCACTCGTGTGAGCATGAAAATTATTGAGAAATCTGACAGATTTACTTATTTACAGAACAATTCATCACCTAAGATATAACATATTTCAAGAATATTGTCTTGTTATATTTTTAAGGGGCCACTCCCTCAAATGGTAAAAATCAAGTGTTGATATGTGTTGTATATTTTATTACTTTCACATCATTTAAAGATTATATATTTGCATACAATTAGTGGGGTCAGTTAAAAAAATGATCTTTAATAGATATTTTATATCTATTGTATTGTAATGCCACTTAACTATTTTTTATATTAATGTATATTAAAGTTGAGTACAAATGTAAAATATCTTATTATAATCTATTGTATTGTAATGCCACTTAATGATTTCTTATACTAATGTATATTAAAGTTGAGTACAAATGTAAAATATTTTATTGTATTGTAACAAATAAGTTAAAAACAATAAATGTGTTGTTTTCTTTGGGACTTTTTAAAAATCATTTATAGGGGAAAAAATCTCTTGTTATATTGTTAGTGAGCTAGTATTTCATTGTGTGGTAGGCTTAGGATTTCAATAGCAATTTTTCTCTGACTTAGTTATTCAGTATTATTTCTCTTCTTTTAGTATCAAAGTTAAGGTTTAGTTAGCTCTTTGAAAGCAAGGGCGTATTGACAAACTTTTCAATAGTGGGAGCTCTATGTAGGAGAACCTTGTGTGAATAGATAAAATGTTGAGAGAAATTCAAAGATAGAAATAGAGAAATATAATGGCTGGGTGTTCTTAGTTATGAAAGCTTATGATGGAAGATACTCTTGTGCATATAGATCAATGGGATGTGTCAAGGAGCCCTTTAGCATGATGACAGAATATTGGATGAAGATTGATAGGAAGGCAAAGAATTCAATCTGGTTATGGCTTTTAGTCTCAATATTGTTGAAAGTGTTATGAAAAGCTAGTGCTAAGAAACTATGGTATAAGATAAGGTCTTGTTATCAGACAAAATTCCTACTAAACAAAACATTTCTTTGAAAGAAGTTGCATTCTCTTAGGAAAAATGATGTAACTTTATAGAAAAGCACCTAAATGCTTTCAACTTTGTGGTGGCTACATTAGCCTTAATTGATATTAAAATGGATGAAGAAGATATTAAATGCATTACTTTGTTATTTTTTTGCCAAGTTCATTGGATAATTTTGGTTTCATGGTCATTACTAGTTCATCATCTAAATTAAAGCTTGAAGAGGCAATTGAATCCTTGTTACTAGAAAAATCATGCCAAAATCCATGGAGTATTTAAGAGAGGATGGCTTGTTTTAATAGGCCATCCCCAAGAAGGAAAAAAAGAAGAAGTCAAGCGACATGCAATCAAAGTTGGGGGGTGAATCTAAATCTCTAAGAAGACCTATGAAGAAACATTGGAGTTTAGGTAAAACTACACATTTTATGAAACAATGTCAATTTAAAAAGGTTAGCATTTAGGTAAGCTACTTGATAGTGCTCTTTACATAGAAACAAGGACTTCTACTTGATCAACTTGGATACTTCCTTTTATATGACTCTCCACAAGAAGTGGTTTTGTATGTAGGATGTTATAATTTTTTTAGCAAAAACCTATAACCTCTAGTAAACCCTTGGCAATTAAATTAATTTCTACTAACTCAAACTATACATAGAAGCAATGTAATGCCCTACCACGAAACCCTAGGGGAAGTTGCAATTTACTACTCAAATGTACTAATTTTTTTTTTTTGTTTAAGTACAATTAACATGCAAGTTCACTACCCATTGCCAACAACCCCTAAGGTTATGAGATTGAGTGTACTTAAACTCAAACAAGAAACATGAATTGAAACCATAACATTTAATTACTTAATAAATTAAATACACATACATTCCATACATGATAAATTGCATCAAAGCACAAGAGATACCACATGTTCCAATAAAAATAATTTACAATACGATTACAACCCTCATTCCCTAAATGAGGTAAATACAATAAGCATGGTTACAAATTACAACTTCCACCTCGATAAAAATGAGAGGTAAAAACAAAATTACAATAACAACTGAAATGAATAAAGCAAGAAAAGCAACTAGATCCCACGAGCTCTCCAATTGGAAATCTCGTCCACACAAACAAGAAGAGAACCCAACCATGTGATACCCGTAGGCTCACCCCCATGCTAGGAGATAGTAACAAGGATTCCTAGACAAGACCATCTACCTCTAGACACAGGTTACTAATAACTGAACTGAATTAAATACAAGTACAACATCACATAACACAATGGTTACAATGCTTCCAGAGTTACATAATCAATTGCATCACTGATACAAACATATTGCTAACTTAGGAGAAGTGTCATCACAATGTCACATGGGATATCCCGGTAAGTCTTCCTAGGTCCCGGCCCCCATCTCAGGATATCCTGGTAACCTCTAACGACTCCCAGCCCCTCATACAAACCAGTGTAGAATCAGTTATCTCTCGTAAAGATGAGATAACGATCTTGCCATTCCAGGCCTTCTCATCTCATCCCAAGTCTATACAAGCCATTGTGTCCATAAGCAAGGAAAAATTGATCTTGTTAAGTGTTTGGTACAACCTAAACCTCTAATAAGTTTATTTATGTTATCAGTGAATTAACTAACCTACAAAGAGTTACCCTAACACCACTTTGTGTGTCGGCCCTCATTGCAAGCCACTTCTCTAAAACAACACGTGGAATAGCTCCACACCCAAGAGTACACAAGTGCAACCTAAGGAGAATAACTCCCTATCCACAACATAAATTCCACACCTCCCGTTCATGATAACCGGGTATCTAACTGGATCCAACAAGACGCACTACCCAAGGCAAAACAAAAGTTGACTAACATCTTACGACAACCCCCGATATCAAAACAAAACCCAATCTGGAATACTTACATAACATAAAACTCAATTTTCCCAACATCGCGAAAGAGTGAGATTTCATAACGAAAAGATAAAATAGGAAAATCATTATCCTACTTTAGGATTTCCTAAATCCAAGCAAGGCGATAACATATTGCATGTAATCAAATAAAATAATTCACATTGTTTGCAACTACTCAAAAGTAACTAAAATTACAATTGCAATATTGAGGAATTTAAAACTAATAATTTAACTCCATGTTCCTCCAATTACCCATAATAATAAAAATCAACTTTTCAAATAAAGTCATTTATTGTAAAGTTCATTTTATTTCAATCTATGATAATAGAATAATCATTTTAAAATTCATATATTTAAATATTTGAATATTATTTAAATATATATCTTTTAAAAAAAAACATTTTATATTTCAACTAATTAAAATAGATTCTCATTATTTAAAATATATAATATATATATTTAAATAATAATAAAATATTTATTTAAATTATAATATTATATATATATTTTAGACTGCAGGAATTGGGTAGTACGACTCCCTATAAACTGCAATGTGCCTGGTAAACTTGTACCACGGGGGTGGGGGAGACTAGACCTTGTGACCAACCTCCTGCAATAGGAAAGATTTAGCCAACTAAGCTAGGGCCCCAACCCCCATATATAATATATATATATAATATAAAATAAAAATTAAAAAAAAAAGATAAAAAAATGAATTGCTTTTTGGTTTGACCAGTGGGCCCCTAGAGGACAGGGGACACAACCACAGGCTACGCCCAGTCTCCCTTGTGGCAGTGCTTCCCCCACATATAGTGTGGGAAGCACTACCACATCAGCGCCCCTCCAATGGGGCGTGGTTGTGCAGCCATGGCTGCGGCTTCCCCCAATAAACCAAAAATAATAATTATTTTTATATTTATTTTCAAAAAAATAAAATAAATTTCCTACCTTGTTTTGCACAGAACAAATTTCTGTGTGAATTTTTTTTTTTTAAAAACAACATTCCAAAATGAATAGAAAACAATATATTTATAAAATATGTATGTATATATATAACAAAATATATATATACAAACATATTTATAAATATATACCTAAGCTTCCATTTTATAGTCAAATTGTGCAACTTTTCTACAAAATTTTTACAATAAAACTAATTTCTCAAACATAATTTCTGGGTTTCAATTTCAAATTTGATAAGAACCATTTCAACTCCAAAATAGATGTTTTCAAATTTCATTTTGTTTCATCCCATTTTCTATTGTTGAAATTAAAATTTTCAGTTGCAAGTTTTGTTTTTCAACAACCAATCTAAATTTCTTCAAGATTTAAACATGGTTTTCAAATAAATGTTGCAACAAATTTTTCAAATTGAAAATACAAATTTCTAAAACAATAAACAAGGAGAACCTGTGATATGAAGTTTGAAAGAGAGTTTGAAAAAGAAAGTTGAGCTTCCTTGCAAGAAGATTTTTCAAAGCTTTTCCAAAATCCTCTCCCAAAATCCAAAATGCATAAACAAAACATCAAGAACTCTATTTCCTTTTAACAGCAATTGATACATATTTTTTAAATGAAATATCTTCTCCAAATTTGGTCAACTTTCCCCAAAATGTCCTTCCACCATAGTTATTGCTCCTCTACCCAATTTGGAGATATTTTGCTTTTTTTTGAAATTTAAAACTAAAAAACAAATTTCTTTCAACATGACTTTATTTCTTTATTTCATTTTTTAAAAATTTCTATTTCAAATGAATTTAAATGCTTTTAAACATTTTCATTTCCAAAAGAATTTAACTTTAAAAATATTCTTTTCAAAACTTTAACATTTTTTTTAAATTTCATTTAAAATAAAATAAAAATTAACAATTATAATTTCCAAAAATGAACAACTTGATTTAATTCCACACAATTAATTTAAATAATCCATAAAATAATTCTAATCCAAGATTAGATTATTTTATTAATTAAATTAAATTAATTAATAAATTTAAGTAACATTTCTAACACTACAACTAGATTTATTTAATGACATCTGAAATACAAAAAAGTCGTTTATTTACCTTTTTCAACTTGAAATTAAATAAATCAAGGAGAGATGAACAACAAATAAGCAACTTAACCCGACTAAAACTTGATGACACACTATGACTAGGGTGATGAGTTGGCACGAAAAACCTAGCTACTATCTCCTAATCGAATACTGTTGGCCAATGGACATGCTCAACTTGGAAATCAGGTGGAGTCGATGTCTTCTACCTGTAAACCTGCAAATAAAGAGTATATCGAACATGCATATACATATGATATAATAAACACACCGTGAAGAGGAAATCTCAGAATCGTAGGGTGCTCATAAGCGGGAGATACATTCTCATCCCCTTCACTAATACAAACTTACTTACTAACGAGTCTAACATCAATAATATAATCAAAAGCATAAAGCATCATTAATTAAATATATGCTAGGCTAACTCAAAGCATACCATAATGATAACATCAAAGTAAAATACCATCACATCAAAATATAACATTCGCATCGCTTAACAGTTTGCGATCAAATAGTAACCAAGTACCATAGTCAAAGTAATAGTAGAACAAAGCATAACAAAGAAAACATTGTTCGATCAAAAGAGCCAAAATGGAGGGGTGCTACATCCTCCCCCTCTAGGGTCAGGCTTACTCCTAGAAGCCTGCAAACAAATAGGGATAGAGCTCCCTCATTCTAGCTGCATCTTCCCAAGTGGATCATGTGTCATCCCTAGATCCCACTGGATCCTAACCTGATCAATATCTCACCCTCGAAGAACGAGCGTTCTACTCTCCATTACGACCATGGGCTCCAAAGCCAGATACCCATCCTCTAGTTGTAATGAATTCTAATCAATTACATGAGAAATGTCTAGATGGTACGGTCGAAGAACTGAAACATGAAAAACATTGTGAATACGCGAGAGATTGGATAGTAAAGCAAGACAATAAGCAACTAGACCAATATTCTCAAGTATCTCGAAGGGTCCGACAAAGCGAGGCACCAACTTAGAGCCCTTCCCATAACGGATGGGACTCTTTCGTAGACGCACTCGCAAGAAGACTCTATCGCCTACAAAAAACTAATGATCCACCCTATGCGCATCCGCGTACTTCTTCTGCCTATCTTGCGTTGCCACCAAGTGCTCTCTAATCCTATTCACCTGTTGCTCCATATCCTGCAACATCTCAGGACCCAAAGTCACTCTGTCCTTAAGTCGATCCCAACTCAAGGGAGTGTGACATAGTCGCCCATACAATGCCTAGAATGGAGGCATGCCAATAGAACTCTGAAAACCATTATTATATGCAAACTCTACCAAATAGAGATAATCTTCCCATCGTGTCTGTTGTTCCATTACATACATATGCAACATGTCCTCGAGGATCTGATTGACCCTCTTGGTCTGTCCATCTATCTCTGGGTGATAAGTTGAACTGAAGTTCAATTGTGTCCACATCGCATGTTGTAATGAAGTCCAAAGAGCTAAGGTGAACACTGGATCCCTGTCAGAAATAATCTGACGTGGAATACCATGTAACCTCACTATGTCCTCTAAGAACACTTTGGCTATGGACAATGCAGTATAAGAATAGTGAATAGGTGAGAAGTGTGCCACTTTCATCAACCTATCAACTATCACCATAATCGCATCATGTCATCTCGAAGAGTTGGGTAAACCAACAATGAAATTCAATGAGATAATATCCTACTTCCACTCTGGTACTAAATGTGGTTGCAAAATCCCTATTGGATGCTGGTGTTCAACCTTCACCTACTGACACTCAAGACATCGCAACACATAATCTGCAATATTGCGCTTCATCCCTGGCCAAAAATACAACTGGCGTAGATTTTCATACATCTTCTTCACCCCTAGATGGGTTGAATAAGGTGCATGATATGCTTCAGTCATGACCAAGGTGCGAAGATCACCTGATGAAGGAACGTATATGCATCCCATGTGCCTCAATATCTCATATGAATCTAGAGAATATCCTGAATACCTGCCCTCAAGGGGTTTGCCTGACTCAATCTCCGTCCTAACCTCCTGATACCAACTATCCACCAGAAGGGTAGAAAGAATCTGACTCCATAAATCTACAACAAGAGTCAACTTAAATATCTCATGTCTCCTCCTACTGAGGGCATCTACTATGACATTCTCCTTTCCCTGAATATACTTCACTTCGAAGTCATATTCATAGAGAAAATCCATCCAACGCCTCTACCTAGTAAATTAAGGCTGGGCTACGTGAAAATATACTGAAGGCTTCTGTGATCACTGTGCAACTCAAACCTATGGCCAAGAAGGAAATGCCTCCATCTCGTCAATGCATGAACAATTTCCGCTAACTCAAGATCATGTGTGGGATAGTTCAGCTCATGATCCTTGAGCTTCCGTGACTCATATACAATGACATGACCCTCCTGCATCAACACTACACCTAATCCCTCCAAGGACACATCTATACAAACTATAAAGTCCCCAGTTGGATCTAGTATTGCAAGTATTGGTGCACTGGTCAGCTTCCCCTTAAGATCCTAAAATTTTGCCTCACACTTCTTTGACCACTCAAACCTCTTCCCTTTCCACTGAAGGGAGGTGATAGGATATCCTATTCTCGAAAAACCTTGCACAAAACGCTTGTAATAACCCACTAGACCCATAAAGCTACGTATCTCTGCCACATTCATGGGCATAGGACAATCTGAGATCACTTGGATCTTAGCAGGATCCACTAAAATACCTTCCCCTGAGATCACATGACCACGGTATTGGACCTCAATCTTGAAGAATTCACACTTCGACAGGTTAGCATAAAGCTTATTATCCTGTAAGCACTGTAATACCTGTCGTAAATGTTCCTCATGCTCTTCCACTATCCTAGAGTATATCAAAATGTCATCAAGGAACACAAGGACAAATATGTCTAGGTACGTATGAAATACCTCGTTCATTAGACTCATGAACACAAAGGGGGCATTCATCAACCCAAATGGTACTATTGTGAACTCATAGTGACCGTACCACGTTCGAAACACTATCTTATGGATGTCTGATTTGAAGATACAAAGTTGATGGTATCTCGACTTAAGATCAATCTTTGAAAAGATCGCGGTACCCTTGATTTGGTTGAATAGATCATCAATCCTAGGAAGCGGGTATCAATTCCTGATGGTCACTTTGTTCAACTATCGGTAATCAATACATAACCGAAGTGAACCATCCTTCTTCTTCATGAAGATAACTTGTGCTCCCCATGGAGAAACACTAGGGTGAATAAAACCCTTCTCTAACAACTCCTCAACCTGCAAGCAAAGCTCTTTCATCTCTTGGGTGGTCATACAATAAGGAGCTCATGAAATGGGTTCTGATCCAGGTACAAGGTCTATCTTGAAGTCTATATCCCTCTGAGGTGGCATCCCTAGAATCTCATCTGGAAAGACATCAGAATACTCTTGAAGAATGGGGTGACTATCAAGAGAGACTTTCTCTTCTCTACCTCCTAAATCCAAATCATCCACTATAACAACAAATAAGTGGCAACCCTGACGTGCACACCTTCTCAACTACATAGCTGAGATGACCCTCAAGGAAATTGGCCTCTGAATTCCCACTATCTCTACCTCTCTTCCAGATGCCTCAATGCATCGAATCAACTTACGTCGACAATCTATGACCGCACTATGTGCCTCTAACCAATCCATCCCAATGACAATGTCATAAGAACCTAATGGAATAACTTGGAGGTCTAATGTAGTATGAAGAGGTCCAACCTCCAATCTACAATCTGGAACAAGGGAATGGGATGCAACTTTCACACCTAAGGCTAACTCAACCTGCCACCTATCGACTTGCCTTACCACACCCAGTCTACATCACGTCATGACAGAAGAAGAAATGAATGAGTTTGACACTCCAGAATCAAACAAAATGGTAACTAAATTACCTGACAACATACCTATGACTCAACAATAGTACCCTGATAGTCTACCTGGTGGTTATCAACCACTATGAAAACACAATGCCCTCAACCAACATCTCCAATTGTCGGCTTAGATGCCACTAGTCCCTAAGAAAACCCAGATGTGCCCCTATTGGGACACATTCTAGCTATATGACCTTGTTGGCTGCATGCGAAACACTCAGTACTTCTGCCATAGCCCCTACCTCTAGGTGGTGCGCTAGACTACTACGCACTACCTCTGAAGGTGGACTGAGAACTCTGAGCTGGTTGATCAAAGATGAAGTGTTTAATACGCCTCCAGTTCCTGTTCCCCTGCCTCTGCTGGAAACCTTTATGTTTCCCCTGAGATACATGTTGCTGCTGCTGCCCACTTTGCGACAGTCCCTACTGAGCTCTAGAAGGTGTACCTCCCTGAGACTGACCTCCTCTAGCACATGACCCTGTTGCCGAACTACTGCCTATTTGCACACCCATATGGCCTCCCAATGCCAAATTCAAATTCTCCTCCACTAAACGTTCCTTCTCCACTGCTACCTCCATGGTCTTGGGTTTGAAAACTGTCACACCTTCGCTAAGATGAGCATTTAAGCCCCTCACAAAATGGTGGACCAACATACCCTCATCATCTCCTACCCTTGCATACTATTTGACCTCATAGAAGCGTCGCTTATACTGCTCAACTAATAAGGCCAACTAATGTAAGGTGTGAAACTCATCACCTCAACACTGACGCTAGTGCTCAAATAAGAAATGAGCTCTGAACCGCTCTAGGAATATCTCCAAAGAAACAGAGTTGATGTCTATGTGGAGCTTCTGCTCCTCCAACCTCTACCATGTGGATGCAAATCCCTACAGATGCATGATAACACATCATGCTTTGGTATTGCTACCATATGGGTGCATCGCAAAACACCTATCCAGGTCTGTGAGCCATGTCTCAGCCTCCAACCCAGTGCCTGCTCCATGATACAATGGTGGACGTGCCCTGAGTAAATCCCTCATATGCATCTCTGGATGATGTGGAACTTCCATCTCAGTATGGTTACCCTGAACCATGACCTGCCTTTGACCCAAGAGCGCTAATGCCTTCTCAAGAGCTCTACGTGCAGCCTCAATCCATGGAGGATTCTACTGTTGATCTAAACCTCCTGAAACATTTTGAGATGTCTAGTGTTCTTCCTGATCTAGTATAATCGGAACATCAGGAGGATAGTCATGCTGACTCTCATCACAACCACCTACACAGCCACGTCCACACCCTCTACGTCTTCCGTGTCTAGGAGGAATAATCCTATACAGACACATCAAGGTATTAGGCAAGATACACAACTTAAAACCTACACAACTAAAAGCTTAATGGGTTCATCATAATCCTAGAGTACCCAGTATTTTTGAACCCAGGCTCTTATACTACGTGTAATGCCCTGCCACAAAACTCTAGGGAAGTTGCAATTTACTACTCAAACATACTAATTTTTTTATTTTTTTAAGTACAATTAACATGCAAGTTCACTATCCATTGCCAACAACCCCTAAGGTTACGAGACTGAGTATACTTAAACCCAAACAAGAAACATGAATTGAAACCATAACATTTAATTACTTAATAAATTAAATACACATACATTCCATACATGATAAATTGCATCAAAGCATAAGAGATACCACATGTTCCAATAACAATAATTTACAATACGATTACAACCCTCATTCCCCAAATGAGGTAAATCCAATAAGCATGGTTACAAATTACAACTTCCACCTCGATACAAATGAGGGGTAAAAAAAATTACAATAGCAACTGAAATGAATAAAGCAAGAAAAGTAACTGCATCCCACGAGCTCTCCAACTAGAAATCTCATCCACACAAACAAGAAGAGAACCCAATGGATTAAGGTGCACGTTCCACCCAACCATGTGATACCCGAAGGCTCACCCCCCATACTAGGAGATAGTAACAAGGATTCCTAGACAAAACCATCTACCTCTAGAGACAGGCTACTAATAACTGAACTAAATTAAGTACAAGTACAACATCACATAACACAATGGTTACAATGCTTCCAGAGCTACATAATCATTTGCATCACTGATACAAACATACTACTGACTTAGGAGAAGTATCATCACAATATCACATGGGATATCCTGGTAAGTCTTCTTAGGTCCCGAACCCCATCTCGGGATATCCTGGTAACCTCTAATGACTCCCGGCCCCTCATGCAAACCAATGCTGAATCAGTTATCTCTCGTACAGATGAGATAATGATCTTGTCATTCCAGGCCTTCTTGTCTCATCCCAAGTCTATACAAGCCCTTATGTCCATGAGCAAGGCAAAATTAATCTTGTTAAGTGTTTGGTACAACCTAAACCTCTAATAAGTTTATTTATGTTATCACTGAATTAAATAACCTACAAAGAGTTACCTTGACACCACTTTGTGTGTCGGCCCTCATTGCAAGCCACTTCTCTAAGACAACACGTGGAATAGCTCCAAACCCAAGGGTACACAAGTGTGACCTAAGGAGAATAACTCCCTATCCACAACATAAAGTCCACACATCCCATTCATGATAACCGGGTATCTAACTGGATCCAACAAGACACACTACCCAAGGAAAAATAAAGGTTGACTAAGATCTTACGACAACCCACGATATCAAAAGAAAACCCAATTTGGAAGACTTACATAACATAAAACTCGATTTTCCCAACATCACGAAAGAGAGAGATTTCATAATGGAAAGATAAAATAGGCAAATCATTATCCTACTTTAGAATTTCCTAAATCCAAGCAAGGCGATAACATATTGCATGTAATCAAATAAAATAATTCACATTGTTTGCAACTACTCAAAAGTAACTAAAATTACAATTGCAATATTGAGGAATTTAAAACTAATAATTTTAACTCCCTGTTCCTCCAATTACCCATAATAATAAAAATCAACTTTTCAAATAAAGTCATTTATTGTAAAGTCCATTTTATTTCAATCTATGATAATAGAATAATCATTTTAAAATTCATATATTTAAATATTTGAATATTATTTAAATATATATCTTTTTTTTAAAAATATATTTTATATTTCAACTAATTAAAATAGATCCTCATTATTTAAAATATAATATATATATTATATAATATATGTTGATTATATATATAATATATATATATATATATTTAAATAATAATAAAATAATTACTTAAATTCTAATATAATATATAATATAAAACAAAAACTAAATAAAAATTAAAAAATTAAAAAAAAACTAAAACAGCGAATTGCTTTTTGGTTTGACCTGTGGGCCCCCAAAGGAGAGGGGATGCAGCCACAAGTTGCGCCCAGCCTCCCCTATTGAGGCCAGCGCTGCCACAACAACGCCCCTACAATGGGGCGTAGCTATGCAGCCATGGCTGCGGCCTCCCCCAGTAAACTGAAAATAAAATTTCATTTTTATATTTATTTTTAAAAAAATAAAACAAATTTCCTCCCTTGTTTTTCACAGAATAAATGTCTGTGTGAATTTTAAAAAAAAAAAAAATTCCAGAATGAACATAATACAATATATTTATAAATTATGTATATATATATATATAACAAAATATATATTTATAGACATATTTATAAATATATACCTAAGTTCCCATTTTACAGTCAAATCGTGCAACTTTTCTACAAAAAAATTATAATAAAACTAATTTCTCAAACACAATTTTTGGGTTTAAATTTTAAATTTGATAAGAACCATTTCAACTCCAAAATAGAGGTTTTCAAATTTCATTTTGTTTTATTCCATTTTCTATTGTTGAAATTGAAAATTTCAGTTGCAAGTTTTTTTTTTCAACAACCAATCTAAATTTCTTCAAGATTTAAACATGGTTTTCAAATAAATGTTGCAACAAATTTTCAAATTGAAAATACAAATTTCTAAAACAATAAACAAGGAGAACCTGTGATCTGAAGCTTGAAAGAGAGTTTGAAGAAGAAAGTTGAACTTCCCTGGAAGAAGATTTTCCAAAGCTTTTCCAAAATCCTCTCCCAAAATCCAAAACACATAAACAAAACATCAAGAACTCTATTTCCTTTTAACAGTAATATATATTTTTTTAAATGAAATATCTTCCCCAAATTTGGTCAACTTTCCCCAAAATATCCCATCCACCATAGTTATTGCTCCTCTACCCAATTTGGAGATATTTTGCTTTTTTTGAAATATAAAACTAAAAAACAAATTTCTTTCAACATTACTTTATTTCTTTATTTCTTTTTTTTAAATTTCTATTTCAAATGAATTTAAATGCTTTTAAACATTTTCATTTCCAAAAAGAATTTAACTTTAAAAATATTCTTTTCAAAACTTTAACATTTTTTTTAAAATTTTCATTGAAAAAATAAAAAATTTAACAATTATAATTTCCAAAATGAACAACTTGATTTAATTCCACACAATTAATTTAAATAATCCATAAAATAATTCTAATCCAAGATTAAATTATTTTATTAATTAAATTAAATTAATTAATAAATTAAGTAACATTTCTAACACTACAACTAGATTTATTTAATAACATCTGAAATACAAAAAAGCCGTTTATTTACCTTTTCAACTTGAAATTAAATAAATCAAGGAGATATGAACAACAAATAAGCAACTTAACCCGACTAAAACCTGATGACACACTATGACTAGGGTGATGAGTTGGCGCGGAAAACCTAACTACTATCTCCCAATCGAATACCATTGGTCAATGGACATGCTCAACTTGGAAATCAGGTGGAGTCGATGTCCTGTACTTGTAAACCTGCAAACAAAGAGTATATCGAACATGCATATACATATGATATAATAAACACACTGTGAAGAGGAAATCTCAGAATTGTAGGGCATTCGTAAGTGAATGATACAATCTCGTCCCCTTCACCAATACAGACTTACTAACTAACGAGTCTAACATCAATAATATAATCAAAAGCATAAAGCATCATTAATTAAATATCTGCTAGGCTAACTCAAAGTATACCATAATGATAACATCAAAGTAAAATACCATCACATCAAAATATAACATTCGCATCGCTTAACAGTTTGCGATCAAATAGTAACCAAGTATCATAGTCAAAGTGATAGCAAAACAAAGCATAACAAAGAAAACATTGTCCGATCAAAAGAGCCAAAATGGAGGGGTGCTACAAGCAAAATTTGACAGAAACTAATGATCTATGTGAATAGAAGTTGGTCTTCTAACTCACTACCTATTCAAAATAAAATAAGCATAAGTAGTCTCTTAGATGCACAAGTCATGGTGACAAGTGTCCTACACAAATGAGCTAACTTGACATCTTGACACAGTGGTGGTAGTTAAATAGACAACAATAATAGTTGAAGACCTTCAATCAAGAAAGAACACGTGTATATTAACTATCTATGATAAAAACTTTTTTTTTTAAATAAAATTAAATAAAAAAGGTGTAATATAAAATATTATGTCAACATCCCCCTTTAAGTGTAACTTAGGGAAGGAAACAAAATGGGTCCTAACAAACAAGGTGCAATGTTAGGTACTCTTATATAAATGAATTGCCTCAATGGAATAGAGAGATGACCCTCACAAAAAAAAAGAGTAGAAAGAGAGAAAGGATTAAGTGACACTCTAAAGAACAACCTCATTATTCTCTAACAATCTACACCAAAATTAGATGAAAAATGATTATATTGGATGTTAAGGAAAACCACTTGTATCAAACAACATTACTGCACTTAGGAAGAGATATAGATGAAGCGGTGTGATTAAAAACTTTTCAATCTAAAAGTTGATGGAAGAAATAGGAATGCTTATAGAATAGTTTAAGATTGAAAAGTTGATGGAAGAAATAGGAATGCTTATAGAATAGTTTAATTTTTTTTCCTAGATGTCATGATCAAGATAGCTTGAACATAATTTATAAAAAAGTCACCATCAAATAAGAATCAAATTGGAGATGGATCATTCAAAAGAGGTATCTCCACCACAATAGAATAGCCTATAGTAGGTACATCCTAAGAGGAGGATCCATAAAACGAGATGGATTACATAATGAAGTAGTTGATGAAAGAGTTCCAAAAACATAACTTTCATTAAAAAAAAAAAAAAAAATGTGGATTCTAAAAATGAGGATGATCATCAACCCGAGATTGAACAAGGTGACAATTAATGTGACAAAGACAAGAATCTTAGAGAGGTAGAAAATTGTACATCGAGACATTGATGTCAAAGATCCACCAAATGGTTTTACCCACTATAATCTTCATTCTCCATACAATGTATAGTTCATAAAAAGTCGTTGAAAAAGGTAACCATGAATAAAGTCACATTTATTAAGTCACTTGCTTAAGCTAAAATAGTTAATCCTAGAACTTGTCCTAGGATAAAGACCATTTTACTCTTAAGAAAACTTCACATAGTTCTCTATAAGTAGTAATTTATTCCTCCCAATGAAATTGGAGGAAAGGACAAGATCTTCCCAATAGATCTATGCAGGAGTTGAAATATTTTCTTTGAAATCTTATGCTTTCTGTTCTTCGACATTAAAATCAATTTAAAGACTCCCATTTTGTAATGAGCTACTATTATAAAATTGCTCAAAACTTAACAATTGTAACATCACTTTACAGTATTCTGCATTCTGTAATCATTTTACTTTTGGGATTAACATTTGTAGGAATCCAGCTATTCTACAATCATCTACTATCTGTATAGAGCTAAAATAGTGCCATGTGTTTATGATTTTTCATTTCCATGCAAACATAGAAAAACGAAAATTGCTTTCCACTAATTCAATTTTATGCAAGGAATATGTAACATGTACTTACCATGTGAAAAGACTCAGATTGTCTCAAGCAACAATAGTCGCTCCATTACAGTTCTTCAACGCTACTGCTGAGGAGGTAGTCCCAACACCTAAGTTTTAGGTGGATCATAATGGTGTTACAAATGCTTTTACAACAAAAAAACATTCTTGAATATCCTCCAGCTGTGACAGGTTATCAATGTTATCAGGGAGGTTATTAAACTTCTTCCAGAAAAGACAAGTTCAAATGCTACAGGTGTGACAGGTTGACAATGGTATCATGGAGGTTTAAGCTTCTACACCATCTTAAGTCCAATTGCTGCAACTGTGACAGGCTACCAATGGTATCAGGGAGGACTTTTATCCTTTCACACTATCTCAAGTCCAATTGCTGCAGCTGTAACAGTTTGCCAATGGTATCAGGGAGGAAATTTAAGTTTCTACACCAACTCAAGTTCAAGTACTCAAGTTGTGACAGGTTGCCAATGGTATGAAGAAGGATTTTTAAGTTCCTACAGCAACTCAAGTCCAAATGCTGCAATCGTGACAGGTTTCCAATGGTTTCCATCTTGTACAAGGATTTCCAGAAAACAATGGGATATGTTTTCTCTTCGCCAATGAAAAAGCAAGCGATGTCCAGAATATTTCTTTTTCCTCCTCACTAAGAGCATTGTAACTGATATATAGTATTTTGTGAATGGTTGGATTTTGAGTGATATATTAAGAGCTTCCGTCCAGCAATCCGGGTCCTTATGTTTATCATACAAGAAGGATCCAATCACTTCCAGTGAAAGAGGATGCCCCTTACAAGCTTCAACTATTCCTTTGGAAATATTTTCATAACCAGGATTTGGAGATTCTCTCAAAAAAGCATGCCAGCTAAATAAATTGAGACCTTCATTTATCTCCAATCCACTGATCAATTGGATACATTTTAATGAGAACCCAACATCATTGAGAAGGTGTTGGTTTCTAGAAGTTATGATAACTCTACTAGCAAGGGCCAGCCAATCCCCAACCAAAGCATTTGATTGCTCTTTAGCATCCACATCATCTAAAATGAGTAGCACGCATTTTCCTCCCAAACGATCTTTGAACAAAGAAATACCTTCATCAACGCTGTCCATTTCTCCACCATATTTTGATAAATCTTTAAGAATTTTTTTTCTGCATTTTTGTCAGGCTTGCTACAAGGCACCTGCCCTCTCTAGCAGTGGTGCTGACATTAAATACAAAAGAAGCAGCCTCGAAATCAACATAAACTTGATTGAACACGGCCTTGACAATTGTGGCCTTGCCAATACCACCCATGTCCCATATTTTAGCTTTAACCATCCCTTCCGCTGAATTCAGATGTAATTTTTGAATAAGAGCCTCCTTCACCCTGTCCATTCCCACTGGGTGCTTGGTAACTTCTAACGGAACTCTGTCCAATGTTTCAATCACGTTCTTCCCCACCGTCTTTACTAGAGCTTCAAAACTGCAATGACCAATCTTAGTAACAACCAACTAGAAAGAAATGCAAACTAATGTTCACACATGACCAGAGTAAGTCACTAGAAATTGCAAAATGTAAAAATTAGGAAAATAAAAGAGCATTGAAAAAATAAAAAATAAGCATTAAAAATAATTTATATATTTTTTTAAAAATTATTTAATATTTTATGAAAGATTTGAAGTTGGAGTTACTTTATATATATATATATATATATTAAGAGTAGAGAATTAATAATTTAATAGTAGAGTAGTTCAAACATTAATGTAAAGTTTGACTTGAAATATTAATTTAGAAAAAATAAAGAATTAAGAATGAAATATTTATTGATGGTATTTTAAAATAAATCTTGAAATTTAAATAATAAATTATGAAAAATTAATAAGTAGAGATGTTGGTTTGAGACATAAAATGTCATCTAAATAATTATTTAAATTGAAAGACTAAAAAATAAAGAAATTATATTTTAAAATTAGACTACATTCTTAAATAATTACATTTATAAAATCAAACTGGAGGTATCAAATATTATTTATTTTTTAATAATTAAATAATTAATTAAATTAAAAATATAAAAAATGAAATAGAAATTAAATTTTAAAAAATTAATTATTTTAAATAAAATTAATTATAATTTAAAATACATTAAGTATGATTAATAAATCTTTGAAATCATAGTGGAATATGCTCTTTTAGAAATGGTACACAAGATTTGGATTAGATGCACTCGACCCTCATGAAAGAATTGAAAATGGTATTTGACACTCCTTTCAAGAATTACAAGTCTCACAAAGACTATTTGTGACTTTCTCTACATCTACTAATGATTCAAAACCTCAATGACAAGTAATATCTTCAATCTATTGCTACTGAATGACTACACATGTTTAATATTGTCTAGGTAATCATTTTGAAGCTTGCACTTGCTAATTTTGCTTGGTATCTCCTTTACTAGGGTGATCCCTTTAGATCTCATTTGATCCATTTGGGTGTTTCTACTCCATGTTGTCCTTTTTTTATGAACATCTAAAAAATCTCAAACATCTTTTATGGTTTTGTCAATAGGCTCATGATAATTATCTAGATTCATGAGTTGTTCAAACATTTTTTAACCGAGCTTTTCTCTTGGCACATGATTCTTTTGCTAAAATACCAATTAAATTTACCCAATTTTGACATGATTTCATAGTGGAGATTCTATCAATATACTAAAAGAGAAAACATGTGTTTTATCTCTTGGAGCTTCTATAGTTTCTCATTTTTTGATAGTTTAAAGCCATGGGGTGATCCCACAATAGTGGTTTACAATTTTTGGCCAAACTGGACACTGAATTTTTTATTTTTAACTAAATCTTCACATTCGGGAACCTATAGTGGCTAAACCGTGAGCAATTTAAAGATGATGCAAACTAGAGTCTCGTCACATTTTGTCTATAGATTCTAAAAATATTTTTTTCAAATTTTTTGGAATTAGATTGCACTCCTTTTTCCATCTCCCACAAAAACTGGTTTTTTTTATAAAACAACATTTTTAAAAAGTGACGCACACCGTATAATGCATAACCTTTTCTCCATGAAGGATAAAATTCCAATTCTTTCGAATTTACATTTGTGACTCCGATATATAGTGCTTCCACTTGGTTAGATAGTTTTTTATTGAATATTTTTTCTTTAATCAAGTTTCAAGTCAAACCAATGACAATTCGACATAGCACATTATAACGCATAACTTTTTTTGTATATATCGAAATTCAATTTTATTTTTTTTGTTGGATCAAAGACTTCAATATCTGGTGCACTCATATTTTTCAATTTTTTTTTTTATAATATACTTTTTTCCACACATGCAGAACAAAGACCTTCATTTTCGATGAAAAACCTATGTTTAATAAAACTAAAAAAACAAATACATAATAAAACCAAAACATATTAAAATTATATTCATTGGATAGCTCGTTCTAAAGACTACCTGATTCCAATTTGGTTTGTAAAGATTCCCCCATTTTCTTCCTCAACCGGAGTTTCAAAGCGTAAAAATTTAGGTATTTTGTGCGAACAAAGTCAAAAATTAGGGAAAAGGGGGGTTCTAGCGAACCAGGTTCATTAAAACCTTGGTTCATTCAAACCTTGGTTCATTTGAACCCTCTTTAATATGCATTTTTATTTTTATTTTTTGGGCGGGAAATGTGGGCCCAGTAATTAATGGGTTCACTTGAACCCTAATTCGGTCAAACCCCTTTATGGTTCGGTTGAACTTGTAGGTTCATGCGAACCCCTAAAACCAATTTTTTGCCATGGGGTCATTTTTTCTCAATTTTCCTTCCTCCATCAAATTGTAAACCACTATTGTGGCTTCACCCCATGATATGTTTTAATAATTCACTACATATTCAAGTGTGAGTTAATAATGTTCACTAGAGGTTGCCTATTTGTATACTCTTTAGACAAATGATTTGCGTACTATAGCACATGTGCCACCCTCTCCCTCCAATAGGGGTTCTCCTCCTCCTTAAAGGCATAAGCATGGCCTTAGTCCTAATGTTCATTCTAGCCACCACTCCCATAGTTTTATTCATGGCTTATATAACTCACCTCAACATAAAGGATATGGTTGATCCTTGTAGATGTGTGGCACCTCTATTGTTGCCCATCCTCGTGATAGATACATCTCTTGGTGGCCAAATAGTGACAAGCAACCTCAATTAACTCTTGCTCTCTTCTATTTGTATTGTTCCAACTTATTAAGGAAAAGACAATGACAAATAGGATAATGGTACTATTCCAAGTTGGTAGCCTATCACCAATAGTCAGAACCTCCCAATTGATTGAGGATATTCCCATTGATAAAGACCTACCTTTTACACTTTGGTGTGTTATGTTAAAAAATCTTTTGTGAAAATTTTGTAAATGTGATTTCATTCCACTATCTTTTTTTAAAATCAATGCATATTATTTTTAATAAATTAATATAAAAATATACTACTCATCAAATAAAAATAATAATTTAAATTCATTCTAAAATAATTAGAAAACGTTTCAAGCAAAACTTGAATATTTTATAAAATAAAAATATAAAATATAAAAACATAGGGGAGAGGGACCTATAGTGGAGCACCCTAACTTCGCATTTCTCAAAATCTTATGTGGAAATTTCAAATCACTCCCAATTTTGTACAACAGTTTATTTGGCAACTTATGTGCTTCTATATTTCATTTTAGGGCCACATCAGCATACTTTTTGTTGAGGTATCCAAAAAGGCCCCAAAAAAAAGTGAGACCAACAGTAATGCACTAAGTCATATTTTATTGGTGCGCTGATGTAGCATCACATGATTTGTCAATTTGTGTACTTAATGGATAAAAAATGTTTTACAATTAGATATTAAGGTGCTCCACTATAAGACCTACTCCATTATGGACCCCTCTCCCCTATAAAACCCCTCTCCTATTTCAGTCTAAAATTCATATGTTAAGCATGAGACACTCCTATTTACAGTGATAAATTCATTCATTAACTCCATTTTCTAATTCAAAATTAAAACAGAAGACCCCATCCTTACTCTGTGATAAGCCATAGAAAAGAAAGCAGAGAGTGAGGTTCATTACTTACCCTCCAGCTATCTCCATGGACCAGCCTGAGCGAGCACAGATCTCTTCAAGGGCATGCTTCCACCCCTCAATCTCTTCTCCTGGGTATCGATCTGTATGGCCATAATGTTTTCCAAATGATTTCTTATACGGACTGGAGTCCTTTAGAGGATATCTAACATCAGATGGATCCACATCATAAAACAGAGGAATGATTAAGCCCGGGGTTTTCAACATTGCTGTGGCCTCCTTGAGACACCAGGCTGAGTCTGCATAGCCTTGGGAAAATATAGGGATTCGTATGGCACTGCTCTCGATTGCTTTTTCCAACCCAACCAAATTATTTCCCCCTTTTTCAATTTGTGGCTGTCTAAAAAGATTTGCAGACCGGCTTTGGACAGAGCTCGAAAGAGATGATCAACCAGGCTCATTCTCACATCTTTTCCCCTGAAACTCAGAAACACATGATATCTCTTATCGCTTTTGAAGGAAATTTTAGATGTGGGAGGGTTGAACTCTTCCATCTTAGACCTGCAAAATAAAGGCAGCTAAAAATAAAGAGAACACAGAGGATTCAACTCAACCCCTGCAGATATTAGATCTCAACTACGCAGATCTTGACATCCTATCACATATTACCGTGCCAAATTTCAAATGGCAGCCAACATTTTGTAGTGTAGTCAAATGCCAGCAAGCCCATTTCTGTTAATTGTTCCTGTCCCATGACGTTAATTATTCATATTCAATGACTGACGAGATGGAATAGGTAGTAATGCCACAGCTCCCGAACCTACTCTTTATAATTTTTATTTTCCCGTCACTGTCAACTTTCCATGTCTGCATGGATACAATCAGAAACAGCAAGTGCTACTGCTGTACACATAAACCTTGCACAACTTTCAATCACACAGAAGCACCCTCTTCCTCCAAAAATGCCAGGCAGAGTCACTCTAAAGTGCATTGCTGCTGGATTCCCTACTGCAGTTCCTTAACAGCATTGTTGCTGTATGTTTTCAACATTATTGCTGCTTGTTATTCTGTTTTTCTTATTCCAATAAAAAAAAAAACTTTCCATGTCTGGTTGTATTATAACCTTTTCGTGTCCATGGTCAAGTCTCATCCCGTTTCAATTGACTAGCATTTAACGAAAAGACAACATTTGAGTATTTTTCTTCCTCCTAAGTCAAAGCAAATTCATTGGAACGCTATTAACTAATCAAATTTATCAATTAAACAAAGTTGACCAAAATATCCAAAGTTTATTTTTAATCTATTAAGACATTATATAATCTAATTATGTTGATAGACTTTCCACTCTAGGAGGCAACAAATTCTCCTATAATTGAGGTGGAAAATTATAAATGATAGTGTTCCTTAAGTATTGATCAATCATTTAACAAATTGATGTTAAATATTTGGTATGTTGGTATTTCAAACATGGAGAGTATCACATGGTTGGTGGGAGGTGGGAGGAGAGATTTTGTGTTTCTATTTTTTTGAGTAGATAAATTCTTTTATGTCTCCATTTTGTGATTTTATATAATAGATCATCAAATTATTAATATTCTTGAAACTTAGTTTTTTAATGAGTTATTTCAAGGTCACATTTTCAACATCTATGAACATCTTTCTCGAAATTTTCTAATAGAAGGTTGAAGGACCAATTTAGAGAACTTACACTAATATTTTTATGTTCTCCCATCTTTTATTGGACAAATGAGATCTTTTGCCCCTCCTTATGGTAGTTGAAAATTAACATAGCTTGCAATGAATAGCTGCAATTGTAGACACCCTAAATTGACTCTTTGTTTCATAAATAATTAAATTTTAATTAATTATAGTCTTGATTTGTAATTAATTAAATTAAATATTTAATTAATTATTATCCTCATTCTTCTTAAGTAATCAAATTATTTATTTGATTAATTCCCCTCCACCATCACATTTAATTAATGTTCCATTATTTAAAAGTTAATTAATAAATTTATTTTAATTTAACCTTAGTCTTTATTTCCCTAAGTCCTCTAATCCCAATTAAGTTAATTAAGCAATCTTCTTCCTAATCCTCATTAACATTTCTTCCAATTTATAATTCCTCTCACTTCCCCAAACTTGTAGACATGTGGTCCAACATGTGTCTAACAAGCCCTCTCAAAGGCTTACATGCACATGCCACTTTCCTTCTCCAAGTCATCCTTTGACCTTTTTTTCCATTGGATGCTCACACATGTGTAAGTTCCTCTTCCCCAAGAAGTCACTCTGTGTTTTCCATATCATCCTACTTGTCACACTTCCAAGCCTACATCTCTTACACATTATCACTTTTGTTTTGACTTGTCATCTTCTTGTTCTTCCCAATGTGTGAGAAAAAATTTCTCTCTTCCCCATGCCATATGTCATATTCACATGCCTCCATCTTGTGACACACAAGCTTAAGCCTACTCTCTCTCCTTCAATCCCAATCATCCATCTCACAAGAAGATCTCAGCCCTCCATTCATCCTTCTAAAAATCTATAAATTGGAGCCTTTTATTTTCCAAACTTATGTAACTATTGAATCCACTATCAAAACATCTTCATATCTAGGCTATGTTGCATTAGAGAGCAACCACATAGCTATATTACCAAGGAGCACATCAAGTAGACATGGGTGCATCTACTTCAACTTAATCCATGAGGTGAGAAAGGTAAAAGGCAAGGTAACTATATGTTATTTGCATATTATCTTTATATTTTTGTCTCTTATCCATTTCATCACCTTCATTTTGGCACACCTACTGGGACCCATGTCCCTAAACTAACAAAAATTTGAGTTTTTGTGCAATTCTTAACATTATAAATAGCAAAATAGCACTGCTAACTATGTTTCAGTACCTCTTTCTACTAGTTAGTGTCTCTACATCCCGGTTTAACACCTATGTTTGTTCAACACATCTGCTTGACTATGTTTGTATATTGACTTTTCCAGTGTATTTATGCATTTTCTTAATTTTTGGTGTTTACTAACAAATTGTTTGTCTAATTCACTAGCTTTTTATAGTTTAAGAACTTGTTGGGTGTTGTGTTTTGTTATTTTTTGCAAGTTTTTGATAATTTTCTTACAGGTGTTTCGAATTAGCACCTACATAGGCTACTTCAGCGTATTTGTTGCTTTAGCACCTCCATTTATGCTTTAGTGCCTTTAATTTTCAAGTATATTTCTTGTTTCAATGCCTTTGTTTCACAGATCAACATTTTTGTTGGTTCAACGTATTTGCTCTATGTTTTGGGGCCTTTGCTTCTTTGTTGGTTTTTGTCATTTTTTTGTTATTTTGTGTAATATTTTTTGGTTACTAATCAGTTGTGCAATTGTCATATGTTTGTTCAAGACCTAAAAAATAGAAATTACTAACATGTTTTGGTGTAGGAACACTTGTCAAAAAAAATTCACCACTAGTTTAGTTGCATTAAGTTAAAGTAGTGAGAATTAACTTTGTTTGTCATGTTCTGGATATGCTCTCTCCTTGCGCTTAGTGTGATCTTAGGGGTGAAAAACCACACTTTCCTTCATCTTTATTTTAGATTAAATCATAATATTTTGCTAGTTTTGTGTGTATGCTCTCCCCTCACGCCTAGTGTGATCTTGGGTGATCAAAAACACCTAGCAAAGTCCTTCCATTTAGGAGGTCTGCTTGGGGATTTCATCACCCCAAGAAACAACCTTAACCACATGTTATTGGTGGGGCATATAAAGGTGGGAGAATTAAATGCATACCTCAATCTAGCTACATCATGTTCAAATGGTGAATCCCTAAGGCCCCTAGTGATTCAAGACACAAGGTGAAGTGTTGGTCTAAGATTTTATCTGGCTCCTAACTCACACTTGTAGATGGGATAGTGTTCATGGTTGTGCCTCATGTACCCTCTTAGTATTTAGAGGACTCCCTAAAGAGATTATATATTTGAAACATAAGGAAAAGAGGTAGGTTACCAAAATGGAATGGTTGACAAAGGGGGACACTTTGAACACACTTTTTGCCTGATTTCATTATAAAAAAATCTCCCAAGGATAGGATCGACTTTCAACCTTGAGGTGAGTGAACCCTATTGGGAAGGATCTATTATTTTCTTATAACAAAAATGATTGATTATCTATTTTGAGAGATAGATTTAAATGCATTAACAAACTCTATTATATGACCTAATACCTGAAATGTAGATTATTATGATAGAAAAAATAGAAACAGTGAGTTATAGGCATGTCTGAGAAGGACATAGTGGTATATACCTGGCACCAAAAGTGTGTTTTGAACATTGATGAAGGACATATTTTCCCTAGGGTGAATGGGTCTTTGTACATGGGTTCAAAATATGCTTTTACAGTCTTTAGATCCTAGATCTAGGCTTTTGATTTCTGAAGGTTTCACTGATGAAAAGTCAAAAATAAAATCTGTAGGTGAGTTTTCGTAGCTTGAAAACTTTGCAAAATTTCTCTTTTGATCAATCTTCCATCCTTATTCACACATAAATCTGCACATACAAAGAGAGAAGAATCTTTTTTTTTGTGAATAGGGGTTTTCCTTGGTCAAACCGCAGTTTGGTAATTAAACCTTAATGATAAACAATGATAAATGGAAGGGAATTGATGAGTGAACAAAGTTATACTATAACTCATCAAACCATTAATGGTTGTCGTTAGAGGATTGAAGTCTAACACATTTCTCTAATAATTGGATCTTGCTTGAATTGGCCTGAATGATTGCTTGATTTTATGCTTGAATGCTTGAAACCTACATCACAATGTTAGCTCTAAAACATGACATGAATATGCATAAACTTTGAAATGATGATATGATCTTGATTGTTGTTATAGATGACTAATAAATTTTCTCTTCAATGCTCTTGACCATAATCTTTGCTCTTGTGAAAGTTGTCTTAATGCTAGATGTTTTGAATTGATAAAAGAACTGTATTTATAAGTGTTTATCTAATTTCCCAAAAATTAGATTCCACAAGCCAACATTTGAAACTTGAATTTGAATCATTAAAATTCCACCAAAAATATAATAAAAATCAGGTCCTAGCACTTAAAGGGGACCCATTCACCCTTGGGCGAAGGGGTCCTAGGACCTTAGTCTAGGACACACAATTTCCAAGGTTTTTAAATTAATGATCTGGAAATTGTTTAATATAGATTTCCCTTTCAGAAAATGGGAATAATAAGGCTTTGGAATGCATAATTTGGTCATTAGAATCTTAATTAAATCCAATTAATTAAGGGGATACAAACATAGTGTAAAAATGTAAAGGTGTACATTTTTCTACATTACAATATCCTATCTAAAGACCATTCGATCATAGCAAGTATTATGGTGCAAGGTATAATATTATTTTTTATTATTTTATAAAGGCGTTGGGTGTTATTTTTTCTTTTGGCCAACATAAAAAAAACCCTATTTTGTAACTTGCATAAGTCTTGATAAAAGGCTAAGGGTTTGTGTTTCTATTGATATTGTATTGTAGCATTGGCAACGGTATTGAGTTGCAAGGATTACTGGTCGTAATCGGTTTGATTTATTAGATAATAATATTGGACTCTCTATTGGTGGGTGTAGCCCGAGTTTGGGTGAACCACGTTAAATATTGTGTCTCGTTGTTATTGTTTCTATAATTTCCATTCCTTTGTTTAATCTTTATTTGTATTTAATTGATATTTTCTACATATAATTCCTAACAAGTAAATCCCATTCAGGACCCCCTCCAAGGCCTAAGTACCCTATTTTAGCACCTTTTTTAGTTCAATGCCCAAGCAAGATACTTCAATACCTAAGAAAATCCCATTCAAGACCCCTTTCAATGCCTAAGTACCATGTTTCAATGATTTTGTTGGTTCAATGTGTTTGCACTTTGCTTCAACACTTGCATTGTTTCACATCAAAATCTAAACATTAGATTCCAAAAGTTGATCATTTTTGTTGACCAAGGTTAGGTTTCATTGGTATTGACCTTAGATATACCTAATTGCATAATCAACCATTCGTAAACCCTAAATCATCTCTAAACATCACTAAGCATCCCTAATTCATTTGTAAACATCACTAAGCATCCCTAAATCATCACTAAACATCCCTAATCATCACCAAACATCCCTAATCATCCCTAATCATCCTTAATCATCCCTAAACATCCCTAAATCATCACCAAACATCCTTCAAATATCCCTAAACATCCTTAAATTGCCCAAGATCATCCCTAACCCACCTTTAACCATTCTTAATCATCCACCTTTTATTATATCCAAATCATCCCATAATCCCAAACATAAGCATCCATCATCAACTCAAAATCCACATAAACCTAATTCCCCATCCCTAATCAAGATTATAAAAAATTATCTAGATCATATATACTTTTATCATCTCTAACTTGTATAGTGCTTAAGAACTTTCCTATCTTAAGTATTGTATTAAGTTAGCCCTTGATCAATTTGGATAGTATTAGCTTAGAGCCTTGACAATCTCCAAGTTAATAAGGTCCAAAATCCCCTTCCATTTTTTTCTTGAGAACTTGCCTATTTCAAGTAAGCAAGGAAACATCTAAAATCAATCCCCTAATCATCAAAAGGATCTAGATTTGTTTAAGATACCTTGATCTTTGTCAAAACCATAAAAAAATCATTAACTTGCATCTAAACCAGTCATCCATCTAACCTCACAAAATCCATAACATCCAAACAACCAAAAATCAAAATCAAAACTCAACTAGGTCCATCATTGTGTAGTGTAGGAAATTGGATACCTTTACAATTTCACACTATGTTTAGGTCACTTAATTAAGATTCTAATTTTCCAAATTATTTATTCCAAAGCCTTATTTTTCTCATTTTATGAAAGGGAAACCTATATTTAATTAATGAAATCAATATTTTAATCAATTTGAAATGAATGTGTCCTAGACATTTGGGCCAAGACCTATTTTCCCAAGGGTGAATGGATCCTCCTTAAGTCCTAGGTCCCAAATTTTATTATGTTTTTTATGGTATTTTAATTATATCAAGGAAATATTTTCTTAATGGTAAATAGCATAACAGATAAAACCCCAATCAACAATAGAGCACAATGAAAGCAAAAAGCATAAAAATATTGAAACAATATCACCTAGTCTTCAAGCCTCCATTGGCCTTCTCCAACTTGCTACAAATTGTATGACTGCCCTCAGATTTGGAGTGCAACTATGACCTATGCCTAAGACAATCAATATATTCAAGTATTATGAGTGCTCAAGTATTCAAGTTCTCAAGCATGTTGAAAATAACTTTGTCTGTGTGTATGTCTGAATGACTCTATGTGTCTCAAAATGACTTGAGAGGGGGCCTTTTAAAGAATTTCAAATTGAGAATTGATGACTAGGATTAAAATTTTATAAAAATCTAAGATCAAAGGCCAGGATTTAATATGATGAGAAGCACTAGGGTTAGGGCAACATTAGGTCACAATTAGGGAAAGCTTTGAAATGAAGGATTGAGATTTAGCCAATTAAACCAATGGTGGAATATAAATGAGATAGAAAAAAGGTAGTTGGAAAATCAATAATAATAGAAATTATTTGATTTATGGAGGAAGGTTGACTTATGAATTAAATAATGGTTTAATTCATAAATGGGAATGAGACAAAAGACAATAAATAATTTTTTTAATTATTTACTTGTGGGATGAAAGGTGGGTTAAATGGATAATTTTATTTGATTGAAGGATAAATAGTAATTGATATGCTATCATTAGGTCCTAACACTTTAGTTGATAAACACATTCAAATATCAACTGGGTAGTGTCCAAAGGCTATATGCAATAGAAGACATCTTGCCTATCTCTCTTAGTCTTTCTAAATACTAAACAACTAAAATAAAACTCTAAACTAAAAAAGTCACTAAACTTAGAAAACAAGAAATGATCTATCTAAAAAGCTTGAAATGACTAAACTAGAAAGTAGAAAACTATGAATCTGAAAAGCATAACAACTAAACTAGAAAGCATGGAAATGATTAAAATAAGAAATGTATAGATTGTTGAAGAAGTAAAGCTTGTAAAGAAACTATGAAACATTGATCTAATCAAAATATAACAATCTCAAACAGCTAGCAGAAAATGATTTAACAATCTGAAACAATTGAAGGAAGGTGCTTTGGAACTTCAAACACTAAATTCAAAGACTACAGACTTAGCTACAACCTGCAGGATTGATCTTGATAGAATTACACATATGAAAATAAATTCCAATTTCAATTATTATCTACTAAAAAAAGTACAGAATTAGAAGTAAAATACTTATCTATATAATCTATAACCCACGAGTGACCACCTCTCGGGTGCTTCTATGCCTATCTCATATCACATGCACTCGTAACTCCAAATTAATTTATTCAAATAACTCCATTCACATTATTCAGTGACTCCAAAAGTGGCAAGAAAAACTCATTTTATTCATATGAAAAGTATAACTTAGAAACATAGTGGCAATATAACGATATTCTTCTATATTCATTATTTTCAACAGCTACATATTTATATGAAAGCAGCTAACAAAATCCTACTTTTCAGTTGATAGTCTTCAATTGATTGTAAAAAATTAATAGACTTTAAATCTCATGTGACATGAAATATTAAAGAGGCTCGACACGAGCCATAAAGTCTTTAGAACTAAAAATAACAAAAACTATGAAAACTCAGTCCATAATGTATGCTCCTGAAGTTCCGACACCCATTCACTTGTCTTCAATGGTGTTGAAACCTACGTTAAACCCTCTTTGACTAGAATAGTAACCGATGGTGGAAGTTTACATGTGGAATACTCAAAAACTAAACCATTAAGTCAACACAAATTAGCTTATTTCAACTAATTTCAATAAATAAAGATTGTACGCTCATTCAAAAAAAGAAAGCAATTACTTATCCTAAAGATAATTAATTGGTAGGGTAAGGTTGGCTAAAAGGTGTAAGGTTAAGTATTGAGTCCATTATATTGATGAGGTTATTTTTACCTCATCATTTCCTCCCCTTCCTAAGCTCGAGCAGGTCCTCCTGCTCTCTAGTGTGTTCCTTGTCCTTCATTTCCCTTATTCATCTCCTCATACTTGGTACTAAGATCATACAAGTCATCTGCCTCTATATCCAGTTCCTCTGGTTCCCTCATAAATCCCTGATGAAAAGTGACCCTTTGTACCCATCCTGCAAAACTATCATTACTCTACTATGTATCGGTATATGCTGAAGGAGGTGGTGAAAGAAGTAGAGGAGTTCTAGATACCTCATACCAATCCAATTAATCTTTAGTTCTTCAAGGATTTTGGCCAAGGCTATTTCCCTTTTGTAGGACCGTTTAATATTAAGAGGTGAGATTAGCTCTCTTTTCTTGAGATACATAGGAAGAGGGGTATACCATTCTTCACATGCATGCCAAGCTTTCCCTGTCAAATTTGGTCTTTGATCTTGAAAGTGATCATAGCACAACTAGGGGTTATTATTGTACTTTATTTGTACCTCCTCTCTAAGTTGAATGCTCAAAAATTGTGCCTTGAAATAGAGAGGCTTCCTATGGGGCTATCTCATTTGCAACCCAATAGTTTTATTTGCATGTGCATACTCCCTTGACCTATCTTACCAATGAATTTGATTGTGCATTGTGGATAGGAATGATCTCAATTGAACTTCTCCCACAAAGAAATTAACAAAGAAATTTTTATATTATTCTAGGAGAAAATTATGGACAAAGAATTCATATAATAAATCTTATTGTTCAGGAGTTGACTCAAAAAATATCTTCACAAATTCTTTATCATCAGGGTCATGTGGCTAATTATGGCAAATTCTCAGTAACTTTCGTCTTAGGAGTTGTTCATTGAGGAACATAGAGTACAACCTAGATGATCTTCTACAAGCTAAAAATAATTCACCAATTTCACAAGCATCCTTTTTACCTCTATATGCTTTATGAAATGATTCTTTTAATAGGACTAACTCCTTTTCTAGCCTATTATTTTCAAATTCTACATCCTTTAGAAAATAACATCACGAGCCATCCATTTCATTAATAATGGAGGGATGTGTACTTGGAACCATTCTAAAACAATTGGTTCAGTCTATGTCCCCTTGTATTCCATTATTGGCTTAGTGTCACTCTCTTGCAAATCCTGCTCTAATTCCACAATTCTACTCATAGAAGCATTAATTTTACTTTCCTACCCATTTTTGTCTTCTTCAAAAGAATTAAATAATTTTGCATAAAATTGTTTTTCAAACCTTGAATATGCTTATCTTTTTTAGACAGATCAATAATGTGTTGCTTGTTTTGTTGATTCTATTGTTGGATTTGGTACTACAACTACTCAATGATTCTATCTTTTTTCTCCATCTGCATTGTCAATTTTTCAATCTCTTGATCTCTTTTATCTACAAATGCAACTTGTGCCTCAATTTCTTCTTGTTGTTGGGTGATCTGTTCTTCATTACTTTGTAACCTAGATTTTAATTCAACAATTTTTGTTTCAATTTCTCTAATTCCTCCTCTTTCTAACTAGATTTTGCATCCCCCTATGCCCATAGAGAAGGTGGATTGGGGATTTCCATGTCAGTATGAGGTATATTTTCCTCAGTTTTAGGTACATTTTCAATCTTGTTAAGAAAAGGATAAAGTCCCCCCACAGGTTCATCTTCAATCTCCATAGAATGTGGCAACTGTACTTTTTCCTCCTCCCACTCCTTTGGAGATGGTGTCCTCTTTTCCTCGTCCTTAGGGGATTGATCAATTTGCTTTCCTATTTCACTTATTTCCTCACTATCATGTTGGCTTTCACTATCCACTACCCTTGTTTGAGTGCATTTTTCTTTTTGGAAGTACTTCCTATGTCATGGGGTCTAGTTTCACTGGATCCTGCAGACAACCTCTTACTTCTCCATAGAGGAGGGTTTGTTTGAAAAGTAACCTTATTCCACTTCTTCCTCTTGTGAAGAGGCTCTTCTTCTTCTCTAGAGTGCATAATTTCCACATCCTTTGTCTACCTTGGGGTTTCTAACTCATTCAACAAAGTTTTTGATGTGTTGCCACTAGGAGCCATTGAGGTCAGTTGGGATTCAGGAGCACCCAAGGCCTCAAAGGAGGGTTCTTCTAAAGATTGTTCTTTTTGTTTAGAGGATTCACCCTCCTTAAATGGTCTTTCAGACTCTACTTTTTCAAATTTTCACAGAAACTTTTGCCACTTCTTTTTTGGCTTTTTGCAAAATTGATACTTACATATCAACTGTATAAGGTCGTGATGTTTGAGGGGCCCTACACCAACTTTGTATTTTTCCATTATGGAGATAACTGAATGACACAAAAAGGCTAGTAAATTAACCCTAAGAGAAGGTTCCTCAATATCATGGCACAAATGAATTAGCAAGTGAAAAGGGGGTCCCACCATCATAGTTATTTGTCCTTCACAAGTGAAATATTTGATTATCCATGCTATAACAGTTCTCCATGGTTCTAGAATAGACATTCTATGGAAACTTTTCTTTTGTCCCCTAGTACTTATGGTAATTATGGGTTGAGTCTCCCCTTCCCTATGAAATAATTCTACTAGTATTTGATAGGTAACATTTGCATTTTCATTCAAATCAATTCCTCTATTTTCAAGACCAGAAAGATGAGCAATGATCTTCGTACTTACCTAGAATCGCTTGCCACACACCATGGTATGTCTTTCTACAAAATTCTCGATGAATTCTTTTACCAGTTGTTCTATATACCCCTCAAACTTGTTCATGAATTCTAGCTACCTAACATTTTGAAATAGACCCGCAATATTGCTCAATGTCAACAATTGAGCTATTGAAGTTGGTTCAGACTTTTTCTTGGCTCCTCCTATTTTTTTCTTTCCTTGCCACTCTACCAAATTTTGCGGAGCTGTGTAATATAACCAATAGAAGAGGAATTAATCACCTTTCTTGTCACCTTACTGAATAATTATGACAATTTTTCATGGGGAGTTATGCAACCATTGATGTACTTCTAGCATTCGTGCGATGACACAAGTTTCAAAATTGTGAGAGGGAATGGTTCATGCCAATTAATTAGTCTTTATTTAAAATAATTACTAAATTTAAATAAATAAATTTGTACACACCTTACGTCTTGTCACTAAATTGAGCATCACTCACCTTTGTTGATGTAATTAGATAGTTACATGATTTGGTGAGGGTGGCGGCAGATAATAATGATATGGATGGGATGGTTTAAATGGTGAAAAAATTTGTATGACAAAAAGGGTGTCATAATAATTTCATTTATTATCAGAAGATTTGATATGATATGGCAGAATGACTATTAGGGAGTAGATCTCAAGGTTGCAGAAAATCAAGTGATGGGCATGCGCAGAACTAGGAAAAATCAAAATACTGAAAGAAAAAGGAAAAAGTTTACAAAAATCCAGTGCATTTCCAAAAAATGTAGCTGGGGTGGAAGAAAAGAAAGTTTTGGAGCATCGTGGAGAGATGTCATCAGAATTCAACAACAAGATTAAAGATTCTAGAGCATCATCAAAAGATGCAGCCAAAGTAGCGACCAAAAATTTCTAGAGCATCATTGAAAGATGAAGGCGGAGCAACAACCAAAAATTTTTGGAGCATCATTGAAAGATGCAGCCAGAGCAGCAACCAAAAATTTCTAAAGCATCATCAAAAGTTGTAACCAGAGTAGCAACCAAATATTTTTGGAGCATCATTGAAAGATGTAGCTGGAGTAGCAACCAAAATTTTTTGGAGCAACCAAACAAATTCTGAAGCATCACTGAAAGGTACCACCAGAAGGAAGAAGTAGTAGAATTCTGGAGCATCACTAAAAGATGTTGCTGGAAGGAAGAAGAAATTGATGTTTTGGCCTTTGGCTTCTTGAAGCATCATTGAGTGATGCATCAGAATGCAAGATCAGAGCGAGGAGTGTGACAAGTCAGTTGTACAAGTTTTGGAGCATAGCAATTGTGATAGGGTGAAAATAATTGTTAGAAAAAGAGCAACAAACAAAAAGAGTGCAAATAACAACTAAAACACCCTACACCTCAAGATTAGCCTAATGATTAACTTAACTAAGCAAAATAAAATATTTCACCTTGTTGAGTTGTCCCTTTGGTTGGCCCTTTGATCTTCGATGTTGTATGCTCCTTGGATGGCAAGGGATGCAAGCTATAAGATGAGATGAGTATGGGAAAACAAGTGAAAATGGGTGAAAATATGGAAATTTGGCTAAGTATGGCTCAAGAGAAAATTTTGCAAGAGTTTTGCTATCATAAATGATCTCCTCAAAATGAGAGAAAAGAGGGGGTATTTATAGATATTTTAGAATTATTTAGGGAAATGGATGGTTGAGATTGAGCCACTAAGATCAAGATGTAGGGATAAGGTGAGTTTAGAACTCACAAGCCCTCACATATTGACATGTGGCATGTGAAGTGGCTTGTAAGAGATGATGTGGACATGAGTTGGAAGGAGAGTACATAACATGGAGGTAGTACATAGTACCTTGGGATTGGACAAGATCTCCTCATAAAGGAGGTCCTTGTCCCCATGTGGGTGAAAGGAAATTTGAGGAATTAAAAATTCCTCAAATATCCACATGGGGATGAGAAAAGGAATTTTAAATTCCAAGGAATGCATTGGGGGATTAAATATGAATTCAAAATTCACATAGGGAACGGAGTGCCTTCTCCAAAAAGAAAAAAATATTTAATAGGGTTGACTTCTAGGACACATGACATGGAGATTAGGTTGACCTAATTAAGTGATTAAGGTTGTGCAAGTACTTGATTAGATAAATTAATGATATATTAGAGGCAAGTGGGAGATTATGGAGAGTTCACTTGTGACTTGATGTGACAAGTCAAAGATCACATGGGAAAGAGAAAAAGGAATTTCATATTCTTTGGAAGGATAAAAAGAATTAAAAATTCCTTGAGAGATTGATGAAGGATTAGAGGAGAGTTAGGTGGCTAAAAGAGATTAAAGGCCAACTTGCAAAAGTTGGAGGTTGTGACACATCCTAATCAAGGATTAGGTATGTGCACATCCTTAATGATGAGATTAAGAGAATAATTAGGATTAGATAAAAATGATGGAGGATGTGACACATGAGGAATTAAATAAATGTCATATTTATTTAATTCATTTGATTAAGGGGGAAGGTATTTAATTATTTAACTAGATACCTTAGGAATTAGAAGAACTTTAGAGATATTAATTAAATAATAGTGATATTATTTAATTAATGCGGATAAAGGGATGCTTAGATGAAAAGTGGATAAATTTGGATAAATTATGTGTCCAAATTTAGGTGTCTACATTTTTCCCTTCTTTGATATGGTGTTACGAAGTAGCATCATTTTCAAGAATATTAAAACATATAACCTAGAAGAAGATGGTTAGATTGGGAAAGATGCCCTAGTCATTGAAAAGAATGACTAGGAAGGGGAAAAGTGATGAAAATTAGGGATGAATGATGACCCCTGGAGAGGACATGTGGGTTCAAGAGAACATAGGTGTACTCTCGAAATGGAGAAGATGATGCAAAGTGATGGGTAAGAAAGGATGAAAAGGCGGCAGGAGATTGGGAGGGGAGAGTGATGAAGGATGAATGGATGGGGGGGATGTTGATAGATGAGAGGATGGAGATGAAATTCAATCCAAATAAAATTTTCCATCGTTAGGAGCAATTATTTTTTCTATAGCAGAAGACACAATACACCAAGGTATAAAGGACCAGGGCAGATTAGTGTCTAATGCATGAAACTAACACATCAAACAAGAAGGCTATCCCAACACCCCAAAGTTGTGATGACCTTGGTTAGGCCAGGTATTGGGATAACCACAAGCACACAAGGATGCCCCAGTGTAACACAAGACCTCAGGGATCTTGGTGGGTACTGCGTGGGACAACTGAGAAGACAACAACAAAGAAAAGATCAAGATACGCCCCTATGTTGACTAGTCAAAGCACACCATGATATGATGGATCAAGGCGATCGTGTCAAGTGATGATAGGGAGCTCAAATGATAAAGAAAAGCAAAAAGTATCAAAAAAATTGCAATCAATTTCAAATTTCCTTTGCCATAGGATCAAGGGGATAGATGGGATTGATGAGGTTTGTTAGGAAGGATGCATCCTGTTGAGACTGATGATGGATACTAAACTGAAAGATTGATATGACGTCAAATATTCAGAACCGATATGATTTGATGTTACAAGTGGATGTTGTTTGTTAAGAACTAGCTAGATAAGGGCATAGCTTGATGACATGACACAAAATAGGAGACTGACACATCTTAGCGACCTAGGGGCTCGGGGGTCGATCAAAGATTAGCCTTGCCTACGTGAAAGCACAGAGCCCTCGTAGTTTGATAAAAGGCTTATGAAAGATCATGAATAAAAGCAGAAAGAGGATGATGAAGACTGATGGTGGATGACAAGTATCGAAGGGATAAAAGTAAAGACCGAGGATAGACGATAAAGGAGTGGATGGAAAAAGCAAAAAGACCGATGATAAACGATAAAGGAGCGGATGGACAAAGCAGAAAGATTGATGATAGACGACAAAGGAGCAGATGGAAAAAGTAGAAAGACCGATGATAGACGATAAAGGAGTGGATGGACAAAGCAAAAATACTGATGATAGATGATAAAGGATCCTCGGGGGCGGATCAAATGATTGACCTTGCCTACATGAAAGCACAGGGGAAACGTAGTTTGAAAAAAGGCCAAAGACAAATGATGGATAAAAGATGATGAGATAACCATGACAAGCGGATAAAATTATTGGACCGACACGATGGGACATGATAGACCAGTTAGATGGGATCAGAGGATGGTGGCTACACAAAGCTTAGGGATGGGATAGTAGCCCAATCAACAAAGATGAAGTGGGAGGATGACAAGATGGATAGATGAATGATGAGAAAGGATAGGAGCAAAAGAAGTTGAAGTGATGATGATGAGGTAGATGGCATTGGGTTGCATGGGGAGTAGCCTATAGCTAGATGCAAATGACAAGGGATTATGAGATGGGATGAGGATAGAGGATGGGGGAGGAAAAGGATTGTTTGGATATTGGATATAGGATAAGGATATGGATGATCAAAGGGTTACCGGATGGATAGATGAAAAGGGATGCTATGATGGAAGGATAAGAAGATAAAGATGGGGAGATGGATAGAAGGATTGCACCCATTCTCATATTTGGAGGGATAAAAGATAAGGATGCGGAGATGGATATAATGATAAGGAGATGAGGATAGGGAAATGAAAGGGATTGCTCTATTAGAATGAATGATGTCTCCAAGGACTATACCACAAAGGAAGATAGATGGCCCCACTCTAGATATGTCATGTGTGAGGAGGCATGAAAGATGCAAGAGAGAAGGATATGCAAATAAAGGAGTGAGATGGATGAAGATGGGATGCATGGATAAGGAAGGGAGATTGAGGGTAGCATGGTGGGTGGATAAGGAAGGTAGACGAGTGCGAATGAGGATTAGGATAGTGTGCAGATGAGGGGAATGTATGCTAAGAGGTGTCCAAATCATGTTGATATGTTTTCCCTTATCGTTATCAAGATCACAAGGAGGATGGAAGTATTGGAATAAATGAGATATGCCCAGCAGGATGTGTAAGATAGGTAGGAGGGAGGGGATGAATGAAAAGGATGTATAGGAGGAAAATGAGCGCATAGCTGGAAGCATAGTGGATGGAGGGAATGCATATCAGGAAGCTGCCCCCAAGTGCAGAGGGGGATTTATGCATGACACCTGTTTTCCAAGTTTTCATCATGGTACTTATCCAAGGCGCTTTTTTGCCAAGTTTTCATCATTGGACAAATTATTTCTCTTTACTTTTTTTTTCTAATTTTTCTGATTTTTTTTTTTTTTAAGATTTTCTTGACTTTTTGGATAGCATGCGGAAGGAAATGGATAAGGATAGGGAGGAAAATAAGTGGATTTAGAAGACATGTGATAAGGAGATGGATGAAGGACTCAAGCATCAAGTTCTATTCAAGGTGTCAAGAGCCCATATTCAAAGCGACTATTGGACATTGGTACAATCTTATTAGGATAAATGGATTATGCAAGAGGATGAATTAGAGGGATTTGATAGGGAAGATATGAAGGATAATGGACGAGATTTTGGAAAGTGTATGGATGGAATGATGGGGTGGATGTGTGGTTGGAAAATGTGTTTAGGACCAACATTGGCACATGTGGTTGTGGATGTGAAAAGATAAGAGGATGAATGGATGGAGAATGTGGGAATAATGGAGGAGATGGGATAGTGAATTTTGGGATATAAGGACCCAAAACAGACTTAGGAGATAAAAGGGGGGTATGGTTATCTTTTGGATTAGAAAATTTGGATGTTGTTACAGATTTTCCTTTTGAAGGTATTGCATCTTTTTCTTTGGGATCCACATGGTTTTGATTTTTGCTTTGGTGGGCCTTTGTGGCCTATGGAGTTGATTTGGATTTTGGATTTTATTTTTCTTTTCTTCAACATGTCGTTTAGAGGGGACATGGTGAGCTTGAGTTTCGTGTGAATCTTTAGATTTAGGAATTTTTTCTTTGGCATCCAAAGTGCTTTTACTAGCAATGGGATGGGTGTGAGGAGATGGATGATGTGAAGCGATGGAGGTAGGATTATGAGGATTACGTGTAGATGGAGAATGTGTAGGTATGTGCCTTTGTTGATCCTGATTAGGGGACATGCGAGAGGGATGTTTATGATGGATGAAAGGTGAGATGGAGGAGGTGATTTTGGGATATACAGACCTAAAGAAGATGGAGTGGGTGGAGGTACATAAGAACCCAAGATGGATGGAGTATATAAAGGATGGGAGATGGTGGATGGAGGGATGTAAGGACCCAAAATAGATGGAGTAGATGGAGGAATATGGACAGTCATTTTGAGGTGATATGATGGAGGGGAGATGGAAGCATATGATCTGGTGGAGTGATGGGAAGAGCCTATATTTCTTCTGGAAGAGGCTCATTGGGGACATCTAGAGGTTGTACCAGCATCTTTAGATTGTGAGTCTTGGGAAATAGGTCGAAGACCTTGCATGCAGATTTGTTCTTTGACTTGGGTGGGCTCTAAAATACCTTGCTCATGAAGGCCTAGACCTTTTCCTTGATAGTTCATTTTCTTGAGCATACGATCCATGATAGGATTTGTGTTATTTTGAAAACATGATGCGATTCCATTATTAAGTGGAGGATGATGGGTGGTATATATGTTGTATTTTTCTTCTACAAGGAGGCCGCCATGGAAGAATGTGAAAGTACCAAGGGGTTATACAAGCAGTGTGGGGATAGTAGTTTTAGGCGATGATGGGGGATCATGACAGGGAGATGATGGGATAGCAACATTTGGATGGGTGGTATTAGAAGAGGGATTAGGGGATATGATAGGATCTAGATTTGTATAGTGGGATCATGCGATGGAGATGGAGATGGAGATGGAGCGGTGGAATCTTGAATGACAAGGGGATCATGGGATGGAATTGATGGGGGACTGTGATCTTGAGGTGGACTAGAGGGGATGGTAGGATCTTGATCTGGAGAAAGGGGTATGTGGCCATGCTTTGGATCAGGCTCTTGGTATGACTCATCATGTGTGGGAGGCATGATAATGGATTCTTGGTGGGACTCTTCAAGTGGAGAAGATGGAGGGATGGAGGATTGAAAAAATTCATGGGAATGGATTTTAGTGACACTAGGAGTGGAAGAACTGGATTGGATTAGGGTGTCATCGATGGGTTCAACAACTCTCAGAGTAAGAGTGTGTTCAATGGATTTGATAGATGTGATGATAGGAGATGGGGGCTTAGTGGATTCAGAGGATGTGGTCGTTTTGATGGTTTGAGTGGTGCTAGGGGTGGTATCATCAATGATAGGTGTTGGCTGGAGAAGGGTCTCATCACTAATGACCGTGGATGATGGGTTGGGATGGCATGATTCAACAACTTAAAGGTGTGGAGTGGGGGATGTCTTCTTTGTTATAATTCTTTGGAGAACTTTTGGAGTGAGGAACTTGCATACTCTAGGTTTGGATGGTGAGGCAGGAGTGGATGAAGGATTAGGGATTGGTACGGGATTAGGGCTAGGGATTGGTATATTAGGATTATATTGAGGAATGGGATTGGATGGAAGACTATGAGTAGATGGGGGATTAAGATTAGATTAATGGTTAAGATAGGGATATTGGAATGGTGAATTAGGACACAAGGATGTGGATGGTGGATTGTAGTAAGGGTATGGGGATGGTGGATTAGGATGGGAAGATTGAGGTGACAGATTCAGATAGGTTAGTCCAGATGTTGGATTAGGATAGGGAGGTGTGAATGTAGGATTAGGGTGAGAAGATTGGCATGGAAGATTAGTGTAGTGGGTATATGCGGATGAATGATTGAGATAGGAGGATATGGATAGGGGATTAGGATAGCGGTATTGTGATGGCAGACTAGGATAAGAGGATACGGGTGTTGGATAAGAGGATGATGTAGATGAAGGATATGATGGATATCCCTTGTCAAAGTTAGCATAAGAAGCATGATTAGGCATGGATGAAGACATAACGGGATAACTCGAAGGGGTGATTGAATTTTGGAAAGCGGGTGGAGAAAGCTTACTAGTAATGATGTGTCAAGGGAATCTATGTCATATTCCTCTTGATTGACAAGACTTTCATTATCATTGTCAACATAATTAGGGTTTCCCTTGACTACTATTGATGAAGGATAAGGATTCATGATGATGAAAGGATCAAAGATTTGGGATGGGAATGGACTAAAGCTCAAATCAGGATTTAGGTTAAGCTCATATCGGGATTGGATTAAAGCTCAGATTAGGATGATTGGATGATGTGATAGAATTGATTTTGACAATCAAATTTAATTATCAAAGGATGATTACGACACCGAATTTTCTTCGAGATGGAAGTAGGTTGATTGGGTTGAAGGTGATTGGACAATGATGTGATTGGATTGGATAAGATCGATCGATGATTGATAATATTGAATGATGGATTGGATAGGATGATGGAAGGGATTCTAAACCTCGTTCAGAGATTACCCTAGGTGACTCAGGATACTAATTGAACAGATTAAAGGATAAAAGGATGATTGTGGTACCAAATCCACTTTGAGATTGAAAATTGATTGATTGGGTGGATGATAATGATTAACTTAGGACGGATGACAATCCTACGCAGATGTCGATGATGATGATCAGATCAGACACTTAGGTCAATTTGGATAATAACCTGAGACAAAGTTCAGGGGATTAAAATGGGGAAAATGATGATTTGATCAGAGAAACGGATGATAAAAATGGATGAATGAATACTCAAAAAAAGTAAACGATTGATCAGGATTGTTGAACGAGAGTTCAAAATTATTGAAGGAGGTTTGAAATGGATGGATGTTTTACTCGAAATGAGTACACGGATTATTGAAATGACAAAACAAGAGTTTAAAATGATGAAAGGAGGTTTGAAATAGATGAACGTTTGCTCGAAACGAGTAAATGACTGGTCGGAACGACAAAATGAGAATTAAAAATGATGAAAGGAGGTTTGAAATGGATGAACATTAACTCAGAATGAGTAAACGAATGTCTGATATGGCAAGATGAAAATAAGGAATGGATGGATGAAAGGTCAAAACGAGTGGAAGATTACTTAGAATGAGAAGACAAATGATCAAGAAGGATGAAAAACTACTCAAAATGAGTAAAAAACTACTAGGAATAGATGAATGACTCTTGGAACAAGAATATGAAATCTCAGAATGAATGATAGATTACTCGGAACGAGTAGATGATTGATCAAAATAGGTGAACAAGAGCTGGAAATGATAGAAGAAGGTTCAAAATGGATGGAAATTTACTTGGAACGATTGAACGGATGATTAGAATGGATGAATAGGAAAAAATTAAAGAAGATGGAGGGATGGATATTTAAGATTTTTTTTGATATCCAAAGATCTTGACTGTAGATGGACTAAAGCTCAAATTAGGGTTTTGGTTAAGCTTAGATTGGGATTAGATTAAAGCTCATATTAGGATTGGATTGAAGCTTAGAATTATTGTAGGATGTGATGGGATTGATTCTACACCAAGTTTCAATGTTTAAAGCACGTAAGGTGTTGACAATCAAATTTTTCTACACTTGGCAATTTTCAAAAATTGTCAAATTTTTCCATTTTAGGAAACTTCACGGACATACTTTTGAGAGTCCATTTTTTTCCCAAAAAATACCCAAAAATAAGATAGGATGAATTTTCAACTAACATCCCAAACCTGAGGCATGCATTCCGAGTTATTAACAAAAATGATTTTTCAAAAACTTAAAAAAAAAACACTAAATTGTGATTTTGAATGTCAAGATGAAAATTTGAGGCCTCAAAAATGTGGCAAAACGACGTCCAACCAACTCAAGGATTGTTGGGAATCCACATGCCACCTCATAATGCAACCACCTATAAAATTTCAGCTCAAACGGACACCCAAGTCAAAAGTTATGGCCTCTGGAAGTTTTGGCACAAAAATCAAAATTCTTGAAATGAAGTCTAGGTGATTGGGATGGATGATCTGATGCTAGATATGGAATCTAAGGATGTTCTAAGTATCACTTATATGATTTTGGTGATGAAATGATGACTTATAGAATAGTGTTGATGATGGGAAAACAGGTGCTCGGAATGACTAAGAGGGGTGAAATGATGAAATGGATGATGAAACTGACTATTCAGAGGTCAAGTTCACCTATCCAAAGGTTAGGTTCGCCTGTCGGGAGGGAAATTTTTCCTATTTGGATGGAAATTTTTCCTGTCTAGAGGGAAATTTCGCCTATTTGGAGGGAAAGTTCGCCTGTCTAGAGGTCAAGTTCACCTGTCTAGAGGGAAAGTTCACCTGTCTAGAGGGCAAGTTCACATGTCTAAAGGTCAAGTTCACCTGTCTAGATGTCAAGTTTTCCTATCCAGAGGGCATGTCCACCTATGGAGCAAAATTTGGCCAAAAATGACTAAAATAGGCTCAAAAAGGTTGGTTCAAAGGTCAAGTTTTCCCCTGACTGGACAGGTCCACCCCTGGAGGTCAGGTTCATCTATCTAGAGGTCAGGTTCATCTGTCCAGAGGTCAGGTTCATCTATCTGGAGGTCAATTTCACTTGTCCACAGGGCAAGTTCGCCTATCCGGAGGGCAGATTCACCTATGGAGCAAAATTTGGTCAAAAGTGGCTAAAACAAGCTCAAAAAGGCTAGTTCAAAGGTCAAGTTCGCCCCTGGCTAGGCAGGTCCACCCCCGGAAAAGGTCAGGTCTTCCCCTGGCTGGGCAGGTCTGCCCTTGGGTGAAAATGGTCAAAAAATAGCTGTTTAGATGCACGAAACGAGATGGATGTTTAGAATGGATGGAAAAATGATTGGAATGGATGAATGACTCTTGGAATGAGGGGAGGAAGATTCGAAATAGACGAACAAGCACTTGGAACAAGTGAATGATTTCTTGGAATGGATGAATGAGAAATCAGAATGGATGAAGGAGTAATCGGAATGACTAAATGGATGAAGGACTCTCAAAATGAGGATATAGAGGTTCGGCATGGATGAATGTTTACTCAGAACAAGTAAACAATGACTCGAAATGGGTGAACGAATCTTGAAACAATGAGAGGGAGGTTCAAAATTGAGAGATGTTTACTCAGAATGAGTAAATGAATGGTCAAAATGGTAGAACAAGATTTCAAGACAATAGACAAAGGTTTGAAATGGGTGAACGTTTACTCAGAACGGGGAAACAAGTGATCAGAACAGCAAAATGAGCGTGTGAAATGATGAAACGGGGTTCTAGAATGATGAAACGAATGATAAATCTGACCGTTCAAGGGTCAGGTCTGCCTTTGGAGGTCAAGTTCGACTATCCAAGGGGAAAGTTTTCCTGTCCAAAGGGCAAGTTCACCTGTCTAGAGGGAAATTTTTCCTATACAAAGGGAAATTTTGCCTGTCCAGAGGGAAAGTTTGCCTATGGAGCTAAAGTTGGTCAAAATTGGCTGAAAGAGGCTGGAAAAGGTTGGTTCAAGGTCAAGTTCACCCCTGGGTTGGTTAGGTTCACCTGTTCAAAGGTCAGGTTGACCCCTAGATAGGTTTAAACTTTATTTTTGAAAGGACAACTAAGGCAAAGGACTCAAAGCACAACAAACATCAATGAAAAGGATATGGTTGAGTCAATTAATCAGACAATCACTAGTTTCATACATAGAATACAATTCAAGCAACACAAACCTAAGTCTAGTAGAGAGGGTATGGCTAGCAAAGTCTTCTATTCTAGGATGAACATGGTTGCTAGGGAGTCCTCGATATACATTGGGTACGTGAGGCCCAAACCATTAACACCAACCCATTACAAGTGTGAGTTGGGAACCTTAGCGAGATACTAAAGGCTCAAACCAACTCTTCACATCATCCTAATGCTTTGCCAATTACAACATGGTTGGATTGAGGTATAGCTTTCGCTCTCCCTCCTTTATATACCCCACTGGTACGCGTGGTTGGAATCATCCCTTGAGGTGATGAGCAGGTCTTGCTAAGAAAAGTAAAAGAGGATGACTCAAAGGACTTGGTAAACTACAATGTCTTGTCACCTAAGATTACAAAATGGCACAAGGGGATTGGATATGTCAAATAGTTTACCAACAAGCACCACAAACAAGGTTAATTGACACCCCTAGTTAAACTATGTTCCTAAACACTTAAAATATCCCAAAAAGTGCTAAAAAGATGAACTTTCACCTTTTGGAAAAAAGTTGTCTAGGGAAAATCTGCCTATCTGGAGGGCAAGTTCGCCTGTCTAGAGGGCAAGTTCATCTATCTACAGGGAAAGTTCATTTTTCTGCAGGGAAAGTTCTCCTGTGTAGAGGGCAGGTTCGCTTGTCTATAGGTCAGGTCCGCCCCTCTGTGAAAAATTTTCCAAAAACACTTTCTTGAGTCTGTGGAGGGCAGGTCTGCCCCTGGGCAAGGTCAGGTCCACCTATGAAGGGAAAGTCCACCTGTCTGTCAGGTCAGGTTTTCCCCTTGAGGTCGGGTCCACCCTAGGAAGGTCAAGTCTACCCCTTTATAGGTCAGGTCCACCCCTCTGTAGGTCGGGTCCGCCCCTCTGCAACCTACACTTGCAAAAAGTCAAAAAATAACAAATGTGAAAGAAAGAAACATGTTTGTGGGTCCCACCGGGTGTTCCAGAAATATGATACGGCAAAAATACTTGTTAGAAAAAGAGCGGAAACAAAAAGAGTGCAAATAACAACTAAAAACACCCTACACCTCAAGATTGGCCTAATGATTAACTTAACTAAGCAAAATGAAATATTTCACCTTGTTGAGTTGACCCTTTGGTTGGTCCTTCAATCTTCGATGTTCTATGCTCTTTGGATGGAAAGGGATCCAAGCTATAAGATGAGATGAGGATGGGAAAACAAGTAAAAATGGGTGCAAATATGGAAATTTTGCTAAGTATGGTTCAAGAGAAAAATTTTGCAAGAATTTGGCTAGCATGAATGATCTCCTCAAAATGAGAGAAAAGAGGGGGTATTTATAGATATTTTAGAATTCTCTAGGGAAATGGATGGCTAAGATTGAGCAACCAAGATCAAGATGTAGGGCTAAGGTGAGTTGAGAACTCACAAGCCCTCACATCTTGACATGTGGCATGTAAAGTGGCTTGTAAGAGATGATGTGGACATGAGTTGGAAGGAGAGTACATGACATGGAGGTAGTACATAGTACCTTGGGATTGGACAAGATCTCCTTATAAAGGAGGTCCTTGTCCCCATATGGGTGAAAGGACATGTGAGGAATTAAAAATTCCACAAATATCCACATGGGGATGAGAAAAGGAATTTTAAATTCTAAGGAATGCATTGGAGGATTAAATATGAATTCAAAATTCACATAGAGAACAGAGTGCCTTCTCCAAAAAGAAAAAAATATTTAATAGGGTTGACTTCTAGGACACATGACATGGAGATTAGGTTGACTTAATTTATTAAGGTTGTGCAAGTACCTAATTAGACAAATTAATTACATATTAAAGGCAAGTGGGAGATTATGGAGAGTTCACATGTGACTTGATGTGACAAGTCAAAGATCACATGGGGAAGAGAAAAATGAATTTAATATTCTTTGGAAGGATAAAAGGAATTAAAAATTCCTTGAGAGGTTGATGAAGGATTAGAGGAGGGTTAGGTGGCTAAAAGAGATTAAAGGACAACTTGCAAAAGTTGGAGGATGTGACACATCCTAATCAAGGATTAGGCATGTGCACATCCCTAATGATGAGATTAGGAGAATAATTAGGATTAGATAAAAATGATGGAGGATGTGACATATGAGGAATTAAATAAATGTCATATGTATTTAATTCATTTGATGAAAGGGGGAAGATATTTAATTATTTAACTAGATACCTTAGGGATTAGAAGAACTTTAGAGATATTAATTAAATAATAGTGATATTACTTAATTAATGCAGATAAGGGAATGCTTAGATGAAAAGTGGATAAATTTGGATAAATTAAGTGTCCAAATTTAGGTGTCTACAACAACAACAAGTTATGAAGCATCGTAATAGGGTGCGCCAAAATTTATGTTTACCAAAGAAATGAAGTCTTGCAAAATATAGACAAAATTTAGCCAAATCCAAATGATGAAGTTGATGAAGAAAATGAAGAAATCATAAATTCACACACAAATTTTTTTTGGGTAGGATTTATTATGGGAAAAGTTAGGATTTATCCCTGCATTTCTACCATTTTGTAAATTCTTCTTTATTAACAGGCTTATGGTAGACGCGTAATCGGTGTCCATTAACTAGGAGAGTTCAGGTATCACCATCAATGGATTTAAGCTGGACTAAACCATTGGAAAATACTTCAAAAAATTTATATTTTTTGAGCCAATGTGTTCTGAGTTTCCCCTAATGATCCTTGTATCTGGAATTGAACAATAATGCCCAATCCCCATTATGGAATTCTTTCTCCTTGGTATGTTTATCATGCCAGACCTTGCGTTATTGTTGGACCAGCTCAGTTTGATGGACAACGTCCAAACGAAGTTCATCCAATTCGCTAAGCTATAAAACTCTCTTGATTTGGGCTCGTTTAAGATCTATACCCAACTCCATAGATTTCCTAAGGGTTTGGAGTTCAAATTCAATGGGCAAGAGCGGTTTCTTCCCAAAAACTAACAAGTATGGACTATAGCCAGTAGTTGATTTCCAAGTGGTGTTGTAAGCCCAAACAACTTTAGGTAGTTTCCTAACCCACTCTTTTCTTCTTGATGAAACTATTTTTGTTAAAATGTTTTCCAATTCTCTATTAATGACTTCGACTTGTCTATTCACCTAAGGGTGGTATGGTGAGGACTTCTTGTGACTCACTTGGAAATGATCTGTGAAGGCTAACAAAACTTTAGACATAAATTGGGGGCCCTGATCTATGAAAATTGTCCTAGGAGCTCTGAATCTAAGGAAAACTTTGTTGTAAAGGAAATCAGCTACTTATTCCTCCCTAGCAACACATAGGGCTTGCACTTCCACCCACTTAATCAAGTAGTCGGTACTTACCAAAATGTACTCTTTTCCTTGTGAAGGATGGTCTATAGGAATGATAAAATCCAATCCCCATTTTTCAAATGGTTCAAGGATTACCTGAGGTTGCAGGGGAATTTCATTAGATGTAGTTGCTCTTCCTACCCTTTGACATTCATCACATCTGCGAACATATTTCTTGATGTCCTTATGCATAGAAGGCCAATAGTATCCTACTCCCAAAATTTTGTGACTTGTCCTTTTAGAAGAATAATTCCCTCCAAAAGGATCATCATGACAAGCTCTGAGGATACTATAGGTCTCATCTACCCTAACACAACATCATAGAACCATATCAGGTCCACATCAAAATAGGATCTCATTAATCCATTTGAAAGGGGAGTTTTCCCTAATGAGACATTTCTTCTGTTTTGATGAAAAATGAGGTGGTACTTCTGTAGTGGCCAAGTAGTTTGTAATATCGACAAATCAAGGGGTTTTAGTATAGATGGAAAACATATTTTCATCTGGAAACTCATCCTGTACTGAAGCATAGTCACCATCATGTTTAATCTAGGATAATAAATCCGCAACTACATTGGACTTCCCTAGTTTTTCAATAATTGTTATGTTGAATTCCTAGAGAATTAGAAGCAACCACCTAATTATCCTTGCATTTACTATAGGTTTCTTCATGAGGTACTTGATGGCTGAGTGATCTGTGAACACTGTGACTTTGTATCCCATGATATGATGCCAAAATTTCTTGATTGCATGAACTAAAACCAAGAATTCTTTCTCTATTGTGGTATAATTCCTTTTGGTTGGTGTCAAATTCTTATTGATGAAATATATGGCATATTTTCCCCCATTCTCATCTTCTTATCCTAAAACCACTCCAATGGCATTATCTAATGCATCAACATAGATATGGAATGGAAGGTTCCAATTAGGTCCATGAAGGACAAGAGCAGAGATGAGTTTCTCCTTGATGATTTCAAATGATGACTGACACTCAAGCGTCTAGATGAACTCTACATTCTTCTGAAGAAGGGAAAACATAGGGGTTGCAATTTTGCTAAAATTTTCTATGAATATTCAATAGTATCGAGCATGCCCTAAGAAACTTCTAACATCATTGTGGGTTTTTGGAATCTTGAGTTATTGTATTACTTCAATTTTCTTAGGATCAACCTTAATCCCCTCAACTGAAATATGGTGTCCTAGCACTATTCCTTGTTCCACCATTATTAGACATTTCTCATGGTTTAAGGAAAAATGATGATCCTCACATCACTTCAACACCTTATCTAGATTTTTGAGGGCATCATCAAAGGTTGAACCATATATAGTGGAGTCATCCATATAAAATTCCACACACTCATTTACCAACTCAACAAATATAGCCAAGATAACTCTCTGGAACGTTGCAGGAGCATTACATAGCCCAAAGGGAACAACCTAATATGTAAATGTTCCTAAGGGAAAGTAAAGGTTGTCTTATCCTGGTCTTCTACTGCTACCTATATCTGGTTGTAACCACTAAATCTATCTAAAAGAAAATATTTCCTCCCAACCAAGTTATCCAACAGCTAGTCTACAAACAATAGAGGGAAATGATCTCTATGTGTTGCTTTGTTAAGTTCCCTAGAGTCTACACACACTCTCCACTTTCCATTCTTCTTTGGGACCACAACCAAAGGTGACACCCATTTTCTATTAGAAATCGGGTAGATAAACCCTACTTGTAGGAGTTTCTCAATTCTAGTTTTAACGATGTCTTTTAAAGCAGGACTGAGTCTTTGTTGTGGTTGGCGAATAGGTCAAACATCCTTAGTATAGATATGATGATTACACACACTGGGGTGTATTCATTGTTGGTATGTGGCAACTAATCATGCTATACTGTACACTTTAGCATGTATCCTTTCTAGGGTCTAGGGTCAAGCTGGGCCTTGGGCGAGGGTTAGGGGGCAATAGCCCCCGAGAAAAAAAAAATTCCATTTTTTTGCGTCCTCAACGAAAAAGGAAAAATCATCGAAAAAGAAAAAAAACCTACTTTGTAAAACCCTAATTCTGGAAGTTTCTAAAAGGCTTGTTATAAGGGGTTGGGATGGGTGTTACAATATGTAGAAAAATGTGATTATTCACAAGGTTCTAATAAGTTTCACACTGGATAATAAAATCATTGGATGGCTGCAATTTAGTGGATGTAGCATGTAGCCCGGATTGGGTGAACCACATTAAATTCTCTGTGTTGTCTTGTTTCTACTATAATTTTCTGTGTGTTTTATTTCTCTGTTTTATTGATCAAATATGCATTTAATTGTTAGATATTTGCCTACTAACCCTAACATTCCTCTCATATCTGTATAGTCCCAAGAGAAAGCTTTAGATCTATTCACCAGGGTGTCAAACAATTTGTGTTCTTCCAAATCAGTCAATCAACTGTTAATGTTCAAAGTTTTTCTTGGTAGCAACATGATGGTTTTAACTCCCAAATGGTTGTATGTGATAGTATACATATGTCTTATCAAGGTGTTAAGAGGAAAACTATGAGGTATGGTTTTATCAATCCAACAACATCTACAAAGAAATGGTGCATTTTTTTAACTAAGTTCACCAAAGGACAAGGCAATCCCATGAAACTGGCATTATCAAATTTTGTGTGATCTATATTGATTGGGTGTCCTAGGATTTCTTCTACATCTTTCGTCTCCTCACCACTCGAATCCATAGTAAGATTTTCCACATTTTTATCCAATTTATCCTCTAATTCTTCACCATGTTTGATGACTACCATGGCTAGTGAATCCAAATTTTCCTATCCATTGGGACTTTCTAGTTCATCAACCCATACTTTATGGTGTTCGACAAGCTTGGCAAGAGGATAAAAAAACAAATTTTTGCTATTAGGTCCATGTGAAATGGTCATTCCTCCCTCTCTAGAGTAAATTTTGGTTGTAACAATAGCTAGCCATGGTCATTCGAGAATTATTAGATAATTATTTTTAGGTGTAAGGGACTCAATTATCTGAAAATCTACTGGATATTCCCATCCATCCACCTTAACAAGAACATTTTGAATGACGCCCTTGGGAATAGCTATGGATTGATTTTCCATCTGCAAGACTATAGTTGTGGGACGTAAATTAGTAAGTCCCAACTTTTCCATCACATCAATAGTCATTATGTTAATGGCTACTCCAAGGTCCACCAAAGCATTAGGTATTGCTACCTCATTAACTATTACTGTTATAAGTGGACTACCTGGATCATCATATTTTGGAGCAGTGGTCATCTTGGCCAACAAGTTAGCCAAATAACCATTTATGTGTACAATATTTATTCATTTGGCTTTCCTCCTAGATTTTTGATACACAATTGTTTGATCAACTGGTTTAACTCAAGAATCTCCTTAATCGCTTGTAGCAAAGGGACTTCAATCTACAACTATTTAATTTCTTATATCAATGCAGTTTTGATAGATGTGGTCATTTTAGGAGTATTTTTCACAGTAATTGGTTTCAGACACTCTAGAAAAGGTGCTTTGATTTTTTCCTTAGGAGTGGAATCCTTCAAAAGTTCATTTGGAGACTGACCCCCTCCTCCTAAGGTAGGTCGAAATCTCCAACTAAAGATGGCAAGTCGAGCTTGTGTTGAGTAGCTTTCGGGTCTTGTTCTATGGATGTGGGCATTGTTGTGGTTTTCTCAGTAGACTTCTTAATAGGTTCATCTAGGATTTCTTCAATAGTCGGCTGTGAAAGTGTTTTTCTAGACCTCACTTGCAAGTTTCCATAGTGTATTGTATTAAGTCCAATTATATTTTCCTATTTGGTGGAATACACTAGAGTATTTAGGTGATTGTTCTTTCGGTTTGGAACGGGTTGCATTGGAAGTGGTGGCTGGTTAATTTGTTAATTTTGTTGAGTATTCTAGGGAGGTGGTAAAATATTTTTTTGTTGAGTAGGCATCCTTCTGGGAAAAGTATAAAACTGATGCTGAGGTTGATTCCATTAAGGAATGGAATTCTGAGGATACCACTATTGTTTAAGCTAGTTGGGCCATTGAGGATTACCCCAAGATTGATTTTCCCATTCAGGTGGTCCCTAAGGATACATTTCCAAATTAGGTGGTACTGGAGTATGGTTCCTGACGCTAGGGTGCTACCTATTGATTATTGTTCCAATTAGGTTGAGGTCTCCAGTTAGGGTTTGAATTTTTACCATAGGAAAAATTTCCTCCAGTTCTTTGATTCACAATGTTTACTTCTTCCTCAACTAGGGGTGTTCTTTTCTTGAAACTCTTGATGGCATTCAGAAACTCACACTAATCGGTGGGGTTATTTTTGTCACACACTGGACAAATGTCAATTTTGTCAAATTTTTCCAAAGGACATTCCCTTAGCAAATATTTGTTTTGACACCTAGGGTAGTAAATGGACAAAGTCTCAGGATTTCATGTTTTAGCATTTATGTCATCTAACGTGGTTTTTAACTAAAAAAGAATGTTGGTCTTGAAGTTAGCTAGCTCTTCACATAGTTTTCCTATTTCATTGGAACCTATAAAGAGGTTTGAATTCCATATACCTCCTCGAGTATGAGAGAAATTCCAACACAATTCTATAATATTGTCTAGCCCCAGTTGGGACACATCTCATTTTTCCATTAAATCCAACCTCCTTTGAGCTTCATCATTGAGACCTTTGAGGAATAGGGTCTTCAAAATATCAAGACTTATGACTTCTTCACTACAACATTTAGACAAGAAGAGAAACCTATCTCGGTAATCCTCTAAACTTCCATCCTTATTTTTCCTTATTTTGAATAGTTTTTCTTTCCTATCACTGACCATATAGTAACTTTGGTATTTCTCCAAAAAGGTAGAATCCATTTCATCCCAGGAGGTTATTGACTAAGAATCTAGTCCCATAAACCAATGCATGGCTAAGTCTTTTAGAGTGGAGGGGAAAATCTTTAGTTTCTGATTATCACTCATGTAGTCATGTCTCACACAAGACTTTAAACTCAAATAGAAACTAATCAGGGTCCTCACTAGAAAAACCTCAAAAGGTTGGCAAGAAGTCCAGTGAGATATTTCTCACTTTCATATCATCATCTGCATCAATAGCAATAGGATAAGGGCAGGTGCATGGAGATGGGTAGCCAATTTGTGGCCACTTTCAAAAAAAAGTTTTGAAAAGTCATAATGCAAGCGCATTATAACAAGAATGTGTTATAATGAAAGAATGTTATAATGAAAGTGCATTATAACACACTCATGTTATGGCTTGGTGTGTCAAGCCTAAGGCTTGGCCACAATGAACCCATAACATGAGTGCGTTATAAGGCCCTCACATTATGACATGTTAAAAGCAAAAAAAAAAAGTGAAATGCACTCATTCTTGCATTTCGATTGTGTTTTTTGTTGTGCCCATAGCCAAAACCCCCATTTTTCATGCTCACATTCTAGGAGGAGGTATTTTTCAAAAATCTTCATCAACAGTTGCTATTTCATTGCAAGGATGGCACCATGATGATGAGGAGGTGTGAGAGGTAAGGATTGTTTGCTTTTTGTTTTGAATTTGTTAGTTTTAAGTTGTATTTGATATTTATTTTTTTGAATCTGTAGGAGATGCAAATCAACTTGCAAACCCTCAAAATCCTCAACAAGAAGAGCAACCAAATCCTCAAGAACAAAATCCTCAACAAGAAAATCAACCTCCTCCACCAATCACTCAACACCCTAGTGGAACTCAACAAAATTTAATGAGTGAAATTGAGAACAACAGAAAAAAAAATTGAGGATTTAATTAGTAGGTTGAGTGATCCAAATGGTTCAATTATGGAAATAATGACCCTATCAAGTTCATTGAAAGATATTTTAAAAAATGTAGATTCAATTAGCAAACAAATAACTGGATGACAAGATAAGAGGCAGACGGCTAGGGCTTATTACATGGATAAACTATCATATAAAGATGTAAAGGATTTAACAATTACAAAAGGTGATTTGTGCTCATTATTCACTGACCCATGCACAAATCAAAATTTTACCCTCAATGCGAAGAGGTTTCCTATTTATTGGTTCCACCACCAATAGATTAAGAACTATTTTTATGATAGGTGGTACATGGTTTTTGATTACCCACCATGCAACAATTTTGAAGTCCTACAGTATTTCCTTAGGAAATTGTACAGTGAGTTCATATTGAACAAAATACCAAATTATTTGATATAAGGGACTTCTAGGGGAGAGATGGGGGGTTGGCTCAAGATAGACTCGGTGCACATCCAAATCCTACACGGCAAGGGAGATGAGCTCTTGCTAGGACACCTCGTGAGCACATTGTTATGCCTTTCGTCATGAAGGAGAATGCCGACGTAGAGACATTGTAGGTGATCAACACTTTGACCCAAAGTTTCATCCATTATACTAGCCCTATTCTATAGTTCCATGTAGGAGTCTTCGAGTGGTGGCCTTTGAACCCATGTGTGTCAATCTTGTGGGGCAACTTGTTCATATGACCCCACCGACACTCGAGAGGCTACTACATAGGATCTGTCTATAGCTATGGAGATGGAGAGGGAAACTGACATTTTTCATGAGGCGTATGGCATTGATACTCAGGTAAAATTTAGCATGTTCATTTAACTTATTAAATTTTAATTTTGAAATGCAAGATTAACTAATTTAGTTTTATGATTTTAATAAAATTGCAAGGTCGCAGTGTTGAGACTAGATACACCGGCCCTACAGCTACTTATTTCTATAGTAAACCTATCTGTGGGGTATGTAACTAATAAACAATTATAAATTTATTACATGTTACTAGCATTGTTTTATGAATGGTATTTTAACATGTGATTTTGGATGTTGAACAAGCTAATATTGGAGGTTTCAAGGGAACACCTCTCAGTGCCAGTGGATTTACTCAAACCTACACGCAAGTAATAGAATAAAGAGTTTAACTAATGAATTGTACTTAACATATTTGTGTATTTTATATTCATATCATTGATTGTGTTGCATTGCACATCATTCAAAATCAAAGCATTACTTTACATTCCATAACTAATAACTATATGTTGATAGATGAAAAAATTTCAACTACAATATAGTTGTTTAGAAAGTCAACATAAGCAGTGATGCAATTACTTCACATAGCATAAGTAATAAGTCTAGGAGTAGCTTCCAATTGCATTTTCTTGTCATGGAATTCCATGAGACCACTTTTTACTACTCGACATCTTTTCAAATATTTCACTACCTTGTCTATGCTATGGATGCTTGGAAGGAATATATGAAAGAATAATAGTAAGCAATAACATAGACAAGGCAATGAGTTTTTTGAAAAAATGCCTCAAAAAAATGTGGTCTCATGGTGATTTCCATCACCATGAGACCCAATTTCTTTGAGGCACTTTTTCAAACAACTCACTTCCTTTTCTCTGCTACCACATTTTCCATACATGTTTACCAAAGAATTTTATCAAACAGTTCATTTCCTCACTGCTATGGTTAAAATCTTAAAAGAGGTGCTTTCCAAAAAATTGATACAATGCAGGGCAATCAAATAACTTAACTTCATTACTCAAAAGGATTCAATCCACTTTGCAACTCAAAAATTCAATTCTTTCTTTATTTTTAAACTTCTACCTAGTCTTCCTACTAGGTCAACCAACCCACTTTTCCTATCAAAATTTTCAATTTTCTCAAACAACCCTATCAAAAAATCCCCAAATCAAGTACCCATCATGGCCTAATTTCACATATCAAAAACTCAATACCAACTCCTTTGGATCATTGATTCCAAACCTGGCTTTCAATGCTTAATTAGTCCTTAATTAGGCCTCTTTTTCAAAGAGACACCTCTCTAAAAACAAAACCAAACCTTGAACCCACTAAATAGTCAAAAGAAAGCCAACAAAACCTTAGATTATTCAAGTTGTAGGTCTCCACTCACTCATTTAGACCCCTTTTCATAAAATCCTCACTTTCTTTGCAATCAACTAGGGCTTATTGAAACTCTTGTTCCCTGACCTCTCACAAGATTAAAACCACCTAAATCAGGATTTTTTATGTCTTCACATGCTCATTTTATACTTCTCTCATGCTTCCCTAAAGCATTTATGAAACTTCCTTCATGAACCTCTCACTTTTCACTTGTTTTCACCCTTTCTAACTAGGGTTTCATAGTCTCTTTCTCACAAATAATGACTCTTGGCCTCTCAATTATAAAAAATTTGTCCAAAAACATCTAATTACGTATATCTCATGAAATTTCATTAGGTTCTCTATCCATTTCTTCAACTAACTCACTCTAACCTTGCTCAAAGGCACTAAAACTAGTTTTTACAATAGGGCAGTGTTGAGAAACTCACCAAATATCCTTCCCAAACCTAATATATATCTTCCACACCTACTCCTACATTATTCAGGTCCATTCCACCAAGAAATAGTGGGTACAAAGAGGTGGAATGACCTATCAAGTCATTTAAGCAATCAAACTACTAAACCCCTATTTTTTGACTGCCTAGAGTAATCAGGCTACCAAAAGCTTGAAACTTAATATTAGATGCTGAAATTAGTTTTAAATTGATGCAAACACCTAACTCTTTCAATTCACACACATTATAGATTCCCTACCACCTGTACAAAATTGTACATTGGCAGATAATGCAGGAAAACACAAAAAAATAATAGTATAACAGTGATATTATATTAGTTTTCTCCTTCAATCTCTCCAACAACAACTTGCATCAATGGATCATATAATTTTTAAATATTTCCCAACCTTTCCAACTTCCTACAATGATTCAATAACCTCTACAACTACTTTGACCCTTGGCATTGCATGCCTTTACACCTTTTTTGCATTTTTACAACATTTGAAATTGACAACTTTGTCAATATTTCGTAATTTTATACTTTATGCTTAAATCAACTAACTAAGACTATTAAAACCTCCAAAATGGATATTTAAGCCTTATTACATCATAAAAACACCTTAACCAATTCAAACTCCTAAATTTTCGTCATGGAGGCATGTGCTTGCAAAGGTGCACCTGCACAACAAACTATGGATGCTTCGAAAAAATCTATCAAAGCATAATAGTAAGCAATAGCATAGACAAGGAAGTTAGTAGTTTGAAAAAATGTCTCAAAGAAATGTGGTCCCATGGTGATGGAATTCCATTCCATCACTATGAAATCACATTTCTTCTAGGCATTTCTTCAAACAACTCACCACCTTTTCTATGATACCACATTTTCCATACATGTGTGTATACACCTAAAAACAGTCATCACCTTTAATTAATTAAATACTAGCTATTTGATTAATATTCCAAGTATGTATAAATAAATTCTCAATTTATTTATATTGTTCACCTTTCTCTAATTCTCCAAAATCTAAAAACATATTCTTCTAAATTAATTAAATAAACAAGGTTCCCTAAACTTGTTTTATTTAATTAATCTTCACTAAATCCAATTAGGAATTAGAGCACATTTCTACAACTTTTTGTGTGCTACCTCATCAAGGTCATATGAAAATAAATAACTCTGATTTTTAATTAGAATTATCTTCAACTCATTTCAAAAAGCACATGGTTCATTTCCTCCCACACTTCCACCAACTTTGGAGCACATGACTTATTCCCCCCACACTTCCACCAATTTTGGAGCACATGACTTATTCCTCCCACACTTCCACCAATTTTGGAAGAACATGGTCTTCTCTTCCCACACTTGAATCTTCCATCCAATGGCATGTTGCCCATTGGTCAAGAGATTCTTCCACACACATGGCATGTTGTCTTTGGTCAAGGGGACAACATCCTAATTCTCTTCATCTTCACCATCCATTTTTCTTATTCGAATTTGGACTATTGATTATTGCCACCTCACTATATGCTTGGAAAAGGCTATAAATACAACCCTTGGGCCTTGTATTTTTCATCCACATTTGAAGTAAACTTATCATGCAGGTTTATCATTGGAGCTTGGAGCATTTTGGGAGGTTTATCATTGGAGCTTGGAGAATTTTGGGAGTCTTATAAGTAGTCTTTACATCATGTTTTTCTTTCCATTTACATCTTAGTTTTAAATCTTGCATCATAGTTGCATTTTATCATCCATCTTGCATCATAGTTATATTTTAGATTAGCTCATTTTAAGTTTGCATTTGAGCATATGTAGAATAATGCATAGAATCATATAGATCACTACCATAGTATCCACCTCCACTTGTTCATTTATCATCAACATCATCCTCCACTCATCATAGCATTCATCATCATTTTTTTCACATAGTTTCATGTAGGCATCAAATTGGCTTGCATGTTGAATTTTATCTCATTTCCTAAGTAGTCATTTTAACAACCATTGTGCTCATAGAAATTTGAGGGCCAAACGGTTTAATAAATCCTTAGGAATAGAGGACAATGAGATGTTCTTGAAAGATTCGTTAAGATGCAATTTAGAATAGTTTGCTTTGCTTTGAATCTTTGAATACAAATCGTTTCATTAAGGTTTGTGTTGATACTAACTTTGCACATTTCACACACACACAATGTGTACCAAATCATTTTATCATACTCACTCCCTTGCTACTATGGCTAAAATCCTAAAATAGGTGCTTTCCAACAAACTATGGATGCTTGGAAAAATAGCTATCAAAGCATAATAGTAAGCAATAATACCATAGAGAAGGCAATGAACTATCTAAAAAAATGCTTGAAAGAAATGCAGTCTTATGGTGATGGAACGCCATGACATGCATTTTTTTGTAATGGCATTCCATCACCACGAGACCCCATTTCTTTGAGTCATTTTTACAAACAATTCACTGCCTTCTCTATGCCACTACAGTTATTGTACATGTCTACGAAAATATTTTATCAAACGGTTTATTGGTTTGCTGATATGGGTAAAAGCCTAAAAACAAGTCCTTTCAAACAAGATATGGATAGGGAAAATAGTAAGCATGATAATCAGAAATATATAGTTTAATAAGTACTCAAAAATTTGTTCATTAATAAGATATTGTAGTTTGTGTGATTGAATAATTTGTTGTTTTATTTTTAGATGTTGCAAGCGGAAACACCTATGAATGTGACAAGGGAAATGGACATCAATGTTTTGTCTGCTATAGAATCCTCGATGGCTCTGATAGGGGAGGTATGAGGAAAATTACTAAATTTCAATTTACATTCATTGTTATAGATGTTATTTCGTGAAAAAGAAAACCATTATTGATTTGTAGTTTAATTTCTATTTGGATGGTTTATATAGGGCTTCAGCATGCCTCAACCTAGGCATGAAAATATTTCCCTCATGGAGAGTAATCATCAAATGGCGGTAAGTGGTTATTTTGTTAAATATATCATTTTTTATAATGTAATTTCTATGTATTAATGTCTTTACTTCTTATTTTAATAGATAAAAATTCACCAAGAACTAAACACTAGGAGGAGTAGCAGGAGCACTCCTCGAGCGTAGCAGAAGTGAGTGATAGATATCGCCATCTAATTGAAAAGAAAAGGGAAATATTTTATTTCGTGAGCATTGAGAGAAATGAATTTTGATTCCAAAGACCTTGTATGCCTACATGGCAATTTTGTACATATTTTGTATTGAATATATTTGACATTATATGCCTATATGGAATTCTCGTAACCCTGTATGGCTATTTTGTACCTATATTTCTTACTTATATTGACATATATTGATGTATGTAGGTGATCCCACAATACTGGTTTACAATTTTTTGCCAAACTGGACACTAAACTAATTTTTTCTAACTAAATCTTCACTTTCGGACACCTATAGCAACTAAACCATGAGGAATTTGAAGATGATGCAAACTAGTGATTTGTGACATTTTTTCTATAGATTTTGAATATTTTTTTTTCAAATTTTTTGGATTAAGATTGCACTTCTTTTTCCATCTCCTTTGAAAACTAGTTTTTTTCAATAAACACCATTTTAAATGAGTGATGTTCACCATATAACACCTAAATTTTTTTTTCCATGAAGGATAAAATTATAATTTTTTTGAATTTAGATTTTTAACTATGATATCTAGTTCTTCCAATTGGTTTCATAGTGTTTTATTGAATATTTTTTCCTTAATCAAGTTTCGAAGTCAAATTGATTACAATTTAGACATAGGTGAACTGTATAACACAACATTTTTTGTATGTATCAAAATTCAATTTTCTTTTTTTTTGGATCAAGGACTTCAATATCTGGTGCACTCATATTTTTCAAATATTTTTTTTGATGATATTCTATTTTTCCACATGTGTAGAACAAAGAGCTTGATTTTCGGTGAAAACCCTACATTCACAAGAAATAAAAAATAAACATAATAATTAAATTAAATTTATTTAAAATTACACTTTTTGGGAATCTTATAATAAGGAATACATACTTACAAAAAATAAATTTTAAATGAATTCATTTGATCCCCCAAAAGGTAAATCAAAAGTTGGTTTTTAATAACATTTTGATAGGTGTAAAGGAGACTGCATTATAGGTATAGTTTAAAACGAGTGGGGTTCTATCCAAGGGTGTTTGATCTAAAGTAGTTTGATCAAACCCTCTTCAATTGGAATGCTTTAAATGAAACTTTTTAACGCTTAAATCATTATATTTTCTAAAAATATGTGATTTCAACAAAAATTAGAATCTCCCAGAAATTGTAAACTAGCTTTGTGGGATCAACCATGCCTACGTGGATATTTGGTTAATACAAATATTTTTTATCGATGGTGTCCATATTTGCATTCTAAATTCATGGTTCAATAGATATGAGTTACGTGTATTCAAGTGTATACTTTACAATTTATGTGTATACTTTGTGACGTATGTGTGTTCCAATGTATACTTTGCGACTTACATGTTTTCATGTGTATACCTTGTATTCATGCATATCCTTTGTATTAATTTGTGTATAATATGTATTTGTGTGTATAATTCAAGGCTTACATTTTTTTAGTACTTGTGCTTCTCCTATTCACATGTACATTCTTGACTTATTCACGTGTATACTTATTAATTGGTTAGCCCTAGCATTGATCATTGTTGTCCTCCATGGTTTGTCTTGAATATTAATTAATTGATGCTAAACAACTTTATCTAAAAGAAAAAAACACATTTTCAATTGGTATTCCATGAAATGATTCATAAAATGATTCCAATATATTTAATCCTTTGATTGGAACAACTCAATTAAGCAAAGGATACATAATATTCAGAGTAGACGAAGTAGTTAACTTCTTGACACATTATCATACAAACATTTATCTTCAATAGTCTTTAAAAGATTTCATGGCATAATCCTGATAGTGCAAAATGAATTGTTATGTTCTTGATGTGTCACCATATAAACACGTCAAAAGATTTATATGTTAACTTTTTGCAATATTAATTCTTGTATACGAAATGAACTCGAGAGAAAGCAAGTTATAATTTATAATACAAATAAGAAATGGACTCAACACTATCCTAGACCCTCAAATAGGTCCATTTAAAAAAACAACACCCTCTTAATCACTCTTTCAATTACAAAACACCCTTGGGCAGAATTTACCAGTCTACAAATCCACAAAATCCACAATTTTTAGGGCATGATTGGCCCTCTAACCCCACTATCCTCTAAACCCTCACTTTTCTCAAATTTCACTAGGTTTTATTGAAAACCCCATATCTAGATGTCATACAAGCTCAAAACCTCTTCCAACACTCTTCATTCTGCTTGCACAAACTTAATTGACCACCAAATTATACTACCCCTTAACTTTACCCACTTTTTCTCCCTCAAACCTCTCTTTTTCATTCAAAACCCCTCTTTTTCCAAGTAGGGTATCATGCCATAACATAATTTTGACCTCCCTTATCCTTGCAGACCATTTGAACACATCAAACTCCACAACCTCACCCTATTTCCAACCTATTCTAACTTATTCTCAAGTAATTTCTTCTTTTCACCTTGTCTAGCCTTGCTTTTAAGGCCTAAATTCTGAATTTTGAACAAGGACAGTGACACAATCAAGGTAGGAGGGTCCAATGAAGGACTATCTAGCCTTGCATCCTAATTCATTAACTTTATGATAATGATAGAAGTTCAATGTAAACTAACATCTAATCAACAGAGAGATAACACACATAACACCAGATATATCTTGGGAAAACCCACAAGGGGAAAAACCTAGCCTTCAAAGCTCATTCGACATATATTATAATCTCAAAACACATTACATATGCCTCAAGGGCTTTACAGATTCTAGGTTGCATCCCAAAGATTACAAAAGAACATTATCCATCAGCTCTTCTATTTGGTGATCTACCTTCAAGTCTTGCTTTGCCTCATTAGTTTGCAATCTGAACAAGCCACCCTGCAAGTTGCCTCAAGTTCCTCCGCTCTATGATCCTTCCAGATCAAAACACTTCATCTTCATGCTTCATAATTTCTAGTATTCTTAGCACTATGCTTCCCTGCTTTGTAACAATCATATATCTTCTATTTATATCCTCTGCAAGTCATCTAATCTTAACATGTCAGCCAAATTACAAAGGCTAGAAAGGTAACACATACACACAACTAGGTCAGCCTCAAATAGAAGGCAAGCCACATAGAATACGTGGACCTCCATGAAGGTCCGCTAGGTCCTCCACATCATCCAAAATTATTCCTTTTAGATTCACAAGTCACAGAATCACTCCACAAACCAACTAAGCTTCACCAAACACTATTGCTATGCTCTCTGAACTAACGATCCCCTTCTAGAATTGAACCCAAATGATCTGAATTTCTAAAATTTCATAGCTCATGTTGTTTAGTGACTAACTTCAACTTCGCAACCTCCAACAATAAAATTCCATAATCCGGTACTCTACAACTGCCAACTACCTCAATTATTCTAAAGGTTTTTGGATGCTCCTACATTAGGAAACATTAGTAATCTCTTCCAATGCCTTTACCAATGCTATTTTCTTATTCATACTCCCTATCATACTTACATAATTGACTAAAATGACCCCACACTAACTCAAAACTAAAATAAAGATTACAAAATGGGCCTATCATGGCCTTATTTGACATTGTAATGACTAAAACCATTGAAATAGACCTTCTTAATCAAATGGAGGAACAAGGTTCTCTGCAACAATGATCATATACTTTTTGTGTGGAATACTCAGACTTCTCAATCTTCGTGTGTATGTTTCTCTTTTTGATTGTTTTGCATGCCATCATAAGGGATCAAGCTGGTTGAACATAGCTTAGAGAAATTCCGCGTGTTTGGGTGTGAAAGAGGACCATACCTAGCGGAAACCTACCTATTAGGATGTGTTGGAGTAGTTTGTTTGGTCACACAAATTACAAAATGAAATTTCCACCACTTTGCAACTTTACACTGCTTACATTTGACACATTTTCTATCAAGTGAAAACTAGACACCATAGGAAAATGACTCCAAGATAACAAAAACTAAGAGAGGTTATTGTAGAGGGGAAAAACATGATCCTGTAGGATCAAACAAAGAGTTCGTAAGAGTCACGTTTTCTAAGTAATAGCCCATCAAAGTTTTCTTCCCTTTTTCACTTTGAACTCTTAAGGGATCGATCTAGTTGAACATAGCTCATAGTGATTCCACATTTTTGGGTGAAAAAGAGGACCATGCATAGCATAAACATACTTATTCAGACACATTAGAACATTTTTTTTGGTCACACGAGTTACAAAACAAAAGTTGCACCACTTTGCACTACTTGCATTTGACACCTTTTCTATCAAGTAGAAATCCACCACCATGGGAAAACCACTCCAACATAGAAAAATTTGAGAGAGGTTTTTGTAGAGGGGACCAATGCAATCCTATAGGATCAAATGAGAAGTTCCTAGGCATCACGGTATCCAAGTAACAACATGCTGAAGTTTGCAGCCATTTTGCACTTTGGACTCTTAAGGGATTGATCTGGTTGAACGTAACTCAAAATGATTCCGCATGTTTGGGTGTAAAAGAGGACCATTTATAGCATAAACATACCTATTCGGACGCGTTGGAGTGGTCTATTTGGTCACACGAGTTGCAGAACGAAAGTTGCATCACTTTGCAACTTTGCACTGCTTGCATTTGACACTTTTTCCATCAAGTGAAAATCTACCACCATAGGAAAACCACTCCGAGATAGTGAAAACTAAGAGAAGTTTTGTAGAGGGGCCAACATGATCCCATAGGATTAGATGAGAAGTTTCTAAGTATCACAGTATCTGAGTAGCAACATGCTGAAGTTTGCAACCATTTTGCACTTTGGACTCTTAAGAGATTGATCCAGTTGAATGTAGCTTGAAGCGATTCTACATGTTTGGGTGTGAAAGAGGACCATTCCTAGCATAAACATACCTATTTGGATGAGTTGGAATAGTCCTTTTGGTCACACGAGTTGCAAAACAAAATTTGCACCACTTTGCAACTTTACACTGCTTGCATTTGACACTTTTTCCCCAAGTGAAAATCCGCCACCACGGGAAAACCACTCCAAGATAGAAAAAACCAAGAGAGGTTTTTGTAGAGGGGCCCAACACAATCTTGTAGGATCAAACAAGAAGTTTCTAATCATCACGGTATCTAAGTAACAACATGCTAAATTTTGCAGTCATTTTAGACTTTGGACTCTTAAGAGATCGATCTGGTTGAACGTAGCTCAAAGCGATTCCACATGTTTGGGTGTGAAAGAGAACAATTCCTAGCGTAAACATACCTATTCGAATGCGTTGGAATAGTCTGTTTGGTCACACAAGTTGCAGAATGAAAGTTGTACCACTTTGTAACTTTGCACTACTTGCATTTGACACTTTTTCCATCAAATGAAAAGCTGCCACTCCGAGATAGTGAAAACTGAGAGATATTTTTTTAGAGGGTCCCAACATGATCCCATAGGATCAGATGAGAAGTTTCTAAGCGTTACAGTATCCAAGTAACAACATGTTGAAGTTTGTAGCCATTTTTCACTTTAGAAACTTAAGGGATTGATCTGGTTGTATGTAGCTTGGAGCAATTCCATGTGTTTGGGTGTGAAAGAGGACCATGCCTACAATAAACATACCAATTCAGATGCATTGGAACAACCTTTTCCCCGAGTGAAAATCTACCACCATGGGACAACCACTTCGAGATAGCAAAAACCAAGAGAGGTTTTTGTAGAGGAGCCCAACACAATCCCATGGGATTAGAAAAGAAGTTTCTAAGCATCATGATATCTAAGTAACAGAATGCTAAATTTTGCACCATTTTGCACTTTGGACTCTAAAGGGATCAATTTGATTGAACATAGCTCAAATCGATTCCGTGTGTTTGGGTTCGAAAGAGGACCATTCCTAGCATAAACATACCTATTCAGATGTGCTAGAATAGTCTGTTTGGTCACACGAGTTGCAGAATGAAAGTTGCACCATTTTGCAACTTTCAACTACTTGCATTTGACAACTTTTCACCCAAGTGAAAATCTTCCACCACAAGAAAACCACTCAGAGATAGAAAAAAATGAGAGAGGTTTTTGTAGAGGGGCCCAACGCAATCTCACAGTATTAGATGAGAATTTTCTAAGCATCATGGTATCCAAGTAATAACATGTTGAAGTTTGCAGCCATTTTGCACTTTGGAATCTTAAGGGATCGATACTGTTGAACATAGCTTAGAGTGATTCCACATGTTTGGGTGCAAAAGAGGACCATGCCTAACATAAAAAGTCCTATTTGGATGCATTGGAATAGTCTATTTGGTCACATGAGTTGCAAAATGAAAGTTGCACCACTTTGCAACTTTGCACTGCTTGCATTTGATACTTTTTTCATCGATGAAATCTGGACACCACGGGAAAACCACTTCAAGATAACAAAAAATGAGAGAGGTTATTGTAAAGGGGCCCAATGTGATCTCATAGGCTCAGACAAATATTTTTTAAGTGCCATGATTTATGAGTAATACCCCATCAAAGATTGCTTCCCTTTTGCACTTTGGACCCTTAAGGGATCAAGCTAGTTGAACGTAGCTTGAAGTGACTCCACATGTTTGGGTGAAAAAAAGGACCATTCATAGCTTAAATGTACCATGCCTAGCATAAATGTGCCATGTACTTAGAAGAAGATCAATTAAATTTATTGTTTCCTTGCATTTTTCTATATTTTTACCAGAAATTTGATGTTTCCTTGAATTGTACAGTTTCGTACAAGGTGATTGTGTTCTCTTTTTCAATCTCTTTGTGTTTCCACAAACCCAATACATATTTTTAAACCCATTTTGATATTATGGTCCTTATTTGGTGAAAGGGAATAAGTTTTATGGAGTTTGTGTTGCTTCCCCTATAGATTTTGATGGAAAAGGGAATGAAAAATGAGGTTTTCGCCTAGGGTTTGATAAAATATTGCATGTAGAGGTTGGGTGATTGTATTTTGAGTTTTTTCAGGTGATTTTAAGAAGGTATGAGGTGGTGGCATGTTTTGATAAGGTTTGGAACCATTCCTTTCAATAAACCCTCCTCAAACTAGCATAAAATAAGGGTTTTGTGGTTTAGCATGGTGGAGTGAGTTTCTCTTGAGACAAATTATGGATTTGATAGTTTGGATACATGATAATTGCTGCCCCAAAAATTTCATGGGGTTTTTGAATGTTTAAAGGTATGTTCCTTTGTAAATTAGGCCTAGTTCGCCTAATGAGGACAGCGAAGGTCATTTTTGATGCACACGTTCCAAGACAGTCACTATTGATTTTGAAGTATGTGTTGTAACTCAATAATGGCTATCTAGATCAATCATTTGTTTGTGAAGTCAATTGATAAGTTTGTGAGAAAAGGTCTAAAACTAGGGTCCCTTGACCTACTGGACAAGGTAGAGTGAAGGGTTAAAATTCAAGAGATGGAGAGTTGTTGGTTGAAACTTTGTTTGAAACTCATCCATTTGAGGTTTTGTGAAGATTGACACCCCTTGCTTGCATATTCAAATTGAAAAACACCTAATTTCAATCAATTCCACTGACCTACTTAACCCTACATTGGTAGAATGGAAATCTTATCACTTAATGTACTCTCAAAACCCTTTTTTGAGGGTTACAAACTAGTTATGATAAAATTATTCTTATTTCCTCAAATCTGAGTTAAAAGACTTCAAAATACTTTCAAAAGTTACCTAAATCCTTGCTTTGAAGAAAAATAATTAACAATCAAAGTATAAGGTGTTGTACAATCCGTACAAGCTTGAAACAAAAAAAGAAAAGTGTTGCAAATACAAAAAACATCATCCTTTATTTACTAATTTTGCAATTGTGCAACTAATGCAAGTTTTACATTTTTACACCAAATGAAATCTTTTGTGAAATATTACTTCTTTCATCACCTAATGACCTCTTTGATACTTTGAATACATTACATATGACCTTCACATGAATTTTTTCACATTGTTTACATTTCAAAATTCAAATTTTACAAATTTTCCTATTGAAGGCATTTAGAGAACAAGGTGCTCCTGCACCAAACATGAACTCCAAAATTATAATATTTGAGTAAATCTCATTACAATGCCTTAGGTACTTCATTCTCATAGATCTTTTACAATGTCACTCATACATTTGAGATTCTCTTTAAATGTCTACATCATAGGTGCTCATTCTGAGGTTAAATTCAATTGAGTAACCTGAGACTCCCTAGCTAAGCTTCACACACTCTTTTATAATGGCTTCAAATCATAATTGATATTTTTCAAGATCATCAAAATAAGGATGTTGCATTGCTTTTACGGCTAAGATTCTCTTTGATGGCTCTAAATCAACATTTTCTACGATGAGAGACCAATCAATTTTTAGTAGTTTACTTACAAATACACAAAATAAAAGAGAAAAAGAAAGAGCATCCAAAATGGAAATGAAATGAAAATAGATGGAAGGAACTTATAGATAGGCATGTCAGTCTCTCAACTTAGTCACTCCTGGTCATACATCTTCATTGGGAGTTCCAAGATACCTATTGCATACAACACCTCTCATGAATAAACTAACTTGAAATTTGAGATACTCATATAATGTCTACATCATAGTTGCTCATGATAAGATTAACTTCAAATGAATAACTTGAAATTCCCTCACCAATCTTTGCACAAACTTTTTTAATTGCTTAAAATCATGATTGAGATATTTCAAGATCATTAAAATAAGGATGTTGCACTGCTTTTCTGGTTGAGATTCTCTTGGATGGCTCATAAATATGCATTTTCTACAAGGGGACACCAATCAATTTTTAGTAGGTTACTTACAAATAGGCAAAGTAAAATAAGATGATAACATTTCCATCAAACAAATTAATGTGCATACACGTATAAATTAATAAGAACCGATGTGCATACTTACAAATTAATCCAACAAACCATCCGAGTTTTCTCTACTATTTATTGTGTCAAGTATTGCATCGTGGTCAACTCATGGACCTTCCATAAGACCTTGTTCAAAGTTATACCCTTGTATTTTTTCAAACAAACATTGGATGCCATGACAAGGCTCGAGTAATGAAGAATATTATGATGCATGTCAAAGTCCTAAAACATCCAATGCTTAAAAATCTTATGTGGGTACCTCTAAGCCACATTCCAATAACAAAAACCAAACCTATAGGGTATTTGATAATTTCTCCATCTATAATTGGAGCCTCCAATTTATTTTTGGTGTCAACACGATGACACAAGTAATAGTTTGTTTCGTCTTCATTGTCTTCATTTACAATAACTACATAAACTTTCCTTACATGATATGTGCAACAAATCTCTTCAAATTAGTCAACATTATAAATACACTACAAAGTAATATAACAATATGGAATTTCAAAAACTAAGCAAGCAGATATATTACCTAGTTGAACTAGATCTGATATGTGGTCAAAGTCGACTGATGATTCCATCTTTGTTAGTTCCAATGCTATCGGAGGGTGATACATGTGAAGTGGGCTAAGATAACTTTTCAACCATTTGTCAACCCACTCCCCTGATCACAATCATTTCAAGCTTGCATTGTACATGAAGAAAAAAAGCATGCCATCTTCCATATATCAATACTCCATGAGCCTACATTTGAGCTAAGGAAAGAGTGTAGCTCACTCAATCCTATTAGTGTACAAAAATCCTCATATGGTGCAATGTTAGTATCATCCATCAACCAAAAATATCTACAAACTAAAGATGTACCTTCATTACCTAGACCCATCAAAGCATTACACCACTCGATGATTGATCTTGCATCTGTCAACTTTGCACTGCCTTTATACTTTAACTCTTCTCGTGCTAATGTTCTTTTTACTCTTTCTCCTGCACCATCATGCTCCCCCTTTCCATGCCTGACCTCACAAAATTTCCACATATGTTGTACACTATAATGACCTGCATCATGCTCAACCAGTAGAACATGCGCGAGTTCTTGAACTATGTTGCACAGTTATCTGACCATATTAGATGCCAACTATATGCTATGCCCCTTTGAGCCAAATCACTGTAGAAACCTTTGAAGCAACCTTGCACAAACTCTGGAGAATGTGTGTGATCATCACTAATATAAAAGTGATACTCCCTAAAAACCTTCATTTGGTCCTTTGTACTATCAGATGCATGAATGAATGCTATTTGTACAAATATCAAAACTTGTGTGGAGTTGTAATACTATGACTACACCTCACGTTGTGGCTGTAGAGTGTAGTTCTCTACAAATTCAACCACTGACACTATGCTTCCAACTAGAAAGGTTTCATTGCATAGCTTGAATTGCATGTCCAACCATCAGGCTCTATGGGTATGTCTTGCATACTCATACCCTATATTGTCATGAAACATGGGCATAAACTAATACACTAGAATCTTTTGAATAACCAAATCACACCTTTTTGCTTGAGACCCATTTGTTGTAGCATATACTACTATTTTATACTTCCCAAACTCTACTAGTTTCTATCCCACCTCATCTGTGCTTTCCATATGTTGACATACCGGTATATGCTGCAAGCCACTGCAACGCTCACATGAACTATCCAAGCATGCAGTCCTCTAGAATATTTGGGCATCCTCTATTTCACATAAATTTTTTGATAAGAACTATCTTGAATATTTTGGTGGGGCTTCTATGCCACAATCCTACAAAACATCATTAGTATGCAAATCACAACATATAGAATGATAAACATCATAATGGTTAGAGAATTCAATATGTAGTCTATAGCAACAAGTAATGTGGGTGTGATTTATCTTGACATAAAAAGGCTTAAGAATTTCAAAAAATCTTTGACAAATACTAATTTGAGGATAATCCATTTGAAATTTATGAAAAAATTAGGTTTGATTCATATCCAAAAAATGATTTGGGGATGTGGATCACAGTTCCAACTACTGATTCTCCTTCTTACCACATCCCTTTGATTCAGAGATGGCCTTGTGTTATTATTCCAATACTCTTCAATTAGTGTTCTCAATACTTCAACAACTTTTTTATCTTTTTGTGGCAGTCTCCCTGAGAATTCCCATAATTCATTTGAATCAATGCCCTAAATTCTTTGTTGCCTTTGAACGACTTTTGATAAAGTTTTTCTACTAATTCTCATTTGTTCACTCGTCTTTCTAATGAGACGAGCTCTCTTTGTTTGATTGCTTACCAAAGTTGATGTAATGACATTTTGTGTGATATTACTATCCTTTGAGCGTGAGGTCTTACCCACACTCTCAAATGCATCCATTAGATTCTTCACAATAGTGTTTTCACATCATGCATTTGATGTTCTCAACCCAAGAGTATTCATGATGTCTCTATACTTTATACCCTGCATCATTTCAACAAATAGTTGACATCTTGTGGTCTCATTTAGCCTTTCAAAATAGAATTTACAAATCTTATCAGCATATCTTTTACAAGTGAGTGTTGGAATCTTACCTTCCATGTGCTGCAAAATATCCTCATCAATATTAATCAAATACTTTTTCTTTCTACACAAAATCCTAGGTGGTGTTCTCCTAGGTAAATACATCTCAAAATTAGGAATTTCATCAATATTTAATTGAGGTGGGCTAGATTGCATACCTTCAATCAAGGGTGGAATAGAAGACATACCTTGAGGTTCTCGTGGGGATGATGGCATACCTTCTTCATCAAATCTGAGTGATGATGAACTCTCAAGTTGAGATGCGTTGGATGGTGTCCAACCATATTCACTTGTGATAGATGGTGTCCCTCCATATTCACTTGTGGTAGCTGGTGTCCCTCCATATTCGCTTGTGCTTAATGGAGTCCCTTCGTATTCACTTTTCATAGAGGGTGTGTCTCCAACTACTGTATTTGAATCTATCTTACCATGATCCTTTTGCATTTGTGCCCTTTGTGTTGCCAAATCCTGTTCTCTTTTTTATGGTTGAGGTTCCTCTTTAGTTGGCTTGTTTTCATCAACAGTACCCAATTTCTTCTTTTCATGATATGCCCTCAACTGTTCTCTCTCCTTTTATTCGAAGGTTTCATACTCTTCATCTATTAGTTTATTCCTTCTTCATTTCTTTGGCATGGTGGATAATTTTACCTATAACATGGTAATAAGATGAATATTAGTTCCTAAAATATTTATGCATTCAAATAAATGAAATATATGTCATTCAAAGCTTCATAAAAAATATTTACAATCATCTTGTACAAACGTGGTGTAGGGGCATGCCATGATTACAAAATAGGTAGAATTATATTATTTTCCTTGTGTAAATGGGGTGTTAAAGAAGGGTTTTGATGAAATTTTGAAGGAACCTTTCATGTGATGGTTGTTTGAGTTTGTGTAAGGAATTTTTGAAGTGTTGTTGGTATTGGTGAGGTCTGGTAAGATCGGTTGTCAATACTTTCAATAAACCCTAGGTTATTTGCATGAAAGTTGAGGGTTTGGTGGTACAACATTTTAGAGGTCAAGGCTCTAAGCAATAATGGTTGAATTTTTTGTTTTATAACACAATCAATGACTGTTAGTTGAGATCTGGTGAAAAAAAAAAATTGGAGGTACCTCCTTTGTAAAAGAGGGCTATTTGGTGTCCTAGAAGGCAGGGAAGCCTATTGGTTTTCAATATTATTGCAAAGAAACCTTTTGAAACCTTTTGGTATGTTGTTTTAGGAGTTGAAGTATGTCTCAGATGATTTTTTTAAGGTCTTTGTATGACCTTCTCTAAAAGATAATGAGAAAAAGCAATGTTGGAGGGATACAAGCCTTTAGGTGTGTGTTTGGGATAAGTTGAGTGTATAGTGTTTAAGGGGCTAGTTTGTTGTTTTATTCTGATCATTTTGAGTTGATTGGGGTTTTCATCACCTAGGTTGCTATCACGCTACCCCTACCTTCTCAACCCTACCCTATTGGCAAGCTAGTGGAGCGTTGGCAAGCTAGCTCAATCACTAGCTCGCCAATGCGGTAGGGTTGAGAAGGTAGGGGAAACATATGCCTCATAGAAATGGGTTTCTCATAGAAATGGGTGAAAACCCATTTCTATGAGGCATCCCCTACCTTCTCAACCCTACCGCATTGGCGAGCTAGTGATTGCGCTAGCTTTCCATTGCTCCACTAGCTTTGTCAATGCGGTAGGGTTGAGAAGGTAGGGGAAGCGTATGTGTCATAGAAATGGTGTGTCACACCATTTCTATGACACATACACTTCCCATACCTTCTCAAGTAATAATAAATCCTTATACCAAAAGTAAGAATTGAACTTATACCCTCTTGAACCCAGATGGAGACCTGAAGTAAGAATCAAAGATATGGAGATCAAGCTTAAACTAGCATTACTAGCAAAAAGAGTCGAACTAGATCGAGCTTATTCTCAGGACTATGTAGTCCAAATTGACCATGCCTTTAATCCAAGGGACAATGATTGGGATCAAGTTTATCAAGAGTTACCTAATGAATTATTGAATCCAGTACCCTTCTGATGGTTAGCACATGGGCTTGTCTATGTCGTGATGTCACCCACGTTAAGAAGTGACAACAAGATGCAACCTTGTCATAAAAAGAAAACTCCTGTAGCCACTTATGGGTATTAAGTGGGCCCTTCTCACTAATGGGTGTTTTTAAAGTGACTTTATTCCTCCACTATGTCAGTGTTTAAGACTTTCTACTTAACAGCTGTCTACTCAATAGTGCGGTAGGTAAGTGGAAATGTGTCACAAATGTATGGACAGATTCCAAAATTATTGTATCTTTCCATGAGGTAACAAGTTCATCCTCTCCTATAAATTGTTGAGGATGCCTCATTCCTTGGCATCGGTGGTCTAGGATTGGAGTCTAAAGTCTAGAAAAAGTCTATAAGTTATATCAAAATTATGCTCTCTCCTGCGCTTTGTGCGATCTGGATGATCAGAATCTGAATATATGTTTGCATGTAATGTTGTCACTTTTTAATACTATTAACACTATCATTCCGCTTGTTGACTGTCTATTCTTACAGTGAATTTTACTGGCTTTAGGAAAATTTTAAGCTTTTCTATACCTTTTTTGACTGCCAATATTTCCTTTTCATAGATGTGATATTGGCTTTCAGTATCTGTGAAAGTACCAAAGCGATAGCCGCAGATATCCCTTTTACCATTTCCTTCTTCTTGAATTAACACAGCAGACTAGGTTGTGTCAGAAGCATCAGTATATAAATATAAAGGTAAATCATTAAAAGGGGTTTGTAAGGAGGGCAAGTGTTGGCATTTTGTTTTTATCCTTTGAACAGCTTTTGTAGCTTTTAATGACCATTCTTTTGTTTCTTCTTTCAAGTGTGACTAGATGGCTTTTCTATCCTCAGCAAGACCTTTATAGAAGGGTGAAACATAATTTAAACATCCAAGAAATCTCTGAATTTGTTTTTTATCTTGGAGAATATCTGGAAATTCCTGAATGCGCTGAAGGATGTGAGGTTGAAGTTGTACTCTGCCATTTTTCAATTTTAAGCCAAGGAAATCAATATGGCTTTCTCCAATTACCATCTTCTTTGCTATGAGGCATATCCCATGTTTTCTTAGTGCTGTATAAAGTGCTTCAAGGTGCTGCAAATGATCAGGAATAGAGTTAGAAAATATAAGAATGTCATCAATATAAACAGCACAAAAATATTTGAGATGCCTTAAGGCTTGGTCCATTCTCCACTGAAAATATGATGGAGCAGTACATAATCCAAAAGGCATTACATTCCATTCATACAATCCTTGTTGTACTGAGAATGTTGTTTTATATCTATCTGATTCTTTGACCTTAATTTGCCAGAATCCTGACATGCAATCAAACTTGGAAAAACCTTTCTTGTTAGAAGCCCTTCTTATTAAATCAGAACTATGAGGAATGGGATAGTTGAAAGGAAGAATGATATCATTAAGTGGTTTGTAATTGATACAAAGCCTTTTTTTACCTCTAACTTGTTCGGCCCTCTTATTCACTAGGAATGTTGGACAAGAAAATGGGCTTTTACTAGGCCTGATGAATTGCCCATCTAACAATTCTTTGAGTTGCTCATCCATTTCTTTTCTTTCTGTAGGACTCATGAGATAGGTAGGTTCATGGGGCATGACTGACATGCATTCGGGTCTAATCTTTATTTCACATTCTTCATGATCCTGAGACCAAAATTGTAATGGGTTGAGACTGCAATAGTTTGTCTCAAATCTTTGTCTAATTTCTCTGAATACATTTGTTATTTCTTCTGCCATTTCTTTGCTTGATTCCTGTTTATTTCGCTTCTTACCATTGTAAAATTTATGATTGACTATCTTTAATGTTGGGATTTCAATCTGACCCTCTTCATGTCTTAATTAAATTTTATGTTTCCAAAATTGAAGAGGCTCATATTTAGTTAAGAACACGAATCCTAGCAAAACATCATCTTCCAATTCATTATATTCAATGAAATCAGTGACAAACATTTTTCCCATTATTTCAATGTGCACATCTTGTGCATACCTGCCCATCTAAATTCTTTCTCCATTTATTGCATAACTGTGTGGAAGGTCTGGTCGATGTTTCCAGAAATCAGGGGGAATTGCATTGGTTTTTTCCAAAGATCGAGAAGAACCTGTATCAACAAATGCATTTAATGGAATCTTTTTATATCCTGGAAAATAGAAATTTATTCTAACATAGTTACCATTATTGGAGAGCAATAATGGACAAGTTTTTTCATATGTCTTTTCAATCAAACTATTTCCACTGCTGCTGCTAATTTCTTCTTCTTGTTTTTTAGACTCAGCTTGTTGGTCTGCTTTGAATAGAATGTCTTTAATTTCCCTTACTTCTGCAGAAAGATTTCTTATTTCTTTTTGTTGAGTCTTAAGCAATATTTTAACTCAGCAATATCATCCATAAGAATGTCAAATTTTTTAAAGATTGCAATAACATCAGTATCGGTATCGGAAGATTTTGGTTTTGAAGAAGTTTTTGAAGAGGAGGATTTATCTTTCTTTTTCCATGGAGGAACTTTGTGTCCATGGTCAATATCTCTTTCAACCCCTTTGGAGGGTTTTTTCTGCAACCGCAACCATTTCTCCACTTCCCCTTTATCTAATTCTAAACTTTTGAGTTTTTCCAAATGCTGGTGAATAGCCTTCTTTCTTTCTTCTTTAGTTCCTGCCAGTTTATAAGGATCTTTGGATTTTTCTATCTGTATTTTAACTTGTAGATCTTTTAATGTATCTTTAAGGAGAGAAGTGAGGAAATCCTCATCTGGATCTGAACTCTCTGGTTCTGGATCAGAAATATTTTATAGGTGTCTATATCGATCCTTAACATCTTTAAATTTTGACATAAAACTAGATTTAGGAACTTTTTCAACTAACTCATAAAATTCATTAGAATTTTCTGAAAGATTGCTACTATCAATGACTTCACATCCTGGGTTATCATATTCAAAAATTGCATAAATTTTTGTAATAGGATTTAATTTTTTGGGATAGTTAGTAGCATAGTGGGGCCCTTTGCAAATAAAACATTTGATACCTCTAGGGGCCTTATTATTATTTTTCCTTAGGAAGTATGGTGGTGTCTGTTTAGACCATTTTCTTTTCTTATAGGGGATTTCCCTATATTTCTTTTTATAACCATGCTTACCATGCTTGTTGTGCCTAAATGTGTATTCTCCTTCATGATATTTATTTCGAGAACACATCTTACATCTACATTTTCAACCACAGCCACCTCTTTTGAACTGTAGACACTTAAAAATGACCTACGCCTGCAAGCTTCATTTTTACCACTTTCGTCCTAGCATAATTATGATATTTAATTATGTCCTTGGTCCACATTCGACTATTGATTAAATAATTTATAATTGTTTAATTAATTCATGCCCTTTTATTCTTCATGATTATTAAATAAATAAATTTTATTTATTTATTAAATACGTCATTAATTGTCTAAGTCTTCCCTTAATTAAATAAATTTCTTAATTTATTTAATTACCCTTTGTCATATATTTCTTCCTGATTATTAAATAAATAAATTTTATTTATTTAATTAATATGTCACTAACTGTCATAATTAAATGAATTGATTAATTTATTTAATTAATTAATCTTATTTGCTAAATTAAATAATTATATTTAATTATTTAATTGTCAAAATTAATATTCCTCTCATTTTAAATAAATGAAATTATTTAAAATGTCATCACTTTTTTAACTGTCAGTCCATTTTGGTAAATAATCTGAAAAAGATTATTTATTGTCTCACAAAATTATTATTTTGAATTAATTTAATTCAAAATGGTAACTAATCTTTCAAAAATCAAGTAATCGGACAGATTCTTGATTTTTCAAATCTTATCTTTAGTCCAATTCTTATCTTATTGATTTTTCGAATATCACAAATCACGCAGTCTTTATTTTCTTGATTTTCGAAAATCTTTATTTTCTAAATTAATTTCCTCATTTATTCTCCATCGTCGATTTGATTTTCTCAGGTGACATCTTGACCGCTCGCTTAAGGATTTTGACCTAACCCTGATTAGGGATTGTCAGATTAAATCTGGGCCTCTGATTTTAGGTCTTTGTCAAAAGTCAATCTCGCCTGTCCATTCAAAATGGCATTTTCTATAAAATGCCATTTTCCTCTCACTTTTCGATTACACACACACATATTATAGGCATTACACTTTCACGAATGCATTCTTAGATTTCTCAGAATATTTATTATTTTCATTTTGATCAAATCTTAGCATTGTTTAGGCATAGACTTTAGGAATTTATCAAATCCTTCAAGGCTTGTTGTAGGACTTAGACATTTGCAGATTGCTCGCACAACGAATCTGAGGGAAAAGCATCATCCAGCAAGTAAGAAGGTACTATGGAGGTAATCATGGAAGTTTTGAGAAACAGGTATAACTGTTTTATAATTTGAATTCCTTTATATTCAATAGGACTTTGGGTTTATTGTCATTCATGAATTGCATGCTTTATTAATCTAATCCTTAGAATTTACCCTCAGTTACATGAACTGTTTCAGTTGCTGAAAGTCTTTGAGCTGATTTATCGGAGGAAGATCGCAAAATTATTTTAAGTTGCATGTATAATTGTATTCTGCCTTGTTGAGCTGCAAAGCTCCTAATAAACACTGTTTTTCCAACTTATATCTAATCAATTTTTTTATAGTTGGAAAAATCACATCATCAAGTTGCTTATGTTCTTTTCTAATAAGATAATCTTGTGCCCAAGTACCCAAACCACATGGAAGTGAATTCAGATAATACTGTTTTGTGGTTAGATCATGCATCTTATCAGCTGCAACCATGTAGGATTCAAACATACAATTGTATTCATCAAACTTAGCTAAATTTTTTAGCTTCATTGAAATCAAAATTTTATTGGCTTCTAATGTTTGGTTAGAAATATCATCACAGAATAAATCTGTTAATAACCATTTGAATTCATCAAAGCCAGCTTGGAAAATATCATCTTTACCCAAATTTTTTGGATCCACAAGAATTGGATCTGAAGAATTTGTGGGAATATTTTTGGGCATGGGTCCAATATCTGGTAGATTATTCCACTAATTTCTCAGTTTTCCAGACATAAGTCTGACTGCATAAAGAACCTTAGCCAGTTCAGTCCATGTACCACTTCTTTCAAACATATTTTCTAATGTATCAGTCCAGGTACATATTGCTTCATAAGGGTTGACCAACTTATCTATATTTAAAATGTAACCACTAGAAGCATATGGTCTCAATTGTTCAGGTTGTATATTTTCAAACACTAGTTCTTGCATCTCAATATCCATAGTAAGCTTCTTCGGTGATTCCCAAGGTTCTTTTCCTTCAATTTGGTTATATTGGGAAAAATCTAAATTTATTTCTTTAAAATTACTATAATCGGAATCAGAATCACTACTACTATCAGAAACAACTAAAGTATTTACATCAGAAGATTCATCATTTGACTCTTTATTTGCAAAACCAGGCTCATCCATGTATACTGGTTCTAGCTACTCTTGTTCTACTCCTAGCTCTTCAAGCCAATCTTTCAATTGTTCTTCTTTGTTGACTAGACTATGTTCCTTAATTTTGGGCATAGGAACATGTAGTGTTGGCGTATGAGGTCTTCAAGAGTTTGAAGCTTTATCTTCTGCATTATGAAAAGGTTTTCGTCTCTGAATAAATACCTTCTTTGGCTTAGGAGGTTCTACAGATTTTCCTTTCTTTTCTCTGTCTTCCTCTTCAAAACTATCCTTACCAGTTTGGGATACTCTTATCTTCTTTGTAAGTATCCTGATCTGTTCAAGTTTTTTAACAATAGAATCCAAGAGAGTCTTATTTTCTAAATCATTAACTTTTCTGGCAGACTCAAAATCCTATTGATTGTCATAAAGATGTGTAAGGTAGCTATCTTGATGTTGTTGTGTGGAGATGATTGTCTTCACACTTTTATGAGCTTCTTTAACATCATAACTTACACTAGAAATATCATTAGACAGAGTAGAGCAATAATGTTCACAATTTTTTGCAGAAGTAAAAGTATTTTCCTGAACCTCTGTAGCAATGTCAATTTTATTAACAGCTTCTAATCCTAAGTCAGCAGAAAATCTAATGTCGACTGCCATGTCATCTATATTATCCTGTGCAGAAATCATCCATTGTGCCATCCAATTTCTCTAAGTTTTAGAGTTCTTTTGTTTTCTACCCAGATCTGTATGAAGTCTTGCTTCATATCTTCCCCATAATCTTTTGTCAGAATTAATGACAGTGAAAGTTTCAAGGGTTGGCCATCTACCAGGTTCATAACCTATGATTTCTTGTTCCATCTTATTCAGTTCCATTTTATATATATTTTTTCTCTCGGATCCCATTCTTGGAAGTTTTGCTTTAGGGATATTTTCCTTCATCATACAATTTCTTTCACCCATCTTTGTGAGCTTTATACCTTTTCCTTTCTGATCTTTCTTTTCCTCTTCTTTAGGTTTCAAAGCAAGTTGTTGACTTAGTTGTCTTGCAAGACAATCCATAAGCTCTAGATTGCTGCTGAGATCAGAGAGAGTGGCTAAAGAAGCTTTGGATGGATAAGGATTAACTGAAGGTTGTCGATACATGGGGAACTAACTAGGTCCTAAATATTCTTTAGGATTATAGTCAAGGAATGGCTTATTAGATGTACTGGGGAAATTTCGCGACATGGAGAAAGGTCTGGTGGATAAGCTAGGTCTTCCACCGGTCATGGCTTCAGGTTGTTCAAACAAGGTTTCATCTGGTAATGACCTGAGATCTAGACTGGTAAGCCAACAACTTTGCATTCGAGGTCATTCAGACATAAATTGTCTAGAGGGCATTGGTAGATCTTGGAACTTAGGTTGAGACTAGTTTATAAGTTGTTCAATAACTGGAAAACCAATATCAAAACCAGTAGCATTTATGTGGTGTCCAAAATTATCAACATTATTATTTGCTTCGGTATAAGTTACCCCGGCAGAAAATTTGGAAGGAGAGAAAACAGTATTGAGAAGCCGATACACACATCTACCACCTACAGTAGCATATATGGAATTAGGTTGGAGAATAACTCCTTTTACTTGCAATAGAAGACAGAAGGCGGAATGGACATATTTGTCTTCAAGACTGATGGTGAAATTAGGTTTAACAGATAGACAGGCATCACCACCTTTTTCTTCATCAGAGGACTTAACTAAGTGACCTCTAAATTGTCCTATGACGGCTTGGTCCCAAATTGTACATCGAGTATCTATGAGACTTGCAAAATACTCAGCACCTATATCGTAATTAAAATGGGGATGTAATATAATATCAACCAAAGAAAAATGCACATGAAAGAAACCTTTTTCTTTCCATCGCTTAATGTCTTCAGGTAACAAGAAGGGAAGATAGACCAGGCAAATGCCTACACCTGAGACTCTAAGATTAATTTTAGATTGTCGCAAAGAATTCATCATTTTTTCTTTTATGCCTTTCTTAGGATACAAATCAGATATTTTAACATCAGGAAATTTGAAATTGCTATTTTCATCTACTAGCTCTTCCTTATCTTGAAAGTGATTATGGATAATAGAGGAAAGAGAACTTCTTGCATTCATTCAGTGCTAACTAGCCATTATGACTAGCAAAAAGAGTCGAACTAGATCGAGCTTATTCTTAGGACTATGTAGTCCAAATTGACCATACCTTTAATCCAAGGGACGATGATTGGGCTCGAGTTTATCAAGAGTTACCTAATGAATTATTGAATCCAGTACCCTTATGATGGTTAGCACATGGGCTTGTTTGTGCCATGATGTCACCCACATTAAGAAGTGACAACAGGATGCAACCTTGTCATAAAAAGAAAACTCCTGTAGCCACTTACGGGTATTAAGTGGTCCCTTCTCACTAATGGGTGTTTTTAAAGTGACTTTATTCCTCCACTATGTCAGTGTTTAAGACTTTATGCTTAACAGCTGTCTACTCCATAGTGCGGTAGGTAAGGGGACATGTGTCACAAATGTATGGATAGATTCCAAAATTATTGTATCTTGCCATGAGGTAACAAGTTTAGCCTCTCCTATAAATTGTTGAGGACACCTCATTCCTTGGCATCGGTGGTCTAGGATTGGAGTCTAGAGTCTAGAAAAAGTTTGTAAGTTATATCAGAATTATGCTCTCTCCTACGCTTTGTGTGATCTAGATGATTAGAATCTAAATATATGTTCACATGTAATGTTGTCACTTTTTAATACTATTAATATTATCATTCTGCAATGAGAAGAATGGGTCAATACACCATTTTAATTAAATGAATTTCAAACCTTCAAACTATGTGTTCAGGTTGGTCTCAGAAATGGTTGAGATGATAGGGGCAGTGTATGCCTCATAGAAAATATCACTGTTACACCCCATTTCTTTGAGGCATACACTGCCCCTATCATCATGACACCCCATTTCTATGAGGCATATGCTTCCCCTACCATCTCAACCCTACCACATTGACAAGCTAGTGAGTGAGCTAGCTTGCCAACACTCCACTAGCTTGCCAATGAGGTAGGGTTGACAAGGTAGGGGAAGCGTATGTGTCATAGAAATGGTGTGTCACACATACGCTTCCCCTACCTTTTCAACCCTACCTCATTGGCAAGCTAGTGGAGTGTTGGCAAGCTAGCTCACTCACTAGCTTGTCAATGCGGTAGGGTTGAGATGGTAGGGGAAGCATATGCCTCATAGAAATGGGGTGTCACGATGATAGGGGCAGCGTATGCCTCAAAGAAATGGGGTGTAACAGTGATATTTTCTATGAGGCATACACTACCCCTATCATCTCAACCATTTCTAAGACCAACCTGAACACACAGTTTGAAGGTTTGAAATTCATTTAATTAAAATGGTGTATTGACCCATTCCTCTCATTGTGGTCACTCTAACTCAAGGAATGGGTCTGAAACATCACTAAAAAGGTGTGGGAATGTTGCATAAGTATAGAGGAGGTCAAGAGTTGAGTTGGGCATGAAGCCCTAGAGTGAAATTTGGTGTTTTCCATGTGAATTTGAGAGGTTTTAACATGCTAAAGTGAGTATTATGTTATGGAATCATTTTTTCTTGTTGAATTGGGTTTTTGCAGGCCATTTTAGACCTTTTTGAGGTGGTGGAATGTATTGATAAGGTTGGAAAGTGTGTTTTCCAATAAGCCCTAGGTTATTTGGCTTAAAAAGAGGGTTTTTGGTTTTGGAATCTTGGTGGATGAATTTTTGAGAACTAATTGTGAATTATTTGGTTTGAATACATATAAATTTCTTCCCACATGTTTTTGTAGGTTTTGGTCAAGTTTCAGGATAAGTTTCTTTGCTAAAGTGTCCTAATTTGATGCCTAGTTAGCATAGAAAGCTTGATTTGAGAAAGTTGTTACAAAGTAACCAATAGTGGTTTGTTGGCATGTGATTGTGTACACTGAAGGATCCTTGAAATGGTTCAATTATTTTTTTGAAAGAATCTTATCGAGAAGAAATACTGATTGAATGAGTTGGCAATGGTACAAGGAAGGGTGTTGATTTGGTCAAAAGTGAAGAGTTTTGAGAATTGTGACTTGTGAATTGTTGTTGTTGGTTGGTTTTTTGTGTTTAGTTGTGTTTCAGTACCTCCCTTGGTTGCATCGCAATTCAAATGCTTTTTCCATGCTTCCATTTTGAGCCATGATTGCAAGATAGGCTACATCTTTCCCCATGTTGCTAACTTAGCATTCAATAAAGAGTCTTCTAATGATGGAGAGAAGGGTTAGAATCCATTGTAGGTAGAATAATCAAGGAAACATTTAAAATATATCACAAATAAAAGTGATAAGGTAGGTTTAGTGATGAGGTAAATTTAGAAATAGAGATGAAAACCAAAATAGTTTCTAAGATCTATCAATGTGGGAGGAGTATATTCTAGACATGTATGGAAAATTTGGTAGCATAGACAAGGCAATGAGCTGCTTGGTGTAATTTTTTGACAAAATACCTCAATGAAAGCTTTAGAGAGTGGTATGCACATCCATAATAAAGGATTAAGAAATGATGTTTTATTTTACTTCCTTAAACGTATGTCATATATATGTGTATATAAAATGTGGAAGCATACACAAGGTAAGTGAATTGTTAAATAAAAAAATGCCTCAAAGAGATGTGGTTTAAAAATTTAATTGGAAAGTGTATAGAATTGTGTAATTTAAAATGTGCATTGACAACCTAAGGTTATAATGACAAACAAACAATGATCAACATGGAATATGCAAAATAACAAAAATGATAGAAAGCCATAATAGAATGAAAGAAAATGTGTAAAGACTTCACATACCTAAAAAAACAAAGCTTCAAATGGAGGAGTTCAACCCAATTATGTAGCCTTAGCTTCTTATTTCTTCAAACTCCTCAACAATTTGACTTTTTCAAAAGCTTGTTCTCCTCCAAACTTCAATTGTATATCAGTTTTCAATGGAATTCAAACTTGAATAGATATTATATGTCTTTCAATGTGAAAAATCTGCTATTTCATGCAAAGGTGGTAGAAAGATCATGAAAAGGGTGATGGAATGTGAAAAGCATGCTTGCACACTTCACAACATTATCAAAAAGCTACTTCTTTTTGGAGCATGCATAGAACTAGGAGAATATGCAGAATGTGATCCTTGAGATCATGGGTATATTGAGTTTTTTTACCATTTTTAGTGCAACATAGAACACGCTCGTGTTATAACGTGAGTACGTTATTTCTTCCTAAAATGATCATATCTCTACTTCTTCAAAACACACTCACATTATGAGAAAGTTGGTTTTTTAATAGATTTATTTTCTCTTTGTCTATACATTATATACCCTAATTCTTTATCTCTTCCCTCTACCCTTATGCCCTAATTCTATCTCTCTCCCCTCTACCCTCTACCCTTAACCCTTATACTCTCTATCCTCTACCCTCTCTCTCTCTCTCTCTCTCTCTCTCTCTCTCTCTCTCTCTCTCTCTCTCTCGTCTCTCCTTCCTACTCCTCTCCCTCTCTCTCACTCACTCACTCTTCTATCTCTCTCCCCTCTACCCTCTACCATTAACCCATATACCCTCAACCCTTAAACCCTAATTCAATATCTCTCCCCATCTACCCTCTATCCTCTACCATTTATCTCTCTCCCTGATGCAAAGCCAAGAGAGAAAATAAAACCTTTACACACTTATTCAACTATATGCCTCTTTGTACCACTATCCAATTCAAAAATTTGAAATAAGAGTTAGAAACTCAATCAAGTTCTTCAAAAACACTTAGATAATGCCATTAACCAAGATCAACTTCCTTTACAAAACCTTCTCATTACCATTCAGCCTTGATATTAGAGTTCCAAATTTCAAGAGAATCCTCAAAGCACCTTAAACATCTTCAATTTAATCAAAAAAAACAATGGAAAAGTCTACCCTTCACATTTTATCATCAACTCTTTATGACTATCCTAATTGTGAAAACAAGACACATCCAAAAACCTCAACCATTGGTTCTTCAAGCCTCCAAATCTTGTGTCCACTCTTTGAACAATTTTATTAGTCTTGAACCAAAATGAGAAAACACACCATTCATCCCAAGATGTCTTCCTTAATGAGGTGTTGTACAAGTCTTCAATCCCTCATGTTATTCCTTGTAGTCCTACTCCTACATACTGTCAGAAACAACTCCAAATACCGACCTTTAAGACTAACTGTAATAAACTTTTAGGACACCTTTTTCCATGCTCTAAAACATATCAAATACTCACCATAAGTTTCTTGAAGAGAAATGCACAAATTCAGACTATTTGTGTTCCATAACAGGTTAATCAGGTTTTCCCCTAGGAATGGCTTATTCATTTGGCTACCTTTGATCACAAACTTATTGGAAAATCACTTCAATCACTCATATTTAGACTTGGCCCTAGGGTTAATTTGGTCTGCCCCCATAAAGGGCTTATTCATTTGGCTACCTTTGATCACAAACTTATTTGAAAATCACTTCAATCACTCATATTTAGACTTTCTTATACTTAAGGAACCTTTGGAAAATCACTCCCATGCTTATTTTCCAAACCCTAGGTTAAGTTCCATTGGAACTCTGCATTTTATCAAACTGTGGTAGAGTTCAGTCAAAGAAACTCTCAAGTCTCCATACAATAATCTTATTAATTCAATCTAAAACCTTAATAACATTAAAGAAGATACTACAAACACAATCTCCACCATATTTTAGCTCTTTCCAATTAATATAACGTGAGAAACATAAATTTGCAGGCCACTGGTTACCCTAATGAGGGTTTTAGTAGATTTCAGAAAAATATCAATATCTCTCGCCATAATAATCCAAATTGCATGAAACAAGTCACAAATGGAAGGTGACTGACTTTTCTTTAACTTACAACCAGTTTTGCACCATTAAAAGTCCATACAAGCCTGTACAATGGCTAGAAACAATGGATTTTCTAGAAATGAACATAAAATTTAGAGTTTTTCCACTATTTTCTTCAAGGATTCAATCACCAACGAGTACAAAAGGAGTTCAAAGTCCTTTTTAAGGGAATTTACACCATATAGAATTAGTTTCCAACTGTTTTACAACTTCCTACTATTGGTTAGACTATAATGACCTATTAACTCTGTAATTGTTGCTTTATGCACCTTTTACATTGTTGTGCATTTTTTACATTATTTGTTGACAATTTTGCATTTTTTTTCACATTGATAGGACTTTAATACATTATAAATTACTTAAATGACCCTTATTGCAAGGTGAAACATCAAATTGAACCAATTTCTCAATCTTTCCACTAGGAGGTAAAATTGTGTCAAGGTGCTCCTGCACCACTCCCACTCCCTCTCTCTCTCTCTCTCTCTCTCTCTCTCTCTCTCTCTCTCTCCCTCTCTCAACCTCTATCTCCCTCTCTCTACTCCTATCTCTCACTCACTCTCTCTCTCTCCCCTCTACCTCTACCCTTAACCCCTATACCCTCAACCCTTAAACCCTAATTCTCTCCCTATCCTCTACCCCCACCTAACCCTTAAACCCCTATCCTCTAACACCTCTCTCTCTCCCACCCCTCCCTCTCTTGAGTCCTCCCTCCCACCCCCTCTCCCTCTCTCAACTCCCTCTCTCTCACTCACTCACTCCTATCTTTTGCCCCTCTACCCTATACCCTTAATCCCTATGCCCTCAACCCTTAAACCCTCTACCCTATAAACCCTTAAACACTCAATCCTAAACCATAAACCCTCAATCCTTAAAACCTAAACCCTAGACCCTCTACCCTCTACCTTTCAATCCTCTACCCTCTACCCTCAACCCCTAATCCATGAACCTTAAACCCTTAAACCCACTTAGTAAACTCTCTACCCTAAATATTCAACCCTCTTGACCCTTAATCCCTCAACCCTTGAACCCTAATCCCTCAACCCCTATACCCTCTACCCTATACATTGGAACCTCAACTCTAATCCCCCAACCCTATACCCTCAATCATCTACCATCAACCTTAAACAGTCAACCCTTAAACCCTATACCCTTAAACCCCTAAACACTCAACCCTAAACCCTAAACCCTAAACCCTAAACCCTTAAATCCCAAAACCCTCTACCCTCTACCCTCAATCATCAACCCTCTATGCTCAACCCTTAAACCCACTTATTAGACTCTCTACCCTAATCCCTCAACCCTTAAAACCTAATCCCTCAACCCCTATACCCTGTACCCTATACATTGGACCCTCGACCCTAATCCCCCAACCCTATACCCTCAATCCTCTACCCTTAGCCTTAAACCCTCAACCCTTAACCCACTACCCGCTACCCTGTAAACCCTTAAACACTCAACCCTAAACCCTTTAACCCCCTACCGTCTACCCTCAATCCTCTACCATATACCCTCAACCCTAATCCCTCAACCCTTAAACCCACTTAATAAACTCTCTACCCTAATTCCTCAACCCTCTTGACCCTTAATCCCTTAACCATTAAACCCTAATCCCTCAACCCCTATACACTATACACTATACATTGGACCCTCAACCCTAATCCCCCAACTCTATACCCTCAATCCTCTACCCTCAGCCTTAAACCCTCAACCCTTGAACCCTCTACCCACTACCCTCTACCATATAAACCCTTAAACACTCAACTCTAAACCCTAAATCCTCAACTCTTAAACCCTCTACCCTCTACCCTCAATCATATACCCTCTACCCTCAACCCTTAAACACTTAAACCTACTTAGTAAACTCTCTACCCTGATCCCTCAACCCTCTTGACCCTTAATCCCTCAACCCTTAAACCCTAATCCCTCAACCCCTATACACTCAACCCTATACATTGAACCCTTGACCCTAATCCCCCAACTATATACCATCAATCCTCTACCCTCAACCTTAAACCCTCAACACTTAAACCCTCTACCATCTATACTCTACCCTATAAACCCTTAAACACTCAACCCTATACCCTAAACCCTCAATACTTAAACCCTAAACACTTACACCCTCTACCTTCTACCCTCAACCCTAATCCCTCAAACCTTAAACCCTTAAACCCACTTAGTAAACTCTCTACCCTAATCCCTCAACCCTCTTGACCCTTAATCCCTCAACCCTTCAACCATAATCCATCAACCCCTATACCGTCTACCCTATACATTGGACCCTCGACCCTAAATCCCAACCCTATCCCCTCAATCCTCTACCCTCAACCTTAAACCCTCTACTCACTACCCTCTACCCTATAAACCCTTAAACACTCAACCCTAAACCCTCAACCCTTAAACCCTAAACCCCTATACCCTCTACCCTCTACCCTCAATCTTCTACCCTCAACCCTAATCCCTCAACCCTTAAACCCTTAAACCCACTTAGTAAACTCTCTAACCTAATCCCTCAACCCTCTTGATCCTTAAACCCTAATCCCTCAACCCATGTACCCTCTACCCTAATCCCCCAATCCTATACCCTCAATCCTCTACCCTCAACCTTAAAACCCCAACCATCAACCCTTAAACCCTTTACCCTTTGCCTTATACATTAAACACCCAACCCTCAATTCTCAACCCTCAACCCTTAATCCCTCAATCCTCAAACCCTAAACTCTCAACCCCGATACCCTCTACCCTATACATTGGACTTGTAGCCCTAATCCTTCAACCATAAATACCCTCAACTCTAATCCCTCAACCCTATACCCTCAACCCAATACCCTAATCCCTCAACCCTACAAGTCGTCAACCCTATACCCTCTATTCTCAACCCTCTACCCTATACATTGAATCCTCAACCCTCATATATCTATGTCTCTCCCTCCAATTCTCCCCTTCTCTCTATCCATCCATCCCTCCCCCTTTACCCTAATCCCTCAACCCTATCCCTAAACCATTGAACCCTTAAACACTCAACCCTAACCCTCAACCCTCAAACCTTAAACCCTAAACCCTTAAACCCTCTACCCTCTACCCTCAACCCAATACCCTCTACCATAAACCCTAATCCCTCAACACTAATCCCTAACCCTTACACCCTTAAATCCAATAAAACTCCCTACCCTAATCCCTAAACCTTCAACCCTTAAACCATCAACCTTCTACCCTCAACCCTTCAACCATAATCCCTCAACCTCTATACCATCCACCCTTTGCATTGTACCCTCAACCCTAATCCCTCAACTTTGTACCCTATACCCTCAATCCTCTACCCTCAACCCTTGACCCTCAACCCTCAACCCTCGACCCTTAAACCCTAAACCCTTAAACCCTCTACCCTATACATTAAATCATAAACCCTCAATTCTTAACCCTCAACCCTTAATCCCTCAACTCTCAATCCTTAAACCCTAAACCCTCAACCCCTATACCCTCTACCCTTTACATTGGACCCTCAACCTAATCCTTCAACCATATACCCTCAAACCTATACCCCAAACCCTCTACCCTCAACCATTAACCCTAAAATATTTAACCCTAAACCCCTAAACCTTCTACCATATACCATCAACCCAATACTCTCTACCATCCACCCTAATCCCTCAACCCTCAAACCTTAAAACCTAATACCCTAGAAACCATCAACCCTATAGGTCCTCCACCCTAATCCCTCAACCCTATACCATCAACCCCTATCACTTTCTCTCTATCTATACATCTCACCTCTCCCTCCCTCCCTCTCTCCTACCCTCTCTAATTGTCTCTATCTACCCTCTCCCTCTTTCTATGTACCTCTCATTCAATCAATCCCTACCACCCTCTATCTCTCCCTCTATCTATCTCCCTCCCACTCTCTCCTGCTCCCTCTCTCTCCCTCTCTCTCATGTCTCTCCCTCCCACCCCCTCTCTCTCTTAGGTCTCTCCCTCTGGAAACCTACCTAGGTAACTCTCTCTCTCTCTCTATCTATCCCTCACACCCTACCTAGATAAGTCCCTCTCACTCCACCTTCCTCTTTCTCTCCCTCTATTAGGTCACTCCCTCCCACAACCTCTCCTTCTCTTAGGTATCTCACTCACACTCCCTCTCTCTCCCACTTTTTCCCTCTCACACTCCCTCTCAACCACCTCATACTCTCAAGTCTCTCCCTTTGGCACCCTACCTACATAACTCTCTCTTTCTCTCTATCTCTCTCTCTCTCCCCCTCTCTCTCAATTCTCTCTCTCCCACCCCCTCTCTCTCTCACTCCCTTTGTGCCTCCCACCCTACCTAGATAAGTCCCTCTCACTCCAACCCCTTCTCTCCCACTCCCTCTCTCTTAAACTCTCACTTTATCCCTATATCCCTCTCACCCCCCCTCACACTCTCAAATCTCTCCCTTTGGAACCCTACCTACATAACTCTCTCTTTCTCTCCATCTCTCTCTCCCTCTCTCTCAATTCTCTCTCCCACCCCCCCTCTCTCTCTCTCTTAAAATTCTCCCTCCCTCTAAAGACATACATAAATACATATATACAAGCATAATACATATGTACATACAATACTACATACGTACAAGCATAAATGTACATCCATGTATATACAATCTTACATATAAGTAGGCATACATATAATATACATGCATTGATACATATAGGCATGCATACATACATCAAGAATACATGTGCATACAAACATACATTCAATATGTATTTAACATAGAACAAGACATAATGTGAGTGTGTTATACCACGCTCGCATTATGTCTTGCTAGAAATGCTCCCCACAAATGAAAAAAACCATGTCAAAACTGACATATAACGCAAGCGCGTTATAATGCACTTGCATTATATTTGGGAATCCCCAAGCCTTGGGATTGGTATTTTCCTCAAAAATACCAACCCAAATGCTTGGAGGGCATCTGATGACTAAAGATGTGTTTTTGCAATTTCTACAATATTTCACATAATCATGTTCGTGCTCATCGTCAAGATTGCACGCAGTTCAATATCAAACAAATCAAACATATGGGTAATGTTAGGTTCTCTCTTAGCTATCCAACGATGTAATTTTTTTCACTTTCTAACAATGTTAAACTGTTCATCCATAATTTCTTTTGTTTGTATGTCTCTTTTTTGGAAAAATAGTGTTTGGTGTTTTTCTTGTTATAAATTAACCATTCATCTAAATTTCAAATAAATTACATTTTTAGAAACTAGACTCCATTCTACAATTTTTTTAAAAAAATAAAATTCAATTAGTTTCCAAAATTTGTAGGGGTAGCACGGCCAAAAAAATAAATTTCAGGAAGTGTCCACTTCAAAAATTAGTAAAAAATAAAATATTCATTAAAAAATTATCAGAAAAATCATGCATCAACTAAATACTATTAGCTAACTTTTGATAGTAGCGATTTTAAAAATACTAAAAAAAATTTCACCATATGAGGGTCGTACAAGAGTTGCTATGTTATGTTTTTCTGACAAAAACAACACCAATTTGTGTACGTCCCTCGTTTGAACCCCTTAATCTCAACCATTTTAAAAATAAATTAGTAGTTTAGAAAGTATACTCGGAGCACTTGAATCCTTATTTTTGTTCCATCTCAAAATTTTGAGTTTAATTATCCTCAATTTCACATCCAAGGTCAAGTATTTCCTGATTTTAAAAAAAAAAAAAGTAGCCACTTAAGCCCCCTTTTTGGGAAGCATCTTGGTGTACTTACCCATAAGTGAATGTGCTTGGTGATTGAGGGTTATTATTGTTGGCGACATTTCTATGGTCACCCATGATGTTGAAGGGAATGTGATCTTCCAAAATTCAATCAGTTGGGTGAGGTTCTAGAGTTTGTAAAGGAATACGCTCCTCTACAACTTTGTGTTCTCTTTCTAGGGTATGTGGAAAGGTCTCAGGTTGACCCTATTTGGTCAATTCCTTAGTAAGATCTTGATCTAAGTTTCCTTCCTTCCTACTTGTTGGTACGTCATTTGGGGGGGAATTTGGTATGAATATTTCATGGGGACCTCATTTCTTGACCATGCAGAAAAGAAGCCAAAGGACTATTTTTGTTCCTAAAAGAGGTATTCAAGGTATCTCCTACTAACACTAGAAAAAGAAGGCTCCCTAGCAACGGTGCCAAAAAGTGATAGGTTGTCGTTAGGTCCTAACACTTTAGTTGATAAACACATTCATATATCGATTGGGTAGTGTCCAAAGGCTATATGAAATAGAAGACATCTTGACTATCTCTCTTAGGCTTTCTAAATACCGAACAACTGAAAGAAAACTCTAAACTAAAAAGTCACTAAACTTAGAAAACAAGAAATTATCTATATAAAAATCTTTAAATGACTAAACTATAAAGTAGAAAACTATAAATTTGAAAAGAATAACCACTAAACTAGAAAGCATGGATATGATTAAACTAAGAAATGTATAGATTGTTGAAGAAGTAAAGCTTGTAAAGAAACTAGGAAACATTGATCTAATCAAAAGATAACAATCTCAAGCAACTAGTAGAAAATGATTTAACAATATGAAACAACTGAAGGAAGGTGCTCTGGAACTTCAGACACTAAATTCAAAGACTACATACTTAGCTACAACCTATAGGATTGATCTTGACAGAATTACACATATGAAAATAAATGCCAATTTCAACTATTATCTACTAAAAGAAAGTACAAAATTAGAACTAAAATACTTTTCAACTATTATCTACTAAAAGAAAGTATAGAATTAGAAGTAAAATACTTATCTATCTAATCTATAACCCTTAAGTGGTCAGATCTCATGTGCTTCTATGCCTATCTCATATCACATGCACTAGTAACTCCAAATTACTTTATTCAAAGAATTTCATTCACATTATTCAGTAACTCCAAAAGTGGCCGGAAAAACTCATTTTATTCATATGAAAAGTATAACTTAGAAACATAGTGGTAGCATAATGATATTCTTTTGTATTCATCATTTTCAACAGTTACATATTTATATGAATTCAAGCAGCTAACAAAATCCTACTTTTTAGTTGATAAAGTCTTCAACTGATTGTCAATAAACAATAGACTTTAAAGCCCATGACGTGAAATATTAAAGAGGCTTGACATGAGCCATAAAGTCTTTAGAACTGAAAAATAACAGAAACTATAAAAACTCAGTCCATAATGTATGCTCTTGAAGTTCTTACACCCATTCACTTGGCTTCAATGGTGTTGAAACCTCTGTTAAACTCTCTTTGACTAGAATGGTAACCAATGGTGGAATTTGACTTGTGGAATACTCAAAAACGAAACCATTAAGTCAGCAAAAATTAGCTTATTTTGACTAATTTCAAGAAATAAAGATTGTACGCTTATTCACAAAAAGAAAGAAATTACTTATCCTAAAGATAATTAATTGGCAGGGTAAGATTGGCTGAAAGGTGTAAGGTTAAGTATTGATTCCATTATATTGATGAAGTTATTTTTACCTCATCAATAATGTTATTAAATAATTGGAGGGAATAAGGATTAATTAGTGGCGTATTTAAATAAATAAATGTAATTTATTTATTTAAATAATCATAGAGGAATAATTAATACTTTGATTACATGAGGGAGAAGTGTGGTCGTCATAGAAAATGCAACTCGAGGGCCTAGGTCATTTTTATGTGTCTACATTTTTCCCCTCTTTGACATAATGTAGTTTATCACATTATGTCAAAGAACAAGTCAAAAACATGCCCCAGTGTGAAGGTAGGGAGAGGAAGGATGACGAGGAGGTAGTGATATGCCCCCTCAAGAGGACAGGTGGGTTCAAAGAACATGAGTGTGCTCTCGAAATGGATGAGGGGACTAGAGGATGAAGGAATAGAAGAAATGATAGCATGGAAGACATAGGATGAAAAAGGAATACTTCAATATTTTTTTGAATAACATCATAGGTGTTGCATCATCATCATTGGAAAATAACATGTGACAAATGGACAACAAACACCATGATATGACATAGACCAAGGTGTGCAAGGTCATCGACTTGTGAAAAATAGACAGTCACAGAAAAGGAATGTCCTAAATCATACTAAGGGCTAAGTTTCCCTAGTCTTTTTGTCAAGACACACCAAAGAGCACAATCAAGGAAAAAGAGGACATGAGACGTCATCGCACCTCTAAATCCTTCATGGGAAATCCTTGAGGTAGCTAGTAACATGACCAAAAGACAAAAATAAAAAAGATAAGACAAAATAGACCTAAAAAATAAATATCCATTCAATTTGTTTTCTAATATTTGTTTGTTGAAGGTTGATTGCTTGATGATTTGACAGTTTGACGATTTGATAGTCTGACAGTTTTGACATTTTGATGATGCTTTTTATCAGGAAGGGTACATCCTGAAAAGGCTAATGACTATGTGACAAAGCTTGTCGTAAAGAAAGACACATCCTAAAAACGAAAATAAAATTTTTATGGGGCCCAATTCCAAGAAAGATGCATCTTGGAGGGTGCCATAAAGTGAATAGGTCAACATTGTTTTTGGAAATTTGACTAATGTTTGACTTGATGAATGATTGGACTATGTTGTTTGTTGGTTTGTGATTTGAATGTTGGCATTTTGATGTATGTTTGGTGTTTGAGTGTGACTATGTATAACTTATTTGACCAACATGAAAAGCCCTAAAAGAACTAACCTAGGTGGCCTTGGGGGCTCATTAACAAATGGCCTTGCCTACATCCAGTCATAGAGGCAACGTAGTTCAACAAGCAGAAATATTGACCTGACTGAATTTGACTCTTTTTTTGGGATTTTAAAAGCTAATTAGATGTTTTGTGTGTTTTGAACATGTTTTGAAGTCTTATGATTTTTTGGTGATTTGGGAATATTTGATTTTTTTTTTGTTTTTGGGGAATATTTGACATAGTGACGTAAGTTAATGACTTTCCCCTAGTCAAGTATAGGACCAACTTATTATGGATGAAGACTATAAGGATCGTGAAAAATACATATTAATGATACCTACAACTGAGTGAGCAAGCACACACAAGAATCCAAGGACAACCATGATCTTACCCCTAGTCAAGCTAAATACCAATTGACAGGTGATGATGATGACGACATTGTTTGACATGGGAAGGACACATCCCAAAACAATGTGAGGATGACAATTATGTGACTAAAGGATCAAGGTTTGCAACAAGGCTAGAAAAAAATCCAAGGAATGTTTTGGACGACATGTTAGGTTGCATAGCAAGAGTGTATGGATTAGGCTAGTTTCATATGGAATGACTTCTTTTTAGGATTGAATGGGATGATGGAAGGATGTTGGATAAGTGAAGTATATTCCTTAAATCAATGACAAGGGAAAACCAAGTTCCAGCAATAGTTATGAAAAGGTAATGGATTGATTTTGGTAAAGGATAGGAGACATGAGGATTATTGGATGGTAGAATTAACATATGGTCTCCAAGGAATATGTCGCATAGGAATAATTATGTTTTCTTTTAGGTATGGGTTTGGATAATGCTATGAAGGAAATGACATGATATTTCATGGATAGCATATGACAAAAGGATAGACATGTCAAGAATTTTCCCAAAGCATGATTTATGTTTGTACCCTAGTCATTATCAAGATCAAAGTAAGTGGGAAAACAAATGGGAATGATATGGTTTAAATGGATAGATGCAAATGTCATAACAAATGTCATAGAAGGGGTACAAGAGATGAGACAACTTGCCCCCAAGTGTAAAAGTCCACATAGATAATTGCTCTTACACATGATTCCTATTTTCTAGGTTTTCATCATGCTACTTATCCAAAGCACCATAAAATTGGTTTTTACTATTGGAAAAAAAAATCTCTTTACTATTTTTCTTGATTCTTTTTTTTTTGCATCACCAAAATGGTTGTTTGCCAGGTTTTCATCAAGGGGATATTTTTTTTGTATTTTTGATATTTATGGATGGCCTTGATGTTTTAGCTGATCACTAAATTTTTTGAATCCACTTATGGTGTTGATGTAAAGACTGGGGCCATGATATGCCAATAATGACCTTTATGAAGTAGTTGCCTTGTCAGGATCTTAGCGCTTGCATACAACTGATTGATGTCATTGTGATCCTTGTTGATACTAGAGTTGGCCTTATCAGAATACACACATTGTGATAGAGTGCCATGAGAGTCATTATGATAAAGAGTTGACACCAAGATGCGACAAATTTGTGAGGTATGTTTTTTATACTTTAGGTGTGATGTAGGATTATGATGGATGATGGTAGATGTGGAAGCGTTGTTTGGATGTTTGGATGAATCAATTTTTATTTTCCAAGCTTGGGATGTTGGATGGTAGAGTTTGAAATTTTGATTAGGATAGCATTTGGAACCAACACTTTTATATGCCTTGCTTAATGACCATTTTTAAGGAGGTGGACATTTATTAGATGTGGGAGTCCTCTTTTCTCGTGGCTCCACATTTTGATTGACTTTTGGATTTGGCATATTTTCTTTGCTTGATCCATTTTTCTTTGGAATCCATTTTAACTCCATTTGTCCACTGGGATTTTTTTTTTATTCAATGGCCTTTGACATTTGATTTTGAACTTTGGATTTGTAATAATTTTCTTTTAATTGGTTCCAAATGGAAGGTTTAAGATATTGGGAATGATAGTTTATGGTGTAGATGGAAGGAGTGTTGGCAACAACCTTATGACAAGGAATACTCATGGCCCCCGTTTTGATGTTTGTATCAGATAAAGTTTCCCCCAATATCAAAGAGGTACCAATAACATCATTAAATTCTCTGACTGAGGAATAGCCAAGACCTTGATGTCTAAGAATGATATATAAGGTTGATAAATGCGTACTATATAACTAATTAGCCGATAAGTTTTTTATTGTGGGAATAGCTCACTGATTTTGTCTCACACCTGAAGAAAAAAATTCATCTGAGACCTAAAAAATTTCATTGGAAAATAATATCATTGATTGAAAACTAAAAAAATCTATAGTTGTCAAAAAAAAATTGTCAATTAGTAGTCCTCAAACTCCCATATATTTAGGGCAGTTAGAAAACATTTTTCCATACTTTGCTAGAAAAATATTGTTTCAATTTCTCTGTCGGACATTACTACAAAAATATTGTTTCAAGTTTCAAGAATCTACGAACCCTAAAACCCGATATTTGTAGATATATTTGTAGATATACTCTTTGTTTATTGTGAATAGATTGAAGCAATTGTCATAGGTTGATTGGTTCTGCTTTGGTAGCGTTTCGTAACATATTTCTAGCAAACTCAACCTATTTTTTCCCATCAGCTTCCAACTCTACCTATATTTTCTCATCGACATTGTTGAAAGGACAATCTTGATGTAAGTCGCTTGCCATGGTTTCAATGATTTTTTTCTGGGGGGAATCATTAAACGGTGAATCTTTTTTTTGTGGTGTTTTATTTCATTCCAAAATAAGTCTGTTGTTGTTGTTATATGTTAAATGAAGGCATTCATTCTATGGTTTTATCTATGGCTCTTTATAAAATTAAATACTTACTCTTTGTTATTAGACAAGTGCATTTTACTATATGGCTTTGTTGTTGTTATATTTTTGATAAAACTAGCAATTAACAAATTGGATGGGAATGTAGAGGCGATAGATCTGGAAACCAATCTTCATCCCCATTCAAAAAATGAGTCAACATAGCCAAAATAAATCTATTTTGGTACAAATCCTAAAATTTTGAGGAAGTGGATATGGTCTAGTGGTGAAGTTATTAACTTATATTTCTCAAGGAATTGCACTTGATTGAAACTCATCAATATAAAAGCTTGTGGGTATACCTAGTAATCTAGAAATTGGGCCTCTATATTTTTTTGAGACTTTGACCTTATTACAATTTTGACCTCCTAGATCCAATTTCCCTAAATACTATACATCCTATCTATGAAAGATTTCATTCATCTTGTTCTAATTTGCAATCTTATATGCTCTCAACTACAAAGTACCTACTCCAATTCTACTCTTACTACAGATACTTCCTATCAATGTCAAGGGCATTGTTGGTAGTGTAGCAATGGTGGCCAATTGGTCTCTTTCCTGGGCAGTGACAATGAAAATAAACTTACTCTTAGAATGGAGCAAAACAAGTTCTATGACCATATCATAAAATCTACTTTGGGAACCAAGGATGGATTTCATTTTTATTATTTTTGGGACCATTGGTATAGAATTGCGAAGTAAAATTGAGCTATGTTCCTTGTAGGATCATTCATGATGTATACCCTGTTCAGTGCTCTTACCATCTTTGTGGTATTGTTTGTGCTTGAAACTAAGGGAAGAAATCTAGAGGAAATTGAGGAATCACATAGATAAAATTTGGGGTTGTTAGAACTTAGGAACCATCAAGAGTATTCTTGGATGATACATTGCTATATAAGTATCAAGCTCCTACAACAGATGTGGTGGAATAATACTTGTTTGTAATGATATTGGAAGATGATACACCATACATTGGGAATTAAATTTTTTCCTCAAAATTTGGGTTGACAAATTCTCAATACACCAAATTAGGTAACGTCTATACAGCTACCCATATTGGGAAATCCACATCCTAATTTGATAAAGAAATATTTGCACAAGGATCTCATAATAAGCTTATGGAGCATTTGAATAGAAGTGGACATTTGGTATTGAATAGTGAATGTTGTTCTTTAGGATCTTCAGTTAGCATAAAAATATTGATCATGTGGTCAATAAAAATTGCACTCCAAATTTTTGTACATGAAATTAAATTGGATTTATTTATTGGTACTCTTTGGTGTAGTTGCATCATGGACTATGTATAATGATAAAAAAAAAAAATGATATTGACAAGTAATTCTTCTTCAAATTTGACCATTGAAAGAAACGTGAATATTAATTCGCACTTAAGATTTATATCATTTTTTTTGTTTTTTTTTTTATTTGACAAAATTTAGATTCAGACAAAATGAAACAAGGTGGAAATAGAGTGAATCAATTCCTTGTAGAGCCTAATAAAATCAGATCAATCTTTTAGATGGATGAAGAAAGTTTACAGAGGGCATATGATCACAAAGAATATAAAAATTTAAAACAACAGTTATGATGAAGTCAACACTACCCTCCCATAAGGGAAGTTGATTGCATAACAATTACCATAGAATGTTCATAAAAGGAAAGTAAACAAACAAAAATTTCATGCAATAGTTCCCTCAAGAAGAGAACCCGGTGCCTCAAAGTTGTTGCTTTGGGCCGATTCATTATCTTTAGCATCCAAATGCTCGATGACTTGTACCTAAGGCATCAAGCTCTTAATATTATTCTCTATGAGATATTTTACCTATTTTGATCATTGCAAAGGAGTGAACAAATCCACAATTTGAAGGAAAAGCAAACAATGTGCTACTCCTCAAGAGAGAGGAAAACAAGAAACTATCAAATTGCTTAAAATTTAGAAGCTTTTTGAGGAATCACAAACAATTATTTTAGGTTGTTAGTGTAAACACCAAAAATTTCTTGATTGATACTATTAATCTGATTCTAATTAACTAACATCGTTTCTTCCTAAACCACTTCAAATTCACCAATTAATTAAATAATCAACATTATTTAGTTAAATTCAACAAATTCATCTATTAATCAAATAATTAAATTTATTGATTAATTCACCCTTCTTCTAACTAATTTTCATCACATTTAATTAAATCAAATCATTTAATTAAATCCCCCAAAGTCCTCTCATTAGATTAAATAAATCAAATGTCACAATCCCAATTCCAATTAATTAATCCTAAATCACTCTAATCAGCATTTATAATTCCTCTAGCTTTTAATCCTCAAGAGTTAAATCCATGGTCAACTAACTAGGTTGCACATGAAATTCATTTCTTTTAATTCAATAATTCCTCTATTTATCCTCACAAAAGCATATTCCAAGGAATATTCCTCTCAACAACCTCTCATTCAATTTCCTTCCAAAGGTTTTGAAAAACCTTTCACATCCATAATAACTCCTCTTACAAATGCAATAACTTCTCTTACATCCTCTCAAATCTCAACCATATTCATTCAATTCCTCTTACAACCTTTCAAATCCTCAACCATTCTCATTTATTTCTCTTCCATCCTCCTCCACTCACATTTCCTAAAATGTGCTCCAACTTCACCCATTAGATTTGTGACAAGTGGTACTTTCTCATTGGCTCCCATTTTATCCCACATTCATCAAATCCTCTCATTCTTCAACCCTTGGCTTCTATAAATAGAAGCATTCTTTTCACAATATGGATCCATAATCCATGCAAATTCATTTTGCTCATTTCATCCATCAATCATCTAATTGATATCACTATCTTTGAGGGCAATTGGCTTTATCAAATCTATTTTCATCCACAATCTTAGGCATTGTCACTCTACTCCAAATTCATCAAGGATCTTGAAGCTTATCAAAAGGATTGGGAAAGGGTCACTTTCCACATCAAAGTGACACCAATCCCCCTATAGGATGGAGGTTTGATCTATTTAGTTTGTTAACATGCTTTTATTTTCTTTCTTTTGTGCTTTTGTTTCATGTTTTCATCTTTGTTTTATCAAGAATCTCATAGGGAATGATGTTTGTGCTAAATTTAATGACTAAAATTGTTTGTGTTATCTTTCTTTAGCTTGGTACAGATCATTATTCACAGTTAGGAACTTCTAGAGCTATTATATAAATGTTTCACCCTTATTATTTAACTTTCCCACAAATAGAAAGGTAACTCTTAATTGTTGGAATTGTATGCCCTTCTTCCCCTGATATCTTGGTCTGTTCATGGGCTTTCAAAATCACTTGGTTGATCAGTGAAATGTTTTGTTCTATTTTATTGTGTGCATGGTGAACAATGAAAATCCCATCCCTTGTTTGTTTGTTGAATTTCCTTGTTTACAAGGAGAATCTAAGGGAGAGGAGAGAAATAGTATTGAGTACTAGCAAACTGGTATATTTGCAAATTTACTTCTATTTGGTATATAGAGGTCTTTTGGTAAGTAAATGATGGTTTTTCTAGAGCCTTAATTTGGAAAAATAGGAGGTTAAACTAGATTCAATTATATTACTTTATTGAGTTTTAAAGTATTAGTATTTACTATAATGGCATTTTTATAAGCTTATAAGCCTAAATCACTTTTGGTGAGAAATCACTTGGAAAGCAATATCAAAGACCATAGTTCAAACACTTGGTGAGTACTTACCAAAATTGCAATTTTTTACTCATTGCAAGTACTCACTGAGTCTACCACACGTAGACTTGCCATATGTGGCAGACCCGCATCTAAACATGCATATGCAGAAAAATTACAGTAATGTTAGGAAAATTACTTGTCAACATACTAACGAAAATTCTTAGACAAGTTTGTGGTGGAGACCCATCACAACTACTTTGTGAGTTTTTCATGTAAACTCACTGTATTTTTTGGGTTCATGTCTTAACATGTATATGCAACAAAAACATAATAAAAATGAAATTTACTTTTTCTTTCTTAAAGCAAATTCAATCCGTGCAATTTCCTCATGCAACATTTGCAAATTTTTTTGAGTGATTCAAATGAGGTTAACATTTATTTGAAGAGATAAATTCTGCAATTTTCATAGTTCTGGGCCAGATTTTTTTTTCTATTATTTCTCCAAAAAATTGAAGAAACTTATGTCTTTTCTAAATATTAGTTTTAAGTCTTTAAGCATGTTTGCAAAGCATTAACTTCATTTTTTCACAATTTTTAACATTAATTTTGTGTTATTGTTTATGAATGAAAATGTTGATTTTGTAGTAGTTAGCATTTATCAAATTATGGTATTAAAAAACATTTACTTCAAGTATTAATGTTGTTTATCTATGTTTGAAATGTAAACCATTTTATTTGCTAGAAAGTTATATGCATACTTATCCTAAAGATGGGGATTTGATTGTCAAGATTAATCTTTGACCTCATTTGAAACTAAGTTTCCCTTAAGTTATTATAGCTTTCCATACAAAAAATACCCCAATAGGATTTTAAAAAAGTTTAGAGAATCCATGTGAACTTCTCATGGTTCACCATATTGAAAACACACCCTATATTTTTCACGAGTATGCACATATCCTTTTATCTTTGTACCACTAGGCCATTTAATGAGAATGAGGTTAAGGTCTTGAAGCAAAGAACATATGATTTATACCAAGTCAATGTGATCCTTGAAAATATTCCTATATTGGATATGTTTTCCTTACCTTCTATTTGAGACCAATTGAGGATCTCAATAATGCAGAAAGAACCATCAGACAAACTTCAAGGGCATGGTAGTGTAAAAATCCCCCCAACTTTCTCCATACTTGTGATAAGTGATAGTTGAACGAGGCATCTGAGAAGAAGCCAACAAATTTTAGAAGCTACTAGAAACTTACTATGTAGGGGACTTATGAGGAGGATCCCCATGACCCAAAGCCTCTACTGTTGAGTGGGGTGAGTGGGAGAATGTAATCCATCTATTAGTATTGCTATTATTCATGAATTTCAATACCAACCAAAACTAGCAGTTAAGGTTTTATGATAAGCTTGAAATGCACATATATGTATGTCCATAATTTTTAGCATTGTGGTGTGAAGTGATCATATCAAAAGATTTAAGGTCTTGATTTCCAAAAGCATCTTGAAAGATAGAAAAAATCATTATCTAATGAGGCTTAAGAAATCCATTTAATTCAAAAAAAAATTCATGAAATGATACATAAATTTTCGGGCCAGGTCAGATGGTATGTGACTACATTGACTTGAAAATATTAGTTTGGAATGTCTTTTGAAAGGTACACTAATAGAATTTAGGAGTGCATTGTTCAATGTATCCTACAATAGAGTTTAGTATGCAAAATTTTATTTATTTGTTATCTCTCCTTAATTTTGTTTTCACTTTTGTACACATTGTGTAATCAATCTACTATAGATTATATTTATTTCTTTAATGTTTTTTGGCTATTAAGTTTTGGCAAGAAGCACCTAAACATATAATTTTTTTTGTTAATGATTTACTGATATACTTCTATTTGTAAGGTACTCTAGGACATACATTCCTTGCATTTAGCTTGCTCAAAATTGATCCTTTGGTGCAAAGCATGGCATGCATATTACATCGGATTCTATTTTTTATAGAATCTTGTGTGATTTATGGCAATCTCTATGATCTATTTTCTATAATTATTTCAAAATATTTATTTTTTAAATTTTAATGCACAAGTATCACTAACCATGTAGACATTTTAGTCCAATAGGAAGCATAGTTAAAAGAAAAGAAAATAATTCACCATTTTTGAGACTTTATCTCAAATTAGCAAGTCAATAAACATTTTTTAAGATCTTTTTTTATTGGTGTTTTTATTGACCCACTACAACTTTCAAATTTATAGGGCATTCTATATAAATCACAATTAGTGTAACCATTGCACCTCCTTTCGGTGCAAGTGCTAGTTTGTAAATCTAAATAAACTCAAGCCTCAACCACTTATCTCACCCCACACGACCAAGCTCAACCACATAGCAACTAATATCATTATTTTCATAGAATGGAAAATGATCTTGTTGAAGCTACCATACATACAACATGAGATCTCAATCAAAATCATAAGTCCATGCACAAGATGAAAGAATTATTAGAGGGGTAGTGAAGAGGAAACTGAAGCAAGATGAAATAATTTATTGGATCCCATTAAATTCTATTTGGATCAATTATCACTAATGGGCATAGAGAGAAAAGAGAGTGAACATAAAGACATCAAATATGCAAATCTAGGGGCACAACCAATATAGTCATTTAGCATAACTTAATCAATTATTGATAGAAGTATTGTCCTACTAAATGATGCTATGGGAATCTAACCGACACAAGAAAATATTTGTCTAATTGATCTTGTCATCCTTCAAATGACTTAATGTGTCTGACTAATTTTCTTGTGTGAGTAATTTATTTTTCAAAGCCATGATTAGTAGTAGTTGATTGTGAGTTAGTAATTTGAATTAGTATTGAATATTGAGCCTAATACATTAGTCTATCTTGGTTTATTTGAACAATGCATAACTCATTTCAATCCAACAAGGGTATTCAACTAGAGAAATTGTGCATAGGTTGATTCGATGGTATCCATTAAACCTAGAGTATAAACAATTTAGGGGTTCTTACCCATTATTAACCTCCACATATAACGCTAGCATAAGTTTGGTAAGGCATTTTCTAAATTTGATAGTCTTATTCATATTTTTGTTCATTCAAGGTATCAGTGGTTATATGCATGGATTTGTGAAGTGTTGTAATTTAGTTTATTGGATACTAAATTTGATATTATCAATTCTCTTTAATTATTTTTCTAAATGATGTTTCTTGAAAAGGGAAGGGACACATTGATTTTATAAATGGTGTGTAAGGGAGTTAACCTCTTCATGGTTGGAGGAAAAGTACTAATATGATACTTCTTTTTTATACAAATGAAACTACTATTTTTTTAGATCAATTGGGTCTTCTCAATCAAACATATTGTGCCTTGCTCTAAGGATATTATAGGAACAAAAACTTATGAAAATATGATGTAACATTATTCAAAAAGTTATTTTATATATTTTACATCATGTAGTGATTGGTTTTTATATATTGACTCAAAATTTATTGTTTCATACTATACTTGTAAAAAAAGGAATATCTATTTTTTTTAAATGAATTATATTCAAAGAATTAAAAGGGAAAATAAAAGTTGCTTTATTTTGAAAATGATCGTTTAATATTGCATATATAAAGCAAAATAGTTTATCATGCATTCAAAATAGATATATTTTACAAAATATTAATTGTATAATTATTTACATAGTGTTTACCATATAGTACATTGGAAATGTTTAGCTACAAAAAATTAATTAAATTAATAAGACTATGTATCAATAACTAAATTATTTACTTAAAAATTTAAGTAAATTAAAAAAAAAAATCCATTAGTGAAAAATTCACATTCAAATATTGATATAGTGTTACATTGCACAAGAAAATAATATACACATGCTATATTTTCAAATATCATCTAAAATAAAATAATAAAATAATAATTTTTTCACTCTAAAAACATACAACTATTAAAAAACACAAACAAGGGTGATGATATTTCATTTCTACTTTCCAAGATCCCAGGCCCTTTAAAATACAGTGTTTTATCCAAGCTATTTGAATCTTAATTTATTTGAAAAAATTCTCTAAATTTCAAATTTGAGTTTGTTTTGTTGGCACCTCAATTTGTTGTCTCATTTCCTTGTTTGCTCCCTTTGTATTTTGGGCTTGTTTAGTCCATCATTGATATCTAGTCTAAGATAGTATCAACTGGGTCTCCTTTGGTCAAACTTTATATAAGGGTGTTTCTACATCATTCCCATGTGTTTATTAATATTTTTGAAGTTGAAAAAATTCAAAAGTTTTAAGTGTTTATAGGTTATGAAAGTTGCAGAGTTTCTCTTCTAACCATGCTTTTTTTCCTAAATCCACTTGTTGATGGGTGTTTTTGCACCTTCTCAACATAGGTAATGCATAGATGCATCACCTCTCTTGAAAGACAATCTTCCACAATCAAATTGTAGAACACTATCTGAAGGTCTCTAATGTTAGGTCTTGACAGTGCTTGGAATACCTCAGTTGATTCATGCGATTTGTTGGAATCACAAGGCGGACTTACGGATGAGTTACAAAGTGTGGGAAGTTGGATCTACAAATGGAGTTCTCAAAGTGTAGAAATCATTGCTCAGATGTTGCAGGTTCAAACAACGATCTAAAACTCCTATTTCAACTTTAGATTTGGCTTTACAATGTGTAATGAACCTTGGCATAGGTTACTTATTAAAAAAAAGGAAAAGGAAAAGGGCAGGGAAGAGAGGAAGTTCCTAGATCTTAAACTATGAATGAACAGTGATTATGGAGGCTGCTACAATAGACAAACTCCCTAAAGTGGGTTTTGTTGCCAAGAGGAACCTACAATTACACAAAACCAGTGCAATCTTCTAAGGACTACATATTTTCAGATTGCATACACACATCATGAACATGTAATTGAACTAAGTTGCAGCAATGAAGTAAGGAAGCTCAGACTAACTTTACAAAGTGATTCATCATCAACAAACCACAAAAAGCATGAGTTGGAAAATCATCAAATACAATAACAACAAACACCATCATCACTTCCATTCAAAAAACTACCAACTAAACTAATAGGGAAGTAGAACCATGCATGCATAATGAAGAAACACAAGAGACACATTCATAAATCATGCAATATAGCTCTCTATTACTGCATAATGTCTTTACACCAACTCTACAACCTTTTACAAATGAGGGGGGGCCTATTTATAGTTTTCCAAAGCCCAAATCAATGGCTAGGATTGAATTACATTGTGTGACTTAGATTTGATTGCACTAGGGCTTCACCTACCCCTCATTATATAGCAATTAAAAATACATTCCTTGTCTTTTCTCTATTTTGTCATGTAATGGCTAGTCACTGTAGAAATTTTTTCTTCTAGCTAATTGCCCTTTTGTTATAGCTAATTTTTTTCAAAAGCTACCTTCTTACTTGATGTGTTCGTAGCATCCCTTAATCAATCAAGTACACCTTGTTTGCATCGTTGTTAAATGGATCAGATAATTTGATGAGACAACTCCTGACAGATTGTGATCGTTTGTTTAGAGGGAGGAAACAACCGCTCCCTCCCACCACCTTCAAGGCCACCCTTTATAGATTTGTCACTAACTCCCTTGACATAGGCCTGCTTTGAATGTCAACTTTGTTGATGGGTGCTAGGGGAAGAGGCGAGTATAAATGAGTGGTGAAAGGAGCAGTGTGCCTTTTCCTTTTTCAACTTTCTCAATGGGCCTCTCCGACGGTCCCATGGTAGATTTCTTGAATCGTACATAGATGAAGTGTCATAAGTGCTTTCATACACAAATCAAGGAAAACACTAGTCAAATCCTGCAAACTCCTTGTTACATCCATCAATGCATCATCCAAAGATCATGATATTCATATTTGGAGCTCATTTGGACCACAAACAAAAAATGTGGGTTTAGGGGTGTGAGCGCCACACAGCGAACAAACAACAAACGGACGATGAGCGATGGATGATAAGAGGACAGTAGATGGACAGAGGGTGAAAAACGACAAGAGGATGGCAGATGACAGGTGGAGGGACGGAAGACGACCGACAAAGGACAAGCAAAGGGATGACAGACAAACGGCAGATGATGAGTGGAGGGATAGCAGACAATGAGTGGAGGGACAGTGGATGATGGGCAAAGGGGTGGCCACCCGCAAGGAAATTTCTCACAGATGGCAACGGAGGGATGATGGCCCGAAAGGGAAGTTCTCAAATGACCACAGAGGGATGGTGGTCCGAAAGGAAATTTCCACAACTTCTCGAAACTTAACGAAACCTTGGAAGTTCACTTAGGCATCATGAAAACATCCCAAATCCATAGGCAACTTGTCCCCAAAGTCAAAAAATGATGGAAAACGCGAAGCATGCGAGAAGGGACCAAGTCAATAGGAGCAAGGCAACAAGCAGAAAAGGAAAGGGGGACTTTGTTTCTCTCTCAGATTCGAACACCCTAGGTAAAATGAAGGGCATGGAGTAGTGTTTATAGGCCAATTTCCATTAATGGCATGCATTGATTTCTTTGTATGGCAGACCCAAGTTAGGTGAGATGTGGAATCTCTCACTCATTTGGATGCTTGGTCAAGGCTTAGACGGAGAAACTAAGTGTGGATCCCGCCATGTGGGTGGAAGTTGGGCATCAGTCACTACTTAGCAGTGAAACATGAGTGGCGACCCATAGCTAGAAGTCCGCAAGGCTTGATGAATGCTGAGGAAAAAGACCAAGGGAAACCTACAAGCCAAGTTTCACAAAAGACAAAGACTTAGTGAAAAAATTAGGTAGGTGAATCTAGTCCAGGGTAAATTGATCATTCTAAGGCATATGACCCACTTGGACTCTATGAAAGGGGAAAATAAATCGAGGCAAGAGCAAAAATGACTCAACAGAAGCATAAACGAGCCATCGAGAGCGAAAAAGAGGGAGTGTGTGTGCAAAACATGCACAACAAATGGTGACTCACTGGGGAAATGCTCTAGAGCATTTTGATGACAAACTGAAATCACGAAACCTAGAATCTTTGGTTCCAATCTTCGCGCTAGGGAAAACAAACCAGACACTTGACCAAAGGATCAAAACCACAAGCCTATTGGAAAACGTGTCTCAAGCTTACTGACATGAAACTTCTGTAAGGGAAAAGTCGATGAGACCCTTTGAATGTCTTACCAACTAGCAGCTATGTTCTAAACTTTTGAAGTGCTCAGATCATCGAGACTTTGATTCTATCTTGCTAACGAGAGTCATCGGCAAGACATGTCTATCGCTATGAGTTTTCTTATCTCTTTCCGTCTGGATAGACCTATTGTTGACAGGTTGGCTTCTAGTGGTTATCGGGGAGACTCGTGGCGAGGAGTGACATCAAGGAGAGGCATGAACGTTCGGAATGACTCATTCCAACAGAATATGTCTTGTCGATGGTCTTACACAAGAATGTCTTCGGGGTGACATGAAGGCTCGATAAGAGTCTAATTGATGGATGTTTCTCTCGTTGACAGTTGTGTATTCGGTATGAACTATTGGCGATAGTGTTTCTCTCACTGACAATCTGTGTTCGATATGAGATCTTGCCGATATTGTTAGTCTCACCAACAGATGTGCATTCGATATGATGTCTTACCGATAACAATGGTCCTGCCGATGGATCTCCATGTGATGAACTTCGGTGTAACCTCTTGCTGATGGTGTTGCTCTTGTTGATAGACTGGTCAGGGTGACATGAACTATCGATGACATCAGTGTAACTCTGGGCAATGAGACTTGGTCAGGTTTGCATTCGGTAAGAACTCTTGCCAATAGGCTGGTGAATTCGATATGACTTCTCAGGGTGTTGCCGATAGCGATGGTCATGCTGATGGTTCTGTGATCAAGCATTGTGGCATTGGGGAGACACAGCCTAGTGTCTCACCAACATGCGATACAATTTGAATGCCTTGATCGAATGTCTATCCTATGTGGTCTGTTCTGAGCAAACCAGAGAAGCGAAATGTGAACTGTTAGCAGTTGGAATGTTGCGACCATTCCTATGTCGAAGGTGAACAGATTGTGAGGAGAACGATTATGCTCTGGCAATGGAAAATGACGAAGAGCAGAGTGTGAGTTAACGAAATGTTGCTCGATTGAACACGAATTGATCTGAGTGAATTCATTGGATGTTTTTGAGAGCTATTTTGTACAAGATTGATCAATGAATGTTGCTACTGTAAATTCACATCAGAAAGTGAATTTTGTACTCTATATGTAATTTTGTTTACTGTAATACAAAGAGGCTTTTCTTGGTGTGGTGGGTTTTTCTCCCGTAAGGGTTTTCCCACATAAATCTAGTGTCCAATTATGTATGTTCATTTCTTTTCTTTTTTTTATTTCAAGTGTCTCTTAATAAACTTTAATTGTAAAATTTAAAGTCACCTCTACATTCTTCCCTAAGGTTTTGACGTTAGGAGAGTTTGTTCCGCACCTAAGCTTTCCTTACAAGTGGTATCAGAGCCTGGCTAGTTGTGTTATCCTTGTGGGTACATTGGGTTTTTGTGTCAATTTTGTTCAGTCGGAGTCTTGTAGAAGTCTAGTAATTCGAATTATAGATTAAGATGGAAAGCATGTCAGGAAAGATTGAAATTCATAAATTCAATGGCAGCAATTTTGAGTTGTGGAAACTTAAAATGGAAGATTTGTTGGTTGATCATGATCTTTGGTTTGTTGTGTCTAGAATGAAGCCTACAAGCATGAAGCAAGAGGATTGGGACCTTACAGATCGAAAATCAAAGGGGTTCATAAGGCTCTGTTTAGCATACTCTATTCTTCTAAATGTTCATAAAGAAAAGACTGCATCTTCTTTGTGGAAAAGACTGGGAGCTATTTATCAAGGCAAGTCCTTAGTGAATAAGTTGTTCTTGAGGAAGAAGTTGTACTCTTTGAAAATGCAGGAAGGAGTGTCTGTTGCTGATCATTTGAATGCTTTCAACATGTTGATTGCTTAATTAGCATCTGTGGGTGTGAAGATTGATGAAGAATATTGTTGTATACTATTGTTATATTCTTTTCCAGATTCTTGGGATCACTTGGTGATGGCTATTAGGAGTACGACATCCACTTTTAAGATGGAATATGTTGTTGCTTCTTTGTTATCAGAAGAGATGAGAAGAAAATCTTCTGAGATGGTGAAGGAGGCTCTTGCTATTAGAGGCAAATAGAAAGAAAAAGGAAAGAACAAGAACAAGAAGTCCAAATTGAAATCAGAAGGGAGATCAAAGTCTCCTGGCAAGAAGTCCAAGGTAAAGTGTTGGAATTGTGGGCAACCTGGTCATGTCTAAAAGGATTGCAAAGAGGAGAAAAAGAAAAGGAAGAATTCTTCTGAAAATGATTCTTCTCAGAGTGATGTAGACGCTTTCATTGCATCCTTGGCTACACAGGCATCTGATGATGTCTGGCTAATTGATTCTAGAGCATCTTTCCACATGACATCTCATAGAGACTGGTTCACTAAGTATGAAAAATACAATGGTGGAAGGGTGTATTTGGCAAGCAATTCATCTCTGGAAATAGTTGGTTGTGGAAGAGTCAGAATTTAGTTCCCTAATGGAAGAGTGAAGGGAATCAATGATGTGATGCATATACCAAGTCTAGCTCGAAATTTACTTTATGTTAGTAAGTTGAATGATGTTAGAGTGCAAGTCACGTTCTCTGGAAATGGCTGCAAGATGACCAGAGACTCAATGGTGCTAACTAGGGGTGCTCATATTGGTACCTTGTATAAGCTGGATGCACATGTTGTGCAATGCAATAGTGTCTCTGTAAAGTCATAGAAGGCTACTCATGGAGAAAAGGAGGAAAAAGTTCTTGATAGTGCAAACTCTATGGAAGTTAAACTTCTAGCAGAAAAGACTATGTTTTGGCATTATAGGCTTGGCCACATTGGAGAAAAAGGTTTAAAAACCTTGAAGAATAAAAACTTAGTTGAAGGGCTTCATGATTGTAACCTCGAATTCGAGTTTTGTGAACATTGTATATATGGTAAACAACACTGTGTTTCATTTTACTCTAGTCCTAACAAATATTCTGGTTTACTTGATTATATACATTCTGATGTTTTTGGTCTAGTAAATGTTCCTTCTTTTTCTAAATCAAGATATTATGTATCGTTCATTGATGATTATTCAAGAAGGGCATTTGTTTATTTTTTGAAAAGTAAAGCAAAAGTGTTAGCATTTTAAGGAATTTAAAAACCTTGTTGAAAATCATACTGAAAGAAAAATAAAATGTTTAAGGAGTGACAATGGTGGTGAGTTTTGTTCTGATGAGTAAGGTACTGTAAAGATCATGGAATCAAAAGACATAAAACTACACCCTACATTCTGCAACAAAATGGATTTGTTGAAAGGTTCAACAGGACAGTGATGGAAAGAGTACAAAGTATGCTAAGTATTGTTGGCTTGGAGGAGAAGTTCTGGGTTGAGGCAGTTGTAACATCATGTTATTTAATAAACTGTTCTCTGAATTCCGCTCTTGTTGAGAAAACACCTTTGGGAGCATGGTCTGGAAAGAAGCCCTCTCTGAGACATATTCGTGTCTTTGGTTGTGAGGCATATGCATATGTGCCGAATGAAAAAATATCTAAATTGGAAAACAAGGTTGTTAAATGTATTTTTATTGGTTATAGTGTTGGCATAAAATGATAAAGCTTTGGAATCCTGATACGGAGAAGGTTCTATATAGCAGAAGTGTTATTTTTCGTGATACTTTGGATCTATAGTCAGAGACAAAATTAGAAGATAAAAAGGATGTAGTTGAAATTCCTCCGACACCAAATAAAGAGGAATTGAAAATTCAAAATGTACCTAAAACTAAGGAGAGCTCAAGTAGTTCTGAGAGTTCTGAAGAAGAACAACAACCTCAACCTCAGCCTCAGCCTATGAGGAGGTCAACACGTGAAAGAAAGCAACCTGATAGGTATGGGTTTTCTTTGTTAGATTCTACTTGTGCCTATGCTTTAATTTCTAGCACTAATGAGTCTAGGACTGTGAAAGAGGCATTTAGAATGTCTAATTCAAACTCTTGGTTGGAAGCCATGAATGAAGAAATGGCATCATTAGAAAAAAATTATACTTGGAGTTTGGTACCCTTTCCTGAAGGCAAAAAATTTGTTGGCTACAAATGGGTATTTAAAAAAAAAATAGGTCTGGATGGCAGTGTGGAAAAGTATAAGGCAAGGCTGGTTGCGAAGGGATATTCTCAGGTAGAGGGAATTGATTATGGAGAAATATTTTCTCTTGTAGCTAAGTTGATGTCTATCATATTTTTTTTTGTCACTTGCAACAGCGTATGACTTAGAGGTTGAACAGATGGATGTGAAGACAACATTCCTTCATGGTGACCTTGAAGAAGAAATTTATATGTCCCAGCCTGAGCACTTTGTGGAAAAAGGTAAAAAAAATAGTTTGCAAGTTAAAAAAATCTCTGTATGGATTAAAACAATCTCCTAGAATGTGGTATCAGAAGTTTGACACTTTTGTTTTGTCATTGGGATTTGTAAGATCAAAATATGATCATTGTGTGTACTACAAAGCTGAAAATGATTGTGTTCTTATTATTGCTCTCTATGTTGATGATATGTTGTTCATAGGCAATAGTAAGTTAATGATTTCTGATCTAAAATCTCAGTTATCTGCAAAGTTTGAAATGAAAGACCTTGGTGCAGCCAGGTATATTCTAGGAATGGAAATAAGAAGGGACAGAAAAAATAGAAAACTTTGGCTCAGTTAGAGTAAGTATATTAATACTACATTCTGGAAAGATTTTGTATGACTAATTGCAAGCAACTAGTTGTTCCAATTTTGCAGGGAACGAAGCTATTTGTTAAAGAATGTCCAAAATCTCCTACTGAGATAGAGGACATGACCAGAGTGTCTTATGCTAGTGCAATTAGCAATTTAATGTATGTAATGGTTTGTACAAGGCCAGATACTGCCCAAGCAGTGAGAGTACTTAGTCATTTTATGGAAAATCCTGGAAGGACACATCGGGATGCTGTGAAAAGAGTGTTTAGATATCTGAAGGGCACTTCAAAATATGCTTTGTGTTACCATGGGAATTTGGTTGAATCACAAAAGACTCTCAGCATTGGAGGCTATGTGGATTTTGATTGGGCAGGGAACATTGACAGCAGAAGATCCACTAGTGGATATATTTTCATGATGAATGGTGGTGCAGTTAGTTGGATGAGTAAGTAGCAGGCTGTAGTCGCTTTGTCCACTATGGAGGCAAAATACATGGCAACAACACATGCCTGTAAAGAAGCAATCTGATTAAAAATTTTGTGTTCTAACATTGGTTTTGATGCAGGGAAAATTACAATTTATTGTGACAATCAAAGTGTTATTTGTTTGGCAAAAATTCCTACTTTCCATGCCAGGACGAAACATATTGATGTGCAGTATCATTTTGTACGAGATATGGTGGAGGATGGAAAAGTTTCTTTAGAAAAAGTGGATACTCTGGAAAATGTTTCAGATGCATTGACGAAACCAATGAGCACAAACAAGTTCAGGTGGTGTGTCAATTCGATGGGCCTTAGTGCCCATGAATTTCAGTAGTTTTGTTGTGCTTTGGAGGTGTCAGTAAGATCTTCGTCAAGTGGGAGATTGTTGGAAAACGTGCCTCAAACTTACTGACATGAAACTCCTGTAAGGGAAAAGTCGGTGAGACCCTCTGAATGTCTTACCAACTAGCAATTGTGTTATAAACTTATTAAGTGCTCAGATCGCTGAAACTTTGATTATGTCTTGCTGATGGGAGTGAAGGGCAAGACATGTCTATCACTGTGAGTTTTCCTATCTCTTTCCGACCAGACAGACCTCTTGCCAACAGGTTGGTTTCTAGTGGTTATCGGGGAGACTCGTGGCGATGAGTGACATCGGGGAGAGGCATGAACGTTCAGAATGACTTATTCTGATACAATATGTCTTGCTGACGGTCTTACACAAGAATGTCTTCAGGGTGACATGAAGGCTCGATAAGAGTCTAACCGATGGATGTTTCTCTCGCTAACAGTTGTGTATTTGGTATGAACTCTTGGCGATAGTGTTTCTCTCGGCAACAGTCTGTGTTCGATATGATCTCTTGTCGATACTGTTAGTCTCGCCAACAGATGTGCATTCGGTATGATGTCTCACAGATAGCGATGGTCTTGTCGATGGATATCCACATGATGAACTTTGGTGTAACCTCTTGCCGATGGTGTTTCTCTTGTCAATAGATTGGTCGAGGTGACATGAATTTTTGATGACATCGGTGTAACTCTGGCCAATGATACTTGGTCAGGTTTGCATTCGGTAAGAACTCTTGCTGATGAATGTGGTCTCGCCGACAGGCTGGTGAATTCGATATGACTTCTCAAGGTGTTGCCGATAGCGATGGTCATGTCGATGGTTCTGTGATCGAGCATTGTGGCATTGGGGAGACACGACCTAGTGTCTCACCGAAATGCGATACAATTTGAACGCCTTGACCGAATGTTTATCCTACGTGGTATGTTTTGAGTCAATCAGAGAAGCGAAATGTAAACCGTTAGCAGTTGGATTGTTGCGACCATTCCTATGTGGAAGGTGAACAGATTGTGAAAAGAACGATTATGCTCTAGCAATGGCGGATGATGAAGAACAGAGTGTGAGTTAACAAAATATTGCTCGATCGAACACGAATTGATCTAAGTGAATTCATTGGATGTTTCTGAGAGCTATTTTGTATAAGATTGATCAGTGAATGTTGCTACTGTAAATTGACATCAGAAAATGAAGTCTGTACTTTTTATGTAATTTTGTTTACTGTAATACAAAGAGGCTTTTCTTGGTGTGGTGGGTTTTTCTCCCGTAAGGGTTTTCCTATGTAAATCTGGTGTCCAATTGTGCATATTCATTTGTTTCTTCTGTTATTTCTTTCAAGTGTATCTTAATGAACTGTAATTGTAATATTTAAAGTCACCTCTACATTCTTCCCTGAGGTTTTGATGTTAAGAAAGTTTGTTCCGCACCTAAGCTTTCCTTACAAAGCCAACCCAACCTTCAGTATGCTGAAAATTCAAGTGTGTGAATGTGTTAATTCCCATCCTTTAGTTACTTCAGGAACCTAAGCTCTGTCAAGTTAAGCTACGTAGTTTATTCTAACTCCAGAAGCATCTGGGACATTGTCTCACTATCAATGAGGAATCCATAGCCCCAACGAGGTTATCGTTGTGATTCTCTCGAACCTTGCTCTATTGTCGGCTAGGCATCCATAGCCTCGATAGAGTTGCTCGGATCCTCCTGAAAGGTTGAATTTCTTCTTTCTTTTGATTTTCAATGTTTTGATTTTCTTTCTTTTATTTCTTTTCTTTTGATTTTTCTCTTGTCAATTCCTTTTATTTCAACCCGCAAACAGTGAAGCTCGCACTCATGGCTAAGAATCATAGTGGCACTAAAGCAAAATTTTAGATTTTTCACTTAACTAGACTTCTCAAAAGGCCCTACAGTGACCTCTAGATTCTTAAAATATGTGAGAGATATAAGATTCCAGAATACATTAGAATTGGACCAACTAACAGCTTATCCTCTTTGAATCAAATGTCTAGATCACTTGACACTAACAGAAGACCTTCACCATCCACTCTAAAAACTTGATTAGAGTTTAACAAAGAAATACGTAGAACAACCGCAAGCAACAAGTATGGTTGTTGTGCACACAGATGTTCCCAATTGAAAGCGAAGGAACCCCAGGCAAAGCAACAGCAAAGCGGCAACATAAGGGAAAGCAAAATGGAAAGAAAACACCTACACTAACCAAAGCGGGAAAGTGAAAGCAAACAACAAAGAAACTACCCTAAAACAAACTAACCTATGGCAAACCAACTACTCTAATGAAAGTAGGAAAGCGAGACTATCTACACGAAACCTACACTACTCAAAATGAATTATGTACAAAGGTTTACAAAGGACTATGTCCAGGCAAGGCAAACATACATTTGCACCCATTGGATTTCGTAAAGCACACACAAGCAGGAGGGAAATCATTACAGTTCTAAGCCATGCAGACTTATCCTTATACTCAAAAAAAGTTCAACATTGCAACATTCAAATTTAATCACATAGTCCCAAAAAATTAGTAGTTGAGGAGCTTTGTCAAACCCATGGTTGATCCATAAGCAAGTTTTCCTTCCCTCATAATCAAAATAATAAACGCAGTTGTAAGAATTCATGGGAGAAAGGAAAGATAGAACTTGGATGTTGTCACATGGAGGTGGCAATGCTAGATAGTCGAGAGCGAGCACTACATCATCAGTCATCGTGTTGGCAACCTCAAATGGAGGGACTGGATGGTGCAACATTTATGATCTTGGGCATGCATAGGGTTGGGAGGATAGGGCAGCAAACATCTCTTCCAATCCCCTAGTGGGATTCGCAACCTCCATCGGTTGTTCTTCGAAAAGATATACTTCATCTTTCTGATTTTTTGTAGTCCAAACCTCTTCTTGATTGTTGTCTTCAAGGGGCAGCACGTTGTCCCATCTTATTTCCCTAGTGTTGACCTTAATTTTATGATGTCCAATGTGATAGGACAATGACATGGATGAATCCATCCTATTGCAACCCTATGAACATCTAAGAGGATTGACAATGGTCAATGCAGTCGGACTCCCAGTTGTATCATGCAGTTGACCAAGCATGTCATGTGTGTTGGAAACCATCGAAACACCTCCACCTTTATCTTCTTCTTTTCGCATTTCATGTGTCTGACCAGATTGCTCAGTCATTTCTTCTTGGTCACTATCGTTGGAAATGGAGGAGCCCCTCTCTCATTCTGGAGGTTCCAACGTTTCACCAATGAGCGGTTCAGGTGGTATGTCTTCATCGTTGCTAACCTTTGGGACGTACACTTCCTCCGTGTAGGTGTACCTCCGTAGTACAACTAATGGAAAGAAGTCGTCAATTGATGGCACCTCATCAAGGGGACCAAAATCTACTACACAATTTCCCTCCAAAGACTCGCCATAAATCCTATCGTCCATGGTGCACAAATGCTCTTCAAGAGGAAGAAATTCTTGATGATTAGTGGACAACATTCTTATTTGATCTACTTCATCGCTCAGAAGCTTGAGACTATATTGTTGTCCTTCTTCTATTGTTGTCCTAACACCTTCTTGAAGACCACCTTCAGCTAAGTTGTAACTTGATTCAGGTTCTTGGATTTCTCAGTCAATCCTAAAAGCAGCTGTAGGAGGCGGTGTACTAGGTTGCCCCACTTGTTCTTTAACTTGTTTGACAACCCCTTGGCATAATTTGCATGCGAACTCCGAGTGCGATGAATCATGGAGCCTACACCAATTCAAGAGTAACAACACCTCCAAATCCACTTGATATCTTAGTTTGGATCAATCCCCTACTAATCTTGAGACGAGCTACCTGTATCTTTCCACTATTGGGCCCTCATCATCACTTGAAAAGGCAGTCTGATAGTGAACAGTCGTGACCTGTAGTTGTTCCCACTCCTCCAAATCTACATTTTCAGATGCTTAGTCACTGTCATTCATAAAGGAGAAATCTTTTAATATGATTTCACTTATACTCTCGTCATCATTTTTTGCTACTCCAAAGTTGTCAACCTCTTCCTCTTTCTGATTTTCAACATCTTCATTGGCTACCCCAGCATACACTATTGCAGACTTTGTTGATCCATCCTCAACTACCAACGATTCTTCTCCCTGAGTGGAGGACTACCCTTTGCCGATAAAGAAAAAGTTTTCTGATTCCTTTCTAGCTGAACTTTCATCAAGACCTTTTGTTGCCCCAAGGAAATCAACTCCTTCCCCTTGACTTCCAGCCTTAGTGTATGTTGTCCCGGTACCAACTTGTGTCAAATTTCTTGGTTCATCTTTACTTTGTTTTCCTGCAAATGTTGACAACTCTCCTACCTCATGGGATGACTCGCCTTCATTGAGAGTTGGCTACTCCAACTTGTTCAAACTGCCCTAAACTTGAATGATAATGTTTGCACATGACAAACAAGTTAATTCTGAGTGAGGTGCATTGTGAAATCTGCACCAACTCCACATCAACACCTCGTCCAATCTTGGTCCATCTTCATTGCCCAAACATTCTTGGATCAGCCCCTTGAATGCCTTAGCTGCCATGGTTGTCAACTCTTCTTCTAGGTTTGCAAGGGCCGAAGGTTGATATAATTCCCAAAAAGGAATTTCTCCTTGCAAGACTCTTTCAATCTTGTTCAAGAGTGTCAAACATCCCAGTTCGTTGTGTATGTGCATGTCATGGATCTGACATCTATCCGCCAATGCAAATTGCTCCAGTGGTCTCCTCAATCTTCTATTCAAATCTGCATGCCACTGAGTGATGTTAATTTGCATGTGCTACCCCATTTCAACTCAACTTTTGTTTGCCTTTAAAATTTTCTGATTTCAAATCTCCTTCAAAATTTTCTAATTTCGAATCTCCAGCAAATAGTGAGATCTCTTTATCTCAAATTTTCACTTGGATGTTCTTTCAACTTCCAAATTTCAACCTTGTAGCCTCAACATGCCAACCCTCCTAGCACCAATTCTATTGATAGGTAATTTTGCACCTTTTCAACACAGGTAATGCATAGATGCATCACCTCTCTTGAAAGACAATCTTCCACAATCAAATTGCAGAACACTATCTCAAGGTCTCTAATGTCAAGTCTTGACAGTGCTTGGAATACCTCAGTTGATTCATATGATTTGTTGGAATCACAAGCAGACTCACAGACAAGTTACAAAGCATGGGAAATTGTGTTTGCAAATGGAGTTCTCAAAGTGTAGAAATCATTGTTCAGTTGTTGCAGATTCAAACAACAATCTAGAACTCTTATTTTAGATTTAAATTTGGCTTTACAATGTGCAATGAACCTTACATAGATTACTTATGAAAAAAAATGAAAAGGAAAAGGGTAGGGAAGAGAAGAAGTTCATATACCTAAAACTACGAATGAACGGTGATCATGGAGGCTGCTACAATAAACAAACTCCCTAAACTGGGTTTTGTTTGGCCAAGAGGAACCTACAGTTACACAAAACTTGTGCAATCTTCTAAGGACTGCAGATTTTTAGATTGTATACACACATCATGAACATGCAATTGAACTGAGTTGCAGCAATGAAGTAAGGAAGCTCAGACTAGCTTTACAAAGTGATTCATTATCAACAAACCATAAAAAGCATGAGCTAGAAATTCATCAAATACAGTAACAGGAAACACCATCATCACTTCCATTCAAGAAACTAACAACTAAACTAATAAAGAAGTAAACCATACATGCATAATGAAGAAACACAAGAGAAACATCCATAAATCATGCAATGTAGCTCTCTATTGCTGCAAAATGTCTCTACACCAACTCTCCAACCTTTTACAAATAAGGGGGGACCCCTATTTATAGTTTTTCAATGCCCAAATGAATTGCTAGGATTGAATTACATTGTGTGGCTCAGATTTGATTGTATTAGGGCTTCACCTACCCCTCATTATATAGCAATTAAAAATACATTCCTTGTCTTTTCTCTATTTTGTCCTATAATGGCCAGTCACTGTAGCAATTGTCTTCTAGTTGATTGTCCTTTTGTTTTAGTTGAAATTGTTCAAAAGTTGTCTTCTTACTTGATGTGTTCACAACATCCCTCAATCAATCAAGTACACCTTGTTTGCATCGTTGTTAAATGGATTAGATGATCTGATGAGACAACTCTCGATGGATCATGATCATTTGTTTGGAGGGAGGAAACATTCGCTCCCTCCCACCACCTTCAAGGCCACCCTTTATAGATTTGTCACTAACTCCCTTAACATAGGCCTACTTCTAATGTCAGCTTTGTTCATGGATGTTAGGGGAAGAGGTGAGTATAAATAAGTGGTGAAAGGAGCTATGTGCCTTTTCCTTGTTCAGCTTTCTTAATGGGCCTCTCTGATAGACCCGCAGTAGGTTTTTTGAATCTTGCATACGTGAAGTGTCGTAAGTGTTTTCATACACAAATCAAGTCAAACGTTAGTCAAATCCTGTAAACTCCTTATTAGATCCATCCCTGCATCATCAGAAGATCATGATATTCATATTTGGAGCTCATTTAGACCACAAACATATATGCGAGTTCAGAGGTGCAGGTGCCACACGACAGACAACGGATAGCAATTGGATAGCGGGCGACAGACAACAAGAAGACAATAGACGACGAGCAAATGGATGACAAACGAACGACAGATGACGGGCAGAGGGACGGCGAATGGACGGCGGATGACGAGCAAAGGGACGGCTACCTGTAAGGAAAGTTCTCATAGATGGCAATAGAGGGATAGTGGCCCTAAAGAAAAGTTCCCAAACGACCATGGAGGGATGGCGGCACAAAAAGAAATTTCTGCAACTTCCTGAAACTTAACAAAGCTTGGCAGTTCACTTAGGCATCATGAAAACATCTCAAATCCATAGGCAACTTGTCCTCAAAGTCAAAAAATGATGGAAAACGCGAAGCATGCGAGAAGGGACCAAGTCAGTAGGAGCAAGGCAACAAGTAGAAAAAGAAAGGGGGACTTTGTTTCTCCCTCGGATTCAAGCGCCCCAAGTAAAATGAAGGGCATGGAGTAGCGTTTATAGGCCAATTTCCATTAATGGCATGCATTGATTTCTTTGTATGGCAGACACAGGTCAGGTGAGATGTGGAATCTCTCACTTGTTTGGATGCTTGGTCAAGGCTCAAATGGAGAAACTAAGTGTGGATCCCGCCATGCAAGCGGAAGTTGGGCGTTAATCGCTACTTAGCAGCAAAAAATTAGTGGCCCGCAGCTCCAAGTCCACAAGGCTCGACGAATGCCGAGGCAAAAGACCAAGGGAAACCCACAAGCCAAGTTTCGTAAAAGCAAAAAACTTAGTGAAAAAATTAGGCAGGTGAATCTAGTTAAGGGTAAATTGATCATTCTAAGGCATGTGACCCACTTGGACTCTACGAAAAGGGGCACACAAATCGAGGCATAAGCAAAAATAACCCAATAAGAGCAAGAACAAGCCATCGAGAGTGAAAAAAAAAGGGGGTCCCTGCCTACGACAAAACATGTGTGCAAAACATGCACAACACCACTTTTCTTTGTTGCATATCAAATCTTTAGACTGACATATCTCATCATTCCCTTCACCCTAAGTCTGTTTCTTCGTTTCTCCCTTGTTGGGATCAGTGTATTGAGCTACCCTTTACCTAGTTGCTCAATAAGATTGACCTCCATTACCTAATTTCTAACTTCCCCATCCTTCCCTTATCCTACTGAAAATTATGAGTTGAGAATAGCCATTCCATTAAAATCACCTCATGCACAATCCCAACTTCATTTCTTATTTAATTATTCACAATATTTTAAAAAATTTATTGACTACGTATCACTCTTCAAAGATACTAGCATTTATTATTATACATAGTATTTTAAAATTTGTGTTGACTGCATATCACTCTACAAAGATAATAGCATATATTATTATGCATAGTATTTTAAAATGTGTTGATTGCATGTCACTCTACAAACGTAAACAACACACTACCACCTTACCCACTTACATACATTTTGAACATATTATTTTAAAATTATATGAATTTTGAAAATACAACTACCAATATAATACAGTTTTAGTATTTGACAATGAATGTACCTACTAATAGTTAAGTGCAGCTGTATTGGACTAGGTTATATATTAAGTGGTTGTATTCATTTCAGCATTAAATACTAACAAGCTTGCAAGGGAATTATCGTTCTTCTAGCACTATGCAAATTGATAGCCATTAGATTTAGGGTATGTGGCATTACGATTAATAATCAACGCTAATAGAAATCTGCAATAGCTAAAACAAACAATCCTGCAGAAAAATAAAAATCTAAAAACAATAATTTATAGTCAAATTTATTGCAACTTCTCAAAGTGGATTGTGATGCAGGAATACCCCCACAACAGCCGACACCTGCACAATAAAACAAAGAGTTGCGGAGCAGCCAAGTTCCTGCCAAAACTTGTCAGAGCAGTTTTGTTCTGTTTTGTTTAAGCTTTGCACTATACTGTGACCTTCTGTTATTAGGTTCAAAAATCCTTGCCAAAACATTCCTAAAGTCTTTTATTAAACACTTGTTGTGCTGAATGTTAACAATGCAGATAGTGAAGATCTTCTCATCGATTTACTCATACCACTATGTTCCTCTGTCAGGGTGTTTGCCAATAACTTATTTTTTACAATAATCACTTAAATAAAATCTTAAAATTGTATTTGTAGTTTTTGTTTCTAATTCTAACATAAAAGCTCAATACTTGGAATTTGAATTTCAACTCAAAAAATGTTACATTTATATAATCTTAAGAGTTTGTATTAACCAGTAAGCAGTCTTAATTTATTTTATAAATTTGTTCTAACACTGCAACAATGACCTAAAGAAGGTATTCAAACACACTTCACAGCAGGTCCCATGTTTGGTCTAAATCCAAGTATACAGAATTTAAAATAGATGTTTTCCCTCAAATGGTTTACCTGAATGCAAGTATATGCACTTTAACATAGATGTTTTGCTCAAATGGTCGACCTGAATTCAAATATATGAACTTTAAAATAGATGTTTAGCCCAAATGCAATTGTGTGAACTTGAACATAGGTCGTGCATGGCAAATTGGCTTAAAAATTTGACCCAGCTGATGGTAGCAGCCATCACATCTGATCTCAACAATGCATTGATAGTTGGCCCACTTGGGCTAGGGGCATCTAGTTTAGTCACCACCTGATGCATCCACACAAAACTCCTAAGCAACCTATACATACTCATAGTATTTGCATGAACATGTAACAAAATTTTGAATCAATCAAACCTGATATAATGCATGGCTGAGTTTCTTCCTTGCTGTATGCAACTGTTACTCCAAAGCATAGCTTAACAACATTGCTGCATCCCATTTTTTTTAGGCATTTTGTGAAACAGTGCATGTGCCTTGTGAATGCTTTTACATTTTGCATAAATGTCTACCAAGGCTTTTGCAACCACAATAGCTAACAAAAATCTAGTGTCGAGTAAGCTCTGATGAATGTCCATGCCCTGTTGCAAAGCTCTAGTTTCGCCACAGACTAGAAAGCTGCTAGCAAAGATTGTGGAGATTGGCTTTATACCTAACAATTGCATTTGCTTGAAAGTTGAAAATTGAAAGTTTTCAAAGCCTTTCAACAGGCCCATTTTGTGCATATCCTGCAACTATTGCATTTCATGAGACTGCATTTCTTTGAGACATTTTATCGAAAAGCCTTAAAAGCTGATTAAATACACCATTTTATTGCATATCATATAATCATTGCAGTCCATGGGACCACATTTTTTGAGGTATTTTGTCAAACAGTTTGCTAACTTGTCGATGGATTTTAATTTTCCATACATGTCTACCAAGGCACTTACAGCTACAATATTTTAAAAAATATACTTTCAATCTAAAGCCAGTAGCACGGTGAAGGTTCACTAACAAACTAGATAGCACTTTCAATTTAAAGCCATTAGCAAGTTAAAGGTGCACTAACATAGTAGATAGTGTCATGACTGAGTATTAACAAGATACAATTAATAAATACTTTCATTTCAAAAATTGGTAAACATCAAATGAAAACTTCTCTGCAACAATGTTTCTCACCTGTTCTCCAACAACAGGTATAATGGGCACAAGGTTGATATGTATCAATTAAAAAGATGACATTCAGTTAGTGGTAATCTAAAAATATATACCATCTAAAAGAATATATAACCAGAAAATGAAAATAAAGCAACTTCACAAATTATAAAAACTGATGTAAAAACTCAATAAATGGCATTAATTCAACATCACCTGACACAGTATTTCAATTTTGAAAGCTACTGATGGGTGCAGAATTAAACTCTTCTTTTAAGCTTTGCACATTTGAAAAAGGTTAAAAAATACAAGTGATAAAATAAAGTAACAAATTTATTCAAACTATCCGTGTGAAATCTCCATTTGCAAAAAGAAAGACTATTGAAAAGACAATGAGATAATGTCATTTACAAAACTCCTGAAAAGTCAATCCTTACCTACTCTCTTGCAGTGAGAATATCCACTACCTGTTGTGAGTCTATTTGCTTATAAATTTCCCAGGCCTTTCTAAGAAATCCATTTTGTGCATATCCTGCAATCATTGCATTCTATGAGACTACATCTCTTTCAGTCATTTTGTCAAATAGTTGATATGCCTTGTGTTTGCTTCCACAAGGACTGATGTGGCAACATCTGTCGAAAGATGCAGACATTGTTTATTGTCCTGAACCACTCTGCTCTGTCCACATTTCAACTGCATGTCTTAATACTGATTTTTTATGCATGAAAATGTCAAGAAGTCATTAGCATACACTGTTCTTGATGCCACATATCACAAAGATTGTAAGTCGCTCATTGTGTTTGTCAAAATCATGTTTCAAACGTATAAAACCTTGGTTTGTGCCTTCTCAGGTGAGGGAGAATTTATGTGAAGACTATGGCCATAATAATGCCTGAAACTAATAAAGCATTCGGGTAAAATATGAGCAAGTTACGAACCAAAACATTGTTCCTTCAGTTCTGTTCGACATAACACTGAAACTGGCCGAAACTACAGAAATTAATGCCTCGCTAAATACTCCCTTAGCTATAGTTTCATGGCAGAAACTAATAAAGCACAAAGAAAATAAAGACTTTGAGGTAATACATTTCATCCATAACTTTGCCTTCATCAGAGAGCTACTTATACTGCTTTTCTCTAGCCAAAAATTACATCTCAACCTCTCCAATGCAGTTTGCATCCTTGATTAATATCAGTTTTCAACAAATACAAATTTAATCCTCTGCACTAATCTTTATCTTAAAAAAACCCACCAATTCAAAACTTAATACTGTCTATTCTGTATACTCTAGCATACAATTGCCGATGCAATATTGAATAATGGGAATAGAAGCTATCAAAAACAAATACAAAAAAATTCAGGTCATAGAATCTGTTAATGATTTCTGATCAAACCAAACAGCAACTCTCTTCAAAAGAGTTAGAGAATCAATACAAACATTGTGCATGAAGTTATGAACAAACTCAGTGTGAACTCTGTCTACCAATTGGCATTGCACAACACCTGAAGTAGTCTGAATTCACATACCATAAATTATACTCCCATAATAAATCACAAACTCCACTTGTGTGAGCATGTAAATTATTGAGAAATCCGACAGACGGACTTATTTACAAAACAATCCATTACCTAAGATATAGCAGAAAACAATGGGATATGTTTTCTCTTCTCCAATGAAAAAGCAAGCTATGTCCAGAATATTTCTTTTTCCTCCTCACTAAGAGCACTATAACTGATATATAGTATTTTGGATATCCCCTACTTAGAAAAAATGGTCCAATAATAGTTGTCAATATACAACAGGTGTTGAATTATCATAAAACTCACTCAGTACTGCTAACAGCTACAACTTCTGCTTGGGTATGCAATGCTCAAAAAATGTGGGAAGAAGGGTTGTCATGATCCCTAACAAACTGCACAGAGAAATAGATGAAGGTTAAGGAAAATATGCATTTAAACAGACATCCAGTATCATTTTCTTTAACATAACAAAACAAGTACTTAACGAAAAACTCTCCACCCACCTATGCATTCATCATGCACAATAACTTTGTTGGAGGCAAACATCATATAATTAAAAATACTAAGAAATATTACCAGCACCAACTTTTTCTTTATTTCAAACTTCAAGAAAAATGTAAAAAACGAAGGAGATGCATCAACACCACACTATAGTAAAAATCTGTGCTTAACAAACATAAAGATTCTTCTAATTGTCTGAAGCAAACTCAACTGTATTCTCTAATTTTAGTATATATTTACACCAAGGTTACCCCAAGTTTCCGGGACGGGGACGGCAGGGGACGGCGGGACGAGTCCCCAAGTTTCCGATTTTTGAGGCCAAAATTAGGGACGGCAGAGGACGGCTATATAAAAATATAGGGAAAATTTTAAAAATATAGGGAAATTTTAAATATTTAATAGATAACATGAATAAGGCATGCATGATACACATTATAGAACATTAACATATAACATTTGTGTTCAACATTATGCCAATACTCAAAGTCAATAGTCAATACGCATTCAAAATTAACATACAGTTACACAAATCATAAAACAACCTCCAAGTTATAATTTATAAACTTATATCAAAATGCCCAAAGGCTACATTGCTGCCATATAGTTTTAAAGTTTGTTATGAAAATCAAAATACAATATCGTATGTCTAATGTATGGAACAAGATAATCCTTGATTATGGCTTTGACTGCAAAAGATGCAAAGATTTGCAACAGGGGATATGTATTTTGTAGGTTTAATGATCATGATTCATCATTGGCCTATAACATGCTTAGACCTATAGTTTTAATGAGGTTTTGGGGGAAACACCCCAACAGGATCGAGGGGTAGTGCCCCTCGCGGGGGTCTGGGGGCAGCGCCCCTCGTGGGGGTCTAGGGGCAACGCCCCTTGTGGGGGTCAAGGGGCAGCGCCCCCAGCGGGGTCTGGGGGCAGCACCCCCAGCGGGGTCGAGGGGCAGCGCCCCTCGCGGGGTCCCGGGGCAGCGCCCTGGGCGCGCTCCCTGTCGCGATACAGGGCGGGGTCGAGGGGCGGAGCCCCCGCCACCAAGCCCAAATGAAGACCTTCGAAACCACACAAACCTTCATGGCGCACACCATTTAATTAAAAAATTTGTAAATTAAAGATTGCAATTTTTTTTTAAAAATTTAATTAAAATGGCCGAGTCTGAGGCACAAAACTCGGCGAGTCTGCCGAGTCCAGGGAGTCCGGTGTGCCTGGCGAGCCTCGGCGAGTACTCGGTAGCCAAGTCTCTGGGACTCGTTCAGGGTCACTCGCGAGTACTCGCCGAGTTTGGGCGAGTCTTGTAACTATACTCTTAAAACACTTGGCCCCACACATGCCACGTAGGCAGGGCCGACCTTTTTAAATTTCATGTTTTAAAATTTATGTTTTTGGCTTTCAAAACGTAGGGGACGGCCGGCCGTCCCCGAGACGGTTGAGGGACGGCTCAGCCGTCCCCCTTCCGTCCCCGGGACTGGTCAGCCGTCCCTTGCTGAGGGATCTGGCCAGCCTGCCCCTCCGTCCTCGGACTGGTCACCGGGTTCCATTTCAACAACGTCGGCCCTCTCCGCCCCTCCCTAATGCTTCCTGAGTTTTTCAGTGGCAGACGGTCCCCCGCCGCCCTCAGCTTTGCCCCAAAGACTTGACTCCCCGGAACCGGGATGGGGGATTTTGGAGGGGGGACGCATCCCCGGGTAACCCTGATTTACACTCCTGCTAAGTTGCCAGTTGGGCTAGGGGATTGGATATGGGAATGGAGTTCAAGTATGACAGTAAGGGAAAAAAATATTGTATGGCAAAAATTTTACATAGATAAGGTTCAGCTGGGTACGGCCATACATTATATATATTATATTAAAATATATATAAAAATACCTATAATTTGCAAAAAATAATGTGTAGAATTGATAATAAGATAGGCCATAGATAATTGATAATGCTCTTCACTGGTCTCGAGGACTTGGAAGGCATTCCCCTTTTCAGGGCTAGAGAAGCTACTTCATTTGGTAAATAAAAGTGTTGAAAGAAGCTTTCTAAGGAAAATTATGTTAAAAATCCTCTACAACACTTAAAGTGGGGTGGATTGCCATTACAAGTTCAGCATGCTATCTTTACCATATACTTACACCCTCGTCTTATAAACTAAGAAAAACACTGGACAATTTTGATGTTGAGCAGCTCTTCTATGAAAAGAATGACCTTTGTGATTCGGCCTGCTTCAATTGATGTAAATAGTAGCAGGTGCCAATTGTTTGTTTTCTAAATCATGGTTGTTATCTTGCTGAATATGGCATCTCATTCAGTACTTTTACAATATTGATCTATTATCAGAATTCCAAGTTAATAAGTTGGAAGAGAGGCAGCCTTTTATATTCAATCTGTAATACTTGGATCAATGCTGTATTATGAGATCATTTGTTGTGAATGAAACTCTTCTAAGCATAGTAGAAAATATGGGAATAAATGGGAAAACCAAAAGATACAATAATTTTTCAATTAAATTAGTGATTTTATTAGGGAAGAAGTTGTCAAAAAATTGATTAAATAAAAATATTGTTTGGGATAGATCGGTGATTTCTGCTAAGCTTAATGTTCTAACATCACTGGAAACTGTACAAAACTTGGACTGAGTTGCATAGAGGATCATAAATATGCCCAGAATGTAATAAAATTATTAAACCAAGGAAAGTACAGAAAATGGACTAATCAAGTAATATTACACCGAACTCTCTAAACAAGGTGTAGGGGTGCTAATATAAGTGTAATGCAGAATTCCCTAAATTGCTATTACCATGCCTCCCATTGAAGTCATTGCTGAACAACTGAAGATGTAAAAACAGTTCTAGGGACTTCCTTCTCTGACTTATGAGTTATCAAACGGCTGTATAACAAACTTGGAATATAACTGAGTTTTAAACTCCTTGGAATATAACAGCTGAAGATGTAAAAACAGTAAAATGAAGTCTGAATAATTCCTGATCTAATTATGACTGAGTTTAATTATAAGTAAAACGATCTTCTTTTGTATGGTTTAATTGAAAGATGTCATAAATATATTTATATTGAGAAATTTATAATACTAGGAAAAGACCATGTGAGAGAACCTTGTTTTGCTGCATGAACATTATCACCAAGAAGTTATGAAGAAGACTGAAACTATTATAATTCTCATTATACCATATGCAAATCATCTTAAACAATCATTCAGAAGCCAACTTACAAAACAGGTTTAAACGTTTTTTCAAACTCTCATTCATCAGATACATATCTGAGATTGTTCACACCATGTACACATCAAGGAATTTCCAAAACTGTAAACAGTATAAACTGAACATTTAATTTCTGAATCTACATAACAGAGTTGCATTCTTTGCAAAAATTACTTTATGGATTATCACATTAATCCCTGTTCAGATGTCTAATAATTTTACAATCATTCAATACATCATACCCATACAATTAATTTCAGAACTTAATCTTCCAGCAGGTATTCCAAATAGGTAGTTCGGAGACACAGTTAAAAAATGGTATAAAACTTGTTGAATACAAAAGAGGTTGAAATAAAAAGAGTTATGAAAAACGGAGCGGATGCTTGAAAGGAGCAATGGCTGTAATATGGGAAACCATAAGACACAGGACAAGCTGCATGACAATGAAGTGCCCATAAACTTCAAGCCAACATGAGCATTGCTTTTATGAAAGCATACATTGTATAGTTTGTCTTATTTCTGTTTTTCTAAGAGCTGCAAGTTCTGAAAAAAATCTGATTAATGGTTTAATGCAGGGGCACTGAAAATGGCAAATCTGGCAGAATTAAAATTGCAGACCAATCTTTAATGAACTTATCTCATAAGTTAAATGAAAACATATCAAATGGCAAGGATAGTGTTTCTCTTGTTTTGAGTGCATGTGAAAACCTATTAGCTACCGAACAAGGGGAGCAGGTCTATGCTTATGCTATAAAAGATGGATTCGATTCAGAAACTTCTGTGGGGAATGCGGTTGTTACAATGTTTGCAAAATGTGGAATCTTGGACAAGGGACAAAGCTTCTTTAATAGGATGCTTAAACGAGATGCCATCTCATGGAATGCAATTATTTCGGGTTATACCCGGTAAGGGAATGGCAGTGCAGCCCTCCCAACATTTTGCTCAAATGCACAGGTTAGGCATTAAAGCTACCTATGAAACGTTTGCCAGTGTTTTAAGTGCTGCTGCTGATGTAGATGCCCTGGAGGAAGGCAAACAGGTTCATGCAGATGCCATTAAAACTGGTCATTTTAAAGATGTTCTTGTTGCAGATGCCATTAAAACTGGTCATTTTAAAGATGTTCTTGTTGCAGATGCTATTTGTTGACATGTATGCGAAATGTGGAAATATAAAAGATGCTCGTCTGACTTTTAAAAAAAATCTAAAAAAATGATGTCTTATGGAATATAATGCTTGTAGGATACACACGGAGTGGAAATTGGAAGGAATACTTTAGATTCTTTCGCCAAATGCAGTGGGCAGTGATAAAGCCATCAATTCTCCTTATTTAGAAGCTCTTGAACAGGGTGAGCAGACCCATACGCACATCATTAAGTATATGTACATAGAATTTCAAATCATAGAATTTCAAACCGTTAAATTTCAAACCATAGGATTTCAAATCCTGTAATTTTAAACCCTAACAATATCAAACCCTAAAAAAACGAGGGATAGTACATGTCGATGAACCCAAGTTTTGTACGCGCACTTAATTAAGCATCTGAAAAACACTGAAACTATGGCAAGTGATTTACCTCAAAATTCTGCACAAATTGTGCCGTTGCGTGAACAATGCCGATGATAAAAAAATAGGCGAAGTTTGCAAAGAATTTACGATACCTATCAGCTAATTACTTAAATTGAAAGGGTGAAAAATAAATAATAATATTTTAAAATTAGACTATAATTTTAAAATAATTATATTTAAAAAATTAAAGTGGAGCTATCGAAGTATTTTTTTTTAGTAATTAAATTAAAAATATAAAAAAATGAAATAGAAATCAAATTTAAAAATTAAATTATTTTATATAAAAATTAATTTAAAATTTAAAATTCATTAAGTATGATTAAAATACATCTTTCAGATCATTGTGGAATATGTTTTTTAAGAAATGGTACACAAGATTGGGATTAGATGCACTAAACCCTCGTGAAAGGATTGAAAGTGGTATTTGACACTTCTTTCAAGAATTACAAGCCTTACAAAGATTATTCATGACTTTCTTTACATCTATCGATGATTCAAAAACTCAATGACAAGTTATATCTTCAATATATTGCTACTCAATCACAACACATGTTTCATATTATCTAGGTAATCATTTTGAATCTTGCACTTGCTCATTTTACTTAGTATCTCCTTTACCAAGGTCTTCGCTTTAGATCTCATTTGATCCATTTGGGTGTTTCTACTCCATGTCCTTTTTATGAACATCTAAAAACTCTCAAGCATCTTTTATGGTTCTATCAATAGGCTCAAGATACCTTATCTAGATTTAAGTGAGTTCTTCAAGCATTTTTTACCTAATATTTTGTCTAAACACATGATTCTTTTGCACGACTAATCTAAAATGCCAATTAAATTTACCCAAATTTGACATGTTTTCAAGGTGGAGATTCTAGTCAATATATTAAAAGAGAAAGCTTATATGTTTTATCTCTTGGAGCTTCTATAGATTCTCAGTTTTTCACAATTTAAAGCCATGATATGTTTTAATAATTTGCTACATATTCAAGTCTGAGCTAATAAAGTTCACTAGAGGTTGCCTATTTTTAAACTCTTTAGGCAAATGATTTGTGTATTATAGCACATGTGTCGCCCTCTCCCTCGAATAGGGGTCCTCCTCCTCCTTGAGAGCAAAGGTATGGCCTTAGCCCTAATGTTCATTCTAGCCACCACTCTCATGGCTCTATTCATGGTTTATACAACTCACCTCAACATAAAGGATGTGGTTGATCCTTGTAGGCATGTTGCATGTCTATTGTTGTCCATCCTCTTGACAAATACATCTCTTG